>CM066032.1:1560360631-1561618984 GCA_033557465.1 Ichthyophis bannanicus
TTCTCCAGTCCACAATGTTTTATGGACTTTTTCTTCCAAGAACTTGTCCAAACCTCTTTTAAACCCACCTATACTAACAGGTTTTAACTGACAATCCTCTGGCACGACGAATTCCCAGAGTATTGATTACACATTGAGTGAAAAAAATTTTCTGCCCAATTAGTCTTAAATGTGCTAAATTGTAAGCTTCATTGCATTTCCCATAAGTCTTTTCTGCTGCCTTTTGAATGAAGGAAACAATCACCCTGCATTTAACCATTCCATGCCTACTCATTATTTTTATAGAGCTGTATCATATCTCCCCCCCCCCCCCGTCTTCTCCCTTTTTTCAAGCTGAAATAACCCTAACCTTTTTTAACGCCTTTTCTCATAGGCTATACTCTTCCATCCTGGGGCAGTCATCCTCTCCCCATTATTTCTTAGTCTCCTCAGCAGAAAGGATGCGTGTTTTTTTCACAGTTGTAGTCTGGCACTGGGCAAGATGGAAAAAAGACGAAAAATAGAAGAGTCCGGCCGGTTGCTTTGGGCACAACTACTGCCTTGTTGGCAATGACCTAGTGTGCCTGACTTCATGTTGCAGTTTCCTTGCAACCAGAGAGTTTTGCGGTGCATAACTTTGGTGGTATCTTGGCTTCCCCCCTCATCCCCCCCTCCCCCTTGGCCTTGGCACACTCAGACAAGAGACATGAAAGTGCCAGCTAATGGTCCCTCCTTTCCTCTTCCCCAACCTTTTGGAATTGGACGCATGGAGAGATTTTGGCTAGTAGCAATGTTTGTTGTTTGTTGTTGTTAAGTGTCATTGAGTCTGTATCGACTCATGGCGATCCTCTGGCTAGTTTTCCTAAGGCTGGGTTTGGTTTCTTCAGTCAGCGTGGCTCATTATTGTATAGAATGGCATTCCAAAGCTGCTGTCTATTGTATCAATCCAGCTCATTGCCTTTGGGCCCCCCCTTTCTCTCTTTTTGCACTGATCTTCCCAACCTTGCCAAGCATGATGTCTTTCTCTAAAGATCCCTCTCTGTCGCATGATGTGTCCAAAGTATGAAAGTTGAAGTCTTGTCCATGTTGGATTTCTAAAGAAGCTTAGGTTTGTGATCTCCTCTATTACTGTACTGGTTTGTTCTTTGGATAGTCCATGATATAAACAATATTCTTTGCCAGCAACCATAATTCAAACGAAATCTATTTTCTTCCTGTGTATCTTTTTGTATGGGGCGACTGGTCAGCTGGACTGTTGGCCAGACAGTTTCCCGACAAGCAGACACCTTCCTCTGTCCAGAAGGGCGAACCACTCAGGGAGTATATATCACTTCCCCATAAAAGAACATCACAGAGAGACCTACAATTCCCAATAAAATCTCATCTTATGCAGAACAACATCTCACCTTATGCAGGACAACACCGCTTTGTACATGGTAATAACTATCCTCACAGATTTTTCTTCCAAAAGGATCTTTTTGTAATTATTCCCCTATCCTATATCGAAAACCGAAAGCCTAAGAACAAAGGAAAACAGTCTGCAAAGGAATTACAGATCTTGCCACCGCTCTCACAGCAAGCAAACAGGTCATTCTGTCTTATCTCAGATGCAGATGTTGCTAAACACTTACAAGTCATAATGTCTGGTCCTGCCTGCCATGATTCTGTCTTTTTACTTCCTGACCTCAACAGCTTATTATGACAGGCTTTCCTGGACACAAGAAATCAGTGTAATAGACATACACACAAGACAAAACAACATGCACACAAAACTCTGACATGACAACAGAGATACTGGGTCCATAGAGAACCCAGGAAATCCATACTTCCCCACAGCCTCCACTGCGAAGCAGCCGGATTTCACTCGTGCATCTGGTCCTGTCCTGCACCTTATATACTCTTGTTCCTGACCCATACGTTTACTATTTAGGTGCATTTCTTCTCTAATTGGCCTAATTCTTGTTCCAGCTGGTCTGAGGCCCCTACTTGGGTGATATTGATTTTCTACCTCCAATGTCCCCCCCTGTACCCCTCTCCATTGACCTTTTCTTGGGCCCATGTCGGCATTATCATTTCTGGTCCTTGTCCAGATTTATTTTTATCGTGACCTCTGTCTCTGCCCCCTCACTCGGTTTCTTTACCTGGTTTTCTTTGCTTTGGTTTCTCTCCCTATACCCTTCAGTTTACCAAGAAATATATCTCTTCAACTCTCCCGTGTTCTGACAACTATATTGGGGGCCATATGTTTCTTCTTCATGCTAAGCTGGCATGTTTATCTCTCATGATTGCCTTTTCTACCCTCATCTCCTGTCCCCATTTACTGATAAATGTGTTTTTCACATCTTTCCCTTCACATGATGTCATATCTCCCTCTGAAAGCTTTCACGTTCTCGCCCCTCAGTACAATTCCAGCATTCATACATTTGGAATGATTTTCTTTGTATTGTTGTGTTTAACTCTTTCTCCTCGTGGCTTTCACATTTTTTCATTTGTCCAACTTTTTGCATCCATATGACATTATTAAGACATACCATGGCTTGGACAAGTTTGACATCTTTGTATGTAGGGAGACATCTCCTGGGCTCTTAAAGAACTCCTATATAGGTCCTTCATAGCCATTCTGCCAAGAGCAATGTTAAAGTTGTTTAAAAAAAAACTAGCTACTGTGGAGCTTCCCCGTGCACCAGCCCTATTCTCCAGGACCAAGCCGGAAGTCAGTCCTCACATAATTGGGTGACGTCAGCAGTCGACGGAGCCCCCATGCGGAACATGTTCCCCACTTTCAAAGAAAATCCTTTGGTAATGCGTCGGGTAGATTCCCCTTCCCGCCCAAAGGTGCTATTCTTTGCTCAGCTCCTTCTGCCTTTTTTCCGCGGAGCCCCCTACGGATGCCTGTCCTTGTCAACCGTGAAAAAAGTTGCATTTTTCCTGAAACCTACGTTGGGTCGAGTTTTGTGTCATCCGGTTCAACGTTGGTTCCTTTCCTGCCTGGACTCGGTAAATACCGGTGCCGAGCCCGGATCCTGCTCTCTTGGTCGATTTTTTGTCCTTAGAGACCGCGTTCGCGTCCTTTTTTTTCTTTTTCCTCCCTGGCAGCCCAAGTTTTTTGATCTTGGCAGGGGCCCTTTTTCCCCCGAATGGCTGCCAGTGGCTTTTAAGAAGTGTGATCTGGTGGTGTTGCAAGAAAAACTGACTGTCCTCTCACTGACACAGCACTACTGCTTTGCCTCCGGTGTCCTGGGTTCCAGAACCACGATTCCTATGGTCTGCAGTCCCCTGTGGCAAAATGTCTTCCAAACCAAAAAAGAACATTGCTGTCCAAAACCAACTTGCTTCTGGGAGTTACTTATAACCATGTTCACGTTTCTTAAAGCAGCAAGAGAAGTTTTTTTCAATTAATAGTAATACTGCACAACTGTAAAAGGTCCTCAGACTTTGTTCTGGCACTATTTTTTCAGACTTACCGTCGGGATAATACACATTGTGGCAGTTGCAGTCAATGACCCATTATTCACTGATTTTTTCGGTTTGATAGAAATACAATAAAGTTTTAATATTGTCCACTTGTAGGTAAGGCGCATAGAGTTGCAAAGTGCGCTGGGGACCTCCTTTTCACTTAAATAATCAAAGACAACACTGTAATCTTTCACCTTCATATAAGCTGCATATCGTTGTTGCAGATTCTCAATAATGTGTGGATATACTTAAGAAGTTTCTTAACAAATTACTTAGCTTATCTTGTTTTTTCCATTTTTCTTCCTTTTTCTTTCTATCTCTGATATCCAACTTCCTCCTGCTTTTGCTGGCTACTTTTTCCTCGAATCCCAATGCTCACCCCAGGCAACCACCGGCGTAGCGTTTCCAAACGCATTAATGGTTTTCCTCAGGAGGAGCAACTTTTTTACTCTCCTGTGTTTTAAACAACATAACATTAGACTTCCATACTATCTGACCTTAAAAGTCCCCAGAATATACACAAAAGATGTACCTACTATTAATCTTGCATCGATTCTCTTGCCCGACGTAAAGGATTCATTTACCTAAACGGCCGGCTCACGCCGTTCCTTTCACGGTTTTAAAAAAGACACCGCACATGCGGAGCTTGTCCCCACAGTTCTACCTTTAACCCCTCTCCGCAATCTACAGAACCCTCCCAAGGTGGCTGCGCTCCATTGGTTTACCCACGTCACTGGCATTGGATCAATGGAACCACTTCAAGTTCTAATGCCCTATCCGCCATCTACCATGATAAAGGAAACCATCAAATTGGAATTTCACTGTGGGAAACTTGGCTATGTTTTCGGGGCCCCGCGAGTCGGAGGACTTGCTGGGTCTCCTGAGCTTGGACTCATGTTTGACGGCCTTGGAGGGCAGATTGTGAATGCCTTCATGGGAGCATAGCAGAGCGGGGTGCTGATCGCTGGTCTCACCGGTGCATCTGCCCCGACCACCGGGACAAAGCTCGACGTCCCAAGTCTGACCCCCGGGAGGCCGAGCCGATCCTCAAGGACCATGGTGCGAACGGGTTCTCGAGTTGATCCTTGGCCGCTCTGTCACCCCTCGGACCTCCCGTTTCAGGACGCGGAGGTGCTTCGACGCCGGTGTCCCTCGGTGTCGGGGCGGATGGCGTCGTTGCCCCCGCACTCGGGAGTCCGCTCGCGTCGGAGGAATCGGCGTGGGAGACGGGAGGAGGAGGATTCCCCTGACCACCTTCCGGTACCTTGGTGCGTCCCTTCGGACTCGCTGGGCTCCTGAGCCATCGGGACAAGGTCCCCCCCCCCCCCCCACCCGGAAGGGTTTCTTCGGATTTTTGTACGGACCCCATGGCCAAGGCAACTGGCATTCCCGTGCGGAACCTCGAGGAAGAGCCCTCGAGCCGAGGAGCTCCGAAGCTCTGCAGTAATGACTCTCTCCCTCCCAAGGAGGCCTTTACTGTTCCCGGTTCCTCCGATGCTGTAGCCGGTTGTCTCTTCCGCAGGTGGGAGGCGCCGGCCTCAATGCTGGTTCTAAGCAAGCGGGTCGATTCCATCTGTCAAGTCCGCAAGAGCCCTGGGTTTCAGAAGGCACAGCTACCGCACCATTCCATGGTGGTGGAATCGGTCATGTATCGCCTGAAGAGTCAGAAGATGCACTCCTCGGTGCCTCCCGGCAGGGAAGCCCGACCCTGGATGCCCTCGGTAGAAAGTGCTTCCAAGGTTCTATGCTTGCTTGCCGCATCCAGACCTACCAGCTGTACATGGGCATATACCTTCGAGACCTGGCAAAGAAGATTGCCGGGTTCTCTGCTGGTCCTGTCCGAGGAACCTTTGCAGAGGTTCAAGGCCTTGTCTTCTGGAATTTCGAGAGTGCTTGAAGTTTATCTCTCGATCAGCCTACGATGGATTTGAGGCTTCGGCCGTCAGGCCTGGCTACAATCCTCGGACCTCGAGCCGTGGGTACAGGACAAGTTGGTTGATGTCCCTTGCCTAGGTGAAAACCTCTTTGGCAAGCCCATGGCCGAAAAGGCTGCAGAGCTAGAGACCGAGAATCTTACCTGGACAAGGCTGTCCAGGAAGACCTTTGTCCCTTCTCAGAAAAAGAAGGGCTCGGGGAAAAAGACCTTTTACCCAAGGAAGACCACTGCCTATAAAACCTACCCTCACTACCAGGCCTCTGCAGCTCCCCAACAGGGCCAGCAGGCCAAGGGGCAGGGTCATGGGCCCCATAGGCAGAAGGCCCCCAAGCCTCCTACTCCAGCTCCTGCTCAGCAGGGAGGGGGGTTTTGACTATGCCAGCATAGCCTCTCCAGAGCACAGGAGGTCGGCTGACCCTGTACGCAGACAGGTGGCCAGCAATCACAGGGGATACTTGGGTGTTAATTATCATCGAAAGGGGCTATCTGCTCCACTTCACCCAGATACCCCCCTCCTACTTTCCAGGGGACCTCCAAAAACCCCTCTGTACAGAAACTTACTCCTTCAGGAGTTGGAAGGTCTACTGAGAGACCAGGCGGTGGAACCGATGCCTCACCACCTGGAAGGGCAAGGCTTCTACTCCAGGTACTTCCTGGTACCGAAAAGAACAGGAGGCCTCAGACCCATCCTCGACCTGCGAAATATGAACAAGTTTCTGGAGAGGGAAAAGTTTAAGATACTTACCCTTGGAATCTTACTGCCCTACCTCCAGCAGGGAGATTGGCTATGCTCCTTAGACCTGAAGGATGCTTATACTCACATCCTCATCCATCCAAGCCACAGACAATTCCTCAGATTTGTGGTGGGAGGAAGACACTTCCAGTACAGAGTGCTTCCTTTTGGCCTCACCTCCGCCCCCAGGGTTTTTACAAAATGCCTGGCGGTGGTTGCGGCCTACCTCAGGAACCAGGGGATATTTGTGTTCCCTTACCTGGACGACTGGCTAATCAGAGGCCAGTCTCCACAAGAGGCCAGGCAGGCCACCTGCAGAACCATATCCCTGCTTCAGCACCTGGGGTTCATTATAAACTTCCCAAAGTCCATTTTGGTCCCCTCACAAGACGTGGAATTCATAGGGGCCAGGTTGGATACCCTCCAAGCAAAGGCCTTTTTGCCTGTGGACAGAGCTCACAGGCTGATAAAGTTGGCTGGTCAATTTCGGGTGGACTCTCTGGTCTCGGCCAGAAACTTCCTCCGGCTCTAAGGTCACATGGCTTCCACAGTGCATGTCACCCCACATGCCCGGCTACACATGAGGCCGGCTCAGTGGCACCTCAGGATGAAGTGGCTGCAGGCCACAGGGAAGTTGTCAGACAGAATAAAGGTGTCCAAACCCTTGGTGGACTCCTTACGCTGGTGGCATCTCCCAAATCTGGTCAGGGGTGTTCCTTTTCAGGCTTCCCCACGCACTCAGGTCCTGACAACTGATGCTTCCCTGCAGGGCTGGGGGGCTCCCTGCCAGGGAGCCTGTACCCAAGGCCTGTGGTCTCCATGGGAGGCCGCCCAGCAGATCAACCTGTTGGAATTGAGGGCCATTCGGCTGGCCTTGCTGACTTTCTCTCAGATCCTGTCTCACCAGTCTGTCCTAGTTCAGACGGACAACCAGGTGGCTATGTTCTACGTCAACAAGCAGGGAGGCACGGGATCCAGACTTGTGTGCCTGGAAGCACAAACTCTCTGCTCCTGGGCTGTCACCCAGGGCATGACCCTCAAGGCAGTCTGCCTCCCAGGCCAGGAAAACTGCCTGGCGGACAGACTCGGCAGACTCCTGCAGCCTCATGAGTGGCAGTTGGATCCTCTGGTAGTGCAAAAATCTTTCTGAAGTGGGGTCTTCCGACCATGGATCTTTTTGCCAGTCCACTCAACAGGCAACTACCTCGGTTCTGTTCCAGGCAACCGCATCCCTTGAGAACAGCGCCAGATGCATTCCTGATCCCTTGGTCAGGGGGCCTGCTGTATGCCTTTCCTCCCACACCTCTGGTGGCCCGGACTCTATTCAAAATCCAGCAGGACCCGAGCCACGGTGATCCTGATAGCCCCCAGGTGGCCCAGGCAGCTGTGGTTCCCTCTTCTTCTGCAGTTGGCGGTGGATACTCCACTTCCTCTTGGATTGCAACCCGACCTTCTGTCTCAGGACCAGGGGTCCCTCTTGCATCCCAACCTCAAATCTCTCAATTTGATGGCGTGGCTGATGAAAGGCTAGTCCTTGCTCCCTTGCTCCTATCTAGGGAGGTTGAGGAGGTGGTGTTGGCCTCCAGGAAACATTCCACCAGGAAGACCTATGCTCTAAATTGGCGTAGATTCTCTATCTGGTGTTATCAACAGCAAGAGGACCCTTTCTCCTGCTCTGTCCAGGTGGTGCTTCAATACCTGCTCCACCTTTCCAACCTAGGCCTTCAGTCCAACTCTGTCCAGGTTCACCTCAGTGCCCTCTTAGCTCACCACTTGCATGTGGATGGACGATCTCTCTCAGGCCACCCTCTGGTGTCCCCTTTTCTATGAGGCCTGCTACTGCTTAAGCCTCCTATTCGTCCACCTGCTCCTGAGTGGGATCTCAATGTGGTCTTGCAGCAACTGACTTGTCCACCTTTTGAGCCGATGGCAACCTGCCATTTGTTTCCTCTCCTGGAAGGTATTGTTCCTTGTGGCACTCACCTCAGCTAGGCGGGTGAGTGAGTTTCAGGCCCTGGTCTCGGATAGGCCGTATACCAGGTTCTATAGGAACAGGGTAGTCTTGCGGACTCATCCTAAGTTCCTTCCAAAGGTGGTGTCCTCCTTCCATCTCAGCCAGGAGGTGGTACTTCCAACGTTCTTTCCCAGGCCACACGCCAGTAGGGCAGAGACTGTCTTGCATACCCTGGACTGTAGAAGGGCGCTGTCCTTTTACTTTGAACGTACGCAGGGGCATAGAAGGGCTTCTCAGCTCTTCATTTCCTTTGACCCTAATAAATTGGGGTTGCCTGTCACTAAGCGTACGTTGTCCATCTGGGTGGCAGACTGTTTCGTCTGGGCGTACAGGTCAGCTGGCCTCTCCCTGGAGGGTCGAGTCACGGCCCACCAGGTCAGGGCGAAGGCCGCATCAGTAGCTCACTTCCGTTCTGTTCCATTGGCAGACATCTGCCGGGTTGCTACTTGGTCTTCAAGCCAGACTTTTGCGGACCACTACTGCATCAAGAGGGAGTCCCGTAGGAACAGTGCTTTCAGGCAAGCGGTACTCCGTAATCTCTTTACGATTTAGGCAACTCCTACCCTCCGGCCCTGGTGTTGGGCTACCGTTCAGGTGTGGTCTCAGAGAAGATTCTCTCACTGTTGCTGGGGCTCTAGAGGGAGCTCTATTTTTCAGTCTGGGTTCCTGGTAGCCCAGAGCTAGGGAGTCACCCATATGTGAGGACTGACTTCCTGCTTGGTCCTGGAGAAAGAATAGTTACTCACCTGTAACAGGTGTTCTCCAGGAGCAGCAGGAATCAGTCCTCACGACCCTCCCTCCTCCCCTTGGAGTTGCAGTTGTATATAGTTCATTTTCTTTTTTGTGCTGTCTTTTAGCTATGTCATCAGACTGAGCAAGATGGCACCTTTGGGCGGGAAGGGGACCGCGCATGCGTGCCTGCATTCCCAAAGGATTTCTTTGAAAGCTGGGGAAATGCTCCACATGGGGGCTCCGTCGACGTCACCCATAGTCTTCTTTTCAAGGTGTAACACCCTCCAGCTGACTTTCCAATAATGGCACAGTCTTAGTCTTCCGGCTATACCTCGGGAGCCATCTGGGTCCACAGTGCCCCAGGCACCTTTCACGGTTGGATAGGGGATGAGTGCAGAGAGTTCTCATGTGGCTTACAAATGCTGTGGATATGGTGGACCATGTGACCTGAGGGATGGCACAGTTCTTGGTCCAGGCAGGACCAGCCTGTCCACTAGGCAGACTAGGCAGCTGTCTAGTGCAGCAGACCCTGGTGGGCGACATGGCATGGCACCTGTGGCAGGCCATATGCTTCAGTACACATGGCCTGCCACTTCTGCCCCCCCAACAGGAAGTTGCATCAGAGAGGGGTCAGAAGTGGCAGGCTATGTATGCAGAAGCACATGCCTGCTGCAGGCACCAAAACGGCGGCACAAAGCCAAGCCACCCTCTGCCCCTGAAGACGTAATCAGTGGCAGCACAAAGCTGCCACTTTTAAACTGCTGCCCCCGCTGAGCTGAACTGCCCCCGAAGGTGGAATCAGTGGCGGGGAGGAGGGGGGGGGGTTGACTCAGCAGCTTGTCGGGGGGGGGGGGCGGCAGCACAGCCGGGGCTTTTGCCGGGGGGTGGCAGAAATCATTGGGCCAGCCCTGGTCCAGGGGGAGTAAGTAGGTGCTTTGTAACATGGTGTTTGGGCTTGAAGGACTAAGGAATGGGCCCTGAATTTGGTTCTAGGCCCCATGCTTATACCCTGGTTACTGCTTTCTGAAATTGTGGCAAGATGTTTCAGATCTCCTAGCCTGGCAATTTTCATTTTGGGGGAGAGAGTCTTGTTTCTACTGGTTGTGTGGTCAAGTTCGCCTTACTTTATAGCCAAAGTTGGCTTCAAAGTACCCCTACTGTCAGATGAAATCAAATAGAAGCCATATCAGGGAAACCTAGACCAGTCTTGGGGCCATGCTCTCATTTTGGGTAGCATAGGTGAGCACATTTGGCTGTTTTGCTTTGAGGGGGAAGTTATGCAGAAGGCAGAGCAGTCAGGCTCAGTGTGTAGGCACTTGGGGCTGTTCCATCTTTTCATTCATGCAGGAGAAACCATGTAAGACATAAGTGTGGATGGAAGTGCTTCATTTTGAGTTGGATCCTGGCATTGCATTAGTTTTAGCAGGTTCCATGCCAGCTGCTTGTCGCTAAGCACACCAGAGCGTTAGCCCAACTAAGGAACTGTGATCTTATGGGTCATATTGCACCAGTGGCCACCTAATAGATTGAAATGAGAAAAAAAAACCCAAATGAAATACAAAAAGAACAGAGATCTCTGGTTTGCGGTAGCTTTCGCAAGTGTTAAACAAGATGCTCAGGGTTTAGTTGATGCTGTGGTTATTTCACAGGCAGCATGCCATTGTTGTGCTTAAATCAAGAAAGTTATTTTTGGGTCCACGTTTGGAGGCCTCTTGAGGTAGGAACCTAGAGTATCTTCTGGATCTGCATTTTCTCAGGGGATAGCAGTGGGTACAGCTCAGATTTTGGGACCTTAAGTCCATAGCAGAGGCTGCCCTCACTGGGAGCTGAGCTGATTCAGTTGCAGAGGCAAAGTATGTCCAGGTCTGCGAGTTCTGTTCCAGAGTTTGCTGCCAGCAGCATTTGAGCTACAAGTCACTACGTGTTTCTCTCACGCTCTCGGTTTGGTTGGGAGGTTTTGTAGATGCAGAGCCTTGTAGGGCTGGTTGATTTTAGGGGCTCCAGAGTAGCTGTGCAGGTCATGGCCTATGGTTCTGGTATGTCTGGTGGTGGCAACTTGTTCCCCGTACTAGTGGGGGACATTTTTCCTGGCTCAGAGTCTAGTTCTCTAACTGGTAGTCACTCATTTCTTGCTTCAACTTGGCTCTTGATAGAGCAACCTCCTTCTTACTGGTCTCCCTCTGAGTCACCTCTCTCCCCTTCAATCTGTTCAGAACTCTGCTGCATGACTAATCTTTGGCCAGCCTCGATATACTCATATAACCCCTCTTCTCAAATCACTTCATTGGCTTCCTTTCCGTTTCTGTATCCAATTCAAACTTTTTCTTCTTCTGTTCCTCACTATCTTTCCTCTCTCCCTGCCCTCCTCCTTGTGAACTCTGCTCTTCTTCTGGCTTGCTTCTCTCTTTGCCCTTTTTAGTCCACTGCCAACTCCAGACGTTGTTCCTTTCACTTTGATGCTCCTTATGCTTGGAACAAACTATCTGAGTCTGTACATCAGGCTTCATCTCTGCCTCTTTTCAAATACATGCTAAAGGTTACATCTTTGTGGCTGCTTTTGGATCCTGATCCTTTGTTTTCCTTGTGTCTCCTTACCCTTCCCTATTCTATCCTTATTTTTATCTTTTGTCTTGACTGTCTCAGATTAGGAACCATGTTTATATGTGTCTGTACAGCGCTGTGTATGCCTTGTAGTGCGCTATGTAAATGATGAATAATAGTGGTAGCTAGGCAAAAAATAGTACAGCTATTCTCCTCGGGATAATGACTTTGTTTTGGAGACAAAGGCTTTCTACCTCTCTGGTGTATGTAGGGGTGTTGAGATTTTTGGAGAGTGGTGTGAGTAAAAGTATCTTTGTCCCATCACTGCCTCATGAGTTGGCCTTTCTACCAGAGGGGCTTGTTTATGGTTTATTAAAAGACTTGATATACCGCTTTTCATATATATCAAAGCAGTTTACAATAAAAACACATTAGAAATAAGAAAAGGAAAGCCAGTTAAAATAGGTAGGACAGGAAAGTTAAGTAAATCACGAAGGGGGGAGGGGAATGGGGGAACTGGCCTTGAATTCACTGCAGGTGCAGGTGGCAGTGTTAGCCTTTCTCAAGGGTAGAATTACAGGGCTGTCTTTTATTTCTTATCCAGGCATATGACACTTATGGAGAGGAGTTAGGGGTGTCTTTCGGAGAGTGTGGTAACATAGTAATATAGTATGTGATGGCAGATAAAGACCAGCATGGTTCATCTAGTCTGCCCAGCAAAGTGGCAAGAGTAGGTGCACCCGCTTCTCTATGCAGGTAACCCCTCTTCATGCCTTTGTTTAGGGGTGTACCTACCGCTCTGTGCAGGTCATCTGTATTTGTTCAGATATAAGAGATAGATAAGTTTATTTTGATTTTATCTTGTTGCTATAAAAGGATCCACTGTGCCTGTCCCATGCCATTTTGAATTCTGTCACTGTATTTGCCCCATCACTTCCATTGGGAGGGCATTCCAAGCATCCACCACCTTTTCAGTGAAAATATTTCCTGACGCTGCCTTTCAGTTTACCCCCTTGCAATATCATGTTATGCTCTCTGGTTTTACAGCTTCTCTGTCTTTGAAAAAGGTTTGTTTGTTCATTAATACCCTTTAAGTATTTAAAGGTCTGTATCTTATCTCCCCTATCCCTCCTCTCCTCTAGAGTATACATATTTAGGTCTTCAAGTCTCTTCTGATGTCTTCTGGTGCAGGCTGTAAATCGTTTTGGTCGCCTTCCTCTGAACTGATTCCAGTCTTTTTAATATCATTTGTGAGATATGGTCTGAAAAACTGAATACAGTATTCCAAGTGAAGCCTCACCAGCAACTTGTACAGTGGCATCAGTGCCTCCTCCTTTCTGCTGGTATTTCCTCTCTGTATGCAACCCAGCATCCTTCTGGCTTTGGCCACCGCATTGTCACACTGTTTCGCCACCTTGAGATCCTCAGAAACAATCACTCTGAGGCCCTTCTCGTCCGTGCACACCAACCTCTCACCCCTCATCGCATACAGTTCCCTTGGATGTCTGCATCCGAAGTTTATGACACTGCATTTCTTCACATTAAATCTTAATTTCCAAGCATTAGACCCTTCTTCCAGCTTTTGTAGATCTTTCCTCATGTTATCCACTCCCTCAGGGAAGTCCACTCTATTGCAAATTTTCATGTCAGCTGCAAAAAGACAGAATTTTCCATTCAGTCCTTCAGCAATATCACTCACAAATACATTGCACAGTACCAATCCCTGGGGAACGCCACTAATCACCTTCCTTTCATCTGAGTGAGTTCCGTTTACCATCACCTTCTGTCGTCTGTCAGTCTACCAATTTCTGATCCAGTTCACCACATTGGGACCCATCCCAAGACTGTTGAGTTTATTGATAAGCCTCCTATGAGGAACAGTATCAAAGGTTTTGCTGAAATCTAGGTAGCCATTGCATGCCTTTGATCTAGTTCTCTGGTCACCCAGTCAAAGAACTCAATCAGATTTGTTTGGCATGATCGTCCTTTGGTAAAACCATGTTGCCTCAGATGATTCAACCCATTGGTTCTGAGAAAGTCCACTATTCTCTCTTTCAGGAATGCCTCCATTACTTTTCCCACCACTGAGGTAAGATTTACTGGCCTGTTTGTCACTTCTTCCCTATTACCACTTTTGTGAAGAGGTACCACATCAGCCTTTCTCCAGTCCTGTGTACCTTTTTCTCTCTCCAAGAATCTATTAAAAATATCCTTTAAAGGCCCTTCAAGAACTTCTCGGAACTCTTTCAGTATCCTTGGTTGTACCCTATCCAGTCCCATGGCCTTGTCCACTTCCAGTTTTGCAAGCTGTTCAAATGCATCATCTTCTGTGAATAGATTTAGTATCTACTCCATTCCCATTTGTATATTTGTCAATCACAGGTGGTCCTTCTCCAGGATTTTCTTTAGTAAAAACAGAACAGAAGTATTATTTTAGCATTTTTGTTTTTTCAGTGTCATGTTCCACGAATCCGTTCTCGGCACTTTTGAGCCTTGCAATTCCATCTCTGAACTTCCTCTTCTCCTGAATATACCTGAAAAAGGTTTTATCACCATGTTTCAGATCTTTAGCCATCTTTTCTTCTGCCTTTGCTTTTGCTATTCTTATTTCTCTTTTTGTCTCTTTTAGCTTTATCTTGTATTCTTTTCTGTGTTCCTCTGTTTGCAAACTTCTAAATTTTGTAAAGGCTGTGTTTTTTGCCTTTATTTGTGCAGTCACTTCTTTGGAGAACCATATAGGTTTCCTTTTCCTCTTGTTTGTATTTACTTTCCTTGCATATGTATCTGTTGCCCTGTTTATTGCCTCCTTTAGTTTAGCCTACTGCAATTTCACTTCCCTTACCTCCTCCCACCCTGCCAACTCCTCCTTCAGGCACTTGGCCATTTTACAGAAGTCAGCGTTTTTTGAAGTTTAGGACTTTGAGCTTTTTGTGATTGGACTCTGCCTTGTCTTTTATCTCAGACCACACTGTGTGGTGATCGCTGCTGCTCACGTTGGAACCCACCCAGGCATTCGACATGCTATCTCCGTTGGTGAGTACTTAAACCAGCATCGAACTTTCCCTGGTCAGTTCTATCACCATTTGTCCAAGCAGTGCTTCTTGGAAGACATCCACAATCTTTTAACTTCTTTCCAGATTTGCAGTATTCCAGTCCACATCGGGTAGATTAAAGTCACCCAATATGATCACTTCCCCCTTCATGGCTACCTTTGCAATATCAATAACGAGTCTCTATCCATTTCTTCAGTTTGAGTTGGAGTCCTGTAGACTACACCAGTTTGGATGATAGTGCCATCTCCTCTTTCCAACACAATCCACAGCGCTTCTTCTTTTCCCCACATCCCCTGCATTTCAGCAGTTTTAATATTGTTTTTTATATATAGGGCTGCTGCTACTCTTTTTCTGCCTTCTTTATCTCTTCTAAATAAATTATAGCCAGCTATGGCTATATTCCATTCATGTGACTCATTAAACCATGTTTCTTAATGGCCACAATGTCCAAGCCCACTTCCACCATTAGGGCTTCCGGGTCAGGAACTTTATTGGCTAGGCTTTGAGCATTTGTTGACTGGCTTGCCTATATTTTGCATGGATTTTGTTCTACACGCCTCTTCCCACTTGTCATTTGATATATGGATTAATAGTGTGGCTGCTTCCAATGTTATGTTTTTGCTGGGAGTGACATCCTGAACTTGTTCTTTTCCATCCGTCTTTCCCTTTCCCTAGTTTAAATGCCTGTCCACATATATTGTCTGAATTTTTCACTTAGGATCCATTTCCCTGCGACAGAGAGATGTAGTTCATCATCACAGTATAGCCTCTTTTTGTTCCATCTATTTCCCCAGTTGCCTATATATCCCACAGTGGAATTTTGTTGTAGTTTGGTTGGTGCTTGCTGGTTTTTTTTCCAGAGGTCTTACCTAGGGATTTGATGCAGAAGAGTATGTTCCTGCATCTAGGTTTCTGGTGCTGCAAGCAATGTCTGGTAGAGCGCCCTTTCTGTTTTTTTGCAGAAGAAAGATTGTCCTGAGCCATTGATCTCCTTCCAGTAAGCGGTAATGTTGGTGTTTCTCCTTAATCAGTCACTGTCCCTTTGGTGTTTTGGGGTTTTATTGGTATCTGGGTTTTTGACCTTTGCACAAGTTGGATGTCCATTGGACGCTTCTTTGGTTCCTGAGGGGAATCAGGACATTTTGGTGGTCAGACCAATCAATGGTGGTGTTTGGAGTGGGGGCCGTGCAAGGGTGAAGTGGTCTCCAGAGCATCAAATGCCAGTACTGCTGAGGGAGGCTGTTGTGTCTGTCTGCTTGAGAGGTGGGTTGTTTCAGAAGATCCAAGGGTGCATTCCATCAGGTCTATAGCTGCTTCAGAGACAGCATTTGGCTTGGACTCTCTCCTCAAGTTAGGTTTTACAGCAAAGAGGTCTAGCCTGCGTTTCTTTGTGTGCTATCGTTGTCTGGGTGCTCGGGCATAGAGTGTTGCAGGCCGGGCTCTCCTGCCCCTCCCTGTTGTTAGGTACACCTTTGGTATGTTCTACGCGTCTGGACTAAAGAGATGATGATGAAGGTGAAATTAGGCCTTCATGCTAATTTTCTTTCCTTGAGTCCCTCCAATTCAGTCCAGGACCCACCCTGAGTGCTTCCCTTTTGAGCCCGGATGCATAGGGGAGACGCATGCTCAGGTTAAGGGGCCAGACGGCTCAGAGGGGGGGGGGGTCCTGCTTTTTCAATTGGGTATTATGCTGTCCTGCTGCACTTTTTTCTTGTAGCATTTTTTTGTCTTTGGGTACTGAATGGCAGTGGAATATATCCCCTTCTCTGGACCCTCTTCAGAATACGAGCAGTTATGTGCTAAGGTATGTAAATACTAGATCAGTTTAATTATGGCTGTGTTTTTGTGGAGTCAGCTTTGTTACCGAAAATCTAATGAGAGGATGACTGCACAGGACCATCATATGGTGACATCATCAAACCAGTGGTTCTCAATTTCTATAACCCATGTTTCTGGACTGGACTGGAGGGGACTCAAGGTAAGGCCTAGTTTCTCCATCATATCTCTGTTCTCCTCCCTTTCTGGTTTAGTGATGCACCATATTGAAGAGAGGGGGGTTATTGTGCTCTCTTCATCCCAGCATCTTCACTAAATGCTGGCCATAATTCCTTAAATTGGCTATAGATACAGAATAAGCACCAGAGGCAACAAAGAAAAAGCAGGGGGTCTTCCACTCTCATGCTTATCCTGTAGGATGGGGGTAGCTTCAGAGGAGGAGGAAACCAGCTACCTTTGGGGAATTGTTATCACTTCCAAAAGCCCAACCACTCGGCAAAATGTGTGTTATAAGAAGCAGTGTGATTTAACGACTTGAAATAAAAATTCTGATCAGAATCAGCAGAGCTTTTAAACAAATGTTTTGTACACAGTCAGAATTTTAACCAAACTTTCTCCTCTTTACAACAGAATGATATTAGGGTTAGGATAGCCTTAGAGAAGATCCACCCTTTGTCTCTTCATCCCAGAAAGTCTTATTACATGGACACTCCTACCATATAGTGGAGGAGTGGCCTAGTGGTTGGGGCAAGGTACTTCAGGCCGGAAGGTCGGGGGTTCAAATCCCACTAGAGGACAGCAACCTTGGGCCGGAAGGACTGGGGTTTCTAGTCCCACGGGTGCTCCTTGTGATCTTGGGCAAGCCACTTAACCCTCCATAGCCCATTTTCCCTGTAAAATAGTTATCTCCAAGTTATAATGCCCTGTTCAATGTAATTTCAGTTTGTTCAATGTAAACCGCACTGATGCAGAATAGCGCGGTATATAAGAGAATATAAATAAATAAATAAATATATGCAAGACCGACCCCATAAAACACATTGTCTCCAGCAAGTATTACCTACATCCTTAAACATAGCATGTGATCTAGCTGAAATATAGTACTCTCTTATAGCCATTCTCAACCAAAGGACTGTCAATCATGGTTTTAGATGTTCTCTCAAATTCCGTCATCAAATGCTCTTTCCCCAGTACTATTCCCAGGTCGTCTTCCTATGACATTGTATGCTTGGGCTTCACCCCTGTAGGTTTATTTAATGCTGAGTAGATTTTTGAGAAAGCCTCCTTTATTTACCATGTTGCGCAACTAGCTCAAAAATGACCTTTCAGCCCAGATATCTTTTTTAACCTATGGTTTGCTTGTAAGAAGAGAATAATTTCAGCTGGGGTCAATTAATAATAATTTTTTAGCATCTCAAAGTCAAAGCGTTGTTCCTGTTCCAATAGCTGGCCAATACAAGATAAACCCTGTTGCTCCCATCTCTGAAACATTTCATTATTCTTCCCTAGGATCAATTTCTGATTTAAAAAAATATGGTAGGGGTATATTGGGGATAGCGCTTCCCCCTCCTTTAGCTCTGCTTTTGGGTGGCCCATACTTGCATTTTCAAGGCTGTAAATGGGTTACTTCCTCCTCTTCTTCCTCTTGTTCATTTTCTACCTATTGCTATCTCCAGGAACAAGCAGGAATAAGTCCTCACATATGGGTACGTCGGTACCGACGGAGCCCGTGCGGGAAAGCTCCCCAGCTTCTTAGAATAGAAGCTTTTGGGACCTCCCACTGCACATGCGCACTGCCTTCCCGCCTTCCTGAACAGCTCTCCTCAGTTTCTCTTTTTCCGCGGAGCCAGCAGGTCGTGTTCCTGTCACCGCTGAAGAAATTGTTATTTTATTTGTTTCTTTAGACCGCGTACCTGCCTTCCCCATACCGATACCGGTATCGCCGGTCTTTTCTTTCTTTCTTTAAAAAATTATAATTCTTTTTTCTTATTTTTTAGCTTTTTGGTCACTTCAGAGAGGCCTCTCGGCCTACTCAATTTCTCCTCATGGAGAAGCCAGCCCCTGGATTTAAGAAGTGTACCAAATGTAATGCTGTTATTTCAGTCACAGACACCCATGAATGGTGTCTGAAATGTTTGGGGCCTGACCATTCCATACCGGACTGCCCATCTTGCTCCCACATGTCTAAACGTGGGCTGCAGAACCGGGCCAACAAATTCCATGTGCTGTTTGCTTCAGAGAATACAGCATCACAGTCATCCAGGTCTTCTTCTCCGGATGGATCTCAGGTAACCAAACCTTCTGTGGGCAAGTCCTCAAAGAGCAAATCTCCTTCAAAGCATCGAGAGGCTCTTAGCTTAGAACTTGAGGACCCTGCCCCAGCCAAACAACCCCGGCGGGAAGTCCAACTTCCAAAAACGCCAATTCAGGGGTCTCAGGTTGATATCGATGCTACGGCCTCGACAGATCACCTGTTAGCCTGCTCTGGGGTACCGGGTCACTCCGGTACCGACATCCAGGCAGCTATGGCGTCCATGGGCGATACTGTACAGTCCATGCAGCAGGCCGTCATGGCTTTCATTAAAGCTGCAATGCCATCGGTTCCGCTTTCAGCGGTTCCGGGCCCGATACCGGTATCGTCCGCCATGCCGGTATCGAGGCCGTCCACCTCTAAACGCAAGTCGGTACCGTATGGGCTTTCGCTCCATACCGGTTCCATACCCGATACGCCCGATATCGATACCGATCGGTACGCGTATCGTGCGTTAGAGGAAAGCACCGATTCCTCTGAGGATTTTCACTCCTCTGATGATTCTGCTGAGTTTTCACTCAACTTACCTGAGGAGCCCTCTTCTCCTAAAAGGAGAATGTCCCCTCCAGAGGATTTGTCCTTCCAGGACTTTGTTTTAGATATGGCTACAGCCCTTTCTATTACCACATCCTCTGAAAAGGAACCCAGATCCAAAAAACTGGATATTTTGGGATACTCAAAGGCCCCTAAGGAGGCAGTTACCCTGCCTATCCATGAAATCCTTCAAGAACAACTGATGGATTTCTGGGAAAATCCTTTGACTTTGTCTCCTTATTCCCGTAGGTTGGACACCATGTATAGGGTCCCTCCTTCTCCTGGTTTCCAAAAGACTCAATTGCCCCACCACTCTATTGTGGTGAAGTCTGCAATGAAGAAGATTAGGAGTACCAAAAGGCACTCTTCCACCCCTCCAGGACGGGAATGTAAGACTTTGGACTCTTTTGGTAGGAAAATTTTCCAGGCTAGTATGCTTATAGCCAGGATTAATTCCTACAGTCTCTATATGGGCATGTTCCTGGAGGAACTTGCCAAAAAGGTGCGGCATTTTGCCCCCTTTATCCCTGAGGATAAAAAGCAGGGATTCCTTTCCCTAGTGAAACAACTCTTAGAGGTTTCTAAGTTCTCTAATAGGGCAGCATATGATTCCTTTGAGGGAGCCAGTAGGGCTTCGGGCATTGCTATTGCAGCCCGACGTCTTGCTTGGCTCCAGGCCTCTGATCTGGAACCTTGGGTTCTAGATGGCTTACGGAATCTGCCCTGTACAGGTGAGAACTTATTTGGGGAAGAGTGGCAAATCAAAGCCACCCAGATGGATTCTGAAAATGCCACCTTGGAAAGACTTTCAAAGTCCACTTCAATTCCTACTAAGAAAAAGTCTTTTAAAAGGCCTTACTATAAGAAGGCCAGAGTTGCTTCAAATACTGGCCAGCAGTCTTCTCAACCTCGCTATACTGCTAAGCGTCAGCAATCCAAACAAGCACGAGCTAAGCCTGCAGCAGCTACTGTAGCTCAGCAGGCTCCAACCCCTCAGGGGTTTTGACTTGCTCCTAGGGAACTTGCCACTTCTGGTTCTAACACAACCAGAACCTCTCACCATACCCGGAAGGTTGGTTCACTTTGCTCCCAGATGGGAACAAATCACAACAGAACAATGGACCCTCTCTATCATTCGAGAGGGTTACAAACTTCATTTCTCCAGCCTTCCTCCCCATCATATGGTGAGACCATTCAATTCTCCCCCATCTCTCCTAACCCTGTTGGGTCAAGAGGTTTCCTCTCTTCTTGCCCAAGGGGCCATAGAAGAGGTTCCTCTTCCTCAACAAGGGTCCGGTTTCTACTCCCCTTATTTTCTCATTCCAAAGAAGACAGGGGGATTCAGACCAATCCTAGATCTGAGAGAATTGAACAAATTTCTCTTCAAGGAGAAATTCAAAATGCTGTCTCTCGGCATTCTCCTTCCTTACCTCCAGGGTCAGGACTGGCTTTGTTCTCTAGACCTACAGGATGCGTATACACATATACTCATCCATCCATCCCACAGAAAGTATCTTCGCTTTCTGTTTCAGGGAAAACATTTCCAATACAGAGTACTCCCCTTCGGTCTAGCCTCTGCTCCAAGAGTATTCACAAAATGCATGGCAGTCGTAGCCGCATTTCTAAGAGGCATGGGAATCTTTGTCTTCCCATATCTGGACGACTGGCTCATCCGAGCTCCAACTCAGTCACAGGCCCAGATTTCCCTGGACCACACAAGGAGCCTTTTGCAGTATCTGGGACTGGTAGTAAACCTTCCCAAGTCCCAACTCATCCCTACTCAATCTCTAGAATTCATAGGGGCCCAGTTGGACACCATCACTGCAAGGGCCTACCTTCCACATGTTCGAGGCCAGCGCCTCCTGAGTTTGGCCTCCCAAGCTCAGTCCAGCACTCACTTGACAGCCAGGGAAATGCTACGCCTACTGGGTCATATGGCCTCCACAGTGCATGTGGTGCCCTATTCTCGTCTTCATATGAGAGCAGCTCAATGGACCCTGGCCACTCAGTGGACTCAGGCGTCAGGAGCGCTCTCAGACCAAATACAAACCTCCGATCGTCTGTTTTGGTCCCTCCACTGGTGGACTTCCACCAAGAATCTGTTGTTGGGGGCTCCATTTCAACCATTGCTACCCCAAGCAACCCTCACAACAGATGCCTCCCAAACAGGGTGGGGAGCCCATCTGCAAACTCTCTCCACTCAGGGCACTTGGTCTCTACAGGAGACCACCCTTCATATCAATCTTCTGGAACTGCGAGCAATTTACCTTGCCCTCAAGGTCTTCCACTCCCTCCTAGCCAACCTCACTGTCCTAGTTCAGACGGACAATCAGGTGGCCATGTTTTACATAAACAAACAAGGAGGGACGGGCTCTCTGTCGCTTTGCAACGAAGCTCTAAGACTATGGGCCTTCGCCAGAGAGCATCAGATTCACCTGCTAGCAGTGTATCTCCCAGGAGTTCAAAACTCTCGGGCAGACAGGCTCAGTCGAGTTCTGCTGCCACACGAATGGTCCCTACATTTGGACCAAATAAACCGAATCTTTCAGGAATGGGGGACCCCGGACATAGACCTCTTTGCAAGTCCGTGGAATGCCAAACTTCCCCGGTTCTGTTCCAGAACTCCGTGTCAGGGAGCTCAGGCTACAGACGCCTTTCTCCTGAATTGGAATCAGGCATTCCTATATGCCTTTCCACCCATTCCTTTGATTCCCAAGACTCTGTTCAAACTCCAGAGGGATCATGGAACTATGATCCTCATAGCTCCACGCTGGCCACGCCAAGTGTGGTTCCCTCTACTTCTACAGCTCTCCCAGGGATCCTACTTGGATCTGGGAGCTGCGCCAGACCTCCTGTCTCAGGAGGAGGGGACTTTGTGGCACCCAAACCCCAAATCCCTTCACCTCAGTGCTTGGTTACTGAAGGCTTAAGCCTTCAAGACTTTCATCTTTCCCAACCAGTGAAAGATATCCTTTCTGCCTCTAGGAAACCCTCTACCAGGCGTTCCTATGCTTTCAAATGGAAACGTTTTTCCATTTGGTGTGCTCAGCAGGGTCTTGACCCTCTGGCACTTCCTTTGAATTCTCTTCTTGATTATCTCCTGCATCTATCCAATGCAGGCCTCAAGACGAATTCGGTAAGAGTCCATTTAAGTGCTATTGCAGCATCCTTGAAACATATAAATGGACAACCTATCTCCTCTCATCCTCTTGTTGCAAGATTCATGAGAGGCCTGACTCTCACTAAACCTCCCATCAGACCACCCCCGGTCGCATGGGATTTGAATCTAGTGCTCGGTCAACTTATGAAGCCACCTTTTGAGCCGATGTTTTCCACCTCCTTGAAATTTCTTTCCTGGAAGGTCATCTTCCTCATTGCAGTCACTTCGGCTCGCCGCATCAGTGAGCTGCAGGCTTTAGTGGCTAATCCACCTTACACAAGATTTCATCATGATAAGGTGGTCCTTAGGACGAATCCCCACTTTATGCCTAAAGTGGTCTCGCCTTTTCATCTTAATCAAGAGGTATATCTACCTGTCTTTTTTCCAGCTCCTCATGCATCCAATGCAGAGAGGAACCTTCATACTCTGGATTGTAAAAGAGCTCTCGCTTTTTACCTTAATAGGACTCAGCCACATCGAAAGTCTTCTCAACTTTTTGTGGCCTTTGATCCTTCCCATTTGGGACTTCCAGTCTCCAAGCGTACACTTTCCAATTGGATTGCTCAGTGTATTTCTTTTGCTTACCAGAGCAAAAACATTTCTCTGGAAGGCCATGTCACTGCTCACAATGTGAGGGCCATGGCAACTTCTATGGCTCATCTGCACTCTGTTTCCATAGATCAGATCTGTCGAGCCGCTACCTGGGCCTCGGTTCATACCTTCACAGCCCATTACTGTTTGGACAAGGACTCCCGCCGGGATGCCTTGTTTGGCCAGGCTGTCCTCAAGCACCTGTTCCATTCCTAAACAACTCCTGCCCACCTTCCCAGAATGGATGCCTGAGATCCATACGAAGATGGCGAACCTTTACAGGGGATCCCATGCATCTAAGCTAGGGAGTCCCCATATGTGAGGACTTATTCCTGCTTGTTCCTGGAGATAGCACAGTTACTTACCTGTAACAGGTGATCTCTGGGAACAGCAGGAATTAGTCCTCACAACCCACCCACCTCCCCTAGGAGTTGTATCTTTTATCTATCTATCTTCCTGTCCTCTCTCTGTTGACTCAGCTATAAACTCGAAACTGAGGAGAGCTGTTCAGGAAGGCGGGAAGGCAGTGCGCATGTGCAGTGGGAGGTCCCAAAAGCTTCTATTCTAAGAAGCTGGGGAGCTTTCCCGCACGGGCTCCGTCGGTACCGACGTACCCATATGTGAGGACTAATTCCTGCTGTTCCCAGAGATCACCTGTTACAGGTAAGTAACTGTGCTTTTTCAGCATATCCAGCTGCTTGGAAACATCTCTGAGATCCGCTGCCTGATAGTACATTTTGAAGTTTGGCATTGCCAACCCTTCTCCATTTTTAGCTATATCAGGACCTCATGTAGATATTCTTGGGTGCCTTCTTATAAGAACATAAGATATGCCATACTGGGTCAGACCTAGGGTCCATCAACCCAGTATCATGTTTCCAACAGCAGCCAGTCTTGGTCTCAAGTACCTGTCAGGTTTCTAGATAGGTACACAGATTCCACGTTGCTTATCCTGGGGTAAGCAGTGGATATTTCTGGTCCACTTTAGTAATGGTTTATGGGCTTTTCCTCCAGGAACTTGTCTAAACCTTTTTTTAACCCAGCTACTCTAACAGCTTTTACTACATCCTTCAGTAACGAATTCCAGTGTTGATTACACGTTGAGTGGAAAAATATTTTCTCCAATTAGTCTTAAATAGGCTACATTGTAGCTTCAATGCGTGTCCCCGTCTTGCTACTTTTTTTAAGAAGTAAACAACCAGTCTACATATGTTTACCCGTTCCACTCCATCCATTATTTTATAGACCTCTATTATATCTCCCCTCGGCCATCTTTTTCCAAGTTGAAGAGCCCTACACTTTTAAGCCTTTCTTCGTAGTGGTATGCTTCCATCCCATTTACTATTTTGATTGCTCTTCTCCATATCATTTTCTAATTCTGCTATATCTTTTTAAGATATGATGATCAGACTTGCACACAATATTCAAGGTGCGGTCGCAACATGAAACGATACAGAGGCATTATAATATACTTTGGTTTATTCTCCATTAGTTTCCTTATGATTCCTAGCATTCTGTTTGCTTTATTGGCTGCCTCTGCACACTGGGCAGAAGGTTTCAACATGTTATCCATGATGATGCCTAATTTTTTTTCCTGGGCAGTGATTCCTAATATGGAACCTTCCATCATGTAACTCTAGTTTTGGGTTATTCTTCCCTAAGTGCATAACTTTGCACTTGTCCACATTAAATGTCATCTGCCATTTGAACACCCAGTCTCCCAATTTATCAAGGTCCTCTTGCAGTTTGTCACAATCCACTTGTGTTTTAACAACTCTGAATAATTTTGTGTCGTCTGCAAGTTTGATCACCTCACTCATTATTCCCATTTCCATGTCATTTATAAGTATGTTAAAAAGCAGCAGGCCCAGAACAGTTCCCTGTGGTACATCTACCTGTTTGTGCACACTTTCGAAAAAATATAAAAGATTAGTAAGACAAGGCTTTCCTTGGCTAAATCCATATTGGCTTTCTGCCATTAAACCAGGATTATCTATGTGTTTAGTAATTTTGTTCTTTATAATGGTTTTTACCATTTTACCTGATACAGACATCAAGCTCACTGATCTGTAGTTTCCCAAATCACCCTTGGAACCCTTTCTAAAAAATGATGTTACATTGGCCACTCTCTAATCCTCTCTCCTTCTCCCCCCTTCTCAGTCTCTGTGGATAACTCTCTACTCCTTGTCTCCTCAGCTCGCAACCTTTGGGTTGTTTTGACTCCTTTCTCTCTTTCTCCACACACATCCAACTGATAGCTAAAACCTACCATTTCTTTCTCTACAACATCAACAAATTTTGCCCCTTCCTTTCTGAACACACTACTAAAATACTTATCCACTCCTTAGTCACCTCCCATCTAGACTATTGCAATCTACTTCTTGCTGGTCTCCCTCTGAATCATCTCTCTCCCCTTCAATCTGTTCAACACTCTGCTGAGTGGCTAATCTTCCACCAGCCTCATCATGTTCATATTACCCCTCTTTCAAGTCACTTCATTGGCTTCCTGTCCATTTCCGCATCCAGTTCAAACTTGTCCTGCTGACCTGTAAGTGCATTCATTCTGCATTTCCTCACTACCTTTCCTCCCTACATCCCTCCTCGGGAACTCCACTTTTCTGGCAAATCGCTTCTATCTGTGCCCTTCTCTTCTATTGCTAACTCCAGACTTCGCTCCTTTCATCTTGCTGCTCCTTATGCTTGGAATAGACTACCTGAGTCTGTACGTCAAGTGCCTTCTCTGATTCTTTTCATATCCAGGCTGAAAACTCACCTCTGCTGCCGTTTTTGGATCTTGACTCACCAGATCTCTTTTGTGTTTCTTTACCATTCCCCCTAGATGTATCCCATGTCTACAGCTATTGTGTTGTCTGTCTTGACTAGATTATAAGGGACCATCTTTTCCATGTGTCTGTGCAACGCTGCATGCATCTTGTAGTGGTATACAAATGTTCTCCAGGAATAAGCAAGAAGTCAGTACTCACTTATGGATGACATCGACACCGATGGAGCCCACGCGGAGCAATTCCCCAGCTTTCAAAGAAAGCTTTTGGGATTACTGCCACGCATGCGTGGTCCTCTTCCTGCCCAAAGGTGCCATCTTGCTCAGTCTCCCTTTTTCCGCGGTGCCCTTCGGACGCATGTCCTCGTACCTCAGAAAAAAGCGATCTGTTTTTGGCCTCTGGGCTGTGGTATTTCCGGTTGCACCGATCCTCTTCCTTCCTCCCCTGCTCTCCTCTTCCCTCGAGCCGAGGGGATATATATTTTTTTCCTTAAAAGTTTTTTCCTGATCGGGCTTCGCGCCCCTTTTTTCCCTAACCACTGGCCGCAAAGGTCTTCAACTTAGCGGGGGTCCTTTTTGCCCCTATGGCTACTGGCTTTAAAAAAAAAAATGCGACAAATGCTTGAAGAATATGTCGTTCACGGACACCCATGACTGTTGTCTTTGCATGACTGTTGTCTTTGGTGTCTTGGGGCCGACCATGACCCGGAGCATTGCTCTCTTTGCAAGAAAATGTCCTCCAAGGTCCTGCTGAGTCGTAAACAGACGTCTGATGACATTTTCCAGAGGGTGGCCCCAGAATCCTCGGCAGCACCCTCAGTCGTCCCTCCGCCGGTTCCGTGTTCTCGGCAGCACTACGACCAGGGGTCCCCTGAAGTGGAGCAGCGTAAGAAGAAGGCAGCCTCGAAGTTGCTGTTGGGGGCTCCGGATAAGCGCGAGTGCTCCTGAGCTCGGTCGCTCAGCCCCCCACGGCATTCCCGAGAGTCGGACAAGGAGCGACCTCGAAAGGTACCTCGTACAGATGCAGAGGCCTCCGGTGATGGTGCCTGGTCTCCTGATGGTTGTCCCGGTGAGGACCCCCTCTCCTCCTCCACGCCAGACCCAGTAACCCCGGTGTCGGTGTCACAAGGCCCCATGCCCATGTGGGAGTCCCGAATGCTGGCACTAGAGCGCACCGTCTCTGCTTTCTTAGCTGCCCAGCAGGCGCTCATGCCCAGCACGGCTGGCCCGTGCCTCGAGACCAAGGTTCCCTCGAGAAGGACACCAAAATCTGCCCTGGAAACTTCCGAGAGCCATGGGCCTCATGAGGGTCCTCAGCGTCGGTCTGTTTCGCCTTCCTGTTCCTCAGGAGCGCGATTCTCCAAGGCTTCTGGCTCCGTAGAGCTCGGCCTCTGGACGGGGCGACCTATCCTCCTCGGATCTCTCGGGCTGGGAGTCGGATGGGCATACTTCCCCGGAAACCTGTGCCCACAGGGACCTCACTTCGGACCCGTCCCCGCCCGCCTATCAGAGGCGTTCACCGCCCAAGGACACATTGTTCCTGGTGTTTGTGCGGGGCATGGCACGGGCCCTCAGCCTGGCTATGCAGATTGAAAAGGAACCGCGAGCTGAGGAGCTCGATATTTTTCAGTACGAGTCCCCGCCTCGGGAGTCTCTTACTGTACCGGTTCCCCCCATATTGTCAAGACTGCTCCTTCGCATGTGGGAGACATCTGCTTTGGTCCCCATTGTGTGCAAATGTCTCGACGCCATATATAGAGTTCAGCATGGCCCGGGGTTCCGCAAGACCCGACTTCTGCACACTTCCATGGTTGTGGAGTCCGCGATGCGAAAGCAAAAGAGCCTGAAGTCTCACTCTTTGGTCCCCTCAGGTAGGGAGTCTAGAGCCCTCGACACCTTGTGGCATAAGGCCTACCGGGGGTCCATGCTTGCTTGCCGCATCCAGGTATACCAACTGTATATGGGCATGTGCTTGCATGACCTTGCCAAGGAGCTCGGCGGTTTCACTGCGGGCCTCGGAGAGGAACCTATCCTACGGTTCCAAACTCTCCTGAAATCCGTTGCGGAGTGTTCAAAGTGCCTCTCCCACCCGCATATGATGGATTTGAGTCCTCTGCTAGGGTGGCGGCGGCCGGCATCGGGGCCAGGCTTGGCTGCAGTCTTCGGACTTGGAGCAGTAGGTCCAGGAAAAGCTCCTGGATGTTCCTTGCCTGGGTGAGCAGCTGTTCGGTAAACTGATGGAAGATAAGGCCGTTGAGATAGAAACAAAGTTCATGACCCGAACTCGCCTCTTGCGCAAGACCTCCTCTCTTCCTAGGAAGAAGCAGCAGACCAAGAAACCATTCTTCCAAAGGAAAGGACTCCCTTACCAGCGTTACTCGCCTTTCCCGCCCACCTCCACACCAGCTCCCAGCACGCAGGGGAAGGGGGGTGCACATGGCCACCGTAAGCCAAAAGGGCCTAAGGCCCAACTACCGGTGCCACCCCATCCTACGCAGGGGTTTCGACATCGTCGGCAGTGTCTCTCACCCCCCAGCATCTCTCCTGCTGGTAGGGGGACACCTGTCCCTGTTTGCCCCAGAGTGGGCATCGATCACGTCGGACACCTGGGTCCTCCAGGTTATCCGAGATGGATACCGTCTCTGCCTGGACAGATGCCCTCCTCCCTTCTCCTCGGCGGAGCCCGCCCGGCTCCTCGCGCACCAGACTATCTTGCAGCGGGAGCTATCCAACCTCCTCGCTCAGCGGGCCATTGAGAAGGTACTGCAGCACCTTCGAGGTCAGGGGTTCTACTCCTGTTACTTTCTCATCCTGAAAAAGGCGGGGCTTTTCCGCCCCGTCCTCGACCTCAGGAAGCTCAACAAGTTCCTGGTGCGGGAGAAGTTCAAAATGTTATTGCTTGGCATCCTGCTGCCCTTCCTTCAGCAGGGCGATTGGCTATGCTCCTTGGATCTCAAGGACACTTACGCCCACATCCTAGTTCACCCCCAGCACAGGCAGTACCTGTGCTTCAGGGTGCAGGGCGAACACTACCAGTACAGAGTGCTCCCCTTTGGACTCGTGTCCACACCATGGGTTTTCACAAAGTGCCTTTCTGTGGTCGCCGTCTCCCTCAGGCAGCAGAGCATACCCGTCTTCCCCTACCTCGACGACTGGCTCATCACGGGGCCCTTGATCAGCGAAGCCCACCTGGCAGCGGTGCGCACGATCTTCCTTGAGCACCTTGGCTTCCTGGTCAGCTACCCCGTTCCACCTTGAGCTGATGCAGGCCCTGGAGTTTATCGGTGCACGCCTCAACATGGTGTGGGCGACTGCCTTCCTTCCAATGGACCGTGCATGCCGCCTTTGGGATGTGGTGTCCCAGGTCCAGAACAGGGCTTGGGTTACAGCGCGGGCGATGCTGCGCCTCCTCTGACACATGGCCTCCATCGTCCATGTGGGTCTCCTGCGCCGCCCGCATGCACATGCGGACAGCCCAGTGGTGCCTCAGAGCACAATGGAGTAAGACCTCCGGCCACCTCAGAGACCCTATCCGGGTCTCTCACAGTCTCCACGACTCCCTGTGTTGGAGGCAGGACCCCCAAAGTCTCTGTCGCGGAATGCCCTTTCAGGCCCCTCAGCACGAACTCATCCTAATGACGGATGCTTCCCTGCTGGGGTGGGGAGCCCACTGCGGCACATTGTGCACCCAGGGACAGTGGTCGCCCGAGGAGTCTCGACAGCAGATCAACCTGCTCGAGCTTCGGGCGGTCTGATGGGCCCTGAGGGCCTTCTAGGGCTGCCTGAGGGGGGGAGGTCTGTGCTCTTGCAGACTGACAACGAGGTAGCCTTGTTCTGCATCAACAAGGAGGGGGGAACAGGGTCACGCACCCTCTGCCAAGAGGTGATCCTCCTCTGCTCCTTTGCGTCTCGCCGGAGGATGACCCTGCAAGTGGTCTACCTCCCAGGCCAGGAAAATGTCCTCGCAGACAAACTCAACAGAATCCTGTGCCCACACGAGTGGTGCTTGGATCCGGAAGTTGCCGGCCTCTTGTTCCGTTGCTGGGGAGATCCCATCCATAGACCTGTTTGTCAGCCCGGCAAATGCACAGCTTCCTTCTTCTGCGGCCCGGTTCCACACTCAAGCAGGGTGGCCCCAGGTGTGTTCATCTTGAGCTGGACTTCCGGCCTTCTCTACACGTTTCCTCCAACTCCTCTCATTGCGAGGACCCTCCACAAGTTTCAGCGGGATCAAGCTTCGATGATCCTCATGGCTCCCTTGTGGCCTCGACTGCCTTGGTTGCCGCTTCTACTCCGGCTCTTGTCCGAGCCCCCAGTTCCCCCTGGCTGTGCCCCGGGCCTGTTGACGCAGGAGGAGGGTCTGGTGCTCCACCCGAACCTGGCCTTACTGTCCCTCACAGCCAGGCGGCTGAATGGGTTGCCATCAGTGAGATCCTCCTCGCATCGAGGAAGGACTTAACGAGATGGGCGTATGCCTTTAAATGGCGATGTTTCTCGACCTGGTGCTCCGAGTTTCAGATCGACCCATTCTCCTGCTCTACCCGGTGGATCCTCCGGTACGTCCTCCACCTCTTGAAGGCAGAGCTGAAATCCAATTCGGTCAGGGTACACCTGAGCACCATTTTGGCATACCACCTCCCCGTCAAGGGAAAATACCTCTCAGGGCAACCCTTGGTCTCTCGCTTCATGCAAGGTCTGTTACTCTCCAAGTCTCCCATCCGGCCTCCGCCGAAGGAGTGGGATCTCAATGTGGTCTTGATGCAACTCACATGGGTGCCCTTTCAGCCAATGGCGATGTGCTCGCTTCAGCATCTCTCCTGGAAGGTAGTCTTCCTGGTGGCTTTGACCTCAGCTCGCCAAGTCAGCGAGCTTCAGGCCCTTATGGCTGAGGCTCCATACACCAGGTTCTACAGGAACAGGGTGGTCCTCTGTACCCATCCTAAGTTCCTACCGAAGGTGGTCTCGGACTTTCATCTCAACCAGGAGATAGTCCTGCCAACCTTCTTTCCAAGACTTCATGCTGACCAGGCATCAGTGGTGCTGCATACTCTTGACTGCAAGAGGGTTATGGCCTTCTACCTGCAGCGTACCCAGGGTCATTGCAAGTCCGACCGGTTCTTTGTTGCCTACAACCCCAATTGCCTGGGGCAGGCAGTCACCAAGCGCACTATCTTCATCTGGGTGGCAGACTGCATCACCTTCGCCCAAGCAAAGGTGGGCACCCCACTGGATCGGCGGGTCACCACACACGGCATCCGAGTCAAGGCGTCGTCGCGGTGCTCCTAACGGACATCTGCTGTGCTGCGACCTGGTCTTCAGCAAACACTGTCGCTTGCACTACTGCCTGGAGAGGGAGTCCCACCGGGACAGCGCCTTCAGACAGACTGTACTCCATATTCTTTTCGGGGTATAAGCAACTCCTGCCCTCCAACCGTCCTTCGACGGTTATTGAGAGCTTTGTCCCGGGGACCTGAAGACTCTGGCTCCTTCGGGGATCGACTTCTGCTCACAGCCTTGCAAAGGCGTTTTTGGGTTACAGGCTCGGTAGCCTGTAGCTGGGGAGTCTCATAAATAAGGACTGACTTCCTGCTTTTTCCTGGAGAAAGTGTAGTTACTCACCTGTAACAAGTGTTCTCCAGGGATAGCAGGAATCAGTCCTCACTACCCTCCCACCTCCCCTGAAGAGTTGCTATTTTTGACCTTCCCTTGTAACTTGCTTAGTAGGGCTCTAGCTAGGGGACCTGACTGAGCAAGATGGCACCTTTGGGCAGGAAGCCTTTGGGCAGCAATCCCAAAGGCTTTCTTTGAAAGCTGGGGAATTGCTCCATGCGGGCTCTGTCGGTGCCAATGTCACACATAAGTGAGGACTGATTCCTGCTGTCCCTGGGAGAACATCTGTTACATGTGAGTAACTAACTACGCTGTCAGCAGGAGAAGTTTGAAATGGATGTGGAACTGGATAGGAAGCCAATGAAATGACTTGAGAAGAGGCGTTGTATGAGCATGATGAGGCAGACAGAAGATTAGCTGCACAGCTGAATTTTGGACAGATTGAAGGGGGGAGAGATGATTCAGAGGGAGACCAGCAAGGAGGAGGTTGCAATAAACTAGACGGGAGGTGACTAAAGATTGGATAAGTGTCTTAGTAGTGTGTTCAGAAAGGAATGGTGAATTTAGTTGGTTAGTGAGAAAGAAATAACAGGTTTTAGCTATCAGTTGGATGTGTGTGGAGAAAGAGGGAGGAGTCGAAGATGACCTCACGGTTGCAAGCCGAGGAGGCAGAGAGGAGTACAGTTATCCATTGTTTTGGGGAGAAGAGGGTTTAGGGGGAAAAATAAGAAGCTCAGTTTTGGCCATGTTCAATTTCAAATGGTTTTGAGACATCAAGCAGTAATGTCAGAAAGGCAGGCAGAGATCCGGGCCTGGATTGCTGGAGAGATTTCGGATGTGGAGAGGTAGATCTGAGAGTCATTGGCATAAAGATGGTACTGAAAGCCATGAGAAGAGATGAGCACACCAAGGGACTGGCTATAGAGAGAGAGAGAACAGGAGTGGCCCAAGTCAGACCCTTGGGATACTCCAACTGATAGCGGGATAGCAGTAGAGAAGGATCTCTCAGAACAGACACTGAAAGTATGATGGGAGAGATAAGAAGAGAAGCAGGATAGCAGAGAGCTCTTAAAACCAAACAAGAACATGGTATTGAGGAGAAGATTGTGGTCAGCAGTGTCATAAAGCAGCATAAAGGTCAAGAAGGATAAGGATCGAGTAAAGGTCCTTGGATTTTGCCCGGAACAGGTCACTGGAGACTTTGGCAAGAGCCGTTTCATTAGAATGTAAAGGATGAAAGCCAGATTTTGCAAAGGATCTGGAAGGGTTTGAGATGAGAGAAAGTCAAGGCAACGGCGGTGAACCGCATGTTCAAGTAGTTTAGAAGCGAAGGGGAGGGGGGAGATGGATTGATAGGACAGGTAGGGTCTAATGAAGGTTTCTTCAGGAGAGGTGAGACCACACCATTCTTTAAGGCTGCAGGAACAACTGCAGTGGAGAGCGATAGGTTGAGAGTATGAGAGATGGAAGGGAATACAGTGGAGGGGATGGAGCTTAGGAGATGGGTAGGAATAAGATCAGAGGAGCAGGTAGTGAATTTAGAGGAGGTAAGAAGGTATATGGTTTCCTCCTCAGAAATCATAGAAAAGAAAGAGAGGGTAGCAGAAGTTGAGGGGGGAAGAGGGGGAGTAGCTGACCTCATGGAGAATTGGAGGGTGATCTTGTGGATTTTGCCATGGAATTAGCCAAGGTTTGGGCAAAAAGGGAAGGAGGGGTCAGAGGTGGAGGCAATTTTGAAGAAAGTTGAGAGTTGTAAAGAGGCAGCAAGGGTCAGAGGCAAGAAAGTTAGTCAGATGGACATAATAGTCTTGTTTGGCGAGTGCTATAGCTGACTGGAAAGAGGTAAGCATGAATTTGAAGTGTAGAAAGTTTGCAAGGGTGCGGGATTTGAGCCAAATGCGCTCAGCTTTGTGGGCACAGGAAGATAAATAGAGGTTGTGAAAGACCGCCAGGGCTGAGGTACAGTACACCTCAGAGGATGTGGCATGGGCAGAGCAAAAACATCCAGAGCAGAGGAGAGTCCAGTGTTATAGGAAGCTACTTGCCTCATCAACAGATCCAGATGACATAGTGGATGAAAGAGGAGAAGAGATTGTAGTGGGGAGAGCCGGTGGGTCAATAGCATGAAGATTTCTAAAGAGGTTGGAGGAGACTGGGCGAGGTGAGGTGGGGAGGAGGGGGTAATGAAGAGTGAAGCATAGCATGTGATGGTCCGATAAAGGAAGAACTGAGATACAGAGATTTGAGGGTAAGCAATTAGGTAAGAAGACAAGTTCGAGGCAGTGGCCCTGTTGGTAAGTGGGGGCAGTAGAGCAATGCTGGAGGTTGAATGAGGAGGTAAGGGAAAAGAACTTCAAAGGGTCAGAGGGGTTAGCAACATGAATGTTAAAAACCTTGGGAATAAGGTAGGGGAAGATGAATCCAGAAAGAAGGAAAAGCATGAGTCAAAATTAGTGAGAAAGATAGAGGTAGACTTTTCAGGGGGCAATAAATTACAGCTATCTGGAGAGAGGTAGTGGAGTAAAAAGGCAGATGGAGTGGACTTCAAAGGAGGGAAAGGAGTGAGTCTGAGGCAGAAGGGAGGGGTTTAAATTGGCAGGAAGGAGAGAGTAGAAGCCCAATACCACCACCACGGCCAGTGGGGCGAGGCATGTGGGAGAATTGATAGCTGAGGATTCTGGGAGGAGCCAGGTTTCAGAGCAAGAAGATGGAGACTATTAGAGATAAAGAGATCATTAGTAAAGGCAAGTTTATTTGAGGAGTATTCATTCTACAAAGCACATGAGAAAGGGAAAGGAGAGGGATTTTAATAAGATTTGAGCAGTTCTCAACTGCGTACTACGTGCGACATCAGGAAATACTCGTACTTTCGAGCCCAGAAAGTCTACATTGATATTCTTAAAATATAGTCGAAGAATAAAAAACTTATCTGACTCTAGTGCCAAGGTAACCAGTAAGGTGGCCTTATCCGTGATGACATCTAAGGAGGACTCTAAAAAACCTGTTAAGTCCCCCTTTTCAAACAGAGCAATGGGAGAACAGGGAGCACCTTCCCTGCCCCCGAGGGTAGATACTGCGCCCTGACCAAAGGTGGTAATTGGTCCTGGGGAAGTTTAAGAACCTCTCTCCGAAAATACTTCCTCACCATCTCAAGAGGGGACAGCAAGGGGAGAGCGTGGAAAATTTAGAAAACGCAGGTTACAGCGTCTAACCTGGTTTTCCAAATATTTCCACCTTCCTAATAGACCCGGTCCTATCCAAAGCCGGGGCATTCACTAGATCTTGTAAGTGCCCGACTTCCTGCTCCAACTTGGATAGTCTTTCCTCCTGGCCCGCCACAGCACTGGTCAGAGTTCCACAAGAAGCTTTAACCTCCGAAATTTCTTCCTTCACAGCACAAAACACAGTTCTAAGGGAAGAGTTAAGTGAAGCAATACCGTCCCACAGTGATTCCATAGTTATTACCTTTGCCTGATGTTATATTGCCTAAGACGCCCCCTTTTTATTTCCTTTTGATTGAGGTCTAAATGATATAGCTGAGATGTTTTCTCTTTTCCTTGTGATCTGTTAATGTTTGCATTTTCTGATATACATCTATCAGCCATTGTTTTCCATCATTCAAGTGTATTTTTACCTGGATGTAATATTGTATAATGTTATAAATAAAAAATTTAAAAAAAAAAAGATTTGAGCAGTTGACTGAGGATCTGTCCTGTGAGTGTGGGGTCAGGGTTGGGATTGATATCTGCAAAAGTCAGAAGGAGAAGAAGAGTGCAGGGCAGAGAGGAGATAGCATGGCGGTAGTGAGGGGTGAGGTTGTTTCAGAGAGAGGAGATAGCTGAATGAGAGGGAGAAAGTGGTGAAGCTCAAGAGCTGATGAAAGGGCAGATGACAAGATGGTGGGAAAAGTGAGAGTGGTTAAGGGGAGATAAGAAGGGGGGGCTTGAAGTTGTTGGTAAGAGGGGAGACAATTTGGGAGTGTGAGTAATAGGAAGAGAAAGTAATGTTGAGCCATAAGAGAGAGGGATGGAGAGGAGAACAGAAGAAATATATGACAGTTAGGCAGGAGAGAGATCTCAGAGGATTAGGGTGCACCTGTGAGTAATCGTGGTAATGAGCACAAAATAACTATAAGAGAATGCTAGCCGGTGGGTTAAGGGGTGGGAGGGAGGGATAATAAGGCAGAGGAGGTGTAGGAGACAGCTGAGAAGGAGAGAGCTGAACAAAATTACAGATAAATGCAGATAAAGGTAAAGAGCATACTAACAATGATAAAATAAATAAATAAATTTAATGCTCGCCTGTAAGTCTTGTGTATATATGTATATAATATATATATATATGTATATCAGATAAGACGTACAGGCGAGCATTAAATGCGACCCAAGCTGGGAGCAAAGCTTGTAAGCAGCTTCTCTATCCAGTGCCGAGAGGCAACCGAGAACTCAGCACACATGGGCAAACAGGAAAAGGGGGCTAAGGAATCCCTTAGGAGGGGTTAGTCAGATAGATTAGAGCAAGGGAGAGGAAAAGGTAAAATTCTGGTTAAAATAACAGGACACAGAGTAGAATAGGTATTGAATTAAATGTTACCTTGGCCTCCACAGAGACCAGTTAGTTATGAGAAGGTAGAGGAGACAGCCGAGAATGCAGAGAGCTGAACAAAATTACTAGAGTGTAGATAAAGGTAAAGAGCACACTAACAATAAAATAAATATATATTTATCAATATAGACAGAAAAGACTCACAGGTGAGCAGTTAAATGTGACCCAAGCTGGCAGCAAAGCTTATAAGCATAAAGAACGCCTTCAGCTCATTCAAATACGGCTGTCAAACTGTTTTGGTTTGCTAGATGATCAGATCACGTCACATCACTACTGTTAGAATAGTACAGATTACTGGTATCAAGTCTCGTAAAATGTAAACTACTAATGTTAGTCCATCGGTCCTTCACATGCTACCCATTATGTTTGTCACTCCTTCTTATTCCATATAGCCCACAAAGTCATTAAGGTCCTCGCAGGCACATTTACTAGTTGTTCTATCTTATCAGAAGCTTAGATATGAGTAACTTGCCCTACTGTTTAGCCCCTACATTGTGGAACTCCATCCTACTAGATATTGCAAGTACTAATCATTTGTATAGTACTACAAGGTGTACACAGCGTTGTACAGAGACATGCAAGTGATGGTTCCTGCTTATCAGAACTTACAATCTAGTTAAGACACACAGCACAACAGCTGGGGATTCTGATATATCTAGGGGAATGGTAAGGAAAAAGAGAGAGCAGGAACACGAGCAGATAAGGATCCAAAAGCAGCTTCGAAGGTGAGTTTTTTAAGCCTGGATTTGAAAAGGCCAGAGATGAAGCCTGACGTATGGACTCAAGTAGTTTGTTGAAGGTATAAGGAGCAGCAAAGTGGAAAGATCGAAATCTGGAGTCGGCAGCGGAAGAGAACACAGATAGCAGTGATCTGCCAGTAGAGTTCCTGAGGAGGTTTGTAAGGAGAGATAAGAGAGGAAAGGTAGTGAGGAGCAGCAGAAAGTTTGAACTGGATACAGAAATGGATAGGGAGCCAATGAAGTGACTTGAGAAGAGGGAGTTACATAAGCAGAGCAAGTCTGACGGAAGATTAGCCATGCAGCTGAATTTTTTTAATAGTTTGAAGGAGAGAGAGATGATTCGGAAGGAAACCAGCATGGAGGAGGTGACTAGACAAGAGGTGACTTAGATTTGAAAATGCCCACAAAAAAATTTAAAAACAGGTTCATACTTGGACTTTTCTATCCGTTTATATTGACATTTTATGAGCACAGTTTCCCTACCCCTTGCCTTATAGGTGGCATTTATTTAAATATTATTGAATTTTTAAGGATATTATTGTTGCCCTACTCATTCCCATCTCCCTCTCCCTAATGTGCTTTGTGTTTAGTCAATTATTTATTTTAATTTACTGTTAACAATGGCAGTATGTTTACTTTTATATTCTGTAAACTGCAGTGATGGCTGTCCAATGACATAGTAACAAGGGGGTATGTCTACTAAAATGCATTAGTTGCTACTGCGGGAGCTAACGCACGATTAACACCCCACAGTAGCAGCTAACCCGTGAAAAAAATCAGATATCGCAGGCAATTTCCCAAAGTTCCAGCACACACATGATTGTGACTTCCCAATTTAATCAATCACACAGAGTGGACAGTGAAGGGAGGGAGAAAATAATAGCGTAATGTGCAAAGTATGTATGCTATAAATTAATAAACCAGTTATGTAGGAGGAAATCTCTGCTAGAGCAATCCTGAACATAATCCATATTTGGAATTGTAAAGAGAGGGGAAACAAAACATCAGTACTTACCAATGTATTGAAGTGGTACATAAAAATAACATAAAAACTCCAAACTAAATCAGCCGTACAGCTTAGCAGGATTAAACCTGAAAAACACATATTGTAAGCTTCAGGGAAGAAAGGAGACCCCACTCAGGATAAAAGTGGTATACTAAAGGCAGAGTTGATTATAAAACACGATGTCATGCTACAGTCTTATGCATCCTAAAAAAAAACGCCTGAAATTGAGCCACTCTGAGGTACCCTGTTTGACCAATGTGCCCTTCATAAAATTCCCTTGAAAATTTATGAAATTTATAAAACAAAACATGTGCTGATTGCCACGATATTATCAAATGTATGGTAATGAAACCGAGCCACTCTACAGACCCTTGAGCGGACCCTGTTTGGAATAGTTTTTCATTCTTAAATTCCCCAAGAAATGGTAGAACAGTGTGTGTGCAGATTACCCAGTAGACCAAATCAAGATTCTCCGATGCCATTGATATTAGGAATTATGGAATAGTAGAGCAGTGCATCATGATTGGTGATCAGCGGACTTGTGAAAGTGTCCATCCGCATCAACAGCGTTGTCCAGTCTTGCAAATCGATGTGAGGAGATAGATTGACCTTACCTTTTAGAGATTCAGCATCCACTTGGAAAGAGAATGCTGGGTTTCAGTGCCAAAATTAAATTGTGGCTTGGACAATGTCATTGATGACATGGATTTGACCCACTTTGCAGCATATTCATTTAGTCTTTGGAGGTATCTGTTGTTTTCAGAGCATTGAGGTCTCAAAGGGTAGCACAACTGTGAAAATGTAACTGCAAGACCATCATAAACCACCACAACCCATATGTCCTCACATCTGTACTGCTGAATCTATCTTTGTGTGCTATAGAGGAAAGGGGTGAGAGTTGAAAAAATGGCTATCACACCTCTATCACATTATACTGATTTTGTTGTGCTGTGCATGGAAGCACAAGTTAAAATATTGGCAAAGGGGAAATTAAGGACAAAAAATATTAAAGTAAAATATTAAGGCACTGTCAATATATACCTTCCAGAGATGTTCCAGTGCACATATCCTTAAAGGAAAATCCTGTATTCTGTGTTCATTTCGCTATAATGAAAAAGATGAAATTGCACCATGAAATTCAAGGTTGCTCAGTATGTTCCTAGAGCAATAATCTAGTCATACAGATGGGCACAAATCAAGTAGAATAATCATTAGGAAAAAATAAAGCCAAATGTGCAGGCTGTGACAGGACCTACATAAGGGTGTTACTGTGCTGTTCATAATATATGCCGTCATATGTGCACCTGGACTGACATTTAAAAGGCAGTGAATGCAAGGTTATAACCAAGAGAGAGCTTGTTGGACCTTACTGAAGCCAAAATGTGATAAAAAGCACTAAAATGATCTTTCTTCTTGAGCCGCAACTCAATCCATGATTCATTCATGCTAATGGAGGCAGTGAGAGGAACTGTTTGTTAAAAAGTACTGTTATAAAAAGGGGGGGCACTGCTAGAAGGAATCGCTGTCCCAATGATAAAAAGAGGGTACTGAGAAGGAATGATGGCCCTCAGCAAAGAGGAGGGACAAGAGGTACCCATCAACTCACATAACCACCTAAGGAAGAGTTATTATTCAAAAATAGGGGGTTGTGTCGTGGATTCCTAATCAGGGGTCAATAAATAATTGAAAAGATAATTCTACTTTTATAAAAAATTAAAAGAAATGTCCTGGGCTTTACAAACGAAAGCAACGGAAGGCCATATGAACTCATAAAATGAATAAATAGTTGTTAATAAATGTTAATAATAAAAACAGGAAGACATAGGTACTATGACTCTTAAAACTCCAATCCAAACAATAAAAAGGTAATAAAAGACCAAGTCATGCTCAAAACCTAAAGGGATGATTCTGATTGCTTAAATAATAAAATGAGAGGTCCTAGGCGCTAAAAACCATAAAAACACCAGAAGGCCATGTCATACTCATAAAATTAATAAAGAGAATATTTGTGAAACAGATAAGAAGGGCAAGTGATGCCCATTAAATTACATGGCCACTATAATAAAAAGAGGATTTGACTAAAAGGAGGATGTTTCATTGGTTCCATGTCCTGAGGATATTAAGTAATTAAAATGAATAACCAACTAAAAAAAGAGGTCAAAGGCACTATGACTGTTTAAAACCCAATAAAAGCAATAAGAGACCATGTCATGTTCATAAAATTGATAAATAATTAATAAAATAAAAAGTATAAAAACTGTGTATCTTAATAAATAGCTGCATAAAACATAGTGTAACTTCCAATTAAAACGGAGACTGATGGTTTCAAAAGGAGGGATAAAATCAATAAAAATGAATTTCTTAATAAAAATAATTAAATAATAAAAATATCATTAGACACACATGCAAATATCTGGGGGGGGTGGGGGAAGAGGGAAGGGGAAGAGGGAGGGGGAGAGAAGGGGAATGGGGGGAAGAAAAGGAGGTGAGGGGGAAGAGGAAACAGTAGAGGCATGACGCTAACTAGAGGAAGATCTATTTCATAAAAAGACAGACAGATCAGTCTCCTGGTTGAGGCCTGAAGGGTTGAGAGTGCCCATCTTGAAAATAATTTTTTTTCCAAATGGAGGAGAGTTTTGTTGACATCTGCTCCTTGCTCCTGCCCCGTCTTGCGACCAATGCAAAATGAGCACCGTCATGAGGTGCTGTCCTCGGGCCTCTCACTATGAGAAGGGCAGGAGATCCAAGGACAGGCGCTCCTGCCCTTCTCATAGGCCCAAATAAAGATGGCCATGATCTCGCGGTGCTGCTCCCTAGCAAGAGGCCAGTAGACACTCTTGGAGACCTTTCTCATGTCCACCGTCAAAATTAGGAAGGGCTCTTTAGTCTGATGGGCCTTCCATATCAGATTTAACACCTGTGATGTTATCTGATGCCTTCCTACCCAGAAGAAATCCTGACCCAGATGTATGAACCCTGAGACCCATACACAGCAACCTATTAGCCAACCGCTTTAGTCAGGGATTTAACATTCAGATCAGTTCAGTTTATTTGCATGATATACCGTCTTTAATAGAGTTTCCAAGGTGTTTCACAATAAAAAAAATATATAGGGAAATTAAAGAAGTGAAATGGATATAAAATTATATAACAGACTTAAAAACAGAACCAATAAGAGCATAACATAAAATTTGCCATACTGGGTTAGACTAAAGGTCCATCAAGCCTAGTATCCTGTTTCCAGCAAGGGCCAATCCAGGTCACAAGTACCTGGCAGGATCCCAAAAGATAGACTGATTTCAAGTTGCTTATTCCAAGGATAAACAGTGGCTTTTCCTCCATTCCAATTTAATAATGACTTATGGACTATTCCTCAATGACCTTGTCCAAACCTTTTTAAAAAAAAAAACAGCTACACTAACAGCTTTTACTACAGCCCCCAGCAACAAATTCCAGAGCTGAATTACACACTAAGTGAAAATTGTTTTTCTCAGATTACTCTTAAATGTATGTAGCGCTTTAGAGACTCATGTAAAAGATGGCCCCTGCTCATCAAGCTTGCAATCTAGTCAAGACAGACAATACAACAGCTTAGGACAAGGATACATCTAAGGAAATGGTAAGAAAACACATAGGAAACTAAGCGGATCAGGATACAAAAGCGACCCTAAAGAGGGTGAGTTTTCAGCCTGGATTTGAAAAGTGACAGAGATGAAGCCTGACGTACGTACTCGGGTAGTTCCAGGTATGAATCAAAGTGTGGAGTTGACAGTAGAAGAGAAGTGTACAGATAGAAGGGATCTGCCAGAAGAGTGGAATTCCCTAGGAGGGGTGTAGGGAGAGATGAGAGAGAAAAGGTAGTGAGGCTCATCAGAATGAGTGCACTTATAGGTCAGTAGGAGTAGTTTAAACTGGATATGGAAACTGATAGGGAGCCAATGAAGCAACTTGAGAAGAGGGGTTGGTGGAAGATTAGCCGCGCAGCTGTGTTTTGAGCAGATTGAAGGAGATAGAGATAATTCAGAGGGACCAGCAAGGAGAAGGTTGCAATAGCCCAGATGGGAGATGACTAAAGAGTGGATAAGTGTCTTAGTTGTGTGTTCAGAAAGGAAGGGACAAATTTTTCTGATGTTAGCTAAAACATGTCCTTTTTTACCTATTCAGTTGGATGTTTGTGGGAGAAAGAGAGGGAGAAGTCAAAGATGACCCCAAGGTTGTGAGCCGAGAAAACGGAGTAGTAGAACATTATCCACAGAGATTGAGAAAGGAGGAAAGGTGTTTTAAAAAGGGAATTTCATAGTCTTAACCACAAAAAAGTGGAAGGGTAAATTAAGTCCAAACAGTTGTATTTAAGGAGATATGATAGAGATCTATAAAATAATGGGTGCTGTAGAATGAGTAAATGTGACCCTTGGTGGAGAGAGGATATCTGACTAATTGGCAAGTGGGAGGGAGGGGAGTGTATATGTAGAGTGATTACTGGGGGGGGGGGGGGAGGGAGGGAGAGGGGGGGGGGGAATGCATGAGTTTTAGGGAAGGATAAGCTATTAAGAACAAGACGTTCTCTTTACTTTCTGACTGTAACCAGTGCATACAGCACTTGCAGCAAGCTTTTTGTCATTGCCAGCTGTCTAATTTATTTATTTATTTACAGTCTCTTATATACCGCGCTATTTGGCATCGGTGCGGTTTACATGGAACATAAACTCACAACAGGGCGGCAAGCCACTCTGTGTTTACAGAGAACGGGTACTAAAAACTTGGCTAACGGGGTAACGGGGTAACTATATACACATAGGCGTCATGTTTAAGTCATTTCGGAGGTAGACTGAGTTGAGGTTGGATTGCCTGTATGTTGGTGTTGCTGTACTAGGATGGGGAGGGGGTTGTTCGTGTGCTGTCTAATCATTTTGCTTGATCCTTTGGCTTGCTTATATTGCATTCCAATTCAGATATGGTGGTTAACAATTGTTTGGACTTCTCCGTCTGCTTCTTTTGTGGTTAAAACTATGAAATTCCCCTTTTAAAATTAATTTAGGCACTCTTGCATTGTTTGGGGGTATATATTCTTCTGTATCAATGAATTGCAGATACTCTTTCATTTCTTTCTCAATTTGAATGATCACCCCCATATCATCCAGCAAGCTATCATTTAGCTTGTAGAAGTGATCTCTTGATCTTGGGGACAATGCTACTAGATACTCCCATAGACATGCATGGTCAGATCATGTGATATTTGCAATCATTACTCTATCAACCACTTGCACTAAGCATTTTTCCATACAAAGCATACCTGTTCTAGATTAGGTATTACACATCCTAAAGTAGTGAGTATAATTCCAAATATTTGGGTGGCAGAGCCTACAAATATCTACCAGCTTTAACACAGACAGAAAATTCCTCAGTTTGATTTGGTGGACTCTCTGGCTACTTCTCCCTTCCCCTGAGGTATTATACTTATTCGGATTCAAAGTGGGATTGAAGTCTCCCCTACTAACAGGGTCTCTTCCATAAACCCCAGCAATTTCACCAGAAATTGTTGTATATTTGAGGGGTAGTTCTATACAATCATTTTTGTGCATATGTGGCTTCTTATGAAATACCAATTGGCGTAAAAGTACCCATGTTGGCATGAAGGTGTGTATTTCACCAGTGGGCGGAACTGAGAGTGTAGTCTTTGTGGAGTGCGATTAGAGTTTGCAGGTGCGTGCATTGATTATGAAACACTTTAATTTATGCACATACTTGTGAACCTTATGTGTTCTCTCAAGCAGGTGTAAATATTCATGCCTGTATTTCAGGCATGACCTCTACTTCTTGTGCCATAGGAGTGGACCCTAGGAATGGTCCCTAAAGTGGCCATCTGGGTTAGAAAATGGTTGAGTGGGCGGCAACAGAGGGTACAAATAAACAGAGCTCACTCTGAGGAGAGGGACTTTAACTTTAACAGTGGTATGCCACAGGGCTATGTCCTTGGTCCAATTCTTGTTAACATTTTTGTAAGTAATATTGTGGAAGGATTGTCGGGTAAGGCTTTCCTCTCTGCAGATGATACCAAAATCTGCAGTAGAGTAGACACTTAAGTAGATGTAGGTAAAATGAGGAGGGATCTAGCAAAGCTTGAAGAATGATTGAACATTTTTGCAGCTGAGATTTAATGCTAAAAAATGCAGGGTCATGCATTTGGGCTGCAAAAATCCAAGGGGTGGTACAGTATAGGGGGTGAAGTACTTCTGTCCACAAAAGGAATAGAACCTGGGGGTAATTTTTTCTGACGATCTTCATGTGGCTAAACAGGTAGAAAAGGCTTGGGTGTATAGAGAGAGGAATTGCCAACAGGAAGGAGGAAGTGATCTTTATCTTTATTGAGTTTGTAATATACCGCTAAGGCGGAGCATCAGAGCGGTGTATATGACATAAAACAGCTACATGAGAGAAAAGGAAGCAGAAGGAGGAAGATAGGAAGAGGAGAGTACAAAGTAAGACAGGGGTTGGGAGGGAAACTAGGAGGCAGTAAGCGAGAGATCAAAAGCTTTGTGAAAGAGATGAATCTTGAGCAGGGATTTGAACTTTACAAAAGATGGTTCTGAATGGAGGTGGGCAGGTAAGGAGTTCCAAAGGGCAGGACCCAGGAAAAAGAAATCGGAGTGGCAGGTAAGTTCAAGATGGACACAGGAGAGAGAAGGAAGAATCAAATTGTTGGAATCGATGGACCTGAGCAGATGAGGCGGGGTGTGATATTGTAGAAGGTCTACGAGGTATTGGGGAGTGGCAGTGTGGAGTGCTTGATGAACGAGGATAAGTATTTTGTAATCAGAGCAGTATTTGAGTGGCAACCAGTGTAGTTGCATAAGCAGGGAGGTAATGTGGTTTGAACGGGTGGAGTATGAGAGAATTTGAGCTGCCGTGTTTTGAAGAAGTTGGAGGCGTTAAAGCTGAAAAAGGAGAAGGCCAGTCAGTGAACATTGCAGTAATCCAAATGAGAGGTAACTAGGGACAGTGTGAGGGTTAGAAGTGAAGGTAAGGAAAGAAAGGGGCATACTGCACGAATCTGCCGAAGGGAGGCTAAGGAACGGCGGACAGTGGTGGAGATGTGCTCATGAAAGGAGAGGGAGGAGTCCAGGGTTACACCAAGATAGCGAATTGAAGTGGTGAAGGGACTGGTAAGATCGGCGATGGAGGGGGCCAGGGTTGGGGGAATAGACCTGAAAGTGAACCAGATGGCGGCGGATTTAGCGGTATTGAGGTGGAGGAAGTTTGATGATGGTGAGGAGGATACTTGGAGTAGACAAGAGTTTATCGGGGCAAGGTCGGGCATAGTGGGGTTGGTGTGGTGAAGTAGAATAATATAATTGGCATAAAAGTAAGCAGATAAGCCAGATTGCTGGATGATGAGCGGAAGAGGAGCCAGAAAGATGTTAAACAAAAGGGGGGCTAGGATCAAACCCTGAGGAACACCAAAGGAGAGAGGGGTGGGTGGGGAGGTCATGGAACTGACTTGGACAGAGAAGGAGCATGCAGAGAGAAAAGACTGAAACCAGGAGAGAACAGTGCCCCTAATTCCAAAGTCATGAAACCTAGAAAGAAGAGTGGGATGATCAACCAAATCAAAGGCTGCGGAAAGATCCAAAGAAACTGCCAAAATGATATCACCACGCTCATGGGTGGAGTGAAGCTCATTTAAGAGGGAGAGAAGAATTGTTTCGGTGCTGTGTTCTGGCCTAAAACTGGACTGGCGAGAGTGTAGGAGTTGAGGTGTGTTAACAGCTGTGTGAAAACGAGTTTCTCTAGTACTTTAAAGAGGAAAGGAAGATTGGACCCGGGGCGCCAGTGAGCCAGAACAGTGGGGTCAAGGGTAGGTTTCTTAAGAAGGGGTTGGAACAGAGCATGCTTCCAAGGGAAGGAAAGGTCCTGGAGAAGAGACTAGAGTTAAAACAAGCAAAGAATATATGGAAGGAGATCCAGAAAAGAGGGCTTGCTGAGCCAGGTGGGAGGGGATGGGATCCATGGGACAGGTGGTTTTGTGAGAGGACAACAGGGTCTTAGACAACACTGGAGACAGGGGATGGAAAGTGGACCATGTGTGGGAAAGGGATGAGGAAGAGGAGGGGGAGACTGGAGGGAGGGTGAGGTAAATGGTAGGGTTGGAGACAGGTGGGGAGGGGCATGTGGGAAATTGGCTGTGCAATAAAGAGATTTTATCGGTGAAATAGGAGGCAAGGAGAGCGAGGGATGGGGCCAGAGAGCTGAGGGCTGAGGAGGGGGGGGGGGGGGGACCATTGGCAGTAGAGAGAGAACAGAGAATGCGATAGAGCTGTTGGGTAGAGTTCAAGGATGAAGAGATTAATTTGGAGTAGTAAGCCTTTTTAGTATTATGGACAAATTTTATGTTGGTGGTGACGATGGCGAAAGAGAGACAGGAAATTGGGGGATGGATGCTTGCACCATTGGCGTTCGGCATTCCTAAGATGTGAGCGATGGAGAAGAAGGGCACAGTTGTACCAGGGGTGCCGATTGGGTGGGTGCAACATGAGGGAAGGGCGGAGTGGGGCGACCTGATCTAAGGCGGAAATCAGGAAGGCGGCGTACCAGGACTAGGCTTGGGCATCAATAGGAAGGGACGGAAAGTCCGGGGGAAACAGTGTGTCACCAGAGGGAAACTGCTGGAAGGAATCAGGGGTAATACATCACCAAAGTCGTGGTAGAGAAGTGGTACAGAGGAAAAGAAGAGTATGCAGAAATGATTGGTCCACGGAAGAGACAAAGTAGAAATTTCCGAAGGAGCATAGGAGGAGGTGGCAGGTGTGAGAATGAGATCCAGGGTATGGCCTGCCGAGTGTGTAGGGCAGAGAACGTGTTGCTGTAGAGAGAGATCTGAAAAAAGGGCAAGTAGGGCCCTATCTCTAACATTGTGAGGGGAGTCTGGGTGAATATTAAAGTCTCTGAGAACCATTAGATGGGAATAGGAAAGTGATAGTTCAGAGAGAGTAAGCAGCAAATCCTAAAGATCGGCACGAAGTCAGGAAGGGACATAGAGCATAAGGATGTGAATGGAGGGTTGGAGTCGAGACAGCGGAGTAAGGATTCGGGGTAGTGGAGAGATGGGGACGGAATCTCGCACAGGGGTATTGAGGAGCGGTAGAGGGTGGCCTCGCCGTTGCTGCTCCGGCTGGAGTGGGAGGTGAATGGGGCCGAGAAGTTGGGGGAGACATTGAGCAAGGAGGGGCTCATCACCGTCCTCTAAACAGGTCTCAGTAAGAAAGAGGACATCAAGATTATAATGCAAGATGGTGTTGGAAAGGAGTATAGGGTCTTTGAACGCAGGGATCTGCAGTTGAGATGAGTCATAGACAAAGCAAGAAGAGGGAGGGCAGCGGGCAGGGAGGGAGCAGAAAGAGTGGTTGTGAGAGAGCAAGCAATAAGATTGCTGGAAGCACAGGTGGTGGCATGTGACGTGATGGAAACAGCAGCAGAAGGAAGGGGACGCCACCCCCAGTGATCGGGAATCACTGACATAGTCGGTGAGCAAACAGACAACGGTAGAATCTAGTTGAGGAGAAGCAGAGAAAGAGTAAGAGTGCAGGAGGGATGGAGAGGCAGCACAATGGGCACGGATAGAAACTGGAGAGCCCCTGGAGATGCCCCAAAAGAGCGCACCCAAGGAGCAGCCCTGCCCCTTGGGTGTGCCGCCGAGGCGCGGGAGGCGACCCACATCACTTTTAACAGGAGAGGAACAACCAGGAGGAACAGGTGATATTGCTTCAGGGTCCTGGTAGTATGTGGGAAATGGAGTCCAAAGGTGCAGTGATAGTGCCTCTATGTAAGTCTTTGGTGAGAGCTCATTTGGTGTACTATGTACAATTCTGGAGACTACACCTTCAAAATGATATAAACAGAGTAGAGTCGGTGCAGAGGGCAGCTACTAAAATGGTCATTGGCCTTTGTCATAAGGCATATGGGGACAGACTTAAATATCTCAGTATTTATACTTTGGAAGAAAGGCAGGAGAGAGGTGATATGGTAGACGTTTTAATACTTCCATGGCATAAATGCACAGGAGGAGAGCCTCTTTCAATTGAAAGAAAGCTCTGCATTAAGGGGAGCATAAAATGAAGGTGAAAGGGATAGGAGTAATCTGAGGAAAGAAAAAATAGCCTCCCAGTAGAGGTGGTAGAAGTGAAGATTGTATCTGAATTCAGGAAGGCATAGGACAAACACAGAAGATCTCTAAGGGTGAAAAAAAAGACCATAAGACTTAGTAGTAGGTATGGAAGGACAGACTGGAAAGGCCATGTGGTTTTTATGTGCTGTAATTTTTCTGTATTTCTATGTATGTTTGTTTTTTTCTTTAACTGATGGACAGTAAAACATAGATGTCAAGAACATAACCTCCAATTAATTTTTCTTTGTGTCTGACATATTTGAGGCGAAATAAACTTTAGGGAAATCCAATTGGCCAAATAGTTCTAGTCCTTAATAAAATATGTTTTGTGGACTAGACAGATCTGCTTTTAGTCTCTTGGGATCTTTAAACTGCAGCTGTTTCATGGGCGAGTTAAAACAACACACATTTCAGTGTTACCACTTACAGATGTTTTCCTATTTGATTATTTTAAGAATCTGTTGCTTTTACTGTACAAGGTACTTACAGTTTTCCTAAAGGGCTTCCTTCAGATCTTTTCTTGTGAAAATCATCTTCGTCTTGCCTATTTCTCCTCTTGGAATTCTCGATTCACCAAGCCCTCCTCTTGCTCCCTTTCCCGCCAAACTTACCTTTGACTCCTCCCTCCCCTTCCGTAGATCCACACCAAGTCGGCAGATGTCAGCCTTTTCCTGGCCATCCAATTCATGCTTATTCTTATATACAGTCTGCATTCATACCCCCAAATACCCCACCAGTTCTCTCATTAACTACCTTCTTCCATTCACTTTTCACCATTCACTCCATATTTGTGTCTTTTTTCTGGGAACAATCAGGAAGTCAGTTCTCACATATGGGTGACATCGGCACCGACGGAGCCTGCATGGTATCCACTCCCCAGCTTTCATAGAAAGCCTTTGGGAGTCCTACCATGTATGAGTGGTCACCTTCCTGCCCAAAGGTGCCAAAACTCCACTCCAGAGCTATGGGTACCCTAAATTTCTTTATGATGCTATGCCTGATCACACTGATTCCAGTTTATGCATTTAATTCAAGAATGCACCAACCCATGACTTACCTATACACCCCGCTCTACCTCCTACTCACCACGCAAACACCAGCAGTATCAATACTCGCACCTTACTCCACCCCCCGAACTGTACACATGCACACACCCAACTTAAGAGACTACATCAACAACAAAGGGCGAACACAGAGACACCGCAAACGTAGAGCAACAAAGACAAGGTGTAAGCTCCCCCCGCACCAGACCACTCGCAACATAGATCTGCAAAGAACGCATGATGACTGTGCCATCACACTCATCAATGCTCGTTCAATTAGAAACAAGACCCACATAATCTACGACATCATCAAAGATGAGCAACCAGACATCCTCTGCATAACGGAGACCTGGATCACCGTCACTGATGCAGCCATATTGAACCAGATAAGCTACCCCGGATACAACCTGTATAACTGCCCCAGAGAAAATAAAAGAGGTGGAGGAGTCCTCATAATGGCTAAAACCAACCTACAACTTACCGCAACCTACCTTGACTCAAACACTGACTTAGACATGCTTAAAGTTGAGAACCAGGCACTAGCTATATGCTTGATCTACAGAGCCCCCTCAACAAATCAAGAAGTACTTGCCTCGGTACTGGAAAACATCTCTACGACGCAACCAAGGAAATTCCAAATGATCCTAGGAGACTTGAACTTATCATCAGCAGCTGCCGCACACGCAGTTAATTTCCTAGAAGCCATGTCACAACTTGGATTTCAACAAATATTAAACGAGCCAACTCATGAAAAGGGCCACACACTCGACATGGTCTTCACTCCCATGGGGGACCAGTTCATTGCAGAGAAGCCAGTAATAAAGATCAACCCTAAACCGTGGTCAGACCACCACCAAATAGATATTCGGATGAAACTACCATCTATACCAAAGGACACAAAAGCACGAAGACTAATACAACAACAAAGGAGATTCAACAAACTAAACCTGGAATGTCTGATAAATAACATTCAGACCCACATAGACCTTAAAAGCACGGATATCGATGCGCTAACAGAAAGCTGGAACACCGGAATACAGGCCGCAGCAAACCCCAAATGGAGCACCACTCCGAACATAACTAAACAACAATCGGAACCCTGGTACACTGAAGTACTAAACACCAGGAAGAGAGAACTCAGAAAGCATGAAAGAAAATGGAGACGTACGAAATCTATGGAGCATAGGATGGAGTATCTCACCCTCCTCGAGAAATACAAAGAAGAAGTGAATGCTGCAAAAAGGTTGCACCACACGAACCTATTGAATAAAGCGATCAACAAACCCAGGGAACTATTTGAGCTGGTTAAATCCTTAACAAAAACATCCCAACCAGACCAACAGGATACCTGTATCAACCCACAAACCCTGGCAAACCACTACGCGAGCAAGCTGACTGCAAACCACTACGCGAGCAAGCTGACTGCAACTCTGCCTGACCCCTACAAGGGGCAGGTACACCGGGAATCCATTGTCGAGCAAGAACTGACATGGAGAAACTTCCACAAGATCGATGAGCAACAAACAAGCAACATAATAACTAGCATCAACACCACCACCTCCCCACTTGACCCCTGCCCCACTGCTTGGGTCAAGGCAGCGAAAAAAGATATAGTCCCCCAAGTCTCGCACATTGTGAACCTATCACTGCATCAAGGAATTATGCCTGACCAACTCAAGAAATCTATAATAAGACCAGTACTAAAAAACAATAAACTTAACAAAACGGACCCAACATCTTATCGCCCCATCTCCAGCATATCCTTCTTAGCAAAAATCATCGAAAAAGCAGCCCTCATACAACTGCAAGAGCATCTAGATGACCACAACATACTAGACATGCAACAATACGGGTTCAGGCGAAACCATGGAGTTGAAACGCTTTTAATTGCACTACTCAATAACCTCCACAAAGGCTTGGAAGACAGGAAGAAAACTTTCTTACTAATCTTCATTGACATCTCCGCCGCTTTTGACACTGTACATCATGGTATCCTGCTAAAGAAACTGGAATCAATAGGAATCTCAGGAACCACACTTAAATGGTTCTCCTCCTATATCACAAACCGATGTCCACAGGTACAATTCAATGGAGAAAAAGCGGAAGGGTTCACTCAAACTCAAGGAATACCCCAGGGATCAGCCCTCTCGGCTCTACTTTTCAACATCTACATGCAGCCCCTCTGTGGCATTTTCAAAAAACATAACATCAACTACCATATCTATGCAGATGATATTATGTTATACACCCAATTAGACACTAATAACCCAAAGTATACACACCTTGAAGCATGCCTGTACGAGATGTTAGCATGGATCCAGCAAAACAACATGGCGATTAACCATAAGAAAACCGAAGTAATGTATATATCAAGTAAACATGACTTTGAACCCCCTCCGACGGTTACCCTCTGCAACAACACATACAACACAAAAAACGAGATCAAATACCTGGGTGTCACACTAGACAGCAAGCTCCAACTGGAAAAACATCTGCGAAGAACAAACAAAGCCATCTTCCACAAGCTCAGAGTCCTACAGCCACTGAGGAACTTAATCGAACCCTGTGATTTTCGGATGGTGGCACAAGCACTCATTATGCCACACATAGACTACTGTAATGCCATACTACAGGGTCTGCCAAAGAAAACGCTAAATATACTGCAATTGGCCCAAAATGTGGCGGCTAGGATCATCACACGAACAAGAATCACTCAGCGCATCACACCTGTACTGATCGATCTACATTGGTTACCAGTTGTGGCCAGAATACAATACAAAACTTTGGTAACCACATTCAAGCTCATACATGACATAGCACCCTCATTCCTCTCAACACTGATCAACAAACAACCTACCAACAGAGACAGGCGAACTATTAACTCTAACACATTACAAGTTCCTAACAATATCAAATCAGTAAAAACAAGCACCAGCAACAAAGCATTCGCATTCTCACCCCGATAACCTGGAATCATCTACCACATGAACTGAGAGCTATAAAAGACATAAATGACTTTAGAAGGAAAATAAAAACTCATCTTTTCAAATGTCACTATAACCTGATGTAAAAAGTGAAACCATTATGCCGACCTGTATAAATGTAATAATAGAGAGCTGTGTAGATGAAGACCTGTGTAAACGTATCTAATAGAGAACGGTAATTATGTAGATATTGTAAACCTAATTTTTGAAGTGTCTAACCCTGCATGTTCTGCCTAACCCTAAATCTATGTATATATGATCCAATTTTCCTGTCTTGATTTGACATATCCCACATTTGTAATCAAACCGCTGCTGATCGCTGGAAGTAGCGGTATATAAGTGTAAACTAAATAAATAAAATAAATAAATCTTAATTCAATCTTCTTTTCTCCAGGAACAAGCAGGAAGTCAGTCCTCACATATGGGTGACGTCAGTGCCGACGGAGCCCTCGTGCGGAGTAATTCCCCAGCTTTCAAAGAAAGCCTTTGGGATTGCATCGCTCATGCACGGTCCCCTTCCCGCCCAAGGGTGCCATCTTGCTCAGTCGTCTTTTTTCCACGAAGCCCAACGGACGTGGTCCTGTTTCCACCGGGGAAAAAGCAGAAAAGTTGATTAGATTTTTCAGCTTCCCGGTTCGACACCGGTTCCCCTTCCCGCCCTCGGCTCGGTACACCGGTATTGAGTCCGGTCCTATTTTTCGTTTTTGTCCTTCGTGACTAGCGTTCGTGCTCTTTTTAGTTTTCACTGGCAGCCCGGTTGTTTGACCTCACAGGGGCCCTTTTTCCCCCGATGGCTGCCAGGGGGTTTAAGAAATGTGATCGGTGTAAGAAGTTGATGTCTCTCACCGACACATACGACTGCTGCCTCCGTTGCCTCGACCCCGACCATGACCCGGTGGTCTGTGGGCCATGTGGCAAAATGTCCTCGAAGTCTTTGAGGAGTAGGCAGCAGCAGTGTGACAGGATTTTTTCTGAGTCCGCCTCCGGCCGGGCCCGGACCTGGACCTCGTCAGAGGCCTCGACTTCTCGGGAATCGGAGCCCGAGCACCATCATGGGTCCTCTGAGCAGGGGTCTCCTTCCAGGGAACACCGGAGGAAAAAGAAACTCGTGAGGGCGGCGTCGCTGGACACCTCTGATCGGCTTGGGCCCTCGGGTTCCAGGCCGCGGAGCCTGGACCGCCACCCCGGGTCCTCAGAGTCGGAGCGGCCGGCTAAACAACCTCGCAGGGAGCCGGACACGTCGGAAAAGGTAACTTTTGTTGTCCTCGTGGACTCTTCTCCGGGAGAGCTGGCGTCAGGCCCAACGACATCGAGGCCCGATCCGGGAGCTGCGGAGCCTTCTGAGCTCGATCTCAGGTTGGCGGCCCTGGAGAGCAGCATGGCTGCCTTCATGGAGCAGCAGTGGGCACTGATGGCCGGTCCATCCGCCCCGACCACCGGGACGTCGACGTCTAAGTTGATGCCGGAGGCCGAGCCGATCAGGTCTCGAGTCAATCCTCGGCCAAGGTCTCCCTTGACCTCCCGTTCGGGACCGAGGTCGTCGACGCTGGTGCCCTCGGTGTCAGGGCGGTCGGGCCCGAAACCCTCGAGGCCGGAGCCCATCGAATCCTCCTCGGAGGACTTGGCGTAGGAGACTGAGGAGGAAGACTCCCCAGACACCTTCCGGACCCGGTGTATCCCATCAGACTCGCCGGGTTCAGAGCCTCGGACTAGGTCCCCCCCGGAAGACACTCTGTTCTTTATCAGGGATGTGGCCAAGGCTTTGGCATTCCCTGTGGATGCCGGGGAGGAGCCTCGAGCCGAAGAGCTCGATGCCTTCCAGTATGACTCTCCCCCGAAGGAGGCCCTTACTGTACCAGTGCCTCCCATGTTGGAATGGCTGATGCTCCGCATGTGGGATTCCCCGGCCTCGATGCTGGTACTCAGCAAGCGGGTCGATTCCATCTATCGAGTCCGCAAGAGTCCTGGGTTCCAGAAAGCGCAGCTGCCGCACAACTCCATTGTTGTGGAATCAGGCATGCACCGACTTAAAAGCCAAAAGACGCATTCCTTGGTGCCTCCCGGCCGGGAGGCCCAGAACCTGGACGCCCTCGGTAGAAAGTGCTACCAAGGCTCAATGCTGTCATGCCGTGTCCAAACTTACCAGCTGTACATGGGCATGTACTTGCAGGACCTGGCAAAGGAGATTGCCGGATTCTCAGCTGGCCTGTCCGAGGAACCCTTGCAGCGCTTCAAGGCATTGTCCATGGGGATCAGAGAGTGCTCGAAGTTCATGTCTCGAGCAGCTTACGACGGCTTCGGCCCAAGTAGCCGCGGCCAGTATCGGTGCACGCCGTCAGGCTTGGCTCATGTTGTCGGACCTGTAGCCATGGGTTTAGGACAAGTTGGTCAATGTCCCGTGCCGAGGAGACAACCTCTTCGGCAAACCCATGACTGAGAAAGCTGCAGAACTCGAGTCCGAGTACTTGACCCAGACAAGGTTGTGTGAAGAAGACATCTGCACCTTCTCCCAAGAAGAAGGTCTTGGGGGAAAAAGCCCTTTTTCCCGAGGAAGGGTGCGGCTTACAGAAACTACCCCACTTATCAGGCTGCCCTAGCTCCCCAGCAGGGGCAGCAGGCCAGGGGACAGGGGCATGGCCCACGTAAGCCGAAGACCCCCAAGCCTCCAGCTCCAGCTCCTACCCAGCCGGGAGGGGGTTTTTGACTCCCAGTGCATAGCTCCTCTCCCACCGGTGGTTTGGCCCTGCACAGGAGGAAGGCTGGCCCTGTATGCTCACAAGTGGCCAGCCATTACTACCGATGCCTGGGTTTTGAAAGTAGTCCAGCAAGGCTATTTACTTCATTTCAACCAGGCGCCCACCTCCTTTTTCCCAGGAGAGCCTCTCAGGCCCCCTCTTCACAGAAACCTCCTCCTACAGGAGTTGACAGGTCTGTTAAAGGATTGGATGTTGGAACCGGTGCCCCACCACCTGCAAGGGCAAGGCTTCTACTCCAGGTATTTCCTCATACCAAAAAGAAAAGGAGGACTACGTCCCATCCTGGACTTGTGGAATTTGAACAAGTTTCTGGTGAGGGAAAAGTTCAAGATGCTTTCCCTTGGGATCCTACTGCCTTACCTCCACCAGGGAGACTGGCTGTGCTCCTTAGATTTAAAGGATGTCTATACTCACATCCTTATACACCCAGATCACAGACAATACCTCAGGTTTGAACATAAGAACATAAGAACATAAGACATGCCATACTGGGTCAGACAGAGGTCCATCAAGCCCAGTATCCTGTTTCCAACAGTGGCCAATCTAGGTTATACGTACCTAGCAATATCCCCAAATGAGACAGGTTCCACAATGCTTGTACTGGGTCAAGCATTGATATCCTGGGTCCCTTTTTAATAGTGGTTTATGGACCTTTCCTCCAGGAACTTGTCCAAACCTTTTTTAAACCCAGTTATACTAACAGCCCTTACTACATCCTCCGGTAACAGATTCCAGAGTTTGATTACACGTTGAGTGAAAAAATATTTTCTCTTATTTGTCTTAAATAGTTTACCCTGTAGCTTCATTACATGTCCCCTAGTCTTTCTATACTCTGATAGCGTAAACAATTGATCCACGTTTATCCGTTCCACTCCATTCATTAATTTATAGACCTCTATCATATCTCCCCTCAGCCGTCTCTTCTCCAGGCTAAAGAGCCCTAACCTTCTTAGCCTCTCTTCATAGGAGTAGCCTTCCATCCCCTTCACCAATTTGGTGGCTCTTCTCTGTACTTTTTCTAATAATGCTATGTCCTTTTTAAGATACGGTGACCAGAATTGCACACAATATTCAAGGTGCGGTCGTACCATGGAGCGATACAGAGGCATTATAATATCCTTTGTTTTGTTCTCCATCCCTTTCCTTATGATACCTAGCATTCTATTTGCTTTCTTGGCTGCCGCTGCACACTGGGCGGAGGGTTTTAACATGTTATCCACGATGACTCCTAAATCTTTTTCCTGGGTGGTGGTTTCTAATGTGGAGCCTTGCATCGTGTAACTATAGTGTGGGTTGTTCTTTCCTAGGTGCATAACTTTGCACTTGTCCACATTAAATTTCATCTGCCATTTGGATGCCCGGTCTTCCAATTTATCCAGATCCTCCTGCAGTTTTCCACAATCCTCTTGGGTTTTAACAACTTTAAACAGTTTTGTGTCATCTGCAAATTTGATAATCTCACTAGTTATTCCTTTTTCCAGGTCATTTATGAATATGTCAAAAAGCAGCGGACCCAGTACAGATCCCTGGGGTACTCCACTATTCACATTTTTCCATTGGGAATATTGGCCATTTAGCCCTACCCTCTGCTTTCTATCTTTTAACCAGTTCCCGATCCACAATAGTACACTGCCTCCTATCCCATGACTTTTTAGCTTCGCCAAAAGTCTCTGATGGGGGACTTTGTCAAAAGCTTTCTGAAAGTCCAGATACACTATATCAACCGACTCACCTTTGTCTACCTGTTTATGCACACCTTCAAAAAAACATATCAGATTAGTAAGACAAGATCTTCCTTGTCTAAAGCCATGTTGGCTGTCTCCCATTAGGCCATGACTATCTACATGCTGTGTAATTTTGTTCTTTATGATGGTTTCTACCATTTTCCCTGGTACTGACGTCAGGCTCACCGGTCTGTAATTTCCTGGGTCACCCCTGGAACCCTTTTTAAAAATTGGTGTTACGTTGGCGACCCTCCAATCTTCAGGTATTACAGATGATTTTAATGAAAGTTCACAGATTACCAATAGCAGGTCTGCAATCTCATATTTCAGTTCTTTCAACACTCTGGGATGTATACCATCCGGTCCAGGTGATTTGCTACTATTCAGTTTATCAAATAGTTGTAATATATCTTCCCGGTGTAGCGATATTTCTCTCAATTCCTCTGCAGTATCACCTTTAAATGCCACTTCAGTCTTGGGTAACATCCCTACATCTTCCTCAGTAAAGACCGAAGCAAAGAATTCATTCAGTCTCTCTGCTATAGCCTTGTTTCCTCTTACTGCCCCTTTTACCCCTCTATCATCTAATGGTCCAATTGACTCTCTCACAGGCCTTTTGCTACGAATGTACTTGAAAAAGTCTTTATTTTGTGTTTTTGCTTCCGTAGCAAGTTTCTTCTCAAATTCCCGCTTTGCCTGCCTTATCAATGCTTTGCATTTAACTTTCCAGTGCTTGTGCTGTTTCCAGTTTTCATCATTTGGCTCTTTTTTCCATTTCCTTAAGGTTGCTTTTTTGGCAGCAACAGCCTCTCTGACCTCACCTTTAAACCATGCTGGCAGTTTTTTGGACTTTCTTCCACTTTTCTTAATGCGTGGAATACAGCTGGTCTGGGCTTCGAGGATAGTATTTTTAAATAAGCTTGCTGTAAGTCTTTAACCTTTGGAACCGCTCCTTTTAGTTTTTTCCTAACTATATTCCTCATTCTATCATAGTCTCCCTTTTGAAAGTTAAAAGGTAGTACTGTGGATGCCTTTACTATCTGTCCTCCACTAATTAAATCAAACATGATCATACTATGATCACTATTGCCAAGTGGTCCCAACACCCTTATTTCTTGCACCAGATCTGGCGTTCCACTAAGGACTAGGTCCAGTATGGCTTCCCCTCTGGTCGGTTCATGAACCAGCTGCTCCAAGAAGCAGTCATTTATTCCATCTAGAAACTTTATCTCTTTAGCTTGTCCTGCTGTGACACTGACCCAGTCGATACCGGGGTAATTGAAATCACCCATTATTACTACTCTGTTGTGTGGTCGGAGGAAACCACTTCCAGTACAAGGTGCTTCCCTTTGGCCTAGCTTCCACTCCCAGAGTATTCACCAAATACCTAGCGGTGGTGGCGGCCTTCCTCAGAAGCCAGGGAATCTTCGTCTTCCCATACCTGGACGACTGGCTCATCAGGGGCCAATCGGCACAGGAAGTGCAGCAGGTCACTGTTCACACATTCACCCTGCTCCAGCACCTAGGGTTTGTGATAAATCACGAAAAGTCCACTTTGCTCCCCACTCAGAACTTGGAGTTCATAGGGGCAAGACTGGACACACTTAAGGCAAGAGCTAGCTTACCGCTGGACAGAGCAAGGCGGTTGCTGGACTTTGTACAGCAGGTCCAACACAGCCCTCAAGTCTCCGCAAAGGTCTTCCTCTGCCTCCTGGGCCACATGGTCTCCACAGTGCATGTGACCCCTTATGCTCGATTCCACATGCGCACAGCTCAATGGAGCCTCAGAGACCAGTGGACGCAAGCCACTGACTGCCTCAGAGACAGAGTAGCGATTTCCAAGCTACTGGTGACAGCATTGCAATGGTGCTTCACCCTCCCAACTTGCTTCAGGGAGTACCATTCCAACCTTCCTCTCACACCAGAGTGCTGACGACAGATGCCTCCTTGCTGGGCTGGGGTGCCCATTGCCAGGGTTCATGCACTCAGGGTCTGTGGTCCTCGCAAGAGGCTGCACTTCAGATCAACCTTCTAGAGCTTCAAGCCATCCGCCTAGCTCTTCAAGCCTTCTGTCATCTTCTTGCACATCAGTCGGTGCTGAGACAGACAGACAATCAGGTAGCAATGTTCTACATCAACAAATGGGGGCACAGGATCTCGCATCCTATGCCAGGAAACCCTGGATCTCTGCTCTTATGCAGTGACACATCATATGTCCCTAAGGGCAGTTTATCTGCCAGGTCAGGAGAACCTCCTGGCTGACAAGTTGAGCAGGATTCTTCAGCCTCACGAGTGGCAACTGACAAGGATGTAGCCCAGCGGATCTTCAACTGTTGGGGTCTCCCATCCATGGATCTCTTTGCCAGCCTGGAGAACCATCAGTTGCCCCGGTTCTGCTCGAGGCAGCCGCATCCGCTGAGCGTGGCGGTGGATGCTTTCCTGATCTCGTGGGCACAGGGCCTTCTCTATGCATTCCCACCCACACCCCTGGTGGCACGCACTATGTTCAAGGTTCTTCGAGACAAGGCCTCGGTCATCCTGGTAGCTCCCAGGTGGCCCAGACAACCTTGGTTCCCTATTCTCCTTCAACTGGGATCGAGACTCTACTCCCTCTGGTGGTGCAGCCCGACTTCTTGACCCAGGAACAAGATTCCTTGCTATACCCCAATCTCAGATCCCTCAACTTAATGGCCTGGCTGCTGAGAGGGTAGTATTTGCTCCTCTATTCCTTCCGAAGGAGGTTGAGGAGGTTTTGCTTGCCTCTAGGAGGCAATCCACTAGAAAATCCTACGTGTTCAAGTGGCGTAGGTTTGAAGGGTGGTGTACCTAGAATAAAGAGGACCCGTTTACTTGTCAAGTGCCGCAGGTATTGCAGTACTTGCGCCACCTCTCGGAGTTAGGCCTCAAGTCTAACTCTGTCAGGGTTCACCTGAGTGCACTATCAGCTCACCACTCTCCAGTGGACGGGCAACCTCTTTTAGCTCATCCTTTGGTATCCCGATTCCTCAGAGGCCTCCTCCTCTTGAGGCCTCCAATTTGCCCACCGGCTACGTAGTGGGACTTAAATGTGGTCTTACAGTGGCTTACTTGCCCACCTTTTGAACCAATGGCCACCTATCACCTACGGTTCCTTTCCTGGAAAGCACTCTTTCTGGTGGCGCTCAGATCTGCTCGACGGGTGAGCGAGCTGCAGGCTTTAGTATCGGATAGGCAATACACACGGTTTTATAAAAACAGGGTGGTCCTACGTACTCACACGAAGTTCCTTCCAAAAGTGGTTTCCTTGTTTCACCTCAACCAAGAGGTGGTCCTTCCAACCTTCTTCCCCAGGCCACATACCAGTAGGGCAGAAGCGGTTCTGCATACCTTGGACTGTAAGAGGGCGCTCGCCTTCTACCTGGAGCGTACGCGGGGACATCGGAGAGCTTTCCAGCTCTTCATCTCTTATGACCCTAGTAAACTGGGTCTACCTGTCTCCAAGCGCACGTTATCCACCTGGGTGGTAGATTGCATTGCCTGGGCATACAGGGCGGCTGACCTCCAGCTGCAGGAACGAATCGCGGCCCACTCTGTCAGGGCTAAGGCCGTGTCAGTGGCTAACCACCGCTCTGTTCCGTTGGCAAACATCTGCCGGGCCGCAACTTGGTCTTCAAGCCAGAATTTTGTAGCCCACTACTGCCTAGAGAGAGAGTCCCGGTGGGACAGTGCTTTCGGTCAGGCAGTACTCCGTAACCTTTTAGAGGTTTAGGCAACTCCTACCCTCCGACCCTTTGGTGTCAGGCTACCGTGGAGTTGTGTTCTCGTAGAAAAATCTGGAGGGAGCCCTTTTCAGCTATGGGTTCTCGGTAGCCTATAGCTAAGGAGTCCCATATGTGAGGACTGACTTCCTGCTTGTTCCTGGAGAAAGCATAGTTACTCACTTGTAACAGGTGTTCTCCAGGGACAGCAGGAATCAGTCCTCACGACCCTCCCTCCTCCCCTGGAGTTGCAGTCCTTTGATTAATTTTTTCACATTTTGCCGTCATTTTAGCTATGTCATCTGACTGAGCAAGATGGCACCCTTGGGCAGGAAGGGGACCGCGCATGTGCGATGCAATCCCAAAGGCTTTCTTTGAAGGCTGGGGAATTGCTCCGCACGAGTGCTCCATCGGCGCTGACGTCACCCATATATGAGGACTCATTCCTGCTGTCCCTGGAGAACACCTGTTACAGGTGAGTAACTACACTTTTTCTGTGGAGCCCATTAGATGTGCAGTATGTGTTCCCGGAAAAAGTTTAGATTTTTGATGTGATTTTTTTCATCATTCCTCTTTATCCTGTCGTGTACCTTCACCTCCTCAGTTCCCGGATCCGTTGCTTCGGTGTCGCGTTTATTTCAGATTCCCTCCTTTCCTTTTTTCTTCTCTTTGGTGTGCGGTTTCTCTTGCGCCCTCCTAAGACATTGGACTTTGACCTCATAGGAGCCATCTTTGGTCAGTGGCTTTAAGCAGTGTGATCGTTGTCCAAGGAATCAGTGCCCTCGGGGGCCATGTATGAGGCCTTAGCCTCACATGTGGACTGTGCTCACTCTGAGCCCTGAGGTCATAGAGCATCGGACCCAGCATTGGCTGTGGAAGACCATTCCCAGAAGGATCAGACCCTGTTGAAGTCGGCTTCAAAGACCTATTCCTATGTCAAGGGTAAGTCTCTTGATCAGAGCCCCAGAGCTGATGCCAATGGCCAGGAATGGCCTTCCAAGCTGCCCCAGTGGGAGGAGACTCCCAAAGTCTTGGGGGATCGGCAATGGTCCTCCGAGGTCATCCTGCTCTAGGAACCCCCTTGATGGACCCGGCTTCTGGCCAATTCCCTCAGTGCCTGCACCAGGCTTGCAGAACCTACTGGTCTGGAAGTCAGGATGGTCGCCTTGGAGTGCAGCCTCATTACCCTCCTGGCACTGCAGCAGGCCCTGACAATCAGTACCACTGATTCCTCAGGACTAGCGACCGGACCCTCCACCCACTGGGGCGTCACCCACAGAGGTTCAACATGTGCTGGAGCAGTTTCAACCCTTCTCCAATTCCAAACATTGGTCCACCTCCACCATGAGGGCTCATATCTCCCCACCGAGTGCCTCTGGGTCAGATTGCAGGGAGCCTCGGGCCCCAGTGATTCCCCTGCCGGGCACAACTGATGCCTGTTGGATCCTGGAGGTATCTTCCAATACCGATTCTGAGTTGGAGACTGATGAGTTCCCCAATACTCATTGGTACTGGGCCGTTCCCTCGGACCTGTCCCTACCGCAAGAGCATTGATAGTCCCTGCCAGAGGACCTCTCCTTCCAGGAGTTTGTGAGGGACATGGCTAAGGCTTTGGCCTTCGCCATTGAATCTGAGGACGAGTCTCAAGCGGAAAACCTCAAGAATCCTCCAGTACGAGGCTCCCCCAAAGAAGGCACTCACGGTGCCCTTTCCTCCCATCCTGGAAAAACCGCTCTTCAGGATGTGGGAGACACTGGTATGGTGCCAATAGTGAGTAAGCGGCTTGATTCCATATATTGGATCCGCAAGATCCCTGACTTACAGAATACACAATTACCACACAATTCTACAGTGGTGGAGTCAACCATGTGTCGGATCAAGAGCCAGATGACGCACTCCTCAGTGCCCCTGGGCAGGGCGTCCCACATCATAGATGCCTATGGTAGGAAGTGTTACTAGGGCTTGATGCTCGTAGCCCATATCCAGGCCTCGATGCTCGTAGCCCATATCCAGGCCTATGTACATGGGCAAAGGAACTTGCTGGGTTCTCAGCTGGCCTGTCTGATGAGCCTCTCCAGTGATTCCAGACTCCGGTATCGACGGTCAAGGAGTACTCCAAATATATGACTTGGGTAGCCTATGACAGCTTTGAGTCTGTGCTAGAGTGGCTAAGGTGGACATTGGTGCTCGGCGCCTGGCATGGCTACAGTCCCTGGGCCTGGAGCAATGGGTTCAGGACAAGTTGGTTGATGTCCCATGCTGGGGAGAGAACTTCTTTGGCAAGCCCATGACTGACAAGGCTGTAGAGTTGGAATTCGGAATTATGACCAGAACCAGGCTCTCCAGGAAGACTGCAGACCCTTCCTGACGGAAGTCTTTGGGGAAAAAGCCCTTTTACCCAAGAAATAGGAAGGCTTATGGAACATACCCCCCAATTTCTGGCCTATCCAGCTCCTCAACAGGGACAGCAGGCCAAAGACCAAGGGCACAGCCGTTGTAAGCCTAAGGCCCCCAAACCCCAGATTGCATCTCCGTTGCAGATTGGGCAAGCTTTTGTCTCTTTGGGCATTGCCACTTTTCTCCTCCGGGGTCATGAGCTGCAGCATACAGGGGGTTGTCTTCTTTGCTCACTGGTGACCTAGCATCACCACTGATGTTTGGGCTCTGCAGGTGGTCAGGGAGAATTACCGCCTTCACTTTGAACAGATGCCACTTCCATTCTTTCCTGGGGAACTTCCTATGATTCCTCTTCACTGAGGGCTTCTGCAGCAGGAACTTGTGGGTCTGCTGGCAGACCAGGCAGTGGATCCCATCTCCCTCCCCCCCCCACTCAGCGGGGAACTGGGTTTTACTCCCGTTACTTCCTGGTTCCAAAAGAACGGGAGGTTTTCAGCACATTCCTACTGATAATTGTCCCATTGGTTATTTTTCTTCCACCAGTTCTGAGATACCTATTATGTCTACGAGGTGTGACAAAAAAGAAATGAGACTGTGACAGCCACGCCCATGACTCAATGCCAATTGGCTAACCACTTATGTCACTGTGTTGTGCAACATCTTGCCACTATTCTGCTATAATATTTTTCATCTCTCTCACTCTGTTTTCCTTTTTCAGGTTTTTTTTGTAGCACACTGCTCCATCACTTTGTCACACAACTGGAGGTGGCAGAAATGTGGAGCAAAGAATCAACTTGAGATTTCTGGTTAAGTTGGAGAAGGGCCAACTGAGTGTCTCCAACTTCTCCAAAAGGCTTATGGAAAAGATGCAATGTCAAGGCCGCGAGTCTTCGAGTGGCACAAGCGCTTCAAGACTGGCCGCGAGGAGGTGGAGGATGACCCCAAGTGAGGACGGCCTTCCACGACAAAGATGGCTGAGAACATTGACAAAGTTAACCAGCTGGTGTGGAGTGATCGCAGATTGACAGTATGGATGATAGCTCAGGAGCTCAGATGATAGCTCAGGAGCTTAGCCTGAACAGGGAGTCAGTGCAGACCATCTTGGTGCAGGAGCTGGGGATGCGGAAGGTCTGCACCAAGATGGTGCCCAGGCTTTTATTGGATGACCAGAAGGAGCACCGGGTCAATGTTTGTCGAGACTTGCTAGAGAAGATCCAGAGTTCGTTGGCCGAATCATCACAGGAGACGAGACTTGGGTCTTCCATTATGACCCTGAAAGCAAGAGATAGAGCCTGCAGTAGAAGACAGAGTGAGAGAGATGAAAAATATTATAGCAGAATTGTGGCAAGATGTTGCACAACACAGTGACAGTGGTTAGCCAATGGCATTGATTCATGGGAGTAACATTATTATTTTGTGATATTAACTGAGATACTGGCATCTTTAACTCATGTTATTAACTCACAAAAAGATCTTTTATAATTTGTATTAGATTATTTATATATTTATGATTGTGTTTTTTGACATCATAACAATCTCTTTTTAATGTTTATGATTGTTTATTGTTTATTGATTTGTTTTTAATTTATTAATTTTTTATCTTTTTGAGGTTTGCCCTCTCATGTTACCCCCCCCCCCCCCCGAGGAAGGCCTTTGGCCAAAACGCATAGGGGTCATCAATAAAAAGGATTTTTTACCTGAATCACTGCCAGTCTTTGTATCTGTTCTCCTCCTCCCTCACAAATTAAGGATCAAGGTCATGCTGATTGCATTCTTCGACCAGAAGGGAGTGGTCCATCCTGAGTTTGTGCCTGAGGTCAGACAGTCAATCAACACTTCTACCAGCAGGTCCTTAATCGCCTCCATGACTGGGTTCGGCCCAGCAGGCTGCTCCACCACGACAATGCGCCCGCACACACCGTGCTCATTGTGAGGCAGTTCTTGGCCAACAAACAGATCACAGCTCTCGAAAACCCTCCTTATTCCCTAGATCTCGCACCGTGCGACTTCTGGCTCTTCCCCGGGCTGAAGACTGTACTCAAAGGAACTCATTTCACCTCTGTAGAAGAGATCAAGGCCACTGTGACGAGGGAGCTGAGGGACCTCAAAGAGGAGGACTTTACCGAGTGCTTCCATACGTGGCAGAAGCAAATGCAGAAGTGCATTAACTCTGGGGAGACAATGCATAATTTCTCTGTAGATTTTGTAATAAAACATTTTATGGGACAGTCTCGTTTCTTTTTTGTCACACCTCGTATGTGTTCATTTAGTGCCATACGTTCTAGCTCTTTAGTCTTGTTTTATAGAGTTCTGGTGTTACACACAGACAATTACCGTATTTTTCGCACCATAAGACACACTTTTTCTTCACCAGAAAGTGGGAGGAAAAGTGCCTGCGTCTTATGGTGCGAATACAAGAAGTTGCAAAGCGGCAGCGGGTCCCCCCTCACCTTACCTTGTCCTCGGGAAGCCGATCTGTGCAGGAGATGCATGCTGCTGCTGTGCTGTGTCACCGCCGTATGCTATTGGAGGATAGCATGTAGTAGGCGGTGTTACAGGACACAGCAGTGCGCATGCCCCTCACTCCAGTCTCGGCTTCTGAGGTAAAATGTTTACACAATCATTGTTCTAATTCTTCATTTATTACGGTAAGTCAAATGGAAATGTGGTGTCAAAGTTCTGCCTGTATAAGAGAAATGTAACATAATGAAAGTGGGTTTCATTCGGCGTATGCATGTCTCCACTAGGGAAACTCTGCTGACTTGTTTTCTGTCCGGTCTGTTCATGTTTTCTGCTATGACTTTAATAAAAAGTGCTAGTCCAAAGCTATGACTTTTTTTTTAAAATGAAATTAAGGGGCTTGTTTACAAAGCAGCGGTAGTGATTCGCGATCGCGATCGCAAAACCCGCGGCCCCATTGAAATCAATGGGGCCGCGGCTCCGATAACGAGCGGAAACCGCTACGCGGCTTTTGTAAACAAGCCCCTAACTGTCCCCAACTCTCCTTTAAATTTGAAACCACTGCCAGACTCTTGCAGTTTCTCGACCAGTATACTCAGGGTGCAAGCATTATCCCTGTAGTGCGGAAGCATTGATAGAAAACTAGAGTGTGTAGCAGATGCTCTGTAGATCCGGATGTAGTAAGGGGGAAAGAACGTAGGGTTATGGAATTGCATGTTCTTTCCTTCTCTTTTTACAATTACTGGTAAGTTAATAAGTGACTTTAACATGTAGCAGTATACACAAGGTTTGCAATAAAACTGCAAGGCACTCCTTCTAGAAACTGTTCGAATCCTACCAGCTACGGTACTTTCCAAATGTTTCGGAGCAACTTCTCACCACTGCTGCCAGCATAGCTGTGCTCTAGCAGACTCCAGTTTCTGCCTTTAAAGAGAATGTTTTGAATAAAACCTCTGAAATTCTCCCACAATTACTCCAAACCTAAATAAGAGCAAATTTTATAAAGTCAAGACACAAACATTTTGTTTTTTAACCACAGAGGATGTGCATTCAACGGTTGCAAAGCAGTTCACTGCTAATGAGATCTGGTTTTCTGTAGCCAAGTCTAAATATGGAAATTGATGCTGATTTCAGCTGTCAAGCGTGCGCTCTATGTAAAGAAATGGCAATGCTCTCAGCGTGCGCTCTATGTAAGGAAATGGCAGTGCTCTCAGCAGCTGCGCAAGGAAACGTTTTGCGCAGTGCTATAGAAAAATTGATTTGCCTGGTTTAAATTTTAAAGAGTAGTGCTGCAAACCATCTAAGACCGTCTCAGATCTATAAGAGGTGTTATGCTTGCTCAGTAAAGATACAGTAATAGGCGAGGTCCTAGTGGGAAAGCAGGCGTGCATTTTCAAACAGCATCTTTATTGGTTGCCATGCGAGAGGAGGGGTACTAGCTATGAACTTTTAAACAATGGATACATGTAGACAGCAATATTCATCCATTACATCATCTAGATTACCGGTATGTCTCACTGGATCACACCAGGGACATGTTTTAGTAAAGTGCGCTACCCAGTAGTGTGGAGTTTAGTGCGCGGTAAGAGCATCATGGCTAAACAGTAGCATGCGATGGGATGGGGACTGGGAGGTCAGGGGGCAGAACAGAAGCCTTAAGGGCAATTCGTGGTTGATGCGGGTGTTGGTAACTCACACCAACCGCACTTGCTGCCTTAGCGTGGGTGCCCTTAACGCCATCCCAGTGGGTGACATTACGGTAACTGCACTATTACACTATTTGGTTCAGAATATTTTTTTCCTATTTTTCTCCTCTAAAAACCAGGTGCGTCTTATGGTCGGGTGCGTCTTATGGTGCGAAAAATACGGTATATACTTTTTACAATTTATATTCACAACTTGCTTATTAGCAGTTGATACAGGTAATTTGATCCATGCATATTTATTTGTTTTTTATTTAAATTCACTTGGGTTTACTTCAGCTTGTACCGCAACCTATCTATTGGATAGTGTAACTTTCCCATTTTGCCAGTGTCCATCGAAGGTATCTCATTCTGAACCTTGTGTTTATGAGCAACTGGAAAAAAACTAAATCTTCCAGTCTGTCTAAAAAAATCTCTAAGGGCCTGACCAAAGCCATCTTTCTGGAAGTTTAAAAATCTCCTAGTATCAACAACCTTGTATACTTGAATAAACATTAATCTACGCGTTTAATAAAGCAGTCATGGTAGCATAAGGGGCTTGATGCATAATTCATATTTCTAAATTTAACAGTGCAGTAGACATAATTAAAATTGCTTGCATGCCAGTAGAACTTATTGGGGGCATGTTTATCAAAGGTTTTAATGTGCATTAATGAAATTAATGTGTATTAAGTATCCATAGTCCTTTTATTTCTATGAACACAGTTGCACTTAACACACATTAACTTAATTAACGTGTGTTAATTATCACTGTGCACAAAATTGAAAAAGTTATTAAATAACTTTGCAATCATGTCTCCATTAGACTCAATAGCCCCTATCCTCAAAAAGTCACACACATAGTCTGTAATAGTAACCAGCCTTTTTTTTCTGGGTTATCCAGATAACCTTTATATGTTTTACATTCAATGAAAAGTTATCTATATACTTGGAGGTAGCATTAGCCTGGGGCTGTCCATAAAGTTATCTGAAGAGTGGCAAAATCAGCTGCTTTCTGGATAACTCTCTGGATATCTGCAGCACATGCAAGAGAGTCGTTTCTCTTTATGCACCAGTCATCTGGAACTCACTACCTCCCACACTAAGGAATATTGAGGAAACTGGAGACTTCAGAAAAAAAACTAAAAATCGACCTCTTCCAAGAGTACTTTGGTACAGATCCCCCATAATGTGGACACTGTCAACACAATCAGCCCACCTCTCCTCCAGAAACTTGTCACAAGCCTTATCCCACCATTATCACCTCAACAACCACCTCACCCGAGACATATTGTATCCTCAGCAACCCTCCCCCCCACCCCAACTTCAACTGTACATAGTTTAATCCTTTACACCCACTTTTGACTCTCCAAGTTTATATATCCCTTGTTTTATGTAACTAATGTCCTACTCAAAGTTTTATGTACAACACTTTGTTCCATGTAAAGGGCTTTGGTTAGTAGAAAAATGGCATAAAAAACTGTTAAATAAATAAACTTCTCTGTTTAAGTTAGGATAAAAAAATAACAGGTCTAACTTAACCAGATAATGGCGATATGAGCTGCTGCATAGTTTTATATTCAGCAGTGTTACTGAAATAGATAGTGGTATTTTTTTGCTAAGTGAAAATAATTTTTTCTAACATTTTTGTTGATTTATTTTTGAGCTAAGTAAAATATGTTTTCTTCTTTCCTTGACAGTCTGTAAATCCTTACATTGTGAAACTCTCTATTGTAGATGATGAAACCACACTTAATGTGAGTATAGAATTTGTTTTATCTTGATCCTTTGAGCTTCTTTCTACATGTCTGTTTTAGTTACAACCTGGATTAAATATCAACTGGCAGAAATCTGGCATGGTAATGTGCAGAATGCTGTTTCCGTTCCTGCATTTGTGAAGCATAACATGGATAGGTTATTTCTCCAGGACCAAGCAGGAAGTCAGTCCTCACTTATGGGTGACGTCGCCGACGGAGCCCTCGCGGAGCAATTTCCCCAGCTTTCGCAGAAAGTCTTTGGGAATTGCAGCGCTCATGCGCGGTCCCCTTCCCGCCCAGGGATGCCATCTTGCTCAGTCTTCTTTTTTCCACGGAGCCCTACAGACGTGTCTGTTAACGCCGCTGAAAAGTTGATTTCTTTGATTTGTTTCGTTAAAAAAAAATGTTCTCGGTTCGTGTGTTCCTCTTCCCGCCGGGCCCCAATATCCCTATTGGGCCCGTTTACGTCTTGTTTTTTCCCAACTGGCGTTCCCGCCACTTTTCCCTTCATCCCTGGCTGCGCGGTCTTTCGACCTTGCAGGGGCCCTTTTCCCCCCGATGGCTGCCAGCGGTTTTAAAAAGTGTGATCGCTGTGTCAGGCTCATGTCTGTTACTGACACGCATGACTGCTGCCTCCGCTGCCTTGGGGCCGAGCATGACCCTATGAGCTGCGGCCCTTGCAGCAAGATGTCCTCGAAGGCGCTGCGGAGTCGGCAGTCGCAGAGGGAACAGATTTTCTCTGACTCCACGCGGACCTCGTTAGAGGCCTCTACACCTCGTGGCTCCGGTTCGGAGCATCGAAGGAGTTCTTCTGAACGGGGCTCCCCCAGCCGGAAGCACCGGCGGGAGAAGCGGCCCGCGAGGGCGGAACCGGGCGGCGAGCCTGGTCCTTCTAGGGCCAGGTCGCTTAGCCCGGTCCGACAACCCGGGCCGTCGGAGGAGGAGAGGCCTTCGAAGATTCCTCGTCTCGGAGTGGAGTCGCCTGGACATGTGAGTGATATAGTCCTCCTGGACTCCCCCACGGATGAGCCGACGTCGGGCCCGACACCGTCGGTGCCCGAGTCGACAGCTGCTGGGTCCTCTGAGCTTGATCTCAGACTGACGACCTTGGAGCGCAGTATATCTGCCTTCATGGACCAGCAGCGGGCATGGATCACCGGCCTTGCCAGTGCATCTGCCCCGACCACCGGGAAGTCGACGCTCAAGTCGACCCCGGAGGCCGAGCCGATCCTCGAGTCCATACGAGCTCGAGTCGATCCTCAACCTAGGTCTCCCTCGGCTTCCCGTTCGGGACCGAGGTCCTCGACGCTGGCCTCGGCGTTGGGGAGGAGGTCCCTGGGCCCCGCCCGCATGGAGCCGCTCGATTCCTCCTTGGAGGAGTTGGGCTGGGACACGGAGGAGGATGAGTCACCCGGTTCTTTTGAGACGCGGTGCGTCCCCTCCGACTCGCCCGAGTCGGAGCCTCGGAGGCAGTCCCCCCCGGAGGATACCCGTTTCTCCGATTTCGTGAGGGATATGGCCAAGGCTTTGGCCTTCCCTGCGGATCCGGAGGAGGAGCCCCGAGCCGAAGAGCTCGAGGCCCTCCAATACGACTTCCCCCCGAGGGAGGCCTTCACTGTACCGGTTCCCCCGATGCTGGAGCGGCTTCTCTTCCGCATGTGGGAGAGCCCAGCCTCGACGCCAGTGTTGAGCAAGCGGATCGATTCCATGTATCGAGTCCGCAAGAGCCCCGGGTTCCAGAAGGCGCAACTTCCACACCACTCCATGGTGGTGGAGTCGGCCATGCATCGACTTAAGAGTCAAAAGATGCACTCCTCGATGCCCCCGGGGAAGGAGGCCCGGAGCCTGGATGCCCTCGGTAGGAAGTGCTTCCAGGGCTCTATGCTTGCTTGTCGGGTCCAGACATATCAGCTGTACATGGGTATGTACCTCCGGGACCTGGCGAAAGAACTTCAGGGTTTCTCTGCCGGTCTCTCCGAGGAACCCTTGCAGCGGTTCCAAGCCTTGTCCTCCGGGATTCGAGAGTGTTCGAAGTTCATTTCTCGAGCGGCCTATGATGGCTTCGAGGCCTCGGCTCGAGTAGCCGGAGCCGGCATCGGGGCTCGCCGCCAGGCTTGGCTTTAGTCCTCCGACCTCGAGCCCTGGGTGCAGGACAAGTTGGTCGATGTCCCCTGCAGGGGAGAAAACCTCTTCGGCAAACCCATGGCCGAAAAGGCGGCGGAGCTCGAGTCGGAGATTCTCACCAGGACTCGCCTTTCTAGAAAGTCCTCTACCCCTTCAGAGAAGAAGAAGGGCTCGGGGAAAAAGACTTTTTACCCGAGGAAGGTGTTTGCTTATACGCATCACCAACCACAATACCCGGCCGCAACCCCCCTTCTGGGGCAGCGGCCTAGGGGACAGGGTAACGGACCCCGGAAGCAGAAAGCCCCCAAACCCGCCACGCAGGCCCCGGCCCAGCAGGGTGGTTTTTTTTTACTATGCCAGCATAGCCCCTCCCCCTCAGGGGCCTTCGTCCGGTACGGGGGGTCGGCTGACCCACTTTGCTCACAGGTGGTCAGCCATAACATCCGAGGCCTGGGTATTGCAGATAGTTCGAGAGAGCTACCTCCTGCATTTTCACCAGGTGCCTCCCCCCTACTTCCCAGGGGAGCCTCCGAGACCCCCTCTGCACAGGGACTTACTCCTTCAGGAGCTGCAAAGTCTGCTTCAGGAACGGGCGGTGGAGCCCGTGCCCCAACACTTGTGGGGCCACGGGTTTTACTTGAGGTACTTCCTGGTTCCAAAGAGAACAGGAGGCCTCAGGCCCATTCTAGACCTACGCAACCTCAACAAGTTCCTGCAGCGGGAAAAGTTCAAGATGCTTACCCTTGGAACCCTGCTGCCCTACCTTCAGCGGGGAGATTGGCTATGCTCCTTGGATCTAAAGGATGCTTATACCCACATCCTTATTCATCCGGACCACCGACAATACCTAAGATTTGTGGTGGCGGGGAATCATTATCAGTACCGGGTACTGCCCTTTGGCCTGTCCTCCGCGCCCAGGGTGTTCACGAAGTGCCTGGCGGTGGTAGGCGCCTTCCTAAGGCTTCAGGGCCTCTTTGTCTTCCCATACCTGGATGATTGGCTCATCCGGGCATCGTCTGCTCCAGGGGTCGCCCAAGCCACCCAACGTACGGTGGCCCTGCTTTAGCACTTGGGCTTCGTCATAAACTTCGAGAAGTCCGCTTTGCTCCCCTCCCAGGACCTCGAGTTCATAGGGGCACGGCTGGACACTCGACAGGCTCGTGCCTTCTTGCCTCTGGAAAGGGCCAACAGGCTCACGGCTCTAGCCGGCAGGTTCAGCGGCAGGTCGCCGGCCTCGGCCAGACAGTTCCTGCAGCTACTCGGACACATGGCCTCCACGGTCTATGTCACTCCGAACGCCCGTCTACATATGCGGCCTGCTCAGTGGAGCCTTTGCACTCAGTGGCGTCAGGCCACAGGGAGCCTGTCGGACCTGATACAGATTTCCGACCGTCTGGCCTCCTCCCTGCACTGGTGGCTTCACCTGCCCAACCTAGTGCTCGGCATGCCTTTTCAGTCTCCCCCACCGTCCCGAGTGCTCATGACAGATGCCTCCCTCCTGGGATGGGGGGCGCACTGTCGAGGGACATGCACTCAGGGCCTTTGGACGCCTTGAGAGGCCGCCCAGCAGATAAACTTCCTGGAGCTCCGGGCTATCCGCCTAGCTCTGCGGGCCTTCTCTCACCTGACGTTCGGCCAGTCCGTACTGGTACAGACGGACAATCAGGTTGCAATGTTCTACGTGAACAAACAGGGGGGCACGGGCTTCCTCCTTCTATGTCGGGAAGCCCGGAGGCTGTGCTCTTGGGCTGTCGATCACGACATCCTCCTCAAAGCGGTTTACCTGCCAGGGCAGGACAACTGCCTGGCGGACAAGCTGAGTCGGATGCTGCTACCGCACGAGTGGAAATTGAACCACGAGGTGGTCCAGCAGATCTTCCGCCGGTGGGGCTCTCCCACTGTGGATCTTTTTGCCAGTCCCCTGAACAGGCAGCTCCCCAGATTCTGCTCCCGGCACCCCCATCCTTCTCGGGAGGCGCCGGATGCTTTCCTCATCCCGTGGTCCACGGGTCTGCTGTATGCATTCCCTCCTATGCCACTGGTGGCCAGGACATTGTTCAAAGTTGTCCAGAACAGGGCCTCCGTGATCCTGGTGGCACCTCGGTGGCTGAGACAGCCGTGGTTCCCTCTACTACTACAGCTAGCGGTGGACACCCCTCTTCCTCTGGGGTTCCAGCCCGACCTCCTGACCCAGGATCGGGGCACTCTTCTGCACCCCAACCTCCGGGCCCTACACCTGACGGCCTGGCTGCTGAAAGGGTAGTCCTAGCCCCGCTACGGCTAGCCCCGGAGGTGGAAGCCGTCGTCCTAGCTTCTCGGCGTCCCTCCACCCGGAAGTCGTATGCCCTCAAATGGCGTCGCTTCTCGGTCTGGTGTTCTCAGCGATCTGCGGACCCCTTCGCCTGTTTAGTATCGGTGGTGCTGCAATATTTGCTTCACCTCTCAGATCTCGGTCTCAAATCCAACTCTGTCAGAGTCCACCTCAGTGCTCTCTCTGCACATCATTCACTGGTCGAAGGCCGGCCTCTCTCCTCGCATCCCTTGGTGGCGCGTTCCCTCAGAGGCCTCCTTCTGCTTAAACCTCTGTTGCGCCCCCCAGCCCCTGACTGGGACCTCAACGTGGTTCTGCAAAGGCTTACCTGTCCGCCTTTTGAGCCCATGGCTACCTGCCCTCTCTGTTTTCTCTTCTGGAAAACTCTCTTCTTGGTGGCCCTCACTTCCGCGAGGCGCGTGAGTGAGCTACAAGCCCTAGTGTCGGGGCCTCCGTACACTAGGTTCTACAAGAATAGGGTGGTACTGCGGACCCACCCCAAGTTTCTTCCAAAGGTGGTCTCCCCCTTTCACATCAACCAGGAGGTGGTTCTTCCGACCTTCTTTCCCAGGCCGCACGCCAGCCGAGCAGAAACTGCTGCACACCCTGGACTGTAGAAGAGCCTTATCCTTCTACCTTGACCGTACGCGAGAGCATAGAAAGGCCGTCCAGCTTTTCGTATCTTTTGACCCCAATCGGTTGGGGGTACCTGTCTCTAAGCGTACTCTGTCCTCCTGGGTAGCCGACTGTATCGCCTGGACTTACGGGGCAGCCGGCCTCTCCTTGGAAAGTCGTGTCACGGCTCATTCGGTCAGGGCGAAGGCCGCGTCTGTGGCTCATCTCCGCTCTGTTCCATTGGCAGACATTTGCCGGGCCGCTACTTGGTCTTCAGGCCAGACCTTTGCGGCTCATTACTGCCTTGAAAGGGAGTCCCGCAGGGACAGCGCTTTCGGTCAGGCAGATCTGCACAACCTCTTTGAGGTTTAGGCAACTCCTCCCTCCGGCCCTAGTGTTGGGCTACCGGCCGGATTCGTATTCAGAGAAGATTCCTTCCCTCTGTACTGTTGAGCTTGAGGGAACCCTTTAGGCTTGAGGTCTCCGGTAGCCTTAAGCTTGGGAGTCCCATAAGTGAGGACTGACTTCCTGCTTGGTCCTGGAGAAAGAGTAGTTACTCACCTGTAACAGGTGTTCTCCAGGAGCAGCAGGAATCAGTCCTCACTACCCTCCCTCCTCCCCTTGGAGTTGCAGTCATTCTTATTGCATATTTTTGCTAACTTTTGCTGTCTTTCCGCTATGTCATCAGACTGAGCAAGATGGCATCCCTGGGCGGGAAGGGGACTGCGCATGCTCGCTGCAATTCCCATAGGCTTTCTGTGAAAGCTGGGGAAATTGCTCCGCGAGGGCTCCGTCGGCGACGTCACCCATAAGTGAGGACTGATTCCTGCTGCTCCTGGAGAACACCTGTTACAGGTGAGTAACTACTCTTTATTTAGTTTTGTTTTCTTTATAAAGAGAAAAAGGGAGAGTGGTAAAGTGAGGCATTGTCAAATGCAGGTAATATGAGGATGCTTGACCTTGAACTGATGTGTTACTTATAGTAAACTAACTTTGTAATAAAATAACTTTTAAATTAAACTATTTTCTTTATCTCAATGTAGAGCAAGGGAATATTCTCTTTCATTGCTCCAAATTTTTTTGAGCCCAGCAGAAAACAGTACAACTTCTGCTGCAGCTTGTTGATAGGCCTAGCAAGGATTAAGAGAATAGCCAGATGCCCCAAATTACTGAGAAGAAATTTTAGTCTAAATTTTCTCATTGCTATCTTGTATGTCCTACCTGTTTTGTATCTAAGACCCTTACAAATTGTACAAAATGCCATAATTAGGCTCATTGTAGGATTGCAATCATTTGATCACATTTCCCCTCATTTACAAGCATTTCATTTTCTTCCTATTGAATATACAATTTGTTTGAGTTATGGTTTTGGTTTTTAAGGTGTTGAAATTAGGGATTCACCATAATGACTCCCTGGCAATACTGTTGTCCCCAGTGGAGGTTGTTCTCCCATGGAAGTAGATATTTATGATGTCCTACTTTTTCCCAGATTCAGAGATCTTGAATTTTAAATAGGTTGATGTCCTTTTCAACTCCACAGGAATGGAATAAATTGTCCTTAGATGTACGTTTGCTAGATTATTTTTTGCAGTTTCATGAACAGCTGAAAACGTTTTATTTTAATTGTGCTTTTCCATATCATTCTGTTAGACTATTCTAGACAAGTAGGCTGTATCCCCCTGTCAGCAGAAATGGAGACAGAAAAAAGTCCAGAAGCTTATTAAGACATTATCCCTGCTGCTACAGCTAGGGGCATACTTCAGTATTTCTCAGTCTCCAGCAGATGGTGGATGCAGTCTGATGCTACTCTATTGAAAATTGTTTTAGTTCATGAGTAACCACTCCCTGGTGCGACTTCCTCACTGGAGCTCGACTGTGGAGGAGTTCTACAGTGCCCGACTGGGGTTTCCTGCATATAGGAGGAATAATTGGTTCAATTCTCAGTCATTAACAGGTCAAGAGCCGGTTGAACAGCCAGGTTTGTTTGGGTCAAGACCCTTCGCCTCACACATCCTCAGTACACCCTCCCCTCCTCCTCCCTGGCTCTCTCCTGAAGATTTGGATGAAGGTTCAATGAAGGTGTGTGCCTGTAGGACTCTGCAGCAGGAGAAGAGTATTTAGCCAAGCGTGGTTACTAATGCAGCCGCACATGCTCCAGTGGATGGCAAGCCAATCTCGGTGCACTCGCTTGTAACATGGTTCATGAGGGACCTTATAAATACTAGACCACTTATCAGACCACCCTTCCTTGTGTGGGACCTTAATGTTGTTTTAGCAGAACTTATGAGATGTCCCTTTGAACCTCTCAGTGCAGCCTTCCTTAAGGACATTGTTTGGAAAACAGTTTTCCTCATTGCCATAACTTCAGCGAGAAGAATTAGCGAACTGTTTTGGTTCACTATACCCCCCCCTCCCCATATACACAGTTCCTCTATAATAAAGTACCCCTCAGGATCAATGTTCCCTCTAAGCTGCACTGGGTCCTCCGCCGGCATTCCTGCTGGGGGGTGCCCCTCCCCCCACCGGCTGGAATGCTGGAGGAGAACCTGGCCCGGCTTAAAGAGAACATTGGCTGCGGCGTGTGTTAGACCCTAACACATGCTGCAGCCACTGTTCTCTTTAAGCCGCGCTGGGTCCTCCGCCGGCATTCCTGCCGGTGGGGGGAGGGGCGTAGCGGATCATCGATCGCGCTGCACCCCCACCCCCCCCCACCCCCGGCAGGAATGCCGGCGGAGGACCCAGCGCAGCTTAGAGGGAACATTGCTCAGGACGCATCCTAAGTTTCTTCCCAAGATGGTCTCGGACTTAAATTTAAATCAGTCCATTGTTCTCCTGACATTTTTCCCCAATCCCCCAATGATTCTCCAGTAAAGACTGCATTCACTGGACTGTAAACGAGTACTTTCTTACTACCTACATGCCGCCAAAGACTTGTGCACACCGTCACTGCTCTTCGTCACTTTTAATCCAAACAATCGAGGACATCCAGCCACAAAGAAAACTCTCTCCTCCTGGATTGCAAACTGCATTTCTTTCTGTTATGCGCAGGCTCAATTGCCACCTCCAGTACGCATTGGACCCCACTGGCTGTGTGCAACTCCTACCTCAGTCGCCAGTCTGTCCTCTGTTTCTGTCCAAGACATTTGTAAAGCGACTATATGGTCTTTCATCCAGACATTAACATGCTATTATAGCCCCAACCACTCTTCAGCACAAGACCTCACTTTTGGACAGGCCATCCTCCGAAATTTCTTCCCTCTTTCAACATCCAACCACCCTACGCAGACAATGCTCGGGCTGTGATATCTTCAACCTGTCGGTAGCCCTCAGCTCTGCACTCACCTATGGAGTGCACCTGCATCCCCCTTCTTGTCTATGAAGAAAGTGTAGTTGCCCACCTCCCCTAAAAAAAACCCAAAAAAACCCTAGAGCGGATGTCCTTCTACAGTCATTTCCCATTAATATACAACTCTGCAGCGAACTGAAAGATGGGGTTTTTCAGCCAGGAATGGCGCATGCATGCTCAGACAAGTCCAAAAGACTTCTCTGAGCTAGGGGAGAGCACAACACACAGGTGCCATTGGACGAGATACCGATGGAGTGTGGCAGTATATCCCTGCTGTCTACGGAGCGCCCCCGTTACAGGTAAGCAACTACAGTATGCTATTTTACCCTTAGTTTTATATTAAAGGATATCACATTTGTAATATATAGTGGGATAGTTACTAAACTGCAGTAAAATCATGGATTTTACCACAGCTTAGTTTACAGTAGGAGTCACTAACCTGCAGTAATTCAGTGCCACAGGTTAGTGGCTCCCACGGTAAAAGAATAACGCAGTTTGCATGTTGTTCTCACTAAAAAATACTGTAATGCTAGCTCAAAGGTGATGTTGTTTTTCCACTAGGAACATCGGGCTGCTAACGTTTGTCCCGATGCTCTGAGCTGCTATCACAAAAGGGGCCATGCTGTAAGTGCACCCATGGTCCAAGGGTCTCCATCCCCCCGGACTACCATGGAGGCAGGATATCCCCCACACACATGCCCCCATTTTACCTCTCCAAAGGCCCAATCAAAGTTCCAGACTGCTCACCCCTGGACCGCGATCCAACTTCCCCAGGTCTTGTGGGCTTGGACAGGAATGACCCCATTCATTCCTGTGAGGGCAGTGCAGAGTTGAAAATGAAGCTCATGATCCCTAGAGATAGTCTGGCAAACCACGTTATTTATTTGAATGCTAATAGGGGGTTTTGTATACATTTGCATGCTTTGCATCTCATTAGTATTCAGTGCGCATTGTGGTGACAATTTATTTTTCCTTATCGTTCCTCCAGTTTAGTCCTCCACCTCTGGGTTGTGCACCTCCTCCTGCAGCTTGGAGACTGGGCATGTCAAAGTCGTGACATCACTGGATATTGCCTGCTGGTATCTCCCATCAGCCCCCAGTGTGTCCAGTCTCCATGCAGCAGGAGGACGTAGTGAGCCTAGGTGCTGGGCTCACTAGAGGAACACATAAGGAGCATGTAGTTAGGTTTAGTTTTATAATTTGATTTGGTCCCTTCAAAATTATTTCTTTTGGTTTTTCTGGGGAATACATTAAAAAAAAAAAAAGGCAGTCGGCTACAGTCTTTTCTATCCCTTAATTTCTTTACTTCATACAGGGACAGGAAGAGGCTCAGATCTTTCCCCCTAGGTTGTACGGGGGAAACCTCTGCCTGGTTTCCTCACTCACACACGCTGTTTGGGTGATTGGCAGTCAGGCCCTGCGGGACGTCGAGAAGTCTGAAGAGATTCGGAGATTAATTTCAGGCCGGCAGATCAGCCCTCGCCGCGGACGTTGCTCGCGGCACTGCTGAGCGATGCCGCGGCTTGCAGGGCTGTGCCTCTTAGATAAGAGAGCGTTTTGTCTGATTTGGCAGCACGCCAGCGGCAGGGGCTTCGAAGACCGAGCGCTGATCGCTACAGCGGGCGGTGTCAGTCTCCAGTGTGTTTGGTGCCAAACAGGCTAGAACTTCATCGCGGCCATTTTTTGCCTGCCTTCCCGCACACGACTAGCCGTGTGGCGAGCCTAAACAGCGGTTCTTGGGCTGATTCAACGGGGGTCCTTAAGAGCTTGTTCGATAACATTTGGTTGATTTTAGGAGTTTAAAACGTCGCGGGAGCTTTTATTTCATTTCTAGACTTTTATATCTCCAGGAACAAGCAGGAATGAGTCTTCACATATGGGTATTGTCGGTACCGACGGAGCCTGCGCGGGAACGCTCCCCAACGTCCAGTAAGAAAGCTTTTGGGAGCATCCCACAGCGCCTGCGTGCTGCCTTCCCGCCTTTCCCAACCGCCTCTCTCCAGTTCTTCTTTTCCGCGGAGCCAGCAGGTCGTGTTCCTGTCACCGGAGAAGAAGTTCTTTATTTTTTTCTTTATTTTTCTGTGTCGCGTCTGCCTTCTTCGACGTCAGACCGGTACCGCCGGTCTTTTCTTTTCTTCTTACAAAAAACCCCCAAAACCTTTAATTTCTTCAATTGTGCATTTTTGGTTTGGGCCTTAGGCCTGAACATTTTTTCTCCTCATGGAGAAGCCCGCTTCCGGGTTTAAAAAGTGCATGAAGTGTGGCGGTACTATTTCTGTCACCGACACCCATGATTGGTGTCTAAAATGTTTGTGTCCTGACCATTCCATCACGGATTGTGTGTTCTGTACCATGATGTCTAAAAGAGGTCGGCAGAACCGAGCAGCCAAGCTCAGTACCCTGTTTCCCTCTGATGCAGCCTCGGTGGCATCAACGTCTTCCAGGGCTGCTTCTTCCTCCCATGGATCTCAGGTAACCAAACATAAATCTAACCTGTCCTCGAAGGGCAAATCTCCCTCAAAGCATCGAGATGCCTCCGGGCTTGTCCTCGAGGATTCCGCACCGGCAAAACTACCCCGGCGGGAAGTTCCGGCTTCCAAAACATTGTCTATGGGGTCACAGGTTGACATCGATGGCTCGGCCTCGACCGATCACCTGTTGCCGTGTTCTGGGGTACCGGTGGCCTCCACTGGTACCGACATCCAGACTCTCGTGGCGTCGATGGATCAGAAGATTCTGTCCATGCAGCGCACCCTAACAGCGTTTATGCAGGCTTCGATGCCTCTGGTACCGCAACAATCTCCGTTGTCGGTACTGACTCCGGCACCGGCATCGTTCCCGATGCCGGTACCGATTGCATCGACATCGGCCTCGGTGTCGACTGCAACGGTACACTGTCCTATGATGCCCATCGGTACCGAACCGGTACTGCTTACTCCTGATGTCGATCCCACTCACTCCTGATGTCGATCCCACTCGGTATGCGTATCGGGCTTTACAGGAGCATCCAGACAGGCGATACTTCGATTCCTCCGAAGACTTTGATGAGTCGGAAGTTTCTGTCGAGGCACCGGTACTTTTTCCTCAGGAGTCTGATTCTCCAAAACGAAGAATGTCTCCTCCAGAAGACTTGTCTTTTCAAGACTTCATTAGGGAGGTGGCTAGGGGCCTCTCCATTTCAGTGGCCCCTGAGTCAGATCCTAGAGCCAAGCAATTACATATTTTGCAATATCCTAAGGCTCCTAAAGAAGCAGCTACTTTGCCTATTCATGAGATTCTCTATGATCTCATGTTGAGCATGTGGGAGACTCCTCTTACCACCTCTCCTCATTCTCGTAGATTAGACACCATGTACCGTATCCCTCCTTGTCCTGGCTTTCATAAGTCTCAGCTTCCTCACCACTCTATTGTGGTAGAGTCTGCCATGAGGAAAATAAAGAGTGCAAAGAGACACTCATCTAATCCTCCAGGACGTGAATGCAGGACCCTTGATGCTTTTGGCCGAAGGGTTTTCCAAGCCAATATGCTTGCTGCCAGAATCAACTCCTATAGTCTCTATATGGGGATGTTTCTAAAAGAAGTCACAGATCATCTGCAGACTTTAGCCCCTTTTATTTCAGAAGATAAAAGGCAGGAATTTCTCACTTGGCTTAAACATGCCCAGGATGTGTCCAAATTTTCCAACCGTGCAGCCTTTGACTCTTTTGAGTGTGTAAGCAGAGCCTCGGCTATTGCCATAGGTGCACGCAGAATTGCTTGGTTACAAGCCTCTGATTTGGAACTCTGGGTCCAAGATGAACTGGGAAAACTTCCTTGTACAGGTGAAATCCTTTTTGGCAGAGATTGGAAAGCAAAGGCCACTCAGATGGATGCTGAGAACTCTACTTTGGATCGACTTTCAAAGTCTACTTCTGCTCCTGCTAAGAAAAGATTGTTCAAAAAGACACCTTTTTCTAAAAAAGGAAGATACTATCCTGCTTATGGTCAGCAGGCATTTTCTGCAGGTCGTTTTGCTGCAAAGCGTCAGCAACCACCTAAACAGGCCAAGGCAAAGCCTGCCAGGCCTCCCACGACCCAGCAGCCTCAGCCTCCTCAGGGCCTTTGACTTGCAACTAGAGAACTTAGCCTTTCTGGCTCTGGAAGAACCAGAGCCCCTCACCATTCCAGGAAGGTTAGCTTACTTTGCTCCCAGATGGGAGCAAATCACAGCAGAGCAATGGACCCTCTCCATTATAAGGGAAGGGTACAAGCTTCATTTCGTAAACCTTCCTCCCCACACCATGGTGAAACAGTTCAATTCTCCAACATCTCTCCTCAACCTTCTGGGTCAGGAGATTGCTACCCTTCTTGCCCAAGGGGCAATAGAAGAAGTACCCCTTCTTCAACAGGGCTCAGGGTTCTACTCCCCTTATTTTCTTATTCCAAAGAAAACAGGGGGCTACAGACCCATATTAGATCTCAGAGAATTGAACAAGTTTCTATTCAAAGAGAAATTCAAGATGATTTCTCTTGGTACTCTGCTGCCATACCTTCAGAGTCAGGACTGGCTTTGTTCTCTAGATCTCGAGGATGCGTACACTCATGTCCTCATCCATCCAACACACAGAAGGTTCCTTCGGTTCCTTTTTCAAGGAAAGAACTACCAATACGGGGTGCTTCCTTTCGGTCTGGCCTCTGCACCAAGGGTGTTCACGAAATGCATGGCAGTAGTAGCTGCATTTCTACGCGCTCTAGGAATATTCGTTTTCCCATATCTGGACGACTGGCTCATTCGAGCTCCATCCCAGTCAGAGGCCCAGATTTGTCTAACCTGCACAATGTGTGTCCTTCAGTATTTGGGACTGGTAATAAATATCCCAAAATCCCATCTCACCCCTACTCAGTCTCTGGAGTTTATAGGGGCCTTGCTGGATACCACAACTGCAAGGGCCTATCTTCCTCAGGCCCGTTGCCTACGCTTGGTGCAGTTAGCCTCCCAGATACAGTTAAAGTCCCATTTAACTGCTCGAGAAATGTTACAACTATTAGGCCACATGGCATCCACCGTGCATGTGGTTCCATATGCTCGCCTTCACATGAGGGCAGCTCAATGGACTTTGTCCACCCAATGGACTTTGTCCACCCAATGGACTCAGGCATCAGGTTGCCTGTCAGACAAAATAGCTGATTCCAGTCGCCTATTTTCATCTCTCCAATGGTGGAAGTCCCCTCCAAATCTGTTGCTGCGGTCCCCTTTTCAGCAGTCGCTACCCCAAGCAACTCTAACAACAGATGCTTCTCCAATGGGTTGGGGATCTCATCTGCAGGATCTCTCCACCCAGGGCATCTGATCTCCACAGGAGACTTCTCTGCATATCAATCTCTTGGAACTCAGAGCAATATTCTTAGCTCTCAGGGTGTTCCATTCCCTGCTCAGCTACAGGACAGTCCTCATCCATACGGACAACCAAGTAGCCATGTTTTATGTAAACAAGCAGGGCGGGACTGGCTCTCTGTCGCTTTGCAACGAAGCTTTGCGACTGTGGGCCTTCGCCAGAGAGCATCACATCCATCTTCTGGCAGTATATCTTCCAGGCGTTCAAAACTCTTGGGCGGACAGACTCAGTCGAGTTCTGCTCCCACACGAGTGGTCCCTCCACATGGACCAGGTAGCCAGGATTTTTCGAATTTGGGGAACCCCGGACATAGACCTGTTTGCAAGTCCGTGGAATGCCAAACTTCCCCGGTTCTGTTCCAGAATTCCGTGTCAGGGAGTTTAGGCCAAGGGTGCCTTCCTCCTTCACTGGGGTAAAGACTTCCTTTATGCCTTTCCACCAATTCCCCTAATTCCCAAAACACTATTCAAGCTTCAGAGAGATCGAGGGACCATGATTCTCATAGCACCACATTGGCCACGCCAAGTGTGGTACCCTCTACGTCTGCATCTCTCTCAAGCTCCTTCCCTGGACTTGGGCTCTGCACCAGACCTTCTGTCCCAGGAAGAGGGAACCTTGTGGCACCCAAACCCCCAGTCGCTCCATCTCAGGGCTTGGTTGCTGAGGGCCTAGACCTTCAAGATTTTCATCTCTCTCAGCAAGTCAGAGATGTTATTCATGCCTCTAGAAAGCCTTCTACTAGACGTTCCTATGCTTTCAAATGGAAAAGATTTACCATTTGGTGTTCAGAGAAGGGTCTAAACCCTCTGGCAATACCTCTGAATTCTCTACTAGAGTATCTCCTGCATCTGTCCCATGCAGATCTGAAAACGAATTCAGTAAGAGTCCATTTGAGTGCTAAAGCCTCTCAATGGACAACCTATTTCCTCTCATCCTCTTATAGCAAGATTCATGAGAGGCCTTCTTTTAACTAAACCTCCCATTAGGCCACCTCCAGTGGCATGGGACTTAACCTGGTTCTTGGCCAGCTTATGAAGCCACCCTTTGAACCTTTAGCCACCACCTCTTTGAAATTTCTTTCTTAGAAAGTTGTTTTTCTCATTGCAGTCACCTCAGCACGCCGCATCAGTGAATTGCAAGCTTTGGTGGCTAATCCACCTTATACAAGGTTCCATCATGATAAGGTAGTCCTCAGGACCAATCCACACTTTATGCCTAAAGTGGTCTCGCCTTTTCATCTGAACCAAGAGGTATATTTACCTGTCTTTTTTCCAGGACCTCATGCATTAAGTGCAGAGAGGAATCTTCATACCTTGGATTGTAAGAGAGCTCTCGCTTTTTACTTACAAAGAACACAGCAACATAGGAAGTCTTCTCAACTCTTTGTTGCTTTTGATCCTTCTCATTTATTTATTTATTTATTTTATTTATTTAGCTGTATTTATATCCCGCTTTTCACCGGGTCAAAGCGGTCAATTGGGAGATACATTTAACACGAGGGGATATGACACACATACGCTAATACTTACAGGGAACATGGGCAATGGAGGGTTAAGTGGCTTGCCCAAGACCACAAGGAGTGCCTATAGGACTAGAAATCCCAGTCCCTCCGGCCTGAGATTGCTGTCCCCAGGTGGGACTTGAACCCCCGGCCCTCCGGCCTGAAGTACCTTGTCCTAACCACTAGGCCACTCCTCCCCCAGGACTTCCAGTCTCTAAGAGAACACTGTCCAACTGGATTGCTCAGTGTATTTCTTTCGCCTACAGGAGTAGGAACATTTCTCTGGAGGGCCATGTCACAGCTCACAATGTGAGAGCCATGGCAGCCTCAATGGCTCATCTAAACTCTTTGTCCATCGACCAAATCTGTCGATCGGCCACCTGGGCCTCAGTTCATACCTTCACAGCCCATTACTGTTTGGACAAGGACTCCCGCCGGGATGCCTTGTTTGGTCAGGCTGTTCTCAAACACCTGTTCCATTTCTAATCAACTCCTACCCACCTACCCTGGTCGGATGCCAGAGATCCATGGGAGGAGGTAGAGTCCTTTTCAAGGACGCACAACCTGGGGTTTCTCCCTGACATCTACAGCTAGGGAGTCCCCATATGTGAAGACTCATTCCTGCTTGTTCCTGGAGATAGCACAGTTACTTACCTGTAACGGGTGATCTCTGGGAACAGCAGGAATAAGTCTTCACAACCCACCCACCTCCCCTAGGAGTTGTATCTCTCTATCTATCTTTCCTTTCCTCTCTCTCTCTTTCTCAGCTTTAAAACTCGAACTGGAGAGAGGCGGTTGGGAAAGGCGGGAAGGCGCTGTGGGATGCTCCCTAAAGCTTTCCTACTGGACGCTGGGGAGCGTTCCCGCGCAGGCTCCGTCGGTACCGACAATACCCATATGTGAAGACTTATTCCTGCTGTTCCCAGAGATCACCTGTTACAGGTAAGTAACTGTGCTTTCTGTGACTGCAAAAAAAAAAAAAATAGAACAGAAGAATGTATATATTTAAATGCTTGGATTAACATAACATAAAGAGATTTAAAGAAAAAAAAGGAGAAGGGAACAGTGATTAATTTGTGCTTGTACTACATTATTGATCAAGGATTTGCGCGGGGTCAATACTGATGTCATCTCGCCCGCAGTGGGTTTTCTGCGGTACTCGAAGAGGCACAGTATCTGACTTCGGGATCTGCCGTGGTTGCATTTGCTGTCTCTACAAGCATAGAACAGCAAATGGAGGATAAGCTGATTCCAGAATCGTGTGGTATCTCTACAGCAGGTGAAGGAGCATTTATTATGGAGGCTCGGTCATTGCCTTGCTCGGATATGTCTCCGGGCCAGACCACTGCGCAAGCAGTGTGTTTGTTTGCAATGCGAGAAGGTGAAACACCAGGGAAGATGGGCTCCCGGCAGGAGAGGAAAATCCTTGCAGCATTTTGGAAAGCACAAAGCCCCAATAAAGCTAATGAAGTATGTATTTTACTACCCAGTGTCTCGCCTTTAGGATGCGACTTCCCCTTGAGGGAGGGGTGGTTGCATTGCTGCTCTGACAGTGGTGGGACCGCTGGTCTCTTCTTTCAGCGGTGACTCTTTGATTTGACTTTGTTATTGAAACCTTTCTAAGACAACAGAGGGGTTTGATTTGGGGTTGGATCTTCCGAACTGCCCAGAAACTCCTTTGTCAAGGCCAGAGAAAGTGGGCATTTTTGCATTGATAGTTGACAACTTCAGGAAAACTGTAGGCGTCACAGAGTTTCCATCTCTCAGAATGACTGGCCACCTTAATTGTTGGAAACACAGCGTCCGCTTAGTCATGCTGCATACTTATCTCGGGGGAGCACAGTGTTCTGCAGGACAGAAAGCAATATGGTTTACGGGATGAATGGGTGTGGCTGCCCTTGTTAGACTACAGCAGAATGGTACAGGAGTAGCCCTCGAGTACCTTATTTGGGAAGGCACTTTCAAGCACTGATATCGTAGGGGGTTACTTCATGTCCACCGCCCGATGGTTATTGAGGGCTTCTGCAGCCTGGCGGGCTCTGACGGCGACCAGAAAATTCCTGAAATTCAGGGACAGGCGGTAGAGGGAGTTCCTACCATTGTTCAGTGCAGGAGTGATCTGACAGCTGTTAGTGTCTGCTAGCGGCATGGAAGACTGATTAAGCGACGACGGTGTTGTCTGTAGTTACCATAGGGCCTGGTACGGGATGGGGTCAAGGAGTGTAAATCTTACTTGCTCCTTGAACCTTCCCTGTATTCCACGGCTCTAAGCGTACTCGGTGCATGTGGACTTGGTGCAGGCATGTGGGAAACGTCTGACCAGTTAGGCCATGGTGGTGGCGGCGTGAATGTCAGAGTGCTGGGTGCCTGGTCAGGGTTCCTACACGGTGGATGCGTGGTTGCTTGCTCTGAGAACGATTTCTCCCAAAGACTGATATGGTAATAAAGCTGTGTTTAAAAAAAAAATAGAGGTTTGTAGGAGTGGCAGCTCTAGAGGAAACAGGAGGTATCTGCTACAAGAAAGGTATATAGCTTGGAAGTTAGGGGATAGGAAGTAAATGAGATCTTCCCATCGGTTTATGGTCGGTGAGTAACCATACATGTGGGAGTGGCCCAGCAAAGTACCTGGGCTTCTAGAGCTCAGGGGTGTCTGGGCTTTCGAAGTGCAGGAAAGGGATCCTCGGGTGCCTCTTCCGTGTCTGCTTGAACTACCACAATGAAGCAAGGCATGTCCAGGTGGCGGTTCAGTCGGCAGGAGGAATTCTTAGGGAGTTTTCTTTCTACCGGGCTCCAGATACGGCATAGTATTGGGTGGTAGCGATGATACACAATGGTTCTGCCCTAGGTTGACTGCCCGATGCTAGTATCGTTGGGGCTGGCTTCTGGCGAGGGACAGCAGAGATCGCCCACGATTACGACAACGTGGGTCGTATTGGACGGTTAGGAGTGCTGGTGCAGGGATCACAGGGGTGGTTCGGCTTCGGGTGCTATGCTAGTTATTTCATAGTTCCGAAAGGAAGACAGGCCTCCCTGTCTTTTTCTACATCCCAAGGAAGTAAATCGCTGGATCCGAGCGTCTTTCTCTCTTATGAAAACGTTGTGATCAGTAGCGTTAGCAGTTTCGCTGGAGGAGTTATAGCAGCCCTCCACCTTTTAGGAGCTGTCTTACACATTTTTCTAAGGGCGACGCATCAAAAGTTTATAAGGTTTGTTTCCGCTGGGTACATTTGCTGTTGCTGGTTTTGCCCATCGGTATGGCAACGGATCCACGCGCCCTCACCACTGTGATGGCAGTGGTTGTGACGGCTCTGTGGAAAGAAGAACTCTTAGTTCGCTCTAGCATTCTCAAGTAGCGGATTGGTCCAAGATCCAGGGCCGAGGGTGTCCCGGTTACGAACAGAGGAGTCAAGTTTCTTCAGGCCCTAGGCAGGGTAGTCCAGGCAGTCGAGCATCGCTTAGTCCATCTCCCAGGCAGTCGAGCATTGCTTAGTCCATCTCAAGGCTTAGAGTTCTGGGGGGTATAGTCGGACTGCTGATTGGGAACGGTGTTTCTGCCGGAGCAGAGAGATCAGGTCCTTCAACAGCTACCATGCCGGGTGCCGGTGGACCCAACGCTATCGCCTTGGGGCTATCTTGGATACTCGGGGCCCTGGAGGTAGTACGGGAGCCGGAGCTCGCATGCGCCTTCTACAAAAGGTCCCTGGTGCGACGTGGATCGCGCAAGATACACTCTCCGAACAAACGTCCCACATGTCCTGCGTAGGTTAGGCTATCACTTGTCGGGGGGTTCCCCAGGGGATCTTGTGGAAGACAAGCTCCTGATGTTGACACTGGTCAGTTTCGCAGGCGGGGGACGTCTTGCGAGGATCTTTTCACACGAGAGGTTTGGAGCGATCGGTGGGCACATTGGTGGACCCACTGCTTACAGCGGATGGCGTTGCGCGGAGTGCCAAGCGTTCGGTTCAGAGCTGAACGATCAGGCAGGGTGCACGCTGCCCGGCGATTCCAGATTAGGGCTTTGCCTAGAACAGCAGGGCGCTTCTCGTAGGGCGGTCAGGTAAGAGGATGCAGAGGCTCTGTTCACTGTGGTGCAATCTCAGCGGCAGGCGTTGGTTGTGGCGCCCATTGCAGAAGCGGGCAAGGTGGTGGCATCAGCTGAAAGGGTGCCCACTGATAGTCTTTTGGTGGGGTTCTCCTTTGTATGGAGCAGTTGTTGCGGTCTGCATATCATTTGGGGGTAGATCGGCGGCACTGAATTTTTATGATTGAATTTTATGATTAAAAAGTTTATGATTAAATATATAATAGGTCTCCCTTCCTCTGGTTCACAGATAATGGCACATTGAATTTTGAATCAGGATGATCCCTTGGTTGGGATTGGATTAAATGGGTTGTCACACAGATACGGTGAAGCACTACGTTTTCAAGTGCATGTGTGGTGTTAAGAGCTATGTCCTACTTCCCCACACCCAGATATTTGGCTGGGGGTGTAAAGTTGAGGGACAAAGAAGGGTGCAAAAGCATAGGCAACAGATAAGTTTACAAGAGATTTGGCTTAGCTAAGCTCATAGCTGCAAACTAACTAACTTCAGCCATCCAGGGTGAGTTGAAGTCATTTTGATTTTCATTTTCAAAACGCTATCTTCTAGGTTTGGCTTTGCTTCTATTAATAGCGGAAGTCCAGGAGGGCTTAGCAAATGAAGTTGCTAATTTGCTTGGATCAAGCCATTTCAATGGTCTAGAGTAGGTTGGCGGGCTGGCAGCCAGTTCTTTAAATGTTCAGGTAACGGCTCTGTCTTGCTATAGAGGCAAAGTTCAGGGGCTGGCCCTGGGTTCTTACGCAGATGAGTTACGGGGCTTAAAGCAGTACCCAGGCTACGGCCGTTGCATAGCATATTGGTTCCACCGTGGAAGCTCAACGTGGTTTTAGGGGCAAATGGTTACTCTTTTAGCTCTAGGTTCTGCGCAGGGGAGCACCTTGGACCGTGGTTTGCTCCACTTGCACGTAGCGAGAGTGCTCCAGCACGATTTAAGAGTTTAAGAATCTTCGCAGTTGCGATCGTCTATTTTTTCTAGTCGGGGTTTCTGCAAAGGAGAAGTGGAGGTGAAGGCATCCATCGCCAAAGGAATGGACGAGGCGAAGGCGTGAGCCTATATGGTGTTAGGCTGTTCGGTGCCAGTGGGCTACGAGCTCACTTTTGGGGAGCACAAACAATATCCTGTGCAGAATACAGTTTGGTTACAATAGTGGCATTTTGTGTACCGGTCACCTGGTCGTCTTTCTTTTTGTTCTTGCAGTAGCTTTCGCCACCTGGATGTTCTGGCGGTGAGCGATGCCAGTTTCGGCTTGGCAGAGTAGAGTTCCGGATGGAAAGGTCCCTTCCAATAATTACTGCTCTGATACATCCCAGAGGTGGAGGAGTAAACTGGAGGAACAATAAGGAAATAGAAATTACACTTAACTGGTAATTGTCGTTCCTTGAGTGACGACAGTTTAGTCCTCATTCCCGCCGGGGAGGTAATTTCTTCAGAGTTTATTTCAGACAGAGCGGAGCATCAAGTTCAAGGAGTGGGGAGATCCTTTCAGACTCTGGATCGCAGTGAGTAATCTCCAGGAACAAGCAGGAATGAGTCTTCACATATGGGTATCGTCGGTACCGACGGAGCCTGCGCGGGAACGCTCCCCAGCATCCAGAAAGAAAGCTTTTGGGAGCATCCCACAGCGCCTGCGCGCTGCCTTCCCACCTTTCCCAACCGCCTCTCTCCAGTTCTTCTTTTCCATGGAGCCAGCAGGTCGTGTTCCTGTCACCGCTGAAGAAGTTCTTTATATTTCTTTATTTCTTTGGTCGCGCGTCTGCCTTCTTCGACGTCGGACCGGTACTGCCGGTCTTTTCTTCTTTCTTCTTTAAAAAACAAAACAAAAAAAAACAACTACCATTTCCCACTTCTGTGCATTTTTTGCTTTTGGGCCTTAGGCCTAGAAAAATTTTCCTCATGGAAAAGCCCCCTTCCGGGTTTAAAAAGTGCACGAAGTGCAGCGGTACTCTTTCTATCACCGACACCCATGACTGGTGTCTAAAATGTTTGGGTCCTGACCACTCCATCACCGATTGTGAGTCCTGTTCCATGATGTCTAAAAGAGGTCGACAGAATCGAGCGGCCAAGCTCAGTACCCTGTTTCCCTCTGATGCAGCTTCGGTGGCATCAACATCTTCCAAGGCTTCTTCTGCCTCCCATGGATCTTAGGTAACCAAACATAAGTCCAGCCGGTCCTCGAAGGGTAGATCTCCCTCTAAGTATCGAGATGCCTCCGGGCTTGCTCTCGAGGATCCCGCACCGGCAAAATTACCCCGGCGGGAGGCTCCGGCTTCCAAAGCTTTATCTATGGGGTCACAGGTTGACATCGATGGCTCGACCTCGACCGATCACCTGTTGCCATGTTCTGGGGTACCGGTGGTTTCCACTGGTACCGACATCCAGACATTGGTTGCGTCGATGGATCAGAATATTCTGACCATGCAGCGTGCCATTACGGCATTCATACAAGCTGCAACGCCTCCGGTACCGCAACAAACTCCGTTGTCGGTACCGGTTCCGGCACTGGCACGGCAACGATTGCATCGACATCGGCTTCAGTGTCGACTGCAGCGGTACCCTGTTCTGTGATGCCCATCGGTACCGAATCGGTACCGATCACTCCCGATGTCGATACCACTCGGTATGCGTATCGGGCTCTGCAGGAGCATCCAGACAGGTGATACTTCGATTCCTTCGAAGACTCTGATGAATCAGAGACTTCTGTCGAAGCATCGGTACTCCTTCCTCAGGAGCCCTCTTCTCCAAAAAGAAGAATGTCTCCTCTAGAAGAGTTGTCTTTTCAAGACTTCATTAGGAAAGTGGCCAGGGGCCTCTCCATTTCAGTGGCCCCTGAATCAGAGCCTAGAGCCAAGAAATTGGATATTTTACAATATCCTAAGGCTCCTAAAGAGGCAGCTACTTTACCAATTCATGAGATCCTTTATGATCACATGTTGGGCATATGGGAGACGCCTCTCACTATCTCCCGTCATTCTTGTAGGTTGGACACCATGTACCGTGTTCCTCCTTGTCCTGGCTTTCATAAGACTCAGCTTCCTCACCACTCTATTGTGGTGGAGTCTGCTATGAAGAAGATAAAGAGTGCAAAAAGACACTCATCTAATCCTCCAGGAAGAGAATGCAGAACCTCGGATGCTTTTGGCCGGAGAATTTTCCAGGCCAATATGCTTGCTGCCAGAATCAACTCCTATAGTCTCTATATGGGGATGTTTCTAAAGGAAGTTACAGATCATCTGCAAACTTTATCTCCTTTTATCTCAGAAGATAAAAGGGAGGAGTTTTTCACCTGGCGTAAACATGCCCAGGATGTTTCCAAATTTTCCAACCGTGCAGCCTTTGACTCTTTTGAGTGTGCCAGCAGAGCCTCAGCTATTGCCATAGGTGCACGCAGAGTTGCTTGATTACAAGCTTCTGATTTGGAACCCTGGGTCCAGTATGGATTAGGAAATCTTCTTTATACAGGTGAAAACCTTTTTGGCAAGGATTGGCAAGCAAAGGCCACTCAGATGGATGCTGAGAATTCTGCCTTAGACTTTCAAAGTCTACTTCTGCTCCTGTTAGAAAAAGGTTGTTCAAAAAGGCTTTCTTTCCCAAAAAGGGAAAATATTATCCTGTTTATGGTCAGCAGGCATCTTCTGCAGGTCGTTTTGCTGCAAAGCGTCAGCAGCAACCTAAACAAGCCAAGCCTAAGGCTGCAAGGACTGCTACGGCCCAACAGCCTCAGCCTCCTCAGGGCCTTTGACTTACATCTAGAGAAAGCCTTTCTGGCTCTAGAAGAACCAGAGCCTCTCACCATTCCAGGAAGGTTAGCCCACTTTGCTCCCAGATGGGAACAAGTCACGGCAGAGCAATGGACCCTCTCCATCATAAGGGAGGGGTACAAGCTTCATTTCTTAAACCTTCCTCCTCACACCATGGTGAGACAGTTCAATTCTCCAACATCTCTCCTCGACCTTCTGGATCAGGAGATTGCTACCCTTCTTGCCCAAAGGGCAATAGAAGAAGTACCCCTTCAACAGGGCTCAGTGTTCTACTCCCCCTGTTTCTTATCCCAAAGAAAACAGGGGGCTACAGACCCATATTAGATCTCAGAGAATTGAACAAGTTTCTATGCAAGGAGAAATTCAAGATGATTTCTCTCGGTGCTCTCCTTCCATACCTTCAGAGTCAGGATTGGCTTTGTTCTCTAGATCTCAAGGATGCGTACACCCATATCCTCATCCATCCAGCACACAGAAGGTTCCTTTATCAAGGAAAGCACTACCAATACAGAGTGCTTCCTTTCGGTCTGGCCTCTGCTCCAAGAGTGTTCACAAAATGCATGGCAGTAGTAGCTGCATTTCTACGCACTCTAGGAATATTTGTATTCCCATATCTGGACGACTGGTTCATCCGAGCTCTCTCCCAGTCAGAGGCCCAGACTTCCCTAGCCTGCACAAGGCGTGTTCTTCAGTATCTGGGACTTGTAATAAACGTACCAAAATCCCATCTCACCCCTACTCAGTCTTTAGAGTTCATAGGGGCCTTGCTGGATACCACAACTGCAAGGGCCTATCTTCCCCAGGCCCGTTGCCTATGCTTGGTGCAGTTAGCCTCACAAATTCAGTTAAAGTCCCATTTAACTGCTCGAGAAATGTTACAACTGTTAGGCCACATGGCATCCACTGTACATATGGTTCCTTACGCTCGCCTTCACATGAGGGCAGCTCAGTGGACTCTGTCCACCCAATGGACCCAGGCATCAGGCTGCCTGTCAGACAAAATAGCAACCTCCAGTCGCCTCTTCTGGTCTCTCCAGTGGTGGAAGTCCACTCAAAATCTGTTGCTGGGGTCCCCCTTTCAACAGTCGCTACCCCAAGCAACCCTTAAAATAGATGCCTCTCCAAGGGGTTGGGGAGCTCATCTACAAGATCTGTCCACCCAGAGCATCTGGTCTCCACAAGAGACATCTCTACATATCAACCTCTTGGAGCTCAGAGCAATTTTTCTAGCTCTGAGTCTTCCACACCCTGCTCAGCTACAAGACAGTCCTCATCCACACGGACAACCAAGTAGCCATGTTCTTCATGAACAAGCAGGGCGGGACTGGCTCTCTGTCGCTTTGCAACAAAGCTTTGAGATTGTGGGCCTTCGCCAGAGATCATCAAATTCATCTCGTGGCAGTGTATCTTCCAGGGGTTCAAAACTCTTGGGCAGACAGACTCGGTCGAGTTCTGCTTCCACACGAATGGACCCTCCATGGGGACCAGATAGCCAGGATCTTCCGAATTTGGGGAACCCCGGACATAGACCTGTTTGCAAGTCCGTGGAATGCCAAACTTCCCCGGTTCTGTTCCAGGATTCCGTGTCAGGGAGTTCAGGCCAGGGATGCCTTCCTCCTCCATTGGGGCAAGACTTCCTCTATGCCTTTCCACCCATTCCCCTAATTCCCAAGACACTGTTCAAACTTCAGAGAGACAAGGGGTCTATGATCCTCATAGCACCACATTGGCCACGTCAGGTGTGGTACCCTCTACTTCTGCATCTCTCTCAAGCTCCCTCCCTGGGCTTGGGATCTGCTCCAAACCTCCTGTTCCAGGAGGAGGGAATGTTGTGGCACCCAAATCCCCAGTCTCTTCATCTCCGAGCCTGGTTGCTGAAGGCCTAGACCTTCAAGATTTGCATCTTTCTCAGCAGGTGAAGTATATCCTTCATGCTTCCAGAAAGCCTTCCACTAGACGTTCCTATGCTTTTAAATGGAAAAGGTTTACCATTTGGTGTGCACAAAAGGGTCTTAACCCCCTTGCAATACCTCTGAATTCTTTACGAGAGTATTTGCTGCATTTATCCCATGCAGGCCTTAAAACGAATTCAGTAAGAGTCCATTTGAGTGCTATTGCAGCATCCCTTAAGCCTCTCAATGGACAGCCTATTTCCTCTCATCCTCTTATTGCAAGATTCATGAGAGGCCTTCTTTTAACTAAACCTCCCATTACACCACCTCCAGTGGCATGGGACTTGAATTTGGTTCTTGGCCAGCTTATGAAGCCACCTTTTGAACCCTTAGCCACTACCTCCTTGAAATTTCTTTCCTGGAAGGTTATTTTTCTCATTGCAGTCAGCTCAGCTCGCCGCATCAGTGAGCTGCAGGCCTTGGTGGCTAATCCTCCTTATACAAGGTTCCATCATGACAAGGTAGTCCTCGGGACTAATCCACACTTTATGCCTAAAGTGGTCTCACCTTTTCTTCTGAACCAGGAGGTATATTTTCCTGTCTTTTTTCCAGGACCTCATGCATCAAGTGCAGAGAGGAATCTCCATACCCTGGATTGTAAGAGAGCGCTCGCTTTTTACTTACAAAGGACACAGCAGCATAGAAAGTCCTCTCAACTCTTTGTTGCTTTTGATCCCTCTCATTTGGGACTTCCAGTCTCTAAGAGAACTCTGTCCAATTGGATTGCTCAGTGTATTTCTTTCGCCTACCAGAGTAAGAACCTTTCTCTGGAGGGCCATGTCACAGCTCACAATGTGAGGGCCATGGCAGCCTCTATGGCTCATCTGAACTCTGTGTCCATCGACCAAATCTGTCGAGCGGCCACCTGGGCCTCAGTTCATATCTTTACAGCCCATTACTGCTTGGACAAGGTCTCCCGCAGGGATGCCTCGTTTGGTCAGGCTGTTCTCAAACACCTTTTCCATACCTAATCACCTCCTACCCCCCATCCCTGGTTGGATGCCCGAGATCCATGGGGGCAGGTAGAGCCCTTCTCAGGAACTCACAACCTTGGAGATCTCCCTGGCATCTCTAGCTGGGGAGTCCCCATATGAGAAGACTCATTCCTGCTTGTTCCTGGAGATAGCACAGTTACTTACCTGTAACAGGTGATCTCTGGGAACAGCAGGAATAAGTCTTCACAACCCACCCACCTCCCCTAGGAGTTGTATCTCTCTATCTATCTTTCCTTTCCTCTCTCTCTCTCTTTGTCTCAGCTTAAAACTCGAACTGGAGAGAGGCGGTTGGGAAAGGTGGGAAGGCAGCGCGCAGGCGCTGTGGGATGCTCCCAAAAGCTTTCTTTCTGGACGCTGGGGAGCGTTCCCGTACAGGCTCCGTCGGTACCGACGATACCCATATGTGAAGACTTATTCCTGCTGTTCCCAGAGATCACCTGTTACAGGTAAGTAACTGTGCTTTCCTCTCTGATCTGTTTCTTCCTTCTCTCTTATTTAAGTAAGGGGGTGGCACAGGAAAAGTGCTAAAATAAGAGACGTAAAAAAAAAAAAAAAAGTAAGAATAATAAAGTTACAAAGGCCCCTCAGATTGAGGAATGGCTAATTCAGTTAAAGTTATGGTATAACTACTTGTTTGTTCTTCCTTTTGAGTTTGCTTTGTCAAGAGTACACTGGGGGCTGATGGGAGATATCAGCAGGCTATATCCAGTGATGTCACGACTTTGACATGCCCAGTCTCCAAGCTGCAGGAGGAGGTGCACAACCCAGAGGTGGAGGACTAAACTGTCATCTTTCAAGGAACGACAATTACCAGGTAAGTGTAATTCCTCTATTGCAATGAAATAACTCACATTATTGCTCTTTAACATGCTTGCTGTAAGACACTTTGGTAATTATGCTCACAATATTTAAAAAGTTGCTCTTTAGCTCATCCGGTTTGAAATCTATTGGCATATATTTTTTTATAGTTATCCTTAAGGGTTTTTCTCTTATTTTTCTCAAAGAAAGTTGCACTCTTTAGTATGTGTAGTCTTTCAGAAGTGTACACATCAGACAATATCCACCCTGTAACGAAAATTTGCTTTGAGATATATATTTCTGGAAGTCAGTCCTCACTTACGCCGATGGAGCCCCCGTGTGGAGCATTTCCCCAGCTTTCTAAGAAAGCCTTTGGGAATACTGCACGCATGCGCGGTCCCCTTCCCGCCTAAAGGTGCCATCTTGCTCAGTCCCCTTCCCGCCGGTATCGAGCCCGTCTTCTATGTTTCAGTTTTTGCCCTTTGTGGCTGGCGTTCGCGCCCTTTAATGCCTTTTCCCTGGAAAGCCGGTCCTTTGACCTTGTGGGGGCCCTTTTTTCCCCAATGGCTTCCAGCGGTTTCAAAAAGTGTGATCGGTGCAAGAAACTGATGTCTCTCACCGACACACACGACTGCTGCCTTCGGTGCCTCGGCCCACATCATGATCCTAAGATCTGTGGCCCGTGTGGAAAAATGTCCACCAAGGCACTTCAAAGCCGTCAGCATCACAAAGAGGATTTTCTCGGTCTCTGCCTCCGGCCGGGCCCGGACCTCGTCTGAGGCCTCGACGTCTCAGGAGTCTGATTCCAGGCATGGCCGGGGTTCCTCGAACAGGGGGTCCCCCGATCGGGAACGTAAGAGGAAGAAACGGCTCATGAGGGCAGCATCGGAAGAGGTCCCTGGTTCCTCGAGAGTCAGGTCTAAGACCCCCTACCGCTGCCCCGGGCCCTTGGAACAGGAGAAGCCGTCCAAAATTTATTTATTTATTTATTTACATTCTCTTATATACCACGCTATTCTGCATCAGTGCGGTTTACATTGAACAAACTGAAATTACATTGAACAGGGCATTATAACTTGGAGATAACTATTTTACAGGGAACATGGGCTATGGAGGGTTAAGTGGTTTGCCCAAGACCACAAGGAGCACCTGTGGGACTAGAAACCCCAGTCCTTCCGGCCCAAGGTTGCTGTCCTCTAGTGGGATTTGAACCCCCGACCTTCCGGCCTGAAGTACCTTGCCCCAACCACTAGGCCACTCCTCCACTCCAACTCCACTCCAAAATGCCTCGCGTGGAGCCGGAGCCCGTCGGACACGTAAGTCCTGTAGTCCTCGTGGACTCTCCTCTGAGGGATCCGACGTCGGGCCCGGCGCCGCTGGTGGGGCCTGAGTTGGTGGCTGCTGAGTCTCCTGAGCTTCGACTCAGGCTGACAGCCTTGGAGTGCAGACTGTCTGCCTTAATGGATCAGCAGCGGGTACTGATGGCCAGCCTCGCTGGTGCATCTGCCCCGACCACCGGGACGTCGACCCCGGAGACCGAGCCGATACTCGAGACCATGAAGGCTCGAGGTTGTCCTCGGTCACGGTCACCCTTGACCTCCTTCTCGGAACCGAGGGTGTCGATGCCGGTGCCTTCGGCATCGGGGCGGGTGCCACCGAGACCCGCACGGTCGGAGCCCCCTGACTCCTCTTCAGATGAGTCCGCGTGGGAGACAGAGGACGAGGAGTCCCCTGATACTTTTCGGACTTGGTGCGTCCCTTCGGACTCACCGCAGTCCGAGCCCCAGAGTAGGTCCCCACCGAAGGACACCAGGTTCTCGGAGTTCGTCAGGGACATGGCTAAGGCATTGGCGATTCCCGTGGACCCCGAGGAGGAGCCTCGAGCCGAGGAGCTCGAGGCCCTCCAGTATGACTCCTCCAAAGGAGGCCTTTACTGTGCCGGTCCCTCCGATGCTGGAACGGCTCCTCTTCCGGATGTGGGAGGCACCGGCCTCGGCGCTGGTCTTGAGCAAGCGGGTCGATTCCATCTGTCGACTCAGTAAGAGCCCTGGATTCCAGAAGGCACAGCTGCCGCACCATTCCATGGTGGTGGAATCGGCCATGCATTGTCTGAAGAGCCAGAAGATGCACTCTGCGGTGCCTCCCGGCAGGGAGGCCCGGAACCTGGATGCTTTCGGCAGAAAGTGCTTCCAGGGCTCGATGCTTGCTTGCCTTGTCCAGTCCTACCAGCTGTACATGGGCATGTACTTACAAGACCTGGCAAAAGAGATTGCCGGGTTCTCTGCTGGCCTCTCCAGGGAACCTTTGCAGAGGTTCCAGACTTTGTCCTCAGGAATCCGGGACTGCTCGAAGTTCATGTCCCGAGTGGCCTACGATGACTTCGAGGCTTCGGCTTGTGTAGCGGCAGCCGGCATCGGATCCCGACGCCAGGCATGGCTGCAGTCATCGGACCTCAAGCCCTGGGTACAGGACAAGTTGGTCGATGTCCCTTGCCAAGGTGAAAACCTTTTTGGCAAACCCATGGCCGAGAAGGCAGCTGAGCTCGAAACTGAGCACCTGACTAGGACAAGGCTGTCCAGAAAAACATCTGCCCCTTCTCACAAAAAGAAGGGCTCAGGTAAAAAGCCCTTTTACCCGAGAAAGGTACCTGCCTACAAACCTTTCCCTCAGTACCAGCTCCCCAGCAGGGTCAGCAGGCCAAGGGGCAGGGACATGGGCCCCGTAGGCAGAAGACCCCCAAGCCTCTGGCTCATTCTCCTACTCAGCAGGGAGGGTTTTTTTGACTCCCACAGCATAGCCTTTCCACCTCTGCTGCCCCATTCCTGCACAGGAGGTCGTCTAGCCCTGTTTGCCCACTGGTGGCCACCCATTACAGGGGATGCTTGGGTATTGAGCATAGTCCACAGAGGCTATATGCTCCATTTCCAGCAATTGCCCCCTGCCTACTTCCCAGGAGAGCCTCTAAGACCTCCTCTACACACAGACCTCTTCCTTCAAGAACTTCACGGTCTGCTTCTGGACAAGGCAGTGGAGCCTGTACCTCCTCGCCTGCAGGGGCTCGGTTTCTACTCCAGGTACTTCCTCGTGCCAAAGAGAACCAGTGGCCTAAGGCCTATTCTAGACCTCAGGAACCTCAACAAGTTCTTGGAGAAGGAAAAGTTCAAGATGCTTACTCTTGGAACACTTCTGCCCTACCTCCAGCAGGGAGATTGGCTATGCTCCTTAGATCTGGAAGATGCGTACACTCACATCCTCATTCATCCAGACCACAGGAAGTACCTCAGGTTCATTGTGGGAGGAAACCATTACCAGTACAGAGTACTACCTTTTGGCCTAACCTCCGCCACAAGGGTCTTTACAAAGTGCCTGGCTGTGGTGGCGGCCTTCTTGAGGACTCAAGGTGTTTTTGTCTTCCCCTATCTGGACGACTGGCTCATCAGTGGTTAGACTTACCAGGAGACCAGACTGGCCACTGTTCGAACTGTGTCACTCCTTCAACACCTAGGCTTTGTCATAAACTTCGCAAAGTCCACTTTGCTCCCCTCCCAGAACCTAGAGTTCATAGGGGCACGCCTGGACTCTCTACAAGCAAGGGCTTACTTGCCAGCAGACAGGGCGCAAAGGCTCATGGAGTTGGCATCCCGGTTTCTCAACATGCCAAGGGTTTCTGCCCGACTCTGTCTACAGCTCCTAGGCCATATGGCATCGACAGTATATGTGACCCCCAATGCCCACCTACACATGAGGCCTGCACAGTGGTGCCTCAGAACTCAGTGGAAGCAGGCCACTGGGAGCCTAGCCGACAAAGTAAGGATATCCAAACCCTTCCTGAATTCCCTGCAGTGGTGGCTACACCCCCCCAACTTGCTTCAGGGGATGCTTTTTCAGGTGCCTGTCCCCACAGTGGTGGTGACGACAGATGCCTCCTTGCAGGGCTGGGATGCGCATTGTCAGGGCCTATGGTCTCCATGGGAGGCCACGCAACAGATCATCCTACTAGAGCTTCGGGCTATCCGGTTAGCCCTCAAGACCTTTGCTCATGCTTTGGCTCACCAGTCTGTTCTGGTCCAGACGGACTATCAAGTGGCCATGTTCTATGTGTACAAACAGGGAGGCACGGGGTCCAGGCCCCTGTGTCAGGAGGCACAGGCCCTGTGTTCCTTTGCGCTCAAGCACAACATGTTCCTCAAAGCGGTGTATCTCCTTGGCCAGGAGAACTTCCTGTCAGACAGGTTAAGCAGGATCCTGCAGCCCCACGAGTGGCAGCTGCACCCATTGGTGGTTCAAAAGATTTTCCTGAAGTGGGGACTTCAATCCATGGATCTCTTTGCCAGTCCCCTGAATCACCAGCTACCCAGGGTTCTGTTCCAAGCAACCGCACCCCCTGAGGTTAGCAGCGGATGCCTTCCTGATTTCTTGGTCCCAGGGCCTCCTATATGTGTTTCCTCCCACGCCTCTGGTGTTCAAGATTCTAAGGGACAAGGCCTTGTTACTTCTGGTAGCTCCCAGATGGCAGAGGCAGCCCTGGTTTCCACTTCTGCTTCAATTAGCAGTGGACACACCACTATCTCTGGGGGTGCAGCCCGATCTTCTCTCTCAGGATCAGGGTTCCCTTCTGCACCCCAATCTCAAATCTCTCAATTTGATGGCCTGGAGGCTGCAAGGGTAGTGTTGGCTCCTGGGGTTTTCCTCAGGAAGTGGAAGAGGTGGTCTTGGCCTCTAGAAAGCAATCCACCAGGAAGACCTATGCCCTGAAGTGGAGAAGGTTCTCCTTGTGGTGTCAGCAACGCAAGCAGGATCCTTTCGCCTGCATTGTGCCAATAGTGCTTCAGTACCTGCTGCACTTGTCCAATCAGGGCCTTAAGTCGAATTCTGTTTGGGTCCACCTCTCTGCTCAGGCTGCTCACCACTCTCTGGTGGAGGGACACTCTTTGTCGGTTCACCCCTTGGTGTCCAGATTTCTCAGAGGCTTGCTATTATTCAAGCCTCCTCTCCGTCCACCGGCCCCTGAGTGGGAGTTGAATGTGGTCTTGCAGCAACTGACTCGCCCACCTTTTGAGCCGATGGCTACATGTCCTCTCCGCTTCCTTTCTTGGAAGACTCTCTTCCTAGTGGCCCTGACCTTGGCCAGGCTAGTGAGTGAGCTTCAAGCCCTGGTCTGTGACAGGCCATACACTCGCTTCTAAGTTCCTCCCAAAGGTTGTCTCCTCTTTCCATCTCAACCAGGAGGTGGTTCTTCCAACGTTCTTCCCTAGGCCCCATGCCAGCCGGGCTGAAACAGTCCTGCATACCCTGGACTGTAGGAGGGCCTTATCCTTCTACCTTGAGCGTACGCAGGGGCATAGGAGGGCTACTCAGCTCTTCGTATCTTTTGACCCTAATAACTTGGGGTTACCTGTCTCCAAGCGTACTTTGTCCATCTGGGTGGCTGACTGTATTACCTGGGCTTAAAGGTCAGCTGACCTTCCTTTGCAGGGTCGGGTCACGGCCCACCGTGTCAGGGCAATGGCTGCCTCAGTGGCTCATCTCCGCTCTGTACCGTTGGCAGACATCTGTAGGGCTGCAACTTGGTCCTTAAGCCAGACTTTTGCGGCCCATTACTGCCTGGAGAGGGAGTCTCGTAGGGACAGTGCTTTCAGTCAGGCAGTGCTCCGGAATCTCTTTGAGGTTTAGGCAACTCCTTCCCTCCAGCCCTCTGGTTGGGCTACCGGTGGAGGTATGGTCAGTGAAATCCTTTCTCTGATGCTGCGGCTAGAGGGAGCTCATTTTTCAGCTCTGGGTCCCCGGTAGCCTGAAGCTGGGGAGTCCCATAAGTGAGGACTGACTTCCTGCTTGGTCCTGGAGAAAGAGTAGTTACTCACCTGTAACAGGTGTTCTCCAGGAGCAGCAGGAATCAGTCCTCACAACCCTCCCTCCTCCCCTGGGAGTTGCAGTTGTACATAGTTCATTTTCTTACATTTTTGTGTGCTGTTTTGTAGCTATGTCATTTGACTGAGCAAGATGGCACCTTTAGGCGGGAAGGGGACCGCGCATGCGTGCAGTATTCCCAAAGGCTTTCTTAGAAAGCTGGGGAAATGCTCCGCACGGGGGCTCCATCAGCGTCGATGTCACCCATAAGTGAGGACTGATTCCTGCTGCTCCTGGAGAACACCTGTTACAGGTGAGTAACTTCTCTCTCTCGATCGATAGGATAGATAGATAGATAGATAGATAGATACCCCTGGGAGACAAACCTTTGATCACACATAAGCCCCGCTAGCTGAACGCAGGAGCATGTGCGTTTTGCTCCCACCACACTCTGCTGCGTCTCTTTGCAGCTGGTGCTGGAATGAGTTTAAAACCCTAGAAGAGGAATCGCCTGTTTTCCAGCGGCAGACAGAAGCAACAGAGTGGCGGGAGCAGAGAAAACATAAGCTGCCACCGAAGGACAAATTAAAGTTCCAAATAGATTAGGAGACATATCTGGGTGAGGAGTTAGAGAAAGAAGGATGGACAGCCCTTTTCTGGACAATTCCATAATTGTGAATCTTGGCAGTACTTGTGGAAAACAAATATAGGATGATATTATATGACCCCAATCAGATTACATGCCAGTAATGGAGATCACTATCTGCATGAAAACAATGATTATGCCTCCTAGAGGACTACTGTTGCATAGATTTAATGACATATATGCTATGGTGAAGCACACAGCCCTCAAATATGGTAAAATTAGGATCTTTAGGAAGAATTGGACATTTTACATAGACTGATTCTTGGTTTGCAGCTTGTCGTGCTGTGATGGCTTGTGTGCATCAGTGATGGCTGAGAGCTCAATCTCTGTGGATAACTCTGTAATCCTTCCTGTTTCCTCAGTCCACAATCTGGGGGTTGTCTTTGACTCCTCTCTCTCCTTCTCCACACACATCCAGCTTGTAGCCAAGACCTGCCGCTTCTTTCTCTACAACATTAGCAAAATCTGCCCTTTCCCCTCTGAACACACTACTAAAACCCTTATCCATTCCTTAATCACCTCCCATCTCGACTACTGTATCCTGCTCCTTCCTGGTCTCCCTCTGAGTCATCTCTCTCCCCTTCAATCTGTTCAACACTCCGCTGCGCGACTAATCTTCCGCCAGCCTCGTCATGCTCATATTACACCTTTTCTCAGGTCACTTCATTGGCTACCTATCCGCCTCAGCATCCAATTCAAACTTCTTCTGCTGACTTATAAATGCATTCACTCTGCGGCTCCTCAGTACCTTTCATCTCTTATCTCCCCTTATAACCCCCCTCGGGAGCTCCGTTTTTCTAACAAACTGCTTCTATCTATGCCCCGCTCTAACTCCAGACTTAGCTCCTTTTACCTTGCTCCACCTTACTCCTGGAACAAACTACCTGTGTCTGTAGGCCAGGCACCTTCTCTAACCCTCTTCAAGTCCAAGTTAAAAGCTCACCTCTTTGCTGTTGCTTTTAGATCTTGACTCTCCTGTCCTTGACTCACCTGATCTCCTTTTCTCTCCCTTGTTCCACCCCTTCCGTGTTTGTGTGTTTTGTCTTGATTAGATTGTAAGCCTGATGAGCAGGGACTGTCTCTTACATGTCTGTACTGTACAGTGCTGCGTACGACTGGTAGCGCTATATAAATGCTGAGTAGTAGTAGTGGTAGAGCTAAACTAGCAGTAGCTTAGCTACTGGCAGGGATCTTCCAAGATAGACAAGTTTCAGCTGAGGTGCCAGACTAAGACAACAGCAGCAGGGCAGCAGCAGATTAGGACGGTGTTGTAAGTGGAGGATCATATTTCATTGACAAATGCAACAATACTGTAATTAACTGCAGGGAAGAAAGGCTTGGCAAATCTAATTCTGCATCTTGCCACGAAAACCTAATGGATAGTTACAAAACAAATTGCACTGTAGTGCTGGAAGATGAGACCCCCAGGTTGGAAGGCACTCAAATGGCTACTGGGGATGAGTTGAAGACTTCTCAGAATAAAGCCAGCATTTATGATCTCCAGGAACAAGCAGGAATAAGTCCTCACATATGGGTACGTCGGAACCGACGGAGCCTGCGCGGGAAAGCTCCCCAGCTTCCCAGAAAGGAAGCTTTTGGGGCCTCCCACTGCACATGCGCGCTGCCTTCCCGCCTTCCTGACCAGCTCTCCTCAGTTTCTCTTTTTCCGCGGAGCCAGCAGGTCGTGTTCCTGTCACTGCTGAAGAAATTCTTATTTTAGTTTGTTTCTTTAGACCGCGTACCTGCCTTCCCCATACCGAAAACCGGTACTGCCGGTCTCTCTTTTCTTTTCTTTAAAAAAAAACAAACAAAAAACTTTTCTTTTAGCACAACTTGGTGACTTCGGTTAGGCCTCAGGCCTACCCAAATTCTCCTCATGGAGAAACCAGCCCCTGGTTTCAAAATGTGTACCAAGTGTAGTGCTGTTATTTCTGTTACAGACACCCATGACTGGTGTCTTAAATGTTTGGGGCCTGACCACTCCATTCCGGACTGCCCGTCCTGCTCCCAGATGTCTAAACGTGGTTTGCAGAACCGGGCCAACAAATTCCATGTGCTGTTTGCTTCAGATAATCCAGCATCACAGTCATCCAGGTCTTCCTCTCCGGATGGATCTCAGGTAACCAAACCTTCTCCGGGCAGGTCCTCAAAAGGCAAATCTCCTTCAAAGTATCGAGAGGCCCTCAATCTTGAGTCGGAGGACCCTGCCCCAGCCAAACAACCCCGGCGGGAAGCTCTGGCTTCCAAAGCTCCATCTATGGGGTTACAGGTTGACATCGATGGCACGGCCTCGACCGATCACCTGTTAGACTGCTCTGGGGTACCGGCCCATGCCGGTACCGACATCCAGGCAGCAGTGGCGTCTATGGACAATACTGTTCAGACCATGCAGCAGGCCCTTTTGGCTTTTATTAAAGCTGCGACGCCCTCGGTACCGCATCCAGCGGTTCCGGGTCCGGTTCCGGTTCCGGTACGGTCCCCCATACTGGAACCGAGACCATCGTCTTCCAAACGCAGATCGGTTCCGCATGCCGGATCCGGGTTTTCGCCCAATACCGATCCCATACCCGGTACACCTGATGTCGATACCGAGCGGTATGCGTATCGTGCGTTGAAAGCAAATAGAGGATACTCTGATTCTTCTGAGGATTTTGACTCCTCTGATGACTCTGATGAGCTGTCTCGTTCTTCCTGAAGAGCCTTCTTCCCCAAAGAGGAGAATGTCTCCACCAGAGGATTTGTCCTTTCAAGACTTCATTATAGAAGTAGCTAAAGGACTTTCTATTACTACATCCTCTGAAAAAGAACCTAGATCAAAGAAATTGGATATTTTAGGATACCCTAAGGTTCCTAAAGAGGCAGTCACCCTGCCTATCCATGAAATCCTTCAAGAACACTTGATGGACTTATGGGAGGCTCCTCTAACATTATCTCCTCATTCCTGTAGGTTGGACACCATGTACCGGGTCCCTCCTTCTCCTGGTTTTCAAAAAACTCAGCTGCCTCACCATTCCATTGTGGTGAAGTCTGCGCTGAAAAAGATTAAGAGTACCAAAAGGCACTCTTCTACCCCTCCAGGGCGAGAATGTAAGACCCTAGACTCTTTTGGTAGGAAAATCTTCCAGGCTAGTATGCTTATAGCCAGGATTAATTCATACAGTCTGTATATGGGCATGTTTCTAAGGGAACTTGCCCTAAAGGTACGGCATTTTGCCCCCTTTATCCCTGAGGATAGAAAGGAGGAGTTCATTTCTCTGGTGAAACAGCTTTTAGATGTTTCTAAGTTCTCCAACAGAGCAGCCTTTGATTCCTTTGAGGGTGCCGGTAGAGCTTCGGGCATTGCTATTGCAGCCCGACGACTTGCTTGGCTCCAGGCCTCTGACCTAGAACCCTGGGTCCTGGATGGCTTACGGAATCTGCCCTGTACAGGTGAGAACTTATTTGGTAAAGACTGGCAAATTAAAGCCACTCAAATGGACGCAGAAAATGCTACCTTAGATAGACTTTCTAAGTCTACCTCTACTCCTGCCAAGAAAAAGTCTTTCAAGAGGCCTTACTACAAGAAGGCCAGATTTTCCACAAATACTGGCCAACAATCTTCTCAGCCTCGCTTTGCTGCTAAGCGTCAGCAACCTAAACAGGCAAGGTCAAAGCCTGCAGCGTCTGCCACTCCTCAGCAGGCTCAACCCCCTCAGGGGTTTTGACTTGCCCCTAGAGAACTTAACCTTTCTGGCTCTAGAACAACCAGAGCCCCTCACCATTCCCGGAAGGTTAGCTCACTTTGCTCCCAGATGGGAGCAAATTACATCAGAGCACTGGACCCTCTCTATCATCAGAGAGGGCTACAAACTTCATTTTTCCAACCTTCCTCCACATACCATGGTGAGGCACTTCAATTCTCCCCCATCTCTCCTGGCCCTGTTGGGTCAGGAAGTCTCTTCCCTCCTTGCCCAAAGGGCAATAGAAGAGGTTCCTCTTCTTCAACAAGGGACAGGTTTCTACTCCCCTTATTTTCTCATACCAAAGAAGACAGGGGGATTCAGACCTATCCTAGATCTGAGAGAATTGAACAAATTTCTATACAAGGAGAAATTCAAAATGCTTTCTCTGGGCATTCTCCTTCCATACCTTCAGAGTCAGGATTGGCTTTGTTCTCTAGATCTCAAGGATGCGTACACACATATACTCATCCACCCATCCCACAGAAAATATCTACGATTTCTGTTCCAGGGAAAACATTTCCAGTACAGAGTACTTCCCTTCGGTCTAGCCTCTGCTCCAAGAGTGTTCACCAAATGCATGGCAGTTGTAGCCGCATTTCTAAGAGGTCTGGGAATTTTTGTATTCCCATATCTGGACGACTGGCTCATCCGAGCTCCATCTCAGTCAGAGGCCCAGATTTCCCTGGACCGCACGAGACACATTCTGCAGTATCTGGGACTGGTGGTAAACCTTCCCAAGTCTCAACTCATCCCTACTCAGTCTCTGGAATTCATAGGGGCCCAGTTGGACACCACCACTGCAAGGGCCTACCTTCCTCAGGTCCGGAGCCAACGTCTGGTGTGCTTGGCCTCCCATGCTCAGTCCAGCACTCACTTGACAGCCAGGGAAATGCTGCGACTTCTGGGCCACATGGCCTCCACGGTACACGTGGTGCCCTACGCTCGTCTTCATATGAGAGCAGCTCAATGGACCTTGGCCACCCAGTGGACTCAAGCATCAGGAGCGCTCTCCGACCAAATACTCACCTCAAAACGTCTGTTTTGGTCCCTCCAATGGTGGATATCCACCAAGAATCTGTCGTTGGGGACCCCCTTCCAACCTTTGTTGCCCCAAGCAACCCTCACAACAGATGCCTCCCAAACAGGGTGGGGAGCCCATCTTCAACACCTCTCCACTCAGGGTACTTGGTCTCCACAGGAGACCACCCTTCACATCAACCTCCTGGAACTGCGAGCAATCTTCCTTGCCCTCAAAGTCTTCCATACCCTCCTTGTCAACCTGACCGTCCTAGTTCATACAGACAATCAGGTGGCCATGTTCTACGTAAACAAACAAGGAGGGACAGGCTCTCTGCCGCTTTGCAACGAAGCTCTCAGATTATGGGCCTTCGCCAGAGAGCATCAAATTCATCTTCTGGCAGTGTATCTTCCAGGGGTTCAAAACTCTCGGGCAGACAGACTCAGTCGAGTTCTGCTTCCACACGAATGGTCCCTACATCTGGACCAGATACGCAAAATCTTTCAGGAATGGGGAACCCCGGACATAGACCTCTTTGCAAGTCCGTGGAATGCCAAACTTCCCCGGTTCTGTTCCAGGACTCCGTGTCAGGGAGCTCAGGCCAGCGACGCCTTTCTCCTGCATTGGGGTCAGGAATTCCTATATGCCTTTCCACCCATTCCTTTGATTCCCAAGACTCTGTTCAAACTCCAGAGGGATCACGGGTCGATGATCCTCATAGCTCCACGCTGGCCACGCCAAGTGTGGTTCCCTCTACTTCTGCATCTCTCCCAGGTACCCTCCCTGGACCTGGGAACTGTGCCAGACCTTCTGTCTCAGGAGGAGGGGACTTTGTGGCACCCAAACCCCAAGTCCCTACACCTCAGAGCTTGGTTACTTAAGGCCTAAGCCTTCATGACTTCAATCTTTCTCAACCAGTGAAAGATATCCTTCATGCCTCTAGGAAACCCTCCACGAGGCGTTCCTATGCTTTCAAATGGAAACGCTTTTCCATTTGGTGTGCTCATCAGGGTCTTGACCCTCTAGCACTTCCTTTGAATTCTCTACTAGACTATCTCCTGCATCTTTCCAATGCAGGCCTTAAGACGAATTCAGTGAGAGTCCATTTGAGCGCTATTGCAGCATCCTTAAAACCTCTAAATGGACAACCTGTCTCCTCTCATCCTCTTATTGCAAGGTTCATGAGAGGCCTGACTCTAACTAAGCCTCCCATCCGACCTCCTCCGGTAGCATGGGATTTGAACCTAGTTCTAGGTCAGCTTATGAAGCCACCTTTTGAACCGTTGGTTTCTACCTCCTTGAAATTTCTTTCCTGGAAGGTCCTTTTCCTTATTGCAGTCACTTCGGCTCGCTGCATCAGTGAACTACAGGCCTTAGTGGCTCATCCACCTTATACTAGGTTTCATCATGATAAGGTGGTCCTTAGGACGAATCCCCACTTTATGCCCAAAGTGGTCTCGCCTTTTCATCTTAATCAAGAGGTATATCTACCTGTCTTTTTCCCGGCTCCTCATGCATCCAGTGCAGAGAGGAACCTTCATACTCTAGATTGTAAAAGAGCTCTTGCCTTTTACCTCATCAGGACTCAGCCACATCGAAAGTCTTCCCAACTTTTTGTGGTTTTTGATCCTTCTCATTTGGGACTTCCAGTCTCCAAACGTACACTTTCCAATTGGATTGCTCAGTGTATTTCCTTTGCTTACCAGAGTAAAAACATTTCTCTGGAAGGCCATGTCACAGCTCACAATGTGAGAGCCATGGCCACTTCTATGGCTCATCTTCACTCTGTATCCATAGATCAGATCTGTCGAGCCGCCACCTGGGCCTCGGTTCATACCTTCACAGCCCATTACTGTTTGGACAAGGACTCCCGCCGGGATGCCTTGTTTGGTCAGGCTGTCCTCAAACACCTGTTCCATACTTGAACAACTCCTGCCCACCTTCCCAGGATGGATGCCTGAGATCCATACGAAGATGGCGAACCCTTGGAAGGGGATCTCCCAGGCATCTTAGCTAGGGAGTCCCCATATGTGAGGACTTATTCCTGCTTGTTCCTGGAGATAGCACAGTTACTTACCTGTAACAGGTGATCTCTGGGAACAGCAGGAATTAGTCCTCACAACCCACCCACCTCCCCTAGGAGTTGTATCTTCTATCTATCTTCCTTTCCTCTCTCTATTGTCTCAGCTATAAACTCGAACTGAGGAGAGCTGGTCAGGAAGGCGGGAAGGCAGCGCGCATGTGCAGTGGGAGGCCCCAAAAGCTTCCTTTCTGGGAAGCTGGGGAGCTTTCCCGCGCAGGCTCCATCTGTTCCGACGTACCCATATGTGAGGACTAATTCCTGCTGTTCCCAGAGATCACCTGTTACAGGTAAGTAACTGTGCTATGTGGTTGTATCTGTTGATGTAGCTGCGCATGAAAAGAGAATCATAAGTTGCAAAGATGTCTTACATATTGGGACATGGAACGTATGAAGCATGAACCAAAGGTAGTTGGAGGTGGTCAAGAATGAAATAGAATGTGTACAACTCTATCTGTTTGGTGCCAGTGAACTGAAATGGACTGGCCTTGGGTACTTTGCATCTGATGATCATATGGTTTACTATGCTAGAAATGAAAGACAAAGAAGAAATGGTGTTGCATTTACTGTGTAATTAAGAAAAAACTGGCAAGAACTGTAATGAAATACAGTTCAGTCAGTGAACGCTTAATTTTTATTCATCTATGATGAAAGCCCATCAACATTTATTTATTTAAATTTTTTATTTACCGTATTTGTATGACTCAAGACAGTTTACATGGAACTCAAATAATAGTGTAAACACAGCTGTTTTACATAGAATAGTAACTTATTAAAAAGTGAAGAAGCATCTTCAACAGTTTACATATTTACTGAAGAGGGAGTCCATGGGATTCTGAGGACCTGGGGGTAAGGGGGAGGGGGTAAAGGGTGAGGGGAGGGAGAGATTATGTTGGATAAGGATACTTATGGGTTTAAGGGGGCAGGGCAAAGTATTCTTGGAAGAGGAATGTTTTGAGCCTTTTGTAGAATTCAGAGAGGTTGGAACAACTTTTTAAGTCCTGTGGGAGGGCATTCCATACAGATGGGCATAGAGGGGAAAAGGCTCATTTGCAGGTAGATTATTTGCTGTTTTTCCTCAGTGATGGTATATTTAGAGTGTTTGCAGTGTTGGGTCTGCGTGATCTGTTGTTTGGTTTAGAGATTAGTGAGAGTAGACAGGGGCGGATTCGTTATGTATGACTTTGTGTATCAGTATGATGGTTTTGAATTTTATTCTGGACAGTATGGGGGAGCCAGTGGAGGTTCTGGAGGACAGGGATGATATGTGCTCATCTGGATGTGTTGGTAACTAGGTGTGCTACTGTATTCTGGGCCAATTGGAGAGGATGGATGCTATTTTGAGGGAGGTCATGATATATGAGATTGCAGTAGTCAAGAGTAGGGGTGGTTAGGGCTTGACAGACAGTGCGGAAGGAGTCTGGGTTTAGTAAGGGTCAAAGGTTTTGTAGGGTTCTTATTTTGGTGTAGATTGCTTTCATGTAGATTGCTTTTATTGCTTTTCTTATTTGTTCCTTGAATGAGAAGTTCTTGCTGAGTTTTAAGCCCAAGTATTTGACTTCATTCTTTACTGAAACAGTGTAATCACCTAGGACAATAGATGTTGGGGGAGTAAAGGAAGGGTTGGTAAAGATATGGAGTGCTTCTGTTTCTCCTTGGTTAATAAAAAGGTTGTGTTGGTGGAGCCAGTGTCTTATCTTGGTAAAACAGTTGCTGACATTGGTAAGGTTTGGCATTGTTATGTTGAAGGGGGTAAAAAACATAATATCGTCTTCATATAAATTGGTAGTGGATTTGTGGTCTTGAAAGATTTTGCATATGGGTTGGAGGAAGATATTGAAGAGGAGGACAGATAGGCTGGACCCTTGAGCAACTCCTTGTATTAGTGTGAACTGTTGGGAGATTTTGTCACCAGTTCTTACCTGTTGAGTCTTGTGTTCCAGGTAGGAGCAGAACCAGTTTAGTGTCTCTGAGGCCAATGTCGTACAGTCTGTCAAGTAGCTGATCATATGGAAGGGAGTCGAAAGCAGATGATATGTCGAGGAATATTAGAAGACAACCTTGGGAAGTAGATTGCCAGCCTTTTCTTCTGAGGCAATGGAGGGTAAAGTGACTTGCCCAAAGTCACAAGGAGTGCCAGTGGGACTTGAACCCTTGATCTTCTGGGTAATATGCAGTTGCTCTAACCACTAGGCTACTCCTCCACTAAATTGGAAGACTGGGCATCAAAATGGCAGATGAAAATTTAATGTGGACAATTGCAAAGTTATGCACCTAGGGAAGAATAACCCAAACTATGGTTACACAATGCAGGATTCCACATTAGGAACCACCACTCAGGAAAAAGATTTAGGCATCATTGTGGATAGCATGTTAAAACCCTCGGCCCAGTGTGCAGCGGCAGCCAAGAGAGAAAATAGAATGCTAGGTATCATAAGGAAAGGAATGGAAAATAAAACAAAAGAGTGGAGGAGTGGCCTAGTGGTTGGGGCAAGGTACTTCAGGCCAGAAGGTCGGGGGTTCAAATCCCACTAGAGGACAGCAACCTTGGGCCGGAAGGACTGGGGTTTCTAGTCCCACAGGTGCTCCTTTTGGCTTGGGCAAGCCACTTAACCCTCCATAGCCCATGTTCCCTGTAAAATAGTTATCTCCAAGTTATAATGCCCTGTTCAATGTAATTTCAGTTTGTTCAATGTAAACCGCACTGATGCAGAATAGCACGGTATATAAGAGAATGTAAATAAATAAATTAATAAATATATTGTTCCATGGTGAGACCGCACCTTGAATATTGTGTGCAATTCTGGTCGCCGTATCTTAAAAAGGATATAGCGTTATTAGAAAAGGTTCAGAGAAGAGCCACCAAAATTGTAAAGGGGATGGAAGGATACTCCTGTGAAGAAAGGCTAAAAAGGTTAGGGCTCTTTAACCTGGAAAAGAGACGGCTGAGGGGAGATATGATAGAAGTCTATAAATTAATGAACGGAGTGGAACGGGTAAACGTAGATTGATTGTTTACATTATCAGAATATAGAAAGACTAGGGGACATGCAATGAAGCTACAGGGTAAACTATTTAAGACTAATAAAAGAAAATATTTCTTCACTCAACATGTAATCAAACTCTGGAATTTGTTACCGGAGGATGTAGTAAAGGCTGTTAGTGTAGCTGGGTTTAAAAAAGGTTTGGAGAAGTTCCTGGATGAAAGGTCCATAAACCATTATTAAGAAGGGACCCAGGATATCAATGCTTGACCCAGTATAAGCATTGCGGAACCTGTGTCTTTTGGGGAAACTGCTAGGTACGTATGACCTAGATTGGCCTCTGTTGGAAACAGGATACTGGGCTTGATGGACCTTGGTCTGACCCAGTATGGCATATCTTATGTTCTTAAGTGAAGGAGATTGGGTGTATTCGATAACTGAGTCTAAAAGGGACGTAACTAGAGTTTCTATACCACGGTTCCTTTTAAATCCATGTTGGAAGGTGTAAAGGGGGGCATGGTCGTCCGTGTAATTCTGAAGTTGAGTTTGCAGAATCTTTTCAGTTATTTTTGCCAGGAGGGGGCTACTTTATATAGGTCTTTATGATGTGGGTGAGGTGGGGTCAAGTTTGTTTCCTTTTAGGATGGGGTGAATTGAGCTCTTTTTCAAGGGCACTGGCATGATACCTGTGTGGAGGGATGTTTTTACTATGGAGAGAATGTAGGGGTTGAGAGTTTCCTTTGTGCGTTTTATCTATAGGACTGGACATGTGTCAAGGGCAGAGATAGATGCGTTGAGGTTTTTAATGACTGATTATGTTGATGAGATATGGTTGGTCAAACTCATTCCAGGTTGTTATGGGGTCTGCCTTTGGGGAATAAGGTTTAGAGTGGGGGCTACGTTTAGAGGAGGAAGGGTGGGATTTAGAGCAGAAATGGTCTGCTATGGCTTGTGGGGGAATTTTTGTGTCCAGCTCATATTTTGAAGGTTCATTTAGGAGTGATTTAGTGATAGAGAATAATTCTCTGGGTTTGTTTATAGAGCGCAACATTAGATTTTCATTGTATTCTCTCTTTCTTCTTAATGTCTCGGTGCAATAGTCATGAAGTTTTTCTGTGTAGCTGGTATGGATAAAGGGATCACGGGAATGTCGCCAGTGGCATTCTAACCATCTAAGTTCTTTTTTTATTTTGTTTAGAGAGGTGGAAAACCAAGTTGCAGATGACACAAAATTGCAGATGACACAAAGCTATTTAAAGTTGTTAAAACCCAAGAGGATTGTGGAAAATTGCAAGAGGGTCTTGATAAATTGGAAGACTGGGCATCAAAATGGCAGATGAAATTTAATGTGGACAAGTGTAAAGTTATGCACCTAGGGAAGAACCCAAACTATGGTTACACGATGCAAAGTTCCACATTAGGAACCACCACCCAGGAAAAAGATTTAGGCGTCATTGTGGATACCATGTTAAAACCCTCGGCCCAGTGTGCAGCGGCGGCCAAGAGTACAAATAGAATACTAGGTATCATAAGGAAAGGAATGGAAAATAAAACAAAAGATATTATAATGCCTCTATATCGTTCCATGGTGAGACCGCACCTTGAATATTGTGTGCAGTTCTGGTCGCCGTATCTTAAAAAGGATATAGCGATATTAGAAAAGGTTCAGAGAAGAGCCACCAAAATGGTAAAGGGGATGGAAGGATACTCCTATGAAGAAAGGCTAAAAAGGTTAGGGCTCTTTAACTTGCAAAAGAGACGGCAGAGGGGAGATATGATAGAAGTCTATAAATTAATGAACGGAGTGGAACGGGTAAACGTAGATTGATTGTTTACGTTATCAGAATATAGAAAGTCTAGGGGACTGTCAGACGGGTGCCTGGGTGAGAATGTTCACAGTCTTGGCAAAGGCATATATCAATATAATTTGCAAGGGATTGTGGGAAATGCAGTCCATTCACACCAGACATAGCCGCTCACAATAATTAGTTGTGCTTGAGTGTAAAGCCAATAAGATATTTATTTATGGGGTTATTTCTCCCAACACAGATAATCTTGGTAGCACATAAAACAGGATATTTGCTTTCAGTGTTAAACTTAGAAAAACAAAATCAGGAAAACAACAGCTGAACTTGTCAGGCAATCAAAGCAAAAGAATAAAGACCTGGTTGGTAGCAAACTGGTCTTTTCTGTAGGCTCTAGCTAATATTTTCTTAGCAGTGCTTTAATCAACAAACAAAACCCACAAAGTAGGGAAAAACTGTTATTTTCAGGTTAACTTCTTATATCTTCACACATAGACTCAGAAGTGATTTCCTCAGAGCTCACAAGCAATTAGGTAAGGCTCAATTGCTAGCAGTTACCCAGCTGAAACCCCTTAGCTGGCTTGCTTTCTACTTCTTGGCTCAAATCCTACTCAGGAGCTTTTCTGAGTAGATTAAAGAACAAGTTTGTATTTCTTTGTGATGGTTGTTGTACTTTGTAACAGTAAATTACCAAAGGAGTTTAGACAGAGAGCAATCCATGTATTCACAGCCTGTATCTATAACCCCTTCTTCAACAATCATGGGTTCAATATCATGGATTGGCACAGAGGAATTTCTCAATGGAGCACTCTCAGGGGAATACTTGTTTCCCTGCTGTCTTTCAAGGGTATAGCTAGGGCATAGATCAGTGTTCATACCTGAGCTTTCATTGCTGTTAGAGTTCCTCTCTAAATAGCCTGGCCAGTATGTAGTCCAGTTCTTATGTCCAGCCTTCCAATCCAGATCCCTGGACACTGGATCTCTCTTCACATACCTTCTGGCACGGGTCTTAGGGTCCCTTCCATGTGCAGCCGTCTCCCTCACAGGTACCGTCTGGAGATTCCTAGCTCCTCTGGTTTTCCCCAGTCCAATGTTGTATGCTGGCCTTTTGAATGTCTCCCAGTATACGTACTGCTCTGGACTCCATTAGACCTCCCAAATGCTTTTCTCTTCTTTCTTCCAAAGGGTTTCTTGCCCTCTCTGTCCGTCCGCTCTGGCTTCTGCTTCTGATGATCCTCCAGATGATGAAGCTGTCCAAGATGAGGATGATGTCCAAGATGAATCTGAGGATAATTCTCTGTAGAATAAACTCTACCTTTATTCAGCTTAGATGAGTGCTCCACCCTAGCACAGCACAACTGTGCTGAATCAGGCCCTGCCCTTTGAGATGAGTGCTTGGGGATTACCTCATAGCCCTCCTGATTGAACACACGTTTCCCCATTTCAGCTCCTCTAATGGCTGTTGGAAACCTGGTGCATTCTGGGACTGGTAGTCTTTTATGGGAAAATTCTGTTTTCTTATTTCTACCAGAACTGACAGGTTGCTTGTTCAGAGTCACTTCACCTTTTCTATAGCTCCTTCCTGAGCTATGATAAGCTTCCTTATCACAGGACATGCAATGAAACTACAGGGTAAACTATTTAAGACTAATAAAAGAAAATATTTTTTCACTCAACATGTAATCAAACTCTGGAATTTGTTACCGGAGGATGTAGTAAAGGCTGTTAGTGTAGCTGGGTTTAAAAAACGTTTGGACAAGTTCCTGGAGAAAAGGTCCATAAACCATTATTAAGAAGGGATCCAGGATATCAATGCTTGACCCAGTACAAGCATTGCGGAACCTGTGTCTTTTGGGGAAACTGCTAGGTACGTATGACCTAGATTGGCCACTGTTGGAAACAGAATACTGGGCTTGATGGACCTTGGTCTGACCCAGTATGGTATATCTTATGTTCTTATGTTGCTCTTTTGCAGTGTTTGTGTGGGGTTGGCCTGGGAGGTGCTTGTGCAACAGACGTCATGAGCTTGTTCCATTCATCAATATGGGAAGCTAAGTTCGATTTTTTGTTAGTAAGGATTTCAAGCTTAGGTGTAACTTGTTTAAGGAATAAGTTGATGTCAAAATGTCTGAATTTGCGCATTGGTGGGGGAGGGTAGAGGTCTTTTATGGTGATGGGATGGAAATGAGAATAGTATAAGTGAGTGGTCTAACCATGGTACAGGGTGGATGAAGTGTAAGATTTGGGTGTTAGCTAAGATTTTTTGCAGTATAAAAATCAGGTCAAGGATGTTACCTATCTCCAGGAACAAGCAGAAATAAGTCCTCACATATGGGTACATCGGTACCGACGGAGCCTGCGCGGGAATGCTCCCCAGCTTCCCAGGGTGAAAGCTTTTGGGGCATCCCACAGCGCATGCGCGCTGCCTTCCCGCCTTTCCTACCAACTCTCCTCAGTTCTTCTTTTTCCGCGGAGCTAGCAGATCGTGTTCCTGTCACCGCTGAAGAAGTTCTTTATTTTAATTTATTTCTTTGGTCGCGTGTCTGCCTTCCCCGACGCCGGACCGGTACCGCCGGTCTTTTCTTTTCTTTTCTTTAAAAAAAAAAAAATATATATATATACTTTTCCTCACTTAGTGTATTTCTTTTCTTAGGCCTACAGGCCCACAAGAATTTTTTCCTTAATGGATAAACCAGCCTCTGGTTTCAAAAAATGTAGCTGTACAATTTCTGTTACCGACACCCATGAATGGTGTCTAAAATGTTTGGGGCCTGAACACTCCATTCCGGATTGTCAAGGCTGCTCTTTAATGTCTAAACATTAGGTGGCAACAAGTAAAAACAGGTCATACATCCTCGGAACCATTCCTGCAGTCTCAGGGGGTACCTCAAGGATCGTCCTTATCAGCATTAATGTTCAATATATATATGCAGCCGATATGTGATTTGATCCGATCATTCAACGTACGATGCCTGGCTTACGCAGACGACATCCTCCTCTACATGCCGTTCAAAATTGACCAACCGATGTTCTCCCCAATAATCAATTGTTTCGGAGCGGTAGCTGATTGGCTGCTGACACAAAACCTTCGGATCAATCATAGTAAAACTGATGTCCTTTTTGTTTACGAAGACCCGTAAATTCACACCCCCCCCATCGTTACTTGTCAACAATGTAGAATTGAAGTCCAAACCTACAATCAGATATCTTGGCATCACATTGGACCAGCACCTAGATATGACCACACATGTGAAGAACGTTACAAAGTCTATATATCACAAGATCAAAACATTACGTCACCATCCGCCCCCTACTGGAAATCCAATGACTACCGGACAACCTTTCAGGCATTAGTCCTCCCACACCTGGACTTTGCGAACATCGTCCTCCACGGCCTGCCTCAATCATCTTTAAATCCGCTCCGCTTGGCTATGAATGCCGCCGCAAGAGTTCTCTCTGGATCATCAAGAACTGACCACATAACACCAATCATGAAAAATCTGCATTGGCTGCCGTTACACGCCAGACTCCAATATAAGTCATTAGTCCTTACTTTCAAAGCCCTGAATAACTACCCACCTACACCGATTAGCAAACTAATCCACAGCACCCTGAAAAACAGAGACAGGAGATCCACCTCAATGAACACCTTAATAGTCCCCAAAATGATGACGTCATGTACTAAGACCACTTCCAACAGGGCTTTCTCTATATTCGCTCCCCTAAATTGGAATGCCCTTCCACATGAAATCCGTGGCATCAAAAGCTTAATCCTATTCCGTAAAGCTCTGAAACACCACCTATTCACAATATGCTACCCTGACACCAACCCTGACACCCACACATCGGGTAAACTGCCCTCATGTCTCAGCTACCATAGCACCCTATTACAACCAGAAAATGGTTAGCCCTACTACCGACCGCCCACCCACCACTTTTACGCCTGTCCCTCCCACAAAAATGAAGATGATACCAAATTGGCTTAGAGTATTGGTGACAATACTAATTTAACCTTTAGACCCGCCGCCGTCATCAGCTCTCCCCAGTCGGGGGATCGAGCCTCAGGCGGCAGGAGGAGCACCGGAACATCTTTACCCCAATCGGGGCCTGCAGCAGAGCTCTTAAAAGTTCGCGCCATCGGGCGCGTGGTCCCTTTAGACCCGCCGCCATCATCAGCTCTCTCCCCAGTCGGGGGATCGAGCCTCAGGCGGCAGGAGGAGCACCGGAACATCTTTACCCCAATCGGGGCCTGCAGCAGAGCTCTTAAAAGTTGGCGCCATCGGGCGCGTGGTCCCTTTAGACCCGCCGCCGTCATCAGCTCTCCCCAGTCGGGGGATCGAGCCTCAGGCGGCAGGAGGAGCACCGGAACATCTTTACCCCAATCGGGGCCTGCAGCAGAGCTCTTAAAAGTTGGCGCCATCGGGCGCGTGGTCCCTTTAGACCCGCCGCCGTCATCAGCTCTCCCCAGTCGGGGGATCGAGCCTCAGGCGGCAGGAGGAGCACCGGAACATCTTTACCCCAATCGGGGCCTGCAGCAGAGCTCTTAAAGTTCGCGCCATTGGGCGCGTGGTCCCTTTAGACCCGCCGCCGTCATCAGCTCTCCCCAGTCGGGGGATCGAGCCTCAGGCGGCAGGAGGAGCACCGGAACATCTTTACCCCAATCGGGCCTGCAGCAGAGCTCTTAAAAGTTCGCGCCATCGGGCGCGGTGGTCCCTTTAGACCCGCCGCCGTCATCAGCTCTCCCCAGTCGGGGGATCGAGCCTCAGGCGGCAGGAGGAGCACCGGAACATCTTTACCCCAATCGGGGCCTGCAGCAGAGCTCTTAAAAGTTGCGCCATCGGGCGCGTGGTCCCTTTAGACCCGCCGCCGTTCATCAGCTCTCCCCAGTCGGGGGATCGAGCCTCAGGCGGCAGGAGGAGCACCGGAACATCTTTACCCCAATCGGGGCCTGCAGCAGAGCTCTTAAAAGTTGGCGCCATCGGGCGCGTGGTCCCTTTAGACCCGCCGCCGTCATCAGCTCTCCCCAGTCGGGGGATCGAGCCTCAGGCGGCAGGAGGAGCACCGGAACATCTTTACCCCAATCGGGGCCTGCAGCAGAGCTCTTAAAAGTTCGCGCCATCGGGCGCACCTGCGCCTGGCGGGCCCGCGCCTGAGGGCCTCGCCAGAGGGCCCTTTGGCACGGCCCTTAGGCAAAGGCCCTCTCAAAGGCCCACGAAACATCCAAGAATACACAGCTCCACTCCAATCCTACAACAGGACCACCCCTCATCCACCTACAAGTCTACCGTCAAAATGCACAGCAAGTATACACTATCTGTCTAACCAAACTAAGCTCGGCACTATCTTCAATATAATCTCATATATTATCATTGAGAGTATTCCTTTGCTACAGTTACCTGTATTGTGCTATACCTCCATTGCTACAGTTGCCTGTATTGTGCGATAACTCCATTGCTACAGTTTGCCTGTATTGTGCCATAACTCCATTGCTACAGTTGCCTATATTGTGCCATAACTCCATTGCTACAGTTGCCTGTATTGTGCCATAACTCCATTGCTACAGTTGCCTGTATTGTGCCATAACTCCATTGCTACAGTTGCCTGTATTGTGCCATAACTCCTTTGCTACAGTTGCCTGTATTGTGCTATAACTTCTTTTAGCCATTGTGACCCCCTATACAGCCCGCATCAATTCTCACCACAACTAGTAATCAGACACACAAGCCTAGAAACTTCCTCAATAAGGATCCAAAATGTCTCTCTCTTCACCTCATCACTCTTCTTAGTTTTTATCTTCTCACAGATTGGCTCGGTATCTCCTCGGCATACTCTCCCTCCATCAATCACATCCCTATCCACAAAAACCACGGAAAAAAATGGTCAAGCAACTCTCACCATTATCCAGCTAAGGATGCTCGCATACGACAATCCCACTTGATCCACATTGCGATACAACAAACCAGTAACTCCAAGCAACAAGGTTCCCCAACTTCCCAAAGCTTAAAATGTGCTCTCATAAATGCCCGCTCTATTCGGAAAAAGTGGCCTGTAATCCAAGATTTAGTTACCCATCACAATCTTGACGCACTTTTGATCACTGAAACTTGGCTATCAAAAGAAGATAATGTCCTCATTAACCAACTCACTCCACCAAACTTCTCTATACATACAACACACAGAGAAAACAAGAAAGGAGGAGGATCACTCATTCTCACCAAGTCTGAACTCCTTTTCAATACGACTAACTCCTACAGCTCAAACAATCTGGATATAATCACCATAGCTAACAAGCATGCTCCATAAACCTGGTTTACAGAGCTCCCTCAAGCTCTACGGATGACCTTCCCACCATTCTAGACTTAGCTGCCAATACCACTATCCTCAACACTCCTAATTGGATAATGGGAGATCTCAATCTCCCTTCTCTGCAGCAACATCAGTCCTCTTCACTCCTCAATGCCATTGAAAATCTTGGGTATCAACAATTAATCACGGAACCCACACATAACAAAGGAAACATTCTTGATATGGTATTCGCTCCACAATCTGCTCCTGCACAAAGCAGCAACATTATAAAGTCTATCACAGATGTACCTTGGTCAGACCACAAACTCATAAACCTACAAATTCCCTTGGGTAACACTCATCCCATAAACTACAAAAACCTTGACAACACACCAAGAGCACTAACAAGAAGCTTTCGGCCCTTCAACAAGGATTTTTATACTGACAAATACTCAACCACTCCTCAACAATACAACGCTCAACCTTGACGAGTCAATTGAAGCCTGGAACAACAGCCTCAAGTCCATTTCTCATTTACCACACAAGAAAAACATATCAAAGAAAAGAAATTCCGCACCATGGTTCTCTCCTGAGCTGCGGTCTTCACTTATGCATTTAAGGAGACTCGAAAAACGCTGGAGACGAACACTGGCCAGTGATGACCACACAATCTACAATCTCTACTTAGCAGCTCACCGCGAAGCAATCAAAAACAAGAAGAAGCAATATCACACTGATACGCTTAAAAGATCATTGAACAAACCTCGTGATCTTTTCAACCTGGTAAAATCACTATCAAAGGAACCATCTTCAGAACAAAAGGAGGAGATCCACCCTCAAGATTTTGCTGATTACTTGCAATCTAAACTTATACAGACGGATGAGCTACTGAAAACAGATGTACAAGAAACAACCTGCCAAAACTCCTTGTCTACACTTATCACTCCTTCAGCTAAATTTATTGAAGACACAATCACCTCACTCAATACCACCACCGCTCAAACCCGATCCCTGCCCAGCCTTCTGGATAAAGGACCTGCGAAGTACATTTAGCCCGTTCATTGCAAGAATCATGAACCTTTCATTTACAACCGGCTCCTTCCCATCTGCTCTAAAGCTCACATCCATTAGACCACTGCTAAAAAACCCCAAACTAGACCCAAAAAAGGCTGACTCTTACAGACCTATTGCCAGCATTCCCTCCTAGCAAAAATGTTTGAGAAAGAGGTACAACGTCAAATTCAAGACCACATAGATTCCGCAGCCCCTCTTGACTATTTTCAACATGGCTTCAGAGAATATCATGGCGTCGAAACACTTATCACCACCCTCTTCAATAACATACTCGCCAGTATAGACAACATCCGTCAAGGCGTTGTGCTAATCTTCTTAGATATAGCAGCTGCATTTGATTCGGTAAATCATGATATACTTATTACACGGCTGAAGGAAAAAGCCATCAGTAGTTCAGCACTTGAATGGTGTAAATCTTACCTGAACACCAGAATGCAATATGTAAAAACTGCAACAGGAGAATCAAATCTCTTCCATCAGAAACAAGGCGTCCCACAAGGTTCATCTCTTTCATCTCTCATGTTTAACATATACATGCAGCCTATCTACAATATCATCAGATCATTCAATGTTGAATGTATGATATACGCAGATGACATCCTACTTTATTTACCTTTTTCCACAATACAAATGGATTTACTGCCCCATAATAAAGTGCTTTGATGCAGTCTCAGAGTGGCTTCTCTCACAAAACCTCCGCATCCAGCACAAGAAAACTGAGGTTCTCTTTGTTACAAGAGACCCCCAACTTCATTCCACCATCACATATAAGTGTTAAGGGAGCTGATCTATCCACCAAAGAAACAATAAGATATCTCGGAGTCACGCTGGACCACCGACTAGATATGAAATCACACGTAGACATATAGTAAGAGCTGTATACTTCAAGATACGCACACTTAGGCATTTACGCTCTTTACTGGACCCAGAGGATTTCAGAACCATCTTCCAAGCACTCATCTTGCCGCATTTTGATTTCGCCAATTCAATTCTACAAGGTCTCCCACAATCCACCCTAAGTTCTCTACAACTTGCTATGAACTCTGCTGCAAGGGTTCTACATGCAGCATCCAGAAATGATCATGTGACACCAATCCTCAAGCAGCTTCACTGGCTCCCAATACAAGCCAGGCTCATATTCAAAACGCTGATTCTCACGTACAAGGCCATCCATGGCTTGTCAGCCAATTCACTAACTGACCTCATACAAACTGTACCACCAATAAGATCCAGAAGACAATCATCACTAAACACTCTAACAATGCCAAAGGCCATAACAACTTGCAGCCGATCAACAGCGAGTAGAGCCTTCATGTTTTGTGCCCCAAAACTCTGGAACTCCCTACCACCTGACATACGTGCTTTAACAACCGGTTTAACCCAGTTCAGAAGAGCCCTAAAATTTAACCTATTTATCAAATTTTACCCTACATAAATTTCAAAAGAATAGTCTTACCATAAACTTAACCACAATCTCCTCCTGACCCTTGCACTACTGCTATTTTATGTAAATAGTTTTTTTTTTTTTTTTTTTCATGCTATCGAACTAATTGAATATTTATTCTATGTATATAGTTCTCCCATGTTATCCAAGTTTATACTCCTGTTATATGTAATACCGAACAGCCTGTTGTTCTGGTCTTTGTGTTCATCTGTAAACCGCGCTGATTATAAATAGTGCGGTATATAAAAAACTGAAATAAATAAATAAATAAATAAATAAAATAAATAACCTGTATATAGTTACCCTGTAAATAGTTACCCCGGTTGTCCTATGTTTTTTTTCCCCTGTTCTATGTAAAACTCAATGTTGCTTGTATGCATTGTAGTATGTTTTGTTCGATGTACACCGCGCTGATTGTAATAGCGCGGTATAGAAGAAATGTTAAATAAATAAATAAACGAGGGTTACAGAACCGGGCAGCCAAGCTCCATGTGCTGTTTCCAACGGATGCACCGGCGGTGGCATCGACATCTTCCAGGTCTTCCTCTCCTGATGGGTCTCAGGTAACCAAACATACTTTTAGCAGGTCCTCGAAGGGCAAATCTCCCTCTAAGCATCGAGATGCCTCCGGGCTTGCCCTTAAGGATCCTGCCCCAGCCAAACAACCCCGGCGGGAAGCTCCGGCTTCCAAAGCTCCTCCTATGGGGTTACAGGTTGACATCGATGGCATGGCCTCGACCGATCACCTGTTAGACTGCTCTGGGGTAACGGCACAGTCTCCCGGTACCGACATCCCGGTAGTCGTGGCATCCATGGATCACACCGTGCAATCCATGCAGCAGGCTATACTGGCTTTCATTAAGGCTGCGACGCCGTCGGTACCACAACAAGCTCCGTTGTCGGTACCGACGCCGGTGCCGGTACCAACTTCGATGCCGGTACCGGCTGCATCGACATCGGCCAGGATACCGATTCTGGCTCCCTGTCCTGGTCTCTTTCTCGGTACCGACCCGGTACCGAGGACACCCGATGTCGGTACCGATCGATATGCCTATCGATCTTTGGAATCGAGCAGACGATACTTCGATTCTTCTGATGATTCTGATTCATTGGATGAATCCCCTGAAGTATCTGTTACTCTTCCTGAGGAGCCTTCTTCTCCAAAAAGGAGAATGTCTCCTCCAGAGGATTTGTCCTTTCAAGACTTCATAATAGAAGTAGCTAAAGGACTATCTATTTCAGTAACCTCTGAAAAAGAACCTAGAGCAAAAAAAATTAGATATTTTGGGATACTCTAAGGTTCCCAGAGAGGCAGTCACCTTACCAATTCATGAAAGTCTTCAAGAACATTTGATTGAATTGTGGGAGACTCCTCTCAACCCTTTCTCCTCATTCTCGTAGATTGGACACTATGTACTGTGTCCCTCCTTCTCCTGGATTTCAAAAACTCAGCTTCCTCACCACTCCATTGTGGTGCAGTCAGCTATGAAGAGGATAAAGAGTACAAAAAGACACTCTTCTACTCCTCCAGGAAGAGAATGCAGGACCTTGGATGCTTTTGGAAGGAAAATCTTCCAAGCTAGTATGCTTATTGCCAGAATCAATTCATACAGCCTTTATATGGGTATGTTTCTAAAGGAGGTTGCAGAAAAGCTGCACACCTTTCTCCCTTTTATTCCAGAGGACAAAAGGGATGAGTTCCTTCTTTGGCTTAAGCATACTCAAGACATTTCAAAGTTTTCCAACAGGGCAGCCTTTGATTCTTTTGAAGGTGACAGCAGAGCCTCAGGCATTGCCATAGCTGCTCCTAGAATTGCTTGGCTCCAGGCTTCTGATCTAGAACCCTGGGTTCAAGATGGTTTAGGAAATCTGCCCTGTACAGGTGAAAATCTATTTGGCAAAGAGTGGCAAATTAAAGCCACTCAAATGGATACAGAAAATGCTGCTCTGGATAGACTTTCTAAGTCTACCTCCACTCCAGCCAAGAAAAAATCTTTAAAAAAAGTCTTTTTACAAGAAGGGCAGATTTCCTTCCACTTCTGGTCAACAATCTTCTACAGGTCGCTTTGCTACTAAGCGTCAGCAACCTAAACAGGCTAGGCCTAAACTTGCAGGGGCTGCTGCAACCCAGCAGTCCCAAGCCCCTCAGGGTTTTTGACTTGATACTAGAGAACTTAACCTTTCTGGCTCTACAACAGCCAGAACCTCTCACCATTCCAGGAAGGTTAGCTCATTTTGCTCCCATATGGGAGCAAATCACATCAGAGCAGTGGACCCTCTCCATCATCAGAGAGGGCTACAAACTTCATTTCTCAGACCTTCCTCCCTACGCCATGGTGAGACATTTCAATTCTCCCACGTCTCTCCTCGACCTTCTGGATCAGGAGGTAACCACCCTTCTGGCCCAGAGGGCCATAGAAGAAGTTCCTCTTCTTCAACAGGGGACAGGGTTTTACTCCCCCTACTTTCTCATTCCGAAGAAAACGGGGATACAGACCCATTCTAGATCTCAGAGAATTGAACAAATTTCTATGCAAGGAGAAGTTCAAGATGCTTTCTCTGGGCACTCTCCTTCCATACCTACAGAGTCAGGATTGGCTTTGTTCTCTAGATCTCAAGGATGCGTACACTCATATACTCATCCATCCATCCCACAGAAAATTCCTACGTTTTCTGTTCCAGGGAAAACATTACCAATACAGAGTGCTTCCTTTCGGTCTAGCCTCTGCTCCAAGAGTGTTCACCAAATGCATGGCAATAGTTGCTGCATTTCTACGCACTCTGGGAATATTTGTCTTCCCCTACCTAGACGACTGGCTCATACGAGCTCCATCTCAGTCAGAAGCCCAAATTTCCCTGGACCGCACCAGGCGCATTCTTCAGTATCTGGGACTTGTGGTAAGCCTCCCAAAGTCTCAGCACACCCCTACTCAGTCCCTAGAATTCATAGGGGCCTGGTTGGACACCACTACTGCAAGAGCCTATCTTCCCCAGGCTCGTTGCCAACGTCTAGTGCAGTTAGCCTCCCAGATTCAGTCAAAGAGCCACTTAACTGCCCGGGAGATGCTACAACTACTAGGCCACATGGCTTCCACAGTACATGTGGTACCCTATGCTCGCCTACACATGAGAGCAGCTGAATGGACTTTGTCCACCCAATGGACTCAAGCTTCAGGAGCTCTCTCAGACCAAATAGCAAAATCCAAACGTCTCTTTTGGTCTCTCCAATGGTGGATGTCCACTCAAAATCTGTTGCTGGGGTCCCCCTTCCAACCTTTGTTGCCCCAAGCAATCCTCACAACAGATGCCTCCCAAACAGGTTGGGGAGCTCATCTACAGGACCTCTCCACCCAAGGCACTTGGTCCCCACAGGAGACCTCTCTTCATATCAACCTCTTGGAACTTCGAGCAGTATTCCTAGCTCTCAAGATCTTTTATACCCTCCTCAGCTACCAGACAGTCCTCATTCAAACGGACAATCAGGTAGCCATGTTTTACATAAACAAGCAAGGAGGAACTGGCTCTCTGTCGCTTTGCAACGAAGCTCTAAGATTGTGGGCCTTCGCCAGAGAGCATCAAATCCATCTCCTGGCAGTATACCTCCCAGGAATCCAAAACTCTTGGGCAGACAGACTCAGTCGAGTTCTGCTTCCACACGAATGGTCCCTGCACATGGATCAGGTACTCAGAATCTTTCAAGAATGGGGAACCCCGGACATAGACCTCTTTGCAAGTCCGTGGAATGCCAAACTTCCCCGGTTCTGTTCCAGAATTCCGTGTAAGGGAGTTCAGGCCAAGGATGCCTTCCTCCTTCATTGGGGTCAGGACTTCCTGTATGCCTTTCCACCCATTCCTTTGATTCCCAAGACTCTGTTCAAACTTCAGAGGGATCAAGGATCGATGATCCTCATAGCTCCACGCTGGCCACGCCAAGTGTGGTACCCTCTACTTCTACATCTCTCCCAAGCCCCCTCCATGGACTTGGGAGCTGCTCCAGACCTTCTGTCTCAGGAGGAGGGGACTTTGTGGCATCCAAACCCCAAGTCCCTTCACCTCAGAGTTTGGTTACTGAAGGCCTAGACCTTCAAGACTTCAATCTTTCGCAGCAAGTGAAGGATATCCTCCATGCTTCCAGGAAACCTTCCACTAGGCGTTCCTATGCTTTTAAATGGAAAAGATTTTCCATTTGGTGTGCTCAACAGGGTCTTGACCCTCTGGCACTTCCTGTGAATTCTCTATTAGAATATCTCCTGCATCTTTCCAATGCAGGCCTTAAGACGAATTCAGTAAGGGTCCATTTAAGTGCTATTGCAGCATCCCTTAAGCCTATCAATGGACAACCTGTTTCCTCTCATCCTCTTATTGCAAGATTCATGAGAGGCCTAACTTTAACTAAACCTCCCATTCAACCTCCTCCGGTGGCATGGACTTAAATTTGGTTCTTGGTCAGCTTATGAAGCCACCTTTTGAACCCTTAGCCACTACCTCCTTGAAATTTCTTTCCTGGAAGGTTATTTTCCTTATTGCGATCACTTCTGCTCGCCGCATCAGTGAACTGCAGGCCTTAGTGGCTAATCCACCTTATACAAGGTTCCATCATGATAAGGTAGTCCTTAGGACAAATCCTCACTTTATGCCTAAAGTGGTCTCACCTTTTCATCTTAATCAAGAGGTATATTTACCTGTCTTTTTTTCCAGCTCCTCATGCATCCACTGCAGAGAGGAACCTTTATACTCTAGATTGTAAAAGAGCTCTTGCTTTTTACTTACACAGGACACAGCAACATAGAAAGTCTTCCCAGCTTTTTGTTGCTTTTGATCCTTCTCATTTAGGACTTCCAGTCTCTAAAAGAACACTGTCCAATTGGATTGCTCAGTGTATTTCTTTTGCTTACCAGAGTAAGAACCTTTCTCTGGAGGGCCATGTCACAGCTCACAATGTGAGGGCCATGGCCACCTCTATGGCTCATCTTCATTCTGTGTCCATCGACCAGATCTGTCGAGCGGCCACCTGGGCCTCGGTTCATACCTTCACAGCCCATTACTGTTTAGACAAGGACTCCCGCCGGGATGCGTTGTTTGGTCAGGCTGTCCTCAGACACCTGTTCCATTCTTGAACAACTCCTCCCCTCCTTCCCTCAATGGATGCCTGAGATCCATAGGAAAACGAGGAACCCTTCAGGGTCTCATACCCTGGGGATCTCCCAGGCATCTTAGCTAGGGAGTCCCCATATGTGAGGACTTATTCCTGCTTGTTCCTGGAGATAGCACAGTTACTTACCTGTAACAGGTGATCTCTGGGAACAGCAGAAATTAGTCCTCACAACCCTCCAACCTCCCCTAGGAGTTGTATTTCTCTTTGTCTTTCCTTTCCTCTCTCTCTCTATTGTCTCAGCTTTAAACTTGAACTGAGGAGAGTTGGTAGGAAAGACGGGAAGGCAGCGCGCATGCGCTGTGGGATGCCCCAAAAGCTTTCAGCCTGGGAAGCTGGGGAGCATTCCCGCGCAGGCTCCGTTGGTACCGACGTACCCATATGTGAAGACTAATTCCTGCTGTTCCCAGAGATCACCTGTTACAGGTAAGTAACTGTGCTGTCTCCAGGAACAAGCAGGAATGTAGTCTTCACATATGGTTATCGTCGGCACCGACAGAGCCCGTGCGGGAACGCTCCCAGCATCCAATAGGAAAGCTTTTGGGAGCATCCCACTGTGCCTGCCACTGTGCCTTCCCACCTTTCCAACTCTCCCTCTTCAGTTTTTTGTTTTCCGCTGAGCCGACAGGTAGCAACTCCTGTCACTGCAGAAAATTTTGTTTTTTGTATTCTTGTCTGCCTTCCCGTCGAGGCCTATACCAGTACCACTGGTGTCTTCTTTATTTTCTTATTCTACTTAAAAAAAAAGAAAAGAAAAAAAAAAAAAGCTTTTTCTTGAGGGTCTGTCCCCTCTTGGTGTTTCGGCGCCATTTTGGGCACTAGGCCCTTTTTTTTCAGTGGAGAAACCAACTAGTGGTTTCAAAAAATGTTTAAAATGTGGTGGTACCATTTCTGCCACCAACACCCATGACTGGTGTCTTAAATGTTTGGTCCCAGACCATTCTCCATCGGAGTTCTCCTCTGCAGAAAGATGACTAAGAGGGGCCTGCAAAATAGAGCAGCAAAACTCTGCACCCTTTTTGTCTCGGATGAAATGTTCGTTGCATCGATGTTGTCTAGGGCTTCATCTTCCTCCCATGGATCTCAGGTAACCAAATCCAGGTCTTCTTCGAAGACCGGTCGGTCCTCAAAGGGTAGATCTCCTTCTAAGCATTGAGATGCTTCCAGCATTGTCCTTGAGGAGAATAAGCCGGCCAAACAACCCTGGCGGGAGGTCCTTGCCTCCAAAGCATTAACGGGGTCCCAAGATCGATCTGAGGCATCCACCTCCAGAGAGCTCTTGGTGCCATGTTCTGAGGTCGTGGCCCGCTCCGCCGGTACTGACACCCAGACATCGGCAGGCTCCATGGATCAACGCATCCTAGCCATTGAGCGCAACCTAGCGGCCTTGTTAGTGGCCTCCGTACCGCTAAAGCCGCTACAGTTTGTTCCGCAGTCATCGGTGCCGATACCAGTACCAGATGTATCTGCAGCTACTGTTCCGCCGCTCTCCATGCTGCCGCCCATGCCAGCCCTAAAATCAGCGTCCGGCATTGAGGGTCCAGTATCGAGGCATTCTGATGCCGACTTCAATCAGTATCAGTGACAGGCAGTACAAGAGCACCCGCCCGTCGATACTTCGAGTCTTCCGAATCCGATGATTCTGATGAATCCATCGATACTGCAGCGGTTCTTCCGTAGGATCCCTCTCCTTCACCGCAACATCAGATGTCTCCTCCGGAGGACATGTCTTTTGAAGACTTTATATGGGATGTGGCTCAGGGCCTCTCAATCACCGTGACCCCCAAGAAGGAACCGAGAGCTGAAGAACTTGAAGTTCTTCAGTATTCGACAGCCCCCAAGGAGGCTGCAACCTTCCCATACACCTGATTTTGCATGATCTCATGCTTAGAATGTGGGAAATACCCTTAACATCCACATTCTCGAAGACTCGATACAATGTACCGGGTACAGCAGTGTCCCGGGTTCCAAAAAATGCAGTTACCACACCATTCCATGGTTGTGGAATCGGTAATGCGCCGGATTAAAAGTGCCAAGACACCATTCCTCTAATCCTCCGGGCCGTGAGGTGAGGACTCTCGATACCTTTGGTCGTCGATGTTTTCAGGCCTCTATGCTGTCGGCCAGAATAAGTTCTTACATGTTTCTTCGAGAGGTTACTAAAGATTTGGAACTCATAGCCCCTCTTCTCCCCGATGACAAGAGGGACGATTTCCTTACTCTGGTTAAGCATGCCCAAAATGTTTCTAAATTCATGAACAGGGCAACGTTTGATTGTTTTGAATGTATTAGCAGAACGTCTGCTATTTCTATCAGTGCACGTCTGATTGCTTGGCTACAAGCATCCGATTTAGAGCAGTGGGTGCAAGATAAGCTGGGGAATATTCCTTACACAGGAGAAAACCTTTTTGGCAAGGACTGGCAGGATAAAGCTTCTCAGCTTGAGTCCGAGAACACTACCTTAAATAGATTATCCAGGACCACTGCCAACCCAGCTAAGAAAAAGGCAGTTAAGAAACCCTTTTTCAACAGAAAAAGAAATTCTATCCTCCTTATACCCAAACTGGCCACTGTCCAATCCATGCTCCCCAGAAGGGACAGCAGCAGCCAAAACAACAAAGGAAGGCTCGTCCCCAGAGCTCAACCAGCTCAGCAGACACAGCCTCCGCAAGGTCTTTGACTCCTTCCTAGAGAACTTAGTCATCCTTCCTCGAGAAATACCAGAGCCTCTCAACATTCCAGGCAGACTGTTACTTTGCCGAGAGGTGGCAGCAGATAACATCTGAGCATTGGACTCTCTCCATAGTGACAGAGGAGTACAAACTCCACTTCCACAGTATGCCCCCTCTCTCTGCTCCAAGAGAGTTCAGTTCTCGGTGCCCCCTCACCACTCTTGTGTCAAGTGGTCACCTCACTCCTTACTTAGGGGAGCGATAGAGGAGGTACCTCTTTCTCAATAAGGCCTGGGCTTCTACTCCCCCTACTTCCTTATTCCAAAGTAAACAGGAAGGTACAGGCCCATATTGGACCTCAGGGGGTTAAACAAGTATCTCTTCCGAGAAAAATTCAAAACGATCTCTCTCGGAACACTCCTCCCTTACATTCAGAGTCAGGATTGGCTATGTTCTCTAGACCTAAAAGATGCCTATACACATATCCTTATTCATGCAGAACACAGGAGGTTTCTTTGATTCCTTTTTCAGGGAAGACATTACCAGTACAGAGTTCTACTCTTTGGCCTGGCTTCAGCCCCAAGAGTTTTCATGAAATGCATGGCAGTATTAGCAGCATTTTTAAGGACTCTAGGGATATTCGTCTTCCCCTACTTAGACGACTGGCTGATCCAAGCCACCAACGGGCTACCTGCAAGTTTCTGCTTGCAGATGGTGCGTCGAGGGATGAAGGGTTGGGAAGAGCAGAACGAGTCCCTCTTCGGCTCATCTGATTCAACTTCCTTAGCCCTGACTCTCTCATCCTTGCCTGAGGTGGCCAAGGGAATGGAGCAGAGAGCTCTGAGCAGGAGGGTTCAAGCGGAGAAGGGAAAGCCTCTGCAGAGACCCTGTTGATGTCAAAAGGGGCGCACGAGGAGAAGATCCGTGTGCAGCACCACCATAGTCCCTCTTGGCGTGAGACAGTGAGGGCCGGGAATGGCCAGCCATGCTTCCCTGGTTGGCCAAGTTTCCCTGCGGGAGGACCCGACCTGATGGCAGAGTTCATTTTCAGTGCCTAGGAGGACAGCTGGATGTCTCCCGATGCTCCAGTCATCGTGGTGTCCCCACCTGAGGTGTCACTGGCGATGTTTATCACTGTGGCATTGATACCCTCATTGGTGGTGGTTCTGGAGGAACTCCTACAAGCCTTAGAAGCTCACTTGGTGGCGGTGAAAGCCCTGCATAACACAGACTTCACAATTCGGAGGACATCATCACTGTACTCCTTCCAGCCTATCCTTGAGACCCATGCCTTGCCTATCACAGCTGGGACATTGGATGGGAGATTGGTAGCAACTGTGGTGGCCGGAGCTGTTTCCCTCTCCATTGTATCAGAGTCTGAGGTCATTGGGCATCACCATTACCATGCCGGATGCAAGGGGGAGCCATAGACATCCACCCTCTGCTGAGCCATGCAGTTGCCGTTTGGAGGAGACTCTGCATTATTTATTTATTTAAACTTATTTTTATACCGCCTTTCTACTGTTCAAAGCAGTTTACCGATAACCAAGAATCAAAACAGGGCCAAAGGAGGCAGTCTGTTGTACAGGGAATTGTACAGCATAACAGTAAAATAAATAAAAACTCTGAACTATTTACAGTTTAAATAAAGTGTATAAATCTACATTTGTTTTCTGTATTGGGACCAATGGTTTGTTAACAGTACATGTGTATTTTGTTCTAACAGTATTTTGCTATGGCAGTTGGGTCTCTGAGTCCAAGTTAGTTCTGTTTTCTTCTTGGAAGAGAGATGTTTTTAGTTTTTTCTGGAATTCGGTCAGGTCTGAGCACCGTCTTAGGGGCGGGAGAAGGGAATTCCATAATGTGGGGGTGAACAGGGTAAATTCCCAATTACAAGTTGACTGCCGGCCTCTAATCTTCTGGGTTGGGATCTTAAGTTGAGTGTTCTTTCTTCTTAGGGGTATGTTCAATGGTGCCGTGGCTCCGATATCGCATGGAAGCCACTACCGCTGTTTAGTAAACATACCGCTTAGTTTTTCGTTCTTGGGGTTTGAGATCAGGGACTGAAGGCAGGCGGCAGATTCCTTGTGTAAGATTTTAAATAAACTCCAGGAACAAGCAGGAATAAGTCTTCACATATAGGAATGAGTCTTCACATATGGGTACGTCGGTACCGACGGAGCCTGTGCGAGAACGCTCCCCAGCTTCCCAAAAAGGAAAGCTTTTGGGAGCATCCCACAGCGCCTGCGCGCTGCCTTCCCACCTTTCCTAACCGCCTCTCCCCAGTTCTTCTTTTCCGCGGAGCCAGCAGGTCGTGTTCCTGTCACCGCTGAAGAAGTTCTTTGTTTTATTTTATTTCTTTGGTCGCGCGTCTGCCTTCCCTGACATCGGACCGGTACCACCGGTCTTTCTTTCTTTTCTTATAAAAAAAAAAAGAACATATTTTTCCCTCACTTAGTGTGTTTTTTCCTCTTTTGGGCCTTAGGCCTCACGAGAAATTTTCCTCATGGAAAAACCAGCCTCCGGGTTTAAAAAATGCACTAAGTGCAACGGTACTATTTCTGTTACCGACACCCATGAATGGTGTCTTAAATGTTTGGGTCCTGACCACTCCATTTTGGATTGTTCGTCCTGCTCCTTGATGTCCAAACGAGGTTTACAGAACCGAGCAGCCAAGCTCCATGTGCTGTTTCCCTCTGATGCAGCTTCGGTAGCATCGACGTCTTCCAGGGCTTCTTCTTCCTCCCATGGATCTCAGGTAACCAAACATAAATCCAGCCGGTCCTCGAAGGGTAGATCTCCTTCCAAGCATTGAGATGCCTCCGGGCTTGCCCTCGAGGATCCTGCACCGGCAAAACTACCCCGGCGGGAAGCTCCGGCTTCCAAAGCTCCACCTATGGGGTTACAGGTTGACATCGATGGCACGGCCTCGACCGATCACCTGTTAGAATGCTCTGGGGTACCGGCACAACCTTCCGGTACCGAGTTCCAGGCATTCATGGTGTCGATGGATCAGAATGTTCTATCCATGCAGCAGGCTATCACAGCCTTCATTCAAGCTGCGACACCGCTGATACCACAACAAACTCCGTTGTCGGTATCTGCCCAGGTACCGGCACCAATGCCGGTACCGGTACCGACTGCATCGACATCGGCCATGGTGTCGTCTGCAGCGGTTCCCTGTCTAGGGATGCCTATCGGTACCGAACCGGTATCGATAACGCCCGATGTCGATACCGCTCGGTACGCGTATCAGCTTTAAAAGAGCACCCTGACAGTCGATACTTTGATTCCTTCGAAGATTCTGATGCATCGGAGGCATCTGCTGAAGTATCCATAGCCCTTCCTGAGGAGCCGCTTCCTCCAAAAAGAAGAATGTCTCCTCCAGAAGACTTGTCCTTTCAAGACTTCATAAGAGAAGTGGCTAAAGGGCTTTCTATTTCAGTAACCTCTGAATCAGAGCCTAGAGCTAAAAAATTGGATATTTTAGGTTATGCTAAGGCTCCTAAGGAGGCAGTCACCTTGCCAATTCATGAGATTCTTTATGATCACATGATTGACTTATGGGAGACTCCTCTCACTATCTCTCCTCATTTTCGTAGGTTGGACACTATGTACCGTGTCCCTCCTTGTCCTGGTTTTCATAAAACACAGCTTCCTCACCATTCTATTGTGGTAGAGTCAGCTATGAAAAAGATAGAGTGCAAAAAGACACTCCTCTGCTCCTCCAGGAAGAGAATGCAGGACCTTGGATGCTTTTGGTAGGAAAATCTTCCAAGCCAGTATGCTCATTGCCAGAATCAACTCCTATAGTCTTTATATGGGTATGTTTCTGAAAGAAGTTGCAGATAAGCTGCACACTTTCCTCCCTTTTCTTCCAGAGGATAAAAGGGAAGAATTTCTTATTTGGCTTAAGCATACTAAAGATATTTCAAAATTTTCCAACCGTGCAGCTTTTGACTCCTTTGAGGGTGCCAGCAGGGCTTCGGCCATTGCCATAGCTGCACGCAGACTTGCTTGGCTCCAAGCTTCTGATCTAGAATCTTGGGTCCAGGATGGCTTGGGAAATTTTCTCTGTACAGGAGAAAACCTGTTTGGCAAAGATTGGCAAATAAAAGCCACTCAAATGGATGCAGAAAATTCTGCTTTGGATAGACTTTCAAAGTCAACCTCCATTCCTGCCAAGAAAAAACCTTTCAAGAAGTCTTTTTTCAAGAAAGGCAGATTCCATCCTGCTTCTGGCCAACAATCATCTACAGGTCGTTTTGCTGCTAAGCGTCAGCAGCCTAAACAGGCCAGGCCTAAGCCTACAGGGGCTGCTGCAACTCAGCAGACCCAGCCTCCTCAGGGTTTTTGACTTGATGCTAGAGAACTTAGCCTTTCTGGCTCTGAAACAGCCAGAGCCTCTCACTATTCCAGGAAGGTTAGCTCATTTTGCTCCCATATGGGAGCAAATTACAGCAGAGCAGTGGACCCTCTCCATCATAAGGAAGGGCTACAAACTTCATTTCTCAAACATTCCTCCTCACACCATGGTGAGACATTTCAATTCTCCAACATCTCTCCTCGGCCTTCCAGGTCAGGAGGTAGCTGCCCATCTTGCCCAAGGGGCAATAGAAGAAGTACCTCTTCTTCAACAAGGGTCAGGGTTTTACTCCCCCCTACTTTCTGATCCCAAAGAAAACAGGGGCTACAGACCCATATTAGATCTCAGAGAATTGAACAAATTTCTATGCAAGGAGAAATTCAAGATGCTTTCTCTGGGTACTCTCCTTCCATACCTTCAGAGTCAGGATTGGCTTTGTTCTCTAGATCTCAAGGATGCGTACACACATGTCCTCATCCAGCCATCTCACAGAAGGTTCCTCCGTTTTCTTTTCCAAGGAAAGCATTACCTCTAGAGGGTGCTTCCTTTCGGTCTGGCCTTTGCTCCAAGAGTGTTCACCAAATGCATGGCAGTAGTAGCTGCATTTCTACGCACTCTGGGAATATTTGTATTCCCATACCTGGGCGACTGGCTCATCCGAGCTCCATCTCAGTCAGAGGCCCAGACTTCCCTGGACTGCACAAGGTGCATTCTGCACTATCTGGGACTTGTGGTAAACCTCCCAAAGTCCCATCTCACCCCTACTCAGTCCCTAGAGTTCATAGGGGCCTGGCTAGATACTATTTATTTTATTTATTTATTTATTTACATTCTCTTATATACCGCACTATTCGGCATCAGCGCGGTTCACATAGAACAAAAAGTCTCAGTACAATAACATGCATGAGTTTACAGATAACAAGGGGAGGAACTTGGATAACAGGGGAAACTATTTACAGTCTATTTACAGATATAATACTACAGCATGGCTACAAGTTATTAGGAACAGGTGCTAATAATATGTTCAATAAACAAAGCGATTTGTCCTAATTCTGTTATTGAGATACCATGGAACTGAATAGCTGGGAGGAATCACTGAAGTCGATGGGTGTAAATGGCTCAATAAGATGTTTGTTAAAGAGGTGGAATTTGAGGGCTTTCCTGAATTGTGTTAAGCTGTCAATGGCCCGTATGTCAGGAGGTAGTGTATTCCAGCACCTAGGGGCACAGAGGGTAAAGGCTCTATTGGCTGTGGAAGAAGAGCAGCTTGTAAGGGCCTTTGGGAGTTTTAAGGAGTTGATGGCTGATGATCTTCTTGCTCTATTTGGTGAAGTGGTATGGATAAGGTCAGATAAGGAAGGAGCAGAGAGCTTATTGAGGGCTTTGAACGTGAGAAGTAGCGTTTTGAAGATAATTCTGGCCTGAACGGGTAGCCAATGTAATTGAATCAGCAAAGGAGTAACATGGTCAGTCCTGGCAGCCCCCTGGAGTATCCTTGCTGCGGCATTCATAGCCAGCTGTAATGGGTTTAAAGTGGATTGAGGAAGACCTTGGAGAATGACATTGGTGTAATCGAAGTGTGGTATTATCAGTGCCTGGTATATAGTCCTGAAATCTTTTGGTTCTAGCATGGAGCGTAGGTGTCTCAGGGAACGGATCTTGTAATATATTGTTCTGACTGTGTTTCCTATGTGGGACTTCATATCCAGGCGTTGATCCAGAGTGACACCTAGGACCTATCTTCCTCAGGCCCGTTGCCTACGCCTAGTACAGTTAGCCTCCCAGATTCAGTCAAAGAGCCATTTAACTGCCCGGGAGATGCTACAACTGCTAGGCCACATGGCATCCACAGTGCATGTGGTACCCTATGCTCACCTTCACATGAGAGCAGCTCAATGGACTTTGTCCACCCAGTGGACTCAAGCATCAGGGGCTCTGTCAGACAAAATAGCAACCTCCAGGCTCCTCTTTTAGTCTCTCCAGTGGTGGAGGTCTACCCAAAATCTGTTGCTGGGGTCCCCTTTCCAACAGTTGTTACCCCAGGCAACCCTCACAACAGATGCCTCCCAAACAGGTTGGGGAGCTCATCTGCAAGACCTCTCCACTCAGGGCACTTGGTCTCCACAGGAGATCTCTCTACATATCAACCACTTTGAGCTCCGAGCAGTTTTTCTAGCTCTCAAGGTCTTCCATACCCTGCTCAGCTACAAGACAGTCCTCATTCATACGGACAATCAGGTAGCCATGTTTTACATAAACAAGCAAGGAGGAACTGGCTCTCTGTCACTTTGCAACGAAGCTTTAAGATTGTGGGCCTTCACCAGAGAGCATCAAATCCATCTCCTGGCCGTATACCTTCCAGGAATCCAAAACTCTTGGGCAGACAGACTCAGTCGAGTTCTGCTTCCACACGAATGGTCCCTGCACATGGACCAAGTACTCAGAATCTTTCAAGAGTGGGGAACCCTGGACATAGACCTCTTTGCAAGTCCGTGGAATGCCAAACTTCCCCGGTTCTGTTCCAGAATTCCATGTCAGGGAGTTCAGGCCAAGGATGCCTTCCTCCTTCACTGGGGTCAAGACTTCCTGTATGCCTTTCCACTCATTCCCTTAATTCCCAAGACTCTGTTCAAGCTCCAGAGGGATCAAGGATCCATGATCCTCATAGCTCCACGCTGGCCACGCCAAGTGTGGTACCCTGCATCTCTCTCAAGCTCCCTCCCTAGACTTGGGAGCTGCTCCAGACCTTCTGTCCCAGGAGGAGGGGACTTTGTGGCACCCAAACCCCAAGTCCCTTCACCTCCGAGCTTGGTTGCTGAAGGCCTGGACCTTCAAGGTTGGAATCTTTCTCAGCAGGTGAAGGATATCCTCCATGCTTCCAGAAAACCTTCTACTAGATGTTCCTATGCTTTTAAATGGAAAATGTTTTCCATTTGGTGTACTGAGAAGGGTCTTGACCCTCTAGCACTACCTTTGAATTCTCTATTGCAATATCTCCTGCATCTCTCCAATGCAGGCCTTAAGACAAATTCAGAAAGGGTCCATTTGAGTGCTATTGCAGCATCCCTTAAGCCTATCAATGGACAGCCTATTTCCTCTCATCCTCTTATTGCAAGATTCATGAGAGGCCTAACTTTAACTAAACCTCCCATTAGGCCTCCTCCGGTGGCATGGGACTTAAATCTGGTTCTTGGTCAGCTTATGAAGCCACCTTTTGAACCCTTAGCCACCACCTCCTTGAAATTTCTTTCCTGGAAGGTTATTTTCCTCATTGCAGTCACCTCAGCTCGCCGCATCAGTGAACTGCAGGCCTTAGTGGCTAATCCACCTTATACAAGGTTCCATCATGATAAGGTAGTCCTTAGGACCAATCCACACTTTATGCCTAAAGTGGTCTCACCTTTTCATCTTAATCAAGAGGTGTATTTACCTGTCTTTTTTCCAGGTCCTCATGCATCAAGTGCAGAGAGGAATCTTCATACCCTGGATTGTAAGAGAGCTCTTGCCTTTTACTTACAAAGGACACAGCAATATAGAAAGTCTTCTCAACTCTTTGTTGCTTTTGATCCCTCTCATTTGGGACTTCCAGTCTCTAAGAGGACACTGTGCAATTGGATTGCTCAGTGTATTTCTTTCGCCTACCAGAGTAAGAACCTTTCTCTGGAGGGCCATGTCATAGCTCATAATGTAAGGGCCATGGCCACCTCTATGGCTCATCTAAATTCTGTGTCCATCGACCAGATCTGTCGAGCGGCCACCTGGGCCTCGGTTCATACCTTCACAGCCCATTACTGTTTGGACAAGGACTCCCGCCAGGATGCCTTGTTTGGTCAGGCTGTTCTCAAACACCTGTTCCATGCTTAATCAACTCCTGCCCTCTTTCCCTGGATGGATGCCTGAGATCCATAGGAGGAGATAGAGCCCTTCCCAGGGTCTCATAACCTTGGGGATCTCCCAGGCATCTCTAGCTAGGGAGTCCCCATATGTGAAGACTCATTCCTGCTTGTTCCTGGAGATAGCACAGTTACTTACCTGTAACAGGTGATCTCTGGGAACAGCAGGAATAAGTCTTCACAACCCACCCACCTCCCCTAGGAGTTGTATCTCTCTATCTATCTTTCCTTTCCTCTCTCTATTTGTCTCAGCTTTAAAACTCGAACTGGGGAGAGGCGGTTAGGAAAGGCGGGAAGGCAGCACGCAGGCGCTGTGGGATGCTCCCAAAAGCTTTCCTTTTTGGGAAGCTGGGGAGCGTTCCCGCGCAGGCTCCGTCGGTACCGACGTACCCATATGTGAAGACTCATTCCTATATGTGAAGACTTATTCCTGCTGTTCCCAGAGATCACCTGTTACAGGTAAGTAACTGTGCTTTATGGTGAGAGCCTTATATCTAAGTCTAGCAGTGAAGGGGAGCCAATGAAGCTGTATCAGTATGGGGTGTGATGTGAGCACGGTATGGAGCTCCGAAAAGACTGCATTACTGCGACTTCCTCTCTGAGTCTGAATTGGAATGGGAAACCAAGGTGGAAGAGATGGTGTCATACATTTGGACCCCAGATCTCCTGTTCAACCCGTCACCCCCTCCGAATTGGTGGAAGTTGCCCCCAGAAGACATGTCCTTCCAGGATTTTGTTTGGGACCTGACCAAGTCGATCCCCTTTTCTTTGGAATCAGAAGAGGAATGGAGTGCAGAGGAAATGGAACTCCTCCAGCACCCCTCGGCTCCTCGTGAGGCAGTGAAGGTCCTCATCCATAATGTCCTGCAGAGGCTGCTGCTGCAGCTATGGAAGGTGCCGCTTATGCTTCCGGTCGTCAGCCACCGGCTTGACTCCCTGTACCAGATGCAGAAGCCTCAATTTCCCCACAATTTCATTGTCATCGAGTCTGCCTTAAAACATGCAAAGAGTGCTAAAACACACTCCTTGGTGCCACCCACGCGGGAGGCGAAGACCCTGAACTCCTTCGGGAGGGGGTGCTTCCAGGGTTCTCTGCAGATAGCCTGGATTCTGACCTACCAGACTTACATGGCTATGTTCCTCTAGGATGTCATGCTAGATATAGATGACTTTGCTTCCCTTGTTGCCGAGGATTGCTGTGTCTTTCGAAACCTTGTAGCTCATGGCAAGGATTGCTTGAAATTTATGGTCCAGGGCGCAAATGACACCTTGGAATCCACTGGTAGGGTGGCAGCTGTAAGTATTGCGGTTTGACAGATGGCCTGGTTGCAGTCCTCTGACTTGGAGCAGTGGGTCCAGGACAAGATCACCAATGTCCCCTGTCAGGATAAGAGAAGCTTTTTGGCAAACCCGTGGAAGAGAAGGCTAAGGAGCTGGAGAAGGAGCAGATGACCCATACCAGTCTCTCCTGAGAGCCTGTGGACCCTGTGCAGAAGAAACAACAGGACAAGAAGGCTTTCTTTCCTTGCCCTCAGATGTACTTTCCGTCCCAGCAGCAGGTGCAGCCTAAGGCCCAGGCTTCCTGTTCACAGTGGAGAGAGAAAACCCTAAAGGCACAGCCTGCCCCCCAGCCAAAGTTGGGTGTGAGTTTCTGAGGGGATTCTCAGGAACATAGCTTGTTGATCATTGTCTGCTGAGGTCCCCCTGATAGTGGGACGATGGCTCGTCCACTTTGTCCACTGGTGGCCTCTCATCACCTCCGACACCTGGGTATTGCAGCTCGTCTGAAGTGACTATCGGTTGCATTTCATCCAGTTTCTGCCCCCTTACAACCCCAGGGAGTACCTCATTGGCCTTGCGAATCGGCTTCTACTGCAGACAGAGGTCGTGGCCCTGCTGGTCGACCTCACTATTGAGCCGGTTCCCCTGGCCCAGATCAGACAGGGCTTCTACTCCAGGTATTGTTATTGTTTGTTTAATATAAACTTGATTAACTGCCTTTAACTCCAAGTATCAAGGTAGTATACATTTAAAAACCCCCAATAAAATACAATAATATAAAACACACACACACAGAGCACCTCACATCTATCCCAGCAGTGCCACAAGTATAATCGCGGGTCCTACAGAAAAAACATCTGGTTCTGCCTCGTCAACCAGCTGTTGGAGTACCTTCTGCACCTCTCCAATTCTGGGCTCAAGTCTACCTCTGTGCATGTCCATCTCAGTGTGATAGGAGTGTTCCATCATGGCTGTGGAGGAAAACCCGTGTTGGCTCAACCTCTGGTAGACTAATTTATGCAGGGCTTGCTTCTTTTGAAGTCTCCAGTCAAGCCCCTAAGGTCGCTTGGGACCTGAACGTGGTCCTTGGCTTGCTCATGCAGTCTCCCTTTGAGATGCTGGATGCATACCCTCTGAAATTCTTGACCTGGAAGGTCCTCTTCCTGAGGGCTGTCACATTGGCCCGATATGTTAGTGATCTCCAGGCTCTGGTCGTGCACCCTCCGTACGCAAGTTTCACCAGAGCTGGGTGGTGCTCCGCACATACCCCCCTCTGCCTTTCACCTCAACCAGTCCATTGTCCTTCCAACGTTCTTTCCCCAGTCTCTTGCCAATCACGTTGAGGCATCGTTGCACACTCTGGAATGCAAGCGTGTGTTGGCCTTCTAGCTGGAGTGCACGAAGGTGCACCATCAATCCTCCCAGCTATTCTTCTTCTTCGACCCCAGTAGTTTGGGTGTTGCTGTATTGAAGCATATGCTATACTTCTGCGTCGTGAACTGCGTCGCCCATGCGTATTTCTTGGCTGGTCTGAGCCATGAGGGTCATGTCTTGGCTCATAATGTCCGTGCAATGGCTACATCGGTAGCCAACCTCCATTCTGTCTCCACAGAGGAAGTCTGCAGGGCTGCAACATGTTCTTTGGTCCATACATTCGCAGCCCATTACTGTTTGGATGGGGATTCCCGCCAGGACAGCAGTTTTGGCCAGGCTGTGCTCTGGCATCTCCTTGGGTTTTGAGGGTCAACTTCTGCCCACCGGCCTTCTGTCCATCCAGGCTGCCTGCTAAAATTTCCTTGGTCGATGTTGACTATGGATAATGAATCAGATGAGTCCCTTGGCGGGACTACCTCTATAGGCATCCTGGCATCTCTAGTTCTCGATGCCTTGCTGGGCTGTGTTATCCTCGGGTTCTGGTAGCCTGTAGCTTGGGAGTCCCATATGTGAGGACTTATATCTCCAGGAACAAACAGAAAGTCAGTCTTCACATATGGGTGACCTCAGCAACACAGGCATAAATAGTTCAACCAGAATTCTGTGATCCTCAGTCTTGAAGGACTAGAAAAGGGGACTGTTACTTCTGGAGAGAGATCTGCAATTGTGAGTATATACTTCAGGGAATTTTCTGAAAGGAATTCTTTCTATTAAAGCTAATTAATCTCTGAACCACTATTTTTTGTTAAATCAGTCAGGGCCTAGTAGCAGCAGTTTAAGTTTAAATGTAAAACACAGAAGAGAGCTTTCTGGTTAAATTTGGAACCCAGCAGAGAGCTTGTAATTTAAATTTAATAGTCACTCAGGGCCTAGCATCAGCAAAGTACTTTAGGTTTAAATTTAAAACACAGAAGAGAGCTTTCTGGTTAAATTTAGAACCCAGCAGAGAGCTTGTAGTTTAAATTTCATAATAAGTTAGAGCCTAGCTTCAGCAAAGAGCTATAATTTAAATCAAATCAGAATATAGCTTACCTCAGCAGCACAGGACAGGGTACTGTGTAGCAGCCCTCTTTTAATAAGTGTTATGATAAAATGAGGAAAATAGTAAAGAAAAACTAAAAGGAGCAGTTGCAAAGGTTAAAGACTTACATCAAGCTTGGGTGTTGTTGAAAAATATTATCTTGGAAGCACAGAGCAGCTGTATTCCACGCTTTAAGAAAAGTGGAAGGAAGTCCAAAAAACTGCCAGCATGGTTTAAAGTTGAGGTCAGAGAGGCTGTTGCCCAAAAAGCATCTTTCAGGAAATGGAAAAAAGAGCCAAACGACAAAACCTGGAAACAGCACAAGCACTGGCAAGTCAAATGCAAGGCATTGATAAGGCAGGCAAAGGGAGAATTTGAGAAGAAGCTTGCTGCGGAAGCAAAAACGTGAAATAGACTTTTTCAAGTACATTCGTAGCAAACAACCTGTGAGAGAGTCAGTTGGTCCATTAGATGATAGAGGCGTTAAAGGGGCACTAAGAGGCGACAAGGCAATAGCGGAGAGACTGAATGTTTTCTTTGCTTCAGTCTTTACTGAGGAAGATGTAGGGATGTTACCCATGACTGAAGTGATATTTAAAGGTGTGGAAGAATTGAAGGAAATATTGATACATCAGGAAGATGTATTACAACTATTAGATAAACTGAAGAGTAGCAAATCACCTGGGCCGGATGGTATACATCCAAGGGTGTTGAAAGAACTGAAATATGAGATTGCAGACCTACTATTAGTAATCTGTGAACTATCATTAAAATCATCTCTAATACCTGAAGATTGGAGGATCGCCAATGTAACACCAGTTTTTAAAAAGGATTCCAGGGGTGAACCGGGAAACTACAGACCGGTGAGCCTGATGTCAGTACTGGGAAAAATGGTAGAAACCATCATAAAGAATAAAATTACTCAGCATGTAGATAGTCATGGCCTAATGGGAGACAGCCAACATGGCTTTAGACAAGGAAGATTTTGTCTTACTAATCTGTTATGTTTTTTTGAAGGTGTGAATAAACAGGTGGACAAAGGTGAGTCGGTTGATATAGTGTATCTGGACTTTCAGAAAGCCTTTGACAAGGTCCCTCATCAGAGACTTTTGGCAAAACTAAAGAGTCATAGGATAGGAGGCAGTGTACTGTTGTGGATCAGGAACTTATTAAAAGATAGAAAGCAGAGGGTAGGGCTAAATGGCCAATTTTCCCAATGGAGAAAGGTGAATAGTGATGTACCCCAGGGATCTGTGCTGGGTTCGTTGCTTTTTGACATATTCATAAATGACCTGGAAAGTGGAATAACGAGTGAGGTTATCAAATTTGCAGATGACACAAAGCTATTTAAAGTTGTTAAAACCCAAGAGGATTGTGGAAAATTGCAAGAGGATCTTGATAAATTAGAAGACTGGGCATCAAAATGGCAGATGAAATTTAATGTGGACAAGTGCAAAGTTATGCACCTAGGGAAGAACAACCCAAACTATGGTTACACAATGCAAGGTTCCACATTAGGAACCACCACCCAGGAAAAAGATTTAGGCGTCATTGTGGATAACATGTTAAAACCCTCGGCCCAGTGTGCAGCGGTGGCCAAGAGAGCAAATAGAATGCTAGGTATCATAAGGAAAGGAATGGAAAATAAAACAAAAGATATTATAATGCCTCTATATCGTTCCATGGCGAGACCGCACCTTGAATATTGTGTGTAATTCTGTTCGCCGTATCTTAAAAAGGATATAGCGTTATTAGAAAAGGTTCAGCCATCAAAATGGTAAAGGGGATGGAAGGATACTCCTGTGAAGAAAGGCTAAAAAGGTTAGGGCTCTTTAACCTGGAAAAGAGACGGCTGAGGGAAGATATGATAGAAGTCTATAAATTAATGAACTGAGTGGAACGGGTAAACATAGATCGATTGTTTACCTTATCAGAATATAGAAAGACTAGGGGACATGCAATGAAGCTACAGGGTAAACTATTTAAGACTAATAAAAGAAAATATTTTTTCACTCAACATGTAATCAAACTCTGGAATTTGTTACCGGAGGATGTGGTAAAGGCTGTTAGTGTTGCTGGTTTTAAAAAAGGTTTGGACAAGTTCCTGGAGGAAAGGTCCATAAACCATTATTAAGAAGGGACCCAGGATATCAATGCTTGACCCAGTACAAGCATTGTGGAGCCTGTGTCTTTTGGGGAAACTGCTAGGTACGTATGACCACTGCTAGGTACGTATGACCACTGTTGGAAACAGGATACTGGGCTTGATGGACCTTGGTCTGACCCAGTATGGTATATCTTATGTTCTTATCAGTACTGATGGAGTCCAGCATGGGAACACTCCCCAGCATTCAATAGTAATGTTTTTAGGAGCGTTACTCCATGCATGCATGGCTGCCTTCCCATCTTCTCTCCTGGTCTCCTCAGTTGTCTTTTTTTCTGTGGAGCCATTGGGACTTTGTCCCTGCCAGCCACATGAAGAGACTTCCAATTCTCTGTGTTACCATTGAAGTACTTTGGTTTGCCTTTCCGTCGACTGACTCTACTCCCTGTTGATTCTGGTTCTTGTTCTCATTTTATTTTCTATATTTTTTTATTTTTTTTGTAATTTTATAAGAATTTTGTTTGAGGCCTACAGCCTCTTCGGGCACCATTGCCCAATTTGATTTTGCCTCCATACTTTTTCCAAATATGGAGAAGCCCTAGAGTGGTTTTAAAAAATGCTCCAAGTGTTCTAGTACCATTTCTATCACTGACGAGCATAACTGGTGCCTTAAATGTTTTGGCCCAGACCACGATGTAGATTCCTATCCCTCCTGTTACCATATGAGATCCAGAGGTAGGAAGAACCGGGACAAACAGAAGGCTAAGCGTTTTCCAACAGACTCAACTCCTTCGGTGCACTCCTTGTGGGCGTTGACTACATTTAAATCTTCCTGTGTGTCCAGGTTGTCACTTATAAAGGACCAGCATCATTCTGAGTCACCAGTGGTTAAGGAAAAGAAGACATCAACCTCTGCATCAGCTTTGCACACGGAGCATCGACATCAACACCAACATTCATCCAATTCTGATACAGACCGTCCAACGAAGCAACCCCAGCAGGAGGTTTCACCCTCTAAAGCTGCAAAGGAGCTCAGGGATGTCCCCGAGGTTCAGTCCTCTGTGGAGCCCCTGATACCAGCGTCCGGAGACAGAAACATAGAAACACGCTCTTCCATATCAACCACTGCAACTGTCCCCTTTTTTCCTTTAGAGATCCTCTGTGTTTGTCCCATGCCTTTTTGAATTCAGACACTGTCCTCATCTCTATCACCTCCACTGGGGGACTATTCCACAGATCTACTACTCTTTCCGTAAAATAATATTTCCACATATTAACAGTCTGTTAATACCTATATTGATGAATCTGTCAGACCAGTGTGATGTCACCGAGAAATGGTTGAGAATCAGCAGCTGAGGGGCTCTCAGAAGATCCAGCAGGACAAAGAGACTCATAGCATTGATCTCGCTGCTGTCTGAGACTCCAGCCAGGTGCTTTGCCTTTGCCATGTGCTCAGCAAGGTGCCGTGATCCAAACAGCGAGTCTGTGCCACTCCAAAAGGCTTCCTCCTCTTCAAAGAAAAGCAACTGCAGAGTCATCTCTGACCCCTGCTGCTTGATTTGTCCACACAGTTGTTACAGGAGTCACTCCTCCCCCAGTACTGACACTCAATGACCACATAATCACCATATAGCGCAGCATTGCTGTGTTCCTAATGGCAGTAACACCGATGTCATCAAGTGTACCGCAGCCGACACTGGTTCCACCGATGCCGAGCACAGACACCGCTCTTAACACCGTTACGTGGGCACCTCCTGCCTCGTATCGCTCCATTGAGTAGAGGTATGGAGCATCGGATAAGGATTACTTTGATTTCCTCCAGGACTTGGACTCCGGATCAAAAGCCTCTGACTTGGTATCCATCGGTTCCAGTCCCCATAAGAATGTGTTATTGGATCCATCATCTCCCTATGAGCGTTGAAGATCACCACTTGAGGACATGTCCTTTCAGGATTTTATCAAAGATATGGCGACTGCCCTTGACATCTCAGTGGCTACTGAAATGGAGCCAAGTGCTGAGGAGCTCGATATCCTCCAGTATCCATTGGCAACAAAAGAGGCCGCTACCCTCCCGGTTCATAACATTTTGAAAAATGTAATGTCTAAAATGTGGGAGGCTCCCATGTCAAACCCTGCTATCAGTAAGAGACTTGATATCCTTTATAAGATACCTCCCTCTGCAGGTTTCCAGAAGCCACAACTCTCTCAGCATTCCATGGTAGTGGAGTCTGCCATGAGGAGGATAAAGAGCCAGAAAAACCACTCCTCGGTGTCTTCTGGAAGAGAAACAAGAGCTTTTGATGCCTTTGGAAGGAAGGCCTTCCAGGCTACAATTCTGGCCTCGAGAATAGACTCCTACATGCTTTGTATGGGCATGTTCCTTAAGGGATGTCTCAAGGGACATAGCAGAGTTCACCATCCTGCTGCCTTCTGACAAGCAGGCAGCTCATCAGGTCTTAGTTACACATGACCAAAACACATCCAAATTCTTAACAAGAGCAGCGTTTTGATGCCTTTGAGGCCAATAGCAGATCTGCTGCAGCCTGCATTGGATTTAGGAGGACAACATGGCTCCAAGCATCTGACCTGAAACAATAGGCCCAGGATACATTAATCAACATTCCCTGCAATGATGAGAACTTCTTTTGCCAAAGGTGAAGGGAGAAAGTCGGGGAGATAGAGACTGACGGCCACACCATGAAAAGGCTTTCAGGAAAGACAGCAGACTCTTCTAAAAAGAAGACAGGCTTTTTAGTGACATTCTTCCCCAAAAAAGAAGCGTTTTATCCACTATATCATTACTATTCTGCATACTCTACCCCATAACAGCAACAGACAGCAGAGCCAGAAATAAGCCACAGCCTGCACCTACTTCTCAACCTACCCAAAGTTTTTGACACTTTCAAAAGCAGCATGGCCAATTCTCCCATAATCTTTCTGTTTTCTCCCATGGTCCCAGGAAGATTAGTACACTTCACATACCATTGGATCAACATCACTTCAGAACCCTGGACCTTACAACTAGTCAGACCCTGGACCTTACAACTAGGACAATCCTCCTTAGATCTCCATCACACCTCTTTGCTTCAGCAGGAGAATCTATTGCTGCTGAAACAAGGGGTGATAGAGGAGGTTCCTCCATCACAGCAATGCCTAGGCTTCTACTCCCAATACTTCCTAATTCCAGAGGAGATGGGAGTTCACAGACCTATCTTAGATCTCCAAAATCTCAACAAATTTCTCATCAAAGAGAAATTCAAGATGATTTCCCTGGGTACTCTTCTTCCATACCTCCAACCAAATGATTGGCTATGCTCTCTGGCTCTCAATAATCCTTATACACACATCCTGATCCACTCAGACTACAGAAAATTTCTCAGATTTGTATTTCAGAACAACCATTATCAATATTGAGTCCTCCCATTCGGACTCGCCTCAGCACCCAGTCTTCATAAAGTGTTTGGCTGTCGTGGCAGCCTACCTTTGGGAATCTCTTTTCCCTTACTTAGATGACTGGTTGCTAAGGGCAGATACCACTTTAGCAGTCACTTCTGCCCTCAAACAAACCATCAATAGTATATGTAAAAAATACTATTAAAGCTTTGGAATTACAGAGCTTAAAAGGGAGAGAGGAGGCATTGTGGGTTAAACTAGAAAGAGGGAAAGAGAAATCTATTTGCATTGGCGTGATATACAGACCTCCCTCACAAGAGGAAGAGGTGGACAGAGAGTTAATTGAAGACATACACAGCATTGCTAGGAAAGGGGAAGTGCTACTGATAGGGGATTTCAATATGCCAGATGTTGATTGGCACATTCCTGCTGCAGTATCATCTAGAAGTAAAGAGATCCTGGATTCTCTACAGGAGAACTAGTCAGGCAGTTGATAACAGACCCCAAACGTGAAGGGGCCATACTGGACTTGGTGCTTACCAATGGTGAAAGTGTTTCTGATGTTATAGTGGGAGATCATTTTGCATCCAGTGATCACCAGATGGCGTGGTTCAGTATTACGACTAGGCAGGGCCGGATTTACCTTGAGTGAGGCCCTACGCCAACAAAAATTGTGGGCCCCCAGCAGGGGCGGCCCAAGGGGGGTGTGGGCCTCATTTGCATAAGGGGCCTCATTTGCATAAATATTTGCATAATGTTACCATATACTAACTTTTAGTAAACGTGCCTCTTAATGAGTGTATGGATAAAGAAAGACTAAAAGATTTCTACATTACTATAATCCAGTGCCAACTGCCAGACACATTAGGAACTACTACAAACACTGCCCATTTAGAACCCATAGCAAACCCGCCGTATCCTAACAGCACTACCAGGACTCACAAAGCACCATACTCTACCAATCAAAAGGCAACACTGCAAATATTAAACCAATACATTTCAGAGAACAACAATACATGACCTACTGGGGAAAGAGAACAAGTGGCAATGTCAAATAGGAATTATATAAACAGAACACCTCAGCTCAGTTACACATGCAGAACATAGACCATCACCAAACAAGTAATCACATTTTAGAAACAGGAAGACAATAATTAAACTGGGAATCCCAAAAGCCAAACTTGGAATGTACAACACTGTAGAAATAAAACTATACATTAATTTGCTCTTGTACTAAACAAAGCGCAGACGTTAATGATGCACATTTACCAGAGCTGACATATTCCAATTAATAAATTCAAAATAAAGAGATATTTTTCTACCTTTTGTGCATTTTTTTCAGCTGCAATTGCTCCAGCCACTTTCTTCTGGTTTCTTCGTGTCTTCTGCTAACTCTCCATCGTCTGCTGTCCATTTGTCCTTTCTTCTCTCTTCTAGTTTTTTTTCCATTCTCTCTCTACATCTGCTTTAACATACTAATCTTTCTCCTTTTGCTCTTTCCTCATTCCTATTTTATCCACTCAAATTTTACCCCTCCATCCTCAATCCCCACTTTCCCAATACCCGGCCAATTGTAGATTTTTTATCCCTCCCACACAAAATATTTTTCCCTTCTCCATTTTACTCTTCCAGCCCCATCCCATTCTAATCCTCCCCCAACATCAGCTCCCTTCTAGTTCCAGCCTCACCCAGCATCCATTCCCTTCTAGTCCCTGCATCAGCCCATTTCCAGTCCTAGCCACCCATCAGCCCATTTCCAGTCCTAGCAACCCCCCAACCCAATACCAGTCCTAGCCCCCCATCAACCCACTTACAGTCCTAACCCCCCATCACCCTATTTTCAGTTTAAGCCCCCCCTATAACCCATTACTAGTCCTAACCCCCCATCAGCCCACTTCCAGTCCTAACCCCATCAACCCATTTCCAGTCAGCCCGCCATAGCCCATTGCCAGTCCTAACCCCCCCCATCAGCCCACTTCCAGTCCTAACCCCATCAACCCATTTCCAGTCAGCCCCCATAGCCCATTGCCAGTCCTAACCCCCCCATCAGCCCACAGCCCATTACCAGTCCTAACCCCATCAGCCCACCTCCAGTCTTAGCCCCCCCAGCCCAGTTCCAGTCCTAGCCCCCCCATAGCCCATTACCAGACAGCCCCCATCAGCCCACAGCCCATTACCAGTCTTAACCCCCCCAAAGCCCATTACCAGTTCTAAACCCCCAACAGCCCATTATCAGTACTAACCCCATCAGCCCACCTCCAGTCTTAACCCCCCCAGCCCATTTCCAGTCCTAGCCCCCCCCAGCCCATTACCAGACAGCCCCCATCAGCCCACAGCCCATTACCAGTCTTAACCCCCCCAAAGCCCATTACCAGTTCTAACCCCCCCAACAGACCACAGCCCATTACCAGTCCTAACCTCATCAGCCCACCTCCAGCCTTAATCCCCCAACCCATTTCCAGTCCCAGCCCCCCCAATAGCCCATTACCAGTCCTACCCTCCCCCTCCCCCTCCCCCGGCCTAAAGTATAATTTGATTTAAAAAAAAAACCTGCTGGCTGCCGCCGCGGGGCCACCTCTGCTGCCGCGGCAGCATGGACTGACCCGCGGGGGCCTCCTCTGCAAGCTCGATCCCTCCGTGCCTCCCTCCGTGCAGGCTGTGAGAGGCGCGAAGGAAGACTGTCTCCCTCGCGACTCTGTAAAGCCCGCAGGGGCCGATGGGAAATGTCCCATCAGCCCCTGCGGGCTTAACAGAGATGCGAAGGAGACAGTCTGCCTTCGCTTCTCTCACAGCCTGCATGGAGGGAGGGAGGGAGGGAGGCACGGAGGGATCGAGCTTGCAGAGGGGGCCCCCGCGGGTCAGTCCATGCTGCCGCGGCAGCAGAGGGGGCCCCGCGGCGGCAGCCAGCAGGTTTTTTTTTTAAATTTTATTTTAAAAAAAAAAGCCTAACTTGTTCCTTTTTTGTGGGCCCTTCCCAGCTGTGGGCCCTACGCCATGGCGTACATGGCGTATATGTAAATCCGGCCCTGCGACTAGGGCTGTTAGAATCCATTCAAAGGTGAGGGTCTTAGATTCTAGGAAGACTAACTTTGCCAAGAAGGGGCCAATACCTCAGGGAGTCATTAGCGGGATGGGAACAGCTGGGGGATGTAGAAAAACAGTGGGCAAAACTGAAAGGGGGTATTTTAAGGGCAACCAACCTTTTTGTTAAAATGGTAAATAAAGGTAAAAGGAGACCGCTATGGCTTTCGAAAGAAGTAGCTGAAAAGGTGAAGAAAAAGAGGGAGGCCTTCATGAAATACTAGAGATCACAGAGAGAGGAAGACGGGCATCTATATTTGGAAAAACTTAGAGAAGCTAGCAAAGTAGTCTGGGGATAAGACATTTTTCAGATATGTTAGTGAGAAGAGGAAGGGCAAAAGTTTTATTGTCAGACTCAAGAGTGAAGGGGAGGAATATATAGAAGCTGATGAGGATAAAGTGGAATTGCTTAACAGATATTTCTGTTCTGTGTTCACAGATGAAGAACCAGGAGCAGGACCTCAGAAAACACCCACAAACAGGAACAGAAGCGAGGGACATCTTGAACAATTTTCAGAAGACTGTGTTCGTGAGAAACTAGCTCAACTTAAAATAGACAAAGCGATGGGACCGGGTGGGATATACCCTAGAATACTGAGGGAACTTGGGGACGTTCTGGCAGCTCCACTGACTCACCTTTCCAATGCCTCATTGGAGTAAGGAGTGGTGCCAAAGGACTGGAGAGAGGCTCATGTGGTGCCTTTACACAAAAGCGGAAGTAAGGATGTGGTTGAAAACTACAGGCCGGTTAGTTTAACTTCGGTGGTGAGTAAATTATTGGAAACGCTGCTGAAAGAGAAAATAGTGAGGTTTCTGGAGTCCAGCAGATTACAGGATCCGAGGCAGCATGGATTCACCAGTGGCAGGTCTTGTCAGACAAATCTGATTGATTTCTTTGACTGGGTGACCAGGGAGTTGGACCGAGGGAGAGCCCTAGATGTGGTGTATTTAGATTTTAGGAAAGCCTTTGACACTGTTCCTCACAGGCAACTTATAAACAAACTGAGCACTCTAGGGATGGACCCTAAAGTTACTGCTTGGGTTAGAAATTGGTTGGGTGGGAGGGGACAAAGAGTACAGGTAAATGGAGCTCTCTCTGAGGAGAAGGATGTTACCAGTGGTGTGCCCCAGGGATCTGTCATTGGTACAATTCTTTTTAACATCTTTGTTAGTGAAATAGTGGAAAGGCTGTCGGATAAGGTTTGCCTCTTTGCGGATGATACCAAAATCTGCAATGGAGTGGACACCCAGGAAGGTGTAGATAACATGAGGAGGGATGTAGCTAAACTTGAAGAATGGTCTAGAATTTGGCAGCTGGGATTTAATGTTAAAAATTGTAAGGTCATGCATTTGGGCTGCAGCAATCCAAGGGAACAATATAGTATAGGGGGTGAAATACTTTTGTCCACTAAAGAAGAGCGGGACCTAGGCATGGTTGTGTCTGATGATCTTAAAGTAGCTAAACAGGTAGAAAAGGCAATGGCAAAAGCTAGAAGGATGCTTGGGTGTATATGGAGAGGAATGGCTAGCAGATAACATAAGAACATAAGATATGCCATACTGGGTCAGACCAAGGTCCATCAAGCCCAGTATTCTGTTTCCAACAGTGGCCAATCTAGGTCATATGTACCTAGCAGTTTCCCCAAGGGACACAGGTTCCACAATGCTTGTATTGGTTCAAGCATTGATATCCTGGGTCCCTTCTTAATAATTTTATTTATTTATTTATTTATACACATTTATATACCGCATCTTCCAAAGTTCAGTTGCGGTTTACAGTGAACAACAATCAACAAACAACAATAATGGTTTATGGACCTTTCCTCCAGGAACTTGTCCAAACCTTTTTTAAACCCAGCTACACTAACAGCTTTTACTACATCCTCCGGTAACAAATTCCAGAGTTTGATTACACGTTGAGTGAAAAAATATTTTCTTTTATTAGTCTTGGCTTACCCTGTAGCTTCATTGCATGTCCCCTAGTCTTTCTATATTCTGATAAGGTAAACAATCGATCTACGTTTACCCGTTCCACTCCATTCATTAATTTATAGACTTCTATCATATCTCCCCTCAGCCTCTCTTTTCCAGGTTAAAGAGCCCTAACCTTTTTAGCCTTTCTTCATAGGAGTATCCTTCCATCCCCTTTACCATTTTGGTGGCTCTTCTCTGAACCTTTTCTAAAATCGCTATATCCTTTTTAAGATACGGCGACCAGAATTGCACACAATATTCAAGGTGCGGTCTCACCATGGAACGATATAGAGGCATTATAATATCTTTTGTTTTATTTTCCATTCCTTTCCTTATCATACCTAGCATTCTGTTTGCTTTCTTGGCCGCCGCTGCACACTGGGCCGAGGGTTTTAACATGGTATCCACTATGACGCCTAAATCTTTTTCCTGGGTGGTGTTTCCTAATGTGGAACCTTGCATCGTGTAACCATAGTTTGGGTTGTTCTTCCCTAGGTGCATAACCTTGCACTTGTCCACATTAAATTTCATCTGCCATTTTGATGCCCAGTCTTCCAATTTATCAAGATCCTCTTGCAATTTTCCACAATCCTCTTGGGTTTTAACAACTTTAAATAGTTTTGTGTCATCTGCAAATTTGATAACCTCACTCGTTATTCCACTTTCCAGGTCATTTATGAATATGTCAAAAAGCAGTGGACCTAGCACAGATCCCTGGGGTACACCACTATTCACCTTTCTCCATTGGGAAAATTGGCCATTTAGCCCTACCCTCTGCTTTCTATCTTTTAACCAGTTCCTGATCCACAATAGTACACTGCCTCCTATCCCATGACTCTTTAGTTTTGCCAAAAGTCTCTCATGAGGGACCTTGTCAAAGGCTTTCTGAAAGTCCAGATACACTAATATCAACTGACTCACCTTTGTCCACCTGATTATTCACTCCTTCATAAAAACATAACAGATTAGTAAGACAAGATCTTCCTTGTCTAAAGCCATGTTGGCTGTCTCCCATTAGGTCATGAGTATCTACATGCTGAGTAATTTTATTCTTTATGATGGTTTCTACCATTTTTCCCGGTACTGATGTCAGGCTCACCGGTCTGTAGTTTCCCGGATTACCCCTGGAACCCTTTTTAAAAATTGGTGTTAGATTGGCGATCCTCCAATCTTCAGGTATTAGAGATGATTTTAATGATAGTTCACAGATTACTAATAGCAGGTCTGCAATCTCGTATTTCAGTTCTTTCAACACCCTTGGATGTATACCATCCGGCCCAGGTGATTTGCTATTCTTCAGCTTATCTAATAGTTGTAATACGTCTTCCCGATGTATCAATATTTCCTTCAATTCTTCTGCACCTTTAAATACCACTTCAGTGATGGGTAACATCCCTACATCTTCCTCAGTAAAGACTGAAGCAAAGAATTCATTCAGTCTCTCCGCTATTGCCTTGTCGCCTCTTAGTGCTCCTTTAACCCCTTTATCATCTAATGGACCAACTGACTCTCTCACAGGTTTTTTGCTATGAATGTACTTGAAAAGGTCTTTACTTCGCGTTTTTGCTTCCGCAGCAAGCTTCTTCTTGAATTCTCCCTTTGCCTGCCTTATCAATGCCTTGCATTTGACTTGCCAGTGCTTGTGCTGTTTCCAGGTTTCGTTGTTTGGCTCTTTTTTCCATTTCCTGAAAGATGCTTTTTTGGCAACAACAGCCTCTCTGACCTCACCTTTAAACCATGCTGGCAGTTTTTTGGGCTTTCTTCCACTTTTCTTAAAGCGTGGAATACAGCTGGTCTGAGCTTCCAAGATAGTATTTTTCAACAACAGCCAAGCCTGATGTACGTCTTTAACCTTTGCAACTGCTCCTTTTAGTTTTTTCTTAACTGTTTTCCTCATTTTATCAAAGTCTCCCTTTCGAAAGTTAAAAGGTAGTACTGTGGATTTCCCTACTATCCCTCCTCCACTAATTAAATCAAAGGCGATCATGCTATGATCACTATTGCCAAGTGGCACCAACAACCTTATCTCTTGCACTAGATCTGGTGTTCCACTAAGGATTAGGTCTAATATGGCTTCCCCTCTGGTCGGTTCATGAACCAGCTGCTCCAAGAATCAGTCATTTATTTCATCTAGGAACTTTATCTCCCTAGCATGTCCTGACGTGACACTGACCCAGTCGATACCGGGGTAGTTGAAATCACCCATTATTATTACTGTGCTGTAACTTTTGTTAGCTTCCTTGATTTCTTTGAGCATTTCATCATCCATTTGGTCATTCTGGCCAGGGGCTCGATAGTACACCCCCACTGCCATTGCCTTCCCCCTTTTACATGGAATTTCAATCCATATAGATTCTACAGCAGATTTTGTTTCCTGCAAAATTTTAATCCTTTCTGACTCAATGCCCTCTCTAACATAGAGAGCAACCCCTCCACCAATTTGATTAGCTCTATCATTACGATATAGTTTGTACCCAGGTATCACAGTGTCCCACTGGTTGTCGTCCTTCCACCATGTCTCTGATATTCCAATCATATCTAACCTTTCATTTAGTGCTATATATTCTAACTCTCCCATCTTATTTTTTAGACTTCTAGCATTTGCATACAAGCATTTTAGAGAATGTATTTTATTCATATTAATTTGGCTGTTGTCAGACATGGGTAATTTGGGATCTTTAAGCTCTGTCTGCTCCATACTTGAGGGCATTTGGGCTACTTTACTCTTTTGTGGAACCTCTCTGCTTTTGGTAGTATCCTTCAAAGATCCATTCTTCCAAACCATCCGCTCTTGGGCGACTGTCGGCTTTCCCCTAATATCTAGTTTAAAAGCTGCTCTATCTGCTTTTTAAAGGTTAATGCCAGCAGCCTGGTTCCATCCCGGTTAAGGTGAAGCCCATCCCTTCGGAAGAGCCCCTCCTTTCCCCAGAATGTTCCCCAGTTCCTAACAAATCCAAAACCCTCATCTCTGCACCATTGTCTCATCCACGCATTGAGACTCCGGAGCTCTGCCTTCCTTTTGGGTCCTGCGCGTGGAACAGGAAGCATTTCGGAGAATGCTACCCTGGAAGTTCTGGATTTCAACTTCCTACCTAAAAGCCTAAATTTAGCCTCCAGAACCTCCCTACCACATTTTCCTATGTCATTGGTACCGACATGTACCAAGACAGCAGACTCCTCCCCAGCACTATCTAAGACGTTATCTAGGTGGCGCGTGAGGTCCGCTACCTTCGCACCAGGCAGGCATGTTACCAGGCGATCCTCACGTCCACCAGCCACCCAGCTATCTACATGCCTAATGATCGAATCACCAACTATAACAGCTGTCCTAACCCTTCCCTCATGGGCACATGGCCCTGGAGAAACTTCCTCGGTGCGAGAGCGTTTTACATCACCTGGAGGACAGGTCCTAGTTATAGGATCACTTCCTGCCACACCAGGGTGATGCTCTCCTGTCACGTGACCTCTCTCCTCCATGGCAACAGGGATGCTGCCAGGCTGGAGGTGGGACTTCAGGACTATATCCCTGTAGGTCTCGTCTATGTACCTCTCTGTCTGTCTTATGCTTTCCAAGTCTGCTACTTTAGCCTCTAGAGAACGGACTCGTTCCCTGAGAGCAAAGAGCTCCTTGCACCTAGTGCACACGTAAGACCTCTCACCGACTGGGAGAAAATCATACATGTGACACTCATTGCAAAAGACTGGAAAGCCCCCATCCCGCTGCTGGACTGCTCTCTGCATCTTAGTTTTAAGTTTGTGTTTAGATCTAAGTTCTTTATTTACTAAGGGTTGCTATGTATATTTATACTAATAAAACTATACCTAATATGTGTAATATACCTTGTTCACCTGAAGCTTAACTAATCTCAGGTCCTTAGTGTATGACTGATTTGGGTAATGAGCTTCACCCGAGAGCACCTCCTGTCTTTTAAGATGTGTAAGTACCTATAAAGCTACGATTATCCCAGGAGTAGGTGGGTGTGGGGAGGGAGGGAGGGAAATAACACTTATTAAAAGAGGGCTGCTACACAGTACCCTGTCTTGTGCTGCTGAGGTAAGCTATATTCTGATTTGATTTAAATTATAGCTCTTAGCTGCTGCTATGCTCTAACTTCTTATGAAATTTAAACTACAAGCTCTCTGCTGGGTTCTAAATTTAACCAGAAAGCTCTTTTCTGTGTTTTAAATTTAAGCTAAAAGAACTTTGCTGATGCTAGGCCCTGAGTGACTATTAAATTTAGACTACAAGCTCTCTGCTGGTTTTCATATGTAACCAGAAAGCTGTGTTTTAAATTTAAACTAAAAGTACTTTGCTGTTACTAGGCCCTGAGTGACTATTAAATTTAAACTACAAGCTCTCTGCTGGGTATGAAATGTAACCAGAAAGTTCTCCTCTGTGTTTTAAATTTAAACTTAAACTGCTGCTACTAGGCCCTGACTGATTTTAAAAAAATAGTGGATTCACAGATTAATTAGCTTTAATACAAAGAATTCCTTTTAGAAAATTACCAGAAGTATATACTCACAGTTGCAGATCTCTCTCAAGAAGTAACAGTCCCTTTTTTTGGTCCTTCAAGACAGAGGATCACAGAGCTCTGGTTGAGCTATTTATGCCTGTGTTGCTGAAGTAAGCTGTGACCAACTTCCTGGGTAATTAACAGTCCTTGCATGGATAGGAGGAGTCTTTCAAAATGGCCTTTTGATCTGCCACCTGGTGTTAACACAATTGAAAAAGTTTCACAGGTCTCTTGCCCCCTAGGTAGAAGCCTCTTAAAAGGAGGTGATAGTGCCTCTGTATAAGTTTGTGGTGTGACCTCATTTGGAGTTATAGTGTGCAATTCTGGAGACCGAACCTTCAAAAGGATATAAACAGGATGGAGTCAGTACAGAGGGTGGCTACTAAAATGGTTAGTTGTCTTCATTATAAAGCATATGGGAACAGACTTAAGGATCTTAATATGTACACCTTAGAGGAAAGGCGGGATAGAGGTGATATGACTGAGATGTTTAAATACCTCTGTGGTATAAATGTTCAGGGGGAGAGCCTCTTTCAATTGAAAACAAGTTCTGCTACGAGGGACGTGGGATCATGGGTGAAGGGGGATAGATTCAGGAGTGATATGCGAAAATATTTCTTTATGGAAAGAGTGGTGGATCCATGGAATAGTCTCACAGTGGAGGTGGTAGAGATGAGAACAGTATCTGAATTCAAAAAAGCATGGGACAAACACAGAGGATCTCTAAAGGGAAAAAGGGGACTGTTGTAGTTGTTGATATGGAAGGACAGACTAGATAGGCTATGTGGTCTTTTTCTGTCATCATATTTCTATGTTTTCTATCCATGTGCTCCAGGAGTTAAGATTCGTCATAAATTATCCAAAATCTCAACTCACTCCAACTCAAGATCTAGAGTTCATAGGAGCTTGACTAGATACTATACAAGCCCTGGTTTTCCTGCTGGAAGACAGATGCCTTCGCCTCATTGCCTCGGTCGCACAAGTCCAACAACAATCAACAGTAACAGTCAAAACATTCCTACGCCTCCTAGGCCACATGGCTTCTACAGTCCATGTCGTACATCTCAACATGAGACAATGGACTCTGTTGCAACAATGGAAACAGTCTATAGGTCGCCTCTCCGACTTCATCACCATTACTCCTCAGATGAAGATGGCCCTTCAGTGGTGGTGCACACCACAAAACCTTGTCATAGGGTCATATTTTCAGAAGACTGCACCGCAGTATACCCTAATGATTGATGTATCAAACTTCGGTTGGGGAGTCCACCTCAACGGCCTGACAACTCAAGGCCTCTGTCCTGCTCAGGAGGCTCTCCTGCATATCAGTCTACTTGAACTCCGGGCAATCTTCATTGCCATCCGAATATTCTCTCCCCAGCTCAGAGGATGATCCCTTCTCATACAGACGGTTAACCAGGTGGCCATGTTCTATGTCAACAAACAGGGGGGAACAGACTCTTGCCCCTTATGCAGAAAAGCCATCTGCTTTTGGAACTGGACAATTCCTCAAGTGATTCACCTGCATGCAGTATATCTTCCAGGAGCAGAGAATCAGTTAGCTGATAGGCTAAGTCAGATCCTCCATCCACACGAGTGGAGACTAGAACCTCAGTAGTGCAGTACTTGTTCCACCTATGGGAGATGTCGTTACTCAATCTCTTTGCTTCTGCTCTCAATGCCCAACTACTTCGTTTTTGCTCCAGGATTCCTTTCCCTCACAAGGAGAGTTCAGATGCATTCCTCATCCATTGGGGATAGGATCTGCTCTATGCTTTCCCTCTTCTTCCCCTCATAGCAAAGACAATTTTCAGGCCAACCAGGGAATGATGATTCTTATTGCCCCTTACTGGCCCAGACAAATGTGGTTTCTCCGGTAACAAGCAGGAATTCATTCCCCACATATGGGTGACGTCTGTACCAATGTAGCATTTGCGGAAAGCATTTGGGAGATACTACCATGCATGCATGGTCCCCTTCCCGCCCAAAGGTGCCACCTTGCTCCGTCTCCTCTTTTCCGCTGAGCCCTTTAGACGTCTGTCTGGCTTGTCCTTGGAAAAAGTTGATTTTTTTCAGCCTGAGTTTCATACTGTCCTCCGGTTCTGCACAGGTACTCTTCCCGCCACCCGACCTTGCTGTCTTGTCATCGAGTTTCGGTCCTTTTTGTAGTTTTTCCTTTTGGCTCCTTCGTGCCTTTTTTCCAACTGGCAGCTCAGCGTGTCTTCATCCTCGCTGAGGTACTTTTTTCCCCCATGGCTACCAGTGGTTTTAAAAAGTGTGATCGGTGTGCCAAAATTATGTCTTTGACCGACACATATGACTGCTGCCTTAGCTTGTCTTGAGCCGGAACACGACCCCACAGCATGCGGTCTTTGTATTAAAGATGCACAGCAAGGCCCTCAAGAGCCACCAGCAGCAGCACGATAGGTTTTTCCCTGAGTCCCCGGTACTTCCGAAGGCCAGGGTCTCATCTGAGGCCATAGCATCTCAGGGTGGTTTTGTGGAATCCGAGCGGTGCCGTGGTTCTTTGGAGAGGGGGATCTCCCTTGAGGGAACCCAAGAAGAAGAAGAAGACCTCAAAGGTGGATGGATCTGACAGACCGGGTGCATCCCGGGCCAGGTCCCGCAGTTCAAGATGCTTGTCGGAGGGATTGGAGAGGGAGATGCCTGCGAAGGTCCCCTGAAAGGACTTGACCTCGGACCAGCTTCGGTCGCCAGACACCATCCTCGTTGAGGATTCCCCTTTGGGGGAACTGGCGTCGGTCTTGATTCCTTCGGTACCTGCACCAATGGCTGTGGAGCCTTCTGGCCTGGCGTCCAGAATGGCGGCCCTGGAGCGCAGTTTGCCTTCATGGACCAACAGCGGGTGCTGTTGTCCGGCACAGCTGGTTCCTCCGCCACGACCACTGGGCCCTCGATGTTGAAGATGTCCCTGGAGGTTGAGCCGATCCTCGAGACCCTTTGGCCTCGTCGATCCTCAGCTGAGATCTCGTTCTGGATCCTGCTCGATGGGACCGTGTTTGTCCTCAGCCAGTGTCTTCAGCACCAGCCTCAGGGCCTTTGAGGGGCATGGCCTGGGGTCAGCCCCGGGGCCCGCTGACCAGCCTTCCTTCGAGTCCTCGACAGACTGCTCCAAGCGGGCGACAGAGGACAAGGAGTCACCTGACACCTGAAGCCATCGCGACAACCTCTTGGACTCCCCCACTTCGGAACCCTGGCAGCGGTTTCCGCCGGAGGACATAGCATTCCTTGACTTCGTCAGGGACATGTCTAAGGCCCTAGCATTCCCATCAGAATCGGAGGAGGACCCTCGGGTGGAGGAGCTAGAAATTCTCCAGTACGAGGCCCCTCTGAGGGAATCACTTACGGTGCCTATCCCTCCCATCCTGGAACGGCTAATGCTCCATATGTGGGAGACACCGGCATCGATGCCAGTGGTGATCAAGCGGCTTGACTCGATGTATCAAGTCCACTGGAGCCCGTGCTTCCAGAAATCACAGCTGCTGCCTAACTCCATGGTGGCAGAGTCGGCCATGCATCGACTGAAGAATCAGAAGACTCACTCCTAGGTACCTCCCAGCAGGGAAGCACGCACCTTGCATGCCCTTGGCGAAAAGTGTTGCCAGGGCTCGGATGCTCATCGGCATATCCAGGCTTGCCAACTGTGCATGGGCATGTACCTGAGAGACCTGTTTCTCGACTGGTCTGCTCTAGGAACTCTGACAGTGGTTCAAGAACCTGGCCAAGGCCATCCATGAGTGCTATAAGTTTGTCTTGAGAAGCCTTTGACGGCTTTAAGTCGGTGGCTCAAGTAGCGGTGGCAGGCATCGGTGCCCGATGCCAGGCTTGGCTACAGTCATCCAGTCTTGAGCAATGGGTTCAGGACAAATTGGTCGAATTCCCATGCCAAGGAGAGAACCTCTTTGGCAAACCCATGACCGACAAGGCTGCCGAACTGGAGACCAAGTTCATGACGAGGACCAGGCTCTCTAAAAAGACCGCTGCCCCTCCCCGATGGAAGGGCTCCGGTAAAAAGCCCTTCTACCCGAGAAAAGAGGCTGATTACAGAAACTACCCACCTTTTGAGGCCTCCCCGGCTCCCCAGCAGGGTCAACAGGCCAAAGAGGGTGAGCTTTTGATTCTTTGGGCATAGCCTCTCCACCCCAAGAAGGTCAGCAGCCCACAGGGGGGACGATGTCTGATCCACTAGGCCCAAGGGTGGTTAACTATCACCACCTATTCCTGGTCGCTTCTGGTGGTCAGGGAGGGCTAGCCTCCTCCATCTGACTGAGACACCCTCCCCCTTACTTTCCAGGAGAGCCCCCCAGGTCTCCCCTTCACCGGGACCTTCTACTGAAGGAGCTCACAGGTCTTCTCGAGGACAAAATGATGGAATCAGTGCCCCACCATCTCAAGGGCAAGGGGTTCTTCTCCAGGTACTTCCTTGTACCAAAAAGGACTGGAGGCCTAAGGCCCATCCTCGACCTGCTCAACCTGAACAAGTTTGTGATGAGGGAGAAGTTCAAAATGCTCTCCCTTGGAACATTGCTTCAGGCCTTAGCGGCGGAGGCACCATATACCACACTCTAGGCACACACCATAGGCACACTCCCTAAATTTTCGAAGGTGGTATTGTCCTTCCACCTCATTTAGGATGTGGTACTTCCCACCTTCTTTCCAAGATCTCACTCCAATAGGGGGGAGATGGTCCTCCACACCCTGGACTGTAAGAGGGCCTTGTCCTTCTACATCCAGCATACTCTGGGCCACCGTAAAGCTACTCAGCTTTTCATCTCGTATGACCCCAGTAGACTGGGGAGGCCGTGACCAAACATACACTGTCCACCTGGGTGGCGGACTGTATTGCCCTTGCCTACGAGCAGGCGGATCTCCAGCTGGAAGGCCGAGTCATGGCGCACTGTGTCATGGCCATGGTGGTCTTGGTGGCAAACCTACGCTCTGTCCCAATGATGGACATCTGCCGGGCCGCCACATAGTCTTCAGTCTGTACCTTTGCAGCTCATTACTGCATGGAAAGGGAGTCCTGACGGGATAGTGCTTTTGGCCAGGCCGGACTCCGGAATCTTTCTGGGGTTTAGGCAACTCCTACCCTCCGACCCTTCTGTGTTCAGGCTACCAGAGTGCTGGTTTTCATCGGACACAAGGGTCCTACTATTGTCTGTAGCTATGGACTTAATTGCTACTGCTCGCGGCCCCTCCTTAAGGGCGACTGTGTTTTTAGCTATGGGCTTTTGATTGCCTGTAGCTGGGGAGTCCCATATGTGAGGACTGAAATCCTGCTTGTTCCTGGAGAAAGCGTAGATCTCCAGGAACAAGCAGGAATGAGTCTTCACATATGGGTACTTCGGTACCAACGGAGCCTGCGTGGGAAAGCTCCCCAGCATCCAAAAAGAAAGCTTTTGGGAGCATCCCACACGCATGCGCGCTGTCTTCCCGCCCATTCACTTCCCTCTCATCAGTTTTCTGTTTTCCGTGGAGCCGGCAGGATGTATTCCTGTCACCGCAGAAAATTCTTCTTTTTTATTTTTGTTTTTTGTGGTCGCGTCTGCCTTCCCTCGATGCCACCGGTACCGCTGGTGCTTTTCTTTCTTTTTACTAAAAATTTCTTTTTTTCTAAGGAATTTTTTCCTGTTTAGTGCCTGACGGTTTCTAGGCCACTAGACCTCTACCCTTTCCATTATGGAAAAGCCAGCCACTATACTTAAGAAATGCCCAAAGTGTGGCGGTACAAATATATTTTTAGACACTCATTCTTGGTGTCTAAAATGTTAAGGTCCTGACCATTGCCCACTGGAGTGTCTTTCCTGCTGGAGCTCAAACAGAAGAAGTCTTCAGGATTGAGCACAACTCAATACCTGGTTCACATTGGACTCTATGTCACCAGCCAGAATATCTTCTTTTTCACAGGATCAGGTAACCAAACAAAAGTCTGTAAAGACTAGCCAGTCCTCGAGTGGTAGATCTCCTTCTAAGCATCTAGATGCCTCTGGCATTGCCCTTGAGGACATTTTGGCAATAAAGCCCCGGCGGGAGTCTTCGGGCTCCAAAGCATTAACGGGGCTTCGGGTTGTTCCCGGGGTTCTTACCTCAATGAACATACCTGGGCCATGCTCGGTGGTTGTGGCCGCTTCCAGCGGTACCAACACCCCGGCATCGGCTATGCTGATGGATGAAACACTCCTCACCGATGAATGTAGTCTAGCGCTCTCAGCTACTTCGGTATCGCTAGAGTTGCTGCAGACCTTTCCTCGCGTATCAGTATCAGCTTCGGTACCGGTACCAGTATTGACACCGGCACCGGTGTCGGTACCGTCCATGCTTGCTTCGACAGACTCGTTTCCTTCGATGCCGAGCCTGGAATCGCTCTCTAGCATGGAGGATTCGGTACCGACTCGTCTTGGTATCGACCTCGGCCGGTACCGAAGACATCGCTTTAAAGAAAATCCGATGCTTCATCCTTTCAAGTCTTCTGATCTCGATAACTGGGATGAATCTATCGGTACCAAGGCTGAATTCTCAACAATTCTAGCCTTTACCCCTCATTTTAGGGGGTCCTCCTCAGGGGAGATTTCTTTTCAAGCTTTTCTGCTTGATATGGCAAAGTTACTTGCCATTTCTGTACCTGGTGAAGAATCCATACCAGGAGATTCAGAGACTCTGCAATCCCCCTGGATTCCAAAGGAGGGAATCATGCTTCCTTTGCATCAGATCTTACAGGATCTACTATTAAGAATGTGGGAAACTCCTTTAACGGTATCCCCACATTCTAAGACACTTGACACTATGTACAAGGTGCCACCTTCTCCAGGTTTTCAAAAGACTCAACTTCCTCATCATTCTATTGTTGTAGAATAGGCAATGAGGCGTATTAAGAGTGCAAAGAAGCACTCTTCTTATCCGCCAGGTCGTGAGTCTAGGACTTTAGATTTATTTAATTTAGATGCCTTTGGACGTCGATGCTTCTAGGCATCCATGCTTTCAGCAAGACTTATCTCATATATTTTCTATATGGGATTATCTCTTGAAGAGGTCACAAAGAACTTAAAGCTTTTGAACCCTTTTCTTCAAGAACATAAAAGAGCAGACTATTCCTTATTAGTCAGTCATGCTCAAAATGTCTCTTAAGTTCCTTAATCGTGTTTCCCTGGACTGTTTTGAGTCTATTAGCAGAACTTCTGCTATAGCCATAGGGGCACGACACATGGCCTGGCTCCAAGCTTCAGACTTGGACAAATGGGTACAAGAAAGGCTGGGAAATACTTCTTGTACTGGTGAAAATCTCTTTAACAAGGATGCTTTATTCCAAGCTAATCAGTTAAACACTGATATTGTTGCTTTCAGAGGATTGTCAAAACTTTCCTCTATCCCAGCTACTAAAAAATCTCCTAACAAACTTTATCCCCCCAATGGGAAAAAGTTTTTTCCATCTTCTACCCATCATGCAGATGTTTCCAAAGAAGGGCAACATCAAACCAGACTAAGAAAATCAAAACCTCAACAGGCTCAGCAAACCCAGCAGTCTCAGGGTTTCTGATATTAGGGTTTCTGATATTTTATTCATTAAATCTCTTTTTCCTGTTTGAGGTTTAGAACCAGTAACCTACTTATCAAAAGAAGCATCTACAGTTCATCTCATCCTTACTTGAGATATCAGTGATACACTGACTCAATCATCGACTCTAGGCATGAATCTCTTGCCACAAGAGAAATCCATTCTTTTAGCTCCAAGAGTTACTGAGGACAATCATGCCCTACAGGTAACTGGGTTCTCCTCTCCTTTTTGAAAGAAAAAGAGGAGTAACAACTAACAACAAGGTAGGCTATGTCCTTCACCTTGACAGTTTTCCTCTATGAGGATATCTCTTAGTTTTGGACTGCAAGTGGGCTTCACCTTTTCAGGGACTTACCAAATTGTAAGTCTTCTCAACTCTGTATTACTTCTATCCCTCTTAGTCGGGACATTTAGCATCTAAGAGTGATACTATTCAACTGGAGGGCTTACTTTTTGAGCCCATAGGTTTTCTTCAATACCTACTCCAGTAACTGGTTTCCATACAGTTTTCTTTCCCTTTACAATCTTCTCAAATATTTCTTGTAAGACAGCTTATCAGACAGTAATTGAGTTTTACCACTCCTAATTATGTCTGTCGGTCCTTTTCCAATTTATAGGACTTAACTTTTTCTGCTGCCTTAATGACAGATAATTCCAAGAGAGGTTCCACAACCCACTTGGACAATTTATCATTGCAGACAACCGGCCTGTCTACTATTCTTAGCCATCTTTAATTCTTTTTGGCTCCAACAGAATAGATTAGGTTGCACACTGGCAATTAAACAGCCAGATCTCACCTAAGCAACCTACAACATGCTCTCTGCAATTATACAAAAAGCTCTGCAACTATGGCCCTTTGCTAGAGAGCGTCAGAGCCATTCCTAGTAGGTAGCTTCTAGATGGTTAAAAAGGCTTTTGCCCAGTCATGCTCCTACATGACTGTTTTTTTTCCTACTCTTACCATCTTCCTTAAAATTTTCTTTTAAGGAAAAGGAACCAGGGCTTAGACCACGTGAAAACACAAAGAATTGCTCAATTCTCTGGGTTGTTCCACATCTCCAGTGGAACCCTTACAACAGGGATGCATTCTTTTTCACTGCAGTCGGTCCTTGTCTACTGTTTTCCTTCTAATTCTCAAAACTTCATTGAAGCTTATGCTGAACAAAGAATGCATGATACTCATATTGCCCTCATAGAGGGGCAAACATGGTATCCCTTTATATTGCGTCTTCTTCTCCACACTGAAGTTACAGAAGGATCCAGACTTGTTGTCTTAAGACTAAGGATCTCCTCCTGCACCCCTTCACGTAGGTCTCCATTTCTGGTTATTCAAAGGCTAGAATTTTTAAAGAAATCTAGACCTCTCCTTCTAAGTAAGAACATTCAACTGGTTTCCATGTAACCTTCTCCATGTGAAGAAAACTCCATGATCTGACCACAATACCACGGCTCTTTAGGTCTCTGGTCCATCAGTAGTGAGAGACAGGCAGAGAGTAATACAGAACACAATCACACACACACAAAGTGCTATTTTCTTTGAGCTCAGAGGGAAGACAATAAGCGGACTATGAACAGGCATAATTCCAGGCTTATTGAATTCAAAGTTCTCCTCCTAAAAGCTCCCTTTTATTAGTGAATAAGAGGAAGTAACAGTCATTTATTATAACCATGAAATAACACAAGGTGTCGCCAAAGTTCTTTTTACAGAGTAAGATCTGATTACAGTATATTAGATGAAATTTATAATTGCAAAATGCAAAAATTATGTTGTGTCAGCAGGGACTTCCAGTTGACTGTACAATGAACTTTATGCTTGCACAGTTCATAGCCTATGTTCTTTTTGCTTGCGTTAACACTGTTCCATCTATTTTAAAGACGGTTACAGAGAACTCATGATCATGACATCCTATTCTATTTAAAAGGAAGTAGGTGAAAAGTCAAACTTCTAAACACATTTTGTATCAAGAACTTCATCCATCTTCAATTACATATTGGGGATTCTGGTATCCCTTTATCTGTCCATCCCTACAGTATGGTTCTTCCACGTGTAACCAGAAAGGGATTCTCTATCTATATTCTCAAGCAGGTCTTACCCCTTCTTGTTATTAAGTGGATCTCGATCTCTCTCTCTCTATATATCTATATCTATATCTATGACTTTGAAAGATTTGTTACTGTCCATATTAATGCTGTTCCAGCATACCATAGCGTTTTAAATGGACAGCCAATTTCTATGGTAATTAGAAACTACCTTCTTTTACCGTAACCTTTCCGGTTACGTTGCATCTGAAGCTCTCCATGTAAAGTCATTATCCTAAGTGACATCACTTAGGGAAGACATTACTGATCTTCAAGAAATTTGAGGCTACACCGCCTACCACAAATGTTTCTTTCTTTCATTTGGATAGAGGGATCTTAAAGACCCATCCTTTTTCTGCAAACTAGTCAGATTTATCTCCCCTCTTTCCTAGAGCCTTATTCTGCTCCAAGGACAAAGAGCTTCCAACTTTGGCCTACAGAAGCTTCTGCTTCTCCTCCAAAGTCCAACCTCATTAAACTCCCCCAGTTTTTCTTCTGGGATTAGTTCTAGCCATTAAGGCTTCTGACCTCTGCCTGTATTGCAAAATTTATTTTCCTCTACTTTACAGTGAGGTAATTTCTTTGAGGATAATGTAATGGCTCTTAGCACCAGACCATATTACCCTCAACAAATACTTTTGCAATACTTTGAGTAAGGTCCACATTAGAAAATTGGAATTCAATATTTGCTAACAATTATGGTCTACGCAAGGACTCCCCTTTAGACGCCTTGTTTAGTCAAGCTGTTCCACAGCACACCCTTTTTTATTCATCTCCTACCCTCCATCCCTTGGATGCCTGAGGTGCTGGGAAATAGCATGGCCCATCCATTAGATTTGCAACATGCTGGGACCTCCTCTAGGCATCTCTAGCTTGGGAGTCCCCATATGTGAAGACTCATTCCTGCTTGTTCCTGGAGATAGCACAGTTAGTTACCTGTAACGGGTGATCTCTGGGAACAGCAGGAATAAGTCTTCACAACCCACCCACCTCCCCTAGGAGGAGTTCTCTCTCTCTCTCTCTAATTTGTCTACTTCCCTCCTTCGGACTCAACCACAAACCCAGCTGATGAGAGGGAAGTGAATGGGCGGGAAGGCAGCGCGCATGCGTGTGGGATGCTCCCAAAAGCTTTCTTTTTGGACGCTGGGGAGCGTTCCCACGCAGGCTCCGTCAGTACCGACGTACCCATATGTGAAGACTTATTCCTGCTGTTTCCAGAGATCACCTGTTACAGGTAAGTAACTGTGCTTTACTCACCTGTAACAGGTGTTCTTTGGGGACAGCAGGAATCAGTCCTCACAACCTTCCCTCCTCCTCTTGGAGTTGGTCCTGTACCATCTTTTATTTTATTTGTGCTGTCTGTTAGCTGTCTCATCTGAATGAGCAAGACGGCACCCTTGGGCAGGAAGGGGCCACGCATGTGTGTTAGCATCTCTCAAAGACTTTCTTTGAAAGCTGGGGGGATGCTTCTGCGCTGGCTCCATCAGTGCCAACGTCACCCATATGTGAGGACTGATTCCTGCTATCCCCAGAGAACATCCGTTACAGGTGAGCATTGGCCTTTTATCTAGATTGCACTAAGAGTTACTGACCAAAGTCATCTAGGGTTGCCAGTATCCAAGAGGACACTCTCAAACTGGCTAACAGCTTGCATATCTTTTACTTAATTGCAGGCTGGGCTGTCTTTACAACACCATGTCACAGCTTATAATATTTGAGCCATGGTTGCCACAGTGGCTAATCTCCGATCTGTCCCTATTTCAGATATCTGCTGAGCAGCTACATTGTCTTCGCTGCATACCTTTGCAGCACATTATTGCCTGGACAAAGACTCCAGAAGTGATACTCAATTTGGATAAAATGTTCTGCGTAACCTTTTTCAAATTTAGACAACTTGTCCACTGCCCATCTGACTACCATGCAAGGAGTGCTCCGAACTGGCTGAGTCTGTCGGATCCCTGCTGCAATCTCTGTCTACGCCAGGACTCTTCTCTCACTCGGTTGTCTTGGGCTAGGGAATCCAATATGTGAAGACTGGCTTCCTGTTGTTCCTGGAGATAGCATAGTTACTCACCTGTAATAGGTGATCTCTGGGAACAGCAGGAATTAGTCTTCACAACCCACCCACTTCCCCTTCAAATTGTCCCTATTTAGTTTTCTTCTGCAATTTTTTTCTCCGCAATTCACCTGACTGAGGAGACCAGGAGGGAAGGCAGCCATGCATGTGTGTAGGAACGCTTCCAAAAGCATTCCTATTGGATGCTGGGGAGTGTTCTTGCGCCAGGCTCTGTCGGTATCGACGTCACCCATATGCGAAGATTGATTCCTGCTGTTCCCGGAGATCACCTGTTATAGGTGAGTAACTATGCTTTCCTGCTTGTTCACGGAGAAAGTGTAGTTACTCACCTGTAGCAGGTGTTCTCCATGAACAGCAGAAACAAGTCCTCATAACCCTCCCATCTCCCCAGGGAGTTGCGTTTTGGCTCCTGCTGTGTGATCATACTGGAGAATATTATGGCACTGAGGCGGGCAGGGAAGGCAGGCACAGATGCACGGTGTATCTACCAAAAGCTTCCTTTGGAAGCTTGGGAGCGTTCTGTGCAGGTCTTCATCGGTGACATCACCCATACGTGAGGACTTATTCCTGCTGTTCACAAACAACATCTGCAACAGGTGAGTACGCTATAAAGTAGGTGCACAGAAGTTTAATCCCTTTCTTTTTGCATGATTTATACATATGCATTCATTGGGGTGGAGAATAGACAGAATGGGAATGAGACAGGCACTTTTAGTGCATATTTCATTAATAAGCACATCTGCTTCATAGCAGGTGCAATAATTGTGTGCACTTACTTTTCTAGAGGCAATTTTTGAAAGGCACATAGACGCATATGTTGTGTGTCTATGTGCCTTGATAGCTTAGGCACCTTAAACCGGTTGAATAGAAAGAGTGAAAATACAAGCAGGCTAGCTAGTCCTTGTAAAGATCTCACTACATTTCATATGTTCACTTCTGTTTCAGTACTTATATCCTTAATTATTTTGTACATGTTCCCCTTTCTTAAATACAGATGCATGATTGACTTGTCTTGTATTACTGTGGCATTTTATTAGCTAGGGCACTGATCCAGAAAATAGAAGGTTTAGAAAGTGTTATTTAAGATAGAGACATTCATGCATCCTCGTTCAGAATTTCTTGTGCAACTAATTTTGGTTACATCATTAGTCACACATTTTGAAAAGGCGCAAGAGGTCTTCTGTGTAATGTGTGGGGGAGTTGTGCACATTGATTTTATTATTTATATCTGATTTTTATTCAGTGAGGATCATTATTGGTCTCATTGGATATGGTCCTTCAATTTACCCAGAGTTGTTTGGGATTGCATTGTTTTTTTTTTGTTTCCTCAATTGTCATTTGCATGCTCAAAACCTCATGCATTAAACTATTTAAACCAATAAATCTACCTTTTTAGTGATTCTAATATACTTTTCCATTTTTTGTTTTTCAGGGAATGGGGGTGGTTATAACTCAAGCTTTGTTTGAGTACAACAGGTATGTCTACATTAAATGCTAATGAAGACAGGTTACTGACTTCCAATATGCACTTGGGGCTAGGGTCCTGTAGGGATACTGTGGCTGCCTTGACATTATCTTGGAACAGAGGTTGCCTCTTGGTATTGTGGAGCAAATGTGGTTTTCCCCCTTTCACTTGTTCATCTGGACACCGAGCCATCTAGTACCAAACATGTACTTCAGACCTTAGTACTCACGCAGACCTCAACAAACAGAGGGGTGACCTGCACGGAGCGACAGGTACAACCCTAAACAAGAGGGAGGTGACTTGTATGGAGCAGCGGGTACAACCATCCTAGCCATCTTACTGGTCAGACTAGATGGACCATACTGGTCTTTATCTGCCATTATATACTATGCTACTATGTTATTAAAGGACACGCTTTGAAATTTTACACTGATGCAAGTATTAAGGCCAATAAATGTCTTATTAGTTTACTTTTATTCTGATTATACTGTAGCCTTGATGTTTTCAGAATACTGAGATTTATGGGAATGGAGCCTTAGAAGTAAATGCTAGGAAGACCTGAAAATAAAATCTAGTTAGTAAATGAGACAAGAAACCGTTGCACAACTACAATCAGGCTAAATAGGAGTAAAATATCCAATGAAACTCAAAAGGAAAAGAAGATGAAAACATTCGGAAAATACTAGAGGTTTAGCGTTAAATGCAAGCACTATAATAGATAAATTTGGAAAGTTTATAACTAGTAGCAGACAGGGATGGATTTGACAATCTCCAGGAACAAGCAGGAATGAGTCTTCACATATGGGTACGTCGGTACCGACGGAGCCTGCGCGGGAACGCTCCCCAGCTTCCCAAAAAAGGAAAGCTTTTGGGAGCATCCCACAGTGCCTGCGCGCTGCCTTCCCGCCTTTCCTAACCGCCTCTCCCCAGTTCTTCTTTTCCGAGGAGCCAGCAGGTCGTGTTCCTGTCACCGCTGAAGAAGTTCTTTGTTTTATTTTATTTCTTTGGTCGCGCGTCTGCCTTCCCCGACGTCGGACCGGTACCGCCGGTCTTTCTTTCTTTTCTTCTAACAAAAAAAAAAAGAACATATTTTTCCCTCACTTAGTGTGTTTTTCCTCTTTTGGGCCTTAGGCCTCACGAAAATGTTTCCTCATGGAAAAACCAGCCTCCGGGTTTAAAAAATGCACTAAGTGCAGCGGTACTATTTCTGTTACCGACACCCATGAATGGTGTCTCAAATGTTTGGGTCCTGACCATTCCATTTTGGATTGTTCGTCCTGCTCCTTGATGTCTAAACGAGGTTTACAGAACTGAGCAGCCAAGCTCCATGTGCTGTTTCCCTCTGATGCAGCTTCAGTGGCATCGACGTCTTCCAGGGCTTCTTCTTCCTCCCATGGATCTCAGGTAACCAAACATAAATCCAGCTGGTCCTCGAAGGGTAGATCTCCTTCCAAGCATCGAGATGCCTCCGGGCTTGCCCTCGAGGATCCCGCACCGGCAAAACAACCCCGGCAGGAAGCTCCGGCTTCCAAAGCTCCACCTATGGGGTTACAGGTTGACATCGATGGCACGGCCTCGACCGATCACCTGTTAGAATGCTCTGAGGTACCGGCACAACCTTCCGGTACCGAGTTCCAGGCATTCATGGTGTCGATGGATCAGAATGTTCTATCCATGCAGCAGGCTATCACAGCCTTCATTCAAGCTGCGACGCCGCTGATACCACAACAAACTCCGTTGTCGGTATCTGCCCAGGTACCGGCACCAATGCCGGTACCGGTACCGACTGCATCGACATCGACCAGGATGCCGACTGCAGCGGTTCCCTGTCCAGGGATGCCCATCGGTACCGAACCGGTACCGATGACGCCCGATGTCGCTACCGCTCGATACCCGTATCGGGCTTTGGAAGAGCACCCTGACAGTCGATACTTTGATTCCTCCGAAGATTCTAATGCATCGGAGGAGCCTGCTGAAGTATCCATAGCCCTTCCTGAAGAGCCTTCTTCTCCAAAAAGAAGAATGTCTCCTCCAGAGGACTTGTCCTTTCAAGACTTCATAAGAGAAGTGGCTAAAGGGCTTTCTATTTCAGTAACCTCTGAATCAGAGCCTAGAGCTAAAACATTGGATATTTTAGGTTATTCTAAGGCTCCTAAGGAGGCAGTCACCTTGCCAGTTCATGAGATTCTTTATGATCACATGATTGACTTATGGGAGACTCCTCTCACTATCTCTCCTCATTCTTGTAGATTGGACACTATGTACTGTGTCCCTCCTTGTTCTGGGTTTCATAAAACACAGCTTCCTCACCATTCTATTGTGGTGGAGTCAGCTATGAAAAAGATAAAGAGTGCAAAAAGGCACTCCTCTGCTCCTCCAGGAAGAGAATGCAGGACCTTGGATGCTTTTGGTAGGAAAATCTTCCAAGCCAGTATGCTCATTGCCAGAATCAACTCCTATAGTCTTTATATGGGTATGTTTCTGAAAGAAGTTGCAGATAAGCTGCACACTTTCCTCCCTTTTCTTCCAGAGGATAAAAGGGAAGAATTTCTTATTTGGCTTAAGCATACTCAAGATATTTCAAAGTTTTCCAACCGTGCAGCTTTTGACTCCTGTGAGGGTGCCAGCAGAGCTTCGGCCATTGCCATAGCTGCTTGCAGAATTGCTTGGCTCCAGGCTTCTGATCTAGAATCTTGGGTCCAGGATGGCTTGGGAAATCTTTCCTGTACAGGTGAAAACCTGTTTGGCAAAGATTGGCAAATAAAAGCCACTCAAATGGATGCAGAAAATTCTGCTTTGGATAGACTTTCAAAGTCAACCTCCATTCCTGCCAAGAAAAAAACTTTCAAAAAGTCTTTTTTCAAGAAAGGCAGATTCCATCCTGCTTCTGGCCAACAATCATCTACAGGTCGTTTTGCTGCTAAACGTCAGCAACCTAAACAGGCCAGGCCTAAGCCTACAGGGGCTGCTGCAACTCAGCAGACCCAGCCTCCTCAGGGCTTTTGACTTGATGCTAGAGAACGTAGCCTTTCTGGCTCTGAAACAGCCAGAGCCTCTCACCATTCCAGGAAGGTTAGCTCATTTTGCTCCCAGATGGGAGCAAATTACAGCAGAGCAGTGGACCCTCTCCATCATAAGAGAGGGCTACAAACTTCATTTCTCAAACCTTCCTCCCCACAACATGGTGAGACATTTCAATTCTCCAACATCTCTCCTCGACCTTCTAGGTCAGGAGGTGGCTACCCTTCTTGCCCAAGGGGCAATAGAAGAAGTACCTCTTCTTCAACAGGTGTCAGGGTTTTACTCCCCCTACTTTCTGATCCCAAAGAAAACAGGGGTCTACAGACCCATATTAGATCTCAGAGAATTGAACAAATTTCTATGCAAGGAGAAAATCAAGATGCTTTCTCTGGGCACTCTCCTTCCATACCTTCAGAGTCAGGATTGGCTTTGTTCTCTAGATCTCAAGAATGCGTACACACATGTCCTCATCCATCCATCTCACAGGAGGTTCCTCCGTTTTCTTTTCCAAGGAAAGCATTACCAATACAGGGTGCTTCCTTTTGGTCTGGCCTCTGCTCCAAGAGTGTTCACCAAATGCATGGCAGTAGTAGCTGCATTTCTACGCACTCTGGGAATATTTGTAATCCCATACCTGGACGACTGGCTCATCCGAGCTCCATCTCAGTCAGAGGCCCAGACTTCCCTGGACTGCACAAGGCGCATTCTGCAGTATCTGGGACTTGTGGTAAACCTCCCAAAGTCCCAGCTCACCGCTACTCAGTCCCTAGAGTTCATAGGGGCCTGGCTAGATACTACCACTGCAAGGGCCTATCTTCCTCAGGCCCGTTGCCTACGCCTAGTGCAGTTAGCCTCCCAGATTCAGTCAAAGAGCCATTTAACTGCCCGGGAGGTGCTACAACTGCTAGGCCACATGGCATCTACAGTGCATGTGGTCCCCTATGCTAGCCTTCACATGAGAGCAGCTCAATGGACTTTGTCCACCCAGTGGACTCAAGCATCAGGGGCTCTGTCAGACAAAATAGCAACCTCCAGGCGCCTCTTTTTTTCTCTCCAGTGTTGGATGTCCACCCAAAATCTGTTGCTGGGGTCCCCCTTCCAACAGTTGTTGCCCCAGGCAACCCTCACAACAGATGCCTCCCAAACAGGTTGGGGAGCTCATCTGCAAGACCTCTCCACTCAGGGCACTTGGTCTCCACAGGAGACCTCTCTACATATCAATCACTTGGAGCTCCGAGAAGGTTTTCTAGCTCTCAAGGTCTTCCATACCCTGCTCAGCTACAAGACAGTCCTCATTCATACGGACAATCAGGTAGCCATGTTTTACATAAACAAGCAAGGAGGAACTGGCTCTCTGTCGCTTTGCAACGAAGCTTTAAGATTGTGGGCCTTCGCCAGAGAGCATCAAATCCATCTCCTGGCCGTATACCTTCCAGGAATCCAAAACTTTTGGGCAGACAGACTCAGTCGAGTTCTGCTTCCACACGAATGGTCCCTGCACATGGACCAGGTACTCAGAATCTTTCAAGAGTGGGGAGCCTCGGACATAGACCTCTTTGCAAGTCCGTGGAATTCCAAACTTCCCCGGTTCTGTTCCAGAATTCTGTCAGGGAGTTCAGGCCAAGGATGCCTTCCTCCTTCACTGGGGTCAAGACTTTCTGTATGCCTTTCCACCCATTCCCTTAATTCCCAAGACCCTGTTCAAGCTCCAGAGGGATTAAGGATCTATGATCCTCATAGCTCCACGCTGGCCACGCCAAGTATGGTACCCTCTACTTCTCCATCTCTCTGAAGCTCCCTCGCTAGACTTGGGAGCTGCTCCAGACCTTCTGTCCCAGGAAGAGGGGACTTTGTGGCACCCAAACCCCAAGTCCCTTCACCTCAGAGCTTGGTTGCTGAAGGCCTAGACCTTCAAGGTTGGAATCTTTCCCAGCAGGTGAAGGATATCCTCCATGCTTCCAGAAAACCTTCTACTAGTCGTTCCTATGCTTTTAAATGGAAAAGGTTTTCCATTTGGTGTACTGAGAAGGGTCTTGACCCTCTAGCACTACCTTTGAATTCTCTATTGGAATATCTCCTGCATCTCTCCAATGCAGGCCTTAAGACGAATTCAGTAAGGGTCCATTTGAGTGCTATTGCAGCATCCCTTAAGCCTATCAATGGACAGCCTATTTCCTCTCATCCTCTTATTGCAAGATTCATGAGAGGCCTAACTTTAACTAAACCTCCCATTAGGCCTCCTCCGGTGGCATGGGACTTAAATTTGGTTCTTGGTCAGCTTATGAAGCCACCTTTTGAACCCTTGGCCACCACCTCCTTGAAATTTCTTTCCTGGAAGGTTCTTTTCCTCATTGCAGTCTTCTCAGCTCGCCACATCAGTGAACTGCAGGCCTTAGTGGCTAATCCACCGTATACAAGGTTCCATCATGTTAAGGTAGTCCTTAGGACCAATCCACACTTTATGCCTAAAGTGATCTCACCTTTTCATCTTAATCAAGAGGTATATTTACCTGTCTTTTTTCCAGGTCCTCATGCATCCAGTGCAGAGAGGAACCTTCATACCCTAGATTGTAAAAGAGCTCTTGCTTTTTACTTACACAGGACACAGCAACATAGAAAGTCTTCCCAGCTTTTTGTTGCTTTTGATCCTTCTCATTTAGGACTTCCAGTCTCTAAAAGAACACTGTCCAATTGGATTGCTCAGTGTATTTCTTTTGCTTACCAGAGTAAGAACCTTTCTCTGGAGGGCCATGTCATAGCTCACAATGTGAGGGCCATGGCCACCTCTATGGCTCATCTTCATTCTGTGTCCATCGACCAGATCTGTCGAGCAGCCACCTGGGCCTCGGTTCATACCTTCACAGCCCATTACTGTTTGGACAAGGACTCCCGCCGGGATGCCTTGTTTGGTCAGGCTGTCCTCAGACACCTGTTCCATTCTTGAACTCCTCCTGTCCTCCTTCCCTGAATGGATGCCTGAGATCCATAGGAAGACGAGGAACCCTTCAGGGTCTCATACCCTTGGGGATCTCCCAGGCATCTTAGCTAGGGAGTCCCCATATGTGAGGAGTCATTCCTGCTTGTTCCTGGAGATAGCACAGTTACTTACCTGTAACAGGTGATCTCTGGGAACAGCAGGAATTAGTCCTCACAGCCCTCCCACCTCCCCTAGGAGTTGTATCTCTCTCTATCTTTCCTTTCCTCTCTCTCTCTATTGTCTCAGCTTTAAACTTGAACTGAGGAGAGTTGGTTAGGAAAGGCGGGAAGGCAGCGCGCAGGCGCTGTGGGATGCTCCCAAAAGCTTTCCTTCTTGGGAAGCTGGGGAGTGTTCCCGCGCAGGCTCCATCGGTACCGACGTACCCATATGTGAGGACTAATTCCTGCTGTTCCCAGAGATCACCTGTTACAGGTAAGTAACTGCTTTTCTCCGAGTCAAGGTGGTTTACATGGAATTGCGATTTAACTTACATTGAAGTATTGATATCAAACTACATATTGCATTCAATCAAAGAGCTTTGGCTCGTAACTATATACAGGTTTGACTGTATACAACAGTAGTGTTAGGCGGCTGTGCATTGTTCTTCGGGGGGGGAGGGGTGTTAGTTACTGGTGTTGAAATGTTCAGTAAACAGATGTGTTTTTAATTATTTACGGAATGTCTTGAGGTCCGTGATGTTCCTGAGCTGGTCTGGCAGTCTGTTCCATATGGAAGGTGTGTAGGGTTGGAAGGCTCTTTTGCATGCCTGTTGGTTTGATTTGGTTCTGATGTGGAGTATGTTGAGGATATTCATTGTCTAGGTCCGTCTAACTCTGTGTGGTTGTGAGGGCTGTATGAGTGATCGTAGATGTGTGTGAGTGAATTGCTTCTTGAGTTAGCATGATGGTTTTGTATGTTATGTGGCTCTGCAGGGGGAGCCAATGAAGCTTTTTGAGTATTGGGGTGATGTGCTGTTTTCTTGTTGCTGATTTTAGGAGTCTTGCTGTTGTGGAAAATGTCTGGAGAGGTAGGAGCGTGGATTGTGGAAGTCCTTGGAAGATGGCATTGCAGTAGTCCAGGTGGGGTATTATTGATGCTTGAAGTACAGTCCGGAAGTCATCTGGTTCTAGGAGTGGCCATAGGCACTGGACTGTTTTTGCCTTGAAGTAAATTTTTCGGGTGGTTTTGTCTGTGCGTTTGAAGGTTAGATGTTGGTCTATAGTGATTCCTAGGTATTTCACCTCTGTTTTTTGGTTTTGATTGTTTTGTTTTTCAGTGTTATCATAAAGGGGGGGGGGTGAGTTGAATGGTAGTGTCTCTTATGTAGAGTGCCTCTGTCTTGTTATAGTTTATGTGCAGGTTGTTGTTTATTAGCCTTGTTGATACTTCGGCAAAGCATTCTTGGTGGGCTGTTATTTTGGGTTGATGTGTGTTGATGGGTCCATAGATCATAATGTCATCAGCATAGACGTGGAGATTTAGGTTGTGTGCTCTTTTGATTGTGCAGAGTGGCCACAAGTATATGTTGAAGAGCATAGGGGATAGGGTGGATCCCTGTGGGACTCCTTGGGTTTGCTTGTATGGGGTGGAGGAGTTGTTTCCAATCCTTATCTGTTGGTACCTGTCAGTGAGGTATGAGGTGAACTATTTGTGGACAGTTCCCTGTATTCCCATTATGTGAAGACGTTGCAATAGTATTTGGTGCTTCACTGTGTCGAAGTCCGAGGAAATGTCTAGGAAGATTAGCAGGAAGCCTTGATTGGTCCTTTGCATTCCCTGTGTTAGAGTTTATTAAGATGGTTAATAATATTTCCACTTTGTACTGCTGTCAGAAGCCATGATCTCCAGGAACAAGCAGGAATGAGTCTTCACATATGGGTACGTTGGTACTGACGGAGTCTGCGCGGGAACGCTTCCCAGCGTCCAATCAGAAAGCCTTTGGAAACATCCCAATACGCCTGCGTGCTGCCTTCCCGCCTTCCCAACTGCCTATCCTCAGTTTTCGTTTTTCCGCAGAGCTGGCAGGACGTCCTCCTGTCACCGCAGAAAATTCTTCTTTTATTTTTTAGTTTTCTTGTGGTCGCGGCTGCCTTCCCCGACGCTACCGGTACCGCCGGTGTTTCTTTTTTCTTTTCTTGTAAAATTTTTTCCTTTTTAAGGAATATATTTTTCTTGCTTAGTGTCTCACGGTTCTCAGGCCTTCAAGGCCTCTCCATTTTCCTTCATGGAACCGCCAGCCACTTTCCCCAAGAAATGTACAAACTGTGACGGTACAACTTTATTTTTAGACACTCACAATTGGTGTCTAACCTGCTTGGGTCCTGACCATTTTCCTCCGGAGCCCTCGGGCAATAGTATTGTGAGAAGACGTTTTCAACATCGAGTTCCCCTCGACACGCGGTCCCCCTCCAACTTCAGGGCACCGACCATTCTCCAGGACCAAGCAGGAAGTCAGTCCTCACATATGGGTGACGTCGGCGCTGACGGAGCCCTCGCGGAGCAATTTCCCCAGCTTTCAAAGAAAGCCTTTGGGAATTGCAGCGTGCATGCGCGGTCCCCTTCCCGCCCAAGGGCGCCATCTTGCTCAGTCTTCTTTTTTCTGCGGAGCCCTACAGACGCTGTTTGTGATCGCCGCTGAAAAAGTTGATTTTATTTACTATTCTTTTCTCGGTTCGACGCCAGATCCTTTTCCCGCCCGGACCCGATACGCCGGTATCGAGTCCGTTCGTTATTTTTTTGTTTTTTGTCCTTCGTGACTAGCGTTCGCGCCATTTTTCTTTTTTCACTGGCAGCCCTGTCTTTTGACCTCGCAGGGGCCCTTTTTCACCCAATGGCTGCCAGCGGGTTTAAAAAGTGTGATCGGTGTAAGAAACTTATGTCTCTTACCGACACACACGACTGCTGCCTCCGCTGCCTCGGACCCGATCATGACCCGATGATCTATGGTCCGTGTGGCAAAATGTCCTCGAAAGCGTTGAGTCGGCAGCATCAAAAAGAACGAATCTTCTCTGACTCCGCGTCCGGCCGGGCCCGGACCTCGTCAGAGGCTTCGAAGTCCCGGGACTCCGGTCCTGAGCATCGTCGGAGTTCCTCTGAGCGGGGGTCTCCTGCCCCGGGAACATCATAGGAAGAAGAAACCCGCGAGGGCGGCGTCGGTGGACGCTCCTGGTTCCTCGAGGGCCAGGTCGCATAGCCTCGATTGCCGTCCCGGGTCCTCGGAGTCGGAGAGGCCTTCGAAACATCCTCGTCTCGAGATGGAGTCTCCTGGACACGTGAGTACTGTAGTCCTCGTGGACTCGCCTCCGAAGGAGCCGACGTCGGGCCCGACGCCTTCGGGGCCCGAGTCGGGGGCTGCTGGGTCTCCTGAGCTCGGACTCAGGTTGACGGCCTTGGAGAGCAGTTTGGCTGCCTTCATGGACCAGCAGCGGGCATTGATTGCTGGCCTCGCCGGTGCATCTGCCCCGACCACCGGGACGTCGACGTCCAAGTCGACCCCGGAGACCGAGCCGATCCTCGAGTCCATGCAAGCTCGAGTCGAACCTCGGTCACGGTCTCCCTCGGTCTCGGCGTCGGGGCGGAGGGCATCGGTGCCCGCCCGATGGGAGCCGCTCGATTCCTCCACCGAGGAGTCGGGCTGGGAGACTGAGGAGGAAGAGTCCCCAGGTACTTTTCGGACTCAGTGCGTCCCATCGGACTCGCCCGAGTCTGAACCTCGGAGACCGTCCCCCCTGGAGGACACCCGGTTCTCGGACTTCGTGCGGGACATGGCCAAGGCCTTGGCATTCCCCACGGATCCCGAGGAGGAGCCTCGAGCCGAAGAGCTCGATGCCCTCCAGTATGACTCTCCCCCGAAGGAGGCCTTTACTGTACCGGTTCCTCCGATGCTGGAGCGACTTCTCTTCCGCATGTGGGAGAGCCCGGCGTCGGCGCCGGTGTTAAGCAAGCAGGTCAATTCCATTTATCGAGTCCGCAAGAGCCCCGGGTTCCAAAAGGCACAACTACCGCACCATTCCATGGTGGTGGAATCGGCCATGCATCGACTCAAGAGTCAGAAGATGCACTCCTTGGTGCCTCCCGGCCGGGAGGCCCGGAACCTGGATGCCCTCGGTAGGAAGTGCTTCCAGGGCTCTATGCTTGCTTGTCGAGTCCAGACCTACCAGCTCTATATGGGCATGTATCTCCAGGACCTGGCAAAGGAGATTGCCGCGTTCTCTGCTGGTCTCTCCGAGGAACCTTTGCAGAGGTTTCAGGCCTTGTCCACTGGTATTCGGGAGTGCTCGAAGTTTATCTCTCGAGCAGCCTATGATGGCTTCGAAGCATCGGCTCGAGTAGCCGGAGCCGGCATCGGTGCCCGCCGACAGGCTTGGCTTCAGTCATCCGACCTCGAGCCATGGGTACAGGACAAGTTGGTCGATGTCCCCTGCAGAGGTGAAAACCTCTTTGGCAAGCCCTTGGCTGAAAAGGCTGCACAGATCGAGACTGAGACTCTGACCAGGACTCGGCTGTCCAGAAAAACCTCTGCCCCTTCTCAGAAGAAGGGCTCGGGGAAAAAGCCCTTTTACCCGAGGAAGGCGACTGCCTATAAACACTACCCTCATTATCAGGCCTCAGCAGCTCCCCAACAGGGTCAGCAGGCCAAGGGACGGGGTAATGGGTCCCGTAGGCAGCAGGCCCCAAGCCCACAACACCGGCCCCTGCTCAGCAGGGTGGGGGTTTTTGACTCCGTCAGCATAGCCTCTTCCCCTCCGCTGGTTTCTCTCAGCACAGGAGGCCGGCTGGTCCACTTTGCCCACAGGTGGTCAGCCATCATATCCGATACCAGGGTGCTTCAAATAGTTCAGAAAGGCTATCTTCTACACTTTCACCAGGTTCCTCCCTCCTACTTTCCAGGGGAGCCTCCAAGACTCCCTCTGCACAGGGACTTACTCCTTAAAGAGTTGGCAAGTCGTCTTCAGGAATAGGCTGTGGAACCGGTGCCCCACCACCTGAGAGGTCACGGCTTTTATTCCAGGTACTTTCTGATACCAAAAAGAACAGGAGGCCTCAGACCCATCCTGGACTTGCGAAACCTCAACAAGTTCCTGGCAAGGGAAAAGTTCAAGATGCTTACCCTTGGAATCCTACTGCCCTACCTCCAGCAGGGAGACTGGCTATGCTCCTTAGATCTAAAGGATGCCTATACTCACATCCTTATTCATCCAGACCACAGACAATATCTCAGGTTTGTTGTGGGAGGAAATCATTACCAGTACAGAGTACTACCCTTTGGCCTATCCTCCGCCCCCATGGTGTTCACCAAATGCCTAGCAGTGGTGGCGGCCTATCTAAGACTTCATGGCCTTTTTGTGTTTCCATACCTGGACGACTGGCTCATCAGGGCCCAGTCTTCCCAAGAGGCCACTCAGGCCACTCATCGCACTGTGACTCTACTCCAGCACTTGGGATTTGTCATAAACTTCGCAAAGTCCACTTTGCTCCCCTCTCAGAATCTCGAATTCATAGGCGCCAGGTTGATCACACTTCAGGCGCGGGCCTTCCTGCCTCTGGACAGGGCCCACAGGCTCATGGATCTCGCCAGCCACTTTCGCAGCAATTCCCTGGTCTCTGCCAGGCAATTTCTGAGACTGCTCGGCCATATGGCTTCCATGGTCCATGTGACCCCCAATGCCCGCCTGAACATGCGACCTGCTCAGTGGTGCCTTCGCACTCAGTGGCATCAGGCCACGTGGAGCCTGGCGGACTCAGTACAGATATCCGACCTGCTGGTCTCTTCTCTGCGGTGGTGGCTTCATCTGCCAAACCTGGTGCTGGGAGTAGATTTTCAATCTCCTCCGCCTTCTCAGGTACTGACAACCGATGCTTCTCTCCTAGGTTGGGGAGCACATTGCCAAGGGTCATGTACTCAAGGCCTCTGGACTCCTTGGGAGTCTGCTCAGCAGATAAACTTCCTAGAGCTCAGAGCCATCCGCCTAGCTCTGAGAGCCTTCTCCCACCTCACTTCTCACCAGTCTGTGCTAGTCCAGACAGACAATCAAGTTGCAATGTTCTACGTGAACAAACAAGGAGGCACAGGCTCCTTCCTTCTCTGTCAGGAGGCGCAAAAACTGTGCTCTTGGGCCACCCTTCATGGCATACTCCTCAAAGCTGTCTATCTCCCAGGTCAGGAAAATTACCTGGCAGACAAGCTGAACAGGATCCTCCAACCACACGAATAGAGATTTGATCTGTTAGTGGTTCAGCGGATCTTTCTCAAGTGGGGCCTCCCCACCATGGGTCTATTTGCCAGTCCTCTGAACCGGCAACTTCCCAGATTCTGCTCTCGACAACCACATCCTCTTAGAGTAGCGGCGGATACTTTTTTGATTCCATGATCCACAGGCCTCTTGTATGCCTTTCCTCCCATGCCACTGGTGTCTCGGACGCTCTTCAAGGTTCTCCGAGACAGAGCCTCGCTAATCCTAGTGGCTCCCCGGTGGCCGAGACAACCCTGGTTCCCGCTTCTGCTGCAGCTGGCGGTGGACACTCCTCTTCCTCTGGGGTTTCAACCCGATCTCCTGTCACAGGATCAGGGGTCTCTCCTACACCCCAACCTCCGGTCCCTTCATCTGATGGCCTGGCGGCTGAAAGGGTAGTCCTTGCTCCCCTTCTGCTGCCTCGGGAAGTGGAGGAGGTTGTCTTGGCCTCCAGGCGGCCCTCCACCCGGAAGTCCTACGCTCTTAAGTGGCGTCGGTTCTCCGTGTGGTGTGCTCAGCAGTCTGAGAATCCTTTTTCCTGCTTGGTGGCAGTGGTCTTGCAATATTTGCTTTACCTCTTCGACCTTGGCCTTAAGTCCAACTCTGTCAGGGTACACCTCAGTGCTCTCTCTGCGCATCACGCACCGGTGGACGGCAGGCCTCTTTCCAACCACCCTTTGGTGGCTCGTTTTCTCCGAGGCCTCCTTCTCCTTAAGCCTCCTTCTCCTTAAGCCTCCTTTGCGCCCACCAGCCCCTGAATGGGATCTGAATGTGGTCTTGCAGTGGATTACCTGTCCGCCCTTTGAACCTATGGCTACCTGCCCTCTTCGGTTTCTTTCCTGGAAAACCTTGTTTTTGGTAGCCCTTACCTCTGCTAGGCACGTTAGTGAACTGCAGGCCCTAGTGTCTGATCCTCTTTACACTAGGTTCTACAGAAATCGGGTAGTCTTACGGACTCACCCTAAGTTTCTTCCAAAAGTGGTTTCTCCTTTTCATCTCAACCAGGAGGTGGTTCTTCCGACCTTCTTTCCCAGGCCGCACACCAGCCGGCTGAAATGGTCCTGCATACCCTGGACTGTAGGAGGGCCTTGTCCTTCTACCTTGACCGTATGCGAGAGCATCGGAGGGCTGTTCAGCTCTTCGTTTCTTTTGACCCCAATAAGTTGGGGCTCCCTGTCTCCAAGCGTACTTTGTCCATATGGGTTGCTGACTGTATCGCTTGGGCTTATGGGGCGGCCGGCCTCTCGTTGGAGGGTCGAGTCATGGCTCATCGTGTTAGGACGAAGGCTGCGTCAGTGGCTCATCTCCGCTCTGTTCTGTTGGCAGACATCTGCCGTGCCGCTACTTGGTCTTCAAGCCAGACTTTTGCGGCCCATTACTGCCTGGAGAGGGAGTCCCGCAGGGACAGTGCTTTCGGACAGGCAGTCCTCCGTAATCTCTTTGAGGTATAGGCAACTCCTACCCTCCGTCCCGGATGTTGGGCTACTGGTTGGAGGCGTATTCAGAGAAGATTCCTTCCTTCTGTGCTACTGAGCTTGAGGGAGCTCCTTTTTGATCTTAGGGTCTCCGGTAGCCTTAAGCTGGGGAGTCCCATATGTGAGGACTGACTTCTTCCTGCTGGGTCCTGGAGAAAGAGTAGTTACTCACCTGTAACAGGTGTTCTCCAGGAGCAGCAGGAATCAGTCCTCACAACCCTCCCTCCTCCCCTTGGAGTTGCAGTTCTATGCTTTCGTTTTTTTTTGCTAATTTTTTGCTGTCTTTTCGCTATGTCATCTGACTGAGCAAGATGGCACCCTTGGGCGGGAAGAGGACCGCGCATGCGCGCTGCAATTCCCAAAGGCTTTCTTTGAAAGCTGGGGAAAATTGCTCCGCGAGGGCTCCGTCGGCGCCGACGTCACCCATATGTGAGGACTGATTCCTGCTGCTCCTGGAGAACACCTGTTACAGGTGAGTAACTTCTCTTTATCACCTCACTGTATCTTGCTATTCCCCTTGATTTACCCTAGTCACCAGTTGTGTGGTCTGTCTTGATTAGATTGTAAGCTCTGATGAACAGAGGCTGTCTCTTACTTGTTCATGTACAGTGCTGCGTATGCCTTGTAGCGTTATACAAATGATAAATGGTAGTAGTAGTATAGTTGTGGTTAACAATAGCTTGAGAAATAATTGGAAATATTCCAACTGTATGTCATCATGGAACTTCCACCATATTAACTGTAGGAAGAATGATTTTTTTCCTTATAAGCTTCATTTCTTCGCCTGCAAATGTATCGCTGTTCTGCATTGCCAAAGAGCTCAAGTTTGGTTTCATCTGTCCATGGAGCATTTTCCTTGAAAGATTGTGGTTTCTAAAGATGGGTTTGGGCAAAGATCAGGTGTGTCTTTTTATGTCTGTCTTTGAGCAGTGGGGTCCTCCTTGGCCTACGCCCATGAAGTCCTTCTTTATTTAGTGTGCAGCTGTGGTGCGGTGCGGGTTGAAATCACTAGATCGCTCCAGGTCAGCTTCAAGCTCTCTGATTGTTGTACATGGTATTTTTCCAACAGTTTGCACTAACCTTCGAAGACTACTTGGATTAATTTTCCTCTTCCCACCACGTCCTGGGAGGTACTTGATGGTTCCATGAGCAGAAAACATCTTAATAATATTGTGAAATGTAGACAAAGGAATCCCAAGATCTTTGGAGATGGCCTTGTACCCCTTTGAAGTTTGTTTGGTGATAAAGGCTTTTCTGGGTCTCGGGCAACTCTCTTGTCTTCTCCATTGTGAAGATGGAATAGGAAGTAAATGTGGCCATTTTAAACATTAGAGCCATTTTTCATTGGTTGATTCAAGTCATGTGAGTATTGACAGTTGATCACACGTGCGTCTAATTTCATTGCAGTGGCAATGTGGTTCTTCTGTTCAAACTGAAGTGCCAGTGATCATGTCCTGGCAATGTCCCAGTTTTTATACTATTTTCTTACTATTTTCCTTTTTTAAATTGGTCTTGTTTTATTTGATTCTTTTATGTGTCAAATATATGTGTGCATATATAATCCAAAGCCATTTCACTGACCACTCATTCATGAGCTGGAACAAATTACAATTGAATAGTGGGAGAAACTACCAGCAGACAGATGTACGAAACTTATAGATGGCTACAAAACATTTGGAGGCTGTCATTACTGCCAAGAGTTGTGCAACCAAATATTAGTGAAAGATGCCATTAATCCGGTCTGGGTCATATTTTTGTTTTCTCAGAAATTACTACGTCTAAGTTGCATAGGCATTCTTTTTTTTTTGTTGTATACCTTTGAACATAGTATTAAAATAGTATGATGACATACAGTTGGAATACCTCGGAATAACGCTGGATCAGAATCTTACCTTCCAAAAACACATACAAAAAACAACTCGTTCCATATATTCTAAGATACAAACCCTGAAAAACCTCCGACCTCTATTAAACTCTGATTCCTTCCGTATTGTTTGCCAAGCCTTCACTACCCCCACCCTCGACTTCTGCAACCACATATACCATGGCCTCCCAAAACACATTCTCTACCCCCTCTAATTAGCACAGAACATGATAGCATGCCTAATCTCCAATACCCCAAGAAGAACCCACATTACCCCCATGCTTCAATACTTCCACTGCCTCCCTATCCTTTCTAGAATAAAATTCAAAACCCTTACCCTTATCCATAAGGTTATCTATCAGGAATCTTCCCCCTGCCTTCAGTCACTCCTAAACCAGCTGACCAGCCTTAGATCTCGTAGGTCTAACTCAATAAACCTTCTATACATCCCAGCCCAAAAATTAGAAAGCACGCAAACTACATGCAAATGAAACTTCTCCCTCTATGCCCCAAAGGATTGGAATACCCTCCCACCTGACCTTAGGAATTGCCCTGATCATACAGAATTTTGCAAAAAACTAAAATCTTTCCTTTTCCAAGAATATTTTAGTTCTACCCCTCATACCCCCATCCAACCTAGCACCATCTAGACCTAGCCGATATACTACCCACACTCAATCCCCCCTCCCCATCTAATGTACATAGTTGCTGTTTTCAGCTTTATAGTCAACTGTTAAGTTTTTGTTCAAATGTTCTATGTAAAACAGATGCATTGGCACTGTTATGTTGAGTCCCCTGTAAACCATCTTGAATTGTAGAAAGATGGTATATAAAAAAAACTTTGAATAAAATAAATAAATATGTCCAATTATTTCTCAAGATATTGTACATAACATATCTAAAATGCAAGTGTGCCAATAATGTTGAGCACAATTGTAACTGGGGGATTTCTTCACCCATCCCCAGTGAATCTTGTTTAAAGTCCTTTGCACTAGGCTAGTCAGCCTTCTGCAGAAAACATCTTGGCTCTTTTTGGCTTGGTGGACAACCATTTCTGCACAGCAGTCCTTGGAAGATCATCCTGTGGTTCAGGAAACCAAAATGCTCCCGATGATACCATCCATGCAGCCATGCATTCATCTTTAGGATGTGAACTTCTCTGCCTCAGCCTTTACCCTCAATAGGGAGGACTGAGGAGAACACCATCGGTGCACCAGTCTGCTTCACCCTCTCTCTCAGAGCCATGAAGTCACTTTGATATGCTTGAAGGGATACCTAGCAGTATCATTTGTGACGACATGGATGAACATCATCGGATAATAGTCAGTAGGCTTGATGAGTCTCGGAAAACTCTCTAACGTCTCAGATTTTGGAACCTTGCAGAAGCCACACCTCCTGGGACATCAAGTCTGGTCAGCAGATGGATGCCTCTCAGAAGACAGTTGCCAATCACCCTTTGCTTCCTTGTGGTCACTGATTCTGCAACTTACGGGTGCTTGAGCTCTGGTTCTTCTGGGATGTTTTCACCACTTGCACTCCCAGGGCTGCATACTGGCAGACAGCACACCTCCCTTTTCTGAACCTTGCTTGCATTTCAGGCAGTTCCTGTTCCAGTATGACTATAGTTTCCACTACATGATCTTGAAAAGAATCTTGCTGGTGTGTGGGATCAGAGCAATTGTGCAACAATTTCCACAGTCATTTGGATCATCTTTCTCCAGTATTTGTATGAACATAGATCTTATCTCCAGGAACAAGCAGGAATGTAGTCTTCACATATGGGTATCGTCGGTACCGACGGAGCCTGCACGGGAACGCTCCCCAGCATCCAATTAGAAAGCTTTTGGGAGCATCCCACAGCGCCTGCGTGCTGCCTTCCCGCCTTTCCCAACTGCCTCTCTCCAGTTCTTCGTTTTCCACTGAGCCAGCAGGTCGTTTTCCTGTCACCGCAGAAATTATCCCATATTTTTTTCTTTCTTTCTTTTTTGTGGTAGTGTCTGCCTTCCTCGACGTTATACCGGTACCGCCGGTTCTTTCTTTCTTTAAAAAAATAAATAAAAAAAATTCTATCTTTATCTGGATTTTCCAGCTTTTTTCTCTTGGGTGCCACGTGCCATTTTGGGCACTAGGCCCAATTTTTTCCTCAACATGGAAAAACCCGCTTTGGGTTTTAAAAAGTGTTCCAAGTGTGGCGGTACGGTACCATCTCTGTCACTGGCACTCATGAGTGGTACCTCAAATGTTTAGGTCCTGACCACTCCATCTCGGAGTGTGTTGCCTGTGGGATGATGTCGAAGAGGGGTTGACAGAACCGAGCAGCTAAGCTTAGCACTCTTTTTCCCTCCGATGCAGCATCTGTGGCATCGACGTCTTCCAGGGCTTCGTCTTCCTCCCATGGATCTCAGGTAACCAAACATAAATCTGGCTGGTCCTCAAAGGGTAGATCTCCTTCCAAGCATCGAGATGCCTCTGGCGTTGCCCTTGAGGAACTTGTACCGGCAAAATTGCCCCGGCGGGAGGCTTCGGCTTCCAAAGCATTATCGGGCTCCAGGATGTTCTCGAGGCCTCAACCTCGGCAGAACTACTGGTGCCATGCTCTGGTGTACTGGCCGCTTCGTCCGGTTACCGACACCCAGGCATCGGCAGCGTCAATTGACCAGAGATTCCTGGCTATTGAGCGCAGTCTGGCAGCTCTCCTTGCGGCATCGGTGCCTTCGGAACCGCTTCAGACAGTTCAACCGGTATCGACACCGGCTCTGGCACCGATATCGATACCGGTACTGACAGCGGCGAGTATGCTACCAACACTGAGTCATGCTATTTCCTCCGGTATCGACAGGCCGGTACTGGACCCCCTCCGGTACCGACTTTGATCGGTACCGGTATCGTGCTTTGCAAGAGCACCCGGACAGAAGATATTTTGAATCCTCCGATGACTCTGAGGACTCTGATAGCTCTGTCGATACCGGAGTACTTCTCTCTGAGGAGCCCTCTTCTCCTAAGCGTAGGATGTCTCCTCCAGAGGATATATCCTTTCAGGATTTCATCAGAGAGGTGGCTAGGGGTCTTTCCATCACAGTGGCTCCTGAAACAGAGCCCAGAGCAAAGGAGTTGGAGATTTTACAATATCCTAAAGCTCCCAAGGAAGCGGCTGCTTTGCCTATTCATGAGATTTTACATGATCTCATGTTAAGAATGTGGGAAACACCTCTTACCACCTCTCCCCCTTCCCGTAGACTGGATACCATGTATCAAGTACCTCCTTGTCCTGGATTTCAAAAAACTCAGTTGCCACACCACTCGTGGTGGAGTCAGCTATGAGAAGGATCAAGAGTGCAAAGAGACATGCATCTAATCCTCCAGGACGTGAATGTAGGACTCTGGATGCCTTTGGGCGTTGAAAATTCCAGGCCTCTATGCTTTCTGCCAGGATTAGTTCTATATTTTATACATGGGAATGTTCCTTAAGGAGGTTACAGGAGATGTCGAGCTTATAAGCCCTCTCCTTCCTGATGATAAAAGGCAGGATTATCTTACACTTGTCAAACATGTGCAGGATGTTTCCAAGTTTGTTAATCGTGCAGCTTTTGACTGCTTTGAGTGCATAAGCAAAACCTCTGCCATTGCCACAGGTGCTCGTAGGATTGTCTGGCTCCAGGCATCTGACTTAGAACTCTGGGTACAGGATAAACTGGGGAATATTCCTTGTACAGGCGAAAATCTCTTTGGCAAGAATTGGCAAGAGAAAGCTAATGAGCTGGATGCTGATAACACCACTTTGGATAGACTATCCAAGGCTACAGCTGATCCTGCAAGGAGAAAATCCTACAAGAAACCATTCTTCTCTAAAAAGAATAGGTTTTATCCCTCCTATAACCCAGCAGGTACATTCTGCAGGTCAGTCCGCCCGAAAGGGACAGCAGCCCCCAAAGCAAAGGAAATCAGAGGCTGCTAAGCCTCAACCGGCCCAGCAGTCTCAGCCTCCACAGGGGCTTTGACTCCTATCTAGAGAACTTGGCCTTCCTGGCCCTGAACGGGCCAGAGCCTTCCACCATCCCAGGAAGGTTGTGTCATTTTGCCCCCAGATGGGGGCAGATAACAGCAGAACAATGGACTCTTTCCATTGTAAGAGAGGGGTACAAGCTTCATTTCTTCAACATGCCCCCTCCTACGGTGGTAAGACAGTTCAATTCTCAGACTTCTCTCAACACTCAGTTGAGTCAGGAGGTCAGTTTACTTCTTGCCCAGGGGGCAATAGAAGACGTACCCATTTCCCAACAGGGTATAGGGGTTTACTCCCCTTATTTCCTTGTTCCAAAGAAAACAGGGGGACTTAGACCCATTTTAGACCTCAGAGAACTGAATAAATTCTTGTTCAAAGAGAAATTCAAGATGATTTCTCTGGGAACTCTGCTTCCATACCTTCAGAGTCAGGATTGGCTTTGTTCTCTAGATCTCAAGGATGCGTACACTCATGTTCTCATCTATCCAACTCATCGAAGGTTCCTTCGCTTCCTGTTCCAAGGAAAGTACTACCAATACAGGGTGCTTCCCTTTGGCCTGGCCTCAGCACCAGGGGTGTTTACGAAATGCATGGCTGTAGTGGCAGCATTTCTTCGCACTCTAGGAATATTCGTCTTCCCCTACTTAGACGACTGGCTCATTTGAGCCCCATCAGAGTCAGAGGCCAGAATTTCCCTATCTTGCACAATGTGTATCCTTCAGTATTTGGGCCTAGTCATAAATATCCCAAAATCCAGCCTAACTCCCACTCAGTCTTTAGAGTTCATAGGGGCTTTGCTGGACACCAGAAAAGCAAGGGCCTATCTTCCACAGGCCCGCTGCCTTCGCATTGTGCACTTAGCCTCCCAAGCAATGTTAAAAACTCATCTCACTGCTCGGGAAATGTTACAACTACTAGGCCACATGGCATCTACCGTGCACGTGGTTCCCTATGCTCGCCTCCATATGAGAGCAGCCCAATGGACTCTATCCACTCAGTGGACTCAAGCATCAGGCTGCCTATCAGACAAAATAGCAAAACACAAGTCGCCTTATTTTGTCTGTACAATGGTGGCAGTCAACCAAAACCTGTTGGTGAGGTCCCCTTTCCAGCAACCCCTACCCCAGGTCACTCTAACAACAGACCCCTCACAGGTGGGTTGGGGAACTCATCTGCAAGATCTCTCAACCCAGGGCACCTGGACTCCACAGGAGACCCACTTACATATCAATCTCCTAGAACTCAGAGCAATCTTCCTTGCTCTTCGAGTGTTCCATACCCAACTCAGCTACAAGACAGTCCTGATTCAGACGGACAATCAAGTAGCTATGTTCTACCTGACAAGCAGGGAGGAACAGGTTCTCTGTCGCTTTGCAACGAAGCTTTGCCTTTATGGGCCCTCGCCAGAGAGCATCAGATTCATCTCCTTGCGGTGTATCTGCCAGGCATTCAAAACTCTTGGGCAGACAGACTCAGTCGAGTTCTGCTTCCACACGAATGGTCTCGCCATGCAGACCAGGTAGCAAAAATTTTCAAATTTGGGGAACTCTGGAAATAGACCTCTTTGCAAGTCCGTTGAATGCCAAACTTCCCCGGTTCTGTTCCAGAATTCCGGCTCAGGGTTCTCAGGCCAGGGATGCTTTCCTCCTCTATTGGGGTCAGGACTTCCTATATGCCTTTCCATCCATTCCCCTAATTCCCAAAACCCTACTCAAACTTCAGAGAGACAAGGGCCACATGATTCTCATAGGTCCACATTGGCCACAGCAGGTGTGGTACCCTCTATTCCTGCATCTCTCTCAAGCTCCATCTCTGGAGTTAGGATCTACTCCAGATCTCCTGTCTCAGGAGGACGGGATGTTGTGGCATCCCAATCCACACGCTCCGCATCTCAGGGCCTGGTTGCTGAGAGCCTAGACCTTCATGGTCTTAACCTTTCTCAACAAGTAAAGGATGTCCTTTTTGCTTCTAGGAAACCTTCCACAAGACGCTCGTATGCTTTCAAGTGGAAAACGTTTTCTATATGGTGTTCACAAAAGGGTCTTCACCCCTCTGCGATACCTCTGGAATCATTACTGGAGTATCTCCTTCATTTATCTCATGCAGGACTTAAGACTAACTCAGTAAGAGTCCATTTAAGTTGTATTTCAGCTTCTTTAAAGCCTTTAAATGGACAGCCTATTTCCTCTCATCCTCTCATAGCGAGATTTATGAGGGGCCTTCTTCTAACTAAGCCTCCCATTAGGCCACCTCCAGTGGCATGGGACCTGAATCTAGTTCTTGGGCAGCTCATGAAGCCGCCTTTTGAACCTTTAGCCACTACCTCCTTGGAATTCCTTTCCTGGAAAGTTATCTTTCCCATTGCAATGACATCAGCACGTCACATCAGTGAATTGCAAGCATTAGTGGCTGATCCTCCTTACACGAGATTCCATCTTGGAAAACGGCATCCACAGCCTTGCCTGGGAGTGGTGTAAATCCTACCTATCGGATCGCTGGCAACAAGTCCGTGTTGGTTCTGAAACTTCGACACCATTCCACCAGCAACAAGGTGTCCCGCAAGGTTCCTCCTTATCTGCGCTGATGTTCAATATCTATATGCAGCCGATATGTAACATCATCCGATCCTTCAATATTTCTGTCCTAATCTACGCGGATGATGTTCTGCTATTCACCCCGTTCAAAGTCAAACAACCGGAATTCACCAACCTTGTTAACTGCTTCAACGCAATTACAGATTGGCTAACTACCCAAAACCTTCACATTAACTTCAAGAAAACGGAGGTACTTTCAAGGAACAAAAACTTCCCTCCCCCCTCCAGCCTAAGGGTAAGAGATGCGGAGCTTCCAAGCCGCAATGCCATACGCTACCTCGGCATTACTCTTGACCAGCACCTTTATTTCAAGGAGCATATAAAAAACATCACCAGGTCCATCTACAACAAAATCAGGACACTGAGGCATCTCAAACCTATGCTACCTGCTGACGACTTCCGAACCATCTTCCAGGCCCTCATACTACCACATTTAGATTATGCAAATCTAATCTTGTACGGCCTACCAAAGAATACTATCAATTCTCTCCAACAAGCCATGAATGCCGCTACATGTGTCCTCTGTGGTCTAGCCAGATCAGACCACATCACACCAATACTCAAGGATCTCCATTGGTTTACCGATATACTCCAGGTTAACATATAAGATTCTGCTAATAACATTCAAGATTATCAACAACATCGCCCCCAATTCTCTCAAGGAACTTATCACACCTACTCCAAAAACTAGAACCAGAAGGACAACAACAGACAACACTTTGACTATTCCCAAAGACTCCATAAAATGCTCCCAAACAACCAGGAGAAGAACCTTTGCCTACTATGCACCAAAATGTTGGAACGACCTCCCCCCAGAAATCAGAGCGATCCGGGACCTTCTACAATTCTGGAAAGGTTTAGGCAACTCCTACCCTCCGGCCCTGGTGTTGGGCTACCGGTCGGGGGCGTTTTCAGAGAAGATTCCTTCCTTCTGTGCTACTGAGCTAGAGGGAGCTCATTTTTCCGTTTGAGGTCTCCGGTAGCCTTAAGCTAGGGAGTCCCCTATGTGAGGACTGACTTCCTGCTTGGTCCTGGAGAAAGAGTAGTTACTCACCTGTAACAGGTGTTCTCCAGCAGCAGCAGGAATCAGTCCTCACAACCCTCCCTCCTCCCCTTGGAGTTGCAGTCCTATCATTTCGTTTTTTCTAATTTTTTTGCTGTCTTTTAGCTATGTCATCAGACTGAGCAAGATGGCACCCTTGGGCGGGAAGGGGACCGCACATGCGCGCTGCAATTCCCAAAGGCTTTCTTGGAAAGCTGGGGAAATTGCTCTGCGAGGGCTCCGTCGGCGCCGACGTCACCCATATGTGAGGACTGATTCCTGCTGCTCCTTGAGAACACCTGTTACAGGTGAGTAACTACTCTTATCTTCTTCTACACAGGATCATGTAACCCAAAAACAGTCTGTTAAGACTAGCCAGTCCTCGAGCGGCATTTCTCATGCACAGCATAGAGATGCCTATGGCCTTGTCCTCGAGAATCCACTGGCTTCAAAACCCCGGTGGGAGTCTTCGGCCTCCAAAGCCTGTGTAGGGTTTCAGGTTGTTCCTGAGGTTCACCCCTCACAGAACATACCTGAGCCATGCCCGGTGGTGGCATCTGCTTCGAGCGGTACCGATACCCCGGCATCGGCACTGGTGTTGGATGAAACATTCCTCACCAAGGATCGTCGTCTGGCATCCTCGGTACCTGCGAGGCCAGTGGATACGCTCCAGACCGACCTTCCCGTATCGGTACTGACACCGATACTAGTAGCGACGTCGGTACCCTCCAGACGTGCATTGATAGACTCGCTTCCTTCGATGCCGAGTCTGGAATCGATCTCCAGTCTGGAGGACTGGGTACCGACTCGCCTTGGTACCGACTCCCGTCGGTACCGAAGGCTCGGTTCTGATAATTCTGATCCGCAACTCTCGCTTCCTCCGATACCGTTAGGGTTGCCACCGGCTGGTCTTCATCCACCGGTATCAGATACGGTACCGAGATCGGTACTGATATCCACAGTACCATTGCTGTCAGTACCTTCCATGCTTCCCTCGATGCCGAGTTTGGAATCAATCCCTAGCATGGACGATCTGTTACTGACTGTCGCTGGTTCTGACCTGCAGTACCAGCGACCACCATCTAAGGATCCCATACTGCACCATTCAGGATCTTCTATTCCTATATACTTGAATAGATCCCCCGGTGCCAACGCTAGTTCTTCATCAGATCTAGCCTATTCAAGGCAAGTTTCCCTCTGGGGATCCTTCTTTCCAGACTTTCCTCCTGGATATGGCAAATTCCACTTGCCATTCCTATTCCTGGACAAGATCCTACACAAGGGAATACAGAATACCTCTCTGTTCCTAGCAAAGCAAAGGAGAATAATGCTTCCTTTGCATCATTCTTAGGATCTCCTTCTACGAATGTGGGAAGCTCCTTTAAAGGTACCCCCACCTTCCAGAGCAACTGATCTCCTATATCAGGTGCCCCCCTCTCCAGGGTTTCAAAGGACTCAACTTCCTCATCATTCCATTGTGGTAGAATCAGCAATGAGGCGAGTGAAGAGTAATAAAAAGCACTCTTCTTGTCCGCCAGGTCTTGAGTCTAAGACACTAGATGCCTTTGGACGTCAAACCTTCCAGACATCCATGCTTTCAGCAAGAATTCTCTCATATATTTTTTATATGGGTCTATCTCTTGAGGAGGTCACAAGGAAATTACATCTTTTGACTCCTTTTCTTCAAGAGCCCAAGAGTAAAGACTATTCCTTACTGGTTAGTCATACTCAAAATATCTCTAGGTTTCTTACTCGTGCTACCCTAGACTCCTTTGAGTCTGTTAGCAGGACTTCTGCTCTAGCTATAGGGGCACGACGTAGAGCCTGGCTTCAAGCTTCAGACTTGGACAAATGGGCACAAGAAAGACTGGGAAATACTCCTTGCACTGGAGAAAATCTCTTCAACAAGGAGTCTTTACTCCAGGTTACTCAGTTATCCACTGACTTTCCTTTTTCCAGAGGCTGTTCTACGCCGCCTTCTTTCCCAGTAGGTAGGAAATGTCCTACCAAACTTTCTTCCCCTAGGGGGAGAAGGTTTTACCCATCATTTACCCATCATAAAGATGTTCCCAAACAGGGGAAACATCGCCCTGGTCTGAAGAATCCACAACCTCAACAGGGTCAACAAACCCAGCAGTCGCAGGGTTTCAAATAGATCATTGTCCCTCTTGGTTGGTGGTTAGGGTGGCAGTCTGCTTCCTTCACTGGCAGTATCTGCACTAAATTTATCCTAACCTACCTAGATATCTCTTCATGAGTCATCTTTTTTCTAAGAGTCTTTATGATGATCATGCCCATACTTAACAGTTTCCTCTTCCTCTTGAAGGAAACAGAGGTAACAACTATCAATAGACAGTTGTTTCTCTACTGGCATGTATCATCTCATCTGTCAGAGACTTCCTCCATAGTCGGTCTCTTGCAACTCTGTCTTACCTCCCTCTTACTACAACATTTGGTTTGTAAGAGTGGCCCTTTTACACTGGTAAGCTCCTATGGTCCTCTACCTGTTCTACCGGGGGATTTTCCCTTCTGGAGTTGTCTCCCCCCCTTGTTACCTTAGGGCAGCTCATCAGACAATAGGAACTCCTACCATGTCTGTTGTTGTTTTTCCCAATCTAAAAAAGGAAGAGGGAAAAGAAATTTTCCACGCTGCCCTGGTAGTTGCTGCAGATACAGCAATTCCTAGTGGTTAACCACTGGTTTTGTTCACTACACAACCAGGGATTCCCCTCCACTAGCAATCCTCCTAGCCTCAGTGCTAAGTCCCAAACTGGTTATCAACCTCGTTTGGGAAACCCTATTTATTTATTTATTATTTATTACAATTTCTTATATACCGCGCTATTTAGCATCAGTGCGGTTTACATTATAACTTAACGACCATAACAACAAGCTGTCAGGTTTACATCGAACAGGAGTATAAACTTGGAAAACAGGGTTAACTATATACATAATCTATTTACACTGGAAGGATAGATAAAAGTCAGATAATGCATGTAGGTCTTTTCTAAATTGGGTCATTTCCTGAAAGGTATATCTAGGATCAATTGCTGTCAGGTAAGTGTTGGAGGAACAGGTGGGTTTTGAGAGCCTTCCTGAACTGATATAGGTTGGCTATGGCCCTAATGTCAGGGGGTAGAGCATTCCAGCATTTGGGTACGTAAAAGCTGAAAGCCCTGTTTGTGGTTGTCATGTTGTACTTTGTCGAAGCCTTTGGTATTGCAAGCAAGTTTACAGCTGTTGATCTTCTGGATCTGTTGGGAGGGACAAAGTGGATAAGATGAGTGAGTGAGGAGGCTGAAATACCTTTGATTGCCTTGAAAGCTAATAGAAGGGTTTTGAAGGTGATTCTCCCATGGATTGGTAGCCAGTGCAGCTGTTTGAGAATGGGGGTCACGTGGTCGTATCTGGATGCTCCGTAAAGGATCCTAGCTGCGGCGTTCATGGCCAACTGTAAGGGGGTTAGTGTGGATTGGGGGAGACCTTGTAAGATGGCATTTGCAAAATCAAAGTGCGGCAGGATCAACGCTTGATATATGGTTCGGAAGTCATCTGGGTCCAAAAGGGAGCGTAGGTGCTTGAGAGAGTGTATTTTGAAGTAGACGGCTTTGACTATGTTGCTTATGTGGATTTTCATGTTAAGATGTTGATCCAAAGTAACTCCCAAATATTTTATTGCATCTTTGGTTTGCAAATCAGCTTCATTGACACTGACGTGGGCTGGGGGGGTAAAGTAGGTGTCTCTGGTGATGAATAGCACCTCCGTTTTTTTATGTTGGATGCGAAGGTTCTGTGTCTGGAGCCAAGTTGAAACTGCGTTGAAGCAGTCTGTGAGAGGGGTCAGGTCCATGTGAGTTGTGGAGAAGGGCATGTATAATAGGATATCATCTGCATATATCAAACAATTCACGTTGAATGATCTTATGATATTGCAGATGGGCTGCATGTAGATATTGAAAAGTAATGAGGATAACGATGAGCCCTGGGGTACTCCTTGCTTTTGATGGAAATGTGTTGACTCTTCTGATCCTGATTTCACATATTGCCATCTGTCGTCAAGGTAAGATTTGCACCATCCTAGTGCACTGTTGCAGACTCCCTTCTCCTTCAGTCTTCCAAGGAGAATTTCGTGACTCACGGAGTCGAACGCCGCGGCAATGTCTAGAAATATGAGCACAAAACCTTGACGGATGTTGTCAATTCCAGTGATGATTTCATTGAAAAGACCAGTGAGTAGTGTCTCTACCCCATGATATTCTCTGAATCCGTGTTGGCAGCTATCTAAGGGGGAAGCAGCATCGATGTGATCTTGAATTTGCCGTTGTGCTTCTTTCTCAATTATTTTGGCCAAGAGGGGGATGCTGGCTATTGGTCGGTAGGAGTCAACTCTTTGTGGATCAAGCTTGGGGTTCTTCAATAGTGGTCTAATGGAAGTCTGCTTAAGTGAAGTGGGGAAATATGATGTAGTGAAGGATAGTTTCATTATTTTTGCAATGACAGGGCTGAACACATCACGTAGCTCCTTGATCCAAAAAGCTGGACATGGGTCAGTTTGTGCGGTGGAGGTGTTGAGGGAGGCTATGGTGTCCTCGATACATTTAGTGGATGGTGTAGAAAATATGTTAAGTGGTGATAGGCCCGTTGGTTCTTGATATGGGGCCGCTACCACCTTATTGGTTTGCACGATCTTGGATTGCAGATAATCCGCGAATTCCTGCGGGTGAATTTCGCTGTGTTGTACAGGGGAAGGTTCTTTTGAGAGGGATTTGACTAGATTGAAAAGGTCACGTGGCTTGTTCAGAGACCTCTTTAAGGTGTCAGTGTGATATTGTCTCATTTTGGTAGTGATTGATTCTCGGTGTATTGCAAGGTGGGTTCGGTAAGCGGTCTGATCTTCAGTTGAATGCGATCTGCGCCATCGGCGTTCAAGTTTACGTAGTTGCGTAAGGGATGCTCGCAGCTCAGGAGAGAACCAGGGGGCGGAGCAACCGTTTGACCTTGCTGAATTCTTCGGGTTCGGGCGTTGTGAGATGGCAAGCAGGCTAGAGTTCCAGTAAGCGATTAGTTCATCAAGGTCTGGTGTGGTTTTGTTGATGAGTGATGGGGTCTCCGACAGGATGTGTTCCCTATCGAAGGGGCGAAAGCACCTGGTGGTAGTTCGAGAGGATATGTTTGAAGGTCGGCTTCTGTCTAGTTGGACATTGTTGATGGGTATCTGTATGATGATCAATTTGTGGTCGGACCAGGGTACTTCTATGACTGATATCGGAGGATAGTGACTTTGGTCCATGACAGGGTGCGGAGCAAATACCATGTCAAGAATGTTCCCCTTTGTGTGTGTGGGTTCACCGATGATTTGTTTGAGACCTAGGTCTTCCATTGCATCAAGGAACGCATTTGCATGGCTTTGTGGTAAGGACGGGAGGTTGAAATCGCCCATTAACCAATTTGGCTTATTGGGAGAGAGGGTGTTAGCTGCGAGGTCAATAATGGATGGAAGATCTTCTGGAGAAGTGGATGGTGATCTATATATCAGGTTGAGGGAACATTGTTGATTAGCAATGGAGAGGATGTCTAGGCTGTTTGTGCTGGAAGAGTCTAGAATGTGGAAGTTGAGCTCAGATTTGGAGATTATGAGTACACCTCCTCCTTTTTTGTTTTCCCTATGCCGCGTATGTATTGAGAAATTGGGGGGTAGTAGCTGGTGTAGGATGACGTTGTCTTCTGAAGATAGCCATGTTTCTGTGATCATAAGTATTTCCAGGTCATAAAAGGAGATTGTGTCAAGGACCACCGGCCATTTATTGCGAATGGAACGTGCATTGATGATGGCACATTTTAGGGGTCGGCATCTCAAAGGTTTTTCCTGTCTGGTTGACTTGGATAACTGGAGTGCCACATGAATCAGGTGGGTGTGGCGCGTGTAGGTGTTACTTCCTGGGTTGGAGTAAGGGGGGCAATTCCATCTTTTTCCATGGCTATTCAGGATTGGGATCCTGCTTTGTGGTGTGTAAAGAGCCTGGGAGGTTCCAAGCCAGTGGGTGAAGAGGTAGAAGCTAAGCAAGACAGCGACCTGGAGGGCCATTCTGAGGATTTCGATTGGTGTAGGTACGAAGTGTGGAAGAGCAATACTGTAGTACTGGTATGAAGCTTTTATGAGCCCCAAAATAGTGCTGAGATTCTTTAGTACAGTGGAGCAGTTATACGAGATTGCAAATAATGAGGAGGTACGGTTTACATGCTAATATATAGCCTATCTTAAAAGAGAGAGGGTGTGATACAGAGATGATACATTTATCAAGAAAGAAATTAACAGTATATTGATCTTCAATTGGCAAAATAGCAGTATTAAGGTGGTACAATAGCAGTATTAAGGTGGTAAAAAGCAGTATTAAGGTGGTACAGCATAAACTGTGTTTGCTGGCATATATATAGCATCTATATATACAGGTTATTCATATATATATATTTTATATGTATAGGTTATATATATAGGTTACTTATATATATATATTTTATATATATAGGTTACTTTACAAGTTACAAGTGACTTAATGATAGTCCATAGAATTGGATCGTAGTGTTCCAATGTGGGCTTGGTGTCTGGTACATGGATACTGACCGGTGCTGCTGACTGTAGTTGAAGAGATTGCTGATAGCGAGAGCCGTTAGGAGTTGTGTTGGGTGCGGTGGACATCTGGTGGCCCTCCTCTCGGTCCTCGGGCGGGTGAGCAGATAGTTGGTTTCTTGGTTGTGCCGCAGGGTGCTGCGAGAAGCAGGTTTCGGGTCGCTGGAGCGCTGCTTAGGATATTTCGTGTCTCCTATCGTGCCAGGCGCGGGCCCGCCCGATGGCGCGAAGTTTAAAAGTGCTCTGCCGAGCTTGCAGGGTCCCGATTGGACTGTGTTGAGCTGGTAGCCCCTCCCGCTGGTAGTGGCTCGATCCCCGGGAAGGGGAGAGCTGCCGGTGGTGGCGAGGGGCTGCAGAGATTCAGCGCCCGATGGCGCGAAGTTTAAAAGTGCTCTGCCGAGCTTGCAGGGTCCCGATTGGACTCTGTTGAGCTGGTAGCCCCTCCCGCTGGTAGTGGCTCGATCCCCAGGAAGGGGAGAGCTGCCGGTGGTGGCGAGGGGCTGCAGAGATTCAGCACCCGATGGCGCGAAGTTTAAAAGTGCTCTGCCGAGCTTGCAGGGTCCCGATTGGACTGTGTTGAGCTGGTAGCCCCTCCCGCTGGTAGTGGCTCGATCCCCGGGAAGGGGAGAGCTGCCTGTGGTGGCGAGGGGCTGCAGAGATTATCACAGTCTGGTTGGTTAACTTCTATTCTTCGCCCCCTTGTCCTTGGAAGAATAGCTGGTTACCTGCTGGCTTTCCACAGCCAGTTTTTTCTTCTAACCAACCTGCAGCATGCTCTCTGCATCTCTACAGAGTAGCTTTACACTATGGGCCCTTGCTAGAGAGCATCAGTATCTTGCCTAGCAGATAACCCCAGATGGTTAGGAGGGGTTCCCCCAGGTCATGTTCCATGTCGGGCAGGTATTCCCTACCCTTACCATCTCATCTTAAATCTCTTTTGAGGCATAAGCCTCAGGCTTTCATTACGTGAAAACCTAAAGGAGGGCCAATTCCCTGGCTTGGCCCATATCTCCTTGGGTCTTCTCGTCAGAGATAATTTTCTTCAATGGCAGCTAGAGGACGCCTAATACCCATCTTGCCCTCATAAGCGGGTCACTAGGGAAGCTTCCTCCAGGGACGTCCTCTATCCATTCTCCATACTGCAATTCTGGAGAAATCTGGACTTCCTGTCTGCAGACTGAAGTTATCCTCTGCAATTTTCACGTAGGCCATCCTGGTTATTCAAGAGCTCAAATTCTGCAAAAAATTCAGACGACTTCTTGTCAAGGAGACCTTTCCTCTGACTCTCCCAGTCATAACCAGGAAAAGAGAATTCTCTATGTATCTATTCAAGCAGGTATCAACCTTCTTGCTGTCAGATGAATCTTCCTCTCTCCCTATATCCCTAGGGGGGATGAGGTTCTATGGACATCTCTCCATCCACATACCTGGAGACGTGTCTATATGCCTACATATTCATATAGGTATATATAGATATATATAGATACATATATACTATTCTATATCTATCTGTGTGTCTTCTGCCCATCCATATCTCTTTATAGATATATGCATATATACCCTATATGTACATATATATTTATAGATATAGTGAGATATATTTTTAGATAGATCTGTATCCATCTACTTATCTATCTGTCTGTTAGGTTCAGATATCCTTACATTCCTATATGATCCTGACAAATGGGCACTACCCCTATCAATGCTGTGCCAGCATACTTAGGGGGATACACTTATAACCACTTCCTGTGGTAATTAACAAACTTTTTCCTTACCATAACCTTTTAAGGTTAGGTACTCCTGAATCTCTCCATGTACCTTTTTTCTTTCCTAATTGACCCCATTTAGGAAAGACATTGCGGAGCTTCAGTTACTCTAAAGCTTAGCGCTCCTGAGTCTGTCCTCACTTTCTTATCAGATGCAAGGGTCTCCATACCCTTTCTCCCCTACATGGACTGATTCCAACCCCAGTCCAGTTGGGTCAGACTCATTTTTTCTCTTGGTCCAAGGTTTGTACTGTTTTTGGACCAAAACAGCTTAAGCTTTCTTTCATAGTACCTTCTGCGTCTCCGCTGAAGCTCTACCTCTTATACTACCCCAGTTTTTCCCCTGGGGCTATTTCTCACCCTGAAGGGTTCTGACCTCCACTTGTTTTTGTTCTACTTTATTACCTCTACTTCTCAGTGAGGTACCCCTTGAGTACATTCACTGGCTCTTCTAACAGATCCATATGTAGCTCAGTGGACTTGTGCAGTGCCAACAAGGGAGGCCCAGATTACAATATTATACTACTAAATGCCCTCTATATAGGGTCTTCCCCTTTTGAAGCCCTGTTCTAGCCAGCTGTTCCACATCTCCTTTTCTGTATTCAACTCCTACCCTCCATCCCCAGGATGCCTGAGGTCCTGAGGAATAGCATGGCTCGTTCTAGACTTGCAACATACTATGACTCCCTCTGGGCATCTGAGCTTGGGAGTCCCCATATGTGAAGACTCATTCCTGCTTGTTCCTGGAGATAGCACAGTTACTTACCTGTAACAGGTGTTCTCTGGGAACAGCAGGAATAAGTCTTCACAACCCACCCTCCTCCCCTACTTACTAGTTGCTTTTTCTCTATCTCTATCTTTCCCTTCCTTGCTCTCACACACTAATTGTCTCAGCTTTAAAACATAACTGAGAAGATGCAGTTGGGAAGGCGGGCAGGCAGCACGCAGGCGTGTTGGGATGCTTCCAAAGGCTTTCTGATTGGACGCTGGGAAGCGTTTCCCGCGCAGACTCTGCCGGTAACCGATGTACCCATATGTGAAGACTTATTCCTGCTGTTCCCAGAGATCACCTGTTACAGGTAAGTAACTGTGCTTTACTGGGGATCCAGGAGATCGTGTCTGTCAATGTGTTTTTGTATTTGGTATTGCACTGTTTTCTTTATGACCTTTGCTGCGAAGGGCAGGCTTGCAATGGGTCTGTATGATGCTGGGTCTGACATGTCCAGGGTTGTTTTTTTTAGCTTAGGATGAATGGAGGAGATTTTTAGGCTTGTGGGAATGATTCCTTATTGAAGTATCACTTGTGTGAATTTGGTGATTACTCCGCTGAATTCTTTTTTTGTTTGCCTTAATCCAGGGGTTCTCAACCCTGTCCTCGGACCCACCTAGCCAGTCAGGTTTTCAGGATAACCACAATGAATATGTATGAAAGAGATTTGCATACACTGCCTCCATTATATGCAAATCTCTCCCGTGCATATTCATTGTGGTTATCCTGAAAACCCGACTGGCTAGGTGGGTCCCGAGGACAGGGTTGAGAACCCCTGCCTTAATCCATGATATGGGGCAAGAATCCAAGGGGAAGGTAGTTTTTGTTCAGGGCTGTTATGGTGTTCTCTATTTGTCTTTCATTGATTTGATTGAAGGAGCTCCATGTGTCTGTGTGGTCATCTATGGTATTGGGTGGGGTATTGATACTTGGTTATGGCTATAGCTGTTTGTAGTGTTGGACAAATCGTTGGTGTGTTATCTTGATTTCTTGGTTGTCGGCGGATGGTGTTTTTGTCAGCTATTTCACAATGAAGAAAAGCTCTCTTGGCCAGTTGATTGCAGTGTTTAGTAGTTTGGTAAGGTGTTCTCTTTTTATCTTGTCTGATTCGACATGGTATTTCTTCATCAGCTGTAGATAATGTGGTTTGTCTCTTTCTTGTTTTGTTTTTCGCCATTTTCTTTTATGTTTGCGAACTTGTCTCCTTAGAAGTCAGAGATTTGGGGTATACCAGTCAGTCTTTAGTTGCTTTGTGTGTGTATTTGTATTTGCTATCGTTTTGGTCTTTGGGTTGTTGGGGATTATTGCCGCTTTTCTGATAGTGGTGTTTCAATTCTCATTGATAAACTCTGGGTCAGTGGAGTCCATAGGTAGTTGTTCGAGGGTTTCTTTGATTAAGTTGTCTTTGTGAATAGTTTAAATTTTCTTCTGGTTGATGATTGTTGGTTGGGCCTTGTGAGAGTGAGAGCTCAATGAGTTTGTGGTCTGACCAGGGGACTGAGTGGACTTGTATAGAGTGGGGGGCGCTTGTTTGTGCGTTAAGGCTACTGAAGAAGATTAAGTCCAATGTGTTTCCTTTTGTGTGTGTAGGAACGTTTACTAGTTGTGCTAGGTCCATCGCTGTCATAGCTTGAAGGAAGGACTGTGTATGGTTTTGGTATAGTGAGTGGAGGTTGAAGTCTTCTAGACCTAGTAGTTCCTTTCCTGTTCTGGCTGCTGATTATAATTGTATCCAGTATTGTTGATAGGTCACAGGTGTTGGAGGATGGAGTCCTGTATATGAGGCAAATTGCGTTCATTTTATTGGAGACTGTGATGGAGTCAGATTTGTTGGTGCTATTGCTTGCTTGGAGCCAGAGATTGATGTTTTTCATAGCTATGACCATCACTCCACCTCCTCTTCATTGGGTTCTGGGACATTGATATACTGGTATGTCATATCCATTTGGTGTGAGCTTGTTCAGGAGTATGTTGTCTGTTTCTGTAATCCATGTTTCAGTAATGCAGAGTATGTCCAGATTCTTTGATTCCAAGAGGTCATTGATGATTTGAGTTTTATTTCGGATGGGGAGTGAGTGAGCATGAAGTTGGGCGGTATAAGAGTGCAGAGCTTTTATATGCATTAGTCGTCTTGTGGTTCGGTGAGGGTTGTGTGGGAGACATGAGTTCACTCTGTTAGATAGTTGGTTTGTGTGCCATAGCAGGGGTGCTTTGGTGGTTTGTGAGTTGTGTGCCATGGTAAGCAACAGGAGCGCTAGCAGTAAGTAGAGCAGAGGGTAAATGGTGAGCATTTTAGGTAGTTTACCTTCTGTTGTTGTTGTCACTGGTGCTCTTTGTCTGGAGATTGTATTGTGCATATAGGTCAATGTGATGCTGCAGGTTCTTATTGCGTCTGTTGTGGTTTGCTGTTCGGTGCAGTTCTTTGTTTTGGTTTGGTGAGGGCGTCCTGTTTGAGATTTTTGTTGTGCTTGCGTTTAGGGTGGTTTGTTTTATGCTGCTGCTGTCGCTGTTGGTCCCTGCCTGCAGTTCCCATCTAAGGGCCACGCTAAAGGGCACTCTGGCGAGGCCCTCAGGCACGGGATTTGTAATCATCTGGGATGATTTGGATTATCGCTCTTCTAATGCAGGATGGGAGGCTGAGTGTGACTTGGACTTTGCTTTTTCAAATATGGCTCCTATAGTGTGGAATGCTTTACCAGTGGCACTGAGAGTTGAAAGAGATTATTTGAGATTTTACAAACTGTTGAAAGCCCATTTGTTTGCTCTGGCCTATTGGTAGTGCTTGGCTGGATTTTATGAATGGAGAGGAATATCATTTAGGTATCATCTGATGTTTTGTTTTAATTGTATGTTTGTCTTATTTTGACTGTGTATGTATTGTTCTTAACCGCCTAGATCAGTTTGTTACTGGATGGGCTGTCTATAAGATTATCTAATTAAATTAAATTAAACTAAACATGTATATTCTATTTATGTGCATTACTATGATTTACATAAATGTTATGTTCTGCTTTATTTCAGGCAGTACAAAGATAAAGAGGAGGAAAACCAGAGTGGCTTTTTTTCAGCTTTAACTAACATGGTAAAACAGGACAGAATATCACTTATGATAAAGAATTAAAAAAAAGGTTTTTGTACCAGTGTTCTATAATTACAAAGCAACAATATTGTGCTTAGCTCTTTGCAAGGTAGTTTATAGTGTTATAATAACTCAAGCTTAAGAGCTTTTTAGTTTGAGCCCAAGAAGATTTAAAGCCCTATTTTACATAGAACATCTAGATCAGAAAATAAACATCCAAGTTGGGACTGGACTATGAACAGTGTCTTTTGTAAAATATATATAAGGGCATGAAGGAGTATACATTTTGGGTACACAGCACATACAGCAAGAACAACTATTTTACCAACAATTACATCAAAAAAGAACACTATCGCTTGGGATTTTACCATGTAAATACCAATTTTACAACCTGCACGAGTAAGCATGGACACCTACACATTTAAATGCTGGATTTTGCCAAGCTAGATGTCCAGGAAGATGAGTAAAATTATTCTTTTTAGAGAATTTTGATGGAGTTTAAATGGCAGAGAGGTAAGCACAATTGCCCCCTTAATCACTGGTGCAAACCCCGTATCCAAACATGCCTTGCACAGCAGGTGTAGATGCCGACATCTATGGTTTGTTTTTTTTGCAGTATATGTGTGTTCCCATTGTATCACTGGAAATGCGCACACATGTTTCTGGCCCACCCACAGCACATCCCCTTTCAAACTGTGCATGCTGCAGCTTTTACATGTATAAATAGTAGTTTTCTAAAATTGCTATTTAAATGAGTAGTAATTACTTGTAGGATTACTTATGGGAACCGGTTTTTTCACTATGTGTATTCTCTTAAGTACCATAAATATTAGCAGTCCTAAAAAGACTTTTTTTTTGTTTGACATTTTTTCAAGATTCCAGCTTATATTGCTAGTTCTTTATCGTCCCCTCCAGTCAAGTCCCCACACCTCTGGGTAGTGCACCTCTTCCAGTAGCCTGGAGACTGAGCATGTCATCTTTTGATGACACCAGTACTAATACTGTGGGGTCTGCCCACTATCTCCAGTGCACTCAGTCTCCAGGCAGCTAGAGGAGGTAGTGAGCCAGGGTGTTGGACTCACTGAGGAACAACTAAGGAGCAATGTAGGGTAGTTTAGTTTAGTTTTTGTTTTATTCTCCTTGTGTACATTCTTACTTGGAACTAAGGAGTCTTTGCTTTTCTTTTTAGCTTTATTTTAAAAAAAAGAGCAAAGGATTGGCTGCAGAGGCAGCACAACAGGGAACTGTGAGAGAGAGCTCTTCTTTTTTGGCAACGGAAAGAAACCCCCCCTTTGACTGCTCAGGGTGTTGGAATGGCCGGTGAACAAAGTCGGGGGATCGGCGGCTCCCGAACCCACTAATCAGGTGAGGAGCTGCCTAGTCATCATAGTTGGCTCGTGGCTCAGACAGTCCCCGAAGGTCTTCGCAGCACCAAAGCCGTTCTGGAGGCTGAGCACTGTAGACCCGGAGGACAGTAAATGGCAGAGGATGTTTTTCGTGCTGGTCTAGTCCTTGGAGGTTGGCAGGCGGGCCAGGGGGCTCTGTTTGGCAGTGGCAGGCTGCAAGCGGGAATCATGTTGAAGGCCTGGTTTAGTTCTGCAGGCCTGCACCGCGTGGCGGCCGCTTCAGAGCAGCGCTGGAAAGGTGGGTGTTTTGCTTTCTCTCGCGCCTTTTCCCGCTTTGGAGAGGTGGCTTCGTTGATGGCACGGGTGTCTTTGCTACAATTCCTGAGCTTTTAATTTGCTCTGGTTTGCTGTACTTTACTTTCTTTTGATTTATTTTGGATTTCCTTTGATTTCTTTTAATTTTTGGGAGCTCTCTTGGGATAGCAAAAAAAAAAAAACAGGAGGAGGAAAGAACAAGGAGAAGGCCTTGTAGGCAGGGCTGCGGCTGTCCGTTGGGCCCCAGTGTCACTGGATCTGTTCCTTGCTGTCTTCTGGGCTGGTAGAACTCATGTCAGCCATAAGCCATGATTATCCCTCGGTATGCCGGCCAGACCACAGTGTTTGGTCTGTGGGATCCGAAGGGGTACAGTTTCAGAAACAGGAATTTGCTGGGGCTGTATGCAGGAGGCTGCCACAATGGAGCAGACCCTGCAGGCCTTTGATGTTAATGCCTTGTTGCTTCAGGCTTCCATTTGTGGGGCCTGGGTGGCAAGGGTTGCCTTCACTGGGTGCAGTAGGAGGAGGCCCCTGACCAGTCGGGAGGCAGCTCGATTGGAGTCAGGAGCAGTCTATCTGGTGGATATCCATTACAACATGATCAACGGTCTGTCTAAAAGTATGGCCGCTGTAATGGCGGCCCGCCACTATCTTTGGCTCTGGAACTGGGCGGCGGGATAGTTCCTCTAAAGCCAGGCTCAGTAAACTCACACAAAAAATACAATTGGTCACTACTGTTTAAGAACGATTATCAATGACTCCAAACAAAATTGTATCGTTCATGTTAACCACTGTGAAGGATCAGAAACAACCCCAGAGGTCTCAGTATAAAAGAACACCGCTGCTAAAGCATACACCAAAACGCAGCAATCGTGTTTTATCACATCAGTGACCTCAAAGGGAAAAACTTTAAAGCGGAGCTCCAGTTCTTATAATGTTTTCCACATAAAAATATTTCAAAATTAGCCAACTCAATAAATGTAGAACATTCAAATGTTGTATACTCAGCTTCCAAAAAGGACTGGACACTCCGTGTCACACTGTGATCCCAACGTACAGCCTCGGTACCTGCCAGACGTTTCACAACGATTTCTTCAGGGGACTGCTAAAATACTACAAAAAACAAAACAAACATAACTAACCATCACCCTCACATCCCAAAGACATCCTTCATCAACAATAATTAAACAAACTACAGAATTCACTCACCAAATGTGCTGCCCACGTTCTCTCACAAGACGGCTCAACGCAAAGTACTTCAGTAACAAATGCAAAACTGCCGCCACCAAACAAAAATGCCGCGCATGCGGAAAGCTCACTGCGACTCCTTTTTTAAAGCCCCTCAAAACCACAGCACGCAGCCGCTCTCGCGAATCTACCATATAACTAACACACCCCGTCAACCATTAAAAAAAAAATACTAACCGGATGAACAGTAGCAGCCCTACCAACTACCGTTATTCAATCATATCACTTTTAACAAACCCACTAAAAACATGCTGACCACTCAATACTACTGTTCAAGCCCCTCGGAATCAGAGTTTTTAATCGATAGATCAACCTTTGTTCTCTCTTAACCAAGACCTGATCCTCTAAGAATAGTGGGGATTTTTTAGAAGGCGAAAACAACAGAACAAAAAAGAAGAAAAAGGAGTCTGATCGTCTAAAGCAGCGCGAACATCCTGTGGTGAAGAAAAAATGAGAGTGATTCCAAATATGCTGCCAGGTTCAGATTTGGTGGTGAATTTGTCGGGAAAAGATCTTTCTCCTTCAGAAGTGGCTCTCTTAAATAAAGGCTTGTCATTTGTGCCCAATATGTGTTTTGATTCATTTCAATTTAGGATAGACTTTGAAGCCCTTATACGAAAATTACGATTGAAAAATTATTTTGCAGAAGCTTCAACTTTGGGATGTGATCAACAACAACAGGTTCTACCCGATCAGGGCTTTGGTAGAATACGGCTACCGCTTAAGCCTACGTGGTCCCCCCCGGGTCCTCCTCATCCAGCATTAGAAGTGTTTAAGAAGTTGGTGCTTCAGGATGTACGACACCTTGAAACAACCCATAAATTACAGTGTACAGCCCTTACTGCGGGTGAGCGTAAGGCGTTGCAGGATTTACGTGCCCGGACTGATATCGTTATAAGAAGAGCTGATAAGGGGGGAGCAGTCGTCGTGCTTGCGAGGGATGATTATATTACAGAGGCGTTATCTCAATTGCAGGACTCTACAATTTATTCATGTTTGCAGTCTGATCCTTTAAATGATTTACAGTGTGAGATTTCTCGTCTTACTTCAGAGGCACTGCAAGATCATCTCATTACAAAACAAGAGTTTCAATTTTTGAATGTTAAAGCTCCTAGCACGACTAAGCTGTACCTTGTCCCTAAAATTCACAAAGATCTAATGAAACCCCCAGGTAGGCCTATAGTAGCTACCCGTGGTAGGTTCCTCGAGCCACTTTCCACGTTTGTGGATTCGTTTCTGTGTCCTTTGCTTGTGAAAGTTCCATCTTATTTAAAAGACACTACTCATTTTTTGAACATTCTTGAGGAGGCTCATGTGTTCGCAAGTCAACCAGATGTTCTGTTAGATACGTTAGATGTGGTTCCATTGTACACTAATATACCGCAGGGGGCAGCTTTAGAGGTAGTGGAACAGGTATTATGTCAACGAGATGATATGACAGAGTCCAAGCGAGATTTTCTCCTTAATTTGGCAAGAATGGCGATTTCTCATAATTATTTTGTATTTCAGGGAGTCCTTTATCAACAAAATTCAGGTGTTGCCATGGGTGCTACCTGTGCCCCGTCCATTACTAACTTCTATATGGGGTTTTTTGAGCATAAATGGGTGGTCTCATCTATGTATTCTTCCCACATTTTGGTGTGGAAAAGGTATATAGATGACATCTTTCTTCTGTGGCGGGGATCTGTTGATTCGTTGAAGGGGTTTCTAGAATGGATAAATACTTGTGATGTGAATATTAAATTTACGTATACATATCATCAAGATACACTTCATTACCTTGATGTCTGTGTAATGAGGACCCCGCAAGGTTGGTCCACAACTGTTTTTAAAAAACCTACGGATAGGGTCACTTTCCTTCAATTTAGCAGTATGCATCCACCACGATTAAAGGCAGGGCTTCCCTTCTCTCAGTTTTTATGTTTCCGACGTAACTTCTCAGATAAGGTTGATTTTAAGAAGAAATCAAAATTGTTACAGACTAGTTTTCTACAGCGAGGGTATCCCAGCTCCATAGTGAGACAAGCTTATTCCAGGGCGTTGTTTAATCATCGGGCAGCATTGTTACATACGAAATCCACTCGAGAGAAGACTGATTTTGAGGGCACTCGTGTCAATTTAATTACGAAGTATTCCCCTTTGAGTGGTGAACTTCAAAAGGTCCTTAAAAAGCACAGTAATGTACTGGCCGTAGTTCCTGGACTGGAAAATAAATCCGTGAGGTGTGTTTGGCAGAGAGATCATAATTTGAAGGATTTGCTCAGTCCAGCAGTTTTTGCCATCTGATAAGGGCGATTTACCAGCTTTTCAAAAGGGAGGACACAGTGTTTGTGGCACATGTGACATCTGCGCTGTCACACTCAGCGCTGATGTCTTTTGTTATCAGGGAGTTACAGTGCATCTGAAGAGTCAGACTACTTGTGCTTCGAGTTTTATGCCCGTGTAGTCTTTGTTATGTAGGGAAGACGAATTGCCCGTTTCGTGTACGTATGAGAGAGCATCGGAGCCGCTTAAATCGTAGGATCCTGGAGGCTCCGTTGGTTTTACATAGTGTGGAGAATGGTCATACTTTTGAGCAGCTCCGGTGTTTGTGTTTGGAGCAAGTGCTTAGTGGCAGCCAAGGAAGAACTTTGGATCAGGTCTTGGTTAAGAGAGAACAAAGGTTGATCTATCGATTAAAAACTCTGATTCCGAGGGGCTTGAACAGTAGTATTGAGTGGTCAGCATGTTTTTAGTGGGTTTGTTAAAAGTGATATGATTGAATAACGGTAGTTGGTAGGGCTGCTACTGTTCGTCCGGTTAGTATTATTTTTTTAATGGTTGTCGGGGTGTGTTAGTTATATGGTAGATTCGCGAGAGCGGCTGCGTGCTGTGGTTTTGAGGGGCTTTAAAAATGGAGTCATAGTGAGCTTTCCGCATGCGCGGCGTTTTTGTTTGGTGGCGGCAGTTTTGCATTTGTTACTGAAGTACTTTGCGTTGAGCCGTCTTGTGAGAGAACGTGGGCAGCACATTTGGTGAGTGAATTCTGTAGTTTGTTTAATTATTGTTGATGAAGGATGTCTTTGGGATGTGAGGGTGATGGTTAGTTATGTTTGTTTTGTTTTTTGTAGTATTTTAGCGGTCCTCTGAAGAAATTGTTGTGAAACGTCTGGCAGGTACCGGGGCTGTACGTTGGGATCACAGTGTGATACGGAGTGTCCAGTCCTTTTTGGAAGCTTGAGTATACAACATTTGAATGTTCTACATTTATTGAGTTGGCTAATTTTGAAATATTTTTATGTAGAAAACATAAGAACTGGAGCTCCGCATTAAAGTGTTTCCCTTTGAGGTCACTGATGTGATAAAACACGATTGCTGCGTTTTGGTGTATGCCTTAGCAGCGGTGTTCTTTTATACTGAGACCTCTGGGGTTGTTTCTGATCCTTCACAGTGGTTAACATGAACGATACAATTTTGTTTGGAGGCTCAGTAAACTGCCTTTTAGGGGCAGACTGCTTTTCAGCACACAACCTGGATAAGCTGGTCAAGGATTTGGGAGAATCCAAGGGAGGATGGTTGCCAGAAGATAAGCAAAAACAGGGCCGTCCTTCGCCTGCTTCCAGAGATCAGTCAAAAGACTTCAGGAGGTTTCGTTCCTCTCAGTTTACTGCCTTTCAGTGGGGATGCTTCCCGGTTATGGGACAGGGGTTTTGAGGCTTTCGGGGAGCAGGATGAGGTTTTGCCCCTGCTTCGACCCTGGGATCCAAAAAATCCCAATGAAGCTAGATTGGCCGAGGTGGAGTTGCAGCCTGTAGGAGGTCGGCTGCGGGAGTTCCACCCTGCCTGGTCCAGATCACATCCTACCAGTGGGCGTTGGAGGTAATCCGGGAAGGTTATGCCCTCGAACTGGCACAGCTGATGAGTGACGCCTTTGTTCAGTCCCCCTGCAAAGCATACGCCAAGGTGGCGGCGGTAAGGAAAGCCTTGATGCGTCTCTTACAGTTGAAGGCCGTCATGGTGATCCCACATGACCAGTGTGGCTGCGGTCGATACTCCATCTATTTCGTGGTGCCCAAAAAGTAAGGGACTTTTGATCCGATCCTCGATCTCAAGCATGTAAACCGTTGCTTGAGGATATCGCATTTTCACATGGAAACGTTGCAGTCTGTCATAGTGGTGGTAAGAAGTGGAGAATTCTTAATGCCCCTTGATTTGATGGAAGCGTATTTGCACATTCCCATATGAGCGGAGCATCAGCAATTCTTCTGTTTTGCGGTGCCAAAGGGGCATTACCAATTTTGGGTGCTGCCGTTTGGTCTAGCAATGGCACCACACACATTCATGAAGGTGATGGTGGTCATGGTGGCAGCGTTATGCAAGGAAGGCGTCCTGGTGCATCCATACCTGGACGACTGGCTGATCCCATGCAAAATCTAGAGAGGAGAGCCATCAGGTTATGGCTCGAGTGGTACAGGACCTGTGGAGTCTTAGATGGGTAGTCAGCTTGGCCAAGAGCCGCCTAGATCCATCCCAGGAGCTTGAGTATTTAGGGGCGTGCTTCGATACCCAGTTGGGAAGGGTTTTTCTACTGGGCAGTATGCTCGGGTACTTCGTAGTTTAGTATGGCAGTTCCTGCGAATGGTGGCGCCAGCTGCGTGGCATTATCTGCAAGTCCTAGGGACTATGGCGGCCACGCTAGAGCTCGTCCCATGGGCAAGGGTGCACATGCGTCCCCATCAGAGGGCCTTGCTGCGGCACTGGTCGCATCAGACCTATCCCTTGTCTCACAGGTTTCCCTGCTCTCTTTGGGCCAAGGGAGCACTCCAATGGTGGCTTTATCTGGAGAACTTGGAAAAAATGATTCCCCAGGAACAACCAGGAAGTCGGTCCTCATTTATGGGTGACGGCACCGACGGAGCCCACGCAAAACAATTCCCCAGCTTTCAAAGAAAGCCTTTGGGATTGCTGCCATGTATGCATGGTCCTCTTCCCGCCCAAAGGTGCCATCTTGCTCAGTCTCCCTTTTTCCTCGGAGCCCTTCGGACGCACATCCTCATTCCTCGGAAAAAGATTTCGTGACTTTGGCCTTTTGGCTTTTTTTCCGGTAGCATCGGTCCTCTTCCGTCCTTCCCTTCCCCCTTGCTTCGGCTGTGGGCAAGGGGATCCCTTTTTTGACTCTTTTTAGTGTTTTTTTCTTTTGGGTCCTTTTCACGCTCTTTTTTTTCTTCGACCGCTGGCCTCGAGTGTTTTCGATCTTGCAGGGGCCCTTTTTGCCCCCATGGCCACCGGTTTTAAGAAATATGACAGATGCTCCAAAAATATGTCGCTCACGGACACCCATGTCTGCTGTCTATGGTGTCTGGGGATGACCACAACCCGGAGCAGTGCTCATTTTGTAAGAAAATGTCCGCTAAGGCCTTGTTAAGCTGCAAGCAGAAGTTCGATGACATTTTCTGTAAGGCAGCTCTGGGATCCCTGGTGGCACCTCTCCCTACAGATCCACTGCTTGCAGGATCTCCCGCAGTGACCCCATGCCCAAGGAGTCACTCTGATCACGGTTTGCCGGAGGTGGAATGGCAAAAGAAGAAGAAGACCTTGAAGTCACTTTTGGGGGCTTCGGACAAGTACGAGCGGTCTTGCAATCATTCCCTTAGCCCTCCCCGGCATTCCCGAGAGTCGGACAAGGAGCGGCCTCGAAAGGTACCTCGTACGGACACGGAGACCTCCGGCGATGGTGCCCAGTCTCCTGAGGGTCGACCCGGCGAGGGCCCCCTCTCCTCCTCCACGCCAGACACAGTAACCCCAGCGTTGGCGTAGCAAGGACCCACTCCCGATTGGGAGTCCCATATGCTGGCACTGGAGCGCAGCATTTCTGCCTTCCTTGCTGCCCAGCAGGCGCTTTTGCCCAGCACGGTTGGCTCGCGCTCCGAGACCGAGGGTCACCAATCTGGGGTCCCAAAAACTGCCTTGGAAACTCCCGAGAGCTATGGGCCTCGTGAGGGTCCTCGGCATCAGTCTTGCTTGCTGGTCCCATTCCTCGGGGGTCAGGTCTTTCAGAACCAGTACCTCCGGTTCCAAGCAGACCTCGGTCACGGGGCGCGGGGATCAGCCTGACTCCAAGTCCTTCTCAGAGCTCTCAGGCTGGGAATTGGATGAGGACACTTCCCCAGAGACCTGCACCCATAGGAATATCCCCTCTGAGCTGTCCCCCACCCACCTTGCAAAGGCAGTTGCTTCCCGAGGACACCTCTTTCCTGGTGTTTGTGCAGGATATGGTTCGGGCCCTCAATCTCCCGACGCAGACCGAAGAGGAGCCGAGGGCAAAGGATCTTGACATCCTGCAGTACGAGTCTCCATTCAGGGAATCTCTTACGGTTCCGGTACTGTCCATCCTATCCCAGCTGCTTCTCTGTCTGTGGGAAGCACCCGCCTCGGTCCCTATTGTCAGTAAAAGACTCGATGCCATGTATAGGGTCCAGCGCGGCCCAGGTTTTCAGAAGACCGAACTTCCTCACACCTCTATGGTAGTTGAATCCGCGATGCGGAAACATAAGAGCCCGAAGTCTCACTCTTCGGCCCCACCTGGTAGGGAATCCTGTGCCCTCGAGACCCTCGGGCACAAGGCTTACCAGGGATCCATTCTGCCATGCTACATCTGGGCGTACCAACTATATATGGGTATGTTTCTTTGCGACCTCGCCAAAGAGCTCAGTGGATTTTCTGTGGGCCTTGGTGAGAAGCACCTTCTCAGGTTCCAGACCCTCCTGAGGTCAGTCGCAGACTGATTCTCATGGCTCCTTCGTGGCCTCAACAGCCTTGGTTCCCGCTTCTACTCTGGCTCTTGTCGGAGCCTCCAGTTCCCCTGGGGAATGCCCCTGGTCTGCTGACGCAGGAGGAGGGATGGGTGCTTCACCCGAACTTGGTTTCACTATCCATGACAGCCTGGCGGCTGAACGGGTCTCTTTAGCCTCGCTGTACCTCCCAGTGGAGATTGAGGACGTCCTCCTTGCGTCAAGGAAGGACTCGACGAAGCGGGCCTACGCCCTGAAGTGGCAGTGGTTTTCGATCTGGTGCTCTGAGCTCCAGATCGACCCGTTCTGCTCCACCCGTTGGGTTCTCCAGTATCTTCTCCACCTCTCGCAGGTGGGACTTAAGTCCAACTCGGTCAGGGTTCACCTGAGCGCCATCTCGGCCAATTTCTTGCCCGTCGAGGGTAAACCCCTCTCGGGCCAGCCACTTGTTTCCCACTTCATGTGGGGCCTCCTGCTTTCCAAAGCCCCCATCCGGCCTCCCCTGGCAGAATGGGACCTGAACATCATGCTTATGCAGCTGATGCGGCTATCCTTTGAGCCGATTGCGACGTGCTCACTCCTGCACCTCTCCTGGAAGGTGGTTTTCCTGGTGGCACTGACCTTGGCGCGGCGAGTCAGAGAACTTCAAGTCCCCTATGGCCGAGGCCCCCTACACCAGGTTTTACAAGTCCTTTGCACCTACCACAAGTTCCTACCGAAGGTTGTCTCGGATTTCCACCTCAATCAGGAGGTGGTCTTGCCGACTTTCTTCCCGAGACCTCACGCTGATCGAGCATCGGAGGTCCTGCATACATTCAACTGCATGAGGGCTCTTGCCTTCAACCTGCAGTGCACCCAAGGTCATCGCAAGTCTGACTGACTCTTCATTGCCTACAATCCCAACTGCCTGGGGCTGGCAGTCACCAAGCACACCCTCTCCATCTGGGTGGCAGACTGCATCGCCTTCGTCCAGGCAAAGGTGGGCGCCCCGCTGGATCATCGGGTCAGTACGCATGGTGCCTCTGATGGACATAGGCTGGGCTGCAACCTGGTCTTCAGCGAATACCTTCGCTTCACACTACTTCCTGGAGAGGGAGTCCCACTGGGACAGCGCCTTCGGTCAGGCTGCAACTCCTGCCCGCTGACCCGTCTTCTGCGGTGACAGAGAGCTTGCCCTGGAGGCCCAAGGACTCAGGCTTCCTTTGGACATCGGCTTCTTCTCAGGCCTCGCAGAGGTGTTTTTAGCCTACAGGTTCGGTAGCCTGTAACTGGGGAGTCCCATAAGTGAGGTCTGATTTCCTGCTTGTTCCTGCAGAAAGAGTAGTTACTCACCTGTAACAGGTGTTCTCCAGGGACAGCAGGAATCAGTCCTCACTACCCTCCCACCTCCCCTGAAGAGTTGCAAAATTGTTTTATCCTTCCCTTGTCATCCGTTTAGTAGTGCTCTAGCTCTGGGACCTGACTGAGCAAGATGGCACCTTTGAGCGGGAAGAGGACCACGCATGTATGGCAGCAATCCCAAAGGCTTTCTTTGAAAGCTGGGGAATTGCTCCACACAGATTCCGTCGGTGCCAACGTCACCCATAAGTGAGGACTGATTCCTGCTGTCCCTGGAGAAAGCCTGTTACAGGTGAATAACTACGCGTGGATTCTGCTTGGGATGGATGCCAGTTTGTACAGCTGGGGAGCCCATTGCGAAGGGACATTTGCGCTGGGGCATTGGAGCCCTCGGGAGGCTCAGTGGTCGATCAACCGGTTGGAGATGTGGGTGGTAGCCTTTGCCCTCCGAAGGTTTGGGTCTTTCCTGGAGGGAAAAGTAGTGTGGGTCCTATCGGACAACGCAACCAAGGTAGCGTACATCAATCGGCAGGGAGTCACAGGCAGCGCTGCTTTGGAGACTGAGGCGGGAGTGCTGCTGATCTGGGCGGAAGACCACCTGCAGTGTTGTCGGCTGCGCACATGGCAGGAGTCAACAACGTGACAGTGGATTACCTCATTTGAGTATGGGTGGACCCAGGGGAGTGGGTACTCAACCACAAGGTGTTCGATCAGGTGGTGCACCACTGGGGGACACTGGTCATGGATCTGATGGCCATCTTCGAGTCGGCCAAAGCAAACCGTGAGGACGGATGTCGGAGGGCCTGGACGCCCTGGTGCAACGGTGGCCCACGGAGGGGCTACTCTGTGTTCACTCCATGGGCTTGATAGGTCGGGTGATACAGAGGATTAAGGCATATCGGGGACTGGTCATCCTTATCGCCCCAGACTGGCCCAGACGTCCTTGGTATGCAGACCTTGTGCGAATCTTAGAGGATCACCCCTGGCATCTGCCGATGTGGGAAGATCTCTTTATGCAAGGGCCAGTGCGCATGCCCCTGGTGGATCGATTCTCATTTATGGCCTGGCTCTTGAAAGGGCACACTTGAAGAATAAAAGTTACTCGGCGGCCGTGATCTCTACCTTGCTGAGGGCGAGAAGGAGCTTGACCTCACCAGCCTATATTAGAATATGGTGAATCTTTGAAACGTGGTATGTGGACCAGAAGGTTCGGCCAAGCATAGCTTCCTTACCGGACATTTTGGCATTCTTGCAGGCTGGTTTTGACGAGGGACTGGCGGTGAGTTCTTTGCGGGTGCAGCTGGTGGTGATTGCGTGCTATCATGGAAAGGTCCAAGTGGTGGCGGCATTGGGAGCACACCCGACATGGCCAGGTTCCTCAAGGCGGCAGTTCACCTGCACCCCCCATGGCGGATGGTGATCCCACCATGGAATCTCAACCTGGTGTTGGAAGGGTTATGTGGGGAACCCTTTGAGCTGTTGAGTCGGGCTTCGCTAAAAGATTTAACCCTTAAGACAGTGTTTCTCATGGCTATCTGCTCAGCACACAGGATTTCGGAGCTGCAAGCATTGTCTTGCAGGGAGCCGTTTCTCTCTTTCTCAAAGAAGATGGTGGTTTTGCGGCTGGGGCCTTCCTTTTTACCCAAGGTGGTTTCAGCATTCCATTTGAACCAGTCAGTGTCCCTGCCGGTTGTAGGGAGCTTGGGTAGCTCCGGTGACAGCCCGCAGTTGTGGTGCTTCCTGCGGCGCTATTTGAAGAGGATGGCGTCTTTCCGCTAGACAGGTCTCCTGTTTGTGGTGTTTAGTGTGCCGCACAAGGGGAGGCGGCGGCCAAGGCGTCGATTTCTAGATGGACCAGAGAAGCGATCACGTTGGCATAACTCGTGTGGGGTAGACAGGTGCCAGCGGGGTTGCGGGCTCATTCCACGAGGGCTCAGTTGGCCTTGTGGGCGGAGTACAGTTTGGTGCCATTGGTAGAGATTTGCAAGGTGGCAACCTGTTCTTCGCTTCATACCTTTGCTAGGCATTATCGCCTGGATATCCAGGCAGGGGGAGATGCCTTTTTCAGATCGGCAGTGATTCATGCAGGTCTGACAGGTCCTTCCAATTAGTTACTGCTCTGATACATCCTAGAGGTGCGGGACTGGACTGGAGGGATGATAAAGAAGATGAAATTAGATTTTCCTGCTAATTGTTGTTCCTTGAGGAATTCCGGTCCAGTCCCGAATCCCATCCCAGCTGCTGGTTCTTAGTGTCAGAGGCCTGACGTGAAAGAGAGGCTAGGGAAGGCGCGGGTTTGGGGGGGTCAGGGATGCTGCGACAGGACTTACGGGAGGTCTGTCTTGCGCCTACAGTTGTATACTGTAGCCTGTTTGGGCATCAGGTGAGCCACCTCCTCGGTCTGAGGGGGGAGAGCGGAGGAGTTCTTTCTCCAACACGGGGGGGGGGGGGGGACCAAGTATTTTGCTTGTGTAGCATTCTTTAGATTTGGTATGTTTTTATTAGATATTCACTATTTATTTGCTGCTCCTGTGAGTCTGCTTTGTCAATAGGTTGCTGGAGATGATGGGCGAACTCAACGGTATTATTTATTTATTTAACATCTTTTATATACCGCGCTATTTGTTATCAGTGCGGTTTGCATCTAACAAAGGATGCACAATTCAGTCGAGACTGTTTTGCACTTACATTGTAACAGGAGTTAAACTTGGAAAACAGAACTGCTTACATTGTAACAGGAGTTAAAACTTGGAACAGAACGGGTAACTATATACATATTAGTACTGGTATCATCAAAATATGACATGCTCAGTCTCAAATCTGCTGGAAGAGGTGCACTACCCAGAGGTACGGGACTGGACTGGAGTTCCTCAAGGAACAACAATTAACAGGTAAGCCTAATTTCATCTTTTGCTCAGGATCCATTTTACTTAATTTAATTATTCAAATCTAATAAACAAATGTTCACCATATCAATGCCTTATAACTAAACAGACACAATATTGTGTTTTGAAGCAAAGTTCATTTTAGTTCTGCATAAGACCTCATTGATGTACTTATCTGATAGTGAATCTTGTATTAAAGTATCCATTTTTTCGCTGCATATTACTGCATCCAAAAACAGCGTAACTCCCAAAATGGCTAGGGCATTCTTTTAAGCACTCCCACACCCATAGAGTGGTCAAAATTTTAAAGAGACTGGACTACTTTTACCAAAATCAAGGTATGCCAATCTACTTGTTGATGCAGGCCATCAGGATGTGCTGTTAGGTTAAAAATCCAGAATTGTTCTCTGTAAGTAAGCCTGGCCTCACGATCGACTCCTCTTCAAAAAATCAGGATGTGGTCAATAATCCTCCATTGCATTTGAGCAAAGGATAGTTTATGTGCTGATTATGTAATGTTATTTAACAGAGGTGATTGATGGTATTCACCCACATCAATCATTTTTGTCCGGCCTATATATACCTTATTACAGGGACAAACAAGTGCATAAATTACAAATGAAGTTTGTTTATTTATTTATCTAACATTTCTTATATACCGCTCCTTCCATCGATGAGGGGCGATTTACATTGAACAAATTTTCAGAAACCTGGTTACAGAGAACATTTGAACTATAGTACAATAAAACTATAAGTCAGCTAGGGACTAATACAGAAGTATCGTTGAAGCTGCATCTGAACTTTCTCCAGGACCATGCAGGAAGTCAGTCCTCACTTATGGGTGTCATCGACGCCGATGAAGCCCCAGCGGAGCATTTCCCCAGCTTTCCATGAAAGCCTTTGGGAATGCTGGCACGCATGCGCAGTTCCCTCCCCGCCTAAAGGTGCCATCTTACCTCAGTCTCTTTTTTTCCGTGAAGACCATCGGACGTGTGTCCTTTTTTTCCCGGAAAAGAGTTACTTTTTTCTAGGCGTTATTCGCTTTTTTCCTTGGATTCAACATCGGTTCCCCTCCCGCCGGGTTTGGTATGCCGGTATCGAATCCCCTCCTTTTCTTTTCGGTTTTTGCCCTTAGTGGCTAGGCGTTCGTGCCAAATCTTTTTTATTTTCCCTGGAAGGCCGGTCCTTCGACCTCGCGGGGACCCTTTTTTCCCCGATGACTTCCAGCGGCTTTAAAAAGTGTGATCGGTGTAAGAAGAGTATGTCTCTCACCGACAAACACGACTGCTGCCTTCGGTGCCTTGGCCCGGACCACGATTCTAAATTGTGCGGGCCATGTGGAAAAATGTCTTCCAAGGCACTCCGAAGTCGTCAGCAGCAAAGTGAACGGCTTTTCTCGGACTCGGCCTCTACCCGGGCCCGGACCTCGTCTGAGGCCTCAACATCTCGGGATTCCGATCCCGAGAGGCGTCGGAGCTCCTCGGACAGGGGGTCCCCCGACCGGGAACGTAAGAGGAAGAAGTGGCTCGCAAAGGCGGCGGCGGAGGAGGTCCCTGGGCCCTCGAGGGCCAGGTCTAAGACCCCCGACCGTCGTCCCGGGCCCGTGGACCAGGAGAAGCCCGCTAAAGTTCCTCACGTGGAGCCGGAGTCTGCTGGACACGTAAGTCCTGTTGTCCTCGTGGACTCGCCTCCCAGAGTACCGACGTCGGGCCCGGCGCTGCCGGAGCCCGAGTCGGGGGCTGCTGCATCACCCAAGCTGAGTCTCAGGTTGACATCCTTGGAGAGCAGAATGTCTGCCTTCATGGACCAGCAGCGGGCACTGATGGCCAGCCTGTCTGGCGCATCTGCCCCGACCACCGGGACATCGACCTCGAAGTCGACCCCGGAGACCGAGCCGATACTCGAGTCCCTTGCGACTCGAGGTCTCCCTCGACCTCCCGTTCGGGACCGAGGGTCTCGATGCCGGTGCAGGTGCCTGGAGGCCCCGCGGGGTCCGAGCTCGACTCGACATCGGACGAGTCTGCTTGGGAGACCGAAGACGAGGAGTCTCCTGACACTTTCAAGACTCGGTGTGTCCCTTCGGACTCACCTGAGTCTGAGCCCCGGAGTAGATCCCCTCCGGAGGACACTAGGTTCTCGGCTGACCCCGAGGAAGAGCCTCGAGCCGAGGAGCTCGATGCTCTGCAGTATGACTCTCCTCTGAAGGAGGCCTTTACTGTCCCGGTTCCTCCGATGCTGGAACAGCTCTTCTTCTGGATGTGGGAGGCCCCGGCCTCGGCGCCAGTCTTGAGCAAGCGGGTCGATTCCATCTATCGACTCTGTAAGAGTCCTGGCTTCCAAAAAGCACAGCTGCCACACCATTCCATGGTTGTGGAATCGGCCATTCATTGTCTGAAGAGTCAGAAGATGCACTCCGCGGTGCCTCCTGGACGAGAAGCCCGAAACCTTGATGGCGTCGGTAGAAAGTGTTTTCAGGGCTCGATGCTTGCTTGCCGTGTCCAGACTTACCAGCTGTACATGGGCATGTATTTATGAGACCTGGCCAAGGAGTTGGCCGGATTCTCTGCTGGTCTCTCCGGGGAACCCTTGCAGAGTTTTAAGTCCTTGTCTTCGAGGATCCGGGAATGCTCTAAGTTCATGTCCCGTGCCGCCTGCGATGGCTTCGAGGCTTCGGCTCGAGTAGCGGCTGCCGGCATCGCGGCTCGACGCCAGGCGTGGCTGCAGTCATCGGACCTCGAGCCATGGGTTCAGGACAAGTTGGTCGATGTCCCTTGCCGAGGTGAAAACCTTTTTTGGCAAGCCTGTGGCCGAGAAGGCCGCTCAGCTCGAAACAGAGCACCTCACGAGGACAAGGCTGTCGAGGAAGACCTCTGCTCCTTCCTCTAAGAGGAAGGGCCCGGGTAAGAAGCCCTTTTACCCGAGGAAGGGAGCTGCCTACAAACAGTACCCCCAGTTTCAAGCTGCCCCATCTGCCCCCCAGGGTCAGCAAGCCAGGGGCCGGGGTAATGGGCCCCGTAGGCAGAATACCGCCAAGCCTCCGGCCCCTGCTCCCACTCAGCAGGGTGGGGTTTTTTGACTCCTTGAGTATAGCCATTCCTCCCTTGCAGACCCAGCCCTGCACAGGAGGCCGCCTAGCCTTGTTCACTCACCAGTGGCCCTTGATAACCCAGGACAGTTGGGTGCTGGACATAGTCCATCGAGGCTATGCCCTGCATTTTCAACAACTGCCTCTGCCACACTTCCCAGGGGAACCTTTCCGGCCTCCCCTGCATACTGCCCTTCTCCTTCAAGAGTTAAAGGGTCTGTTGCTGGACAAGGCTGTGGAGCCTGTGCCTCTCCACGTCCAAGGTCACGGGTTTTACTCCAGGTATTTCCTGGTGCCAAAAAGAACCTGTGGTCTTCGACCCATTTTGGATCTCAGAAACCTAAACAAGTTTCTAGTAAGAGAGAAGTTCAAGAGGCTTACTCTTGGAACTCTTCTGCCCTACCTCCAGCAGGGAGATTGGCTATGCTTTTTAGATCTAAAAGATGCTTACACTCACATCCTTATTCATCCAGACCACAGAAAGTACCTCAGGTTCATTGTGGGAGGAAACCATTATCAGTACAGAGTACTGCCTTTTGGACTGACCTCCGCTCCCAGGGTCTTTACCAAGTGCCTGGCAGTGGTGGCAGCCTACCTGAGAAATCAGGGCATCTTTGTGTTTCCTTACCTAGACGACTGGCTCATCAGAGGCCAGACTTCCCTGAAAGTTCAACAGGCCACCAACAGGACCATAGAACTGCTCCAAAAGGTGGGCTTTGTCATCAACTTCGCAAAGTCCACTTTGCTCCCCTCCCAGAACTTGGAGTTCTTAGGGGCAAGGTTGGATTCTCAGCTGGCAAGAGCATTCTTATCAGTGGACCGAGCACAAAGGCTCATGGACCTCGCCAGCAAGTTTCTGCACAGGTCCCTGGTCTCCGCCAGACTCTGTCTCAGGCTTCTGGGCCACATGGCGTCGACGGTACAGGTGACCCCCAATGCCAGGCTCAATATGAGGCCTGCCCAGTGGTGCCTTCGGACTCAGTGGTCACAAGCCTCAGGCAGTCTCAGCGACAGGATCAGAGTGTCCCACCATTTCCTGGTCTCCCTCAACTGGTGGTTACACCCCCCAATCTGCTGGTGGGGGTGCCCTTTCAGATCCCACCTCATACAGTGGTACTGACCACCGATGCCTCTCTGCAGGGTTGGGGAGCACACTGCCTAGACAAGTGCACCCAGGGCCTCTGGTCTCATTGGGAGGCGTCCCAGCAGATCAATCTGCTGGAAACTCAGAGCTATTCGCTTGGCCCCTCAAGGCCTTTACTGCTTCCCTGGCACAACAGTCTGTCTTGATCCAGACAGACAATCAGGTAGCCATGTTCTATGTAAACAAACAGGGCGGGACTGGTTCCCAGCCCCTTTGCCAGGAGGCACAGGACCTCTGTTCCTTTGCCCTGAAACACAACATGCTCCTCAAAGCAGTCTATCTTCCAGGCCAGGAGAAATCCCTTGCCGACAGATTGAGCAGGATTCTGCAACCACACGAGGGGCAGCTACATCCTTTGGTGGTTCAAAAGATTTTCTTGAAATGGGGGCTTCCCTCCATAGACCTGTTTGCCAGTCCACTGAACAACCAGCTGCCAAGGTTCTGCTCCAGGCAACCGCATCCACTGAGAGTAGCGGCAGATGCTTTTCTGATTCCCTGGACTCAGGGCCTACTCTATGCGTTTCCTCCCACCCCTCTGGTGGCCCGAACACTGTTCAAGATTCTCCGAGACAGGGCCTCAGTCCTCCTGGTAGCTCCCAGGTGGCCAAGGCAGCCTTGGTTCCCCCTCCTGCTTCAACTAGCAGTGGATCTGCCTCTGCTCTGGGATTGCAGCCCGACCTTCTATCTCAGGATCAGGGCTCCTTGCTGCATCCCAATCTCAAAGCTCTCAATCTGATGGCATGGAGGCTGCAAGGGTAGTGTTGGCTCCCTGGGGCCTGCCTCCCGAGGTTGAGGAAGTTCTCTCCTAGCCTCCAGGAAACAATCCACTAGGAAGACCTATGCTCTCAGTGGAAAAGGTTCTCTGTGTGGTGTTCAGCTACGTGCTGAGGATCCTTTCTCCTGTACTGTGTCAGTAGTGCTTCAGTACCTACTGCACTTGTCCAATCAGGGTCTCAAGTCCAACTCTGTTCGGGTCCACCTCTCTGCGTTGGCTGCTCACCACTCCCTAGAGGGCCATTCCTTGTCTGTGCACCCTTTGGTGTCTAGGTTTCTCAGGGGCTTGCTCCTGCTCAAACCTCCCATACGTCCTCCTGCTCCTGAATGGGAGCTCAATGTGGTCTTGCAGCAGCTGACTCGCCCACCTTTTGAGCCTATGGCTACTTTCCCTCTACGCTTCCTTTCCTGGAAGACTCTCTTTCTGATAGCCCTTACTTCGGCTAGAAGGGTGAGTGAGCTTCAGGCCTTGGTCTGTGATAGGCCCTACACCAGGTTCTATAAAAACAGGTTGGTCCTCAGGACTCACCCTAAGTTCCTTCCTAAGGTTGTCTCCTCTTTCCACCTCAACCAGGAGGTGGTTCTTCCTACTTTCTTCCCTAGGCCTCATGCAAGTCAGGCTGAAACAGTTCTCCATACCTTGGACTGTAGGAGGGCCTTATCCTTCTACCTTGAACGTACGCAAGGTCACAGGAAGGCTTCTCAGCTCTTCCTGTCTTTTGACCCCAATAACTTGGGGAGGCCTGTATCCAAGCATACCTTGTCCATCTGGGTGGCTGACTGTATCCACCTGGGCTTACAAGGCAGCTGACCTTCCTTTGCAGGGTAGGGTTCACGGCCCACCGTGTGAGGGCCATGGCTGCATCAGTGGCTCATCTCCGCTCTGTTCCATTGCAAGACATCTGCAGGGCTGCTACTTTGGTCTTCAAGCCAGACTTTTGCAGCCCACTACTGTCTGGAGAGGGAGTCCTGTAGGGACAGTGCTTTTGGCCAAGCAGTACTCCGGAATCTCTTTGAGGTCTAGGCAACTCCTTCCCTCCTGCCCTCTGGTTGGGCTACCTGTGGAGGTTATGTCCTTGAAAAGCCTTTCCTTGTTGCTGAGACTAGAGGGAGTTCTCTTGTTCAGCCTGGGTTCCTGGTAGCCCAGAGCTGGGAAGTCACCCATAAGTGAGGTCTGACTTTCTGCTTGGTCCTGGAGAAAGAGTAGTTACTCACCTGTAACAGGTGTTCTCCAGGAGCAGCAGGAATCAGTCCTCACTACCCTCCTCCTCCCCTTGGAGTTGCAGTTGTACATAGTTTAATTTTTATATTTTTTTGTGTGCTGTTCTTAGCTATGTCATTTGACTGAGGTAAGATGGCACCTTTAGGCGGGAAGGGAACCGCGCATGCGTGCCAGCATTCCCAAAGGCTTTCATGGAAAGCTGGGGAAATGCTCCGCTGGGGCTTCATCGGCGTCGATGACACCCATAAGTGAGGACTGATTCCTGCTGCTCCTGGAGAACACCTGTTTCAGGTGAGTAACTACTCTTTCTCCAGGACCAAGCAGGAAGTCAGTCCTCACTTATGGGTGACGTCGGCGCCGACGGAGCCCTCGCGGAGCAATTTTCCCCAGCTTTCAAAGAAAGCCTTTGGGAATTGCAGCGCGCATGCGTGGTCCCCTTCCCGCCCAAGGGTGCCATCTTAGCCAGTCTTCTTTTTTCCGCGGAGCCCTACAGACGTACCCGTCGTGTCCCCGCGAAAAAGTTGATTTTTCTTCAGAATTTCTCTTTTTTTTTTTCCATTCGGTTCGACGCCGGTCTTTTTCCCGCCGGACTCGCGACGCCGGTCCCCTCGAGTCCTCTTCTTATTTTTCGGTTTTTTCTGACTTAGTCAGTTTTTCGTTTCGGTTTTTTCCCTGGCAGCCCGGTCCTTTGACCTCGCCGGGGCCCTTTTTCCCCCGATGGCTGCCAGTGGTTTCAAGCGGTGTGGTCAGTGTGACCGAAATATGTCACTAACTGACACACACGACTTTTGCCTCCGCTGCCTGGGCCCGGATCATGAAGAACTGATCTGTGGGCCCTGCGGCAAAATGTCCCTCCAAAGCGTTGAGAAGTCGGCGGCATCAGCGGGATAGGATCTTCGCTGACCCCAGCCGTACCCGGACCTCGTCGGAGGCCTCCGCGTCCAAAGGTTCCAGCTCGGACCGTCGCCGGAGTTCCTCCGACAGGGGTTCTCCCTCCGGGGACCATCGTCGTAAGGTGAAACCCACGAGGGCGGCGTCGGTGGACGCTCCTGGCTCCGCGCGGGCCAGGTCGCATAGCCCCGATAGCCGTCCCGGGTCCTTGGAGAAGGAGCATCTCACGAAGCGACCTCGCCTGGAGTCGGAGCTGCCTGCTCGGGTAAGTCCTGTGGTCCTCCTGGACTTGCCTCCGAGACAGCCGCCGTCGGGGCCCGAGTCGGGGGCTGCTGGGTCACCTGAGCTCGGACTCAGGTTGACGGCCTTGGAGAGCAGACTGTCTGCCTTCATGGACCAGCAGCGGGCACTGCTCGCTGGCTTCGCTGGCGCCGCTGCCGCCGACCGCCGGGACGTCGACGTCCAAGTCGACCCCGGAGACCGAGCCGATCCTCGAGTCGATGCGAACTCGAGTCGATCCTCGGTCGAGGTCACCCTCGGCCTCCTGTTCGGGACCGAGGTCGCCGACGCCGACTCCCTCGGCGTCGGGGCGGCAGGCGCCGCGCCCTGCCCGGGCCGACCCCACCGAGTCCTCGTCGGAGTCGGTCTGGGAGTCGGAAGAGGAAGAGTCGCCTGATTCTTTCCGGACTCGGTGTGTCCCCTCGGACTCACCGGAGTCCGAGCCTCGGAAGCAGTCCCCCCCGGAGGATGCCCGGTTCTCGGACTTCGTCAGGGATATGGCCAAGGCTTTGGCCTTCCCTGCGGACCCCGAGGAGGAGCCTCGAGCCGAAGAGCTCGACGCCCTCCAGTATGACTCTCCCGCAAGGGAACACTTTACTGTACCGGTTCCTCCCATGCTGGAACGACTACTCTTCCGCATGTGGGAGAGTTCCGGCCACCTCGCCGGTCCTGAGCAAGCGGGTCGATTCTATCTATCGAGTCCGCAAGAGCCCTGGCTTCCAGAAAGCACAGCTGCCACACCATTCCATGGTAGTGGAATCGGCCATGCATCGTCTTAAGAGCCAGAAGATGCACTCCTCGGTGCCTCCTGGCAGGGAGGCCCGTAACCTGGATGGCCTTGGCAAGAAGTGTTTCCAGGGCTCTATGCTTGCGTGTCGTGTCCAGACCTACCAGCTATACATGGGCATGTATCTCCGAGACCTGGCTAAAGAGCTAGCCGGCTTCTCCGCTGGTTTTGTCCGAGGAACCTTTGCGGAGGTTCCTGGCCTTGTCCACTGGTATTCGGGAATGCTCAAAATTCATATCCCGAGCAGCCTACGATGGCTTTGAAGCGTCGGCTCGAGTGGGCCGCAGCCGGCATCGGTGCCCGCCGACAGGCTTTGGCTTCAGTCATCTGACCTCGAGCCCTGGGTGCAGGACAAGTTGGTCGATGTCCCCTGCCGAGGCGAAAACCTCTTTGGCAAAGAAGCCCATGGCTGAAAAGGCTGCACAAATTGAGACGGAGACTCTCACCAGGACTAGGCTTTCTAGGAAGACCTCTGCCCCTTCCCCGAAAAAGAAGGGCTCGGGGAAAGAGTCCTTTTACCCGAGGCAGGCGGCTGCCTCCAAACAATACCCCCAGTAGCAGGCCCCTGCAGCGCCCCCACCGGGCCCGCAGGCCAAGGGCCGGGGTCACGGGTCCCGTAGGCAGCAAGCCCCCCAAGCCTGCACCACCAGCCCCTGCTCCGCAGGGTGGGGGTTTTTGACTCACTAAGCATAGCCTCTCCCCCCCCGCTGGTTCCTCCCAGCACCGGAGGCCGGCTGGTTCACTTCGCCCACAGGTGGTCCAGCATCACCTCAGATGCCTGGGTGCTTCAAGTCGTGCGAGAAGGCTATCTTCTCCACTTCCACCAGGTCCCTCCCTCCTTTTTTCCGGGAGAACCTCCACGACCCCCTCTGCACAGGGAATTACTCCTTCAGGAGTTAGCAGGTCTTCTACAGGAACAGGCGGTGGAACCGGTGCCCCCACCACCTGAAAGGTCAAGGCTTTTACTCCAGGTATTTTCTGATACCAAAGAGAACAGGAGGCCTCAGACCCATCCTGGACCTGCGCAACCTCAACAAGTTCCTCGTGCGAGAGAAGTTCAAGATGCTTACCCTTGGAATCCTTCTGCCCTACCTCCAGCAGGGAGATTGGCTATGCTCCTTGGATCTAAAGGATGCCTACACGCACATCCTCATCCACCCAAGCCACCGACAATACCTAAGGTTTGTGGTGGCAGGAAATCATTACCAGTACCGGGTACTGCCCTTTGGCCTGTCCTCCGCACCGCGAGTCTTCACAAAATGTCTCGCGGTGGTGGCGGCCCATCTCCGCTTCACGGCCTCTATGTCTTTCCGTACCTCGACGACTGGCTCATCAGAGCAGCGTCCGCTCTGGAGGTCACCAACGTCCACGCGCCGCACGGTGACTCTTCTGCAGCACTTGGGCTTTGTTATAAACTTCGCAAAGTCCACTTTGCTCCCCTCACAGGATCTCGAGTTCATCGGCGCAAGGCTGCACACTCCTCAGGCAAGAGCGTACCTACCGCTCGACCGGGCTCTACGGCTCATGGACCTAGCCGACCGTTTTCGCAGCCAGCCCCTGGTCTCCGCCAGGTGCTTCCTGAGACTACTCGGCCATATGGCTTCCACCGTCCATGTGACCCCCAATGCCCGCCTGCATATGCGGCCTGCTCAATGGTGTCTCCGCCAGCAGTGGCGACAAGCCACAGGCGGCCTAGCAGACCTAGTGCGCGTCTCCAAGCCGCTGATCTCGTCTCTCCGGTGGTGGCTTCAGCAGCCGAACCTGATCTGCGGAATGCCTTTCCAGTCACCTCAGCCGGCCCGGGTGCTGACAACAGATGCATCCCTCCTGGGCTGGGGAGCGCACTGCCAAGGGGCACGCACTCAGGGCCCTCTGGACCGCGTGGGAGTCTGCTCAGCAGATCAACTTCCTGGAGCTCAGGGCGATCCGCCTGGCTCTCAAGGCCTTCTCCCACCTGACTTCTCACCAGTCCGTCCTTGTCCAGACGGACAATCAAGTTGCCATGTTCTACGTGAACAAGCAGGGGGCACGGGCTCCTTCCTCCTCTGCCGGGAGGCACAGAAGCTCTGCTCTTGGGCCGTCAGTCACGGCATTCTCCTCAAGGCAGTTATCTCCCAGGCCAAGAGAATTACCTGGCGGACAAACTCAGCAGGATCCTCCAGCCGCACGAGTGGCGTCTGGATCCCTTGGTAGTTCAGAAGCTCTTTCTAAAGTGGGGCCTCCCCACGATGGATCTCTTTGCCAGTCCTCACAACCGGCAACTTCCTCGCTTCTGCTCTCGTCAGCCACACCCCCTTCGGGTTGCGGCGGACGCTTTTCCTACTCTCATGGTCGGGGAGCCTTCTGTACGCTTTCCCTCCCATCCCGCTAGTCTCCCGGACTCTTTTCAAGGTTCTCCGAGACAAAGCCCTTATGATCCTGGTGGCCCCTCGCTGGCCCAGACAGCCGTGGTTTCCGCTCCTGCTGCAATTAGCAGTGGAGGATCCATTCCCTCTGGGGTTACAACCGGATCTCCTCACTCAGGATCAAGGGTCTCTGCTACACCCCAACCTCAGGTCTCTCAACCTCATGGCCTGGCTGCTGAGAGGGTAGTCCTCGCTCCCCTTCTCCTGCCGGCGGAGGTGGAGGAGGTCGTCCTAGCTTCGCGACGACCACCTACCCGCAAATGCTACGCCCTTAAATGGCGTCGCTTTTCCGTTTGGTGTACCCAACATTCTCAGGATCCCTTCTCCTGCCCGGTGTCGGTGATCCTGCAGTACTTGCTATACCTCTCTAATCTGGGACTTAAGTCCAACTCCGTCAAAGTTCACCTCAGTGCTCTTTCAGCACATCATGTGCCGGTGGACGGCAGACCTCTTTCCAGCGACCCTCTTGTAGCGAGGTTTCTCCGAGGTCTTCTTCTACTTAAACCACCTCTGCGCCCGCCAGCACCTGACTGGGACCTGAATGTGGTTTTGCAGCAGATCACCTGTCCGCCTTTTGAACCTATGGCTTCCTGTTCTCTCCGTTTTCTTTCTTGGAAAACACTGTTCTTGATAGCCCTCACTTCCGCTAGACGCGTAAGTGAATTGCAGGCCCTCGTGTCTGATCCCCCTTACACTCGGTTCTACAAAAATAGGGTAGTCCTACGGACTCACCCAAAATTTCTTCCAAAAGTGGTCTCCCCTTTTCATATCAATCAGGAGGTGGTACTTCCAACCTTCTTTCCCAGACCACACTCCAGCCGAGCTGAGACGGTCCTCCATACCCTGGACTGTAGAAGGGCTCTGAACTTCTACCTTGACCGTACGCGGGAGCACCGTAAAGCTGCTCAGCTTTTTGTCTCTTTCGACCCCAATAAATTGGGGCTCCCGGTCTCCAAGCGTACTCTGTCCATCTGGGTTGCGGACTGTATCACTTGGGCTTATGGGGCGGCCGGACTCTCCTTGGAAGGTCGAGTCACGGCTCACTGTGTTCGGGCAAAGGCCACGTCAGTGGCTTACCTCCGCTCTGTTCCGCTGGCAGACATCTGCCGGGCCGCTACTTGGTCTTCGAGCCAGACTTTTGCGGTCCATTACTGTCTCGAGAGGGAGTCCCGCAGGGACAGTGCTTTCGGACAGGCAGTCCTCCGTAATCTCTTTGAGGTCTGAGCAACTCCTACCCTCCATCCCGGATGTGGGCTACCGGTGGGTAATAATTCAGCGAAGATTCTTTCCTTCTGTGCTGCTGAGCTAGAGGGAGCTCATTTTTGTGCTTAGGGTCTCCGGTAGCCTTGAGCTTGGGAGTCCCATAAGTGAGGACTGACTTCCTGCTTGGTCCTGGAGAAAGCGTAGTTACTCACCTGTAACAGGTGTTCTCCAGGAGCAGCAGGAATCAGTCCTCACACCCTCCCTCCTCCCCTTGGAGTTGCAATCGTCTGCTTTACTTTTTTGCTAATTTTTATGCTGTCTTTTTTAGCTATGTCATCTGACTGGCTAAGATGGCACCCTTGGGCGGGAAGGGGACCGCGCATGCGCGCTGCAATTCCCAAAGGCTTTCTTTGAAAGCTGGGGAAAATTGCTCCGCGAGGGCTCCGTCGGCGCCGACGTCACCCATAAGTGAGGACTGATTCCTGCTGCTCCTGGAGAACACCTGTTACAGGTGAGTAACTACGCTATATACATGGTATATTATAACAGAACAGGTTATGGAGATGCAATTGTATCAGGTTGGGGTGGGGATGTGTTGATTAGCAAGTTGGGAGAGGGGGTGGGGGGAATTGAAGGGTTGTAATATTCTGAGAAAAAAAGTGTTTTTAGGAGTTTTCAAATGTCTGTATGTCCTTAGTTGATCTGATGGAGTCTGGGAGGGAGTTTCAGAGGGTAGGAGCAGAATAACTGAAGGCTCTGTTGCTGGTCACTTTTTTGGTTTTTCTTACTGAGGGGGGGAGTGCTAGGAGATCCTTTGTACTTGCTCTTCTCATTCTATTATCAGGTTGAGATCGAATCATGGTGGCTAGGTAGGAAGGGGCGATATTATTGTGAAGTTTAAAAGTTGAGACTAAGATTTTATATTTTATTCTGGATGAGATGTGTTTCTGCTCATATTATTTATTTGTCTCCCAGTTGATGGACAATTCCACTCTTCTTCTATGGTCATGTTACAAAAATCCCATGTACCACATACAAAATGTCTTGGAGAACTCCTAGTTTCTCGTTCTCTCAATTTCCCATGTGACAGATCTACATATGAAATTATCAATGTTTTTGCCTCTCTCATAGACAACTATAGGGAGGTCATTAAAACATTGATGAGATTTCAGAATCTGCTGGTGTTTGTATACAGTGGCTACTATCATATGAGCCTTGACGAAAACGGTAACACACACACGATCTTCTATATTTGGGAATTGTTTTATCCATTAGTAGTAATTCAAGTTGGGCATATAAGCCTCCTAAGATATGCTTTTTTTAACTATGGGAAAACAGATATCCCCATTGCATGTATTTTTCAGTCATAGTCTATGCTTGTTCCATATAGTCTACCCTAGTAGTACTACTAACTACTGATCATTTGTGTAGCATTGCAAGGCATACACAGCACTGTACATGTAAGAGATGGTCCCTGGACATCAGAGCTTACAATCTAATCAAGACAGACAACACAAACACAACAGCTGGGAACAAGGATATGTCTAGGGGAATGGTAAGGAAACATGTAGTTGGAGAGCAGGAGACTATTTATTTAAACAATTTTTTATACCGCTTTGTGCTTCACTCAAAGTGTGTTTACATTACAACTTGAAATATGTGGAACAGGATCGAAAACTATGTGGAAACAGGATCCAAAAGCAGCCTCAGAGGTGAAGTTTTTAGCCTAGATTTTGAAAAGATCTGTGTTGTTGTCCATGCTTTTTGAATTCAGGATACTATCCTCGTCTCTACTACCTTACTGTGAGACTATTCCACGCATCTACCACTCTTTCCATAAAGAAATATTTCCACATATTACTCCTAAGAATATCCTCTTTCACCTTCATCCTATGCCTCCTCATTTCAGATCTTACTTTCAGTCGAAAGAGGCTCTTCTCTTGTGCATTTATGCCACCAAGTTATCTCAATGTCTCTATCCTATCTCCTCTATCCCACCTTTCCTCTAACATATATATATTGAGATCTTTAAATCTGTCCCCATATAGTTTATAATGAAGATCACCCTCTGCACTGACTCCATCCTGTTTTATATCCTTTTAAAGGTGTGGTCTCCAGAATTACACACAATACTTCAAATGAGGTCACACCCGAGACTTATATTGTTTATCATTTATTTAAAATTTAATATACGCCCTTCGCACTAGCATACAGAGTGGTTTACAGCAATCACATATACAAATTGAAATGAACAGAGTAAAAACATGCTTGAAAATATGGATAAAACATATGACGGATGTCCATGATTACATAGAAACAAAAGACAAAAGCATATTTGAAGAAGCAGATACAACATATTACAGACCAGTTTCATGGTTATAAAGAATTGATATGACAGAAGAAACATCCACGTTTATATATCTCTTACTTCTTCCAAACTGAATGCTTTTTTAAACAAATATATTTTCAAGTGAGTTTTGAAAGAGTGTAGAGGAGTCCAGCTGTATGTATCCTGGGAGGCTATTCTATAGTGCAGGAGCGAGATAACGGAATGCGGACTTATACAAAGGCACTATCACCTCCTTTTTTCTGCTGACCATTACTCTCCCTATGCACTCAAGCATCCTTCAGGCTTTTGCCGTCACCTTTTCTACCTGTTTAGCCACTTTAAGATCATCAGAAAAAATCATGCCCAGGTCCTGCTCTTCTTTTGTGGACAGGATTACTTCACCCCATATGCTGTATCTACTGCTTCCTTGGATTTTTGCAGCCCAAATGCATGACCCTGCATTTTTTAGCATTAAATTTCAGCTGCCAAATTCTTGACCATTCTTCAAACTTAGCTAGATCCCTCCTCATGTTATCTACTCCTTCCCTGGGAGTCTATTGCAGATCTTGGTATCATTCACAAAGAGGCAAACTTTAACTGACAACCCTTCCACAATATCACTAACAAAGATGTTAAAAAGAATTGGACCAAGAAGTGATTGAGGAGAAGGTGGTGGTCAACCGTGTCAGAAAAGCAGCAGAAAGGTCAAGAAGATGAGTATTGAGTAAAGGCTGTTGGATTTGTTCATGAACAAGCCACGGAGACTTTGGCAAGAGATGTTTGAGTTAGAATGCAGAGGATGAAAGCCAAATTGCAATGGATAGGGAGAGGCTTGTGAGGAGTGAAAGTCAAGACAATGGCAGTGAACTGCACGTTCAAGTAGTTTAGGAATAAAGTAGAGCAGGGAAATGGGTTGATAATTAGAAGGACAGGTAGGGTCTGTTTGATGACTTCTTGAGGAGAGGTGGTAACCACAACATATTGAAGGCTGCAGGAACAGTTGCAGAGGAAAGTGATAGGTTGAGGATATGACAGATGGAAGGGATGATGGTAGTGCCAGTCTGCATATTGAAAGAAATTGACTTGCAATCAGTTCTTTTTTTTTTTTTTAATTTTTGGATGATAACTTCCAAGCATCAGTAAATTATGGAAACTATGCTTGCTCCCACCATTGCGACATTGTATATGACAGGTTTGAGGAAGAATACATAAACAAGTCGCATTGGGTGACGCACATCAAATTATGGAAATGATATCTGGATGATATCCTTTGTTTTCGAAGGGGATTTTTGAGTGTTACAGCAGGTCATACAGTAGCTGAATACATGAAAGGGGAGCTTAGTTTCAGAGCTCCATAGTCTGAAGATGGTTCTTTTTCTGGACGTCAAAGTCATGAAATGCGGATCTACAGTAGTTACATCTCTGAATCAAAAACCGGTAGTTATTTTTGTAGAACAGAATAATTTACTGATGCTTGGAAGTTGTCATCCAAAAAAATTGAAAACAGGACTGCTGTGAGTATTCTTTGAATACCATGGGTTTGTACTACTAGGGAAGACTATATGATTCCCCAGTCATTTTGGGAGTTAAGCCAAAGAAAAGCAGTGAAAAAATTAATACTTCAATACAAGATTCACTATCAGATAAGTAACAACAATGAGCTTCCCTTATGCAGAACTGAATCAACTTGGTTTGAAACATAACATGGGTTCCAGTTTAGAGTGTTATAACGGCATTGATATAGTGAAGTGACTATTGAACATTTGTTTCGTATTAGATTTGAATAATTAAAGTAAAATGGACCCTGGCCAGAACTAGCTTAATATACAGTAAACTGGAATCTTGAAAAGGTATCCGGCCCAAAAAAATCTTGTTAAGACTGCTAATATTACGCGACAAGATAATACACATATTTAAATGTGTAGGACTTTTATATGTGAAAAACCACACCTGAGGATATGTTTACTAAACGGGCTAACTGTTTAACCCTGGTTTGTGCAACTTGATCCCATTGTTATTCAATGAGACCTAGTTGCAGATATCACGGGTTCACCATTAGCCCAGTTAAATAAACATACCATGGTGTCTAAAATGACCTCGTCAGCAACCTGTTTGAGAATACACAGCACATGAATTGAACCAGAGTCCAGATTTGCAGCTCTGTTTTCTAACCAATATACTACAATGCTGGAGCTTTAAGGAATCAATAGGTTAGATATGGTCCGAGATTTAGGACAAGATAACACTGGCAACTGCTGTGCCTAGGGCACCAGATTTTGAAGGTGCCAAGTATCTAGGCCAAAGAAGAGCCTACTCCCACTTAAGGGCTATATGCATATGTGCCGCTTCAAAGTGGCCTTCCCATGGCTCCTCCCCACTCTGAAATCTGATATCACGTAATCATCCGCTCTCTGGAATCTGGAGTCTGGTCTTGTATGGAGGTGCCCAAATTTTAAATCCGGCCTTGAATAGATGTATAATTGTATTTTCCAGGACCAAGCAGGAAGTCAGTCCTCACTTATGGGTGTCATCGACGCCTATGAAGCCCCAGCGGAGCATTTCCCCAGCTTTCCATGAAAGACTTTGGGAATGCTGGCACACATGCACGGTTCCCTTCCCGCCTAAAGGTGCCATCTTACCTCAGTCTCTTTTTTTCCGTGAAGCCCATCGGACGTGTGTCCTGTTCTCCCGGTTAAAAGTAGATTTTTTTCTAGCGTTGTTTCGCTTCTTTTCTTCGGATTCGACATCGGTTCTCCTCCCGCCGGGATCGGTACACCGGTATCGAACCCCCTTTTTATTTTTCGGTTTTTGCCCTTAGTGGCTAGGCGTTCACGCCTAAACCTTTTTTCTTTTTCCCTGGAAGGCCGGTCTTTTGACCTCGCGGGGACCCTTTTTTCCCCCATGTCTTCCAGTGGTTTTAGAAAGTGTGATCAGTGTAAAAAGATTGTCTCTCACCAACACACATGACTGCTGCCTTCGGTGCCTGGGCCCGGACCACGATTCTAAAACGTGCGGGCCATGTGGAAAAATGTCTTCCAAGGCCCTCCGAAGTCGTCAGCAGCAAAGTGAAAGGCTTTTGTTCGACTCGGCCTCTGCTCGTGCCCAGACCTCGTCTGAGGCTTCGACACCTCGGGATTCCGATCCCGAGAGGTGTCGGAGCTCCTCGGACAGGGGGTCCCCCGAGAGGGAACATAAGAGGAAGAAGCGGCTCGCGAGGGCGGTGTCGGTGGAGGTCCCTGGACCCTCGAGGTGCAGGTCTAAGACCCCCGACCGTCGTCCCGGGCCCGTGGACCAGGAGAAGCCGACCAAAGTTCCTCGTATAGAACCAGAGTCTGCTGGACACGTAAGTCCTGTTGTCCTCGAGGAATCGCCTCCCCGAGTACCGACGTCGGGCCCGGCGCCGCCGGGGCCCGAGTCGGGGGCTGCTGTATCACCCGAGCTGAGTCTCAGGTTGACAGCCTTGGAGAGCAGAATGTCTGCCTTCTTGGATCAGCAGCGGGCATTGATGGCCAGCCTGACTGGCGCATCTGCCCCGACCACCGGGACATCGACTTCCAAGTCGACCCCGGAGACCGAGCCGATACTCGAGTCCCTTGCGGCTCGAGGTCGTCCTCGGTCGAGGTCTCCCTCGACCTCCCGTTCGGGACCGAGAGTCTCGACGCCGGTGCCTCCAGCATCGGGGCGGGTGTCCAGGGGCCCCGTGGCGTCGGACCCCGACTCGACTTCGGACGAGTCTGCATGGGAAACCGAAGATGAGGAGTCTCCTGACACCTTTAAGACTCGGTGTGTCCCTTCGGACTCATCTGAGTCTGAACCCCGGAGTAGATCCCCTCCGGAGGTTACTAGGTTCTCGGAGTTTATCCGGGATATGGCCGCTGCCCTGGCTATCCCGGCTGACCCAGAGGAAGAGCCTCGAGCTGAGGAGCTCGATGCTCTGCAGTACGACTCTCCTCCGAAGGAGGCCTTTACTGTCCCGGTTCCTCCGATGCTGGAGAGGCTCCTCTTCCGGATGTGGGAGGCACCGGCCTCGGCGCCGGTTTTGAGCAAGCGAGTCGATTCCATTTATTGACTCCGCAAGAGTCCTGGCTTCCAGAAAGCACAGCTGCCGCACCATTCTATGGTTGTGGAATCGGCCATGCATCGTCTGAAAAGTCAGAAGATGCACTCTGCGGTGCCTCCCGGCAGGGAAGCCCGCAGCCTTGATGGAGTCGGCAGAAAGTGTTTTCAGGGCTCCATGCTTGCTTGCCGTGTCCAGACTTACCAGCTGTACATGGGCATATATTTACGAGATCTGGCCAAGGAGTTGGCCGGGTTCTCTGCTGGTCTCTCCGGGGAACCCTTGCAGAGTTTTAAGTCCTTGTCTTCGAGGATACAGGAATGCTCTAAGTTCATGTCCCGCGCCGCCTACGATGACTTCGAGGCTTCGGCCCGAGTAACGGCTGCCGGCATCGCGGTTCAACGCCAGGCGTTGCTGCAGTCATCGGACCTTGAACCATGGGTTCAGGACAAGTTGGTCGATGTCCCTTGCCGAGGTGAAAACCTTTTTGGCAAGCCTGTGGCTGAGAAGGCCGCACAGCTCGAGACTGAGCACCTCACCAGGACAAGGCTGTCCAGGAAGACCTCTGCCCCTTCACATAAAAAGAAGGGCCCGGGTAAAAAGCCCTTTTACCCGAGGAAGGGCACTGCCTACAGACAGTACCCACACTATCAGGCTGCCCAACCTGCCCCACAGGGTCAGCAAGCCAAGGGCCGGGGTAATGGGCCCCGTAGGCAGACTACCCCCAAGCCTCCGGCCCCTGCTCCCACACAGCAGGGTGGGGGTTTTTGACTCCTTGAGTACAGCCAAACCTCCCTTGCAGACCCAGCCCTGCACAGGAGGCCGCCTAGCCTTGTTCGCCCACCAGTGGTCCCTGATAACTCAGGACAGTTGGGTGCTGGACATAGTCCATCGAGGCTATGCCCCACATTTTCACCACCTACCTCTGCCACACTTTCCAGGGGAGCCTTCCAGGCCTCCCCTGCATACAGCCCTTCTCCTCCAGGAGCTCAGGGGTCTGTTGCTGGACAAAGCGGTGGAGCCTGTGCCTCCCCACTTCCAAGGTCACGGTTTTTACTCCAGGTATTTCCTGGTGCCAAAGAGAACCGGTGGTCTTCGACCCATTTTGGATCTCAGAAACCTAAACAAGTTTCTTGTAAAAGAAAAGTTCAAGATGGTTACTCTTGGAACTCTTCTGCCCTACCTCCAGCAGGGAGATTGGCTATGCTCTTTAGATCTAAAAGATGCTTACACTCACATCCTCATTCGTCCAGACCACAGAAAGTACCTCAGGTTCATTGTGGGAGGAAACCACTATCAGTACAGGGTACTGCCTTTTGGGCTGACTTCCGCTCCCAGAGTCTTCACCAAGTGTCTGGCAGTGGTAGCAGCCTACCTGAGAAATCAGGGCATCTTTGTCTTTCCCTACCTGGACGACTGGCTCATCAGAGGCCAGACGTCTCTCGAGGTCCATCAGGCCACCAACAGAACCATAGACCTGCTCCAAAAGGTGGGCTTTGTCATCAACTTCGCAAAGTCCACTTTGCTCCCCTCCCAGAACTTGGAATTCATAGGGGCAAGGTTGGATTCTCAGCTGGCAAGAGCATTCTTACCAGTGGACCGGGCACAAAGGCTCATCGACCTTGCAAGCAAGTTTCTGCACAGGTCCCTGGTCTCCGCCAGACTCTGTCTCAGGCTTCTAGGCCACATGGCGTCCACTGTTCAGGTGACCCCCAATGCCAGGCTCCATATGAGGTCTGCCCAGTGGTGCCTTCGGACTCAGTGGTCACAGGCCTCAGGCAGCCTCAGAGACAGGATCAGAGTGTCCCACCGTTTTTTGACCTCCCTCAATTGGTGGTTACACCCCCCCAATCTGCTGGTGGGGGTGCCCTTTCAGATACCTCCTCATACAGTGGTGCTGACCACTGATGCCTCTCTGTTGGGTTGGGGAGCACACTGCCTAGACAAGTGCACCCAGGGTCTGTGGTCTCCTTGTGAGACGTCTCAGCAGATCAATCTCCTAGAGCTCAGAGCTATCCGCTTGGCCCTCTAGGCCTTTACTGCTTCCCTGGCCCATCAGTCTGTCTTGATCCAAACAGACAATCAGGTAGCCATGTTCTATGTGAACAAGCAGGGCGGGACTGGTTCACAACCCCTTTGTCGGGTAGCACAAGTCCTCTGTTCCTTTGCCCTGAGACACAACATGCTCCTCAAGGCAGTCTACCTTCCAGGCCAGGAGAATTTCCTGGCCGACAAATTGAGCAGGATTCGGCAACCACACGAGTGGCAGCTACATCCTTTAGTGGTTCAAAAGATTTTCTTGGAGTGGGGTCTTCCCTCCATTGCCAGTCCTCTCAACAACCAGCTCACGGTTCTGCTCCAGGCAACCGCATCCTCTGAGGGTAGCAGCAGATGCTTTTCTGATTCCCTGGACTCAGGGCCTACTCTATGCGTTTCCGCCCACCCCCCTGGTGGCCCGGACACTGTTCAAAATTCTCCAAGACAGGGCCTCAGTCCTCCTGGTGGCTCCCAGGTGGCCCAGGCAGCCTTGGTTCCCCCTCCTGCTTCAACTGGCGGTGGATCTCCCTCTGCCTCTGGGATTACAGCCCGACCTTCTCTTTCAGAATCAGGGCTCTCTACTGCATCCCAATCTCAAGTCCCTCCATCTGATGGCATGGAGGCTGCAAGGGTAGTGTTGGCTCCCTGGGGCCTGCCTAAAGAAGTTGAGGAGGTTCTCCTAGCTTCTAGGAAACAGTCCACAAGGAAAACCTATGCTCTCAAATGGAAGAGGTTTTCTGTGTGGTGTCAGTTACGTGCAGAGGATCCTTTCTCCTGTGCTGTGTCTGTAGTGCTTCAGTACCTGCTGCACTTGTCCAATCAGGGTCTCAAGTCCAACTCTGTTCAGGTCCACCTCTCTGCTTTGGCAGCTCACCACTCCTTAGTAGAGGGCCATTCCTTGTCTGTGCACCCTTTGGTGTCCAGGTTTCTCAGAGGTTTGTTACTTCTCAAACCTCCCATACGTCCTCCTGCTCCTGAGTGGGAGCTGAATGTGTTCTTGCAGCAGCTGACTCGACCACCTTTTGAGCCTATGGCTACTTGCCCTCTATGCTTCCTCTCATGGAAGACTCTCTTTCTGGTAGCCCTTACTTCGGCTAGGAGAGTGAGTGAGCTTCAGGCCTCAGTCTGTGATAGACCTTACACCAGGTTCTATAAAAATAGGATAGTCCTCAGGACTCACCCTAAGTTCCTTCCTAAGGTTGTCTCCTCTTTCCACTTCAACCAGGAGGTGGTTCTTCCTACTTTCTTCCCTAGGCCTCATGCAAGTCAGGCTGAAACAGTTCTCCATACCTTGGACTGTAGGGGAGGGCCTTATCCTTCTACCTTGAATGTACGCAAGGTCACAGGAGGGCTTCTCAGCTCTTCCTTTCTTTTGACCCCAATAACTTGGGGAGGCCTGTGTCCAAGCGTACCTTGTCTATCTGGGTGGCTGACTGTATCACCTGGGCTTACAAGGCGGCTGACCTTCCTTTGCAGGGTAGGGTCACGGCCCACCGTGTGAGGGCAATGGCTGCATCAGTGGCTCATCTCCGCTCTGTTCCATTGCAAGACATCTGCAGGGCTGCTACTTGGTCTTCAAGCCAGACATTTGCAGCCCACTACTGTCTGGAGAGGGAGTCCCGTAGGGACAGTGCTTTTGGCCAAGCAGTACTCAGGAATCTCTTTGAGGTCTAGGCATCTCCTGCCCTCCTGCCCTCTGGTTGGGCTACCTGTGGAAGGTGTGTTCTTGAAAAGCCTTTTCTGTGTTGCTGAGACTAGAGGGAGTTCTCTTGTTCAGCCTGGGTTCCTGGTAGTCCAGAGCTGGGGAGTCACCCATAAGTGAGGGCTGACTTCCTGCTTGGTCCTGGAGAAAGAGTAGTTACTCACCTGTAACAGGTGTTCTCCAGGAGCAGCAGGAATCAGTCCTCACTACCCTCCCTCCTCCCCTTGGAGTTGCAGTTGTACATAGTTTATTTTTCAATTTTTGTGTGCTGTTCTTAGCTATGTCATTTGACTGAGGTAAGATGGCACCTTTAGGCGGGAAGGGAACCGCGCATGCGTGCCAGCATTCCCAAAGGCTTTCATGGAAAGCTGGGGAAATGCTCCGCTGGGGCTTCATCGGCGTCGATGACACCCATAAGTGAGGACTGATTCCTGCTGCTCCTGGAGAACACCTGTTACAGGTGAGTAACTACTCTTTCCTGGTTTTTCTTTTTGTATGATGTATGTTTAATTTACTTCCAAAGTAAGACTTTTCTTTTTGAGCAGTTTACTTGTATATGTAATGGAAACTTGTTAAATATAAAATTTAAAAAAAAGAAAAAAAAAGAAAGCAGAGAGTAGGGCTAAATGGCCAATTTTCCCAATGGAGAAAGTTGAATAGTGGAGTACCCCAGGGATCTGTGCTGGGTCCGCTACTTTTTAACATATTTGTATTTGACCTGGAAATCGGAATAACGAGTGAGGTAATCAAATTTGCAGATGACACAAAATTATTCAAAATTGTTAAAACCCAAGAGGATGGTGAAAAATTGCAAGAGGACCTTGATAAATTGGAAGACTGGATGTTCAAATGGCAGATAACATTTAATGTGGACAAGTGCAAAGTTATGCACCTAGAAAAGAACAACCCAAACTCTGGTTACAAAATGCAAGGTTCTATATTAGAAACCACCACCTAGGAAAACGACTTAGGCATCATCGTGGATAACATGTTGAAGCCCTCAGCCCACTGTGCAACGACGGCCAAGAAAGCAAATAGAATGCTAGGAATCATAAGGAAAGGAATGGAGAATAAATCAAAGGATGATATTATGCCTCTGTATCGTTCTATGGTATGACCACACCTTGAATATTGTATGCAGTTCTGGTCGCCCTATCTTAAAAAGGATATAGCGTTATTAGAAAGGGTACAGAGATGAGCCACAAAAATGGTAAATGGGGATGGAAGGATATCCCTATGAGGAGAGGCTAAAAAGGTTAGTGCTGTTCAACCTGGAAAAGAGACGGCTGAGCGGAGATATGATAGAGGTCTATAAATTAATGAATGGAGTAGAACGGGTAAACGTAGATCAGTTGTTTACATTATCAAAATATAGAAAGATTAGGGGACATGCAATGAAGATACAGTGTAACCCATTTAAGACTAATGAGAGAAAATATTTGTTCACTCCATGCATAATCAAACTCTATATTTTGTTACCGTAGGATGTAGTTAAAGCTGTTAGTGTAGCTGGGTTTAAAAAAGGTTTGGACAAGATCCTGGAGGAAAGGTCCATAAATCACTATTAAAGGGGACCCGGGAAATCCACTGCTTGCCCTAATACAAGCATTATAGAACCTGTGTGTCTGTTTGGGAAACTGCTAGGTACTTGTAACTTGAATTGTCCACTGTTGGAAATAGGATACTGGGCTTGATGGACCTTAGTCTGACCCAGTATGGTATAACTTATGTTCTTGTGTAGTCTGGCATTCACTTCTAGAATATTCTGATATTAAGCAGAATTAATGTTGTCATCAATGATGATAAGCTGTCTAAGTCCTGATGCAATAAAGGCATCTCACACTGTGATCTTTCACTACCATGATTGACATTTGGGAAGAGGTTGTTACTTTGGAAGATAATATTTGCTTTTACCAAACAAAAATTTTGTTATTGTAACCATAAAATTCAATTTTTGACTCCTTTGTCCAGAGAGCCCTCATCCTTGGATTCTGGATTCTGCCTTTTCTGTATGGTAGTTTCTGAGTTGCCCCTGGAGGGCATGCTTTTCCCCTCTCAGCTCGGGGATACTGTTAGTCCACCCTTGCCTGCCTCAAGGCAGGAGGATACAGGATGGGCACTAAGGGTAAGGATACTCAGCTATCTGGAGGCTCTGGCGACCTGCTGTGAGCATCTCTTCATCCTCTAGATATCTGTGGCTGCTATTCTCCCCTCTTGTCAAGGGGGGTGGATCCTTTTCTGAGAGGAGAACTTCCGGAGTCCGGATTGCCCTCCCCGGAATTCTTTTCCTTTTTGCAACAGGCCTGATCCTTCTGGCTTGGAAATTCAGACCTTGTGGCCTCTGGGTACCCCCCTATTCAGTCCTGTACCAGACAGGCTGGAAGCAGAAGCCCTGCTCAATTGCTTTTGGCTAAGTGTCCCCGGTGCGGAACACTCCCTGAAGATGAGGAACACTTGGGAGCTGTCCGAGATGTTGACTATGCCTTGGACCCAGATGAATCGGAATTGGGCTCTGATGTGAAGGAGGACTTCCTATCACCTTCTGAAGACTATGAAGATGCCGGCATGATCCGCCTGTTTTGGAAGGAGGAACTGGCAGCATTGAATTCCAGGATCTCATCCGCCTTGAACTTGGCAGATGCTTCTGGCACAGAGCAGGAACCGAAAGTTGTCACGCCCATAGCCCCTTACATATGTATGGAGGGGCGTGCTTGTTATATAGGATTCACCACTTTGGCAGTGTTCCAGACTGACTATCTTGCAAAGGATTATGGTAATGGTAGTCCAGTCATGCGGTGCTTGCCTTTGAGGTAAATGAAGACTATGGTAGTTGGCTCGAGTGTTAAGGCAATGACAGAATTTATTTATGGGGTAAATCAAAATGCACACAGATTCACTTGGTAACACCTTAGGATATCTTCTCCAGGATTTATATTCAAAATAACAATACAACTGAAAGCTTATGCAAGTAATTTGTAAAGTCCATTAAACAACGGAAAGTCTGTCTTTCAGCCACTGCTGACAAACCTGCTCAGCAATGCTGATATATAGCAAATCAAAAGTAAAAGCTTCTTCACAAAACAGCTTTTCTTTTCCACAATCAAAGAACTTTTTATATCCAACATGTGCACAGCCTAAGCTGTGCTCTGCCTTGATATCAGCTGGGTAAGAAGCTTCAATCAAACAGCTTTTCACCTTCTCTGCACAAGTATTTCACTTCTCCCAAAACCTTCTCTCTTTCCACACAAACTTTCTGGTGTGCCAGTTACTAGAACATTTCCTTTTATATTTGATCCACTTTCAGGATTTCTTTGTGCTAGCAACTTTGCATAAAGAACAGTCCATGAAAGAATCGTCTTCCTCTGGAATTATATCTTGTTCTTCTATCTGCATGGGTTCTATATCAGGGTCTGGCTCAAAGGGTTTTACTGACTGACCTCCATTAGGACAGGAACTGTTTCTAAGCACTTTGCATTGCTCTAGGCTAGACAAACGTCCAAAGTTCATACCTGAGTTAAAGCTGGCATTAGGCTGTCCTTTTAGATACTCTGGCCAGTATGCATTTGAGCTTTTATGACCTGTCCTCCAGTCTGTATTTCTGGACCTCAGGGCATCTGCTCCATACCTCTTCCAAAAGGTATTCGTGTTCCTTCTCCCTTCAGCTGCTTCTGTCCTCTTACCGGCTGCTTTAGGGTTCCTAGCTGAAGTTCTTCAAACCCCTGGATTTCTCCAATCCCTTGAAGCTGGCTTCTCGCAGGAATCTCTCCAAGAACACGAATCTCTCTGAGCTCCTCTCTCCTTCTCCCTCTTCTCCCCTCTTTCTGAATATTCTGTTCTAGTTTTAAAATTCCCAGTTTCCAACCCCTCCCTTTCAGTCCTCAGGTGTTGGTGGTCAAACTCCCTCCTGGCAGCTGAGTAATTAGGAGTGACGTAAGGGTTTCTCAATCTGGGCTTATACTCCTTCTCCTCATCTCCACTAGGGGCTTTCTGCAGGCCCTTGCAGCCTGGAATAACCTGTCTTTTAGGAAAACATGGAGTTTTATTCCTCTGACCTGACAAAACAGGTCCCTTGATTAGGGTAAATTCCTTTCCTTTGTCACTATTCTCTGGGCTCTGATAAGCTTCCTTATCACAAAGTACACCCGGTTTTTCAAAGGGTATGGAAATCCACTACTGTCTTCTTGTTCCCAGAGGTGATCAAATGTATGATCTGGTCTGAGTGGGACTCCTGACTCCCTGCCTAAAGAGTTAAGGATCTAAAAAAAGATCTTTGCTCTCCTTGAGGAGGAGCATTGTCAGTACCTTAACATTTCCAAGGTGGATGCACAGGTCACGGTGGTTACCAGATGGACCACCATTCCCGTGGAGGGGAGGATCGGTCTTAAAGGATGTTCTGGACTACAAGGTTGATTCTTTCTGAAGAGCCAGTTTGCCATGGCGGCGGCTATTCTACAACTGGAGGTATGCATTAGTTTGACTTCTCAAACCCTATTCCAGTGGATTCAGTCTCTTCTGCCTGATACTACTTCTCTTGGCCTTCCTTTCTGATGCTATGTATGACTTGGTGTGTCAGGCAGCCAGGGCCCCTCCATCACTGGGCAGCAGACACATTCTCCAAAGCCTGGTTGGTTCAACTAGCCTTTAAGGGAAAGCTTCTGTTTGGAACAGATTTAGAGAAACTGGTGAAAGACCTAAGCAAGACAAAATCTTACCGTCTCCTGGAAGGTAGGTCCAAGGGGCCCGTGAAGAGCCCCTTCTTGTCTGGAATGGTCTAACAGGACGATATAGAAGGTGACTTTTTACTTACCAGTTAATGTCCTTTCCGTGAGTCCTGCTAGATCAAAAACATCATGCACAATTCTTTATGTTGCGGTTATAATGGAACATTTGAATTTTGTCCCGAAGCCATAGTCGAATGATTTAACATTTATAGCTTTGATATTAAGCACAGTATTTTGAACGTTTATGCACTGTGATTGTGAATTGAAATAATAGTGAGAGAGTTTTTTTATGACGAATGATGTAGTGCTGCAAAGGTCAGTATTTACTAGCAAATTGGTACTGAGGTCGTTTTTCCGTCACACAGTGTGTGATTTGTGCATGTATGAGCGTGTACTCAATATTGATTAACAAGAAGTTATTTGGAAATTGTTCTTTTGCTTAAGTTTTTTTCTCTTTCTTTGGGTTTTTACGGTGGCATTGATAACTTTGGATTATGTTAATGACAGTTGGTAACTCTCCCTGGTTGTTCCCAATCATTTTACTATTTCAACAGTCTTTTCAGCTTGGAGTAGAAGTCTGTTAAAATCCTGAGTGGGGTAGATTGGGTAAATGCAAACTGATTGTTCACTCTTAAGTACATAGACTAGGGGACTTGCCATGAAATCACTAAATAATACATTTAAAGCTAATAGGAGGGAATAATTTTTTCTCTCAGTGCATTATTAAGTTATGGTATTTGTTGCCCAGAGGACGTGGTAAAAGCAGTTAGCATAACTGTTTTTGAAAAGGCTTGTACAAGTTCTTGGAGAGCAAAAAGCAATACCGTAGAATGTTGAGGTAGACCTGGGGAAAGCCAGTGTTTATGGCTTGGAATAAGTAGTAGCAATCTGGCTACTTTTGATATCCTGTCAGGTAATTGTGACTTGGATCGGCCACTATTGGAAACAGGATACTGGGCTTCATAGATCTTTGTTCTGACCTAGTATGGTAAACCTTATGTTCCTTTATCTATTTGGGAGATGCCTTTTCCTGCCATATGACCAGATCATGTTTGTCCTAGATTTGCTACAGTATACCTATCGCCTTTTACACTATGTACCGAAGCAGCTTACAAAATAGCCAGGAAGTAACTGCACTGATAGAAAAGTGATAGAACAACGCAGAATCAAGGATGCTTCAGCAGAGTATAGCCTTAAAGAAGGCACACACAGATTAATCCCTGAAATTACCAGCTATGGATTCCCTTGACTTAACGGACAGTATCTCCCTATTTACTAAAGTCATATTATTTTTGTTGGATCATCTGTTATGAGGATGCAAACACATACTCTTGCAACAGATCCTCCATTTTATTCAAATTTATAAAAAGGCCGTCCGGCCAACTTCGCATGAGGCTATATGGTCTATAAGGACCAGCCACCGCAAACTTGAATTCCTTTGGAACGTCCTCGTTCAAATCATTTTCATATCCCAGAACAAACAGGAAACAATTTTAAATATCCAAAATGGTAACAGTGTCGCCCACCAAAAACCTAAAGATACTCATCTGAAGATGATGAAAATCAGCTTATCATGAGCTGACTCAGAGGCTGGGAAATGCAACCCTCCTTCAATCCGGTGCAGATCACCATCCTGGCTCAAAAGACCGCTCAGGCTGCCATCATCCTTTACAATGAAATTGTTCAGCTGGGCACACAAACATTCATTGTTCACAGTGGTTTGTGTCGCAGTACCCAACTGAACGTTTGTGCGCCCAGCTGAACAATTTCATTGTAAAGGATGATGACAGCCTGAGCGGTCTTTTGAGCCGGGATGGTGATCTGCACCGGATTGAAGGAGGGTTGCATTTCCCAGCCTCTGAGTCAGCTCATGATAAGCTGATTTTCATCATCTTCAGATGAGTATTTTTAGGTTTTTGGTGGGCGACACTGTTACCATTTTGGATATTTAAAATTGTTTCCTGATTGTTCTGGAATATGAAAGTGATTTGAACGAGGACGTTCCAAAGGAATTCAAGTTTGCGGTGGCTGGTTCTAATATAGACCATATAGTCTCACGCAAAGTTGGCCGGACGGCCTTTTTTAAAATTTGAATAAAATGGAGGATCTGTTGCAAGAGTATGTGTTTGCATCCTCATAACATGATCCGACAAAAATAATATGACTTTAGTAAATAGGGAGATACTGTCCGTTAAGTCACGGGAATCCACAGCTGGTAATTTTAGGGATTAATCTATGTGTGCCTTCTTTAAGGATATATTATAGTGGTGACATTATTGGGGTTTTTCACTTTATATCAACAGAGTATAGGGCAAGGTGCATGCCTTGTGATTTACGAGCATGTGCTGGTCAGGCTTAAAACATGGGGTTTAAACAGACAGAATTTATTACCAGTAGTCACTGTGCACTGCACTGTGTGCCTTTGAGTCAATGCTGACTCCTGGTGACCCAGCAGCTCCTGGCTTTTCTCGGCAGTATAACCAGAAGTAGATTGCCAGGCCTTTCTTCTGAGGCAATGGAGAGTTAAGTGACTTGCCCAAGACTACAAAGAGTGCTACTGGGAATCAAACTCTGGTCTCTTGGTTCCCAAGCCAGTGCTCTAACCACTAGCCTATTCCTCCAATTCAGTAGCCACTGCAAGCAGATTCAAAGTAATGGGTTTTAAGAGCAGGCTTCAGTTTAGTGTAGGAAAACTCATGTGGCCTATTTGTATCCTGTTAAAAAAAATAAGAGGCAAACAGTTAAATTTTCCTTGTCAGTCAGTATTGCTAAATTATTTTAAATAGGAGTTTGCTTTCTCTCTATTGGCACCATTACTTTTGGTCCTAGTTCTTACTGTTTTTTTGTTTGATTTACTTCACAGAACGAGATCTTGTGCTTGAAGTGGAGAAAATGAGGACACAATGTGGTGTTTTGCGTGGAGATAGATCACCATCTCGGCTAGATATGTTTGTGAAGAGCTTGGAAGAAGAAAGGGATTACTACAAGAGAGAATTAGAAAATGTTGAGAGAACATGCAAAAGAAGAGCTAGTCCATTAAATTTGTCTAGGCAGGAAACGAGCCCATCCCATATCACTCCAGAAAAGGTAACTTTTCTTTCCAAGAAAATTTATTATATAAAGTAAGACTAAGGAGCACATTTATAGCTCACCAAACATAATTACCAGTTTTGTTTCATGCCGCCATTCATTTCCTTTTTAATTCTTACATAACATATTCTGTCATCTCAGATAGCAGATAGCTCAAAAGCAATAGCTTTCTTTTCAGCCAAAACTCATGACAGAGTTTTCACTGCTTGTAAGAGAACATAGCTTGGGTTCCAGTATCCTTGCCAGATAACCTTGCCAATAGGAAGGGGACTAAACTTTTATGTAAACTGTTGGCTCCTTATAACCTAAGATCATTCAATAAGGATACAGACTCCCATATATTTGATATTTCAACAAATTGCCCAACAAAACTATTGTGGTCAAACTCTCAGCACCATAAGAACATAACAAAAGCCATGCTGAGTCAGTCTAAGGTCCATCAAGTCCAACATTTTTATCTCTGAACCGTGGCCAGCTTGGGTTGCAAATATCTAGCAGATCTCAGAAAGTAGATCTATTTCCCATAGTCTATTTCCAGGGATGAGCAATGGCTCTCCCAAGTCTACCTGGCTGATAATTTTTTATGATCCTTTCCTCCAGAAACTTGTCCAGTCCTCTAGTTTGCATCCTGCTGTGTTGCCTGCCTTGACCACATTCTCTTCCAGCATATTCCACAGCTTAATTATAAACTGCTTGAAAAAAAAACACTTTCTATGATTTTTCAGTCTGCTGGTCATTATTTTCATGGACCGTAATCTTATTTTTGTTGTTTGACAAGTTAAACAACTGTTTCCTATTTTAAGTATTCCATACTACTCATAATTGTATAAACTTCTTTTACATTCCCTCATATTTGTCTTTTTTTCCACGCTGAAAGCCCTAACCTGTTTAGTTTCTCTTCATAAGGGATATGTTCTACCCACTTTATCATTTTTGTACTACTATTACTACTGAACATTTGTGCTACAAGACGTATGCAGCGCTGCACAGACACATATAAAAGATGCTCCCTACTCTTCAGAGCTCACAATCTTGTCAAGATAAACAACAACAGTAGTTGTAGACTTGGGATACATCTAGGGGGGATGATAAGGAAACACAAAGGAGATCAGGTGAGTTAAGATCCGAAAGCAGTGGCAAAGAGATGACTTTTCAGCCTGGATTAGAAAAGCATCAGAGAAGGTACCCGACGTACAGACTCAGGTAGATTGTTTTAGGCATAAGGAGTGGCAAAGTGAAAGGAGCGAAATCTGGAGTTAGCAATAGAAGAGAAGGGCACAGATAGAAATGATTTGCCAGAAGAGTGGAGTTCCCGAGGAGAGGTGTAGGGAGAGATAAGAGAAAAAAAGATAATGAAGCGCTGCAGAGTGAATGCACTTATAAGTCAGCAGGAGAAGTTTGAACTGGATATGGAAATGGATAGGGAGCCAATGAAGTGACTTGAGAAGAGGGGTAATATGAGCATGACGAGGCTGGTAGAAGATGAGCCGCACAGCAGAGTGTTGAACAGATTGAAGGGGAGAGAGATGATTCAGAGGGAGACCAGCAAGGAGTAGGTTACAATAGTCTAGATGGAAGGTGACTAAGGAGTGGATAAGTGTCTTAGAAGTCTGTTCAGAAAGGAATGGGTGAATTTTGCTGATGTTGTAGAGAAAGAAACAGCACAGTTGAATGTGTGTGGAGAAGGAGAGAGAGGAGTCAAAGATGACCCCAAGGTTGCAAGCTGGGGAGATTGGGGATAACTCTCTACTCTACCCTGAGATGAAGACTGAGAAAGGAGGAAGGGGAGAGGAAGGTTTAGGGGGAAAAATAAGAAGCTCAGTTTTGGCTCATGCTCAAGCAGCAGTGAGACATCCAAGCAGCAATGTCAAAAAGGCAGGCAGAGATCCTGGGCCTGGATTGCCGGAGAGATTTCAGGGGTAGAGAGTTAGATCTGGGAGTCATCACCGTACAGATGGTACTCAAAGCCATGGGAAGAGATGAGTGCACCAAGGGACTGGGTATAGAGAGAATGCCCTCAAGTATGGAGCAGACAGAGCTTAAAGATCCCAAATTACTCATGTCTAACAGACAAATTAATATGGATAAAATACATTCTCTAAAATGCTTGTATGCAAATGCTAGAAGTCTAAAAAATAAGATGGGAGAGTTAGAATATATAGCACTAAATGAAAGGTTAGATATGATTGGAATTTATTTATTTATTTATTTACAGTCTCTTATATACCGCACTATTCATCATCAGCGCGGTTCACATGGAACAAAATGCTCAGTACATTTAACACGTATGAGTTTACAGGTAACAGGGTATAAATAACTTGGGTAACCGGGGTAACTATTTACAAAACATACTACATGGAATCATATACACAGAAGATACATAGAGAAACCAGCCCACTATAGGAATGAATATCACACTTGGTGAGTTGTTGATATACCCTAGATTTATCTGGGACTGGAATCAGTGGGTGTTATTGGGCTCTAGGAATATCAGAGACATGGTGGAAGGACGACAACCAGTGGGACACTGTGATACCTGGGTACAAACTATATCGTAATGATAGAGCTGATCAAATTGGTGGAGGGGTTGCTCTCTATGTTAGAGAGGGCATTGAGTCAGAAAGGATTAAAGTTTTGCAGGAAACAAAATCTGCTGTAGAATCTATATGGATTGAAATTCCATGTAAAAGGGGAAAGGCAATGGCAGTGGGGGTGTACTATCGAGCGCCTGGCCAGAATGACCAAATGGATGATGAAATGCTCAAAGAAATCAAGGAAGCTAACAAATGTTACAGCACAGTAATAATAATGGGTGATTTCAACTACCCCGGTATCGACTGGGTCAGTGTCACGTCAGGACATGCTAGGGAGATAAAGTTCCTAGATGAAATAAATGACTGCTTCTTGGAGCAGCTGGTTCATGAACCGACCAGAGGGGAAGCTATATTAGACCTAATCCTTAGTGGAACACCAGATCTAGTGCAAGAGATAAGGTTGTTGGGGCCACTTGGCAATAGTGATCATAGCATGATCGCCTTTGATTTAATTAGTGGAGGAGGGATAGTAAGGAAATCCACAGTACTACCTTTTAACTATCGAAAGGGAGACTATGATAAAATGAGGAAAACAGTCAAGAAAAAACTAAAAGGAGCAGTTGCAAAGGTTAAAGACGTACATCAGGCTTGGCTGTTGTTGAAAAATACTATCTTGGAAGCCCAGACCAGCTGTATTCCACGCTTTAAGAAAAGTGGAAAGAAGTCCAAAAAACTGCCAGCATGGTTTAAAGTTGAGGTCAGAGAGGCTGTTGTTGCCAAAAAAGCATCTTTCAGGAAATGGAAAAAAGAGCCAAACGACGAAACCTGGAAACAGCACAAGCACTGGCAAGTCAAATGCAAGGCATTGATAAGGCAGGCAAAGGGAGAATTTGAGAAGAAGCTTGCTGCAGAAGCAAAAATGCGAAATAAAGACCTTTTCAAGTACATTCGTAGCAAAAAACCTGTGAGAGAGTCAGTTGGTCCATTAGATGATAAAGGGGTTAAAGGAGCACTAAGAGGCGACAAGGCGATAGCGGAAAGACTGAATGAATTCTTTGCTTCGGTCTTTACTGAGGAAGATGTAGGGATGTTACCCATGACTGAAGTGGTATTTAAAGGTGCGGAAGAATTGAAGGAAATATCGATACATCGGGAAGATGTCTTACAACTATTAGATAAACTGAAGAGTAGCAAATCACCTGGGCTGGATGGTATACATCCAAGGGTGTTGAAAGAACTGAAATATGAAATTGCAGAACTGCTATCAGTAATCTGTGAACTATCATTAAAATCATCTCTAATACCTGAAGATTGGAGGATCGCCAATGTAACACCAATTTTTAAAAAGGGTTCCAGGGGTGATCCGGGAAACTACAGACCGGTGAGCCTGACGTCAGTACCAGGAAAAATGGTAGAAACCATCATAAAGAATAAAATTACTCAGCATGTAGATAGTCACAACCTAATGGGAGACAGCCAACATGGCTTTAGACAAGGAAGATCTTGTCTTACTAATCTGTTATGTTTTTTTGAAGGAGTGAATAAACAGGTGGAGAAAGGTGAGTCGGTTGATATTGTGTATCTGGACTTTCAGAAAGCCTTTGACAAGGTCCCTCATCAGAGACTTTTGGCAAAACTAAAGAGTCATGGGATAGGAGGCAGTGTACTATTGTGGATCAGGAACTGGTTAAAAGATAGAAAGCAGAGGGTAGGGCTAAATGGCCAATTTTCCCAATGGAGAAAGTTGAATAGTGGTGTACTACAGGGATCTGTGCTGGGTCCGCTGCTTTTTGACATATTCATAAATGACCTGGAAAGTGGAATAACGAGTGAGGTTATCAAATTTGCAGATGACACAAAACTATTTAAAGTTGTTAAAACCCAAGAGGATTGTGAAAAGTTGCAAGAGGATCTTGATAAATTGGAAGACTGGGCATCAAAATGGCAGATGAAATTTAATGTGGACAAGTGCAAGGTTATGCACCTAGGGAAGAACAACCCAAACTATGGTTACACGATGCAAGGTTCCACATTAGGAACCACCACCCAGGAAAAAGATTTAGGCGTCATTGTGGATACCATGTTAAAACCCTCGGCCCAGTGTGCAGCGGCGGCCAAGAGAGCAAATAGAATGCTAGGTATGATAAGGAAAGGAATGGAAAATAAAACAAAAGATATTATAATGCCTCTATATCGTTCCATGGTGAGACCGCACCTTGAATATTGTGTGCAATTCTGGTCGCCGTATCTTAAAAAGGATATAGCGATTTTAGAAAAGGTACAGAGAAGAGCCACCAAAATGGTAAAGGGGATGGAAGGATACTCCTATGAAGAAAGGTTAAAAAGGTTAGGGCTCTTTAACCTGGAAAAGAGACGGTTGAGGGGAGATATGATAGAAGTCTATAAATTAATGAACGGAGTGGAACGGGTAAACGTAGATCGATTGTTTACCTTATCAGAATATAGAAAGACTAGGGGACATGCAATGAAGCTACAGGGTAAACTATTTAAGACTAATAAAAGAAAATATTTTTTCACTCAACGTGTAATCAAACTCTGGAATTTGTTACCGGAGGATGTAGTAAAGGCTGTTAGTGTAGCTGGGTTTAAAAAAGGTTTGGACAAGTTCCTGGAGGAAAGGTCCATAAACCATTATTAAGAAGTGACCGAAGATATCAATGCTTGACCCAGTACAAGCATTGTGGAACTTGTGTCTCTTGGGAAAAACTCTTAGGTAAATATGACCTAGATTGGCCACTGTTGGAAACAGAATACTGGGCTTGATGGACCTTGGTCTGACCCAGTATGGCATATCTTATGTTCTTATGTTATGTTCTCATCGTGTCAGGGCGAAGGCTGAGTCAGTGGCTCATCTCCGCTCTGTTCCGTTGGCAGACATCTGCCGGGCCGCTACTTGGTCTTCAAGCCAGACTTTTGCGGCCCATTACTTCCTTGAGAGGGACTCCCGCAGGGACAGTGCTTTCGGACAGGCAGTACTCCATAATCTCTTTGGGGTTTAGGCAACTCCTACCCTCCGGCCCTGGTGTTGGGCTACCGGTCTGAGGCGTTCTCAGAGAAGATTCCTTCCTTCTGTGCTGACGAGCTCGAGGGAGCTCTTTTTTCCGCTTGGGCTCTCCGGTAGCCTTAAGCTGGGAAGTCCCATATGTGAGGACTGACTTCCTGGTTGGTCCTGGAGAAAGAGTAATTATTCACCTGTAACAGGTGTTCTCCAGGAGCAGCAGGAATCAGTCCTCACAGCCCTCCCTCCTCCCCTTGGAGTTGCAGTCATATGATTTATTTTGCTAATTTTTTTGCTGTCTTTTAGCTGTGTCATCAGACTGAGGAAGATGGCACCTTTGGGCGGGAAGGGGACCGCGCATGCGCGCTGCAATTCCCAAAGGCTTTCTTTGAAAGCTGGGGAAATGCTCCGCACGAGGGCTCCATCGGCGCAGACGTCACCCATATGTGAGGATTGATTCCTGCTGCTCCTGGAGAACACCTGTTACAGGTGAGTAACTACTCTTTCTTTACTGCTCGAGAGATGCTTCAACTGCTGGGACATATGGCATCCACTTTCCATGTGGTTCGCTATGCTCGCCTCCACATGCGAGCAGCCCAGTGGACCCTTTCCTCTCAGTGGTCACAAGCCTCGGGTCGACTAACAGACAAAATCAGAACTACCACACGTCTGATTTCGTCCCTGCAATGGTGACAATCCCTGGAAAACCTCCTTGTAGGCTCTCCTTTCCAGCAACCTCTATTCCAAACCACTCTGACAACAGATGCGTCCAAGATGGGTTGTGGGGCCCACTTGCACGATCTCTCCACTCAGGGTCTTTGGACCTCCCAGGAGGTTTCCCTTCACATAAACCTCCTAGAGATGAGAGCCATTTTCTGTTCTATTCAAGGCCATCTCAGCAACAAAACAGTTCTGGTCCAAACCGACAATTAGGTAGCTATGTTCTATGTGAACAAGCAAGGCGGAACAGGCTCTCTGTCACTATGCAACAAAGCTTTGCGAATATGGGCCCTCAGCAGAGAGTTATAAATTCACCTGTTTGCGGTATACCTTCCGGGCATTCAAAACCTGTGGGCAGACAAACTCAGTCGAATACTGCTGCCACACGAGTTGTCCCTCCACTGATAACCAGCTTGATCGAGTGTTTTGAATCTGGGGACCACCAGATATAGACCTCTTTGCAAATCCACAGAATGCCAAACTTCCCCAATTCTGTTCCAGAATTCCGGCTCAAAACTATCAGGCAAGAGATGCTTTCCTTCTCCACTGGGGACAGGACTTCCTCTATGCCTTCCCACTCATTCCCCTCATTCTCAAGACTTTATTCAAACTTCAGAGAGACAGAGGCCGTATGATACTCATAGCTCCACGTTGGCCATGGCAAACGTGGTATCCTCCTCTTCTATGTCTCTCTCAAACCTTTGCTGCCTTTTACTATGCCGATGATCTGGTCCTTCTGTATCATACCTCCCCCCTTTCTCTTGATCTCTCCCCTCTGAACTCGTGTCTCACGGCCTTTGCCGATTGGCTTACTACACACTGTTTGCATCTTAATCTCACAAAAACCCTGGCCATCTGGTTCTCCCGTGATAGTACTCCCCCCCCCTGGTTTCCCCCTCTTTCTCTGGTTCACCCGTCCCCTTAGTCTCTTCCTTCCGTTATCTGGGAGTCCTCTTTGACCCCAGTCTGTCCTTTCGGTATCACATTGCTCATGTTTCAAAGACTTCATTTTTCTTTCTTCGTCAGATTTGTGCTATCAGGCCTTTTCTTTCTGCACCGGCACTTACTACCCTTCTTCTGTCACTGGTCATATCCCGCGTCGATTTCTGTAACTCAATCCTAACCGGTCTCCCTGCCATGCAACTTCACCGTCTTCAGCGCATCCAAAATACTGCTGCCCGACTCATCTTTCATTCCTCCATGCGCGATCACATCACTCCTCTTCTTATCCGTTTCCACTGGCTCCCCATCAAATTCCGCATTCACTTTAAAATCCTGGTGCTCTTCCACCGTGCTCTCTACACGCACTCCCCTCAGTATCTGGCTGACCTTGTCCATTTTCATACCCTGTCTCGCTCCTTGCGATCCCTTCATCTCAACAGCTTACATCTTCCCTCACCTGCCTCCGCTCACCTCCAGTCCACCTGCTCCTCTGCGTTTTTCTTCCTTGCCCCCGCCCTATGGAACTCTCTGCCCTCTTCTATCCGGCTTGAACAGGAACATACTACCTTTAAGAACAGCCTCAAAACCCACTTCTTTGCCCTTGCCTTTGACCTCCCTGATCCCTCTACGTGACCTTGTCTTCCCTGTTTTCCCCTCTCTCTCTCCTCTCTATTGTCCTGTCGTATGAATCTGTCAGACATGCTTTTCTATTCGCCATTGTAAATTCTTTTTCTTCTTCCTCTACCTTATGGTATTTCCTTGTTGTGAACTATGTAAACCGCTATGATGTTTTTCATTTAGCGGTATATTAAGTCAATAAACATAAACATAAACCACTCCTTTGGAGTTGGGGAGTGCTCCAGATCTCCTGTCGTAGGAGGACGGATCTTTACTGCATCCCAATCCCCAGTCCCTACATCTCAGGGCCTAGTTACTGAAAGCCTAGAATTCCAGGCTGTTAACCTTTCTCAGCAAGTAAAGGATATCCTCCTGGCTTCCAGAAAACCCTCCACAAGGCGTTCCTACGCTTTCAAGTGGAAAAGGTTCTCTAGTTGGTGTTCACAAAAGGGACTTAACCCCCTTTTAGTACCTGTAGAATTACTACTAGAGTATCTTCTACAATTATCAACTTCTGGTCTGAAGACCAATTCAGTTAGGGTCCATCTTAGTGCTATTGCTGCTTTTCATAAACCTTTCGATGGACAACCTATTTCCTCTCATCCACTTATATAGAGATTTATGAGAGGCCTACTTTTAACAAAACCTCCCATTAAACCACCATCGGTGGCATGGGATCTAAATCTTGTTCTTGGTCAGCTTATAAAACCACCCTTTGAACCTTTAGCCACTTCAAACCTTAAAGTTTCTTTCATGGAAAGTTATTTTCCTAATTGCCATCACTTCTGCAAGACGTATTAGTGAACTACAGGCGTTAGTAGATGACCCTCCTTACACAAGGTTTCATCATGATAAAGTAGTCCTCAGGACTCATCCTCACTTTCTGCCAAAGGTGGTTTCGCCTTTTCGTTTAAACCAGTCGGTTTATCTTCCTATATTCTTCCCTAGGCCTCATGCCTCCAGTGCAGAAAGGAATCTTCACACATTGGATTGCAAAAGAGCCTTGGCTTTTTATCTCCGAAGAACTAAGCCATATAGAAAATCTTCTCAACTTTTTGTGGCTTTTAACTCTATAGTCATTTAGGACTTCCAGTTTCTAAAAGAACTCTGTCAAATTGGATTGCAGATTGCATATCCTATACATATCAGAGTAAGGGACTTTCTATCGAAGGCCATGTCACGGCTCACAATGTGAGAGCAATGGCAGCCTCAACGGCTAACCTTCGTTCTGTCTCTATAGATGACATCTGTAAAGCAGCCACTTGGACTTCGGTACATACCTTCACAGCCCACTATTACTTAGACAAGGACTCCCGTCGGGATGCCTCATTTGGCCAGGCTGTTCTACAACATCTCTTCCATACTTAATACATCTCCTACCCACCATCCACAGTTTGGATGCCTAAGGTCCATGGGAGGAAGCATAATTTTTTTTTTATTATACACCCTCACCAACAGATCAGCAATATCCTTATGGAAGACCTTGTAGAATTTGTTGGAGTACCCATCCAACCCAGGGTCTTTGGCTTTGGGAAGGGATTTTATTACTGATGATATATCTCTTGCGGAGACGGGTCTACTTAGTACTTCCTACTTCTTGTCTGTTATCTGAGAAAGTTCACACTTGCCCATATACCTTCCCCTCTGCAGGATTTTCTGAGGTATATAATTTCCTGTAAAATTCAACAAACCAGTCTTTAATGCCCGACATATCTACAATCTCATTCCTGTTTTTATCTCTTATTTTTAGTTAAGGTTCCTTGCTTGAACTTCAGTTTCTTGGCCAATAAGTGACTTGCTTTATTTCCATACTTCAAGTGTGATTGCCTTACCTGATCTATCTTGTGCTTAACATCCCTTATTTCATAGTCAAATACAGTAGCTTCCCCCTAACTCCCGATGAATTTTACTTCCCACCACTCCTCTTTAATGGTTTTCCTCCAAGCAAATCAACCAACTCCTCTGAGTAATCTCCTCCAGTTTCTGTCTCTTATGGAAAGATCCCAAAGAAATCAAATGCCCCCTAAGAACTGATTTAAGTCAATCCCACAGAGTCGCTACCCCGACCTCCCATTATCATTTTCTTTTAAATAATCTTGGATAATTTGTTTGAGCTTAGCTTGTTAATTTCGAGCTTCCCCCATATTGGTGCATGGTCAGACCATGTGATGATGTGTATCTCACTACCTAACACTTTCTGAATTAAATTTTTCTCCACCCAAAGATAATACTGGTTTAGACCAAAATATATTTTTTCTTCATCAAAAGTGAAATCAGGTTTTCCTAAAGCAGTTTTCCACAGATCCACTTTAATGGCCTACCACGCTTTGAATACCAAAGCATCCAGGCATTTTTCAAATTCTTCATCCTCCATCACTTGTCTTATTTGTAGCTCCACAAAAATGCCACACTTGTTTTGCAGCAGTGATCTTTGGAAATTTAGAAACAAGATAGTGAAATCCTTTTGAATTTGCACCATTCTTTTCACTAAATTTGTCATTAAACCCAGTTTTATATGCAAAGGAAGAAGCACAATGTTTGCTGGATCGACTAATGGAATATGACTAACACGACTGCCTCCTGGATTATAGGCAGTTCTTAAAGTCCAGATGTGAACAGCATAATGATCTTTGGTCTGTCCCAGAGGCAGAGAAAACAGCTATATTTGGTAAATCCACATCGCATGCCCATAAGCCTGCCAATAACCTTAAGATCCCCGAAAATCTTCTACTGGTAATTGTCATAGCATATAGATTGGAGCAATATCTGTAGGTTATCATATGTCTCCTTGAGGTGGACAGAGTGTGCAAATTGGAATAGACTGCTTTACATTGTCGTTATGAATCCATCGCACAGCTAAGCACTGGTTTATTATTTGACATTAAGTAGTATGTTCGATTACAGATATTGAAGAATAATTCACATCAAAAAATTTTTTTCAGGAGAACACCTATATGGCTAATGGTTTAAGCAAGAGGTCATTGATGTATATTTAGGCATTAGTCCACTGGAGATTTCATGACACAGTGGCAGCCTATGGTATCTGAGACCTCAATAGCCAGGAGTTCAGTCTGATGTATAAAATGCTTCTGTAGATGAATTACAGAGAAACACTATTATTTACGTTATGAATATTCTGACAGTCTGTGAACCTGTGAGAGGGCTCCAAAATGTCCGTTGATATTGTTGCAAAACACATTGGACCGTCTCCTTTAAAGAACATTGCTAAATTACGATTGCGTGTGCGATAGTGGCAAATGAGAACATTCTTTTGAAGTAAGTTCTTTTCCTTCAGCCTTGAAGCAAGAAGTTCCACTTTATCTTTTGAGAGTGCCAAGTCTCCTATAAGATCATTAAGCTCTTCTTGGTTGAATTTCTCTGGGTTGCCATTGCTTTCATCTGATATGTAGTCTGAATTTTCTGACTCTTTAGGTTGGCCGCCACGTGCACCTTCATCTAACTCCATTTCCTCTGGTACAGAAGACAGCTTGTCCTGTGGAGGAACTGGAACAGGAAGTGTTTTGTCATGTGGGACTGGTTGCATTGCAGACACAAGATTTGGATACACAATGTTGTGCTTGTTCTTCACAGAGAAACCAATGATATTAACCAGACAAAAATAGCAGTCGTCATGTTGGTTTCTCGGCTCCCTCCATATCATTGGTACAGCAAATGGCTTCGCTGTTCTCCTTCCATTTAACCAATCATGTAGTCCATTTGTACAAGCAGTGTAAATGATGTGAGGCGCCCATGGCTTATCCTGGTCACCCAGTGGATATCCAAAATATAATTTTTACATTTTGCGAAGATCTTATGTTATGGTACGACATTGAGATATAGTAGCAAATGAATCACAAGCTTAACAAAAAACATCAGAATGATTTCTACATTGTTTTGGCATGCTTATTTTTTTCTGATTATTTCTTCAGTGTCGTTATTACCAAATACATAATCAAAATAATTAACCTGAAAAGCAAAATAAATACCAATCAATACTGGAAGAGTAATCACTAACACAGTTAATGTCGATTCGGCTAGTATAGCAAAGCTTCCAACATTATCAACTTTCAAACATGACGTGATACAAGAAAAACAAAAACGGTTTTGAACATTGTTCATCATAGGTTATCTAATACACACAAAATTATTTGTGATGATTTTTTCATGTTGACCAGTGTAATCTATACAGGAGAAAGGGCTCAAAGCGGTGTGCAGCAGCTGCTGAATTGATGTGCATTTCTTAGGGGGAGAGAATAAAGTTCCCTCAAAAGGTCTTGCTGAGTACCTTCACGTGGTGACCCCATTGTATAATATCTATCCAAATCTCAGCAAGGCGATGCTATAATTAAAATATGTTAGGAACGAAGAAGAAAAATACATACTGGCCACACATTGCCCAGGATAAAAAGGTGCCTACCAGTAGCTTAGCACTAGGGCTAATGATAGTGCAAGTGCTGCAGATGCAGATAACATCCCTACCACAGATAAAGTGGTGAGCCTGTTCATGGACCCACTGTGGCAGGAGTTAAACTACAGAAATTAATGAAAACGTTGAGAGGATTAACTGCGGTTAAGTGGAATTCTGCAGATAAAGAGGAGATAATGTGCTGCTACTTTTATGCTACAAGCCCTATATTTAAATCAAGAGGGGTATACCAAGGGGAAAATTGCCATTAGAAAAACTGCAAAAAGTAACAGATGTAAATTTAAGATCTTTAATTTTAAAAATAAAAAAAAAGTAGTATGCGAATGATAACATCTTGAAGCAATTAAGGGATTCCGTGGACAAAGAAATACAGGGAGGAGGGGACACGGTGAAAGTGCCAGAAGAAAGGAAGATACCAAAAAGGAAAGAGGTTGAGGGGGAGATGGAGTTGAGAGATTTTGAACTGTGGGAGAGTGAGCTGAATAAAGGAAGAGTCAAATTAACTGAATTTGAGGAAGCAAAGAAGGAAGAAGAAAGGGAAGAGAAAGACCCAGAGGTGGATGACTTCAAGATAGAACTCCTAGTCCATATGGAAAGAGATGACCATGCTGGGTTCCAAGCAAGGGAAAGATTATCCAAGCTGAATTTAACATCTAAGGCTAGAAGTATGATAATTAAGATGAACAAGCCTATATCCAGAATAAAGGGACCATTTATTGACATCACTCAAATTAATCAAATACAATATTGTGCGGCTAAAATTATTACTGCAAGAATACTACAAACTATTTTATTTATTTACATTTTCTTATATACCGCGCTATTCTGCATCAGTGTGGTTTACATTGAACAAACTGAAATTACATTGAACAGGACATTATAACTTGGAGATAACTATTTTACAGGGAACATGGGTTATGGAGGGTTAAGTGGCTTGCCCAAGACCACAAGGACCACTAGAGTGCAAAGCCAGAAGAAATAGAGAATAACAGCTCCTCCTTGGAAAAAGTGCATCGGAGTTAAAATACAATCATTGCGTGTAGAGGATGGGTGTCTAAAAGGATTAAGATCATCATAGATATTAAGGAAGATCCAAGACATCAAGCTGCAGTATGCTGCATTAACAGAAGAAGACCTGAAATTTATATGTATTAACAATAAATTGAAAATAGCGGCAGAAGCGCAAAAACTTCGAACATATGAAGAAACAGGAAAGAAAGATATCAGAATAAACTATTTAGAGAGAACCCAAAACAATTCTACAGGGAATTGGGAAAGAGCATTAATATGATTAAAACACCTCCAAGCAAACCGAAACCTTCTGGAGAAAGCTATATGAGGACCCTGGAAAAGAGACGCTTGAGGGGAGATATGATAGAAGTCTATAAATTAATGAACGGAGTGGAACAGGTAAACGTAGATCGATTGTTTACAGTATCAGAATATAGAAAGACTAGGGGACATGCAATGAAGCTACAGGGTAAACTATTTAAGACTAATAAAAGAAAATATTTTTTCGCTCAACGTGTAATCAAACTCTGGAATTTGTTACCGGAGGATGTAGTAAAGGCTGTTAGTGTAGCTGAGTTTAAAAAAGGTTTGGATAAGTTCATGGAGGAAAGGTCCATATACCATTATTAAGAAGGGACCCAGGATATCAATGTTTGACCCAGTACAAGCATTGTGGAACCTGTGTCTTTTGGGGAAACTGCTAGGTACTGTGATGGTGAAAGCATAGTAGAAAGCATGGATATGGATGAAAATCCTGAAAGCCCCATGGAAGTCAATGACAGTGCACAGATGCAAGGGGATTACAGCCTACGTCAGAGGAAAGCTCAGCTCCCTGCAAGGGGTGGAACACGCCCTAGCTCAGGGGTGGAGACAAGCCACCCTCCTGATTGGTCAGAGGAGGGCGGAGCACAGGGAAGGCCCAGCAGGAAGCAGTGGTTAATAACCACGTGTAGCAGACAAGGAGAGAACCAAGGAAAGAGACAAGCACAGAGTCAAGCTCAAGGACAGAGACGGAGAGACGAAGGGAGACTCCAGGGAGTGAGAGTCAGCGAGAGACCTGCTGGAGAGAATGCCAGAGGAGAGTGGCTGAAGCCAGACAGAGAGAGAGAAGTCTGGGTGAGAGAAGGAGCCAAAGAGAAGGCTCAAACTCGGGCAGCAGCAGCTCACCGAGAGGCAGTGGCAGTCTCAGGCCAAAGCCCGTCTACTGTTTCAGACCAGGAAGAAAGAGATATTGTGCCAGCATTTAAAAGCAGAAGTACAAGTAACTGGAGGAGAAGTGCACGTCAGGCCAGCAACCGGGACAACGGTGATAGCTGGAGAGGTGGAAAAGGTATCAGTGCTGACATACAGAAACAGCCTCAAGGTAAAGCCGATAATTTCTTTCCTGACAATGTGGCAAGAGGGCTAAGGGCTGGTTTAAAAGGGCAGGAACTGAAACCTTCACCTTCCACCGTTGATCAGTGGATTGAAAGCTTAGCCAGTGTTGGAATCCCCAGTGCAGATAACAGAGAAGCTTTTGAATCCTCTAAATTAGGGGCTTTGCAAGGGATACACTCTAATGAGAGGAATTCTATCTCCAATGCAAAAATACCTACGAGGGCTGACTTGCTGTGGGACCAGTTTCAGCAGTTTCTAAGAGAGGGGAAACTTAAAGAAACTCCACAGTATGAGAGAGACTCTGTTAGTACAAATCATTTTGAAGAAATGCAAATAGAGACATGTGTGCCTAATGAAGTCTGTTGCCCAGTTCCTATGGATTGTTCTCTGGCTCAAAGGAAAGCTACAGTTGTGAGATAAGAAAGGAAGAAATGTAAAAACCCTATAGTAAGGGTAGTGCTTACCACGAGAGTTGTAAGAAGCATTCAATGTTTGTTTGTTCACTGACTGAGAGCAACGGAGCTGTGAGGAAACGTTGAATTACAAAGTGAGAACAGCTGTGATAGAGTTCTGCTGCAGTTCATTGTGTGACCACACGGAGCAGTGCAGAGTGTGAGGACACAGAGCAGCAGTAAGGCTGAGAAAAGAAAAGTTTATTTGATTTGTTTCTCCTGATTTTCCTGAGTTCATCTTTTCTGTTTGGAGATGTTATCCTTCTGCCTTGGTTGTAATTGAACCCCAGCGTGCTTTTGGAAATCCCCATAAAAGAAAATAAAAATCTTGCAAAGCCTTACCACCGACTCAACTACAAATTTATTGCCTGAGGAGTAAAGGAACTTTATTCTAAAGGACATCAAGGCCGCCTACCAGCTGTCAGCCTCTTGGCCCAGCCGGTGGGTGTCGCAAGTTGGCGTAGTATTTAGGATTTTTCTTACGCATGCGCAGAAGATACCACATCAGGATTTCCACTGCCGGAGAAGAAACTGTTTCTGAGGAGCCCAGCTGAGGAGGGTCCAGAAAAGTAGGTCCGCGGTTCAGAGGAGACGACGACTGAACGTCGGAGGTGTTAAGCGCGAAGCTTCACTCACGCCAGGTAATAGGTACCTAGCCGTGGGTCGGTTGAGGATACCAGGGCAGGGGTGCAAGCGCTAGCTGTGTTTGAAAAAAAAAAAAAAACTCAAAGAGGGAAATTACCTGTGTGTTTGGTACCGCTCTTGGGGTTTGTGTTTGTATTTTACAGGTGACTAAAGATGACGCTCGAGCTGCAGGACGTACTAAAATGGATGTCACTCCAGTTTGAACGCCAGGCTGATCTGACCCTGAAGGCGCAGGAGCAAAATGCTGCACAGCTACGGGCCCAACAGCAGCCGTTGTTGGAGATGTTGGAGGCCTGGCTGGCCGAGCGGAAGAACCAGATCGGACCAGAGGCCGCACCATCCGGTTCCAGTACACCAGCTGCTTCTCTGAGGATGGACTTGCAGGCTGGTGGGACATTCAATATCGGTCAGCTTACACCTAGGGACGATATTGATGACTACATAGAGGGATTTGAGAGGGTGGCTCACCTTACTGGCTGGCCACGCGAACAGTGGGCCATGCGCCTGGCAGCATCCCTTACGGGGGAGGCTCTAGCCGCCTACCAGGCTATGCCACCCACGCTTGCGGGTAATTACAGTGAGCTTACAAAGGCAGTTAGAGAAAGATTGGGGCTAACTCCTCTGGTATACCGCCACCAATTGAGAGCTGTAAAATTACAGGCAGGCGAAACTCCAAAGGCCCTATGCCACAGAGTTCGCACCCTGATAAATAAATGGCTGACTCCGGAGGGAAAGACCGTTGAGTCCATCATTGACAGTCTTATACTGGAACAGTACCTGGATGCTGTACCCCACCAGTTAAGTACCTTCCTTATACTCCAGGGCTGTAAAACACCACAGGAGGCGGTAGCGCTGTCAGAGAGATTTATGGATGCAAAATTAAGTGCCCATAATGGTGACAGTACCTCCCAGGTTACAGCAGGGGGAGTATCAGAAAGGCGGAAGGGGAGAACTGAAGATATGGTGGAAGTGTTTAAACCAATGTCAAAAGGTTATGTTTCTCGTAGAAAATGTTACAAATGTGGTGGAGAGGGACATATACAACGTAATTGTGTGGTTAAAACTGTTTTGGTAGCGGAGAACCATCCTAAGGATAAAGAAAGATTTTTCTTAGATGTGGAAGTGCAGGGTATTGCAACCACTGCGCTTTTGGATTCGGGAGCTGAACAGAGTATGCTATCCAAAGCGCTCTGGCGGAAAATTGAGGCCAGATGTGGGAACACAGCAATTCAGCCCATAAGCCACGTCAAAATCCGCTGTATCCATGGAGGCATCTCCCAATACCCAGTTTATAGTTTAGAAGTGAAAGGCTTAGGTGTGAGTAGACAAATTCATATAGCTGTGGTGCCTAGGCTACCGCATAATTTGGTGCTAGGGAAAGACTGGCCCCAGTTCTGCAAAGGCCTAGGACAGGGCTTATTTATGAAAGAGGCCTCTACTCCTAAGACTCCCCGGGTAGATGCATTAGCTCAAATGAAGGTGAGGACAAGCATGATACCTAGCCCTTTGTTTAAGGCCCCTAAGAAACAAAAATGCAAAACTGGTGCCCGGACTGAAGAGCTTACTGAGAAGCCAAAATGGGTACTACGATATGCCAAAATGAACCCCAATGCAAGAGCGCCAAAGAGAGCTACCGCCAACGCTGCTGGTTTTGATATTTACAGCGCTGAGGATACAATTGTTCCAAAGCAAGGGAAAGCACTTGTAGACACAGCTTTACAGTTGGAGCTTCCCATAGGTTGCTATGGACGCATAGCCCCGCGTTCTGGCCTTGCCTGGAAATATTTCCTCGACATTGGAGCTGGAGTAATCGACCCAGACTTCAGGGGTACGATAAAGGTGCTTATCTACAATTTTGGCAGTCAAGACTTCAGGATATCTACCGGAGATCGCATCGCGCAGTTAATCTGCGAGAGGGTAGGATTTCCCCCTCTGGAGGAGGTTCTGCACCTATCCACAACGACTCGAGGATCTCAAGGCTTCGGGTCAACAGGAGGCACTAGCCTAGAGGGATTGTCTGCATCAGTGGAAGAAAGGAAGGAGGAAGACCTCGGGCCCCAGCTGGATGAGTGCAAAGGGGATCCGAAACCGAGATTTGGTGATAGCCTCTCATGGGCCCAGAAGCAAGATTTATGGCAATTACTGGCCGGCTTTAAGGATGTATTGACGCCGATGCCGGGAAAAACGAATTTAGTAGCCCATGAGATCGTAACACCACCGGGACAGGTGGTCCGACAGCGGCCATATAGACTTCCGGAGGCAAAAAAGCAAGAAGTGGAGCGCCAGGTCCAGGAAATGTTAAGCATGGGGGTAATCGAAGAGTCCCATAGCCCCTGGAACAGCCCAATTGTGCTTGTGCCGAAGCCGGACGGCTCGCTACGTTTTTGTATTGATTTTAGGAGGGTTAACGCCATAAGCCGTTTCGATACCTACCCAATGCCCCGCATCGAGGAACTCTTAGATCGCCTGGGACCAGCTAAATACCTAACCACGATAGATATGTCAAAGGGATATTGGCAAGTGCCATTGACCAAGGAAGCACGGCCAAAAACCGCTTTCAGCACACCCATGGGGCTTTAACAGTTTAAGCGGATGCCTTTTGGGTTGCATGGGGCGGCGGCTACTTGCCAACGGCTCATGGACTTGGTGTTGAGGCCCCACCAAGCCTACGCCGTGGCTTACATGGACGATGTAATAATCCACAGTGACACATGGAGTCAACACTTACCGAGGGTTGCTGCAGTCTTGCAAGCAATGAGGGAAGCAGGACTCACCCTGAACCCGGACAAGTGTGTATTTGGAGGCCAAGAGGTGAAATATCTGGGACATATAGTAGGCCGGAGCCTAGTGAAGCCATTAACCAACAAGATTGAAAGCGTCAAGACTTTCCCTAAACCAGCTATCAAGAAGCAGTTACGCAGTTTTCTGGGACTAGTCAGATATTATCGGCGATTTATCACGAATTTTGCGGAAAGGAGCGCGGTGCTGACAAATATGTTAAAAAAGAACGCGCCCATCAAACTAAAATGGACTGAGGAAGCCGAGAAAGCCTTTGCCCTACAGAAGGAAAAACTGTGTGTAGGCCCAGTATTGCGAGGTGTAGATTTTAATTGGCATTTTATAGTCCAGACGGATGCGTCGAAAACAGGCCTCGGCGCAGTCCTTTCCCAGAAGCACGATGGCAGGGAGCACCCAGTCATGTTCCTTAGCCGCAAGCTGTCACCTGCAGAGACGAAATACTCCACGATCGAACGTGAGTGTTTGGCCATAAGATGGGCCGTGGACATGCTACGTTTCTATTTGACAGGCCGCAGATTCATGCTCATCACCGACCATGCCCCACTAAAGTGGCTCAGCCAGATGCGTAATCACAATGCGCGTTTAACGCGCTGGTATATGGCGCTTCAGCCATTTGAGTTTCACGTGGAACACAGAGCGGGAAGACTCCACCTGAACGCTGACGCTCTGAGTCAGATCACGAGCTGTGCTGATGATACAGAGCCAGCCCGTGATATCTTAAGGGGGGGGATCTGTGATGGTGAAAGCATAGTAGAAAGCATGGATATGGATGAAAATCCTGAAAGCCCCATGGAAGTCAATGACAGTGCACAGATGCAAGGGGATTACAGCCTACGTCAGAGGAAAGCTCAGCTCCCTGCAAGGGGTGGAACACGCCCTAGCTCAGGGGTGGAGACAAGCCACCCTCCTGATTGGTCAGAGGAGGGTGGAGCACAGGGAAGGCCCAGCAGGAAGCAGTGGTTAAAAACCACTTGTAGCAGACAAGGAGGAGGACAAGGAAGGAGCCAAGGAGAGAGACAAGCACAGAGTCAAGCTCAAGGATAGAGACGGAGAGACGAAGGGAGACTCAAGGGAGTGAGAATCAGCGAGAGACCTGCTGGAGAGAATGCCAGAGGAGAGTGGCTGAAGCCAGACAGAGAGAGAGAAGTCTGGGTGAGAGAAGGAGCCAGAGAGAAGGCTCAAACTCAGGCAGCAGCAGCTCACTGAGAGGCAGTGGCAGTCTCAGGCCAAAGCCCGTCTACTGTTTCAGACCAGGAAGAAAGAGATATTGTGCCAGCATTTAAAAGCAGAAGTACAAGTAACTGGAGGAGAAGTGCACGTCAGGCCAGCAACCGGGACAACGGTGATAGCTGGAGAGGTGGAAAAGGTATCAGTGCTGACATACAGAAACAGCCTCAAGGTAAAGCCGATAATTTCTTTCCTGACAATGTGGCAAGAGGGCTAAGGGCTGGTTTAAAGGGCAGGAACTGGAACCTTCACCTTCCACCGTTGATCAGTGGATTGAAAGCTTAGCCAGTGTTGGAATCCCCAGTGCAGATAACAGAGAAGCTTTTGAATCCTCTAAATTAGGGGCTTTGCAAGGGATACACTCTAATGAGAGGAATTCTATCTCCAATGCAAAAATACCTACGAGGGCTGACTTGCTGTGGGACCAGTTTCAGCAGTTTCTAAGAGAGGGGAAACTTAAAGAAACTCCACAGTATGAGAGAGACTCTGTTAGTACAAATCATTTTGAAGAAATGCAAATAGAGACATGTGTGCCTAATGAAGTCTGTTGCCCAGTTCCTATGGATTGTTCTCTGGCTCAAAGGAAAGCTACAGTTGTGAGATAAGAAAGGAAGAAATGTAAAAACCCTATAGTAAGGGTAGTGCTTACCACGAGAGTTGTAAGAAGCATTCAATGTTTGTTTGTTCACTGACTGAGAGCAACGGAGCTGTGAGGGAACGGTGCATTACAAAGTGAGAACAGCTGTGATAGAGTTCTGCTGCAGTTCATTGTGTGACCACACGGAGCAGTGCAGAGTGTGAGGAGACAGAGCAGCAGTAAGGCTGAGAAAAGAAAAGTTTATTTGATTTGTTTCTCCTGATTTTCCTGAGTTCATCTTTTCTGTTTGGAGATGTTATCCTTCTGCCTTGGTTGTAATTGAACCCCAGCGTGCTTTTGGAAATCCCCATAAAAGAAAATAAAAATCTTGCAAAGCCTTACCACCGACTCAACTACAAATTTATTGCCTGAGGAGTAAAGGAACTTTATTCTAAAGGACATCAAGGCTGCCTACCAGCTGTCAGCCTCTTGGCCCAGCCGGTGGGTGTCGCAGTACGTATGACCTAGATTGGCCACTGTTGGAAACAGGATACTGGGCTTGATGGACCTTGGTCTGACCCAGTATGGCATATCTTATGTTCTTATGACCCTATACAGCACAATCACAAAGCAGAATAGTTGACCAGCATACAGAAGCATTTAGAAAAAAAAGATCAAACCTATGGAATCGTCTGTAGTAACAAAGGAATATCTGGAAAGCAGGTTAAAATGAGCTCCAAACTGGAAGAGCCCTAGCCCAGATGGAGTAACCAACTTTTGTCTCAAACAGTTAACATCACTCCACCAAGGTCTGGCGATTTGCAAAAATCAATTGTTTATGCAACTGGACTTCACATCGCAATGGCTTATTACAGGAAGAACATTTCTCCTTTTGAAGGGGTTACATTCCTAAAAATTATAGACCAATAATCTGTTTACCTACAATCTATAAGCTGTTTACTACAGTAGATGCAGACAGAATATACAATCACATTGAGCTCAGTAACATAATGGCAATAGAGCGAAAAGACAATAAGAGAGAAGCATATGGAACCAAAGACCAGTTAATGCTGAATAAGGCCATTATGTCCAGTGCTAAGAAAAGCAGTAATCTCAGTATAGCATGGATTTGATTATAAGAGAGCTTTTGACAGCATCCCACACTCTTGGATAATACATTGCCTTGAAATGCATAAGATAAATCCTGGTTTGATAGAGTACATTAAGTTCACTATGACAATGTTAGCAATCCACACTCTTTTTGAGATATGAAGATGGTCAGTTGGCAAACCACTTATAAGCAATCATTCAGGAAAACCTCTAGGCTTATAAGAATCCAACCATCTCCCCAAACTACACTACACTACACCACCCTCAAGATGCCACCAGCGCCCCTCTCAAGATAGGTCTGATTAATGCTCTCTCCATCCGCAATAGGATTAACACAATTTTAGACCACATTTAATTCCGCCAAACTGATATATCCTATGCATCACAGAATCATGGCTTAAAAACACAGACCAAGTTATTCTAAATCAAATTACTCCCCCCCCCCCTCACATCTTATAACTGTCCCCGCACCCATAAGAGAGGAGGAGGGGGGTACTCATCCTGGCCCGAACTGACCTCAAATTTAAGAAAACTAGCCCATCAAGTTCCAAGAACTGCGAGATAATTAATATCGAAAGCAGGCATTTAGCTATCTGTCTAACATACAGATCCCCCAGTGCAGAGGATGAAGACATCTCCATAATACTTGAATCTTGTGATACCGCAAGCCCTCTGATGCAAGAAAGGAAACTTTTAAATCTTGAAAAAAACAGGATTTGCCTGCAATTACGAGAAGGGACACATAGAGGGAGCAGGAGAACAAACCTGAAAGTGGAAGAACCACACCTCTATGGGCAGGACTCAGAAGCAGCTGCTCTGGATTTAAGTAGGAACAGAGCACTGCAAGAAGGAGAGCCAAGAGGGGAAGAGCCAAGAGCGAGAGAGCCAAGAGAGGCAAAGGTGCCAGGAAGGCAGTCAAGAGAGCCAGAAAGGCAACAGAGAAACCCCGAAGGGAAGAACCCAGAGGAGAAGCACAGGAGGAGGCAAGGAGCTTGGCAGAGACCTTCATGTGGAGAACAGGAGGCAGTGCCAAGGGAAGCTCCAGAGGCCAGACTCAGAGACCGAGGTGAGGTCACTGACAAACCCAGCAGAGCTAAAGGAAAGGAAGCTACTGGGAGAGCAGGCCTAGAGAAAGGCCATACACAACTTCAAGGGGCAGTATCACGGACTGCAGCCAAGGAAGGAAGTGCTTACCCCTCCGGTTGGAGAAGAAACCTTCAAGAGAAAAAAGGTACTTTTAAAAGCTTTTACAAAAGTAACTTGAAAGATAAAGGAAAAGTTCATAGCCTTGAGAGAAAGGATATACCTGGAGCACAAAACTCTCAGACTAGGCCTCAAGCCTTTTTCAAGAAGCCTAGAGAGGAACAAAGGGCTAGTTTTTATCTGGACAATAAGGACTGTTTTAAACCAGATATAACTGATAAGTTTTACAGGAAAAAGTTTAATGTTGCCAGAGAATGGAAGGAGCAAACTTTTAGTCCTGAAACGACAGCAAGCCCAGGGAGATATACTAGACCTAAAAGCCGACGCCCCAAACTACCAAGCCAGCACTGGGATACAGTATGGCATGCTTTTAGGAAACCAGGTTTTAATATCCAAGAGATCTCAGAGACCTCAGTGTCAGATCCCATAGACATGGAATGGCTGCCAGGGGAATCTGAGAGCACTGAAGATATAGAATCAATGGAATGTGACTTTTGCACAAGAAGATATCTTTGAGTAAAAGGCAAACAAATCTAATGTGTGCAAATTGTACTGGAAAGTTTATGCTTTAAGTTGGTGAAGGAACCATATGATTTTGAGTGTTTTGCTGACTCACGTTTTGATGCAACTGAATTTATGTTCTGTTACTCATTACCTCATATTTTGAATTTCTTCATGCGAAAAGGGGAAATAAAAGCCTTTTTGTACCCTACACTTGGCAAGAGTTACTTTTTTAGGTTGTTGACCCTGAGGCTGACAATGTGACCTGCTATCCCATTGACCCTCACAACAGATCAACCCTGAACCTTTTAATTCTTATGCGCTCCCCAGCCCCTGTGGAACCACTACGCCGCCACTAGAGGGGGCTGAGGGGGACAATCTCTATGTGCAGCCAAGTCTCCTTACAAGCTATTGATTTTACTAGGGGATCTAAACCTCACTTCAACATCCAATAAAGCAGAAACAGCCTTCTACTCCACTACATACCAACACAACCTACACACCGCTCGGGATCCACCCCAGATCTTATATTTTCAGCTAAGAGCCTCATAGAACAGGACAGAATAAGCACTCCTATAGTCACACCTATACTCTGGTCAGACCACCACGCCATAGATTTTAAGATCAGCTCCCTCCCAAGCAAGAACCACAGAATATATCCAATCTGACAAGAAGATTCAAGAGCTTCGACAGAAACAGATTCTTCAAGCGACATATTACATAAACTCCCCTGGACTGCACTGCTCTTGACAAAGCAGTTAACATATGGAATACCAACATTAGCGATGCAGCTAGAGCACCCGACCGAAATAGCACTAATCAAAGGAGCAGCAGAAGTAATCCTGCCCCCCTGGTACTCCGAGATAGTAAGAACGACTAAAAGAAAGCTACACAAGAAGGGAGCGACTGTGGAGACGAGACTGCTCAGATAGCACATTACAAGAAGACCAAAGAATGCAACAGTACTGCAACACCCTTATCAACAACCAAAAGGAGCAATACCATACCAGCCTCATCTTAAAAGCTAGCAACAAGCCTAGGGAGCTCTTTGAGATAGTCTGGTCCCTTACAAAGGAACCACCACAAAAGGATGATGACAAGATTCACCCACAAGCATTTGCAGATTTCCTCCTCGCAAAAAACAACCCACCCCCCTGAGAACCCAAGAGCCCACCAACACCTCTTACTCTCTACAGAGCACAAGACCAACCGTACTTAATAAATGGAATGAGTTCCACATCCCAACAACTGAGCAAGTAACCAGCACAGTCTCGGAGCTGAATTCTAGCACAGCCCCATCAGATCCCTGCCCGGTGGCATGGATAAAGTCAACAAAAGAAGAACTGACCAAGTTCATCCACACTTTAATTTGTGCCTCCCTAGCTCAAGGCTACATACCCACTGCACTCAAAGAAGCCACTATCCGACCAATCCCGAAGGCTATTTCACCGGACCCACAGATCCTGCTGCATACAGACCTATCTCCAGCCTCCCTTTTCTGACCAAACTCATTGAGAAAACAGTGCAGAGACAACTCCAAGATCACTTGGACACTCATGCCCTACTAGACCTGCATCAACACGGCTTTCGGCCTAATCACAGCGTGGAAACTCTACTCATCTACTTACTTGACATCCTACTCAGAGGAATCGACAATATCAAGGCTGGATTCCTGCTAGTGTTCATTGACATTTCCTCTGCTTTCGACACTGTATCACACAACATCCTCTTGAGTAGACTAACAGACATCGGCCTATGTAACACTACTCACAAATGGTTCCAATCATACCTCAGTGCCAGACAACAGAAGGTGAAAGTAGGATCACACTCCTCTGCTGCATTTCACACATCACAGGGAGTCCCCCAAGGATCTTCCCTGTCTGCCCTGCTTTTTAACATATACATACAGCCAGTCTGCAAGATTTTGAAAAAGCACAAGGTACAATACGCTGTCTATGCTGACGACATCATGGTGTACACTCCGATCAGCCTAGACTCTCCAGACTACTCTTGCCTGACAAATTGTCTCCAAGAGGTATCCAGCTGGCTATCCAACAACAACTTAAACATAAACATGAAAAAGACTGAGGCACTAATCATGCGGAATACCTCGTCAATCCTCTCTACTTCAATAATGACGGCAGACGCTATCATCCCAATTAAGGAAGAAGTTTGATATCTTGGAGTAACCCTTGACCGCCATCTAAACCTACAACCACACATCAATAGAATCACCAAGAATGCTTTACATAAGCTGGCTACAATTTGAAGACTCAAGCCCCTCCTCAACCGGGACCACTTCCGATCAGTCTGTCAAGCAATAATAACCCCTTTGCTGGACTATTGCAATGCCATTTATCGAGGGCTACCAAAGCAAGCTATAAGGTCTTTACAACTGGTCCAAAATACTGCCACCAGAATCATCACTGATTTAAAGAAATGTGATCATATAACGCCCCTTCTACACCAGCTCCATTGGTTTCCTATTACCACCTGTGCTAGATACAAATCTGCTCTTACCATGTTCAAGATAAGAAACAACATGTCAGCGGGAGCACTAGAGGAGATAATCTGCACCAGTCACAATGAGAGGCCTAGGAGACAGAGCACGATAGACACCATTCCTACACCCTGTGCTTACAAAAAAGCAAAGGAATCAACCACTAAGAGCATTCTCAATTGCTGTACCTGCGATCTGGAACTCTCTCCCTGAAAAGCTGAGATCCACCACTGACATGAAGGAGTTTAGAAAACAACTAAAAACCTTCCTCTTTACAGAGCAATTCAATGAACCCACTTAACCCGGGAATAGATGAACCCATTTAACTCTGGAATAACTGAACTCCTGCAACATATTGTATTGTATATATGTTCTCTGTACTTAAATTATGCTTCATTGCATCTCCTGCATGTCTCCATCTCCCCCTCCCCACCTTAACCTCCTTATAAGTTATTGTAATTGTGAGTTTCATAAGTTCCCTGTAAACATGTGAGTTATAATGTAAACCGCTTTGATTTAACGATAAAGCGGTATATAAAAACTGTTAAATAAATAAATAAATTCCTAACATTAAGATCCAGCGAAGAATATTTCAGGGAGATTCCCTGTCACTACTTCTGTTTTGTTTGGTGCTTAATCCAATGAGTGCTCTCATCAACTCTTTGGGGTATGGATTTAGCCTGAATTCTAAAGATGGTACCAACCCAGAAGCAACTTCCCATCACCTGGGTTATGATCACCTGTGACATTCCCATTCCGACAGATAAGAAACTGGATGCCAGGAAACCTGACATAGTGGTAAAGGAGAAGAATACCAGAACAGCATTGATAATAGAAGTGTCAAGTGATTATTCTATGAATTGCGTGGCGAGGCAGAAGATCCTGAAGTAGCAAGAAATGAAGTCAGAGACCAAGAAAATGTGGCAGAAAAATACGGAAATATTTCCCATTGTACTGGGAGCCACAGGCTTGATAAAGAAGAATTTCCAAGCACATCTTGACAAACTACCCATACATGTTGCATCTTATGAACGCCAGCAAGAGGCTGTCTTTGGCACAATGCAAGTATTACACCGAGCATTAGTAGTAAATTTGAGAGACTAAGATCATACTCCACATACCCTGGCTTAGAAATGAGGAACATGACTGCCATAGTATGTGCAAAACATAGTAACATAGTATATGACGGCAGATAAAGACCAGTATGGTACATCTAGTCTGCTCAGCAAGGCAGCAGGAGTAGGTGCACATGCCGCTCCGTGCAGGTCACTACTCCCCATGCCTTTGTTTAGGGGTGTACCCCTGCTCCATGTAGGTCACCCCTATTTGTTCAGATATAAGAGATAGTTATGCTTTTTTGATTTTATCCTCTTGTTATAAAAAGGGATCTACTGTGCCTGTCCCATGCCATTTTAAATTCTGTCACTGTGTTTGCCCCCACCACTTCCATCGGAAGGGCATTCCAAGCATCCACCACCCTTTCAATGAAAAAGTATTTCCTTACATTTCCTTTCAGTTTATCCCTTTGCAGCTTCATGTTATGCCCTCTAGTTTTACAGCTTCCCCGTCTTTGGAAGAGGTTTGTTTGTCCATTAATACTCTTTAAGTATTTAAAGGTCTGAATCATATCTCTCCTGTCCCTCCTCTCCTCCAGATTGTACATATTTAGGTCTTTCAAGTCTCTTCTCATAAGTCTTCTGATGGAGGCTCCAAATCATTTTGGTCATCTTCCTCTGGACTGCTTCCAGCCTTTTTATATCCTTTGCGAGATACGGTCTCTAAAACTGAACACAATATTCCAAGTGAGGCCTCACCAGTGACTTGTACAGTTGCATTAGTACCTCTTCCTTTCTGCTGGTAATTCCTCTCTGTATGCAACCCAGCATCCTTCTGGCTTTTGCCACCTCCTTGTCACTGTTTCACCACCTTGAGATCGTCAGAAACAATCACTCCAAGGTCCTTCTCCTGATCCATGCAACCAATCTCTCGCCTCCTGTCCCATACAATTCCCTTGGATTTCTGCTTCCCAAGTGCATGACACTGCACTTCTTCACATTGGTCTAATGCTTGGCAGTTAAGATTTATTCTTCCAGCTTTTGTAGATCGTTTCTCATGTTCCCCACTTCCTCAGGGGAGTCCACTCTGTTGAAAATTTTGAAGTCATCTGCAAAAAGACAGACTTTTCCATTCAGCCCTTCGGCAATATCACTCACGTCTATATTGAACAGTACCGGTCCCAGTACCGAACCCTGGGGCACACTGCTAATCACCTTCATTTCATCCGAGTGAGTTCCGTTTACCATCACCTTCTGTCGTCTGTCAGTCAACCAATTTCTGATCCAGTTTACCATCTTGGAGCCCATCCCCAAGCTGTTGAGTTTATTGATAAGCCCTCATATGAGGAACAGTATCAAAGGCTTTGCTGAAATCTAGGTAGATCACATCCATCCCATGCCCTTGATCTAGTTCTCTGGTCACCCAGTCAAAGAACGCAGTCAGATTTGTTTGGCAAGATCGTCCTTTGGTAAAACCATGTTGCCTCAGATCATGCAACCTGTTGGTTTCGAGGAAGTCAACTATTTGCTCTTTCAGGAACGCCTCCATTACTTAGGATCCTTAGCGCGGGTCTCGATCTCTATCCCATTCCTCGGGCGCGAGATCCTCTTGGGCAAGAACCTCCAGCTCTGGGCAAGTTTTGGCCTTGGAAATCTGGTGTGGGTCACCGATGCATCTCGAGCCACTCTATCTTTAGTCCTCCACGGACTACTCAGAGGGAGAGTCCGACAGGGAGACCTCCCCGGAATCTTGGTCCCATTGAGACTTCCCATCCAACCCCTCCCCGCTGTCCCAGAGGCGGTGGTCACCTCCTGAAGACACCTCCTTTCTGGCGTTCATCCGGGACATGGCGTGGGCCCTACCTCTCGCCACAGAGTCGGAGGAGGAGTTCTGCGCTGAGGAGCTTGATATTCTGCAATATGAATCCCCCCTCCAAAAGAGGCCCTCTCGGTGCCGTTTCCTCCCATTCTGAAAAGTCTCCTCCTCCGCATATGGGAGACCCCGGCCTCTGTCCCTATCATGAGCAAGCATCTGGATGCTATGTATAGGGTTCAGCATGGCCTAGGGTTTCGGAAAGCCCAGCTTCCCCACACCTTGATGGTGGTCGAATCAGCCATGGGGAAGCTAAAAGCCCGAAAACTCATTCGTCGGTCCCGCCGGGCAGAGAGTCTGTACCTTCGATGCCTGTGGGTGCAAGACTTATCATGACTCCATGCTATCATGCCGCATCCAAGTTTATCAATTATACATTAGGATGGTCCTTTGTGACCTCGCTAGAGAGCTTGGAGGCTTTGCAGCAGGCCTTGTCGGAGACCATCTCCGACATTTTCAGGCCCTCTCAAAGTCCATCGGAAAATGATCAAAGTACCTTTCGCAAGCAGGTGGTGTTCTCCACCCAGGTGTGGGCAGCTGGCATTGGAGCCCGCTGGCAGGCTTGGCTGTAGTCTTCAGACCTGGAACAGTAGGTCTAGGAGAAGTTGCTGAATGTCCCTTGCCTCGGTGAACAGCTATTTGTCAAGCCCATGGAGGATAAGGCAGTGGAGATTGAAACGGGGTATGTGACTCATACTCGCCTCTCCCGCAAAACTTCATCCGCCCCCCCCCCCCATGAAGAAGCAGCAAAGTAATAAGCCTTTCTTCCACCAGAAGGGGCACCTGTACGGGGGCTACCTGGCCTATCCACCAGTATCAACCCCTGTTCAGGGCAGTCAGGGCAAGACCGCGTTCCACAGCCCTCGTCAGCTGAAGGGTCCCAAGACCCAACCCGTGGCGCCGGCTCAGCCACCCTCGAGGTTTTGACGCCATTGGTATAGCCTCTCCTCCTCTGGCAGGGCGGCTGTCCATCGGGGGGCTTCTGGTCCATTTCTCCCACAGGTGGGAGTTCATCTCCACTGACGCCTGGGTCCTCCAGGTCATGCGGGAGGGCTATCTTCTTTATCTGGACCAGGCCCCTCCTCTGTACTTCCCCAGGGAGCCACATTGGCTTCACAAGCACCAGGCCCTCTTGAGTCAAGAGCTCGCAGGCCTCCTCGAAGACGGTGCAGTAGAACCAGTCCCACCGCACTCCTAAGGATGGGGGTTTTACTCTTGCTACTTCCTTGTCCCAAAGCGGACAGGGTGTCTTCGGTCTATCCTCGACCTGCAGGACCTCAAGTTCCTGGTGCGGGAAAAGTTCAAGATGCTCTCCCTTGGAACGTTATTGCCCTACTTCCAGCAGGACGATTGGCTATGCTCCTTGGATTTAAAGGATGCTTACGCTCACATCCTCATCTACCCCAAACACAGAAAGTACCTCCGTTTCATAGTTCAGGGAAGCCATTACCAGTAGAGCATGCTTCCCTTTGGCCTTGCATCCGCCCCACGGCTCTTCACAAACTGCCTGGCCGTGGCTGTGGCCCAACTGAGGCTGCAGGACACCTTCATCTGTCCATATCTAGATGACTGGCTGGTAACAGGGGGCACGGCCTCCGAAGCCCGGCAGGCCACAGACCGCACCATTTGCCTCCTAGAGCATCTGGGGTTTGTGATAAGAACATAGGAACATAAGATATGCCATATTGGATCATACCAAGGTCCATCTAGTATCCTGTTTTCAACAGTGGCCAATCTAGGGTCATAAGTACCTAGCAGTTTCCCCAAAAGACGTAGGTTCCACAATGCTTGTATTGGGTCAAGTAGTGAATATCCTGGGTCCCTTTTAATAATGGTTTATGGACCTTTCCTCCAGGAACTTGTCCAAACCTTTTTTAAACCCAGATACACTAACAACGTTTACTACATCCGCCGGTAACAAATTCCAAAGTTTGATTACAGTTGACTGAAACAAATATTTTCTCTTATTAGTCTTAAATAGTTTACCCTGTAGCTTCATTGCATGTCCCCCTAGTCTTTCTATATCTCTAGGAACAAGCAGGAATATAGTCTTCACATATGGGTATCGTCAGTACCGACAGAGCCTGTGCGGGAACGCTCCCCAGCATCCAATAGTAAAGCTTTTGGGAGCATCCCTCAGCGCCTGCGTGCTGCCTTTCCGCCTTTCCAACTGTCCCTCTCCAGTTCTTCGTTTTCCGCGGAGCCGACAGGTCCCATACCCTGTCACCGCAGAATAATTTTGTCTTTAATCTTTGTTTTTTGTGGTCACATCTGCCTTCCCTCAACGCTATACCGGTACCGCCGGTTCATTCTTCTTTATTCTTAAAAAAACAAACAAACAAAAAACATAACTCCACGTTGGCCATGGCAAACGTGGTACCCTCTGCTTCTACATCTCTCTCAAGCTCCACCTCTGGAGTTGACATCCCAATCCCCAGTCTCTGCTTCTTAGGGCCTGGTTGCTGAAGGCCTGGAGCTTCAGGATCTCAACCTTTCTCAATAGGTAAAGGATATCCTTTATGCTTCTAGGAAATCCTCCACAAGACGCTCATACACCTTTAAGTGGAAAAGGTTTACCATATGGTGCTTGCAGAAGGGTCTTAACCCTCTTGCGATACCTCTGGAATCGATACTGGAGTATCTCCTTCATTTGTCAAATGCGGGTCTTAAGACAAATTCAGTAAGAGTCCATCTTAGTGCTATTGCAGCTTCTTACAAGCCTCTAAGTGGACAACCTATTTCCTCTCATCCTCTCATAGCGAGATTTATGAGAGGTTTTCTTTTAACAAAGCCTCCCATTAAGCCACCACTGGTGGCATGGGACTTGAATCTGGTGCTTGGGCAGCTCATGAAACCGCCCTTTGAACCATTATCCACTACATCTCTGAAATTCCTTTCCTGGAAAGTCATCTTCCTCATTGCAATCACATCAGCATGTTACATCAGTGAATTGCAAGCATTAGTGGCTGATCCTCCTTACACAAGGTTCCACCATGATAAGGTAGTTCTTAGGACTCATCCACACTTTATGCCAAAGGTGGTTTCGCCTTTCCATTTAAACCAAGCGGTTTACCTTCCTGTATTCTTTCCGAGGCCTCATGCCTCCAGTGCAGAAAGGAACCCTTCATACTTTGGACTGTAAAAGAGCTTTAGCCTTTTACTTGCAGAGGACACAGCAATATCAAAAATCTTCTCAACTCTTTGTTGCTTTTCATCCTTGTCATTTGGGACTTCCAGTGTCCAAAAGAACTTATCTAATTGGATTGCACAATGCATATCCTTTGCCTATGAGAGTAAGAACCTTCCTCTTGAATGCCATGTCACAGCTCACAATCTGAGAGCCATAGCAGCCTCAATGGCTCATCTTCACTCTGTGTCTATCGACAACATCTGTCGAGCAGCTACTTGGGCTTTGGTACATACCTTCACGGCCCACTACTGCTTAGACAAGGACTCCCGCCGGGATGCCTTGTTTGGTCAGGCTGTTCTTCAACACCTTTTTCAGACTTAGTCAACTCCTACCCACCATCCCTGGTAGGATGCCAGAGATCCATGGGGGGAAGCATAGGGAAGCATAGGGCTGATAACTTCCTGGTACCATCTCCCTGGCATCTGCAGCTAAGGAGTCCCCATATGTGAAGACTACATTCCTGCTTGTTCCTGGAGATAGCATAGTTACTCACCTGTAACAGGTAATCTCCGGGAACAGCAGGAATATAGTCTTCACAACCCTCCCACCCCCCCTAGGAGTTGTATCTCTCTCTCTCTCTTTCTCTTTTTCCCTCTCTTTGGTCTCAGCTATAAACTCAACTGGAAAGGGACAGTTAGGAAGGCAGCACGCAGACGCTGTGGGATGCTCCCAAAAGCTTTCCTATTGGACGCTGGGGAGCGTTCCCATGCAGGCTCCTTTGGTACCGACGATACCCATATATGAAGATGAAATTCCTGCTGTTCCTGGAGATCACCTGTTACAGGTGAGTAACTACACTATTCTGATGACGTAAACAATTGATCTACGTTTACCCCTTCCACTCCAGTCATTAATTTATAGTCCTCTGTCATATCACCCCTCAGCCGTCTCTTTTCCAGGTTGAAGAGCCCTAACCTTTTTAGCCTCTCTTCATAGGGGTATCTTTCCATCCACTTTACCATTTTGGTAGCTCTTCTCTGTACCTTTTTCTAATAACACTATATCCTTTTTAAGATACCAGAATTGCACACAATATTCAAGGTGCGGTCGCACCACGGAACGCTACAGAGGCATTATAATATCCTTTGTTTTATTTTCCATTCCTTTCCTTATGATACCTAGCATTCTATTTGCTCTCTTAGCCGCAGCTGCACACTGGGCGGAGGGTTTTAACATGTAATCCACGATGTCGCCTAAATCTTTTTCCTGGGTGGTGTTTCCTAATGTGGAACCTTGCACCGTGTAACCATAGTTTGGGTTGTTCTTTCCTAGGTGTATACCTTTACACTTTTCCACATTAAATTTCATCTGCTATTTGGATGCCCAGTCTTCGAATTTATCAAGATCTTTTTGCATTTTTCCACAATCCTCATGGGTTTTAACAACTTTAAATAGTTTTGTGTCATCTGCAAATTTGATAACCTCACTAGTTATCCCCTTTTCCACAACATTTATAAAAATGTCAAAAAGCAGCGGACCCAACACAGATCCCTGGGGTTCTCCACTATTCACCTTTCTCCATTGGGAAAATTGGCCATTTAGCCCTACCCTCTGCTTTCTATCTTTTAACCAGTTCCTGATCCTTAATAGTACACTACCTCCTATCAGAAAGCCTTTGACAAGGTCCCTCATCAGAGACTTTTGGCAAAACTAAAGAGTCATGGGATAGAAGGCAGTGTACTACTGTGGATCAAGAACTGGTTGAAAGATAGAAAGCAGAGGGTTGGGCTAAATGGCCAATTTTCCCAATGGAGAAAGGTGAATAGTGGTGTACCCCAGGGATCTGTGCTGGGTCCGCTGCTTTTTGACATATTCATAAATGACCTGGAAAGTGGAATAACGAGTGAGGTTATCAGATTTGCAGATGACACAAAACTATTTAAAGTTGTTAGAACCCAAGAGGATTGTGGAAAATTACAAGAGGATCTTGATAAATTGGAAGACTGGGCATCAAAATGGCAGATGAAATTTAATGTGGACAAGTGCAGCGTTATGCACCTAGGGAAGAACAACCCAAACTATGGTTACACGATGCAAGGTTCCACATTAGGAACCACCAACCAGGAAAAAGATTTAAGCGTCATTGTGGATAGCATGTTAAAACCCTCAGCCCAGTGTGCAGCGGCAGCCAAGAGAGCAAATAGAATGCTAGGTATCATAAGGAAAGGAATGGAAAATAAAACAAAGTATATTATAATGCCTCTATGTCGTCCGATGGTGAGACTGCACCTTGAATATTGTGTGCAATTCTGGTCGCCATATCTTAAAAAGGATATAGCATTATTAGAAAAGGTTCAGAGAAGAGCCACCAAAATGGTAAAGGGGATAGAAGGATACTCCTATGAAGAAAGGCTAAAAAGGTTAGGGCTTTTTAACCTGGAAAAGAGACGGCTGAGGGGAGATATGATAGAAGTCTATAAATTAATGAACGGAGTGGAATGGGTAAACGTAGATCGATTGTTTAGGTTATCAGAATATAGAAAGACATGGGGAAATGCAATGAAACTACAGGGTAAACTATTTAAAACTAATAAAAGAAAATATTTCTTCACTCAACGTGTAATCAAACTCTGGAATTTGTTACCGGAGGATGTAGTAAAGGCTGTTAGTGTAGCTGGGTTTAAAAGAGGTTTGGACAAGTTCCTGGAGGAAAGGTCCATAAACCATTATTAAGAAGGGACCCAGGATATCAATGCTTGACCCTGTACAAGCATTGCGGAACCTGTGTCTTTTGGGGAAACTGCTAGGTACGTATGACCTAGATTGGCCACTGTTGGAAAAAGGATACTGGGCTTGATGGACCTTGGTCTGACCCAGTATGGCATATTTTATGTTCTTCCTACACCTTATGCCTGGAACAAACTACCTGAGTCTGTATGTCAGGCACCTTCTCTGACCCTTTTCAAATCCGGGCTGAAAACTCAACTCTTTGCTTTTACCATTGCCCCTAGATGTATCCCTTTCTGCACCTACTGTGTTGTCTGTCTTGATTAGATTGTAAGCTCTGAAGAGCAGGGACTATCTCTTACATGTCTGTGCAGCCCTGCATACGGCTTGTAGCACTATACAAATGCTCAGTAGTAGGAGTATTATTTACAGTAGCTGCAGTGTAATATAATCCCATCAATGAGTAACCAGGCGACTACTTTACTGGGACTGGGAGGTCAGAATGAGGCCAGGACATGCAAATTGTTGACTCTCACTGATGGGTAAAAATCACATACCACTGTTTACACATTCAAATAATATCACTCTAAGGATGAAATATATATTGGGGAGAGTAATAATGTTTCAGGAATGCATTCAGTGGGAGGGCAGGCTCTAGACCCAACCAAACGGGTAGGAGAAAAAGCTTAAGTTTTTGGCTGAGAATTAAAACTAAAGAAAGAAAAAGGTTTTGTAAAATTTTCTCTGTAGTTTCCTGTTTGACTCTTGGCCTTAAGGCTGAGAGAAATGGGGCTAGGCTGGGAAAGCTCCACTGCAACCCAGGATTTAGTTAACTGGAATCACTGAAAGCTGGAATCAATAAGTAGTGGAGTGGAGTGCAGCTCCTGGTGATGGAAACTCTTCCCGACAAGGAAGGCCCTGTAAGATTTTGAGTTTCTGCAGAGGGGAGACAGTGAATGATCCTAGCAATGAGGCCCCTGAAGCAGATAGCTGCTGTATCTCGTCTACCTGGGGCTGAGGGGCACCCAGCGGCTAAGGGATCCAGCGGCTAAGACCGATGCGAACTCGAGTCGATCCTCGGTCGAGGTCGCCCTCGGCCTCCCGTTCGGGACCGAGGACGCCGACTCCCTCGGCGTCGGGGCGGCAGGCGCCGCGCCCTGCCCGGGCCGACCCCACCGAGTCCTCGTCGGAGTCGGTCTGGGAGTCTGAAGAGGAAGAGTCGCCTGATTCTTTTCAGACTCGGTGTGTCCCCTCGGACTCACCTGAGTCCGAACCTCGGAAGCAGTCCCCCCCGGAGGATGCCCGGTTCTCGGACTTCGTCAGGGATATGGCCAAGGCTTTGGCCTTCCCTGCGGACCCCGAGGAGGAGCCTCGAGCCGAAGAGCTCGACGCCCTCCAGTATGACTCTCCCGCCAGGGAACACTTTACTGTACCGGTTCCTCCCATGCTGGAACGACTACTCTTCCGCATGTGGGAGAGTCCGGCCACCTCGCCGGTCCTGAGCAAGCGGGTCGATTCTATCTATCGAATCCGCAAGAGCCCTGGCTTCCAAAAAGCACAGCTACCACACCATTCCATGGTAGTGGAATCGGCCATGCATCGTCTTAAGAGCCAGAAGATGCACTCCTCGGTGCCTCCTGGCAGGGAGGCCCGTAACCTGGATGGCCTTGGTAAGAAGTGTTTCCAGGGCTCTATGCTCGCATGTCGTGTCCAGACCTACCAGCTATACATGGGCATGTATCTCCGAGACCTGGCTAAAGAGCTAGCCGGCTTCTCCGCTGGTTTGTCCGAGGAACCCTTGCGGAGGTTCCAGGCCTTGTCCACTGGCATTCGGGAATGCTCAAAATTCATGTCCCGAGCAGCCTATGATTGCTTTGAAGCATCGGCTCGAGTGGCCGCAGCCGGCATCGGTGCCCGCCGACAGGCTTGGCTTCAGTCGTCTGACCTTGAGCCCTGGGTGCAGGACAAGTTGGTCGATGTCCCTTGCCGAGGCGAAAACCTCTTTGGCAAGCCCATGGCTGATAAGGCTGCACAAATTGAGACGGAGACTCTCACCAGGACTAGGCTTTCTAGGAAGACCTCCGCCCCTTCCCAGAAAAAGAAGGGCTCGGGATAGAAGTCCTTTTAACCCGAGGAAGGCGGCTGCCTACAAACAATACCCCCACTATCAGGCCTCTGCAGCTCCCCAACAGGGCCAGCAGGCCAAGGGACGGGGTAACGGGTCCCGTAGGCAGCAAGCCCCCAAGCCTGCACCACCAGCCCCTGCTCCGCAGGGTGGGGGTTTTGACTCCTTAAGCATAGCCTCTCCCCCCCCGCTGGTTCCTCCCAGCACCGGAGGCCGGCTGGTTCACTTCGCCCACAGGTGGTCCAGCATCACCTCAGATGCCTGGGTGCTTCAAGTCGTGCGAGAAGGCTATCTTCTCCACTTCCACCAGGTCCCTCCCTCCTATTTTCCGGGAGAACCTCCACGACCCCCTCTGCACAGGGAATTACTCCTTCAGGAGTTAGCAGGTCTTCTACAGGAACAGGCGGTGGAACCGGTGCCCCACCACCTGAAAGGTCAAGGCTTTTATTCCCGGTATTTTCTAATACCAAAAAGAACAGGAGGCCTCAGACCCATCCTGGACTTGCGCAACCTCAACAAGTTCCTCGTGCAGGAGAAGTTCAAGATGCTTACCCTTGGAATCCTTCTGCCCTACCTCCAGCAGGGAGATTGGCTATGCTCCTTGGATCTAAAGGATGCCTACACGCACATCCTCATCCACCCAAGCCACCGCCAATACCTAAGGTTTGTGGTGGCAGGAAATCATTACCAGTACAGAGTACTACCCTTTGGCCTGTCCTCCGCACCGCGAGTCTTCACAAAATGTCTCGCGGTGGTGGCAGCCCATCTCCGGCTTCACGGCCTCTATGTCTTTCCGTACCTCGACGACTGGCTCATCAGAGCAGCGTCCGCTCTGGAGGTCACCAACGCCACGCGCCGCACGGTGACTCTTCTGCAGTACTTGGGCTTTGTTATAAACTTCGCAAAGTCCACTTTGCTCCCATCACAGGATCTCGAGTTCATCGGCGCAAGGCTGCACACTCCTCAGGCACGAGCGTTCCTACCGCTCGACAGGGCTCAACGGCTCATGGACCTAGCCGACCGTTTTCGCAGCCAGCCCCTGGTCTCCGCCAGGCGCTTCCTGAGACTACTCGGCCATATAGCTTCCACCGTCCATGTGACCCCCAATGCCCGCCTGAATATGCGGCCTGCTCAATGGTGTCTCCGCCAGCAGTGGCGACAAGCCACAGGCGGCCTAGCAGACCTAGTGCGCGTCTCCGAGCCGCTGATCTCGTCTCTCCGGTGGTGGCTTCAGCGGCCGAACCTGATATTCGGCATGCCTTTCCAGTCACCTTAGCCGGCCCGGGTGCTGACAACAGATGCATCCCTCCTGGTCTGGGGAGCGCATTGCCAAGGGGCACGTACTCAGGGCCTCTGGACCACGTGGGAGTCTGCTCAGCAGATCAACTTCCTGGAGCTCAGGGCGATCCGCCTGGCTCTCAAGGCTTTCTCCCACCTGACCTCTCACCAGTCCGTCCTTGTCCAGACGGACAATCAAGTTGCCTTAAGCTTGGGAGTCCCATATGTGAGGACTGACTTCCTGCTTGGTCCTGGAGAAAGCGTAGTTACTCACCTGTAACAGGTGTTCTCCAGGAGCAGCAGGAATCAGTCCTCACAACCCTCCCTCCTCCCCGTGGAGTTGCAATCATCTGCTTTAGTTTTTTGCAAATTTTTATGCTGTCTTTTTTAGCTATGTCATCTGACTGGCTAAGATGGCACCGTTGGGCGGGAAGGGGACCGCGCATGCGCGCTGCAATTCCCAAAGGCTTTCTTTGAAAGCTGGGGAAAATTGCTCCGCGAGGGCTCCGTCGGCGCCGACGTCACCCATAAGTGAGGACTGATTCCTGCTGCTCCTGGAGAACACCTGCTACAGGTGAGTAACTACGCTTACTGGTAGTGTAATATTGGGGGGGGGGGGAGGGTTCTATCTAACTATTACTGTGTGGGAATTAGGATGCCAAACTTAACAAAATGGTTATCTGATATTCTGTAGGAATGTATAAGAAATGTTTGCTGTTATTGAATGTTTGTGCTTCAGGAGGATTAATACCTGAAACTGTTTAAATACTATTGGTACTTTCTATGAACTTATAGTTGTAGAACTTGTTAAAGCTTGTAAGTACTACAAACCAGCCTTGTTCATAGTCACAGCTGTTTCTATGGGTTTTTCTTGGGGAAATGGAGGGGGGAACCCACCTGCAAACACCCTTCTTCCTCAGGTGCAGGTAACCGCTGAATATCCCGCAGAGTGGCATGCAAACTGTGTAAATGTCTTTGAATATGCCCCCCATAAAATATCTGGGAGGGAGGAGTGGCCTAGTGGTTGGGGCGAGGTACCTCAGGCCAGAAGGTCAGGGGTTCAAATCCCACTAGAGGACAGCAACCTTGGGCCAGAAGGACTGGGCTTTCTAGTCCCACAGGTGCTCCTTGTGGTCTTGGGCAAGCCACTTAACCCTCCATAGCTCATGTGCCCTGTAAATATTAGTATATGTGTCTCATATCTCCTCATGTTAAATATATCCCCCAATTGTATTGTGACCCCTTTGATTGAAGGATAAGGTGGTATACAAAACTGTCTAAATAAATAAAATGTAGAATTGAATTGTAATGCTGCATTTATAATTTACTTTCCAGAGTTTAAACTACAATTCGGAGTTGAGACAAATCATCAGAGAAAGAGATGACCTTCGGTCTATGCTGGATAGATTCGAAAAGCACATGGTGGAAATTCAGTCTAATGTCAAAATTTTGACAGCAGAGAGAGAGAAACTTAATATTCTTTATGACCAGGTACGATTACACAGAGAGGACTACAAACATGTTGTCATGTTTTGTTTTGTTTTTATGTTCAAATATTTTTATTAATTTCACACACATTATTAATTTCACACACACTATACATATTCTAACTTTCCGTACATTGCAAATTTTCTTAACAGCAGCACTGATTTTATAACAGTAACATCCCAAACTCAATGGGCAGTTTTGCAAGGAGCGTACCAAAATATAGCATACAGCTCATTCTAACATTATACCCATATCTACCCCCTACTTACTCCAATAGCTATCCCCCAGTCCCCCCCGCCCCTACTTCCCCGCCCAACCTCTCCCCCCCCACCCCTCCCCTCCCTTCCTTTGATATGTTTCCTTTCCCCCTTACCTTTTTACACATCATTTCACTTCCCCCCCAGGTGTATATGAGCCTATTGCGCCTTCTTATAAGTTTAGCAACACACTGCGTTCCTGTGGGGTCAGAGTATTCAAAACTGGCATCCATAGCTCTGTGAAGTGTTCCCAATGCTTCCCCCCAAGTTCTTTTGCTGTTAGCCTTTCCATCTCATTAGCTCTAAGAAAGCCAACTCCCATTGTCCCACCCCTGGGGAAGCCCCCTCAAGCCAGCGGCCCAACAGCACCTTTTTCACCACTAGGAAATCTCTTTCCATAAAGAACCTTTGCTGCGGGTCTACCCATTGCCCCATCGCGTCCCAACTATGGAAGAGACAAATTTCCAACCATTGGGGAACCTACCTCGCCAGCATACCAGCCATCCTGGAACAAACCTGTGACCACAAGAACTGCACCTTGGGACATTTCCGAAATTTGTGTATCAGTGTACCCCCCTCCAACCTACATTTGTCATCATTCTGTAATCCTGCTTTGAAAGCCCACCTATCGGTTATGTAGGCTCTCCAGAGGAACTTGTATTGCATTTCCTGCAGGTAGACCCATTTCACCTCGAGGGGAATCCTTGTAAAAGCATTCAGCAAGCATTCCAAGGTAAGCCCCTCCGTACCCTCCCCCGTCCATCTCTCCAGCAGAAGGGACAGATAGCGCTGATCGCCTATAGGGCGTACAGTGCATCTGCCTTCCTCTGTAGGAACCTCCCTTCCCATCAGTTCCACAAATAAATCTTTTGGGCCGTGAGAGTCGACCAGAGTGGGAGCCCTTTTCTTTACTTCATCTATGTAATGTCTTGCCTGTAAATAACAGTAAAACTCATGTTTATGTAGGCAATATTTCAAGTTGAGATTTTGAAAGCTGTCAATACCCGCTCCTTCCTCTCTGCACATATCTCCGATACACATTAGACCTTTCTGAACCCACCCTGTGAAGGTCCCGGACACAAAACCCGGCTGGAACTCTGGGTTCCCCACTAATGGGAGCAACTGGGAGCAATTCCAATCCCACCCAAATCTCATACATAGGGCGCGCCATGCTGCTCTCAGCGCCCCCATATAAGTCCCACCACGTAGGCACTCCGGTAGGTCTTGACTATGGGTATGCAGGATGTACAGACAATGGTATGATGCATATATCCAATTTAGCTGTCGTGTTGGGGCACAGCCCACCTCCACCGACCAGAGCCCCGCGAGGTGTCGTGCCATATATCAGAGGTTGTAATTACATACAGAAGGAAGATCTAATCCCCCTTCCTCTCGTCATCCCATTAGGGCCCTCAGAGGGATACGCGCACATCTTCCCCTCCACAAAAAATAGCCCAGGTGTCATTCAAAGCACTTTCAATCTTTACCTAAGACCCAAATGGGTAGCATGCGGCACACATAGAGCCATCTTGGAAGCTCCACCATTGTGAATAACGCTATTCGACCCCGCAGGGATAATGGCAAAGTGACCCATCTATGAAAAGTTTTCCGAGCTCTCTCCAACATTCCCGGTATGTTACACTTATAGAGACGCTCAGGGGCATCTGGCAGTTGAATGCCCAAGTAGCGGATTGAGCTAGATGCCCAGGTCAGAGGGAAAACACCCTTCCACTGTTTTCTCACTCATCCACCCACATCCAGTGCCATTGACTTAACAACATTGATTTTAAGCTGAGAGAAATCACCAAAGTAGGCAATCAGCTGATGTGCCCGCGACAATGAAGCTTGCGGGTTTCTCAGGCAAAGAAGCATGTCGTCAGCAAAAACACAGCTTCATCTCTGCCTCCTTACCCATACGCACTCCCACTACTTGTGCATCGCTTTGGATTGCATGAAGAAGAGGCTCCAACGAAAGAACAAACAGGAGGGTGGACAGGGGCATCCCTGCCTCATACCCCTTCCCAGTGTAAAGGGGTCAGAGAAAACTCCATTCACCCCCACTTTTGCCTGCGGGGTGGTGTATAGGATCTGAACCCACTGCAGAAAGGCACTAACAAATTCAAAACCTTGCAGAGCGTCCCACAGGTACTGCCAAGCCACTCTATCGAACGCTTTTTCAGCATCCAAGCTGACTAATAACAATGGTGCCTCCTCCTTCATACAACATTCCATCCCCATGATCAGTTTCGCAATGTTCCTAGTGGCATCCCTCCCTTGCACAAAACCCACCTGCTGCGGGTCAGTTAATGCGGGTAGAAGGGGGTTCAGTCTACCCGCCATGATCGAGGCCAAACTTTTTATGTCAAAGTTTATCAATGATATAGGCTGGGTCCTGCAAATCCTTCCCCTCTTTCGGTATTACAGTAATGTCTACACACCTCATATCTCTGGGGAAGCATCCCTCCTGGAATACTGTTTCATACATTGCCAGCAAGGGGGGGGGTAATTTTGATTTCAAGTATTTTATAGTACTCCGACCCGAATCCATCTGGGCCCGGGGTCTTATGGAGCTTACCCGCCCGAATTGCCTTCTGTATCTCCCCTCCCGAGATAGGGGCGTTCAACACCTGTAGATCTTCCTCTCTTAACTTAGGGAGATCCAGCATATCTAAAAACCTCCAGCCCTTCTCATAGTCCCTTTCCTCTTCTGTGTACAGTTTTGCATAGAAATTTCTAAATATGGCAGCTAGCTGATGTGGTTGATGATGCCAGGCTCCTTCCCCACTCTGTAGTACCGGAATAAAACGCGTACCCCCGGAGTCTCTAATCACTCTGGCCAGCAGTCTCCCGGATCTGTTATCAAATTTGTACAGCTGATGCTTATAATACTGCAGAGACATACAGGCTCTCCTCTGAAGAAGCTCATTAAGAGCCGCATGAACTCTAATACACTCTTGTTGGATGGCATTATCCCTTGTTCTGCTTTGTCGCCTCTGCAACGCACGTAGGGTGAGTTCCATTACTAGCAGACTACGATCTAAGTGTTTACGCCTTTGAATAGTATAAGTTATGATGGCCCCCCTCATTACTGCTTTACTTGCTTCCCAAAACAAGAGTGGCGAACAGTTGGAGGTATCATTCGCTGTATACTCCTCCCACTTACTTTCAAGGTATACCCTAAAGTCTTTATCCTCCCACAAGTATGTGGGGAAACATCAGCCGGTCTTAACTGGGCCTCGGGTGTCCCAATTCACCCAGACCATCCCGTGGTCTGAAACCACTACTGGCTCAATTCCTGCCTGGGAGATTTGTGCAAATCCTTCTTCACTCACCCAAATGTAATCAATGTGCGACCAAGTCAAATGCGCTCTAGATTGGTGGGTATATTCCTGTGACCCAGGGTGCAATGCACGCCACACATCAACCAAGGCACCCATCCTGCACAGGTACCCAACCCCTTTTTTGGACCAGGCCCCTTTTTCGCTTCCCCCTGACTTATCCAGCCTTGGGTCATGTGGGCAGTTAAAATCTCCTGCCATGATCAGCTTTTTCCCCTCTGCTTTCGTAATAAACTTCAACAGACCCTTAAAGAAACCATGGTCGTATACATTTGGGGCATAGACGTTACCTATCCAGAGTTCCTCTGTATATAACTTTGCTTGCAAAATAATAAATATTCCATTTGGGTCAACTTCAAATTTAATCACTTCCAATGGCAAGCCTTTCTTTACCAACACCACCACCCCCACCTTTCTGGTCCCCAAGGATGCCCCATATGTATTCGCCACCCACTCTCTTGCTAGCTTCTCATGCTCCACAGCACTCAAATGGGTCTCCTGCAGCAATGCGATTTGTGCTCCTTTCCTCTTGAGTGCCTGGAGTACTTTGGTACGTTTAACTGGCGATCCAATCCCCCCTACATTCCAGAACACGATCTTTATATTATGCATCATATCTTGTCATTAGCTTGACATTATTCATGCAATTCTGCTCTTTGAGCTCTAGGAGCCGCCCAGCCTCGGCCCCAAATGAGCGCTCTGGTATCCCTAGGGTACACTTCATCCTACTTAGCCATCTCTCTTTTCCCAACCGCCACCCCCACTCTCCCACTGCTACACCTCCCCTCCCTCTCCCTCCCCCTCCCTCTCCCTCCCCCTCCCCCTCCCCTCTCCATCCCACCCATCCCCTCTCTCTCTTGCCTCCCATCCCAAAACAGTACACACAGCAATCCCCACAACTCAACTAGTTCACACATTCCCCTCCCAAACTCCCAATGTGCCCAAACCCCCCTCCCCCCAACTCTAACTCCTCTCCCCCTCCCCACAGTCCAACTAACCATAGCTAATATCCCCAAAGGGATAGATCACAGTCCACACTTCCAGGCTGCCCCCTTCGCAGCAATGTGGGGGAAAAGGGGGAAAACACCTGTGACTACCACTCTAATAAGTCGCTCTCAAAGATGCCCATCCAGTGAATCCAGTTTCCAACTTCCGTCGCTTCTTCAACATAAGAACATAAGATATGCCATACTGGGTCAGACCAAGGTCCATCAAGCCCAGTATCCTGTTTCCAACAGTGGCCAATCTAGGTCATACGTACCTAGCAGTATCCCCAAAAGACACAGGTTCCACAGTGCTTGTATTGGGTCACGCATTGATATCCTGGGTCCCTTTTTAATAATGGTTTATGGACCTTTCCTCCAGGAACTTGTTCAAACCTTTTTTAAACCCAGCTACAATAACAGCTCTTACTACATCCTCCGGTAACAAATTCCAGAGTTTGGTTACACGTTGAGTGAAAAAATATTTTCTCTTATTTGTCTTAGATAGTTTACCCTGTAGCTTCATTTCTCCAGGACCAAGCAGGAAGTCAGTCCTCACATATGGGTGACATTGACGCTGATGAAGCCCCAGCGGAGCATTTCCCCAGCTTTCTATGAAAGCCTTTGGGAATGCAGGCACGCATGCGCGGTTCCCTTCCCGCCTAAAGGTGCCATCTTACCCCAGTCTCTCTTTTTCCGAGAAGCCCACCGGACGTGCGTCCTGTCATCCCGGATAAAAGTTTCATTTTTTCGGCAATTCTCGCTATTTTTTCTTCCCGGTTCAACGCCGATTCCCCTCCCGCCGGGTTTGGTACACCGGTATCGAGCCTGATTCTTCTTTTTCGGTATTTGCCCTTCGTGGCTGGCGTTCGCGCCCTTTTTTCATTTTTCCCTGGATGGCCGGTCCTTTGACCTCGCGGGGACTCTTTTTTCCCCCCGATGGCTTCCAGCGGTTTCAAGAAGTGTGATCGGTATAAGAAGTTAATGTCTCTCACCGACACACACGACTGCTGCCTTCGGTGCCTCGGTCCTGATCACGACCCTAAGACGTGTGGACCATGTGGGAAGATGTCTTCCAAGGCACTGCGAAGTCGCCAGCAGCAGAAAGAAAGGCTTTTCTTGGACTCAGCCTCCGGCCGGGCCCAGACCTCGCCTGAGGCCTCGACATCTCGGGATTCGGATCCAGAGCGCCGTCAAAGCTCCTCAGACAGGGGGTCCCCCGACCGGGAACAAAAGAGGAAGAAGCGGCTCGTGAGGGCGTCGTCGGAGGAGGTCCCTGGCTCCTCGAGGGCCAGGTCTAAGACCCCCGAACGTCGCACTCGGCCCGTGGAACAAGAGAAGCCTGCCAAAGGTCCTCGCGTGGAGCCGGAGTCTGCTGGACACGTAAGCCCTGTGGTCCTCGAGGACTCTCCTCCCAGAGAGCCGACATCGGGCCCGGCGCCGCCGGGGCCCGAGTCGGTGGCTGCTGCATCTCCCGAGCTGAGTCTCAGGATGACAGCCTTGGAGAGCAGACTATCTGCCTTCATGGAGCAGCAGGTGGCACTGATGGCCAGCCTGTCTGGCGCATCTTCCCCGACCACCGGGACATCGACATCGAAGTCGACCCCGGAGACCGAGCTGATACTCGAGTCCATCATGGCTCGAAGTCGACCTCGGTCGCGGTCTCCCTCGACCTCCAGTTCGGGACCGAGGGCGTCGATGCTGGTGCCTCCGGCGTCGGGGCGGGTGCCCCAGGGCCCCGCGGGGTCAGACCCTGATTCCTCGTCGGACGAGTCCGCCTGGGAAACGGAGGGTGAGGAGTCTCCCGACACATTCAAGACTCGGTGCGTCCCCTCGGACTCGCCACAGTCTGAGCCCCGGAGTAGATCCCCTCCGGAGGACACCCGGTTCTCGGCGTTTTTCCGGGATATGGCCACCGCGTTGGCTAGTCCGGCGGACCCCGAGGAAGAGCCTCGAGCTGAGGAGCTCGAGGCCGTACAGTACGACTCTCCTCTGAAGGAGGCCTTTACTGTCCCGGTTCCTCCGATGCTGGAACGGCTCCTCTTCCGGATGTGGGAGGCACTGGCCTTGGCGCTGGTTCTAAGCAAGCGAGTCGATTCAATTTATCGACTCCGGAAGAGCCCTGGTTTTCAGAAGGTGCAGCTACCATACCATTCCATGGTGGTGGAATTGGCCATGCATCGTCTGAAAAGCCAGAAGATGCACTCTGTGGTGGCCCCCGGCAGGGAGGCCCGGAACCTCGATGGTGTAGGTAGAAACTGCTTCCAGGGCTCGATGCTTGCTTGCCGTGTCCAGTCTTACCAGCTGTACATGGGCATGTACTTGCGAGACCTGGCCAAGGAGTTGGCCGGGTTCTCTGCTGATCTCTCCGGAGAACCCTTGCAGAGATTTAAGTCCTTGTCCTCGGGGATTCGGGACTGCTCGAAGTTTATGTCCCGCGCCGCCTACGATGGCTTCGAGGCTTCGGCCCGAGTTGCGGCAGCTGGCATCGCGGCTGGACGCCAGGCATGGCTGCAGTCATCGGACCTTGAGCCATGGGTTCAGGACAAGTTGGTCGATGTCCCTTGCCGAGGTAAAAACCTTTTTGGCAAGCCCATGGTCGAGAAGGCCGCACAGCTCGAGACTGAGCACCTTACAAGGACAAGGCTGTCTAGGAAGACCTCTACCCCTTCTCACAATAAGAAGGCCTCGGGTAAGAAGCCCTTTTACCCGAGGAAGGGGCACTGCCTACAAACAGTACCCTCAGTATCAGGCTGCCCAAGCTGCACCCCAGGGTCAGCAAGCCAAGGGGCAGGGTAATGGGCCCCGTAGGCAGAGGACCCCCAAGCCTCCGGCCCCTGCTCCCACTCAGCAGGGTGGGGGTTTTTGACTCCTTGAGCGTAGCCTCTCAGTCCCTGCTCTCCCAACCCTGCACAGGAGGTCGCCTCGCCCTCTTTGCCCACCAGTGGCCCCACATAACTGGAGACAGTTGGGTGTTGAACGTAGTCAAAAGAGGCTATGCACTCCATTTTCACCAACTGCCTCCGCCATACTTTTCAGGGGAGCCTCCAAGGCCTCCCCTTCACACAGATCTTCTCCTTCAAGAGCTTGAAGGTCTGTTGGTGGACAGGGCGGTGGAGCCTGTGCCTCCCCACTTGCAAGGTCAAGGGTTCTACTCCAGGTATTTCCTGGTACCCAAGAGAACCGGTGGCCTTCGACCTATTCTGGGTCTCAGGAACCTAAACTAGTTCCTAGAGAAAGAAAAGTTCAAGATGCTTACTCTTGGAACACTTCTGCCCTACCTCCAGCAGGGAGATTGGCTATACTCCTTAGATCTAAAGGATGCGTACACTCACATCCTCATTCATCCAGACCACAGAAAGTACCTCAGGTTCATTGTGGGAGGAAATCATTATCAGTACAGAGTACCGCCCTTTGGCCTAACCTCCGCTCCCAGAGTCTTTACCAAATGCCTGGCAGTGGTGGCGGCCTACCTGAGAAATCAGGGAATCTTTGTCTTCCCTTATCTGGACGACTGGCTCATCAGGGGTCAGACGTGCCAGAAGGCCCGACAGGACACTCTCAGAACTATTGCTCTTCTTCAGAGCTTGGGATTTGTAATAAACTTCGCAAAGTCCACTTTGCTCACCTCACAGAACTTGGAGTTCATAGGGGCAAGGCTGGACTCTGCCCTGGCAAAGGCATTCTTGCCAGCAGACAGAGCCCAAAGACTGATGGACTTGGCAAATCAGTTTCTCAGCGGGTCAGTGGTCTCCGCCAGACTCTGCCTGAGGCTGCTTGGCCACATAGCTTCGACAGTTCATGTCACCCCGAATGCCAGGCTCCATATGCGGCCTGCACAATGGTGCCTTCGGAGTCAATGGTCTCAGGCCACAGGCCGCCTCAGAGACAGAATAAGGGTGTTCAAACCATTTCTGGACTCCCTCAGCTGGTGGCTGCACCCACCCAATCTTCTGAAAGGGGTACCCTTTCAAATTCCTGCGTACACAGTGGTGCTGACCACAGACTCCTCCCTGCAGGGCTGGGAAGCTCATTGTCTGAACAAGTGCACCCAAGGCCTGTGGTCTCCTTGGGAGGCGGCACAGCAGATCAATCTCCTGGAACTCATGGCTATTCGATTAGTGCTCAAAGCTTTCTCTCCTACCCTGGCTCATCAGTCTGTCCTGGTTCAGACAGACAACCAAGTGACCATGTTTTATGTGAACAAACAGGGCAGGACTGGGTCCAGACTCCTTTGTCGGGAGGCACAGGACCTTTGCTCCTTTGCCCTCAAGCACAACATGCTCCTCAAGGCTGTGTACCTTCCAGGCCAGGAGAACTTCCTAGCGGACAGGTTGAGCAGGATTTTACAGCCCCACAAGTGGCAGCTGCATCCTTTGGTAGTTCAGAAGATCTTCCTAAAATGGGGTCTTCCTTTGATAGATCTCTTTGCCAGTCCACTGAACAAGCAACTGCCAAAGTTCTGCTCCAGGCAACCGCATCCTCTGCGGATAGCAGCAGATGCTTTTCTGATTCCATGGTCTCAGGGCCTCCTGTATGCGTTTCCTCCCACGCCCTTGGTGGCCCGAACTCTGTTCAAGATTCTTCAGGACAAGGCCTCGGTCCTGCTGGTGGCTCCCAGGTGGCCCAGACAGCCTTGGTTTCCACTTCTGCTTCAGCTGGCGGTGGATCCTCCACTGCCTCTGGGGCTGCAACCCGACCTTCTCTCTCAGGATCAGGGTTCCCTTCTGCACCCCAATCTCAAGGCTCTCAATTTGATGGCCTGGAAGCTGCAAGGGTAGTTTTGGCTCCCTGGGGCCTCCCTCAGGAAGTTGAGGAGGTTGTCCTAGCCTCTAGGATGCAATCCACTAGGAAAACCTATGCTCTCAAATGGAAAAGGTTTTCTCTCTGGTATCAGCTACGTACAGAGGATCCTTTCTCCTGTACTGTCCCAGTAGTGCTTAGTACTTACTGCACTTATCAAATCAGGTACTTAAGTCCAATTCTGTTCGGGTCCACCTCTCAGCTCTAGCAGCTCACCACTCACTGGTGGAAGGACATTCTCTGTCGGTTCACCCCTTGGTGTCCCGCTTTCTCAGGGGCTTGCTTTTGCTCAAGCCTCTAATCCGTCGTCCTGCTCCTGAGTGGGAGTTGAATGTGGTCTTGCAGCAGCTGACTCGTCCACCCTTTGAGCCGATGGCTACTTGCCCTCTACGCTTCCTGTCTTGGAAGACACTCTTCTTAGTAGCCCTTACCTCGGCTAGGCGTGTGAGTGAGCTTCAGGCCCTGGTCTGTGATAGGCCTTACACTCGCTTCTATAGGAGCAGGGTAGTCCTTAGGACTCATACAGAGTTCCTCCCAAAAGTTGTCTCTTCCTTCCACCTTAACCAAGAGGCGGTTCTTCCAACATTCTTCCCTAGGCCTCATGCAAGCCAGGATGAAGCAGTCCTGCATACTGTAGGAGGGCCTTATCCTTCTACCTTGACCGTACGCAGAGGCATAGAAGGGCTACTCAGCTCTTCGTATCCTTTGACCCCAATAACTTGGGATTGGCTGTGTCCAAGCGTACCTTGTCCATCTGGGTGGCTGATTGTATCACCTGGGCTTACAAGGCGGCTGACCTTCCTTTGCAGGGTCTGGTCACGGCCCACCGTGTCAGGGCAATGGCTGCCTCAGTGGCTCATCTCCGCTCTGTGCCCTTGGTAGACATCTGCAGGGCTGCAACTTGGTCTTCAAGCCAGACTTTTGCGGCCCATTACTGTCTGGAGAGGGAGTCCCGTAGGGACAGTGCTTTTGGCCAAGCAGTACTCCGGAATCTCTTTGAGGTTTAGGCAACTCCTGCCCTCTGTTGGGCTACCGGTGGAGGTTGTGTCTGTGAAAAGCCTTTCTTTGCTGCTTGGACTAGAGGGAGTTCTCTTGTTCAGCCTGGGTTCCTCGGTAGCCCAGAGCTAGGGAGTCACCCATATGTGAGGATTGACTTCCTGCTTGGTCCTGGAGAGAGAGTAGTTACTCACCTGTAACAGGTGTTCTCCAGGAGCAGCAGGAATCAGTCCTCACAACCCTCCCCTGGGAGTTGCAGTTGTATATAGTTTATTTTTTTCATTTTTGTGTGCTGTTCTTAGCTATGTCATTTGACTGGGGTAAGATGGCACCTTTAGGCGGGAAGGGAACCGCGCATGCATGCCCGCATTCCCAAAGGCTTTCATAGAAAGCTGGGGAAATGCTCCGCTGGGGCTTCATCGGCGTCGATGTCACCTATATGTGAGGACTGATTCCTGCTGCTCCTGGAGAACACCTGTTACAGGTGAGTAACTACTCTGTACATGTCCCCTAGTCTTTCTATATTCTGATAGCGTAAACAATTGATCTACGTTTATCCGTTCCATGCCATTCATTATGTGATAAAGAAGCTTATCAGGACCTAGAAGAGAGGGGTAAAAAGAAGGAGTTTACCTTAATAAAGGGACCCATTTTAAAAGGTCCAGGACTTAAAACTCCATTTGCTCCTAGAAATCCAGTAATTCCTGGCTACAATGAGGAACAGAGTGCCCCTAGTGGTAGAAAGGATAGGGAATACAGGGCCAGGGTAAGGAACCCTTACGTCACTGTATCCCGTAATCACACAGCTGCCACGAAGGAGTTTGATCTTTCTCACCTGAGAGGGTGGAGCAGGAGCCTGAGGGGTTTAAGTTTAGCTCAGTTAGGTCAGAGAGACCAAGTCAGAGAGCAGTAGAGAGAGGAGCAGGACGACGAAGAGGGACAAGCAGGACACATGGAGAGGAATTGGAAGGACTCCTGAGACCAGAGAGTGCGGTAACTGCTAACTGGAGGGAAAGAGAGAGCAGATGTTTTTCCTACTCCAGGAATGGAGCAGTGAGAGCCAGAGGCACTAATTGGAGAACAGGACGTGCTAGATGGTGGCCAGAGCATGTAAGAAGTGAAGCTACTACAGGCTTTGATCAAGGTATGAGTCCCATAAGCTTAGCTAATAAGGAGCAATATGCTTTAACCCTAATAGAAACAGAGACAGCTTTAACCCTAATAGAAAGCAGTCAAGTAAGCTATCTGAATCTGAGCTGGAGAGTGAACCCATGGAATTAGGGGAGCCAGATTTACCTTGTGAAGAAGGGGTCTCATACATGGACTGCTCTGCATGCCAGTCTGCCAATTAAAGAATGATTGCTAGTGATGTCAACCGTAGAGAGAAGTCTCCAGTGTCCAAAGCCTTGAGAGCTGTGTTTACTTGTTAAAGTTCTAAGCTCAGGAAAAGTGTTACGCAGTGAAAAGCTGAAGCTTCCTGATTGTCTTTTGAGAAACAGCTGTGAGCAGTGCAGAGCTCCTTTGATGCCATTTCAACTGAAGGAAGTTAAGAAATGCTTTTGGTTTGTCTAACTGCTGAGAAAACCTGGAAAAGAGTTTTATTGCTTCTATGAATTGGACTATCTGTATGAAGTGCTGAGTTTAGGCATACAAGATAGCCACGTATTTGCTCTGAACTGAAAAGGAAAAGAAACATGGTTTAAAAGTTTCTTTCTGTTTGTTTTGATCTTCACTGCAAGCTCTGCTGAAGACAGGTGTTGCTAATTAAGGCTGAGGGAAGCTGGTTTGTTTCAATTCAAGTTATCCTGTTATAAATTGCAAGAATTCCTGGATGAAAATATCTTTAAAAGGTGGATCTGTGAACCTAGCGTGTCTTATTTTGTGCTAATGAATAAATTGCACTCACTCAAACCCAACTACAAAGAAGGTGTTTTTTTCATCTGAGCCCAAGTGATATCTAACTGAACTACTTTTCCCAGAATGCATGTAAAGGCATCCAGTTAGAAAAAGGCCAGACGTTGAAGCACCACAGTGACAAAAATAAATCCACGCCCCCCATACCAAGGTAAGGGGCTAAGGGCGTGACAATTAATTTATAGACCTCTATCATATCTTCTCTCAACCGTCTCTTTTCCAGGTTGAAGAGCCCTAACCTTTGTAGCCTCTCTTCGTAGGAGTAGCCTTCCATCCACTTTACCATTTTGGTGGCTCTTCTTTGTACCTTTTCTAATAACGCTATATCCTTTTTAAGATACGGCAACCAGAATTGCACACACTATTCAAGGTGCGGTCATACCATGGAATGATACAGAGGCATTATAATATCCTTTGTTTTATTTTCCATTCCTTTCCTTATGATACCTAGCATTCTATTTGCTTTCTTGGGCGCCGCTGCACACTTGGCGGAGGGTTTTAACATGTTATCCACGATGACTCCTAAATCTTTTTCCTGGGTAGTGGTTCCCATTGTGGAACCTTGCATCGTTTAACCATAGTGTGGGTTGTTCTTTCCTAAGTGCATAACTTTGCACTTGTCCACATTAAATTTCATCTACCATTTGGATGCCCAGTCTTCCAATTTATCCAGATCCTCCTGCAGTTTTCCACAGTCCTCTTGGGCTTTAACAACTTTAAACAGTTTTGTGTCGTCTGCAAATTTGATAACCTCACTAGTTATTCCCTTTTCCAGGTCATTTATGAATATGTCAAAAAGTAGCGGACCCAGTACAGATCCCTGGGGTACACCACTATTCACCTTTTTCCATTGGGAAAATTGGCCATTTAGCCCTACCCTCTGCTTTCTATCTTTTAACCCGTTCCCGATCCACAATAGTACACTGCCTCCTATCCCATGACTTTTTAGTTTTGCCAAAAGTCTTTGATGAGGGACCTTGTCAAAGACTTTCTGAAAGTTTAGATACACTATATCAACCGACTCACCTTTCTCCACCTGTTTATTCACACTTTCAAAAAAACATAACAGATTAGTAAGACAAGATCTTCCTTGTCTAAAGCCATGTTGTCTGTCTCCCATTAGGCCATGACTATCTACATACTGTGTAATTTTGTTCTTTATGATGGTTTCTACCATTTTCCCTGGTACTGATGTCAGGCTCACCGGTCTGTAATTTCCCGGATCACCCCTGGAACCCTTTTTAAAAATTGGCGTTACATTGGCGATCCTCCAATCTTCAGGTATTACAGATGATTGTAATGAAAGTTCACAGATTACTAATAGCAGGTCTGCAATCTCATAGTTCAGTTCTTTCAACACTCTTGGATGTATACCATCCAGTCCAGGTGATTTGCTACTATTCAGTTTATCAGATAGCGCTACACCAGTAAGATGTATTACAACTATTTCTCTCAGTTCCTCTGCAGTATCACCTTTAAATACCACTTCAGTCTTGGGTAACATCCCTACATCTTCCTCAGTAAAGACTGAAGCAAAGAATTCATTCAGTCTCTCCGCTATAGCCTTGTCTCCTTTTACTGCCCCATTTACCCCTCTATCATCTAATGGTCCAATTGACTCTCTCACAGGCCTTTTGCTACGAATGTAGTTGAAAAAGTCTTTATTTCGTGTTTTTGCTTCCGTAGCAAGTTCCTTCTCAAATTCTCGCTTTGCCTGCCTTATCAATGCTTTGCATTTAACTTGCCAGTGCTTGTGCTGTTTCCAGTTTTCGTCGTTTGGCTCTTTTTTCCATTTCCTGAAAGATGCTTTTTTGGCAGCAACAACCTCTCTGACCTCACCTTTAAACCATGCTGGCAGTTTTTTGGACTTTCTTCCACTTTTCTTAATGCATGGAATACAGCTGGTCTGGGCTTCCAGGATAGTATTTTTAAACAATACCCAAGCTTGATGTAAGTCTTTAACCTTTGCAACCGCTCCTTTTAGTTTTTTCTTAACTATATTCCTCATTTTATCATAGTCTCCCTTTCGAAAGTTAAAAGGTAGTACTGTGGATTTCTTTACTATCCCTCCTCCACTAATTAAATCAAACATGATCATGCTATGATCACTATTGCCAAGTGATCCCATCACCCTTATTTCTTGCACCAGATCTGGTGTTCCACTAAGGACTAGGTTCAGTATGGCTTCCCCTCTGGTCAGTTCATGAACCAGCTGCTCCAAGAAGCAGTCATTTATTTCATCTAGAAACTTTATCTCCCTAGCATGTCCTGCCGTGACACTGACCCAGTCGATACCGGGGTAATTGAAATCACCCATTATTACTACTCTGCTGTAACTTTTGTTAGCTTCCTTGATCTCTTTAAGCATTTCATTATCCATTTGTTCATTCTGGCCAGGCGGTCGATAGTAGGAACCAACCAAGAACGTGGCAGAGAGTACAAAAAAACGCCTTTATTAGTCCAGGGGATGAGTGTCGCCGACCCAACACAGGCCGTGTTTCGTAAGAAACGTCTTCAGGGGTATATGGCTCTAACACACATAAATACATTAACATCAAAAAAGAAAATAATTAAAACCGTTCGTTAATTAAAAAACAATCAAAAATTAATATACAAAACTCGCAAATGTTAAAATATAAAAAAAGCTTATATAAATAATTAGGGAACATCCATCACAAATATGTTGTTTCCATAAATAATGACATATATATAAAAATATTATCTATAAACTATGACAGATTAATAATAAATGATTATAAATAAGTATAAAACAAAATGACAACAATAATGAACATCAAAAATGCATAAAAACTATAAAACAAGCACAATAGTTAATCATAAAACAAATCTAAAATGTCATTTTAAATACCTCATAAAAAAACAACTTCAAAATGCTACAAAAAAAGTGAGAATAAAAAGAACAAGAACAATGGCCATAAAGAACAGGAGAGGAAACAATAATGGAGCTATGTACTAAAAATAAATGTTATTAAAATTATATAGTACAATAAATAAAAACAATAATTAAAAACGATAAGAAACAAAACAATCAATAAAAGACATCAATAAAAATAATCAATGAAAACAGAGGAACATGAGAAAGCAGGAGCAGATCAGGCAGATTAATCGAACCTTATTGTCCATATCATAGAGATATTACTTATGAATATACTAATAAATAATTTTGAAAATGAATTAGATAAAAACAATAAAACCTACCACTATGTTGTGTACTAAGAGGGCACAACCATGGATTTCGAAAGGGACCCCATATGGATCATAAACCTTAAAAACATGAATAAATAAATAATTGTTTCATAAAAAAGAACTCAATTTTTATAATACTAATAAAATGCAAATGTTTCATTTTAAAATGAAGGTATACAACAGACATATTTAAAATTAAAAAATTAATAAATTAAAAAGGAGGAAAAAGGGACTTTTCTAAAAAGCATTCTTCTAAATGCACCAATTATAACTTAAAAAAAAAACACTTTATGGTTGTACACCGCTGGAATTTCAATCCATAGAGATTCTACAGCAAATTTTGTTTCCTGCAAAACTTTAATCCTTTCTGACTCAATGCCCTCTCTAACATAGAGTGCAACCCCTCCTCCAATTTGATCAGTTCTATCATTACGATATAGTTTGTATCCAGGTATCACAGTGTCCCACTGGTTATCCTTCTTCCACCATGTCTCTGAGATTGCAATCATATCTAACCTCTCATTTAGTGCTATATATTCTAATTCTCCCATCTTATTGTTTAGACTTCTATCATTTGCATACAAGCATTTCAGAGACTGTATTTTATTAATATTAATCTGGCTATTGGTAGGCATGGGTAATTTGGAATCTTTACGTTCTCCAGGACCAAGCAAGAAGTCAGTCCTCACATATGGGTGTCATCGGCGCCGATGAAGCCCCAGCGGAGCATTTCCCCAGCCTTCTATGAAAGCCTTTGGGAATGCAGGCACGCATGCGCGGTTCCCTTCCCGCCTAAAGGTGCCATCTTGCTCAGTCTCTTTTTTTCCGTGAAGCCAACCGGACGTGTGTCCAGTTTTCCAGGTTAAAATTATACTTTTCAGCGATTTTTTGCTCTTTTTCTACCGGTTCGACGCCGGTTCCCCTCCCGCCTGGTTCGGTACACCGGTATCGAGCCCGATTCCTCTTTTTCAGTTTTTGCCCTTCGTGGCTGGCGTTCGCACCCTTTTTTCTCTTTTTCCCTGGAAGGCCGGTCTTTTGACCTCGCAGGGACTCTTTTTTCCCCCGATGGCTTCCAGTGGTTTTAAGAAGTGTGATCGGTGTAAGAAACTAATGTCTTTCACCGACACACACGACTGCTGCCTTCGGTGCCTGGGCCCCGACCACGATCCTAAACGTGCGGGGCCTGTGGAAAAATGTCTTGCAAGGCACTACGAAGTCGCCAGCAGCAAAAGGAAAGGCTTTTCTCGGACTCGGCCTCCGGCCAGGCCCGGACCTCGTCTGAGGCCTCGACATTTATTTATTATTTATTTATTACAGTTTCTTATATACCGCGCTATTTAGAATCAGCGCGGTTTACATCATAACATAACGACCATAACGACAAACTGTCAGGTTTTACATTGAACAGGAGTACAAACTTGGATAACCGGGTTAACTATATACATAAGCTATCTACACTGAAGATAAAAATTGTAAGGGCCTTTCTAGATTGGGTCATTTCTTGGGAGGGATATCTAGTTCAATTGCTGTCTGGGAAGTATTGGAGGAAAAGGTGGGTTTTGAGAGCCTTCCTGAACTGATATAGATTGGTAATGGCCCTAATGTCGGGGGGTAGAGTGTTCCAGCATCTCGGGATTCCGATCCCGAGCGCCGTCGAAGCTCCTCGGACAGGGGGTCCCCCGACCGGGAACGCAAGAGGAAGAAACGGCTCGCGAGGGTGTCGTTGGAAGAGATCCCTGGCTTCTCGAGGGTCAGGTTTAAGACCCCCGACCCGGGCCTGTGGAACCGGAGAAGCCTGCTAAAGTTCCTCGTGTGGAGCCGGAGTCTGCTGGACACGTAAGCCCCGTAGTCCTCGTGGACTCTCCTCCCAGTGAGCCGACGTCGGGCCCGGTGCCACCGGGGCCCGAGTCGGTGGCTGCTGCGTCTCCCAAGCTGAGTCTCAGGATGACAGCCTTGGAGAGCAGAATGTCTGCCTTCATGGAGCAGCAGCGGGCACTGATGGCCAGCCTGTCTGACGCATCTGCTCCGACCACCGAGACATCGACGTCGAAGTCAACCCTGGAGACCGAGCCGATACTCGAGTCCATCGTGGCTCGGAGTCCACCTCGTTCGCGGTCCCCCTCGACCTCCCGTTCGGGACTGAGGGCGTTGACACCGGTGCTTCCGGCGTCGGGGCGGGTGCTCCAGGGCCCCGCGGGGTTGGACCTCTACTCTTCCTCGGATGAGTCGGCTTGGGAGACGGAGGACGAGGAGTCTCCTGACACCTTTAAGACTCGGTGCGTCCCTTCGGACTCACCGCAGTCTGAGCCCCGGAGTAGGTCCCCCCCCCCCCGGTGGACACCAGGTTCTCGGAGTTCGTCCGGGATATGGCCACTGCCTTGGCTATTCCGGCAGATCCCGAGGAAGAGCCTCGAGCTGAAGAGCTCGAGGCGCTGCAGTATGACTCTCCTCCGAAGGAGGCCTTTACTGTCCCGGTTCCTCCGATGCTGGAACGGCTCCTCTTCCGTATGTGGGAGGCACCGGCCTCGGCGCCGGTTTTTAGCAAGCGAGTCGATTCGATTTATCGACTCCGGAAGAGCCCTGGTTTTCAGAAGGCACAGCTACCACACCATTCCATTGTTGTGGAATCGGCCATGCATCGTCTGAAGAGTCAGAAGATGCACTCCGCGGTGCCTCCTGGCAGGGAGGCCCGAAACCTAGATGGCGTCGGTAGAAAGTGTTTTCAGGGCTCGATGCTTGCTTGCCGTGTCCAGTCTTACCAGCTGTACATGGGCATGTACTTGCGGGATCTGGCCAAGGAGTTGGCCGGATTCTCTGCTGGTCTCTCCGGGGAACCCTTGCAGAGATTTAAGTCCTTGTCCTCGGGGATTCGGGACTGCTCGAAGTTCATGTCCCGCGCCGCCTACGATGGTTTCGAGGCTTCGGCCTGAGTTGTGTCAGCCGGCATCGCGGCTGGACGCCAGGCATGGCTGCAGTCATCGGACCTCGAGCCATGGGTTCAGGACAAGTTGGTCGATGTCCCTTGCTGAGGTAAAAACCTTTTTGGCAAGCCCATGACCGAGAAGGCCGCTCAGCTCGAGACCGAGCACCTCACCCGGACAAGGCTGTCGAGGAAGACCTCTGCCCCTTCTCATAAAAAGAAGGGCTCGGGTGAAAAGCCCTTTTACCCGAGGAAGGGAACTGCCTACAAACAGTACCCACAATATCAGGCTGCCCAAGCTGCCCCCCAGGGTCAGCAAGCCAAGGGGCAGGGTAATGGGCCCCGTAGGCAGAGGACCCCAAGCCTCAGGCTCCTGCTACCACTCCGCAGGGTGGGGGCTTTTGACTCCTTGAGCATAGCCTCTCCTCCACTGCTCTCCCAACCCAGCACAGGAGGTCGTCTCGCCCTCTTTGCCCACCAGTGGCCCCTTATCTCTGGGGACAGTTGGGTGCTGGAGATAATCCACAAGGGATATGCCCTCCATTTCCACCAACTGCCTCCCCCATATTTTCCAGGGGAGCCTCCAAGGCCTCCTCTGCACACAGACCTTCTCCGTCAGGAGCTTCAGGGTCTGTTGGTGGACAGGGCGGTGGAGCCTGTGCCTCCCCACTTGCAAGGTCACGGATTCTACTCCAGGTATTTCCTGGTGCCCAAAAGGACCGGTGGCCTTCGCCCCATTCTGGACCTCAGGAACTTCAACACATTCCTAGTGAAAGAAAAGTTCAAGATGCTCACTCTTGGAACCCTTCTGCCCTTCTCCCTTCTCCGGCAGGGAGATTGGCTATGCTCCATAGATCTAAAGGATGCATACACTCACATCCTCATTCATCCAGACCACAGAAAGTACCTAAGGTTCATCTTGGGAGGACACCATTATCAGTACAGAGTGCTGCCTTTCGGCCTCACCTCCGCCCACAGAGTCTTTACAAAGTGCTTAGCAGTGGTGGCGGCCTACCTGAGAAATCAGGGCATCTTTGTCTTACCCTATCTGGACGACTGGCTCATCAGAGGTCAGACAAGTCAGGAGACCAATCAAGCCACCCTCAAGACCATTGCTCTTCTGCAATGTCTGGGGTTTGTCATAAACTTCGCAAAGTCCACTTTGCTCCCTTCCCAGAACATGGAGTTCATAGGGGCAAGGTTGGACTCTTTCCTGGCAAAGGCATTCTTGCCAGAAAACAGAGCCCGAAGGTTGATGGCCTTGGCAAGTCAGTTTCTCAGCAGGTCCCTGGTCTCTGCCATACTCTGCCTGCGGCTTCTAGGCCTCATGACTTCGACAGTACATGTGACCCCCAATGCTAGACTCCATATGAGGCCTGCACAATGGTGCCTTCGTACTCAGTGGTCACAGGCCACAGGCAGCCTCAGAGACAGGATAAGGGTGTCCAGACCATTTCTGCACTCCCTCAACTGGTGGCTACACCCACCCAATCTGCTGAAAGGGGTGCCCTTTCAGATTCCAGGTTACACAGTGATGCTAACAACAGATGCCTCCCTGCAAGGCTGGGGAGCGCATTGTCTGGGCAAGTGCACCCAGGGTCTCTGGTCTCCTTGGGAAGCTGCACAGCAGATCAATCTCCTCGAACTCAGAGCTATTCGATTAGCACTCAAAGCTTTCACTCCTACCCTGGCTCAACAGTCTGTCCTGATTCAGACAGACAACCAAGTTGCCATGTTTTATGTGAACAAGCAGGGTGGAACTGGGTCCAGAATCCTTTGTCGGGAAGCTCAGGACCTTTGTTCTTTTGCCCTCAAGCACAACATGCTCCTCAGAGCTGTGTACCTTCCAGGCCAGGACAACTACCTGGCAGACAAGTTAAGCAGGATACTGCAGCCCCACGAGTGGCAGCTGCATCCTTCAGTGGTTCAGAACATCTTCCTGAAATGGGGTCTCCCTTTGATGGATGTCTTTGCCAGTCCCATGAACAAGCAACTGCCAAAGTTCTGCTCCGGGCAACCACATCCTCTGCAGATAGCAGCGGATGCTTTTCTGATATCTTGGTCTCAGGGCCTCCTCTATGCGTTTCCTCCCACGCCCTTGGTGGCCCGAACCCTATTCAAGATTCTCCAGGACAAGGCCTCGGTCCTGCTGGTAACTCCCAGGTGGCCGAGACAGCCTTGGTTTCCTCTTCTGCTTCAACTGGCGGTAGATCCTCCACTGCCTCTGGGGTTGCAACCCGACCTTCTCACACAGGACCAGGGTTCCCTTCTGCACCCCAATCTCAAATCTCTCAATTTGATGGCCTGGAGGCTGCAAGGTTAGTTTTGGCTCCCTGGGGCCTACCTCAGGAAGTTGAGGAGGTTGTCCTAGCCTCTAGGAAACAGTCCACTAGGAAAACCTATGCTCTCAAGTGGAAGAGGTTTTCTGTGGTGTCACCTACGTACAGAGGATCCTTTCTCCTGTACTGTGCCAGTAGTTCTTCAGTACTTACTGCACTTATCCAATCAGGGACTTAAATCCAATTCTGTTCGGGTCCACCTCTCAGCTCTAGCAGCTCACCACTCATTGGTAGAGGGGCACTCTCTATCTGGTCACCCCTTGGTGTCCCGCTTTCTCAGGGGCTTGCTTTTGCTCAATCCTCCCATCCGTCCTCCTGCCTCTGAGTGGGAGCTGAATGTGGTCTTGCAGCAACTGACTCGCCCACCTTTTGAGCCGATGGCTACTTGTCCACTACGCTTCCTCTCCTGGAAGACACTCTTCCTGATAGCCCTTACCTCGGCTAGGCGAGTAAGTGAGCTTCAGGCCCTGGTCTGTGACAGGCCTTCCACCAGGATTTATAGGAACAGGGTAGTCCTCAGGACTCATCCAAAGTTCCTCCCTAAGGTTGTCTCCTCTTTCCACCTCAATCAGGAGGTGGTTCTTCCGACATTCTTCCCTAGGCCTCATGCTAGCCAGGCTGAAGCAGTCCTGCATACCCTGGACTGTAGGAGGGCCTTATCCTTCTACCTTGACCGTACGCAGGGGCATAGAAGGGCTACTCAGCTCTTCGTATCCTTTGACCCCAATAGGTTGGGGTTGGCTGTGTCCAAGCGTACCTTGTCCATCTGGGTGGCTGACTGTATCACCTGGGCTTACAAGGCGGCTGACCTTCCTTTGCAGGGTAGGGTCACGGCCCATCGTGTCAGGGCAATGGCTGCCTCAGTGGCTCATCTCCGCTCTGTGCCCTTGGTAGACATCTGCAGGGCTGCAACTTGGTCTTCAAGCCAGTCTTTTGGGGCCCATTACTGTCTAGAGAGGGAGTCCCGTAGGGACAGTGCTTTTGGCCAGGCAGTACTCCGGTATCTCTTTGAGGTTTAGGCAACTCCTGCCCTCTGTTGGGCTACCGGTGGAGGTTGTGTCCTTGAAAAGCCTTTCTTTGCTGCTGAGACTAGAGGGAGTTCTCTTGTTCAGCCTGGGTTCCTCGGTAGCCCAGAGCTGGGGAGTCAACCATATGTGAGGACTGACTTCCTGCTTGGTCCTGGAGAAAGAGTAGTTACTCACCTGTAACAGGTGTTCTCCAGGAGCAGCAGGAATCAGTCTTCACAGCCCTCCTTCCTCCCCTTGGAGTTGCAGTTGTACATAGTTTATTTTTCATTTTTATATGCTGTTCTTAGCTATGTCATTTGACTGAGGTAAGATGGCACCTTTAGGCGGGAAGGGAACCGCGCATGCGTGCCTGCATTCTCAAAGGCTTTCATAGAAAGCTGGGGAAATGCTCCGCTGGGGCTTCATCGGCGCCGATGACACCCATATGTGAGGACTGATTCCTGCTGCTCCTGGAGAACTCCTGTTACAGGTGAGTAACTACTCTCTCTGTCTGCACCATACTCAAGGGCATTTGGGCTACTTTACTCTTTTTTGGAACCTCACTGCTTTCGGTAGTATCCTTCAAGGATACCTTCTTCCGAATCATGCGCTCTTGGGCGACTGTCGGCTATTTTCTAGTTTAAAAGCTTCTCTATCTCCTTTTTAAAGGTTAATGCCAGCAGTCTGGTTCCATCCTGGTTAAGGTGAAGCCTGTTCCTTCGGAAGAGCCCCTCCTTTCCCCAGAGTGTTCCCCAGTTCCTAACAAATCCAAAACCCTCATCCTTGCACCATTGTCTCATCCACGCATTGAGACTCCGGAGCTCTGCCTGCCTTATGGGTCCTGCACATGGAACAGGAAGCATTTCTGAGAACGCTACCCTGGAAGTTCTGGATTTCAATTTCCCACCTAAAAGCTTAAATTTAGCCTCCAGAACTTCCCTACCACATTTTCCTATGTCATTGGTACCGACATGTACCAAGACAGCAGACTCCTCCCCAGCACTATCTAAGATCCTATCTAGGCGGTGTGTGAGGTCCACTACCTTCGCACCAGGCAGGCATGTTACCAGGCGATCCTCACGTCCACCAGCCACCCAGCTATCTACATGCCTAATGATCGAATCACAAACTATAACAGCTGTCCTAACCCTCCCCTCATGGGCACATGGCCCTGGAGAAACATCCTCGGTGCGAGAGGGTTTAACATCACCTGGAGGACAGGTCCTAGTTACAGGATCATGTCCTGCCACACCAGGGTGATGCTCTCCTGCCACGTGACCTCTCTCCTCCATGGCAACAGGGATGTTGCCAGACTGGAGGGGGGACTTCAGGACTATATCCCTGTAGGTCTTGTCCATGTACTTCTCTGTCTTTCTTATGTTTTCCAGGTCTGCTACTCTAGCCTCTAGAGAACGGACTTGTTCCCTGAGAGCAAAGAGCTCCTTGCCCTTAGTGCATACGTAAGACCTCTCACCAACTGGGAGAAAATCATACATGTGACACTCAATGCAAAAGACTGGAAAGCCCCCATCTTGCTGTTGGACTGTTGTTTGCATCTTAGTTTAAAGCTTGTGTTTAGGTCTTAAAATTCTGTATTCACTAAGAGTTGGTGTAGGTGCTTATACTAATAAAAGTGTATCTAATATCTCTAATATACCCTGTTCACCTGAAGCTTAATTAATCTCAGGTCCTCAATGTATGACTGATTTGGATAAAGAGCTGCACCTGAGAGCAGCTCCTTTCCTCTAAGATGTGTAAGTACCTATAAAGCTACAATTACCCCAGGGGCGGGTGGGTGTTGGGGAGGGAGGGAAATAAGACCTATTAAAAGAAGAGGGCTGTTACAAGGTACCCTGTCCTGTACCCTCAGCAGGGGGGGAGGGGGGTAGTCCCTCAGGTAGGCTAGAGCAGGAAAAAAAGTTTAAAACACAGCAGGTTCTGAGGACAGAGCAGGGAGAGATATTTAATTTAAATTAACAGTTAAGCTGGCTACCTCACAAAAGCCACTTAGTTGAGAGAGGCAAGGTAAGTTATACAGCTGAGTAGCTGCAGTGCAAAACGAAAGGGAACAGGGGAGGTGAAGTAGCACACCAATAAGACAACAATAAATAAATATATAAATAATCAAATAGACAGCTAGAACTCACAGCAGAGTTGTCACAGGATTTAAATATCCACCTCTCTAGCAGAGCACTGTGAGGGCACTGCTCTTCCCAGAGCAGAGAGAGGCATACGTACTCTATCGTATGTCCTCTATTCTGTCATAGCGTGTAACATCTGTCCAAGCCAAGCGCTAGTTCTCTTAGTCCTTCTCCTGCATCTTCTTCTGCTGCAGAGTGGCAATGAACTTCTGTGCTGCCAAGGCTTGCTCAAACGTGTACCCTGCCCCCTTATGAAATATTCTCAGGATGGCTGGGTAACTCAAAGCAAAGCATATGCCACTTTTTGCCAGCTCTGTACATAGTGGCGAAAATTCTTTCCTCTTTGCAGCTAAAGCCGCTGAATAATCCTGAAACAGTATGGTTTTATTTTCCAGTTTTAGGGCTCGCTGCTTCCGGTAGGCCTGCAGGAGTGCTGCTTTGTGCTGGAAATTTAATATCCGCGCTAACACCGGTCTTGGCCTCTCTTTGCCCTACATTCTCTGGCCCAGCCTGTGCGCTCTTTCCACTCTAATTTTCCCTTGCATTTCCACTAGGCCTAGTTTTTTCGGTAGCCATACCTCAAACAAGCCAGGTGGCGCTGCTCTGTCCATGCTCCGGTACTCCCACCAGGCGCAGATTATTTCTTCTGGACCTGTTCTCGAGGTCATCCACCTTGTTAAGCAGGGCCTCATTTTGTTTTTGGTGCTTCTGGTTATCCCGCTCCAACCGGAGTTCACTGTCTTGCAACGTTGTTACTCTTTGTTCAACCTCTTCCACTCTGCGAGTTATTTCGGTAAAAGTCTCTCCCATCTCCTCCAACCTTTTCAACACAGTATCAAATTTAGGTTGCAGCAGCTTGGCTACTTCTTGCTCCAATTCCTCGGAGCCCGACTCCACACTCTCTTTCCCCGGTGAATCCGGCAGGTCACAGGCTCGAGGCACGGCCGCCATTTTGGTCTCACGAAGTCCATGCAGTTTTTCTCTTTATGCCACGGACCGCATGCCGCTTTTCCACTCTCCGGGTTGTCAATCGCCGCACTAAGGCTCCCTGTACCTTTTCCTCTACTCCACCTTACTCTAAGAGATTTCCTTTTGAATTTTTAAGCAAGCTTAGGGAAGAGGCCCGGGAGCGCGACGAGGAACGTCCTCACCTGCTCATGCAATCACGTGATCTCCTTGTTTTGTTTTTAATTAAATAAAAGCTGTTTGGCGCCTACAATAGCCCAATGAAATACCAAGTTTGTTATAAGAGGATCTAATTGACACACGCTATGATATTCTTCATGTGTTTCTTGTCCAAACATTTAGGTTCTCCATTGACAAATAGGATATGTGCTCACATATGGGTGACATCGCCGAAGGAGCCTCGCACAGGAACCTCTCCGAGCTCCTAGAATCTTTTAGATTGGTTCCTCTGTGCATGTGTGTGAATTCCTGCATGCTGCCATCGTGTCTGATTGTCCCAGTCTTCCTTTTTCCACTGAACCCTTTAGATGTGTTTGGCATTGGTCCGTTAATTTCATATTTCTTTTTCATTTTTCTTCTGTTTCTTTTTGTTTTTGTGAGTTCTCCTGTCCTGCTGCTGCAGTTGCTATGCTTCCTGGCCCTCTTGAGTTCTTTGGATAGTATTTATCAATTGCTTAAAATTTCCTATATTTTTTCCCCGTTGCTTCTTTAGGCTGTGTTAAGACCGGCCACGTTACTTCTTTATTTTTCAAATCAAGTAATTTTGATTTTGTTGAAGCTATTTTTCCAGATGACATCTCACAGAATATGACTGGCAGGTTTAAAAAGTGCACCCAGTGCTTCATGACCTTGCCTATCGTAGACACTTATAAATTGTGCTTGCAGTGCTTGGGACCTGACCATTAGCCTTCTGGTTTTCATTTGTGTTCACACATTGACAAGGTTGAGGGCTTCAGAGTCATGAAAAGCAGTGAAATTAATTTTTGGTTCTGATAAGACTTGACTCATCATCTTTTGTATCAACAGCATTGGTTATGGCCTCTGGAGCTGCATCAGATGCTGGTGGAACATCAACATTCAGGGGCCTTCAAGCTTACTCAAAGCCAAGCACCAGTAGTTCACTCTGGCATCTATCACCCACTGATACTGGTTTGAGGAAGAGGAAAGATTTTTCCTCATCCCCTAAGACATTGTGGATCAAAGATACCGAGCATCAGGTGGAGGCTGGGGTACATCAGCATTGAAGCTCATCAGAATACAATAGCAGGAGCATTGAGGTATCAGAGGAGTCCAGATATGAGGACTGCTCATCCTCCTCTGTATCTGAGGGACCATGCCAGACTCCACAATGCTGAGACCAGCCTCCACAGTGCTGAGATCAGCCAAATCTACTGCAGGTCCAACACCTTTGTTGATGGCAGCTCTCAAGGAGTAGTTCATGAGAGGATTTGAGGAGAGGATGACAATGTCCTTTGCCTTGTAGGAATCTGCTTCGATGACATCATCAATGGTCCGTTAGTGCATCAAGCCTATCCTGAAATTCAGCAACTGCTTGCAGGAGAGGATTCAATATTAAGACATTGAAGGGCCTGGTCACTGGTTCCTGCCCAGCTGGTATCACTCTCTAGTATATTCAGTGTGAATGCTCCCCTCTGCATCAGAAGTTATTGGTGCAGCGACTCTCCTGGAGAGCTGCCTCCTCCAAGATGCAGAGCCATGATGCAGTTACAGACTGACATCCTTTGAGTAACTCTGATTCTGTATTGACTGGGCACACTGGGTAACAGGTCCCACGGAGCTGAACCAAACACGAGACATAGCATGCTTTCGTGACTGTGAAGTCAAAGAGAAAGTGGTGGCCAAGTTTCATGCAACAGGCATATTCAACTGGGAATCATGCCATATTGAAGTTTATGCAGGCCTGGCCCAAGCAATGCTCCAGAGGTATAGAGAGTTGAAGGTTGTGCTACATAATAATAATAATGATCACAACATTCAAACTAATAAACAATTCTGCCCCATCCCATCTTGCTACACTCATAATGCCGCAAACTACAAACAGGAAAAGACGTACTCACAACCTAAATATACTACAAACCCCCCTCTCCATTTGCAAAACAAAGGCATTCACTAGTAATAGAGCATTCACATACACCGCTCCAACACAATGGAACAAACTCCCTAACAACTTAAGAGCTAACAAAGATCTCACATCATTCCGTAAAAGCCTTAAAACACATCCATTTCAAGAATACTTCAATCAGTCAGAAATAACATAGAGTAATTCCGTGATGAAAACAATTAAAGGGAGATATTCTTCCACTTCTACCAGTTACTTCCCTCAAGTCCACGAAGAATCAAAATAATGAATCTACTTATATTATCTACACAAATAATGTATATAGTTAATCAAATTGCATGTATGTTAACATGTTCCCCCTCTATCATGTATTTAGTTTAGTTTTTTTCTATTGCTATTTATTGAGTTATCCTAAACAATATCACCTTTTAATGTTCCAATGTTATGATCCTATTGTTTTATGTAACTGCTAATCTATGCAGAGTTAATTGTTAAATGTAAACCTCTGCTGATCACTGGAAGGAGCGGTATAAAAATGTGCTCAAAATAAATAAATAAATAAAATAAATAAATATAAACTGAGGGAAGGAGGCGTATGCTACAGCTGAGCATTCCCATTTGGATTGATCTTTACCCTGAAAGGCAAACATTGGTGAGTGTGCACTGCAAAGAGGCAGTGAAAACGCTTGGAAATAAGAGCATCGAAGGATGACACAGACAATGGAAAGACTACGCTTGTTAGCAGAGTGTGTTGTATAGGAGAAGGAGAGTTCGGCACCGATCTGCTGACTTGGGGAATATTCCGGCAGCAACTATGTGAGTCGAGCAATATAGGCCAGTTATAATAAACAAAGACTGAGCTAGAACAGCTGTTTTTTGTTTATCCTTTTTCTTCTGGATCCTCCGCTAGGGTGGTGGAGGTGTTGAAGCTAGCAGGAAGTCATCCCGGGCCTGAGAGAGGGTAGGATTCTAAAGACCTCAGGTTAACATAAGAAATGCCATACTGGGTCATACCAAAGTCCATCAAGCCCCCCAGTATCCTGTTTCCAACAGTAGCCAATCCAGGTCACAAATACCAGGCAGATTCCCAAAAAGGTACACAGGTTCTACACTACTTATCCTGGAGTAAGCGGTGGATTCCCCTGGTCCTCTTAAATCATGGTTTATGGACCTTTGGTCTAGGAACTTGTCCAAACCTTTCTTAAACCCAGCTACACTAAGAGCTTTTACTATGTCCTCTGATAATGCATTCCAGAGTTTGATTACACATTTAGTGAAAAAATCGTTTCTCTTGTTAGTCTTAAATGGGTTACTTTGTAGCTTCATTGCATCTCCCCTAGTCTTTCTACTTTTTCATGGAGTAAAAAAACGATCAACCTGTTTACCTGTTCCACTCCATTCGTTAATTTATAGACCTCCATCTTATCTCCCCTCAGCTGTCTTTTTTCCCAGTTGAAGAGCCCTAAACTTTTTAAGTCTTTCCTTTTAGGAATATCCTTCCATCCCCTTTACCATTTTTGGTGGCTCTTCTCTGTACCTTTTCTAATTCTGCCATATCCTTTTGAAGATACGGCCACCAGAGTTGCACAAAATATTCAAGCTGCGGTCACGCCATGGAACTATACAGAGGCATTATAATATCCTGGTTTTATTCTCCATTCCTTTCCTTATGATACATGTCATTCCTTATCACTTCTCCGGGCCAGTCCAGGGAAAGGTAGGGTTGTCAATCCCCTATAGCAACTGAGGACTGAACGCTTCAAGTTTTCTGAGTGGTGAAGCCACTCCCCCTTAGGGCCAACCATCAGTCTTTCAGTCCTCAGCAGCTATAGAGGATCGACTTCATTTTTCTCCCTCTTCTCTTTCTTTGTTTTACCCATATTAGCTCTAGCAGAGCTGATTTCTGTAGTTCTGGAAATATAATTGTGCTACTATAAATTTATCACTGTGCCTTTAAGAGCGCTGAGACGTGAGTACATAGAATTGTTGCAGTGCGAGGTAGAGCCTACCTCATTGCCTGCCTCCGTCTCCAACTTTAGAGGATCCTGGGGGCCCCAGTTGTACCTCTAGTGTAGCGCTGAAACTCTTGCTGTCCCTGCCGCTGGCAGCGGCTTGCCGGGACCGGCTCCATTTTGCTTGGGTGAGTTGTTTGTAGCTCTCTTTCTTTCTCCTCTCAGCATACCGCCGCGCGATTTCGGGCAGCTTAGTTTTTTCATTTTTCCAGATCGGGCTTGCATTACCGGAGCCTTATTTCTCCTTTGCGGTTTGCTTCTCCGGTGCCCTTTTTTTCGTCATGGCTGAACAGCCTTTGCGATGCTCAGAGGAGCTGTCTTTGCCGCCCGAAAAGGCGGGAAAGGCGGCCATTTTGTCTACAACCGGTTCTGCCGTCCCGGAGCAGCCTCGGCCACATAAGAGCAGAACTAAGACTGCTAAGGAGCCTAAACGCCAAGCAAACCTTGCCGATACTGTTTCTGCGCCTCAGGAAGGGATTTCCCCCTTTTTTTCGCCAGAATTTATTCTGGCTATGCATACAGCATTTTTGATGAAATCCTCTCAGCCAGTTTCAGTTTCCTCTCCTATGCCTCTGCCTTTCCAGGCTACCGAGCCTAGTGGTCCAGGTGAGGGATCATCTCAGGCTAAAGTTTGTATTCCAGATCCTCTGGACCTTTTTTCTCCTCAGGATCCTGCCATTTCCCTGGATCAGGGGGATCCAGAGGTGGGGGCTGATGCAGCTTTGGATCTTGAGGCGGAGGACTTGGAGGAAGGGGAGATTGCTCCTGGGGAGGATCCCAATATTTTTCGCGTCTTCCGTAAGGAAGAGCTTTCTGCTCTCATTACTCAGTCTTTACAAGCGCTGCACCTCTTGCTTCCTTCCTCTTCTCAGGAGCCCTTGGAAGATCCCTTATTACAGGGATTTAAAGCGGAACAACGCTGTTTTCCTCTCCATCGGGTGATCAAGCAAATGATTGAGTCCGAATGGGAATGTCCGGAAGCGTCCCTGCGTGGTAGCCGTGCTTTGGCACGCTTGTACCCTCTTCCCCAGGAGGTGAAGGACTTGTTGCACATGCCAAAGGTTGATGCTATCATTTCCGCAGTCACCAAGAAGACTACCATTCCCGTGGAGGGGGCGGCGGCTCTTAAGGACCTGCAGGATAGAAAGTTGGAAATTCTCCTTAAGCAGGCCTTTGATTCCAGCGCTCTGGCGTTGCAATCAGCGGTGTGTGGGGCATACGTTTCTCGGGCGTCCATTCGCTGGTTGCAAGGGGACGCCTCTGGTGAGCAACCTTCTGGCGTGCCCGATACAGCAAAATTGGAGTCAGCCGCGGCGTATATGGCAGATGCTTTCTATGATTTGTTACGGATTGCGGCTAAGACTATGGCCTCTCTCGTGGCGGCTAGACGCTTTCTTTGGCTGCGCAACTGGTCGGCGGATGTTTCCTCCAAGTTGCGTCTCAGTAAGTTGCCCTATAAGGGGAAGTTACTTTTCGGTGAAGCTTTGGAAAAGATTGTTAAGGATTTAGGTGACTCCAAAGGTGGTCGTTTGCCTGAGGATAGACACAAATCGGGCCGCTCGGGATCGGTCTCTCGGGGCTCTGGTAGAGAGTCCCGTCGTTTTCGGGGGGCGCGTTTTACCCCCTATGCCAGGGGCCGTCCCAACTTTCGTGGCCAGTCCTTTCGGGGTGCCAGGGGCTTTAACAAGTCCTACTTCGGAGCGCCTCAGCCCACCATTAAGAAGCCCCAATGAAGGTCGCTCGGTCCAGCCGTTAGTGCCGGTAGGCGGGCGACTACAGACATTTCTAACGGCTTGGACCACCATTACTTCCGACAGATGGGTGTTGGAGATCATTCAGAAGGGATATGCTCTCGATTTTGCGTGCCCCTTGGTTCCCGCATTTGTAATGTCTCCCAGTGGCTCGGGGCGAAAAGCCGAAGCCATAGCGGAAACGCTATCGCGCCTCTTGCGCTTGCAGGCGATCGTTCCCGTACCTTTCGACCAATACGGTTGCGGTCGATACTCGATTTATTTTGTGGTTCCCAAACCGAACGGTTCTTTTCGTCCGGTACTCGATCTCAAAGCAGTAAACCGCGCTTTGCGGGTGCCGCACTTTCGCATGGAGACTCTTCGTACCGTGATTCGTGCGGTACAGCCGGGAGAATTCCTTACCTCCATAGATCTCACAGAAGCCTATCTTCATATTCCCATCCGACCGTCGCATCAGCGTTATTTGCCCTTCCCGTGGGTCATTTCCAGTTTCAAGCGTTGCCCTTCGGGCTAACTACAGCTCCCCGTACGTTCACAAAGCTCATGGTAGTGGTTGCAGCGGCGCTTCGGAAAGAGGGCATACGCGTTCATCCATACCTCGACGATTGGTTGATCAGAGCCGATTCCCTAGTCGATTCCATCGCCGCGACGGCTCGCGTAGTGCAGCTTCTCGAGCAGCTCGGTTGGGTAATCAATCAGGCCAAGAGTCTCTACACCGAGCGGGGGAGAGTCTCTTTGCCCGAAGTATGCATAGACAAGCTGGTTCAGCAGGTTCAAGCGTTTCTGCAGCTAACGACTCCGTCGGCATGGACTTATTTGCAACTCTTGGGGTCCATGGTGGCGGCGTTAGACCTGGTTCCGTGGTCCAAGGCGCACATGAGGCCTTTACAACAGGCTTTGCTGTCCCGTTGGTCTCCGCAGCTTCACCCTCTCTCGCAGCGCCTACCCTATTCAATTCCCGTCAGACACAGTCTCGAGTGGTGGTTGGTTCGGGAACATCTATCGGTGGGAGTTTCCTTGCGGGAACCCTCCTGGGTGTTGGTCACCACGGATGCCAGTCTGGTCGGATGGGGGGCTCACTGTCAGACACATATTGCTCAGGGTACTTGGTCCCCCGAGGAGAGCTCCTGGTCCATCAATCATTTGGAGCTCCGGGCAGCTCGTCTTGCACTCCTTCAATTTGCTTCCTTTCTCAGGGGGTCGGCAGTAAATATTTTTTCAGACAATGCCGTAACGGTGGCTTATATCAATCGGCAGGGGGGAACCAAGATTCCTTCTCTCTTAGCCGAATGTCATCTGATGATGACTTGGGCGGAGCAGAATCTGTTGGCGCTCTCCGCGGCCCATGTTGCGGGCACGGAGAATGTGCAAGCGGATTATCTGAGCCGTCATCTTCTCGATCCCGGGGAGTGGGAGTTGAATGTGGCAGTATTTCACAAGCTCACCTTGCGTTGGGGGCAACCAGCCATGGATTTGATGGCGACGGGCAGCAATGCCAAAGCGAATCGTTTCTTCAGCAGGCGCAGGGAGCACATGTCCGAGGGTCTCGATGCTCTCGTTCAACCCTGGCCTCTGGATGCTCTGCTGTACGTTTTTCCTCCTTGGCCGATGCTGAGTCGAGTTCTCCAGCGCATTGCCAGGCACAGGGGGCTGGTGATTCTCATAGCTCCGGATTGGCCGCGCAGGCCTTGGTATGCCGATCTGGTTCGACTCCTAGTGGATCAACCGTGGCCTCTTCCAGTCCGCACCAATCTTCTGCATCAAGGTCCGATACTCATGCCACGGGTGGATCGCTTCTTGCTTACGGCTTGGCTCTTGAAAGGACGCGATTGACACGCAAAGGTTATGATGCCTCCGTCGTCTCTACTTTGCTGCAGTCTAAGAGACCGGTAACTTCTCTAGCGTATGTGCGGGTTTGGCGCCTTTTTGAATCTTGGTGTTCGCGGCGCAATGTTCGGCCTCTGTCTTCTACCTTGCCGCAGCTGCTCCTTTTCTTACAGCATGTCTTGGACAAAGGGCTGGCTCCTAGTACTCTTAAAGTTCAAGTAGCAGCGCTTGCCTGTTTTCGAGGTCTGGTACAAGGTCGCCGTCTTTCCACACATCCCGATGTCTGTCGTTTTTTACGAGCGGCAAAGATTATCCGTCCTCCAGTTCGCTCAGTGGTTCCTCCTTGGGACTTGAATGTGGTTTTGGACGTGTTGTCTCACCCTCCTTTCACATCCCTTTGCTCGCGACAGATTCGGCAGTGTTCTTGGAAGACGGCCTTCCTGGTCGCCTTATGTTCGGCGCGCCGAATTTCGGATTTGCAAGCTTTGTCTTGTCGGGAACCTTATTTACAGTTTCTTCCCGAACGGGTTTTGCTGCGCACGGTTCCTGCCTTTTTGCCGAAAGTGCTATCGACTTTTCATGTTAACCAATCTGTGGCGTTGCCGGTTTTTTCAGGTTCATCCCATTCTCCCATGGACCGAGCGCTCCGGCATTTAGATATGGCTCGCGTTCTCAAGACCTACCTTAGGATTTCCCAGTCTATTCAGAAGACGGATAGGCTCTTTGTCCAGTTCAGTGGTCCTCGCAAAGGTCTCGCGGCCTCTAAGTCCACCATTGCCCGGTGGGTCCGTAAAGCCATAAACGAGGCATACTCTGTCCGCGGTCTATCTCTGCCGGCGTCATTACGCGCTCATTCCACTAGGGCTCAAGCAACTTCCTGGGCGGAGTTCGCTTGTATTCCGCCGGTTGATATTTGCAGAGCAGCAACGTGGTCTTCGTTGCATGCCTTTGCAAAGCATTACCGCTTAGATGTTCAAGCCAGGGACGATGCTAAGGTGGGGGCTGCGGCTCTTATCGCAGGTTTAGCGGGTCCCTCCCAAATTTAGGTACTGCTTTGGTACTGCCCTACCTTTCCCTGGACTGGCCCGGAGAAGTGATAAGGAAAACGAAATTAGGTCTTACCTGCTAATTGTCTTTCCTTGAACTTTCTCCGGGCCAGTCCAGGGTCCCACCCGGGGGTTCAGCTGTTGGTAAGCGGTATCTCTGTCTTTCTTTTTGGCTTCAGCAAAGCATGTCATCTTTTCAGCGTCTTCGCTCCAGAGGCACAACTGGGGGCGGGGCGCAGGCGAGTAAGGCCAAATTGGGATAGCTCTCTCCTACCGCCTATATTAAAAAAAAAAAAAATATATATATATATATATATAGCATAATGTTTACAGGGGAAGCGTGTTTCTTCCTTCCTTGTTGTTCCAGAACTCTACATTGTTATCAGTTTTTCAAGGGTTAATCTTCTCTTTTCAGTTTTTTTTTCTCTTTAGTTGCTTTGACATAAGGAGACTGATGGTTGGCCCTAAGGGGGAGTGGCTTCACCTCTCAGAAAACTTGAAGCGTTCAGTCCTCAGTTGCTATAGGGGATTGACAACCCTACCTTTCCCTGGACTGGCCCGGAGAAAGTTCAAGGAAAGACAATTAGCAGGTAAGACCTAATTTCGTTTTCTATTTGCTTTCTTGGCTGCTGCTGCACACTGGGCAGAGGATTTCAATGTATTATCCACGATGACATCTAAATCCTGGGTGCTGGTTCCTAATGTGGAATCTTGCATCGTGTAACTGTAATTTGGGTTCTTCTTTCCTAGGTGCTTAACTATGCGTACATTAAATTTCATCTACTGTTTGGATGTCCAGTCTTGCAATTTATCAAGGTCATCTTGCAGTTGCTCACAATCCTCTTGGGTTTTAACAACTTTGAATAATTTTGTCTCATCTGCAGATTTGATCACCTCACTTATTATTCCCATTGCCAGATCATTTATGAATATGTTCAAAAGCAGTGGGACCAGCACAGATCCCTGGGGTGCTCCACTATTCGCCTTTCTCCATTAAGAAAATTGACCATTTAGCCCTACTCTCTCTGCTTTCTATCTTTTAACCAGTTCTTGATCCACAATAGCACACTGTTTCCTGTTGTTGTTGCTGCTAAGTGCTGTCGTGTCAGTGTCGACTAATGGCGACCCTCTGGATAATTGTCCTAAATTCTTCAGTCAGGCGGCTCATTGTTGACATACTGGTACCCATAGCTGCTGTTATTGTATCAATCCATCTCATTGCTGTCCTTCCTCTTTTGCGTTGACTTTCTATCTTGCCAAGCATGATGTCTTTCTCTAATGATCTCTCTCTTCGCATGATATGTCCAAAGTGTGAAAGTCAAAGTCAGTCTTGTCATCTGAGCTTCTAAAGAAAGCCTAGGTATGATCTTCTGTAGTACTGACTGATTTGTTCTTCGGGCAGTCCATGGTATACGCAGTATTCTCCAGGAGCAAGCAGGAAGTCAGTCCTCACATATGGGTGACACTGGCGCCGACGGAGCCCTCATGCGGAGAAACTCCCCAGCTTTCTAAGAAAACCTTTCAGAATTTCATCACGCATGCGCGGTCCCCTTCCCGCCCAAGGGTGCCCTCTTGCTCAGTTTCCTTTTTTCCGCGGAGCCCAACGGACGTCGTCCAAGTTCCCTTGCGTAAAAAGTGCTTAAAAGTCAGAAAAATTCTTTTCTGTCTGACCGGTTCGACGCCGGTTCCCCTTCCCGCCTTCGAGCCGAAGGCGGGAAGGGGAACCGGCGTCGAACCGGTATCGAGTCTGATCCAAATTTTTGGTTTTTGTCCTTCGTGACTAGCGTTCACGCTCTTTTTCTTTTTCACTGGCAGCCCGGTCCTTCGACCTCGAAGGGGCCCTTTTTCCCCAATGGCTGCCAGCGGGTTTAAAAAGTGTGATCAGTGCACAAAATTAATGTCCCTTACCGACCCACACGACTGCTGTCTCCGCTGCCTCGGGCCCTACCACGACCTGAAGGTCTGTGGCCCCTGTAGGAAAATGTTCTCCAAGGCCTTGAGGAGTAGACAGCAGCAACATGATAGGATTTTTCCTGAGTCTGCACCCGTCCAGGCTCGGACCTCGTCGGAGGCCTCGACATCTCGGGAGCTCTTTGAGCCTGAGCAGCGTCGAGTGTCCTCCGAAAGTGTGTCTCCCTCGTGGGAACACCAAAGGAAGAAGAAATCTGTGAGGGCAGCGTTGTTAGATGGCTCTGAATGGCCTGGTCCCTCGTGGGGCCGGTCGCGGAGTCCTGACCATCGCCCCGGATCCTCTGAGTTGGAGCACCCAGCAAAACTCCCTGCGAGACCTGACAAAGGAGATTGCCGGGTTCTCAGCTGGTCTCTCCGAGGGACCTTTGCAGCGCTTCCAAGTTTTGTCCACTGGGATCTGTGAGTGCTCGAAGATTGACTCGAGCAGCCTATGACGGCTTCGAGGCGTCGGCCATCATCGACGCACGCTGCCAGGCATGGCTACAGTCATCAGATCTGGAGCAATGGGTACAGGACAAGCTGGTCGATGTCCCTTGCCGAGGTGGAAACCTCTTTGGCAAACCCATGACAGAGAAGGCTGCTGAGATCGAGTCCTAGTACCTGACCCGGACACAACTCTCGAAGAAGACTTCTGCCCCTTCTAAGAAGAAGGGCTCGGGTATATAAGAACATATGCCATACTGGGTCAGACCAAGGTCCATCAAGCCCAGTATCCTGTTTCCAACAGTGGCCAATCTATGTCATACGTACCTAGCAGTTTCCCCAAAAGACACAGGTTCCTCAATGCTTGTATTGTGTCAAGCAGTGATATCCTGGGTCCCTTTTAATAATGGTTTATGGACCTTTCCTCCAGGAACGTGTCCAAACCTTATTTTAAACCCAGCTATACTAACAGCTTTTACTACATCCTCCAGTAACAAATTCCAAAGTTTGATTACACGTTGAGTGAAAAAATATTTTCTCTTAGTTATCTTAAATAGTTTACCCTGTAGCTTCATTGCATGTCCCCTTGTCTTTCTATATTCTGATAACGTAAACAATCGATCTACGTTTACCCGTTCCACTCCATTCATTAATTTATAGACCTCTATCATATCTCCCCTCAGCCGTCTCTCTTCCAGGTTGAAGAGCCCTAACCTTTTTAGCCTCTCCTCATAGGAGTAGCCTTCCATCCCCTTTACCATTTTGGTGGCTCTTCTCTGCACCTTTTCTAATAACGCTATATCTTTTTAAAGATAGGGTGACCAGAATTGCACACAGTATTCAAGGTGCGGTCGCACCATGGAACGATACAGAGGCATTATAATATCCTTTGTTTTATTTTCCATTCCTTTCCTTATGATACCTAGCATTCTATTTGCTCTCATGGCTGCCGCTGCACACTGGGCGGAGGTTTTTAACATGTTATCCATGATGACGCCTAGGAAAGGTACTGCTTACCGCAACTACCCGACATATCAGGTCTCCCCAACTCCCCAACAGGAGCAGCAGGCCAAGAGACAGGGGCATGGCCCGTGTAAGCAAAATCCCCCCAAGCCCCAGGCAGCTCCCGCCCAGCCTAGAGGGTTTTTTTGACTCACAAAGCATAGCCCCTCTCTCCAAAGAAGTAAGACCATGCACAGGAGGAAGGCTGACCCTGTATACCCACAGGTGGCCATCCATCACAACAGATACCTGGTTCTCCAGATTGTCCAAAAGGGCTATCTGCTACATTTCACCCAGGTATCTCCCTCTTACTTTCCAGGGGAGCCTCTCAGACCCCCTCTTCACAGGGACCTCGTCTTGAAGGAGTTAGCAGGTCTTGTCGAGGATCAGGCGGTAAAACCGGTGCCCCAACACCTGCAGGACACAGGCTTCTACTCCAGGTACTTTCTGATACCAAAGAAAACTGGAGGCCTAAGACCTATCCTCGACCTGTGCAACTTAAACAAGTTCCTGGTGAGGGAAAAGTTCAAGATGCTTTCCCTTGGAATATTGCTGCCTTACCTCTGCCAGGGAGACTGGCTATGCTCCTTAGACCTAAAGGATGCTTATACACGCATCTTAATTCATCCAGACCACAGACAATATCTACGATTTGTGGTGGGAGGAAGCCACTTTCTGTACAAGGTACTTTCCTTCTGCCTCGCCTCTGCACCCAATGTGTTCACAAAGTGCCTAGCGGTGATGGCACCCTTCCTAAGACACCAAGGGATATTTGTCTTACCCTACTTGGACGACTGGCTCATCAGAGCCCAGTCAGCCCTGGAAGCCCAACAGGCCACGTCTCGCACTATCCATTTGCTACAACACCTAGGGTTTGTGATCAATTACACAAAATCCACTCTGGTTCCCACTCAAGGGCTAGAGTTCATAGGAGCAAGGCTGGACACCCTTCAAGCAAGGGCTTATCTACCGGAAGACAGGGCACAGAGATGATTGGCCCTAGTGTAGCAAGTGAGTCGCAGATCCCAGATCTCAGCAAGACACTTTCTGCGCCTCCTCGGTCACATGGCCTCCAAGGAGCATGTGACACCCAATGCCCGCTTCCACATGAGAACAGCTCAGTGGTGCCTCAGGGACCAGTGGACACAGGCCACAGGCAGACTCCAAGACAGGATCAAGGTGTCCAAACAACTGGAGCAGTCGTTGACCTGGTGGCTTCAACCACACCACCTACTGGAGGGGTTGCCATTTCAACCTCCACCACACACGAGAGTGCTGACTGCAGATGCATCCTTGCTGGACTGGGGGGCCCATTGCCAGCAATTGTGCACTCAGGGGGTATGGTCTCCACAGGAGAGCACACAACAGATCAACCTCCTAGAGCTTCGAGCTATCCACCTAGCTCTATGGACCTTCTGTCAAACCCTGGCTCACCAGCCTGTCTTAATTCAGACAGACAACCAGGTGGTAATGTTCTGTGTGAACAAGCAGGGGGGCACAGGGTCTCGCGCCCTATGTCAAGAGACCCTGGACCTATGCTCTTTTGCAGTCAGGCAGGGTATGCATCTCAAAGCAGTTTACTTGCCAGGTCAGGAAAACGTCTTAGCCGACAAGCTAAGCAGAGTTCTCCAGCCGCACGAATGGCAACTGGATCCCAACATAGCCCAGCTGCTATTTCAGTACTGGGGGCAACCATCCATAGATCTGTTTGCGAGCCCACAGAATCACCAGTGGCCCCATTTCTGCTCCAGACAGCCACACCCATACAGGGTGGCTGCAGATGCTTTCCTAATATCATGGTCTGTGGGCCGCTTGTATGCGTTTCCTCCCATGCCTCTGGTGGCCAGGACTCTGTTCGAGATCCTTCAGGACAATGCCGCGGTTATCCTGGTAGCCCCCAGATGACTGAGGCAACCATGGTTTCCGCTACTGCTTCAACTAGCGGCAGAGACCCCAATTCCTCTGGGATTACATCCCAACCTCCTGTCTTAGGAGGAGGGCACTCTCCTGCATCCCAACCTCGGGTCTCTCAACCTGATGGCATGGCTGCTGAAAGGGTAGTCCTTGCATCACTTCTCCCTAAAAATGTAGACGTAGTACTACTAGCCTCAAGAAGGCAGTCGACTAGGAAGACCTATGTGTTTAAGTGGCATAGGTTTGAGGTGTGGTGCGACAAGCAGAGCGAAAACCCTTTCTCCTGCCAAGTGCCAGTGGTGCTGCAGTACCTGCTTCACCTATCAGATTTAGGCCTCAAATCAAACTCTGTCCGAGTCTACCTTAATGTCTTGTCAGCACACCACTCTCCAGTGGAAGGACAACCTCTTTCTGCACACCCTCTGGTGTCCAGGTTCCTGAGAGGTTTGCTTCTACTGAAGCCCCCGGCTCGCCCCCCGGCGACCGAGTGGGATTTGAATGTGGTCGTGGAGCAGCTTATTCGCCCACCTTTTGAGCCAATGGCTACCTGCCATCTCCGCTTCCTCTCTTGGAAAGTGCTTTTCTTGGTGGCACTCACATCAGCCAGACGAGTAAGTGAGCTGCAGGCTCTGGTTTCCGATAGACCGTACACATGGTTCTATAGGAATAGGGTGGTGCTTCACACTCACCTCAAGTTCCTTCCGAAAGTGTCTCTTCATTCTACCTCAACCAGGAGGTGATACTTCCGAGCTTCTTTCCCAGGCCGCATGCCAATTCGGCAGAAGCAGTTCTGCATACCCTGGACTGTAAGAGGGCTTTGGCCTTCTACATGGAGCGTACGCGGGGACATAGAAGGGCTTCTCAGCTCTTCTTTTCTTATGACTCTAGTAAACTGGCGATGCCTGTCTCCAAGCAAATGTTGTCCACTTGGGTGGCGGACTGTATTGCCTGGGCATACAGGGCAGCCGATCTTCCTTTGCAAGGTCAAGTCACGGCCCACCGGGTCAGGGCTAAGGCGGCATCAGTGGCTCGCTTCCACTCTGTTCCGCTGGCAGACATCTGCTGGGCTGCTACCTGGTCTTCAGGTAAGACTTTTGCGGCCCATTACTGCCTGGATAGGGAGTCCCGATGGGACAGTGCTTTCGGCCAGGCGGTACTCCGTAACCTGTTCGAGGTCTAGGCAACTCCTACCCTCCAACCCTTTGGTGTCAGGCTACCAGAGTGTTACGTTCTCAGTTGAACTCCTATTATGGCTGCTGTGGCTCTTCTAGAGGGAGCCTATTTATAGCTATAGGTTCTCGGTAGCCTATAGCTAGGGAGTCCCTTATGTGAGGACTGACTTCCTGCTTGTTCCTGGAGAAAGTGTAGATCTCCAGGAACAAGCAGGAATAAGTCCTCACATATGGGTACGTCGGAACCGACGGAGCCTGCGCGGGAAAGCTCCCCAGCTTCCTAGAATGGAAGCTTTTGGGACCTCCCACTGCACATGCGCGCTGCCTTCCCGCCTTCCTGAACAGCTCTCCTCAGTTTCTCTTTTTCCGCGGAGCCAGCAGGTCGTGTATCCTGTCACCGCTGAAGAAATTGTAGTTTTTTGTTTTGTTTCTTTAGACCGCGTACCTGCCTTCCCATACCGATACCGGTATCGCCGGTCTTCCTTTTTCTTTCTTGAAAAATTATTTTCTTTTCTTTTATTATTTTTCAGCACTTGGTCACTTCAGTTAGGCCTTCAGGCCTACTTGAATTCTCCACATGGAGAAGCCAGCCCCTGGATTTAAGAAGTGTACCAAGTGTACTGCTGTAATATCAGTCACAGACACCCATGAATGGTGTCTTAAATGTTTGGGGCCTGACCACTCCATTCCGGACTGCCCTTCCTGCTCCCAAATGTCTAAGCGTGGGCTGCAGAACCGGGCCAACAAATTCCATGTGCTGTTTGCTTCAGAGAATCCAACATCACAGTCATCCAGGTCATCATCTCCGGATGGATCTCAGGTAACCAAACCTTCTGTGGGCAAGTCCTCAAAGGGCAAATCTCCTTCAAAGCATCGAGAGGCTCTTAGTTTTGAGGACCCTGCCCCAGCCAAACAGCCCCGGCGGGAAGCCCTACCTTCCAAAACGCCAATACAGGGGCTACAGGTTGACATCGATGGCACGGCCTCGACAGATCACCTGTTGGACTGCTCTGGGGTACCGGCCCATACCGGTACCGACATCCAGGCAGCCGTGGCGTCTATGGGCAATACTGTCCAATCCATGCAGCAGGCCGTCATGGCTTTCATTAAAGCTGCAACGCCATCGGTACCGCTTCCAGCGGTTCCGGGCCCGGTTCCGGTATCGTCCGCCATGCCGGAACCCAGGCCTTCCTCTTCTAAACGCAAATCGGTACCGTATGGGCTTTCGCTCCATACCGCTTCCATACCCGGTACGCCCGATGTCGATACCGATCGGTATGCGTATCGTGCGTTGGAGGAAACTAGAGAATACACCGATTCCTCTGAGGATTTTGGCTCCTCTGATGAGTCTGCAGAGCTCTCCCTTGACCTTCCTGAGGAACCTTCTTCTCCAAAAAGGAGAATGTCTCCTCCAGAGGATTTGTCCTTTCAGGACTTTATTTTAGAAATGGCTAAAGGCCTTTCTATCACTACCTCCTCTGAAAGGGAACCAAGGTCAAAAAGATTGGATATTTTAGGATACTCTAAGTCTCCTAAAGAAGCAGTTACCCTGCCTATCCATGAAATCCTTCAGGAACAATTGATGGATTTCTGGGAGAACCCTTTAACTCTGTCTCCTTATTCCCGTAGGTTGGACACCATGTATCGGGTCCCTCCTTCTCCTGGTTTTCAGAAAACTCAATTGCCTCACCACTCCATTGTGGTAAAGTCTGCAATGAAAAAGATCAAGAGTACTAAAAGGCACTCTTCTACACCTCCAGGAAGGGAATGTAAGACACTGGACTCTTTTGGTAGGAAAATCTTCCAGGCTAGTATGCTTATAGCCAGGATTAATTCCTACAGCCTCTATATGGGCATGTTCCTAGGGGAACTTGCCAAGAAAGTACGGCATTTTGCCCCCTTTATCCCTGAGGATAAACAGGAGGACTTCCTTTCTGTTGTGAAACAACTTTTAGATGTTTCTAAGTTCTCCAACAGAGCTGCCTTTGATTCCTTCGAGGGAGCCAGCAGAGCTTCTGGCATTGCTATTGCAGCCAGACGTCTGGCTTGGCTCCAGGCTTCTGATCTGGAACCTTGGGTTCTAGATGGCTTACGGAATCTGCCCTGTACAGGTGAGAACTTATTCGGTGCAGAGTGGCAAGTTAAGGCCACTCAAATGGACGCTGAAAATGCCACCTTAGAGAGACTTTCTAAGTCCACTTCTACTCCCACTAAGAAGAAGTCTTTCAAGAGGCCTTATTATAAGAAGGCCAGATATGCTTCCAATACTGGCCAGCAATCTTCTCAACCTCGTTTTGCGGCTAAACGTCAGCAAACGAAACAAGCAAGAGCAAAGCCTGCAGCAGCTACTGCAGCTCAACAGGCTCCACCCCCTCAGGGGTTTTGACTTGCCCCTAGAGAACTTGCCATTCCTGGTTCTGGACCAACCAGAACCTCTCACCATACCTGGAAGGTTAGCTCACTTTGCTCCCAGATGGGAACAAATCACAACAGAGCACTGGACCCTCTCTATCATCCGAGAGGGTTACAAACTTCATTTCTCCAACCTTCCTCCTCATCACATGGTGAGACCCTTCAATTCTCCATCTCCTCTCCTAGCCCTGTTGGATCGGGAGATCTCTTCTCTGCTTGCCCAAGGGGCCATAGAAGAGGTTCCTCTTCATCAACAAGGGTCAGGTTTCTACTCCCCCTATTTTCTCATTCCAAAGAAGACAGGGGGATTCAGACCAATCCTAGATCTGAGAGAATTGAACAAATTTCTGTACAAGGAGAAATTCAAAATGCTCTCTTTGGGCATTCTCCTTCCATACCTTCAGAGTCAGGACTGGCTTTGTTCTCTAGACCTCCAGGATGCGTATACACATCTACTCATCCATCCATCCCACAGAAAATATCTTCGCTTTCTGTTCAGGGGAAGTCATTACCAATACAGAGTACTTCCCTTCGGTCTCGCCTCTGCCCCAAGAGTCTTTACCAAATGCATGGCAGTCGTAGCCGCATTTCTCAGAAGCATGGGGATTTTCGTATTCCCATATCTGGACGACTGGCTCATTCGAACTCCAACTCAGTCGCAGGCCCAGATTTCCCTAGACCGCACAAGGAGCCTTCTGCAGTATCTGGGACTGGTGGTAAACCTTCCCAAGTCTCAACTCAGCCCTACTCAGTCTCTAGAATTCATAGGGGCCCAGTTGGACACCACCACTGCAAGAGCCTACCTTCCACTGGTTCGGGGTCAGCGTCTGCTGAGCTTGGCCTCCCAAGCCCAGTCCAGTACTCACTTAACAGCCAGGGAAATGCTACGCCTCCTGGGCCATATGGCCTCCACAGTACATGTGGTGCCCTATGCTCGTCTTCATATGAGAGCAGCTCAATGGACCCTGGCCACCCAGTGGACTCAGGCGTCGGGAGCACTCTCAGACCAAATACAAACCTCAAACCGTCTGTCTTGGTCCCTCCATTGGTGGATATCCACCAAGAATCTGTTGTTGGGGGCTCCCTTTCAGCCCTTGCTACCCCAAGCAACCCTCACAACAGATGCCTCCCAATTGGGGTGGGGAGCCCATCTGCTAACTCTCTCCACTCAGGGCACTTGGTCTCCACAGGAGGCCACCCTTCATATCAACCTCCTGGAACTGCGAGCAATTTACCTTGCCCTCAAGGTCTTCTATACCCTCCTTGCCAACCTGACTGTCCTGGTTCAGACAGACAATCAGGTGGCCATGTTTTACATAAACAAACAAGGAGGGACGGGCTCTCTGTCGCTTTGCAACGAAGCTCTCAGATTATGGGCCTTCGCCAGAGAGCACCAAATTCATCTGCTAGCAGTGTATCTTCCAGGAGTTCAAAACTCTCGAGCAGACAGGCTCAGTCGAGTTCTGCTGCCACACGAGTGGTCCCTACACGTGGACCAGATAACCAGAATCTTTCAGGAATGGGGGACCCCGGACATAGACCTCTTTGCAAGTCCGTGGAATGCCAAACTTCCCCGGTTCTGTTCCAGGACTCCGTGTCAGGAAGCTCAGGCCACGGACGCCTTTCTCCTCCATTGGGGTCAGGCGTTCCTATATGCCTTTCCACCCATTCCGCTGATTCCCAAGACTCTGTTCAAACTCCAGAGAGATCACGGCTCTATGATCCTCATAGCTCCACGCTGGCCACGCCAAGTGTGGTTCCCTCTGCTTCTACAGCTCTCCCAGGGATCCTCCCTGGACTTAGGAGCTGCACCAGACCTTCTGTCTCAGGAAGAGGGGACTTTGTGGCACCCAAACCCCAAATCCCTACATCTCCGAGCTTGGTTACTGAAGGCTTAAGTCTTCAAGACTTTAATCTTTCTCAACCTGTGAAAGATATCCTTCATGCCTCTAGGAAACCTTCCACGAGGCGGTCTTATGCTTTCAAATGGAAACGTTTTTCCATTTGGTGTGCTCAGCAGGGCCTTAACCCTCTAGCACTTCCTTTGAATTCTCTACTAGACTATCTCCTGCATCTTTCCAATGCAGGCCTTAAGACGAATTCTGTAAGAGTCCATTTAAGTGCTATTTCAGCATCCCTGAAACCTGTAAATGGACAACCTATCTCCTCTCATCCTCTTGTTGCAAGATTCATGAGAGGCCTGACTCTCACTAAACCTCCCATCAGACCCCCCCCGGTCGCATGGGATTTGAATCTAGTGCTTGGTCAGCTTATGAAGCCACCTTTTGAGCCGTTATTTTCTACCTCCTTGAAATTTCTTTCCTGGAAGGTACTATTCCTAATTGCAGTCACTTCAGCTCGCCGCATCAGCGAACTGCAGGCTCTAGTGGCTAATCCACCTTATACAAGATTTCATCATGACAAGGTGGTCCTTAGGACGAATCCCCACTTTATGCCCAAAGTGGTCTCGCCTTTTCATCTTAATCAAGAGGTATATCTACCTGTCTTTTTCCCGGCTCCTCATGCATCCAGTGCAGAGAGGAACCTTCATACTCTGGATTGTAAAAGAGCTCTAGCCTTTTACCTTAATAGGACTCAGCCACATCGAAAGTCTTCTCAACTTTTCGTGGCTTTTGATCCTTCACATTTGGGACTTCCAGTCTCCAAGCGTACACTTTCCAATTGGATCGCTCAGTGTATTTCCTTTGCTTACCAGAGTAAAAACATTTCTCTGGAAGGCCATGTCACAGCTCACAATGTGAGAGCCATGGCAACTTCTATGGCTCATCTGCACTCTGTTTCCATTGATCAGATCTGTCGAGCCGCTACCTGGGCCTCGGTTCATACCTTTACAGCCCATTACTGTTTGGACAAGGACTCCCGCCGGGATGCCTTGTTTGGCCAGGCTGTCCTCAAACACCTGTTCCATTCTTAGACAACTCCTGCCCACCTTCCCAGGATGGATGCCTGAGATCCATACGAAGATGGCGAACCCTTGGAGGGGGATCTCCCAGGCATCTCAGCTAGGGAGTCCCCATATGTGAGGACTTATTCCTGCTTGTTCCTGGAGATAGCACAGTTACTTACCTGTAACAGGTGATCTCTGGGAACAGCAGGAATTAGTCCTCACAACCCACCCACCTCCCCTAGGAGTTGTATCTTCTATCTATCTGTCTTCCTGTCCTCTCTCTATTGTCTCAGCTATAAACTCGAAACTGAGGAGAGCTGTTCAGGAAGGCGGGAAGGCAGCGCGCATGTGCAGTGGGAGGTCCCAAAAGCTTCCATTCTAGGAAGCTGGGGAGCTTTCCCGCGCAGGCTCCGTCGGTTCCGACGTACCCATATGTGAGGACTAATTCCTGCTGTTCCCAGAGATCACCTGTTACAGGTAAGTAACTGTGCTTTATTCACCTGTAACAGGTGTTCTCCAGGGACAGCAGGAATCAGTCCTCATGACCCTCCCTCCTCCCCTGGAGTTGCAGTCCTATTATTATATTTTGTTCATTTTGCCATCTTTTTAGCTATGTCATTTGACTGAGCAAGATGGCACCCTTGGGCGGGAAGGGGACCGCGCATGCGTGATGCAGTTCCCAAAGGCTTTCTTAGAAAGCTGGGGATTTGCTCCGCATGAGGGCTCCGTCGGCGCCGACATCACCCATATGTGAGGACTGATTCCTGCTATCCCTGGAGAACACCTGTTACAGGTGAGTAACTACGCTTTCGCTGCCAGCACCATAATTCAAAGGCATCAGTTTTCTTCCTGTCTATCTTTTTCATTGTCCAGCTTTCGCATCCATATGATTGAAAATACCATGGCTTGAACGAGTCGAATCTTTGTATGGAGAGAGACAACTCTGCTCTTGAGAATCTTGTCTAGGTCTTTCATAGCCGTTCTGCTAAGAGCAATGCATCGTCAGATTTCTTGCCTGCTTGTTGCTTCTTTATTGATAGTTGATCCAAGTAGGTTAAAGTTGTCCATGATTTCAATTTCTTCTCCTTCAACAATGAGCTTATTGATTTTGCCAGTTGTCATGATCTTTGTCGTCTTTACATTAAGGTGCAGGCCCATTTTAAGACTGTTCCTGGATCGTGAGAAGCAAATGTTACAGATCATCTTCACTTTCAGACAGTAATGTGGTGGTATCAGCATAGCAAAGGTTGTTGATGAGTCTTCCACCAATCTTCACACCTCTGTTGTTTTCATACAATCCTGCTTCTCTGATGATTTGTTCTGCATATAAATTAAACAGGTAAGGGGAAAGTATGCAGCCTTGTCGTACACCTTTGCTTGTTTTAAACCATTCTGTTTCTCCTTGTTCCGTTCGAACTGTTGCTTCTTGATCAATGTACAGGTTGTGCAAGAGAACGATTAGGTATTCTGGTATACCCACACTTCTTAATGTGGCCCAGAGTTTCTCATGGTTTACACAGTCAAAAGCCTTGCTGTAGTCGATAAAGCACAAATAGATGTCCTTTTGGTATTCTTTAGTCTTTTCAAGGATCCATCTCACATCCGTGATGATGTCTCTCGTTCCACGCCCTTTCCTGAATCCTGTTTGCACTTCAGATAGTTCTTGTTCCAGGTATGATTGTAGTCTCTGTTGAATAATCTTCAGTAGAATCTTGCTGGCATGTGGGATCAGAGTGATTGTGAGATAATTTCCACAGTCAGTTGGACCACCTTTCTTTAGTATTGGTATCAACGGAGATTTTTTCCATTCAGTTGGCCATTATGTTGTCTTCCAAATTTCTTGGCAGAGCCTTGTAAGTATGGTTACAGCTGCGACTTTTTACTTTTGCCAAGAGTCTCTCATGAGGGACCTTGTCAAAGACTCTGGAAATCCAGCTACGCTACAGTATATCAACCGGCTCACCTTTATCTACCTGTTTATTCATACCTTCAAAAAAATATAACAAATTAGTAAAACAAGACCTTCCTTGGCTTAATTCATGTTGGCTTTTTCCCATTAAACCGTAACTGTCTACATGTTCAGTAATTTTATTCTTTATAATGGTTTCTACCATTTTACCCAGTAGTAGCATTGGGCTCACTGGTCTGTAGTTTCCCAGATCACCCCTGTAATCCTTTTGACAAATTGGCGTTACATTGACCATTCTCCAATCTTCAGGTACTACAGATGATTTAAATGATAGTTCACAGATTACTAATAGTAGGTCTGCAGTCTCATATTTTAGTTCTTTCAGCACCCTTGGATGTATACCATTTGGTCGAGGCAGTTTGTTATTCTTTAGTTTATCAAATAGTTGTAATACCATCTTCCTGGTTTATCGATATTTGTTTTACTTCTTCTGATACATTGCCTTTAACAGGCATGGGTAACTTCCCTATATCTTTTTCAGTAAAGGCTGAAGCAAAGAATTCATTCAGTCTCTGCTCTATGGCCTTGTCTTCCCTTGGGCCCCCAATTTTACCTCTGTATCATCTAATGGTCTAACTGACTCTCTCACAGGTTTTTTGCTATGAATGTACTTGAAAAAGGTTTTTATTTTGCATCTTGTTTCCGCATCTAGCTTTTTTTTCAAATTCTCTTTGCCTGCCCAATCAATGCCTTGCATCTAACTTGCCAGTGCTTATGTTTCCAATTTTCGTCATTTGCCTCCTTTTTCCATTTCCTGAAAGATGCTTTTTTGGCTATTACAGCCTCTCTGACTTCATCTTTAAACCGTACTGGCAGTTTTTTGACATTCCTTCCACCTTCTTTAAAGTGTGGAATACTTGTGTTTTGGGCTTCCACGATATTATTTTTAAACAACGCCCATGCCTAATGTAAACCTTTAACCTTTGCAGCTGCTCCTTTTACTTTTTTCTTAACTATTTTCCTCATTCGTTTTCGTTCCTCCAGTCCCACACCATTGGGTTGTGTCACCTCACCAGCAGCTTGGAGACTGAGCATGTCACATTTGATGACATCAGGGCATCTCCCAGCACAACCAGTATCTGTCTCCAATCAGCTTGGGAGAGGTGATTCCAGAGGGTGGACTTGGTGAAGGATCAATAAGGAACAGTAATAGAGAAATTAGATTTGGAATTAACTGATTGAGAAATTGGAGCCAGAATTTTAGACTCAGCCAATAGATTGAAGGGGCTGGTTAAGTTCCTTCTGTGGCAGTATTAAAGTTTCCCAACAAAAAAAAAAGGAAGCAGAAAGTGCAGAGCCGGTGAGTCTGTTGGATCTTGTTAATGGCAGCTATCTGGGGGCTGGGAGAAGAGCAGGGTAAGATCCTCCGGAATGCGAGAGAGAGAGAGATGCATGCTTCAGGGCTCCAGCTGATCTGTGCACACCACAGCTGTCACAGAAGCAGCAAGCCTCATTGTGCAACACTCCCGACGATGTCAAAGCTCTTGAGGCAGCTGAGCGTCGAGTCAGGAGTGCCGGGTGAACACAGGATTGCCGGAGGAGAAGCTCAAGTTGTGAGTCGGGCCTTACGGCAGAATATGAGGCCTGAGTCATCAGAAAGGTACAGGTCTTCATTTTCCTGTGCAATGCTATTTTGTGACACACGTTGGGTTTTTCTTTCTTTTCTTACTTCTTTCTTTTTGTGCTTCGCTTTGTTTTTTGAGGTTTTGCACGTCTCTTGGGGGTTCCAGCTTGTTAATAAGCTTTGCTGGATGCAGGGGATTCTAACTCTGTGTTTCTTTATTTTTTCCTGGCTGCAGTCTGTCAAAAGCAAAACAAAAACAGTAAAAGGAGTGGGAAAGTAGGAAACAGAGGAAGGCACAGGGATTTTTTGGTTTCCTTTTCCTCTACAGTTAAAAAAAAAAAAAAAAATCAAAGCAAAAAAAACAAGAAGGAAAATGAACAATGGCCCCTAAGACCACCTGCTTGACGTGCAGCACGCAGGGGTCAGTGTCAGGTGCTGGCTTCTGCCACGTTTGCAAGGCACTGTCCAAGTCAATGGATGAAGGAGTGCTTGAAAGCAGGGGCGACAGTATGCCGGGATCCACAGAAGATCACCCTGCAGAAGCCATTGCAGCACCCATCCCAACAGCACTGGCAGGGGCCGGGGAGGCTGCTTCTATGAGCTTGCCGGGGTTGTCACAGTTCCCAAAATGAAACTGTGCAAATCCTCTAAGGCTGTCCCCGGACCCGCTAGGAGAGCACCAGTGTGGGGTGGCGCAGGGCGCTTTCTCTCCAGAGTTTGTTCTCCTTATGTATGGGGTGTTTTGTATGACTAACTTAATGGGGCAGGGAGAGGCCGGAGGCACAGGGCTTAAACAAGTTTCGCTCGGATTGCCTTCAGCAGTAGGAGCACAGGTGGAGCCAAGCCCTAGTCGCTGTAAGCTAGAAGAGGACCTTTGGGGGGAAATGGGCACCTGGTCTGAGGACAAAGAGCTGGAGGTTTTTGAGGAGGAACAGGAGTTGGGACTGATGGAGTTAGATCCCTCAAGAGGACGAAGTATATATTGTACACGTGTTAAGGAAGGAAGAGCTCTCAGCCTTGGTTACTCATTCCTTGAAGGCTCTTAATGCGGATTTGGAGGGTCCAGTGGCATACGTCATACATCCATGCACAGCTGAAAACCTTTTTGGCAAAGACTGGCAAAATAAGGCTTCTCAATAGAGTCAGAAAACGCTACTCTATAGAGGCAGTCTAGAACAACAGCTGACCCTGTTACAAGCAGGAATTCATTCCTCACATATGGGTGACGTCGGTGCCGACAGAGCCCGCGCAGATCCAATCCCCAGCTTTTAAAGAAAGCTTTTGTAACCTACACTGCACATGCGTGGTAACCTTCACACCCAAAGGTGTAGTTATCTCCAAGTTATAATACCCTGATGAATGTAATTTCAGTTTGTTCAATGTAAACCTCCTTGATATAAATGAAAGACGGTATATAAGAAATGTTAAATAAATAAAATAAAATAAATGTGCTGTCTGTGCACCCAGTTAAAGTTGACATTTTTACACCGGTATCAGTAATTTTCTTTCTTCTGTTTGGTATCGATCACCTTTCCACACCCAAGTCCAACGCTTCTGTGTCGCGTTTTTCGCTCGGGTAACTATTTTTGTCTTTTATTTTAGTCCGTGAGTTTTTTTCACTGGCGGCTTACGTGGTCGAGATATTTGAGTTTGACCTCGCGGGTCTTGTTTTTCTAGCTATGTCTTTGACCAGCAGCTTCAAGCAATATGGCAAGTGCAACTGCACTATGTCCCGTACGGACCTCCACAGCTCCTGCATTTATTGCCTCATGGCAGACCATGACATGTCTTCCTGCCCACTGTGCCTCTTGATATCAGCTAAAACCCAGAAGGAGTGTGAAAGGCGGCAGGGGGAACTGTTCAGCAAGTCAGCCCCATCAGCATCAAGGGTGGAATCCCTGCCTTTGATGCTGGTGTCAGGCAACTCAGCGTCGCACTCCTGGGCCCGGTCGGAGCCGTGGGATCAATGTGCATTGGAGTCATCGTCGTAGGATCTCCGCCGGCCGAAGACTTCCTTGAAATCCAACCCTGATCCGGGGGTGGGGTGGGGGGGGGTGTAAGACCTCCAGGACCCGGGCGCAGAGACACAGAGCCATCCTCCAAGCGCCCTCAGAGTGAGCCGTGGCAGTAGAGTTGGGAGATCACTCCAGTTCCCCCAATGTCATTACCATATGGGACTCACCCTCCCAAGACCCGACTCCAGCCACGGAGTCACAGACATTGGCGCCTGCTATGACAGCACTGTCAAGCATAGAGGTCCAGATGCTGACCCTCGAACGCAGCTTTGCAGCGTTCTTCAAGTTTCACAGGGGCCTAACTCCGGATCATCAGCACCCCTGATCGAATAGCCTTCGTCCAGAACATCCCTGAAGAGATACCCCTCCCATCCTGGAGAGGTTGGCACAATCAGTGTTGATGCTATTGGCATCCAAGTTGAGGGCTAGTATGTCATCAGGCGCAGTCGCGCCGGAGCCCTGACACAGGGTGTCATTGACACCAAGGGTCCAATGACCACGGAGTCCTGGCTGACTCCTCTGGCTCAATCAGCATGGGAGACTAATGAAGAGTTTCCCGACATTGTTCTCCGCCAGGACGTCCCTTCTGACCCATCCCCACCACACCATTGGCGAAGGTCGCCCCCGTAGGACATATAGCTTTCCTGGAGTTTGTCTGGGAGATGTCCCAGGCACTCGCCTTTGTAGCGATACCTGAGGACGAGCCGCGTATGGAGGATCTCAAGATCTTTCAGTATGAGGCTCCCCCTCGGGAGGCTCTGACTGTACCCATGCCCCCTATCCTCAAACGGTTGTTCAGGATGTGGGAGACCCTGGTGACAGTGACAGTTGTGAACGGTTGACTCGATTTGCAGTATCGAGTCAGTGGGAGCCCCGGCTTTGAGAAGGCACAGCTGCCACATAACTTCATGGTTGTGGAGTCAGCTGTGCATCACATCAAAAACCAGAAGACGCATTCCTTGGTGCCTCTTGACAGGGAGGTGTGCACTATAGATGCTTTTGGCTGCAATTGTTTCCAGGGCCCCATGCTCACAGCGCAGATCCAGGCATAGCAGCTGTACATGGGCATGTGCTTGCGGGATCTGGCTAAGAAACTTGCCAGGTTCTTGGCTGGATTGGTAGATGAACCTCCGGGGGCACTTCAGGGCCCTGGTATCATCTATCAGAGCGTGATCCAAGTTTCAAACTGTAGCTACCTTCAACGGCTTTGAGTTGATAGCTTGAGTAGCTGCGGTGGGCATTAGTTCCCGAAACCTTGCCTGGCTACAGTCCTCCGACTTGGAGCAGTGGGTCCAGGACAAGTTAGGCAATGTCCCGTGCCGAGGGGAAAATCTTTGTTAAGCCCATGACTGAGAAAGCTGACGAGCTGGAGAAGGAATTCATGGCCAGAACCAGGCTGTCCAAGAAAGTATCTGAGCCTTCGCAAAAGAAGGCTTCGGGGGGAAAAAGCTCTTCCATCCAAAGATGAAGCAGTCTTATGGGAACTTCTCTTAGTTTCAGGCCTATCATGCTCCCCCGCAGGGCCAGCAGGCCAAGGGCATGGGCATGGCCCCCGTAAGCCAAAGGCCCCCAAACAGCACCCCAGCCGCAGCCTGGTGAGGGTGCTTTGGCTCATTGGGCATAGCCTCTCTTCTAAAGGAGGTGCAGGGCCTAAGGTTCACAGGAGGACGATTGGCTCTTTTTATCTACCAGTGGCCAAACATCACCATGGACACTTGGGTGCTACAGGTGATTGGAGAAGGTTATCTCCTCCACTTTGCCCAACAGCCTTCTCCCTTCTTGCCAGTGGACCCCTTGCACAAGGAGCTTCTGCTGAAGGAGCTTAAGGGTTTGCTTGTAGATCAAGCGGTGGAACCTGCCCCCCTGCACCTCCTGGGCAGGGTGTTCTACTCCCACTATTTCCTTGTCCCCAAAAAGACTGGGGTCCTCTGGCCCATTCTGGATTTACGAGGCCTCAACTGCTTCCTGGTCAAGGAAAAGTTCAAGATGGTATCCCTTGGAACCTTGCTGCCCTACCTCCTGCAGGGAGATTGGCTATGCTCCTTGGATCTCAAAGATGCCTACAAGAACATCCTGATCCAGCCGAGGCACCGTCAGTACCTCCGGTTCGTCGGCGGTGGATGGCATTTTCTGTACTGGGTACTTCTCTTCGGCCTCGCCTAGGCTTCCAGAGTATTCACAAAATGCCTGGTGGTTGTTGCCATATGCCTCCGCGTCCTGGGGATATTCGTATTCCTTTATTTGGATGATTGGCTCATTCGAGCCACCACACTGGGGGAAGCCCACAATGCCTTACATTGCACCATCGGGCTGCTACAGACGCTGGGCTTTGTAGTAAACTTCCTGAAGTCCCACCTTCAGCCAACCCTGCAACTGGAGTTCATTGGCGCCCTGCTATATTCTACTCTGCCTCTCAATCGAGCTCAGTGGCTATTTGCCTTGGCCCAGGCCATTCAGTACAGTCCAGTGGTGACGGCCAGGCAAATGCTCCGTCTCCTGGGGCACATAGCCTCCCACCATTCACGTCGCCCCATTTGACCACCCCCCCATGCGGCCGGCGCAGTGGACACTCAGTGCCCAGTGGACACAAGTGTCTGGCTGTCTGGAGGATGGTATCCGGGTAACGCCAGCCCTGAAGGCTTCCCTCATCTGGTGGCAGGACCCCCTCAATCTCAGAGCCGGCCTGCTGTTTCAGTCTCCCCCACCACGGCACACTCTCACCACGGCACACCCTCACCACGGACACGTACAAGCTGGGATGGGGAGCCCACTGCAACCATCTTCAATCACAGGGGCTTGGTCTGCAGAAGAGAGTGCCTCGCAGATCAAGCTATTCAAACTCGGAGCAGTTTATCTGCCCCCTCAAGTCTTCCAGGATCAATCAATTAGTGATGTACTACATCAACAAGCAGGGTGGCATGGGATCATACCACCTATGTCGGGAAGCGGTATGACTCTGGAATTTTGCAGTGGGGAAAAGCATTTCCTTCAAAGCAATCTATCGGGCCAAGACAATGTTCTGGCCGACCGCCTGAGCCGTATCCTGCAGCCCCACAAGTGGAAACTGAACCCCAGTGTGCTGAGGGAAATTTTCCGGTGTTGGGGGACCCCGGAGATAGACCTCTTTGCCAGTCTGGACAATGCACAGCTCCTGCGCTTCTGCTCACGGATACCTGCCCCGGGCCAGGAGGCGGCAGATGCCTTCCTCTTCCCCTGGTCTGGAGGCATCCTATATGCATTCCTGCCCACGCCCTTGTGCTGTGGACCCTCCTCATGATTCAAGCGCCACAGAAGAGGCAACAAACTGTATCAGCAGAAGTAGCCACAGGGGGCTAAACCTCAAACAGCCTCACAGCCGCAGTCTGCGCCTGGGTTTTGACTCTTTTCTAGAGAACATTGCCACTCTGCCTCTGGAGGACCCCCACCCTCTCCACATAGCAGGCCGACTGTGTCACTATGCCCACAGATGGCACCTCCTCATTTCAGAACTGTGGACACTAAACATAATCCGGAATAGGTACAGACTTCATCTGCAAACTGTGCCCCCTCCACTTTCACAGAGAAATTTCAAACACAGCCCCCACTCACTGCTCTCCTACAGGACGAGGTGTCTTCTCTTCAGATTCAGGGCTCCATAGAGAAGGTCCCACCATCCCAACAGGGAATAGGTTTCTACTCTCCGTACGTTCTCATCCCAAAAAACCCAGAGGATACAGTCCCATTCTGTACCTCAGAAACCTCAACAAGTTTCTAGTCCCAGAAAAGTTCAAGATGCTTTTCCTGGGGACTCTTCTTCCCTATCTCCAGAGTCAGAACCTTCTCTGTTCTTTAGATTTAAAAGAAGCATACACACACACACATCCTCACCCATCCAGGACACTGGAAATACCTACGCTTGACCTTTCTGGGAACACATTATCAATATGGAAAACTTCCCTTTGGACTTGCCTCTGCCCAAGAGTCTTCACAAAGTGCATGGTGGTCGTAGTCACATACTTACAGTCTCTGGGGATATTTGTCTTCCCTTACTTAGACGACTGACTCATAAAAGCAGACACCTCACAAGAGGTCCAGCTTTCCTTGCATCGTACCATCACGGTACTACAACACTTGGGATTTGTCATAAACTTCCCAAAATCCCAGCTCACTCCATCGCAAAAGCTAGAGTTCATCGGAGCTCTATTAGACACCCAACGGTCCAGGGCGTTTCTGTCCCAGCTCCGCTGTACCCATCTAATCGAGCTAGTGTCCCAGATGCTCCCAATGGGACCATCTGACTGCCCGTGAAATTCTGCAGCTCCTCAGGCACCTGGCCTCTACAGTACATGTCGTTCCCTATGCCCGATTACATATGCGCACAGCCCTATGGACTCTTGCCTCTCAATGGCCACAGGTTCCGGGCCGTTTCCAGGGCAGGATCCAAGTCTCTGCCCCTCTAACCACATCCCTTCAGTGATAGTGGTCTCTAGAAAACCTGCTTGTAGGGTCACCTTTTCAGATGCCTCCACTTCAATGCACCCTGAAGGCGGATGTCTCCAAACTGGGTTTGGGAGAGCACATCTGGACAACCCGTCTACATGGGGGCTGTGGACAACGCACAAGTCACAACTCCATATCAGTCTTCTGGAACTTCGTGCTATCTCGAATGCCCTCCAGGTGTTTCAGCACCACCTTGGGGCACAACAGGTCCTAGTCAGGACGGACAATCAGGTCGCCATGTTCTATGTTCACAAAAAGAGAGGAACACGTTCATGGCCCCTCTGCGAGGAGACTTCACCTGTGGTCCTTTGCCATTTATCATCAAATACATCTCCGAGCGGTGTGCCTCCCGGGGGGAGCTCAGTGTCTTGGCAGACAAACTGAGTCGCATCCTTCTTCCCCACAAATGGTCTCTCTATCAGAACACAGCGTCCTACATCTTCCAGACCTGGGAACTCCAGACATAGATCTGTTGCTTCTCCACAGAATACCAAGCTTCCTTGCTTTTGCATAAGGACTCCGACATCCAGCAACCAGCAGGAGGATGTCTTTCACCTACACTGGGGTGAGGGTCTGCTTTATGCTTTCCCTCCGCTATCCCTCATTCCCAAGACACTTTTCAAGCTTCAGTCTGACAAGGGCTCCATGATTCTCATAGCCTTTCACTGACTGCAGCAACCGTGATTTCCACTGCTATTAAGTCTGACTCGGACGCAACCTCTGTGATTGGCATCTGTGCCCGATCTCCTCTCCCAAGATAATGGCTTACTACTCCATCCCAATCCACAGTCTCTCCACCTCACACCTTGGCTGCTGAGAGCATAGCATTGCAGGGCATTGACCTTCCACAAGAGGTTAAGGAGATCCTATTGACTTCTAGAAAGCCCTCCACCAGACGTTCACATGCTTTCAAGTGGCAAAGATACTCCATCTGGTGTTCCCAGAAAGATCTCAATCCCTTCTCTGCTCCAGTGCAGTCACTCATTCGGTATATCCTCCACCTGTCTTCAGTCAATTTACGTCTGGTTAGGTATTTAATCATTTTTTCTTTTAATTGTTTGTTTCTAGTTTTTAGTGTACCACGTGACAGATTTAAGGTACTTTTTATTTATTTTTTGCATGTATGTGTCGTCCTCGTCTCTCTTTTTGTGGTTCATCTATCATTTTTATATGCTCTTATCCTTTTTTATTATATGCTCTTATCCTTTTTATATGTAGTTCTAATATTTATGTTTATAGTAATATTCTTATATTTTTATCATCATTTATCATTCTTATGATTCTTTGATCATAATTTTAACTAATGGATCTACATCCTCTATATGTTGTATTTGTCTTTTAGATATTTATGATTATTGTTTTTTGATTTTTATGATTAATGTCTTAATTAAAGGTATGTTTAATCAATCAATTTATGTATTTATATGTTCATAATTGTTTGTTATTATCTTTTTGAGGTGTGCTCTTTTTAAAGACCCCCTGAAGAAGGCTTTTTAGCCGAAACGCGTCGGGGCATAATAATTAAAGAGATTCTTCACCTATTGAATTGTTGTCAGTCCTTGTGTACCTGCTTGGTTAGTTCCTTAGTTGTTTTACCAACATTCTTCCTTCAACCGTACAATTGGACCCTGGATAGAGTTGTTGCAACCCACATCTTTTGAGAGCCATGGAAGAGATTTGCAAAGCTGCTACATGGACATCGGACCACACATTCACATCTTACTACTATCTAGAGAGGGATTTCCGACTACCTAAAAAACAAACAAACAAATGTATATACAGTGTCTTGCGAAAGTACTCATCCCCTTGGTTTTTGTCCTGTTTTGTCTCTTCATGTACAACCTGGAATGAAAATGGAGGTTCATTTTGATGTTAGGTAATGGACCTAACAACATAGTCCAAATTGGTGAAGTGAAATGACAATAAAATACTATATATATAAATAAATATATAATCTGTATACACACAAGTAAAAACTGAAAAGTTGTGAGTGCATATGTATTCATCCTTTTTGCAATGAAACCCCTAAATAAGATCCGGTCCAACCAATTAACCTCAGAGTTCACATAATTAGTTGATTAGGGTCCACCTGTGTGCAATCAGTGTCACATAATCTGTCACATTATGCCTGTATAAATATATCTGTTCTGAAAGGCCCCTGACTGCAGCACCACTAAGAAAGCAACATGAAGACCAAGGAGCACTCCAAAAAGGTCAGACACAAAGTTGTGGAGAAGTATAGATCAGGGTTGCGTTATAAAAAAAAATATCCCAAATTCTCCAGGACCAAGCAGGAAGTCAGTCCTCACATGGGTGATGTCAGCGCCGACGGAGCCCCCGTGCGGAGCATTTCCCCAGCTTTCATAGAAAGCCTTTGGGAATGCAACGCGCATGCGCGGTCCCCTTCCCGCCCAAGGGTGCCATCTTGCTCAGTTGTCTTTTTTCCACGGAGCCCGACGGACGTGTTTCATTTTCACCCGAGAAAAAAGTTGATTTCTGCGAGGATCCGTGTTTTCTTCGGTTCAACGCCGGTTTTCCTTTCCCACCTGGGCCCAGTACACCGGTATCGAGCCCGGACTTTATTTTTCAGTTTTTGTCCTTTGTGACTAGCGTTCGCGCCATTTTTCTATTTTTCCCTGGCAGCCCTGTCTTTTAACCTTACAGGGGCCCTTTTTCCCCCGATGGCTACCAGCGGGTTTAAAAAGTGTGATTGGTGTAAGAAACTGATGTCTCTTACCAACACATATGACTGCTGCCTCGGACCCGATCATGACCCACTGATCTGTGGTCCGTGTGGGAAAATGTCCTCGAAGGCGTTGAGGAGCCGTCAGCATCTGAAGGAAAGAATCTTCTCTGACTCCGCATCCGGCCGGGCCCAGACTTCGTCAGAGGCCTCATCATCTCGGGACTCCGGTCCCGTGCATCGCCGGGGTTCCTCTGAGAGGGGGTCTCCCTCGCGGGAGCACTGCAGGTAGAAGAAACCCGCGAGGGCGGCGTCAGTGGACGCACTTGGTTCCTCGAGCGCCAAGTCGCATAGTCCCGAACGCTGTCCCGGGTCTTCGGAGTCGGAGAGGCCTGCTAAACAACCTCGTGTAGAGACAGAGTCCCCAAGTCACATGAGTACTGTAGTCCTCGTGGACTCTCCTCCGGGGGAGCCGACGTTGGGCCCGATGCCGTCGGGGCCCAAGTCGGGGACTGCTGAGTCTCCTGAGTTCGGACTCAGGTTGACGGCCTTGGAGAGCAGCTTGGCTGTCTTCAAGGAACAGCAGCGGGCACTGATTGCCGGTCTCACCGGTTCATCTGCCCCAACCACCGGGACATCGACGTTCAAGTCGACCCCGGAGGCCGAGCCGATCCTAGAGTCCATGCGCTCTCGAGTCGATCCTCGGCCAAGGTCTCCCTCGGCCTCCCGCTCGGGACCGAGGTCGTCGACGCCGGTACCCTCGGTGTCGGGGCAGATGGCATCGGTGCCTGCCCGACAGGAGACGTTCGATTCCTCCTCTGAGGGGGTCGGGCTGGGAAACGGAGGACGAGGAGTCCCCGGACACTTTTCGGACCCGGTGTGTCCCTTCAGACTCACCGGAGTCTGAACCTCGGAGACGGTCCTCTCCCCCCCCCCCCCCCGGAGGACACCCGGTTCTCGGACTTCGTGCGGGACATGGCCAAGGCCTTGGCCTTCCCCGCGGACCCCGAGGAGGAGCCGAGGAGCTCGAGGCCCTGCAGTATGACTCTCCTCCCAAGGAGGCCTATACTGTACCGGTTCCTCCGATGCTGGAACGGTTGCTTTTCTGCATGTGGGAGGCGCCGGCTTCGACGGCGGTTTTGAGCAAGTGGGTCGATTCCATCTATCGAGTCCGCAAGAGCCCCGGGTTTCAGAAGGCACAGCTACTGCACCATTCCATGGTTGTGGAATCGGCCATGCATCGGCTGAAGAGTCAGAAGATGCACTCCTCGGTGCCTCTTGGCCGGGAGGCCTGGAACCTGGATGCCCTCGGTAGAAAGTGCTTCCAGGGCTCTATGCTTGCTTGCCGTGTCCCGACCTACCAGCTGTACATGGGCATGTACCTTCGAGACCTGGCAAAGGAGATTGCTGGGTTCTCTGCTGGTCTCTCCGAGGAACCTTTGCAGAGGTTCACAGCCTTGTCAACTGGGATCCGAGAATGCTCGAAGTTTATGTCTTGAGCAGCCTATGATGGCTTCGAGGCTTCGGCCCGAGTAACCGCGGCCGGCATCAGTGCACGCCGTCAGGCCTGGCTACAGTCATCGGACCTCGAGCCAAGGGTGCAGGACAAGTTGGTCGATGTCCCCTGCCGAGGTGAAAACCTCTTTGGCAAGCCCAAGGCTGAAAAAGCTGCAGAACTCGAGTCCGAGACTCTTACCAGGACAAGGCTGTCCAGGAAGACCTCTGCCCCTTCTCAAAAGAAGAAGGGCTCGGGGAAAAAGTCCTTTTACCCATGAAAGTCATCTGCCTACAAATCTTACCCTCAGTACCAGGTCTCCATAGCTCCCCAACAGGGTCAGCAACCCAAGCCTCCGGCTCCTGCACAGCAGAGAGCGGGGTTTTGACTCCAGTGGCATAGCCTCTCCTCCTCAGCTGGCCCCTCTCAGCACAGGAGGCTGGTTGACCCTGTACGCCCACAGGTGCTCGGCCGTAACAAGGGATACCTGGGTGCTAAGCATAGTCCAGAGGGGCTATCTGCTCCATTTCCACCAGGTACCCCCCTCCTACTTTCCAGGGGAGCCTCCAGGACTCCCTCTGCACAGGAACCTACTCCTGCAGGAGTTAGCAAGTCTTCTAAAGGAGCAGGTGGTGGAACCGGTGCCCCAACACCTGAGAGGTCAAGGCTTCTATTCCAGGTACTTCCTGGTACCAAAACGGACAGGAGGCCTCCGGCCCATCCTAGACTTGTGAAATCTAAACAAGTTCCTGGAGAGGGAAAAGTTCAAGATGCTTACTCTTGGAATACTGCTGCCCTACCTCCGGCAGGGAGATTGGCTATGCTCCTTAGACCTAAAGGATGCTTATACTCACATCCTTATTCATCCAGACCACAGACAATATCTCAGATTTGTGGTGGGAGGAAACCATTTTCAGTATAGGGTACTCCCTTTTCGCCTAACCTCCGCCCCCAGGGTTTTCACCAAGTGCCTGGCAGTGGTGGCGGCCTACCTCAGAGTTCAAGGGATCTTTGTCTTGCCATACCTGGAAGACTGGCTCATCAGGGGTCAGTCTCCACAGGAGACCAATCAAGCCACCCTCCGCACTATATCTCTTCTCCAGCATCTGGGGTTTGTCATAAACTTCGCAAAGTCCACTTTGCTCCACTCCCTGGAGTTCAAAGGAGCAAAGCTGGACACCCTGCAGGCAAAGGCTTTTTTGCCTGTGGACAGGGCCCACAGACTGATGGATTTGGCCAGACAATTCCGCACCAATTCTCTGGTCTCTGCCAGACAATTCCTGAAGCTCTTGGGCCACATGGTATCCATGGTCCATGTCACTCCAAATGCCCGCCTGCACATGAGGCCGGCTCATTGGGGCCTCCGGACTCAGTGGCTGCAGGCCACAGGAAACCTGGCAGACAAGGTAAGGGTGTCCCAGCTGCTAGCATCTTCTCTGCAGTGGTGGCTTCATCTCCCGAATCTGGTGCAAGGAGTGCCTTTTCAGGCACCTCCACACTCCCAAGTGCTCACAACCGATGCTTCTCTTCACGGTTGGGGTGCACATTGCCATGGAGCATGCACTCAGGGCCTGTGGTCTCCATGGGAGTCCGCACAGCAGATCAATCTTTTGGAGCTGAGAGCTATCTGCTTGGCCCTACGGACTTTCTCTCATGTCCTCTCTCACCAGTCCGTCTTAGTTCAGACGGACAATCAAGTTGCTATGTTCTATGTGAACAAACAGGGGGGCACAGGCTCTCCCGCCCTCTCTGTCAGGAAGCACAGGACCTGTGCACCTGGGCAGTCAATCATGGCATACTTCTTAAAGCGGTCTATCTCCCTGGACAGGAGAATTATCTAGCAGACAGATTGAGCAGGATCCTGCAGCCCCACAAATGGCAGTTGAATCCTTTGGTGGTTCAACAAATCTTCCTCAGATGGGGTCTTCCAAGCATAGGTCTTTTTGCCAGTCCACTGAACCGTCAACTGCCCAGGTTCTGCTCCAGACAACCACATCCTCTCAGAGTAGCAGCGGATGCATTTCTCATTCCGTGGTCTACCGGCCTCCTATATGCGTTTCCTCCCACGCCTCTAGTGCCCCAGACACTGTTCAAAGTGATCCAGGACAAAGCCTCGGTGATCCTGGTGGCTCCCAGGTGGCCAAGGCAACCGTGGTTCCCACTTCTTTTGCAACTAGCGGTGGACACTCCTCTTCCTCTGGGGATGCAACCTGATCTCCTGTCTTAGGAGCAGGGATCTCTCTTACACCCCAACCTCCAGTCCCTCAATCTGATGGCCTGGCTGCTGAAAGGGTAGTTCTAGCACCCTTACTGCTGCCTAGGGAAGTGGAGGACGTGGTCTTGGCCTCCAGGAGGCAGTCCACCCGGAAATCTTATGCCTTCAAGTGGCGTAGGTTCTCCACCTGGTGTGCTCAACACAAGGAGGATCCTTTCTCATGCCTGATATCAGTGGTGCTGCAATATTTGCTTCACCTTTCAAATCTAGGCCTTAAATCCAACTCTGTTAGGGTCCATCTCAGTGCTCTCTCAGCGCACCACTCACCGGTGGAGGGCCAGTCTCTTTCCAGCCACCCTTTGGTGACTCGCTTACTCAGAGGTCTGCTTTTGCTTAAGCCTCCGGTTCGTCCACCTGCCCCTGAGTGGGATTTGAATGTGGTCTTGCAACAGCTTACTTGCCCACCATTTGAGCCTATGGCTACTTACCCTTTGCGTTTTCTCTCCTGGAAAGCGTTGTTTTTGGTGGCTCTTACCTCAGCAAGGCGAGTGAGCGAACTTCAAGCCCTGGTGTCAGAGGCACCATACACTAGGTTCTATAGGAACAGAGTAGTCTTGCGGACTCACCCTAAGTTCCTTCCAAAGGTTGTTTCCTCCTTCCACCTCAATCAGGAGGTGGTTCTTCCGACTTTCTTTCCCGGGCCGCATGCCAGCCGGGCTGAGATGGTCTTGCATACCTTGGACTGTAGAGGGGCGTTGTCCTTCTACCTTGATCGTACGCAGGGACACTGAAGGGCTGTACAGCTCTTCGTCTCTTTTGACCCTAATAAGCTTGGGTTACCTGTCTCCAAGCATACCTTGTCCATCTGGGTGGCAGACTGTATCACCTGGGCGTACAGGGCAGCCAGCCTCTCGTTGCAGGGTTGAGTTACGGCCCACCGTGTCAGGGTGAAGGCTGCGTCAGGTGCTCATCTCCGCTCTGTTCCGTTGGCAGACATCTGCAGGGCCGCTACTTGGTCTTCAAGCCAGACCTTTGCGGCCCACTACTGCCTCGAGAGGGAGTCCAGCAGTGACAGTGCTTTCGGGCAGGCGGTGCTCCGTAATCTCTTTGAAGTATAGGCAACTCCTACCCTCCGGCCCTGGTGTTGGGCTATCGTACGGGGGCGATATCAGAGAAGATTCTTTTCGCACATGCTGGGGCTCTAGAGGGAGCTCATTTTTCAGCTTTGGGTTCCCGGTAGCCTTAAGCTGGGGAGTCGCATATGTGAGGACTGACTTCCTGCTTGGTCCTGGAGAAAGCGTAGTTACTCACCTGTAACAGGTGTTCTCCAAGAGCAGCAGGAATCAGTCCTCACAACCCTCCCTCCTCCCCTTTGAGTTGCGGTCATATATATTTCATTTTTGTTTTTTGCTGTCTTAGCTATGTCATCAGACTGAGCAAGATGGCACCCTTGGGCGGGAAGGGGACCGTGCATGCGCGCTGCATTCCCAAAGGCTTTCTATGACAGCTGGGGAAATGCTCCGCACGGGGGCTCTGTCGGCGCTGACGTCACCCATATGTGAGGACTGATTCCTGCTGCTCCTGGAGAACACCTGTTACAGGTGAGTAACTACGCTTTCTGAATATTCCACGGAGCATCATTATATCCATTATAACAAAATGGAAAGAATATGGCACCACTACAAACCTGACGAGACGGCTGCCCACCAAAACTCAGAGACCGGGCCAGGAGAGCATTAATCAGAGATGCTACAAAGACACCAAGGATAACACTGAAGGGAGATGGGAGTATCTGTCCATAGGACTACTTTAACACTAGAAGCCACAAAGTGTGTCAATTGACGCAAATGCATCTTCAAAGTAGTATACCAGCGCCACTGCTAGAACCTTGTCAGTCATGTTCCATGACTTTGTTAGCAAGGTCAAGATGTTCGAATATGGGCATCGAAAATTAATGACAGATGTACCACCTAGCGATAAAATGAATTTACCCCTAGAAGCCCCAAAGTACGTCAATAGATGCACTCAATTGTCTTGGATGCGTCAATTGACGTACTTTGGGGCTTCTAGGTATTGTGATACAGTAAGCTATAGAAAATCTGTGGAAACTAGCAAAAAGGAAGAACTCACCTCAAACTTGGCTAGGCAGCAGGATTCAGCATGTTTAAGAAGGGCTGAGCACTCGGTGCCGTCAGCACAAATAGAGCAGAAGAGCTTTAAAATGAGGTTTCCTTTCCTTAGCAGTGACGCAGATAGAATTGAGGGATCTCATCAAAAACACCTGTCCCCAGAAGCTGACGTAATGTGCAGAGGGGGGAGGTACAAAAAGCCCTGGTTAGAACCAGGAAGCAGCGTTGGTACCAGAAGGAGAGTTGGTACCAGAAGCACCAGAGGCACCCAGGAAGGCACCAAGGGAAGTCGGTGTTTGAGAGGAAACCAGAGAGAAAGCCAAACTGACTCTGAGGAGGAGAGTGGCAGTCAGATGCAGGTGGAGTTCCAGCATCAGACAAGCAAGGCTCAGAGGCAGAGAGAGACACAGAATCCCAGGAGACGTTCTAACTCCAGGGGAGGCTTTGGAGGTCTGGGAGGACCCAGAGCTCTCAAGAGAAGCTCCAGGAAAGGGAACTGGAGCAGTAGAGAAACTGATCTCTGGAGAGATAGTCCCGGAGAGGTTTTTCACACAAGTAGGAAGTGGTGCACTGCCTCAGAAAGTTTACCCAAATCACGGAAAAACTTTCTTCAAGCCAGAGAAGCTTTGCCAGGGGAGAGAAACTCCACAGCTGACACCAGACCCGTTTATAAGGTAACAGGTTTAAAGCCTTGTGTTTGGGAGAGGAGAGAAGCTGAGAGTTTTAATAAGCCCTGCACTGAGCAAAGTTTTAATACAGGAAGGTGTGCAGACTTCCAAGCAAGGGAGCCAGGAGAGGCTTATCACAAAGGGACTTTCTCTACAAAAGGGTTCTACAATCCTGATTTAGATAAGTGCCTGGGAGAAGAGAGAATTTATCTTCCCCCACTAAGTGAACCCAGCTCCAGCACATGTACTGAATGTGACCCAGGGAGTAACAGACGCAGTCCAGGTTTAACACAATGGGAAAGCAGTAACATTTACCCTGAGCCTGAACCGATGGATTGCACGATATGTTTGTCAGATGAAATAACATCTTTATGCTGAAGTCTTGTGAAAGGAACAAGGAAGAAAGAAAGATTATTCCAGCTGTTTTTGTTTAGTTTGTTTCATCGTTCTGTATGTTTTGCAAAAGTAATGATATCCGCCAGGGAACGGGAATAAAACCCTACTTTTACTTTACCACTCTGACTGACTGACTCTGTGTATAGAAGAGGAGGCAGTTAAGTATATCCACAATACCCTAGGCAGTCGTCTAGTGGACACACGGAGTCTCTTACCTTGAAGACCCGTGACAGTATAAATTCATATTCCCAATAGGTGGTGCATCTCAATCACTGTTTACAGTTTTACTCCGACATTACAAACAATAAAGACACGATGATGTCATGTAATGATGTCAGATACTGCACGTATTTAACAAATAAGTAACTTCACATTAATTCACATCTGCATTTCATGCTAAACGCAGTCGTCGTGATAATGCGTCAATTGACACACTTTGGGGTTTCTAGGTAAAATTCCTTTTGGGGCTTCTAGTGTTAAGCTATACACTCCACAGAATGGGGCTTTATGGAAGAGTGGCCAGAAAAAAGCCATTTCTTAAAGAAATAAATAAGAAAATATATTTGGAGTTTGTACAACAGCATGTGGCGGACCCCCCAAACACATGGAAGAAGGTTTTCTGGTTAGATGAGATGAAAATTGAACTTTTTGGCTATCATGGGAAACGCCACATGTGGCGCAAACTCAACACTCCCCATCACCCCGTGTATACCATTCCCAAAAGTGAAACATGGTGGTGGCAGCATCATGCTGTGGGGATGTTTTTCATTGGCAGGAAAACTGGTCAGGATTGAAGTAATGATGGATGGCACTAAATAAGGGCAATTCTTGAGGAAAACCTGTTTTAGTCTGCCAGAGATTTGAGACTGAGACGAAGGTTTACTTTCCAGCAAGACAATGACCCTAAACATACTGCTGAAGCTGGTTTAAAGGGAAACATTTAAATGTCTTGGAATAGCTTAGTCAAAGCCCAGACCTCAATCCATTGAGAATTTGTGGCATTATTTGAAGACTGCTGAACACCAACGCAGCCCATCTAACTTGAATGAGTTGGAGCAGTTTTACTTTAAGGTATGGGTGAAAAATCCCAGTGGTTAGATGTGCTAAGCTAATAGAGACATACCCCAAGAGACGTGCAGCTATAATTGCAGCAAAAGGTGGCTCTACAATGAATTGACTTTGGGGGTGAATACATATTGTGATGATGAAGGCAGTGCAGAGGCTGTGGAATGCCAGGAAAATGAGACCTGTGCCTTTAAAACTGAGAGCATTCAGGGTTTCCCTAGCAACCAGGAGCTTCTGACTCATAGCACAGTCACGATTAAGCCCCGCCCACTTCAGCACGTCAGAGCTAGAGTGCCTAGCAGTTCCCACGTGTGCTGGGAAAAAGGCATGGTCCCTGAAAGTGAGCAGCTTAAAACTCCTGCGTGTGAGAAAGTTAAGAGCACCAGTAAGTGAACTAGAAGAGGAAGCACTGGCACTAGCAGAAGCAGAAGCTTGCAAGAAGGAACTCCAGTAGAGGAACTACAGGGGAGTTGGTTGCAGAGCTGGCAGCAAGGAAGTCCAGTGGAGAGACGACAAGGGAGTCTGCAAGGAAGGCACAGACTCAAGGGAGGAGTGCCCAGTCCCCAGCAGAGACTCGAGGGAAGTCTCAGCAGTCAGCAGGAACAGAGACAGAAAGGAAGTTTGCCACAAGAGAGAGGAGTGCATACAGAGAGAAAGCAGTCTGGCTTTACCTATGAGAGAGGGAAGCTACCAAACGGCTCTCCACTAAGGCAAGTGTCTCTTCCTGAGTTTATACCTGTAAGGAAGCTAAAGGATTTAGTTCCTGAGAGGAGAAGTAATTATAAAAGTCAGAAAGATTACAGCAGTAGAAATAATACCCTGTCTACATATCAATTACCTCAGTTATCTGAAGAGATAGAGCAGAAACAGATTCTGGTGGAGAAACTGAATGATATGATTCAGAGACAAACCAGTCAGCTCATTAGCCAGATACAGCCTGAAGAATACTATGAGGATGGCAATGAGGAAATGGAGATAGGCAGCTGCTGTGAAGATTATAATGATGACCCAGAGGAAATGCAATGCTCTTATTGTAATGCTGGAGAGCTAGAAGAGTGCTGAGTAAAAACCTTCTGTGTGAATGAATGACGTAGCAAGGAATTGGCCTGAGTGAACGTTACAGCACAGTGCACAGCTGAACATCGTTAAGCCAGCGTTTGCTCTGTGTGAAACCTGCAGCTAAAGGGAAAGCTCAGAGGAACATTTAAAAGCATTTCTGTATGTGGGAGCTGTGAAAGGAACACTCTCTTAAAGAAGCTAAATGTGCCCAGGAGAAGCTTTATGTTTGAGCTGTGAAAGCCAAGTTCCTAAGAAGCTATTTTGCTGTTACCCATAAGACTGTGCATATATATTTTTCATACCTTTGTGTTGGAGAAGAATCCACTGTTCTTTTCAGCCTGTTACTTGCTTATGATGGAAAACCACAAACACAACAAATAAAAATAATTCTCTGTTTTGCCTAAACCCTCGTCTACAACTACTTTTGCCTAATGAAAGGATAAGTTAAAACTACAGATCCCAGCAGCCCTCCTGGCAGCCATATTGGGAACTCTTATTCTTGGGCATCAAGGCGGCTCCACCTGGTGTGCAGCTATATGCTCCACCAGTGGGGGCGACAATATGCACACTCCTGCGTTCAGGGGTTTTTTTTGTCTTAATTTTTGTTTGTGTCACAGTAAAGGATATTTTGCACCTTCAAAGTCGTAGGCATGTTGTGTATATCACATGGTGCTAATCCCCAAAACTCCATTTTAATTCCAAGTTGTAATGCGTTAAAACATAACAAACACAGAAGGATGAATACTTTTGCAGTGCACTATGTGTGTGTATGTATGTTGTGGGGGCCCCTGGCCCAGGCAACAGCCTATAAGCCTAGGGCTGCACTTGTTAGTCCTTCAATTAAAGAGTTTTTCCCTCATCCAGCGCCAGGGCTGCTGGGATTTGTAGTTGTGTTTAGAAAAAAACAAGTAGTATTGAGACCGAGGGTTTACAAGGGAAACACAGGAATTTATTTCTTTTTCTAAAGAGCATTAAGGCTCAACGCAAAACAAACAGGATTCTCTCTCCAAACAATAATCCATAGGCATTTTTACCAAACAAAACAATGAAACTGCTTTATGTAGCTTTTTAACGTGTCGCTGTTTTTCAAATCATTCAGCAATCAAGCAAGGTTTCTCTTCTCTTCAAACCCAAAAGAAATATCCTCTCTTCAGCAACAGGGTTCTTTAGCATTCCTGGCTAAACACATTTCTCCCTGTTTTCAGACTGCCTTCTAGGACATTCAGGTTATAGGCTTTCTACTTCTTTTATCCAAGAATTTTTTATTCTGCTTTCTGGCACAGAGAACAATCCATTACTGAATCTTCAGACTCCTCATCAGATTCATAATAGTCTATCTGCATTTCCTCAGGACCTGTGTCTGGTAAGCCTGGCTTTAAGCCAGCATGAAAAACTTCAGGCTTAATATTCTTTAAAAGTTCCAGAACCTTTCTCCACTGAGGCTTTTCCCTATGCACAGGGTTTCCACCAGGAACGTGGAGATTCTTTTCTTGCATCAAACGACACAATGCCTCTAACTGGCTCACAGCACTTTTGGCTACCCTTTTATTCACGCACCTTTTTGGAAGTTGCAGCTCTTTAGCTAGTTCAGGAACAGATGGAACTGCAGCCTGACCCTTGTCAGCACTTCTCTCTGGCACAGTTCTCCTAGTTTTAAAACCAATTGCAGTTTCTCTGCAATCCTGGCTTTCCTTCTGACTAGGGCTTTCACCTCTGAGATTCCCCCAGAAGTCTCCACCGTTCTCCTCCACAGTGAACTCTCTGGGCCTTCCTCTGGTGCTTCTCTCCCCACTGAATTCTCCAGCGTGCTGCTTCCCTGTCTCTCCCTTGGTCCGATTCTTTTTAACATCTTTGTTAGTGATATAGCGGAAGGGCTGTCGGGTAAGGTTTGCCTCTTTGCGGATGATACCAAAATCTGCAATAGAGTAGACACCCAGGAAGGGGTAGATAACATGAGGAGGGATCTAGCTAAGCTTGAAGAATGGTCTAGAATTTGGCAGCTGGGATTTAATATTAAAAAATGTAAGGTCATGCATTTGGGCTGCAGCAATCCAAGGGAGCAATACAGTATAGGAGGTGAAGTACTTTTGTCCACTAAAGAAGAGCGGGACCTAGGCGTGGTTGTGTCTGATGATCTTAAAGTAGCTAAACAGGTAGAAAAGGCGACGGCAAAAGCTAGAAGGATGCTTGGGTGCATACGGAGAGGAATGGCTAGCAGAAAAAAGGAGGTGATAATGCCTCTGTATAAGTCTTTGGTGCGACCTCATTTGGAGTATGGTGTGCAATTCTGGAGACCGCACCTTCAAAAGGATGTGAACAGGATGGAGTCGGTGCAGAGGGTTGCTTCTAAAATGATTAATGGGCTTCATTATAAAGCATATGAGGACAGACTTAAGGATCTTAATATGTACACCTTAGAGGAAAGGCGGGATAGAGGTGATATGATTGAGATGTTTAAATACTTCCGTGCCATAAATGTTCAGGGAGAGAGCCTCTTTCAATTGAAAGCAAGTTCTGCTACAAGGGGACATGGGATGAGGGTGAAGGGAGATAGATTCAGGAATGATATGCGGAAATATTTCTTTACGGAAAGAGTAGTGGATCCATGGAATAGTCTCCCAGTGGAGGTGGTAGAGATGAGGACAGTAACTGAATTCAAAAAAGCATGGGACCAACACAGAGGATCTCTAAAGGTAAAAAGTGGACTGTTGTAGTTGTTGTTATGGAAGGGACAGACTAGATAGGCCATGTGGTCTTTTTCTGTCATCATGTTTCTATGTTTCCAGGGTGTTGCTTCGTGTGCTGCCCCTCTCAAGCTGAGTCTGAGACTGAGACTGACCTCCTTCTGTTTCCCTGGGTTTATAAGAGTGTCTCTGAACTACCGTGCACTGCCCTTCCCCCAGGTGTCTCTCATTAGTTTCCAAGCCTGCCCTTAGATTAGCAGAGCTTGGGTGTGTCCTGTCCTCAGTAGCTGTGTGTTTTTTTTCTCTGCCTGCAGTTTGAGAGCTGCTGATTCCTTGCCTGTCTCTTTCTTTAAAGTTAAATGTCTGATTTTCTTCCAATTCCATGGACTCAGCCATACTCTCCTCATCACAATGTATATATAAAATAAAAATACAAAAGACCTGTTGCCAACAAAAATTAGTTGTCCTTTTGGGCAAAACTGTATTCCCCTTTTTTGTTTAAGGTAGCCTGTAGCTAGGCAGTCCCATACGTGAGGACTTATTTCCTGCTTGTCCACGTAGAAAACGTAGTTACTCACCTGTAGCAGGTGTTCTCCATGGACAGCAGGAAAACGTCCTCACAACCCTCCCTACAGTTATAATACAGTATCGGACTGAGAGGCAATGGTGTCGCCGTGGCAGGTAGGTACTGTATATCACACGATTGCTCAGAGGAGGATCCCAGAAGTAGCTGGGATTACTCTCTTGTGGGCTTCATCGGATGACATCACCCATACGTGAGGACTTTTTTCTCCTGTCCACTGAGCACACCTGCTACAGGTGAGTAGCTACTTTTCTTTGAGTTAAAGCTAATAAAATCTGTGTATTTTAAAATTCAGTATTTTATTAAGTCAGTTGGGACTTAGTATAACAATCCAACTTTCTGTTAGTGTTTACTCTCCCCCCCCCCCCCCCCGGCATAATCCTTGATTTATAGCCTAAACTAGTTAAGGAAAAAGGAGTTATCTTACTGACTTAAGAACATAAGAAATGCCATATTGGGTCAGATCTAGATCTATCAAGCCCAGTATCCTGTTTCCAACAGTGACCAATCCAGGTCACAAGTATCTGGCTGGTTCCCAAAAAAGTACACAGATTCCGCAATGATTGTATGCTTGTCTCAGGATAAGCAGTGGATTTCCTGGGTCCTCTTTAATAGTTTATGGACCCTTTTCTTCAGGAACTTGTCCAAACCTTTTTTAAACCCAGCTACACTAATAGCTTTCACTGCATCCTCCAGCAACAAATTCCAGAGTTCGATTATGTGTTGAGTGAAAAAAATATTTTCTCCGATTTGTCTTATATGTTCTACATTGTAACTTCATTACGTGTCTCCTAGTCTTTCTACTTTTTGAAGGAGTAAACAACCAACCAAGCTACGTTTACCTATTCTACTCCATTCACTATCATATCTCTCCCTCAGCCATCTCTTTTCCAAGTTGAAGAGGTCTAACCTTTTAAGCCTTTCCTCGCAGATATCCTTACATGCCCTTTACTATTTTGTCCACTCTTCTCTGTACCTTTTCTAATTCTGCTATATCCTTTTAAAGATATGATGACCAGAATTACACACAATATTTAAGGTGCGGTCGCACTATGGAACGATACAGAGGCATTATTTATCCTTAATTACATAGTAACATAGTAAATGACAGCAGATAAAGACCAGCACGGTCCATCCAGTCTGCCCAGCAAGATATGGCAAGAGTAGGTGCACCTGTCACTCTGTGCAGGCCACCCCTCCCCATGTCTTTGTTTAGAGGTGGACCCACCACTCCATGTAGGACACCCCTATTCTGCATTCCTTTCCTTATGATTCCGAGCATTCTATTTGCTTTCTTGGCTGCCACTGCACCTTGGGCAGATGGTTTCAACGTATTATCCATGATTTCATCTGTCCTTTTCCTGGGTGGTGGTTCCTATTGTGTGGAGTCTTGCATTGTGTTACCATAATTTGGGTTGTTCTTTCTTAAGTGCATAACTTTGTGCTTGTCCATATTAAATTTTATCTGCCATTTGATTTTTCATAATCATCTTGTGTTTTAACAACTTTGAATAATTTTGTGTCTTCGCAAATTTGATATCTCACTCGTTATTCCCATTTCCAGGTCATTTTTGAATATGTTAAAAAGCAGTGGACCTAGCACAAATCCCTGGGGTACTCTACTATTCACCTTTCTCTACTGGGAAAATTGGCCATTTAGCCCTACTCTCTGCTTTCTATCTTTTAACCAGTTCCTAATCTACAGTAGCACACTGCCTCCTTTCCCATGGCTTTTTAATTTTGCCAAGAGTCTCTCATGAGGGATCTTGTCAAAGGCTTTCTGAAAATCTAGATACACTAAATCAAGTGGCTCACCTTTATTTACCTATTTATTCACACCTTCAAAAAATATAACAGATTAGTAAGACAAAATCTTCCTTGGCTAAATCTATATTGGCTTTCTCCCATTAAACCATAACTATCTACATGTTCATTAATTGTATTCTTTATCATGTTTTACACATTTTGCCTAATACTGCCATCAGGCTCACCGGTCTGTAGTTCCCCAGATCACCCCTGAAGCGCTTTTTAAAAATTGGCGTTACGTTGGCCATTCTCCAGGTACTACAGATGATTTTAATGATAGTTCACAGATTACTAATAGTAGGTCTTGTTGGCCGGGTCCACCTACAAAGTCTCCCCAATTACCAATAAACAGTTCAGACAACAGTTGCTCAGCTACAAAGAAACGTTTTATTTGACACAGCAAACAAATGGTTATAGATGCAGATAGCAAGTGCCTGTCTGAGGGACAGCGGGGCAGCCTTCTCTCTGCAAGGGGAGAAAAGAACTGCCCAAGACCCTCTAAAATTGCTGTCTTATATATACCTCTCTGCTTCAAATTCTAAATAGTTTCAGCAAATTCAGCATAAATTCTTAGGTGTTTGCAGGCTTCCTGCAAAGCTCTTTCCCAGGACCTCCTATGTTTATGCAGCTGGATCTGCTGATCAAGGCTTGCCTATCTATGCAATCAATCATAGCCCTCTGTCTCCTCCTGTGTTTTTCCATCTGCTGGCACCAATTGAAACCTTCAGGGCAAGAGCATTAGTTGAATTCCTGGCTTGACCTGTTTGAACCTAGGCTTATATCCTTGGACACGTCTGTCCAAAGTATAGCTTTTTTTAGGCTTTATAACAGTAGTAAGCTGCATGTACTCTTTTCCTGTTGCCCACCTGTTTTGTGCCAACCATATGTTGCTGTGTATGTTTCAAACAGGCCAGAGTGCAGTTATAAGGCAGACATATATGCAATCATAAGGCAAACATATAAAGCAGATCTGAGCTGATTATCCCTTTATTCCAATTATCCCTTCATTCACCACTTTTTCTTTTCCTTTTTTTTTCTGTGTGGAGGGAAGCGAAAGTAATCCCACTAAGGGGCATGGATAACAGCCATTTGAGACAGAGAGGGATCATTGAGAGGCAACCGCTGGTACTGTTCCATAGATACAATGTACATGGTATTGGTGCTTTGCATTATCATTTTCTTACAGCATCCTAATAAAACAGAAAAATACAGCATGCAATAATACTGAACACATCAAATATTCAACAAAGTAATGAAGAAAGCTTTGAAAATGTCACAGCAAAACTTGAACTGGTGTGGGTATTGCAATTGCTGTAGCCCAAATGGCTTGTAGATTTTCCCAAAAGTCCCAATCAGTCTTAATAGTCTTTATTTTCAGATAATTTGGGCCTGCTTCCCAACAGTTTTTCAGGACTGCGTCGTGCGCTTCACCTGTCTCTGAAGTTTAAGTATAGTTGAGTTCAGAGGTCTTGGGGTGGTCTGTTCCATCTGGATTATGGCCAATTTTCTCTGCTGGAATCTCTGGATTGCAATTGGTGACATGGCTCCAGGTCCCATTCAGAAGAGCAGCATCCAATATTAAATGAAAAGACTAAAATATTCTAGATTAGATTTTACAATGAGACAATGCAATGTGATAAACATCATTTCATCCACATTTACTTAAGATCATAACTATCTCATATGGTATTAACTGTGTCTCTCAGTTTGATAAACTTCTTGTCTCTCCATCACTGGAGATTCATTTGCTGGTAGGAAATACTCCACCATACCCTTAACTGATCTTTACATATTAATAGATTAGACAAGTTGCACACATGTATTCTGCAAGGTTGGCAAGTTTCAGAATTACTCCAATTTTTATTTGTGAAAATTTGTCATCAAATCATCCCTCTTTTTACCCCTGCATGTCTGGCCAGGACATACAAAGGCAAAATGAGGCAAAAAGTATCTGGAAGTACCACATGGCCAGTGTGGATGTTCCAAAGCATATCTTGGTGCAAAATGCACCTAGCCTGTCTCCAGGTGTCTATTTCCAATTGTTGAGTAAGTGTTGGGGCTTAAATGACTTCCTGAATTAAAGATTCTGGAGACAGCATAGTTGAATAAAATTTGCTTACATATTCATTAGGCAAATATGTCACTTTAAATAACCTTCATCAGTTTAATGTCCATCAGAGTACCACCTCTTAATTGGCATGCTAAGATCATCAAACAATTGTTAAAAACTTAGTATTGTGGTAAACAAATGGTATATAGAAAATATAAATTTGGATTCTTCTTAATAAATATAACAACACGAGTAAACAGTGTCCTTTTTTTCTCACCAACTTAATTGGTATGGTTCAAAAATGGACATTAGTGCTCATTCAAAATAGCAAATGTCTTAAACAATCTGAATAAAGTCCCTACAGTATAAAAATATTATTTTTGTAACATTTTTATAACGGCAGTCGTAATAGGACAAATCATGACTTTTAACATGACAGCCACATGTCTCTCTCTCATGTATGACTAGAATCGATTGTATATACTGTTCTCAGTGAGAGTGCTGAACAAGGCAAAGTAATTATCCTGAGTCTTTCATTACACTGATACTTTTGCATGTCAGGGGGAGACCTCAAGTCAGTGTTCGGGCTAGCTTCACCTTACCGGCATGTTATCTTAAGAAATGCAAATGGACAACAGAACTAGACAGACATGTTAAAAAAACAAATGTTTTTTTCTGGACCCCAACATATAAAATTCAAATACAGAAAAACAAATGAATTTATCCTAAAATTCAGCAACTCCCATGTTACTGTCATTAGCACTGAGCTTAAGAATACAAACACTCCTTTTCACATTTAAATTGAATGAAACTGGTGTCAAACTGAACTGCAGACTAAACAGTAGATCTCTCTTTCTGTCCTTTAAACAAAAGTTAAAATAAAACTTAGTTACAGCTCTTTTGGGTTTCTGTAATTTATGAACAATAAGCATGTCCTCCATGAGATGCTTGCAACAATATACAAAATTCTGTTTTACTTTTAATTTTGCTCGATTAAAACCAAACATATAACTTCTCATTCACTCAGGATTTAAATCATTTCCAAGTTGCAATCTGGCCTCCCCATTGTCCTGTTAGGGCTTTCAATCTCCACTCTTAAGGTCAAAGGACAACAGAAGCAGATTCTCCAATTTCATGCCTTGATTGTTTGATCTAACATCTAGGGGCACTCGAATAGCTGACAGCTAAATACAAAGCTATCAGTCATTAAGTACAGCAGCCCATCTGATTAGAATAGAGAGGCTTCCCTGAGAGACCTCGCCAAACCACCCCCCCCCCCCCCCCCCCCCCCCCCGGGCAATCCCGAAAAGCAGCATACCTTTCAGCTTGAGAAACTCATGAACCTTAAAAAAACAAGTAAAAAGTTGTTTCTTCATAATCTTATATAAGGATTTTCTCCAATAATTTAGTACTAACTCTACAGGATAAATTTAAAGCACTGAACTAGACATCTTTGCATCACAAGGTTACATATTTTCTTAAACAGATTTTCTTAACTTTTAAAGCTATTTTTCCTTGGTTACAAAATCCAGCTGTAGTCTTTTCCCTTTATTAATTTGATCTTAAATTTGTAAAGTCATAAGAACATGACAAAACTGATCTTGTATCACTGAGTCAAAACTAATCAAACAGAATTTCTTAGCATCACTACGATTTTTATTAATCTCTGGTTAATTAGGATCTTCCACATTTGTTAGAAAAATCAAAATAAGCTTCTCAAAAAGTAACACATTCATAGGAATTTGTTCCGCATTGTGTACAACTGCCCTATGCCCTATCACAGACCCAGGCAGAGCTATTTAATCTCCTGACACACAGAGAACAGCAGACAAATTTTTCTTAACCAGGATATACTCAGATCCCAAATTTAAAAAAATAAAACTTACACATATGGATGAGACTTATTTACTGCACACAAATATGCACAGAGGAAAAAGAAACAATTTGAAATTTTCAGGCTGTACTTGTAACTATAAACTATTTTTCTTTGTTTTTCTACCAATCAGATCACTGCACACAATAGCTGGCAGTTGTCAGACGGTTGCCTGGGTGAGAATCTTCACAATCTTGGCAAGTGCATATCTCTATATGATTTGCAAGGTATTGTGGGCGATGTAGTTCATTCACACCAGACACAGCTGCTGACAACAATTTAGTTGTGCTCTTGGGTAAAGCCAATAAGATATTTATTTATGGGGTTATTTCTCCCAACACAGATATGCTTGGTAGCACATAAATTAGGTAACTTGCTTTCAGTGTTAACTTGGAAAAACAAAGTCAAAATCAGGAAAACAACAAATGAAAAGCTACAAAGCCAGAAACAAACTTCTTTTCAGATTAACTTCTGATTACTTCCCACATAGATACAGAAGTGATTCTCTCCTAGCTCACAAGCAATTAGGTAAGGCTTAATTGCTAACAGTCACCAGCTGAAACCTCTTAGCTGGCTTGCCTTCCACTGTGTGGGTCAAATCCTGCTTCAGGAGCTTTTCTGAGTAGATTAAAGAACAAATTTGTATTTCTTTGTGATGGTTGCTGTACTTTATAACAGAAAGTTACCAACGGAGTTTAGATAGAGAGCAGTCCATATAAACAGGATCCTCATCTGCTATTATTCCCCCTTGTTCAACAAGCATGGGTTCAATATCATGGATTGGCACAGATGAATCTCTCAATGGAGCATTTTCAGGAGAATACTTGTTTCCCTGCTGTCTTTCAAGGTTATAGCTAGGACATAGATCAGTGTTCATACCTGAGCTTCCATTGCTGCTAGAGTTCCTCTCTATATAGCCTGGCCAGTATGTAGTCCAGTTCTTATGTCCAGCCTTCCAATCCAGATCCCTGGACACTGGATCTCTCTTCACATACCTTCTGGCACAGGTCTTAGGGTCCCTTCCACGTGCAGCCGTCTCCCTCACAGGTAGCCTCTGGTGATTCCTAGCTCTGCAGCACCATTCCTCTGGCTTTCCCCAGTCCAATGGTGTATGCTGGCCCTTGGAATACCTCCCAGTATACGTACTGCTTTGGACTCTTCTAGACCTCTCAAAGGCTTTTCTCTTCCTTCTTCCAAAGGGTCTCTTTCCCCCTCTCTCCGTCCGGTTTGGCTTCTGCTTCTGATGATCCTTCAGATGAAACTGATGATCAAACTCAAGCTGATTCTCAGGATACTGAGGACAATTCTCTGGATATCCAAGGTGATCATGAAGATGGTCCTCTGTAGAATAAACTCTACTCTTATTCTGCTTAGATGAGTGATCCTCCCTAACACAGCGCAGCTGTGCTGAATAAGGCCCTGCCCTTTGAGATGAGTGCTTAGGGATTACCTCATAGCCCTCCTGATTGAACACACGTTTCCTCACTTCAGCTCCTCTAATGGCTGTTGGAAACCTGGTGCATTCTGGGACTGGTAGTCTTTTATGGCAAAATTCTGTTTTCATATTTCTACCAGAACTGACAGGTTGCTTGTTCAGAGTCACTTCACCTTTTCTATAGCTCCTTCCTGAGCTATGATAAGCTTCCTTATCACACAGTTCAGAATAAAAACACTGTCAATTATCTGTGCGGTCTGCTTCTAAGATTCTCACTTCAGTGTGCAATACACTCCAATCCCAATCCATTAACTAAGAAAATCCATTCCATGTTACAATACAAACTCAGACAGACAGGAGGAAAAAAACTAGCTGTCTCAGCACATCAATAGCTACAGCAGACCCTGGAAGATTTTTCGTTGTTTTCAATATTCTAAAGAAGACAGGAAAGGCTTGGAAAAATAAACAAACACTGCCTGTCACTTGCGTTCCAGGGACTCCTGGCCAACGGTTTTACCCTCTCCAGGGACTGGGGCGTCTTACAAGCACATGAATATTGTGAAAGAAAATAAAAGCAAACAGATACGCTCCCCAGGAATTCCCCACTTAGTTCAACTTTAACAAAGAATTCTAATCAGTTCAGCTCCAGGGACCATAAAATCTCCTGAAGTAGCCAGTAATGAAAGGACAGTGTTTACTAAAGACTAAAACTAAAAACACAGGACAGAGTTAAATGCATTATACCTAACAGCCTATCTGATCAGAATACTGAAACTGAACTAGACCCACTCCCCCTTGGTTATTTAATTCAGCTGCAGTCAGCTCCTTCATTCGCTTTGATCTGGAACTTGTAAACTAATTAATTTATCTAGCTATAATTCACCCTCTCTGGTCTGTGAGCATCCCAGATAAGGAGATCATCCCCGTTTTTCTATAAATATTCTCCTTAGCTGTCCCTCTTTCTAAGATCTGTAAACCTGGTGTTTTCACTGTTTGGGAACAGGGGCAGAACCCTCTTAATTTACAGAGAAGGGGGGGGTGTAACTTCACTTTTACAGATAGAAAATTCAGACCTTTTTATTTACAAAGGTGAGAAGTTACTTATCCAGGACTCATACAAACATACAACTCTTGCGCTTCGTCCAAACCCAGCCAATCCCCTCGCAGTGATGGGGGTATGGAAACGTGGATAAAGACACACACTCGCTTCGTATTAATAATACGTACAGTCTCAAGCGTACACCAATCAATCCTGGAAAGACAGAGACCTAATGTCTGGGCAAAACATTCAAACTTTCTTTCCCTAACATTACAACTAAATGCAAAGACACTCTAACAATTTTCTACATAACAGAATATTAATTACATACTCACCCACCAATCAAACCTGGGTAAATCTCCTGTTCTTGTTTGTAGTCTTTGCGCGATATCCAAATCTCTCTCTTGTTCCTACCAGAACGGCATCCAACTTCGTTCTGTGTAGAACGGTATCCTCAGCCCCTATCTATATATATCTATATATATATATATATATATATATATATAGAGATAGATATATATAGATATATAGATAGATAGATATAGATATAGGAGGTATACTCATCCCTGATATAAAGCCAAAATCAGGGGTATCCCAAGACAATTTAGAAAATTTTTAGGAGTCTCATCCAAACTTTTTTTTTTTCCTCTCGTTCGTCTCAGAACAGTATCCAAATCTCTCTCTCTTCTCTCACAACAAAATTCTCATCCCCTGAACCGGCAGGAGGTATCCCCTCCTCTATTTAATTAGTGAAGCAATAGGGGGTATCCTCATCCCTGATGTACAGCCAATATCAGAGGAATACGGGACAATTTAGAATAAAAGTTTTAGGAGTGTTAAATACTCGGAGTATTAAACACTCGGGTCCCTGTTCGGGCGCCAATTTGTAGGCCGGGTCCACCTACAAAGTCTCCCCAATTACCAATAAACAGTTCAGACAACAGTTGCTCAGCTACAAAGAAACTTTTTATTTGACACAGCAAACAAATGGTTATAGATGCAGATAGCAAGTGCCTGTCTGAGGGACAGCGGGGCAGCCTTCTCTCTGCAAGGGGAGAAAAGAACTGCCCAAGACCCTCTAAAATTGCTGTCTTATATATACCTCTCTGCTTCAAATTCTAAATAGTTTCAGCAAATTCAGCATAAATTCTTAGGTGTTTGCAGGCTTCCTGCAAAGCTCTTTCCCAGGGCCTCCTATGTTTATGCAGCTGGATCTGCTGATCAAGGCTTGCCTATCTATGCAATCAATCATAGCCCTCTGTCTCCTCCTGTGTTTTTCCATCTGCTGGCACCAATTGAAACCTTCAGGGCAAGAGCATTAGTTGAATTCCTGGCTTGACCTGTTTGAACCTAGGCTTATATCCTTGGACACTTCTGTCCAAAGTATAGCTTTTTTTAGGCTTTATAACAGTAGTAAGCTGCATGTACTCTTTTCCTGTTGCCCACCTGTTTTGTGCCAACCATATGTTGCTGTGTATGTTTCAAACAGGCCAGAGTGCAGTTATAAGGCAGACATATATGCAATCATAAGGCAAACATATAAAGCAGATCTGAGCTGATTATCCCTTTATTCCAATTATCCCTTCATCCCTGGGGTACTCTACTATTCACCTTTCTCTACTGGGAAAATTGGCCATTTAGCCCTACTCTCTGCTTTCTATCTTTTAACCAGTTCCTAATCTACAATAGCACACTGCCTCCTTTCCCATGGCTTTTTAATTTTGCCAAGAGTCTCTCATGAGGGATCTTGTCAAAGGCTTTCTGAAAATCTAGATACACTAAATCAAGTGGCTCACCTTTATTTACCTATTTATTCACACCTTCAAAAAATATAACAGATTAGTAAGACAAAATCTTCCTTGGCTAAATCTATATTGGCTTTCTCCCATTAAACCATAACTATCTACATGTTCATTAATTGTATTCTTTATCATGTTTTCCGCCATTTTGCCTAATACTGCCATCAGGCTCACCGGTCTGTAGTTCCCCAGATCACCCCTGAAGCGCTTTTTAAAAATTGGCGTTACGTTGGCCATTCTCCAGGTACTACAGATGATTTTAATGATAGTTCACAGATTACTAATAGTAGGTCTGCAATCTTATTTTTCAGTTCTTTCAATACCTTCAGATGTATAACATCTGGTCGAGGCGATTTGCTACTCTTAAGTTTAGCAAAAAGTTGTCATACACAATGTTCCCGCTAACCTGCGATGGGTCCACCGCCAACATTCCTGCCGGCGGAGGACCCGGCGCAGATTAAAGAGAACATTGCTAGGGTGCTGCGGCGTGCGTTAGACACAGGGTCAAACACACGCCGCAGCACTCTCGCAATGTTCTCTTTAATCTGCGCCGGGTCCTTCGCCGGCATTCCTGCCGGTGGGGGGAGGGGCAGAGCGTCGATCGCTCTGCGCCTCCCCCCACCAGCAGGAATGTTGGCGGCGGACCCAGCGCAGGTTAGTGGGAACATTGCTCATACACCTTTCTGTTTTACTGATATTTGTTTCAGTTCTTCTGATACATCACCTTTAAATACCATTTCAGGTGTGGGTAGTTTCCCTACATCTTCTTCAGTAAAGACTGAAGCAAAGAATTCATTCAGTCTCTCCGCTGTGCCTTTCCTTTTTTTTTTTAAATGTATGCATTTTACAAAAAGAATAGTGCAAACAAATACTTGTAGGAAAACCAGAAAGTTTGGGTGACAATGAATATCAAGCAAGGCAATAATTCATTTCCAACAGCTCACCCTAGTCCACAATAAGAGGGGGGATTCTCCAGGAAATTTAAACAATAGAGACTTGCAGGAAATTAAAGCACTTACCACTTGCAAAACAAATTACAGCGGCATTAGTTCCACATCCAAGTGTCTAGTAGTTGGATGAGCATTTAGAAAAGACAATAACTGTGAAGGATATAGAAAAAAAAAGAATTTGAAAGATACTTAAACATTTGCAAGAGTATTTTAGGAAAAATAGTGCCCCTAACTGGGCAACCCTGGGTTGCAGGAGGAGAAATTCCTTCCTGCCGTGCTGGGTCTCCCACGCCAGGTCAGGGAATGCCCAAACCAGAAGTCCCCAAAATCTAACCTTTCTTTTTCTAAAAAAAAACTTTTTGCGAAACCAATCTCTGTCCGAAGACAGAGCAAATTGAACCAAACATGTAGCAGGCACAACCGTCTCTAAGGCATAACTCTCAGGTATAGCAGAAACTTTAACCCTTCATCACACACATTAAATTACCGACAACTTTACACACCTGGGGTCAAATTGATCCCATCAGTAAATGACCAGAAACCATGAACAATTTCATCAACATAGGATTGGTATTTTAGTGCATTTATTAAAAACGGTTCTCAGTTTTTGCTGTTTACAAATGTTCAGTGTTTATGATATAAAAGTAGTCTAACTATTAACTTCAGTTTATCACTTAATTGTAATTAAGTCTCGACACCGCTAGTATAATCATCTATCTAGGCGTCTTTTAGTCAGCACATTCATTGCATAACAGTTGGCAATGTTCTTGGCATATGGCTGTACCACATCGCTTGCAGTATTTTGATGTTTTCTTATCTGATGATCTGGTGCAAAGCTGGCAGCGCGATCATGCCCCTCTGGATTCACAGCCTGTAGGATCAGGTAAGCTGAATTCAAGTAGTTGCATGCAGATCCGCACCCCTTTCTGAAGTGTTCTTGGGTTCTGCAATCGCAATGTCTGCTGTGGCAGTACTAACTCGTTGGCCAGTTCTGTTAGGAACAGTTGCCGTTTGTGGGATACCGCTGTTTGCCATTTGGGTTTTTGCTGCACCCAAATTTTGCAAGCTGCCACACCAGCGACATCAAACATGTTCATCAGCAGGCATAACGGCCATCTTCTAGTGCCACGTTTCCATGTATCTCCAGGAACAAGCAGGAATGAGTCTTCACATATGGGTATCAGTACCGACGGAGCCTGCGCGGGAACGCTCCCCAGCGTCCAAAAGGAAAGCTTTTGGGAGCATCTCACAGCGCCTGCGTGCTGCCTTCCCGCCTTTCCTAACTGCCTCTCTCCAGTTCTTCTTTTCCGCGGAGCCAGCAGGTCGTGTTTCCTGTCACAGCTGAATAATTTCTTATATTCTTTTATTTTTCTTTAGTCACGTGTCTGCCTTCTTGATTCCGGACCGGTACTACCGGTCTTTTTTCTTTCTTAAAAAAAACAAAAAAACCCTTTTACTCTTCAGTGCATTTTTTCTTCTGGGGCCTTAGGCCTATAGATATATTTTTCCTCATGGAAAAACCCGCCTCCGGGTTTAAAAAGTGCACGAAGTGCAGTAGCACTATTTCTGTCACCGACACCCATGACTGGTGTCTGAAATGTTTATGTCCTGACCACTCCATTGCGGATTGTGAGTCCTGTTCCATGATGTCTAAAAGAGGATTACAGAATCGGGCAGCCAAGCTCAGTGTCCTGTTTCCCTCCGATGCAGCTTCTGTGGCATCGACGTCTTCCAGGGCTGCTTCTTCATCCCATGGATCTCAGGTAACCAAACGTAAATCTGGCCGGTCCTCAAAGAGTTCATCTCCTTCCAAGTATCGAGATGCCCCCGGGCTTACTCTTGAGGAACCCACACCAGCAAAATTACCCCGGCGGGAGGCTCCAGCTTCCAAAGCACTACCTATGGGGTCACAGGTTGACATCGATGGCTCAGCCTCGACCGATCACCAGTACCGACATCCAGACATTGGTGGCGTCAATGGATCAGAATATTCTGACCATGCAGCGTGCCATCACGGCATTCATACAACCTGCGACGCCTACGGTACCGCAACAAACCCCGTTGTCGGTACCCGTACTGATTCCGGTACAGGATCCGATTCCGGTTCCGATACCAGTACCGCTTGCATCGACATGAGCATCGACGGCAGCGGTACGCTATCCAGTGATGCCCATCAGTACTGACGCGGTACCGATTACTCCCGAGGTCGATACCTCCCGGTATCCGTATCGGGCTCTGCGAGAGCATCCAGACAGTCGATACTTCGATTCCTCTGAAGACTCTGATTCTTCAGAGCCCTCAATTGAAGCATCGGGGATCCTTCCCCAGGAACCCTCTTCTCCAAAAAGGAGAATGTCTCCTCCTGAGGATTTGTCTTTTCAGGATTTCATTAGGGAGGTGGCCAAAGGCCTGTCCATCTCAGTGATCTCTGAAACTGAACCTAGAGCCAAAAAATTAGATATCCTTCAATATCCTAAGGCTCCTAAAGTGGCAGCCACCTTGCCAATACATGAGATTCTTTTTGATCACATGTTGGGCATATGGAAGACTCCTCTTTCCACCTCCCCTCATTCCAGAAGGTTGGACACCATGTATCGTGTTCCTCCTTGTCCTGGTTTTCATAAGACTCAGCTTCCTCACCACTCCATTGTGGTAGAGTCTGCTATGAAAAAGATCAAGAGTACAAAAAGGCACTCCTCTGCTCCTCCAGGAAGAGAATGCAGAACCCTAGATGCCTTTGGAAGGAAAATCTTCCAGGCCAGTATGCTTATAGCCAGAATCAACTCCTACAGTCTCTATATGGGGATGTTTCTGAAAGAGGTTACAGATCATCTGCAAACCTTATCTCCTTTTATGTCAGAAGATAAGAGAGAAGAATATATCACCTGGCTTAAACATGCACAGGCTGTATCCAAGTTTTCCAACCGTGCAGCCTTTGACTCTTTTGAGGGGGCCAGTAGAGCCTCGGCCATTGCCATAGGTGCACGCAGAGTTGCTTGGTTGCAAGCCTCTGATTTGGAATCCTGGGTACAGGATGGTCTAGGTAACCTTCCTTGTACAGGCGAAAACCTGTTTGGCAAAGATTGGCAAGCAAAGGCCAACCAGATGGATGCTGAAAATTCTGCTTTAGATAGACTTTCAAAGTCTACTACTGCTCCTTTTAAAAAGAGGTTGTTCAAAAAGGGATCTTTCCCAAAGAAAGGGAAATTTTCTACTTATGGTCAGGCCTCTTCTCAAGGTCGTTTTGCTACAAAGAGACAGCAACAACCAAAACTGGCCAAAACCCAAGCTGCGAGGACTGCTACGGCCCAACAGCCTCAGCCTCCTCAGGGCCTTTGACTTCCCACTAGAGAACTTAGCCTTTCTGGCTCTAGAAAATCCAGAGCCTCTCACCATCCCAGGAAGGTTAGCTCACTTTGCTCCCAGATGGGAACAAATCACAGCAGAGAAGTGGACCCTCTCCATCATAAGTGAAGGGTACAAACTTCATTTCTTAAACCTTCCTCCTCACACCATGGTGAAACAGCTCAATTCTCCAACATCTCTCCTCAACCTTCTAGGTCAAGAGATTGCTACCCTTCTTGCCCAAGGGGCAATAGAAGAAGTACCCCTTCTTCAACAGGGCTCAGGGTTCTACTCCCCCTATTTTCTCATCCCAAAGAAAACAGGGGCTACAGACCCATATTAGATCTCAGAGAATTGAACAAGTTTCTATGCAAGGAGAAATTCAAGATGACTTCTCTTGGAATTCTCCTTCCGTACCTCCAGAGTCAAGACTGGCTTTGTTCTCTAGATCTCAAGGATGCGTACACCCATGTCCTCATCCATCCAACACACAGAAGGTTCCTTCGGTTCCTTTACCAAGAAAAGCACTACCAATACAAAGTGCTTCCTTTCGGTCTGGCCTCTGCTCCAAGAGTGTTCACAAAATGCATGGCAGTAGTAGCTGCATTCCTACACACTCTAGGAATATTCGTATTCCCATATCTGGACGACTGGCTCATCCGAGCTCCATCCCAGTCAGAGGCCCAGACTTCCCTGACCCTGAACAAGGCGTGTTCTTCAGTATCTGGGACTGGTAATCAACATTCCAAAATCCCATCTCACCCCTACTCAGTCTCTAGAGTTCATAGGGGCCTTACTGGATACCACAACTGCAAGGGCCTATCTTCCCCAGGCCCGCTGCCTACGCTTGGTGCAGTTAGCCTCCCAGATTCAGTTAAAATCCCATTTAACTGCTCGAGAGATGTTACAACTCTTAGGCCACATGGCATCCACGGTGCATGTGGTTCCTTACGCTCGCCTTCACATGAGGGCAGCTCAGTGGACCCTATCCACCCAATGGACTCAGGCATCAGGTTGCCTGTCAGACAAAATAGCAACCTTCAGTCACCTTTTTTGGTCCCTCCACTGGTGGAAGTCCACTCAAAATCTGTTGCTGGGGTCCCCCTTTCAACAGGTGTTACCCCAAGCAACCCTAACAACAGATGCCTCTCCAAAGGGTTGGGGAGCTCATCTACAAGATCTCTCGACCCAAGGCATCTGGTCTCCACAAGAGACATCTCTACATATCAACCTTTTAGAGCTCAGAGCAATCTTTCTGGCTCTCAAAGTCTTCCACACCCTGCTCAGCTACAAGACAGTCCTCATCCACACGGACAACCAGGTAGCCATGTTCTACGTGAACAAGCAGGGAGGAACTGTCTCTCTGTCGCTTTGCAACGAAGCTCTCAGATTGTGGGCCTTCGCCAGAGAGCATCAAATCCATCTCATGGCAGTGTATCTTCCAGGGGTTCAAAACTCTTGGGCAGACAGACTCACTCGAGTTCTGCTTCCACACGAATGGTCCCTCCATGGGGACCAGATAGCCAGGATATTTTGGATTTGGGGTACCCCAGACATAGACCTGTTTGCAAGTCCGTGGAATGCCAAACTTCCCTGGTTTTGTTCCAGGATTCCATGTCAGGGAGTTCAGGCCAGGGATGCCTTCCTCCTTCATTGGGGGAAAGACTTCCTCTATGCCTTTCCACCTATTCCCCTCATTCCCACAACTCTGTTCAAGCTTCAGAGAGACAAGGGGTCTATGATCCTCATAGCACCACATTGGCCACGCCAAGTATGGTACCCTCTACTTCTGCATCTCTCTCAAGCTCCCTCCCTGGACCTGGGGTCTGCTCCAGATCTCCTCTCCCAGGAGGAGGGAACCTTGTGGCACCCAAATCCTCAGTCTCTTCATCTCAGAGCCTGGTTGCTGAAGGCCTAGACCTTCAGGATTTACACCTTTCTCAGCAAGTAAAGGATATCCTTCATGCTTCCAGAAAGCCTTCCACCAGACGTTCCTACGCTTTTAAATGGAAAAGGTTTTCCATTTGGTGTGCAGAGAAGGGTCTCAACCCTCTTGCAATACCTTTGAATTCTTTATTAGACTATTTACTGCATTTATCCCATGCAGGCCTTAAAACAAATTCAATCAGAGTCCATTTGAGTGCTATTGCAGCATCCCTTAAGCCTCTCAATGGACAACCTATTTCCTCTCATCCTCTTATAGCAAGATTCATGAGAGGCCTTCTTTTGACTAAACCTCCCATTAGACCACCTCCAGTGGCATGGGACTTGAATCTGGTTCTTGGCCAGCTTTTGAAGCCACCCTTTGAACCCTTAGCCACTACTTCCTTGAAATTCCTTTCCTGGAAGGTTATTTTTCTCATTGCAGTCACCTCAGCTCGCCGTATCAGTGAGTTGCAAGCTTTAGTGGCTAATCCTCCTTATACAAGGTTCCATCATGACAAGGTAGTCCTCAGAACTAATCCACACTTTATGCCTAAAGTGGTCTCACCTTTTCATCTGAACCAGGAGGTGTATTTACCTGTCTTTTTTCCAGGACCTCATGCATCAACCGCAGAGAGGAATCTTCATACCCTGGATTGTAAAAGAGCACTTGCTTTCTACTTACAAAGAATACAGCAACATAGAAAGTCCTCTCAACTTTTTGTTGCTTTTGATCCTTCTCATTTTGGACTTCCAGTCTCCAAGAGAACTCTGTCTAATTGGATTGCTCAATGTATTTCCTTCGCCTACCAGAGCAAGAATCTTTCTCTGGAGGGCCATGTCACAGCTCACAATGTGAGAGCCATGGCAGCCTCTATGGCTCATCTTAACTCTGTGTCCATCGACCAAATCTGTCGAGCAGCCACCTGGGTATCGGTTCATACCTTCACAGCCCATTACTGCTTGGACAAGGACTCCCGCCGGGATGCCTTGTTTGGTCAGGCTGTTCTTAAACACCTGTTCCATTCCTAATCAACTCCTACCCTCCATCCCTGACTGGATGCCTGAGATTCATGGGTGCAGGTGGGGCCCTTCCCAGGGACTCACAATCTGGGTGATCTCCCAGGCATCTCCAGCTGGGGAGTCCCCATATGTGAAGACTCATTCCTGCTTGTTCCTGGAGATAGCACAGTTACTTACCTGTAACAGGTGATCTCTGGGAACAGCAGGAATAAGTCTTCACAACCCACCCACCTCCCCTAGGAGTTGTATCTCTCTATCTATCTTTCCTTTCCTCTCTCTCTCTCTTTGTCTCAGCTTTAAAACTCGAACTGGAGAGAGTCAGTTAGGAAAGGCGGGAAGGCAGTGCTGTGGGATGCTCCCAAAAGCTTTCCTTTTGGACGCTGGGGAGCGTTCCCACGCAGGCTCCGTTGGTACCGACGATACCCATATGTGAAGACTTATTCCTGCTGTTCCCAGAGATCACCTGTTACAGGTAAGTAACTGTGCTTTATGTACGCACAAGGTGGTCCAGATTGTCTACTCCAGACTTAGTAGCATTATAGTGCAGAATCATTGCAGGCTTCTTTTCATTCTTGTCGTCTCTCGTCTTGTCATGATGCATGCTGCTCAAAACTATGACCGTTTTGTTTTTCTTTGGAACATAACTCACTAGTGTGATCTCTTTGCAAAAAACAAACTGTGATGAAAACAGTTCCTTGTTCTGAAAAATCAGCAGTTCACCTGCTATGTCCCTTTTGTTTTTTCTCATGGTTCCAACAATTGTAGTGTGTTGAATCAGAAGATCTTCAGCCAGTCCTACATCAATAAAGAAATTATCACATTGCGTCCAGTTTTCCACCATTGTCTAGTCAATCTTTTCACTACTTCAACTCCTTTCTTCAGTTCGACCGCTGCTCCTGGTTCCAGGTAAGTACATCATTGATAAGCATGCATTTAGCATGTCCCATATATCATGGATGGGTGCCCAACCTGTCAGTGGCTACGCGTTCTGGACTAGTGCACAAGTTATCCTTTCTCACAAACCGTAAGATATCCTGGAAACGATTTATGTTCATTACGGAGCAATAAAAGGGTTTTGAGTCAGGTGCAAACACTGATGTAATTGCTTCTTCCTGATCGTGTCCCCAGTCTAGTCCTGAGACCTCTGGGTTCCCCATCTCATCTAGCAGCTTGGAGACTGAGAAACTCCTCCTTTATGTGACATCAACAGTATATCTCTCCGGAGTCCGCCCCCTGTCACCAGTTGCCTCAGTCTCCAAGCAGCTGGATAGATGGGAGCCCGGGGGTCCGGGCTCACTGGAGAAACAATTAGGAGTGTTATTAAGTCAGTTCTTTTCCTTTTACTTAAGGGAATCTGTTTTTATTTGGGGGAGCCTGTGACTTTAAGTCTTGCTGCAGTCCAGTTCCTTCATTTTTCTTTATTTCTCTTCTGCTCTTTCTCCCCCCCTGCCTCTCCCCCCCCCTGCCTCTCCCTCCCCCTGCCACTACCGACTTCAGTTTGGGCTGCGGGTCTGGTGTGAAGGGGCTTGCCAAGCCAGATTGTTTGCCTGGAGCGCGGCAGCCCTTAGAATCAAACGAAGAGGACCGGCAGAGTCAGCGGGCCGGAAGCGGAGATCGCCATCGCCAGTGCCACGCGGACTACCTACCCGCCAGTGTGCTTGGCGGCCTCTTCCCATCAGCGCACCTTTTCAGTTTCGGGGTGCGAGCACAGGGAGTGCGATCGGGCCCGGGCTGGTTATTAGGCACCGGCCCTAGAGGCGGCCAGCATCCTTCCAGCGCTCTTGCGCTTGACGGCCTCCCGGTTGTCAGCGCGTCGCTGTTCTCTTCAGCGCCTTTTTGGCGCGCTTTGAGGACTTGGCCCGGCCGCATAGTGGCGGCATGGCCTGATTGCAGGCCCGGACAGGAGAATTGCGGAAATCCGCTCTGGGGCCTTCCCGGGGGTACCATTAAAAAAAAAAAAAAAAAAAAAGGGGGGGTAGCCATTCGTTTATTTACTTCACGGAGTTGTTAGTTTATTACTATCTTTGCAGTTGCAGAGTATTGGTACAGCTCTCTAGGGTGTTCCGGGGGGTCTCAGTCATCGTCTGTGCGGTTACCAAGCAAATTGAATTTTGCACACGATGCCTTCAAAGCCCCTGTGTGTGGTGTGTGGGGCTCGGAAAGGCTCGGTTTCCGGAGTCTGTAAGTCCTGTGTAGGGCAGACTCCGGAGCTGGCGCAACTCCCAGGGCAGCAGATTGGGGCCCCGGGGGCGGAGCCGGAGGTCTTGACTCTCCTGGGGCCTGAGGTTACGCAGGAGGAGCCTGCGGCTGGTTCTTTTACCGGCTCGGGGACTCCGGCCGTTCAGGCAGGTTTTCCTAGGGAACTGGCATCCATTTTTACTCCGCAGTTTGTGGCATTACTGCAGCAGGTGGTTGGCAGCAACGCGGTGCAACAGGGTTTGTCCGCAGACCTTGGCGGGGCGAGAAAGCTCCCGACGTCCCCGTGGGGTGACGATTTTCCTAGTTGGGGGTAAGAGGCCTCGTGCTCAGGACGAATTGACAGAGCAAGCAGGTCTGTCCGAGAACCCGCTGTCAGATGATGAGAGCTGCGACCTGGCGTTAGAAGAGGAGTTTTAAGAGGGCGAGATCTCAGAGAAGGAAGATCAAGCTCGGGTCGTGAGAGTCTTTAGGAGAGAGGAGTTACCAGCGCTCATTTTTTATTTATTTATTTATTTATTACAAGTTCTTATATACCGCACTATTCGGCATCAGCGCGGTTTACATTATAACATAAAGACCATAACAACAAGCTGTTTGGTTTACATCGAACAGGAGTACAAACTTGGAGAACCGGGGTAAACTATATACATGAGATATATTGTAGAGACTCTGAAGGCACTCAATATGCCGGTCCCAGGTGCGGGTGAGGATGACACGCTGGAAGACCCTCTACTACAGGTGTTCAGGAAGTCTCAGAGGGCCTTCCCGGTACACAGTGTGTTTCAGGAGATGATTCAAGGAGAGTGGAACGTTCCGGAAGCTCCGTTGAAAGGCGCTAGAGTCATGGGGCGCCTATATCCTTTGTTGGATCAGGACAAAGAGGTTTTTAAATCACCCAAGGTGGATGCGGCTGTCTCGGCGGTGACCAAGAAAACAACAATTCCGGTGGAAGGTAGCGCTGCCCTCAAGGACGGCCAAGACCGAAAGTTGGATATCCTGTTGAGGCAGGTCTTTGACGTTAACGCCGTTTCCATGCAGGCGGCTATTTGTGGAGCATGGGTGGCCAGAGCCTGTCTCCGCTGGGCACAGCAGGTGCAAGAGGGTCAGTCCAGTGCCTTGGCAGGAGAAGCTGCCCGGTTGGAGTCAGGGGCGGCTTATCTAGCAGACATTCATTATGACCTTATGCGGGGGTTGTCCAAAAGTATGGCTTCGGCAGTAGCAGCACGGCGGTACCTGTGGCTTTGCAATTGGGTGGCAGATTCCTCCTCTAAGTCTAGGCTGAGTAAGCTGCTCTTTAAAGGTTGGCTACTCTTCGGGGAGGATCTAGAAAAGCTGGTTAAGGATCTAGGCGAATCCAAGGGGGGAAGGTTGCCGGAGGATAAGCCTAAGCCATCCTGTGGGGCCCCTGGAGGTAGGGGGCAATTTCGGGACTTCCGCCGTTTCCGTTCCCAAAAGTTTTTTCCAGGCCCAAGGGGTCGCTTTTCCAACAGAAGCCAGGGGTTTCGAGGCTTCCGCGGAGCCGGTAGTGGCTTCGGTTCCTCTTCCTCCCCTTCCGCGTCTAATTTCAAGAAAACACAATGAGATGAGGGGGGCCCAGTCGTCCCTTCCCCCCGTAGGAGGACGTTTGCAAGAGTTTTACTCTGCCTGGGCTCAAATCAGCACAGATCAGTGGGTGCTGGAGGTCATTCGAGAAGGTTACGCCCTGGAGTTCCTGCGCCCTGTGCGGGAGTCCTTTGTGCAGTCTCCGGGCAGATCGGCAGCAAAGTGTTTGGCGCTGCAGGAGACGGTGCAAAGGCTGCTGGACCTCAGGGCGATAGCCCCCGTTCCCGCAGAGCAGTCCGGGTGCGGTCGTTACTCCATTTATTTCATTGTGCTGAAAAGAGGTGGCGGAGTCCGACCGATTCTAGATCTCAAAGGAGTCAATCACTGTCTGCGAGTGGCGCATTTTCACATGGAAACTCTACGATGTGTCATAGTGGCGGTACAGCGGGGAGAGTATCTCACGTCCCTGGACTTATCGGAAGCATATCTTCATATTCCCATCAGGCGGGACCATCACAAATTTCTCAGGTTTGCGGTACCCTTCAGTCATTATCAGTTCCAGGCGCTGCCCTTTGGGCTAGCCACGGCGCCGAGAGTTTTTACCAAAGTGATGGTTGTGCTGGCGGCAGCTCTGCGCAAGGAAGGTATTCTCGTTCACCCCTACCTAGACGATTGGTTGATCCGGGCGAAGTCGCAGGCCGAGAGCGAGAGGGTCACAGCCCGGGTGGTGGCCTTCCTGGAAAGCCTAGGCTTGGTGGTCAATTTGGCAAAGAGTCATCTGACGCCTTCCCAGAATCTGGAGTACCTGGGTGCGCGCTTTGACACTCAGATCGGGAGAGTGTTTCTCACGGAGCAGCGAGCGTGGAGCCTGTGTCGGGTGTTGAGGGGATTCCTGGGGCCAAGGCCCCCTCGGCATGGCATTACCTTCAGGTGTTGGGCACCATGGTGGCGACAATAGAGACGGTGCCGTGGGCCCGGGCCCAAATGAGACCCTCAGAACTACAAAATATCAAGGATATCCCTCCAATTAAATAAGCTAAATCCAACGTACTTTGATCCAAGGATATGGAATATTTCAGGTCTTTAAGCACTTAAATAGCTATTATATAAGAACCTATGGTCTCAGACTATAACACGCACAGCTCAAGAAAACTTTTAAGAGCTACGTGCCACAATAGCATCAATGACCATATCAACTTTTGATGATTTAGGTTCTTGAATCTCATACCAAACTTAAGGATTCTCAAAAATCGGACTTATCTTAGTTTTTGATCCAGTTTCAAAGTGTGCCAATGCTGCATTTGCCCCAACGCCACCACATCGGTATCCGTTCCACGTTTCGTTTCTTCTTCAGGGGGTATGCAAATTACAAGTTAGCACTGAACTGGACTGGATAATTTCCAAAGCGTAGGCTTATGCGACTTGCAGTGCGTTTAGTATGGCTACCTAGCCCTCTGAAAAACGCCGCGCATGCATCCTTGATATTTTGTAGTTCTGAAACTACTCTCTGTAAGCTGACCACTAGTTCTTTTAGTGTCGGTACACACCAAATGAGACCCTTGCAAAGGGCCTTGCTACGCCGGTGGTCACATCAGCTGGATTCTTTATCGCGGAGGCTGAGGTGTCCGGAGGAGACTCGTCAGGCTCTGCTTTGGTGGTTACTTCCTGAGTCGTTGGAACACGGGAAGGACTTGGAAGCCCCAGCCTGGGTGGCGGTGATGACAGATGCCAGTTTGCTGGGCTGGGAGGCTCACTGTCAGGGCAACTTTGCGCAGGGGCGCTGGGATGCTCAGGAGAAGACGTGGGCGATCAACCGCCTGGAGTTAAGAGCGGTGTACCTAGCAGTGCGGGAGTTCCGTCCGTTACTCACAGGAAGGGCGATACGGGTGTTATCCAACAACGCGACGGCGGTGGCGTACATCAACAAGCAAGGCGGCACCAGCAGTGCGACGTTAGAGGCAGAGGCCGAAGTGCTGTGCGCCTGGGCAGAGACAAACATCTTAGACCTGTCGGCAGCTCATGTCGCAGGGGTAGACAATGTGGAAGCTGATTTCCTCAGCCGGGTGAGAGTGGATCCAGGGGAATGGGTTCTGAACCCGGAAGTCTTCGAGATGATTGTTCGCAGGTGGGGTTCACCAGTCATGGATCTCATAGCGACGTTCACCTCCGCGAAGGCCAGTCGTTTCTTCAGCAGGCGCAGGGAAAGGATGTCCGAGGTATTGGACGCTCTCATGCAGTTCTGGCCGGAGGGGCAGCTGCTGTATGTCTTTCCCCCGTGGGTCCTGGTAGGGAGAGTCCTGCAAAGGGTAGAGAAGTTCTGGGGTCAAGTGATCCTGATAGCGCCGGATTGGCCGCGTCGCCCTTCGTACGGGGACCTGGTTCGGTTGTTGGTGGCAAAACCATGGCGTTTTCCTTGCCGGATGGATCTCTTGTCTCAGGGCCCCCTTTTCATGCCGCACGTGGATCGGTTCTCGCTTACGGCCTGGCTATTGAAAGGGCTAGGTTGAAATCCCGGGGGTATTCGGGAGCGGTTATTGCAACCTTATTGAAGTCGAGAAAACGGTCTACTTCGCTGGCTTACGTCCGAGTTTGGAGAGTCTTCGAAGAGTGGTGCATGGAAAGAAAGGGTGAGGCTCTAAAAGCTACTCTTCCGCAGATATTGGAGTTTCTGCAAGATGGTTTCGACAAGGGCCTGCCGGCGGCGGCGTTGCAAGTTCAGGTGGCTGCCTTATCTTGCTACAGGGGCAGAATTGCAGGCCAGTCGCTCGGGGCTCATCGAGATGTGAAGTGGTTTCTCAGGGCGGTGGCACTCGCAAGGCCTCCGGCCAGGCAAATAGTTCCTAAATGGCATCTGCCATTCGTTCTAGACGCGTTAGAACGCGAGCCTTTTGAGCCTTTGGTGCGCGCGTCCCTTAAGGATCTTACATTAAAGGTGGTGTTCTTAGTGGCGGTCTGCTCAGCTAGGCGGGTGTCGGAGCTACAGGCTCTTTCCTGTTGGGAGCCCTACCTGTCCTTCTTTGCGGCTAAGGTCGTCTTGCGGCCGGTGCCGGCTTTTCTCCCGAAAGTGGTATCGGCGTTTCATCTTAACCAAGAGATTTCCTTGCCAGTGTTTACCGTCGGCGACAAGGGCCCTTCGTCTAAAAAGTTTCATTTGCTGGATGTCCAGCGGGTGTTGAAGTATCTCCAGCAAACGGCGAGTTTTTGGAAGTCAGACAGGCTTTTTGTCTTTTTCGCGGGACAGAGGAAAGGAGAAGCGGAGTCTAAAGCGTCCATTGCGTGTTGTATCAAGGAAGCCATTGCATCGGCTTATGTTTTAAAAGGTAGGGTGGTGCCGGAAGGTCTGAGGGCACACTCCACTAGAGCCCAGGCTGCTTCCTGGGCGGAGGTTCGTTTGGTGTCGCCGGTAGACATTTGTAAAGCGGCAACATGGTCCTCTTTGAATTCTTTTATTCAACACTATCGGCTGGATGTGCATATTGTCACACCCTCATCGGGCCCCTCCGGTGGAGACTGGTATTACAGCTTAACACCTTTTCTTGGCTCTCTATATGTTATAGATAGCCCTGCCTGGCCCTCTGTGGGTGGTAGTTGTACCGTCTTCTTGTAATCACTCAAACACACAGTTCACACTTTAAATCAAGGGCTTTATTCCCCGTCCAATGAGGTATTCTTTTTCTTGGTGAACAAAAATAATCAAAAGCCACTCTGGCAAATAACAGAAGCAAACATTGAACAAAAAGTGCTTTCCTCAGCTTTAACTTTCAACAAAAGAAAAGTCTTTAAACAATCCTCTTCATGAGCACTTAACCCTTTTCTTTTGCTGTTATAAATCAAACAGGGTTCACTTTAAACCAAGCAACTTCAGCCAGTTACTGTGTTACTGTTAAACCTTCCTGGTACATATATTTTCTTTTTCTCCAGGACCAAGCAGGAAGTCAGTCCTCACTTATGGGTGACGTCGGCGCCGACGGAGCCCTCGCGGAGCAATTTTCCCCAGCTTTCAAAGAAAGCCTTTGGGAATTGCAGCGCGCATGCGCGGTCGTCTTCCCGCCCGAGGGTGCCATCTTAGCCAGTCTTCTTTTTTCCGCGGAGCCCTACAGACGTCCCCGTCTTGTCCCCGCGAAAAAGTCGATTTTCTTCTGTATTTTATCGGTTCGACGCCGATCTTTTTCCCGCCCGGACTCGCGACGCCGGTCACGAGTCCTCTTACTTTTTTCGGTTTTTCTGACTTAGTCAGCTTTCGTTTTCGGTTTTTCCCTGGCAGCCCGGTCCTTTGACCTCGCAGGGGCCCTTTTTCCCCCGATGGCTGCCAGTGGGTTTAAGCGGTGTGGTCGGTGTGACCGAAACATGTCACTAACTGACACACACGACTTTTGCCTCCGCTGCCTGGGCCCGGATCATGAGGAACTGATCTGTGGGCCCTGCAGCAAAATGTCTTCAAAGGCGTTGAGAAGTCGGCGGCATCAGCGTGAGAGAATCTTCGCTGACCCCAGCCGTACCCGGACCTCGTCGGAGGCCTCCGCGTCAAAAGGCTCCAGCTCGGATCGTCGCCGGAGTTCCTCCGACCGGGGTTCTCCCTCCGGGGACCATCGTCGGAAGGTGAAACCCGCGAGGGCGGCGTCGGTGGACGCTCCTGGTTCCGCGAGGGCCAGGTCGCATAGCCCCGACAGCCGCCCCGGGTCCTTGGAGAAGGAACACCTCACGAAGCGACCTCGCCTGGAGTCGGAGATGCCTGCTCGGGTAAGTCCTGTGGTCCTTCTGGACTCGCCTCCGCGACAGCCGACGTCGGGCCCGACGCCGTCGGGGCCCGAGTCGGGGGCTGCTGGGTCACCTGAGCTCGGACTCAGGTTGACGGCCTTGGAGAGCAGACTGTCTGCCTTCATGGACCAGCAGAGGGCACTGCTCGCTGGCTTCGCTGGCGCCGCTGCCCCGACCGCCGGGACGTCGACGTCCAAGTCGACCCCGGAGACCGAGCCGATCCTCGAGTCGATGAGAACTCGAGTCGATCCTCGGTCGAGGTCACCCTCGGCTTCCCGTTCGGGACCGAGGTCGCCGACGCCGACTCCCTCGGCGTCGGGGCGGCTGGCGCCGCGCCCTGCCCGGGCTGACCCCACCGAGTCCTCGTCGGAGTCGGTCTGGGATTCCGAAGAGGAAGAGTTGCCTGATTCTTTCCGGACTCTGTGTGTCCCCTCGGACTCACCGGAGTCCGAGCCTCGGAAGCAGTCCCCCCCGGAGGATGCCCGGTTCTCGGACTTCGTCAGGGATATGGCCAAGGCTTTGGCCTTCCCTGCGGATCCCGAGGAGGAGCCTCGAGCCGAAGAGCTCGACGCCCTCCAGTATGACTCTCCCGCGAGGGAACACTTTACTGTACCGGTTCCTCCTATGCTGGAACGACTACTCTTCCGCATGTGGGAGAGTCCGGCCTCCTCGCCAGTCCTGAGCAAGCGGGTCGATTCTATCTATCGAGTCCGCAAGAGCCCTGGCTTTCAAAAGGCACAGCTACCACACCATTCCATGGTAGTGGAATCGGCCATGCATCGTCTTAAGAGCCAGAAGATGCACTCCTCGGTGCCTCCTGGCAGGGAGGCCCGTAACCTGGATGGCCTTGGTAAGAAGTGCTTCCAGGGCTCTATGCTCGCATGTCGTGTCCAGACTTACCAGCTCTACATGGGCATGTATCTCCGGGATCTGGCTAAAGAGCTAGCCGGATTCTCCGCTGGTTTGTCCGAGGAACCCTTGCGGAGGTTCCTGGCCTTGTCCACTGGCATTCGGGAATGCTCAAAGTTCATGTCCCGAGCAGCCTATGATGGCTTTGAAGCATCGGCTCGAGTGGCCGCAGCCGGCATCGGTGCCCGCCGACAGGCTTGGCTTCAGTCGTCAGACCTTGAGCCCTGGGTGCAGGACAAGTTGGTCGATGTCCCCTGCCGAGGCGAAAACCTCTTTGGCAAGCCCATGGCGGATAAGGCTGCACAAATTGAGACTGAGACTCTCACCAGGACCAGGCTTTCTAGGAAGACCTCCGCCCCTTCCCAGAAAAAGAAGGGCTCGGGGAAAAAGTCCTTTTACCCGAGGAAGGCGGCTGCCTACAAACAGTACCCCCATTATCAGGCCCCTGCAGCTCCCCAACAGGGCCAGCAGGCCAAGGGACGGGGTAACGGGTCCCGTAGGCAGCAAGCCCCCAAGCCTGCACCACCAGCCCCTGCTCAGCAGGGTGGGGGTTTTTGACTCACAAAGCATAGCCTCTCCCTCCCTCCCCGCTGGCTCCTCCCAGCACCGGAGGCCGGCTGGTTCACTTCGCCCACAGGTGGTCCAGCATCACCGCAGATGCCTGGGTGCTTCAAGTCGTGCGAGAAGGCTATCTTCTCCACTTCCATCAGGTCCCTCCCTCCTATTTTCCGGGAGAACCTCCGCGACCCCCTCTACACAGGGAATTACTCCTTCAGGAGTTAGCAGGTCTTCTGCAGGAACAGGCGGTGGAACCGGTGCCCCACCACCTGAGAGGTCAAGGCTTTTATTCCAGGTATTTTCTGATACCAAAGAGAACAGGGGGCCTCAGACCCATCCTGGACTTGCGCAACCTCAACAAGTTCCTTGTGCGGGAGAAGTTCAAAATGCTTACCCTTGGAATCCTTCTGCCCTACCTCCAGCAGGGAGATTGGCTATGCTCCTTGGATCTAAAGGATGCCTACACGCACATCCTCATCCACCCAAGCCACCGCCAATACCTAAGGTTTGTGGTGGCAGGAAATCATTACCAGTACAGAGTACTGCCCTTTGGCCTGTCCTCCGCACCGCGAGTCTTCACAAAATGTCTCGCGGTCGTGGCGGCCCATCTCCGGCTTCACGGCCTCTATGTCTTTCCGTACCTCGACGACTGGCTCATCAGAGCAGCGTCCGCTCAGGAGGTCACCAACGCCACGTGCCGCACGGTGACTCTTCTGCAGCACTTGGGCTTTGTTATAAACTTCGCAAAGTCCACTTTGCTCCCCTCACAGGATCTCGAGTTCATCGGCGCGAGGCTGCACACTCCTCAGGCGCGAGCATACCTACCGCTCGGCAGGGCTCAACGGCTCATGGACCTAGCCGACCGCTTTCGCAGCCAGCCCCTGGTCTCCGCCAGGCGCTTCCTGAGACTGCTCGGCCATATGGCTTCCACTGTCCATGTGACCCCCAATGCCCGCCTGAATATGCGGTCTGCTCAATGGTGTCTCCGCCAGCAGTGGCGACAAGCCACAGGCGGCCTAGCAGACCTAGTGCGCGTCTCCGAGCCGCTGGTCTCGTCTCTCCGGTGGTGGCTCCGGCAGCCGAACCTGACCTTCGGAATGCCTTTCCAGTCACCTCAACCGACCCGGGTGCTGACCACCGATGCATCCCTCCTGGGCTGGGGAGCACATTGCCAAGAGGCACGTACTCAGGGCCTCTGGACCACGTGGGAGTCTGCTCAGCAGATCAACTTCCTGGAGCTCAGGGCGATCCGCCTAGCTCTCAAGGCCTTCTCCCACCTGACTTCCCAACAGTCCGTCCTTGTACAGACGGACAATCAAGTTGCCATGTTCTACGTGAACAAACAGGGGGGCACGGGCTCCTTCCTCCTCTGCAGGGAGGCACAGAAGCTCTGCTCTTGGGCCGTCAGTCACGGCATTCTCCTCAAGGCAATTTATCTCCCGGGCCAGGAAAATTGCCTTGCGGACAAACTCAGCAGGGTCCTCCAGCCGCACGAGTGGCGTCTGGATCCCTTGGTAGTTCAGAAGCTCTTCCTCAAGTGGGGCCTCCCCACGGTGGATCTCTTTGCCAGTCCTCACAACCGGCAGCTTCCTCGCTTCTGCTCTCGTCAGCCACACCCCCTTCGGGTTGCGGCGGACGCCTTTCTGATCTCATGGTCGGGGAGCCTTCTGTACGCTTTCCCTCCCATCCCGCTAGTCTCTCGGACTCTTTTCAAGGTTCTCCGAGACAAAGCCTTCATGATCCTGGTGGCCCCTCGCTGGCCCAGACAGCCGTGGTTTCCGCTCCTACTGCAACTGGCGGTGGAGGATCCAATCCCTCTGGGGGTACAACCGGATCTCCTCACTCAGGATCAGGGGTCCCTACTGCACCCCAACCTCAGGTCTCTCAACCTCATGGCCTGGCTGCTGAGAGGGTAGTCCTTGCTCCCCTTCTCCTGCCGGCAGAGGTGGAGGAGGTCGTCTTGGCTTCGCGACGGCCTTCTACCCGCAAATGCTACGCCCTTAAATGGCGTCGCTTTGCCGTCTGGTGTACCCAACAGTCTCAGGATCCCTTCTCCTGCCCGGTGTCGGTGATCTTGCAGTACTTGCTACACCTCTCTAATCTGGGACTTAAGTCCAACTCCGTCAAAGTTCACCTCAGTGCTCTTTCGGCACACCATGTGCCGGTGGACGGTAGACCTCTCTCGAGCGACCCTCTCGTAGCGAGGTTTCTCCGAGGTCTCCTTCTACTTAAACCACCTCTGCGCCCGCCAGCGCCTGACTGGGACCTGAATGTGATTTTGCAGCGGATCACCTGTCCGCCTTTTGAACCTATGGCTACCTGTTCTCTCCGTTTTCTGTCTTGGAAAACACTGTTCTTGATAGCCCTCACTTCCGCTAGACGCGTAAGTGAATTGCAGGCCCTCGTGTCTGATCCCCCTTACACTAGGTTCTACAAGAATAGGGTAGTCCTACGGACTCACCCAAAGTTTCTCCCAAAAGTGGTCTCCCCTTTTCACATCAATCAGGAGGTGGTACTTCCAACCTTCTTTCCCAGACCACACTCCAGCCGAGCTGAAACGGTCCTGCATACCCTGGACTGTAGAAGGGCTTTGAACTTCTACCTTGACCGTACGCGGGAGCACCGTAAAGCTGCTCAGCTTTTTGTGTCTTTTGACCCCAATAAATTGGGGCTCCCGGTCTCCAAGCGTACTCTGTCCATCTGGGTTGCGGACTGTATCTCTTGGGCTTATGGGGCAGCCGGACTCTCCTTAGAAAGTCGAGTCACGGCTCATTGCGTTCGGGCAAAGGCTACGTCAGTGGCTTACCTCCGCTCTGTTCCGCTGGCAGACATCTGCCGGGCCGCTACTTGGTCTTCGAGCCAGACTTTTGCGGTCCATTACTGTCTCGAGAGGGAGTCCCGTAGGGACAGTGCTTTCGGACAGGCAGTCCTCCGTAATCTCTTTGAGGTCTGAGCAACTCCTACCCTCCATCCCGGATGTGGGCTACCGGTGGGTGATAATTCAGCGAAGATTCTATCCTTCTGTGCTGCTGAGCTAGAGGGAGCTCATTTTTGTGCTTAGGGTCTCCGGTAGCCTTGAGCTTGGGAGTCCCATAAGTGAGGACTGACTTCCTGCTTGGTCCTGGAGAAAGCGTAGTTACTCACCTGTAACAGGTGTTCTCCAGGAGCAGCAGGAATCAGTCCTCACTACCCTCCCTCCTCCCCTTGGAGTTGCAATCGTCTGCTTATGTTCTTTTTGCAAATTTTTATGCTGTCTTTTTTAGCTATGTCATCTGACTGGCTAAGATGGCACCCTCGGGCGGGAAGACGACCGCGCATGCGCGCTGCAATTCCCAAAGGCTTTCTTTGAAAGCTGGGGAAAATTGCTCCGCGAGGGCTCCGTCGGCGCCGACGTCACCCATAAGTGAGGACTGATTCCTGCTGCTCCTGGAGAACACCTGTTACAGGTGAGTAACTACGCTATCTCAGTGAAAACTCTTCCTCTTCAGTTATCACTAAAGAGCATTCCATTGGTTCAGTGTTTTCTTGCACATTGGGAATATCACACTGCATTAAAGAATAACCATTTGTACCTACGTTTTCTGTATCAGCTGTTCTGCCGAGCTCACTCTGGTTAATCACGTCAGGTACGTGACTGCTTCCTGGCTCTGAGCTAAAGCTCTCTTGGGTATTACCGTATATTCTGGATAGTGGTTTATAAGAGCACTTCTCCTGTGTGAAGCTATGAGGTAACTGCCCATAAACACTGGTATTAGTATCAAACAGCTTGTGTCCTGCCTTGAATCGGCTAAAGGCTAATTCCTCTGGTACAGCTGTGGGAGTTTGCAATGCTGACAACGGCACTCGGGAGAAGTCTGAGAATTTAAAGTTGCTAGCAGAATTATGTGCTTCATAAGGTAAGAGACCTTCCTTTCTCTTGTAGCCGTTAGTACAAGGAAAGAAGTTGTTTCCTTTTCCCTTTATATCTGCTCTTGGCTGGCTTCTCTTATTAATCCTGGACTTAGCCCACTCGGGTGTAAAACAGTCCTGTTCAACTTTGAATGCCTTGTTTCCTGCAACAGGATTCCTCCCTCTTCTCTTCTGGCTTTCACACACACACTCTGTATTTAACAGCTGATCTCCACATGTACTCACACCATCCTGAGACTCATTCAAGCTGTCCTGTGGTATATTTTGCTGACCCACTCTCTCATTTCCTTCCTTCCACCAACTTTGGTCCTGGAGATGAGATTGGATTACTGTGTCTCTTTCTCTTTCCCTCCGTTCCCACGACTGAGGATGTTGCTTCCACCTCTGTCCGTGCTCACTCTCTCTCACTGCTTGTGAGTGTGCCTTATGTATCTGTCCCCGGGTTCCACCCCTTCTCAGCTGATCCCTATCAGGTAAATCAACCTCCATTCTCATGCTGGCTGGGTGTGTCTTTTTACCCTTTTCCCACGTGTGCCGTGGTTGCTCATAGCAACTATTTGACATGTTTTTGTTTACCTCATCAGGTTCTGCCTGATTTTCTCCGCTAATCTCCCTTTCTTCTGGGTCCCCTGGGTTTACCTTGTGACAATATGCAGGAAGAGACCTCGTTTGGTGCAGAAGTTCTTCAGGCTGGTTTGCCAGGTCCCTCCCGTGTTTGAGTTTTTCACTGCTCTGGTACGGACCCAGAGGTCTCGGGACTAGACTGGGGACATGATCAGGAAGGTAAAATTAGACTTACCTGCTAATTTTTGTTCCTGGAGTGGAACCAGTCTAGTCCCGTACCCCTCCCAGGTTTCGTTGGCAAACCGGTACCCACAGAACTAATGTCGGGTCTCACAGGTAAAACAAGTTTCGTTTCTTATGTCAAAAAAAATAAATAAATAAATTTTGGTGATCACAGGATTGCTAAGGAGCAAGATTGGTGTTTTCTTTCTGGGACTTCCTATCCTCTGTGCTGGGTGAGGGAGTGGTCTGTTCAAGGTTTCCAGTCACAGTTTATTGTAGGGGCTTGGGTGCCTCTTTAGGCGTTTGGGAGGGGGACTAGTTCTGTTTTATTTACGTTAACTGCATAGTTTCTTACTTGTTTCTCCGCTGAGTCTGCTTTGTCAATAGGTTACTGGTGACAGGGGGCGGACTCCGGAGAGATATACTGTTGATGTCACAAAAAGGAGGAGTTTCTCAGTCTCCAAGCTGCTAGATGAGATGGGGAACCCAGAGGTCTCGGGACTAGACTGGTTCCACTCCAAAAACAACAATTAGCAGGTAAGTCTAATTTTACCTTTTCATGATCTGTCTTTACCGGCATGCAGCAATATTCCAATGGTTGCCTTTAGTTCAACAATGTCAATATCTGTCTACTCTTTTACGTTTCCATCAATTTGTTCGGTTTGTGTGTGGTAGTAGTTCTTGGCATAACGATTAGTCTCTCTAAGAATGATGTCCAACATTTCATCGGTAACGAACAAAGAGAATGCCTCCCCTATTGACTGAACTTTGCCTGCCCTTGTAACGCCAGTCATCTGACGAAGCAGATTAGCTGCCGTTGTACACAATGCAGCATTAGGCTCGTCTTCTGACCATATGCGTCCACTCTTTGCCTTGTAGATTTTACCTGATTTCTTCTGTTTATAAAATCCTGAATTAATTTTTCTTTCCTTGCTTGGTTGTGGATCATCATCATCAGATGATGGACTGTCTTCATTCTCCGCAGTATCACCTGCCAAGTACTGTGCTTCCTGTCCCTCAATTTGATCATCATAGTCACTAGTTTGTTCAACATTGTCTGGCTCACCATCAGAGTCTAAAACTTCTATTCCTGTTTCATCTTCTGATGATTCATTTTCAAGTTCAGCTTAATACTGCCTGAAGTACAGCCTGGCTTGTTAGATGACGAGGACGACTACTACTCATTTCACTCAGAATTCTTGGAACAATAAAATAACTGAAATCATAATAAATAACTGTTATTGCCAATCAAATATATCTCAGAAAAAAGAAACAATGTTGGCGGCAAAGCGCCATTATTTCTATAAAAGCAATGAATAGGTCTATACGAACACATGCCTGGTATGAACTCAAACGCTAAAAAATGTTGCCTTAATTTCACATGAAAATCACAGTAGCCTACAGATGAAATAGCCTAGCAATGCCAAATTAACAATAATAACTACAACATGAACCTGAAACAGGAATTCTGACAACACTGGTTTCGCTAAGCTGGGGTGAATTTGACCCCAGGTGTGTATAATAGGTATATACACCATAAAAATGTTAACAAAAAATTACTGTTCCGATTAAATGATAACACTGTACGGGAAATTCAATGGCTGTCAATATTGAGAAGCTACCGGAAGTTTTAAGTCATGGCTGAAATAAATAAGTAATTTAACATAACAAAAGGCTTGGGGTCAAAATGACCCCACATGTGCGGTGAAGGGTTAAGTTCATCCATTTGTTGAAGTTCTGTCTCTTCTGGCCCCACTGCCTGAGATGATACTTTCTTTCCTTGGTAAATAGTGAACTTTAATAATTGGTGGAGGTGTCTCCAGTAGAACACTTAAAACCTCCAACATATACTGTTTAACCATATCTCCAGGAACAAGCAGGAATGTAGTCCTCACATATGGGTATCGTCGGTACCGACGGAGCCTGCGCGGGAACGCTCCCCAGCATCCAAAAGGAACGCTTTTGGGAGCATACCTCAGCACATGCACGCTGCCTTCCCGCCTTTCCAACTGTCCCTCTTCAGTTCTTCGTATTCCGCGGAGCCAACAGGACCTATTCCATGTCACCGCAGAAAATTCCGTCTTTAAAATTCTTTTTTGTGGTCGTGTTTGCCTACCGCACAACGCCTACCGGTACCGCCGGTTCTTTTCTTTTCCTAAAAAAAAAAAAAACACCTAGACTTTCACTGTTTCTTTTCAGAAACTTACCTGTTTTGGTGCTAGGCACCATTTTGGGCATTAGGCTCCATTTTTCCAAAATCATGGAAAAGCCAACTAGTGGTTTTAAAAAATGTACTAAGTGTGGCTGTACCATTTCCATCACTGACACCCATGATTGGTGTCTAAAATGTTTAGGACCTGATCATTCTCCAACTGAATGTCTCTCCTGCATGGGGATGACTAAAAGAGGAAGACAGAACCGGGCCGCAAAGCTCGGTACCCTCTTTTCTTCAGATGCCAGATCGATTGCATCGACATCGTCAAGGGCCTCTTCTTCCTCCTATGGATCTCAGGTAACTAAACACAAAAGCCGGTCCTCAAAGGGTAGCTCTCCTGCTAAGCATCGAGAGGCCATTGGCATTTCCCTTGAGGGAACCACACCGGCAAAACAGCCCCGGCGGGAGGCTTCGGCTTCCAAAGCATCGATGGGGCTTCAGGATGTTCTCGAGGCTTCAGCCTCGCAAGAACTACCTGTGCCATGCTCAGGGGTTCCAGCCGTTCTTACCATTACTGACACCCAGGCATCGGCAGCGTCGATAGACCAGAGATTTCTTGCTATCGAACGCAGTATCGCAGCTCTTCTCTCAGCTGCGGTACCGGTGGTTCCGAGGGCACCGGTGCCGACATCGACACCGATGCCGGTACCGACACCGGTACCGATGCCGATGATGCCGGTACCGACGGTAACTCTTCCTATTCCTCCGGCTGGAGTGGATAAAGTGGTACCGGGTCACCTCGTTACCAACTTTGATCAGTACCGGGATCGTGCTTTGCAGGAGCATCAGAGTCAGGAATACTTCGAGTCCTCCGATTTCGAAGACTCTGACAATTCTGCTGGCACTAGAGGGTTTCTCTTAGAAGATCCCTCTTCTCCCCAACGCAGAATGTCACCTCCAGAGGACATGTCATTTCAGGATTTCATCCGTGATATGGCTAAATGTCTTTCAATCACAGTAGCTCCTGAAGAGGAACCCAAAGCAAAGGAATTGGAAATCCTCCAATATCCTAAAGCTCCTAAGGAGGCAACTACTCTGCCTATCCATGAAATTCTGCATAACTTGATGCTCATAATGTGGGAGACACCTCTGACTACTTCTCATCACTCTAGGAGACTTGATACTATGTATCGATTCCCACCATGTCCTGGATTTCAGAAAACTCTGCTGTCACACCATTCAATGGTAGTGGAGTCAGCCATGCGTAGGATGAAAAGTGCTAAAAGACATGAATCCAATCCTCCAGGTCGTGAATGCAGGACTCTGGATGCTTTTGGACACAGAATATTTCAAGCTTCCATGCTTTCAGCTAGGATCAGCTCATATATCCTATATATGGGAATGTTCCACAAAGAAATCACAGGAGATTTGGAACTTATGAACCCATTTCTCCCAGATGATAAGAGACAAGACTTTCTCACTCTGGTTAAGCATGCTCAGGATGTCTCCAAGTTTGTCAATCGTGCAGCCTTTGACTGCTTCGAATGCATCAGCAGAACTTCTGCTATTGCCATTGACGCACGACGGATTGCCTGGCTACAGGCATCGGAGACTTGGGTACAGGACAAGTTAGGCAACATTCCTTGCACGGGAGAAAATCTCTTCGGCAAGAACTGGCAGGAGAAGGCTAACGAGTTAGATGCTGACAATTCTACCTTAGATAGATTGTCAAAGTCTATAGCCACTCCAGCCAAAAGAAAGCCTTATAAAAAACCCTCTTTTAGTAAAAGGAGGACGTTTTATCCTTCCTATACCCATCAGACTCAAGCTCCAGGTCAGGTTGCCCAAAAGGGACAAACTAGACAACAAAAGAAACCAAAAGGCCCGAGAGCCCAACCAGCTCTCCAGGTTCAGCCCCCTCAAGGGCTTTGACTCCTTCCTAGAGAGCTTTGCCTTCCTGCCTTTGAGGGGTCCTCAACCCCCCAATATTCCGGGCAGGTTATGCCACTTTGTCAACAGATGGCATCAGATAACAGCAGAAGATTGGACTTTGTCCATTGTAGGGAAGGGGTACAAACTTCATTTTCACAGCTTACCCCCTCCTACAATTCTAAAGCAGTTCAATTCACAAACCTCTGCAGACAATCTGCTAGATCACAAGGTCTCCACACTTCTTGCCCAAGGGGCAATAGAGGAAGTACCCATTCTTCAACAGGGTGCAGGGTTCTACTCCCCCTATTTTCTTATCCCAAAGAAAACAGGGGGACACAGACCCATTCTAGACCTCAGAGAATTGAACAAATATCTGTTTCGAGAAAAATTCAAGATGATTTCTCTAGGAACTCTTCTGCCATACCTTCAGAGCCAGGACTGGCTTTGCTCTCTAGACTTAAAGGATGCATACACTCACATTCTTATCCATCCAGATCACAGGAAATTTTTACGTTTCCTTTTCAGGGGAAGACATTTCCAGTACAGGGTTCTTCCTTTTTGTTCTGGCTTCAGCACCAAGGGTATTCACGAAATGCATGACAGTAGTAGCTGTATTTCTACAAACCCTGGGGATTTTTGTCTTCCCTTACTTAGACGACTGGCTCATCCAAGCCTCCACAGTGACAGAGGCCAGCACTGCACTGTCTCGTACAATGCGAATCCTCCAATACTTGGGATTGGTAGTAAACTTCCCGAAATCTCAGCTAGTTCCTTCCCAATGCTTAGAATTCATAGGAGCCTGTCTGAATACCAGACAGGCAAGGGCTTTCCTTCCACAAGCCCGGTGTCTTCGCATAATGCAGTTAGCTTCCCAAGCAGCAGGCAAATCCTCCCTCACTGCTCGGGAGCTACTGCAGTTACTGGGACACATGGCATCCACAGTTCATGTAGTCCCATATGCTCGCCTCCACATGCGAGCAGTTCAGTGGACGCTCTCCACACAGTAGACACAGGCCACGGGTCATTTGTCGGACAAAATAACAATCTCTCAACGACTAATTTTGTCCCTCCAATGGTGGCAATCACTAGAAAATCTGACAGTGGGGTCTCCTTTCCATCAACCCCTCTTTCAGGCCACCCTAACAACAAATGCATCACAGGTGGGTTGGGGAGCACACCTGAATCATCTCTCTACCCAGGGCACCTGGACTCCACAGGAGGTTGGTTTACACACAAACCTCCTGGAATTAAGAGCAATTTATTTAGCTCTTCGAGTGTTCCACGCCCAGCTCAGCTACAAGATAGTCCTAGTCCAGACGGACAATCAGGTAGCCATGTTCTATGTGAACAAGCAGGGCGGGACAGGCTTTCTGTCGTTATGCAACAAAGCTTTACGACTATGGGTCCTCGCCAGAGAGCATCAAATTCATCTTCTAGTGGTATATCTTCCAGGCATTCAAAACGTTTGGGCAGACAAACTCAGTCGAGTGCTGCTACCTCACGAGTGGTCACTCCACCTAGACCAAGTGGCAAAGATATTTCATCTCTGGGGCACTCCAGATATAGACCTCTTTGCAAGTCCACTGAATGCCAAACTTCCCCGGTTCTGTTCCAGGATTCTGGCGCACAACTGTCAGGCAAGGGATGCCTTCCTCCTTCACTGGGGTCATGATTTCCTTTATGCCTTCCCACCCATTCCCCTCATCCCCAAGACACTTTTCAAACTTCAGAGAGACAGGGGTCGCATGATTCTCATAGCACAACGATGGCCACGCCAAACGTGGTATTCCCTGCTTCTGCATCTCTCTCAAGCGACACCTCTGGAGTTAGGGCATGCTCCAGATCTCCTTTCCCAGGAGAACGGGACGCTATGGCACCCGAATCCCCAGTCCCTGCACCTCACGGCCTGGTTGTTGAAGGCTTAGACCGCCAGGATTCCAGCCTGTCCCAGCAGGTAAAAGATATCCTTCAGGCTTCTAGGAAACTTTACACAAGAAGATCTTATGCCTTCAAGTGGAAACGTTTTACTATATGGTGCTCCAAGAAGGGATTAAACCCCCTGGTCATACCCTTAGAATCAATACTAGAGTATCTCCTTCACTTATCGAATTCTGGGTTAAAGACCAATTCGGTAAGAGTCCATCTTAGTGCAATTGCAGCTTCTTATAAGCCTCTAAATGGACAACCAATTTCCTCTCATTCACTCCTATCGAGATTTATGAGAGGCCTTTTATTAACTAAACCTCCCATCAAGCCACCACCGGTAGCATGGGATCTAAATCTAGTTCTCGGGCAGCTCATGAAGCCGCCTTTTGAACCTTTAGCCACTACAGCCCTTATGTTTTTGACTTGGAAAGTCATCTTCCTGATTGCAATCACCTCTGCCCGTCTCATTAGTGAATTGCAAGCTTTAGTGGCTGATCCTCCTTATACTAGATTTCATCATGATAAGGTTGTTCTCCAGGACCAAGCAGGAAGTCATTCCTTACTTATGGGTGTCATCGACGCCGATAAAGCCCCAGCGGAGCATTTCCCCAGCTTTCCATGAAAGCCTTTGGGAATGCTGGCACGCATGCGCGGTTCCCTTCCCGCCTAAAGGTGCCATCTTACCTCAGTCTCTTTTTTTCCGTGAAGCCCATCGGACGTGTGTCCTTTTTTTCCCGGAAAAGAGAAGTTTTTTTCTTGGCGTTATTTTGCTTTTTTCCTCGGCTTCGACGTCGGTTCCCCTCCCGCCGGGTTCGGTACACCGGTATCGAATCCCTTTTTTTGTTTTTTGCCCTTAGTGGCTAGGTGCTCGCGCCAAATTTTATTTTTATTTTTATTTTATTTATTTAGCAAGCATTTGTATACCGCTCCTTCCAGCGATCAGAAGCGGGGAAGATTACATGGATAAAGCTGTCGAATCAAGACAGAATAATTTTGATTTGTACATAAAGATTCGAAAGGTTAGCACGTCACGCAGAAAATTATCTACTTCTAAGCTAAGGGGATAATAATTTACATATGTACGTTTATACATTACAGGTTTCTGGAGAGCTGTGGGGGAGTTGCCCCTCATGCGAATTTAGTACAGGTTGAAATGACTTTGAAATAGGTGGGTTTTTAGTTTCTTTCTAAAGTCGGCTAGATCAATGCTGGCTCGTAGGTCGGGTGGGAGTTGGTTCCATAGTGTCGGTGCTGTGTATGAGAAAGCCCTGTTACTAGTGATTTTTTTGACTGACCTGATATCTGTTGGAGTGTGGAGGGTGTTGGAATTGATGGTTCTCCTGTTTCTGTTGGATGGTTGCAATCTGATTAGGGTGTCGAGGAAGGATAGGGCTATGCTGTGGATGAGTTTGAAGGTGGTCATCAGTATTTTGTATTTTGTGCGGGCTGCTATGGGGAGCCAGTGTAGCTCAATTAGTACTGGTGTAATGTGTTCAGTAAGACTTTTCTTCATGATGATCCTGGCAGCTACATTTTGTGCCATTTGAAGGATGTTCAGGGTTTTCTTAGGAAGTCCTTGAAGAATGGCGTTGCAATAGTCGAAATGTGGCATGATGAGTGCTTGAGCAACGGATCTAAAGTCGTGGGGATCAATAATATTCCGTATGGGTTGTAGAGCTCTCAGTTTGTAGAAGACTGCCCTGTTGGTTTTGCGCAGGTGAGTTTCCATTTTTAGGTCGCAGTCAAATGTAACTCCTAGATATTTTATTTCTTTCTTTGTTTGATAAGTGTTGTTGCACAGGGTTATTATCTTTTTCTTTTTCCCTGGAAGGCCGGTCCTTTGACCTCACGGGGACACTTTTCTCCCCGATGGCTTCCAGCGGTTTCAAAAAGTGTGATCGGTGTAAAAAGATAATGTCTCTCACCGACACACACAACTGCTGCCTTCGGTGCCTTGGCCTGGACCACGATTCTAAAACGTGCGGGCCATGTGGAAAAATGTGTTCCAAGACCCTCTGAAGTCGTCAGCAACAAAGTGAAAGGCTTTTCTCGGACTCGGCCTCTGCCCGGGCCCAGACCTCGTCTGAGGCCTTGACATCTCGGGATTCCGATCCCGAGAGGCGTCGGAGCTCCTCGGATAGGGGGTCCCCCGACAGGGAACGTAAGAGGGAGAAGCGGCTCGCGAGGGCGGCGTCGGATGAGGTCCCTGAGCCCTCGAGGGCCAGGTCTAAGACCCCTGACCGTCGTCCCAGGCCCGTGGACCAGGAGAAGCCAACTAAAGTTCCTCGCATGGAGCCGGAGTCTGCTGGACACGTAAGTCCTGTTGTCCTCGTGGACTCGCCTCCCCGAGTACCGACGTCAGGCCCGGCGCAGCCGGGGCCCGAGTCGGGGGCTGCTGCGTCACCCGAGCTGAGTCTCAGGTTGACAGCCTTGGAAAGCAGAATGTCTGCCTTCATGGATCAGCAGCGGGCGCTGATGGCCAGCCTGTCTGGCGCATCTGCCCCGACCACCGGGACATCGACTTCGAAGTCGACCCCGGAGACCGAGCCGATACTCGCGTCCCTTGCGGCTCGAAGTCGTCCTCGGTCGAGGTCTCCCTCGACCTCCCGTTCGGGACCGAGGGTCTCGGCGTCGGGGCGGGTGCCTAGAGGCCCCGCGGGGTCGGACCTCGACTTGACATCGGACGAGTCTGCTTGGGAGACCGAAGACGAGGAGTCTCCTGACACCTTCAAGACTCGGTGTGTCCCTTCGGACTCACCAGAGTCTGAGCCCCGGAGTAGATCCCCTCCGGAGGATACTAGGTTCTCGGAGTTTGTCCGGGATATGGCCGCTGCCTTGTCTATCTCGGCTGACTCCGAGGAAGAGCCTCGAGTCGAGGAGCTCGATGCTCTGCAGTATGACTCTCCTCCAAGGAGGCCTTTACTGTCCCGGTTCCTCCGATGCTGGAACGGCTCCTCTTCCGGATGTGGGAGGCACCGGCCTCGGCGCTGGTTTTGAGCAAGTGGGTCGATTCCATCTGTCGGCTCCAGAAGTGTCCTGGCTTCCAGAAAGCACAGCTACCACACCATTCCATGGTTGTGGAATCGGCCATGAAGAGTCAGAAGATGCACTCCGCGGTGCCTCCTGGTAGGGAAGCCCGAAGCCTTGATGGCGTCGGTAGAAAGTGCTTTCAGGGCTCGATGCTTGCTTGCCGTGTCCAGACTTACCAGCTGTACATGGGCATGTATTTACGAGACCTGGCCAAGGAGTTGGCCGGATTCTCTGCTGGTCTCTCCAGGGAACCCTTGCAGAGTTTTAAGTCCTTGTCTTCGAGGATCCGGGAATGCTCTAAGTTCATGTCCCGCGCCGCCTACAGTGGCTTCGAGGCTTCGGCCCGAGTAGCGGCAGCCGGCATCGTGGCTCGACGCCAGGTATGGCTGCAGTCATCGGACCTCGAGCCATGGGTTCAGGACAAGTTGGTCGATGTCCCTTGCCGAGGTGAAAACCTTTTTGGCAAGTCTGTGGCCGAGAATGCCGCCCAGCTCGAGACAGAGCACCTCACGAGGACTAGGCTGTCGAGGAAGACCTCTGCTCCTTCTCTTAAGAAGAAGGGCTCGGGTAAAATGTCCTTTTACCCGAGGAAGGGCACTGCCTACAAACAGTACCCTCAGTATCAGGCTGCCCAAGCTGCCCCCCAGGGTCAGCAAGCCAAGGGCCAGGGTAATGGGCCCCGTAGGCAGAGGGCCCCCAAACCTCAGGCCCCTGCTCCCACTCAGCAGGGTGGGGTTTTTTGACTCCTTAAGTATAGCCATGGCTCCCTTGCAGACCCAGCCCTGCACAGGAGGCCGCCTAGCCTTGTTCGCCCACCAGTGGCCCTTGATATAACCCAGGACAGTTGGGTGCTAGACATAGTCCGTCGAGGCTATGCCCTGCATTTTCACCATCTACCTCCGCCACACTTCCCAGCCTCCCCTTCATACAGCCCTTATCCTCCAGGAGCTAAAAGGTCTGTTGCTGGACAAGGCAGTGGAGCCTGTGCCGCCCCACTTCCAAGGTCACGGGTTTTACTCCAGGTCTTTCCTGGTGCCAAAAAGAACCGGTGCTCTTCGACCCATTTTGGATCTCAGAAACCTAAACAAGTTTCTAGTAAAAGAAAAGTTCAAGATGCTTACTCTTGGAACTCTTCTGCCCTACCTCCAGCAGGGAGATTGGCTATGCTCTTTAGATCTAAAGGATGCTTACACTCACATCCTCATTCATCCAGACCACAGAAAGTACCTCAGGTTCATTGTGGGAGGAAACCATTATCAGTACAGGGTACTGCCTTTTGGAATGACCTCTGCTCCCAGGGTCTTTACCAAGTGTCTGGCAGTGGTGGCAGCCCACCTGAGAAATCAGGGCATGTTTGTGTTTCCTTACCTAGACGACTGGCTCATCAGAGGCCAGACTTCCCTAGAGGTTCAGCAGGCCACCAACAGGACCATAGAACTGCTCCAGAAGGTGGGCTTTGTCATCAACTTTGCAAAGTCCACTTTGCTCCCCTCCCAGAACTTGGAGTTCATAGGGGCAAGGTTGGATTCTCAGCTGGCAAGAGCATTCTTACCAGTGGACCGCGCACAAAGGCTCATGGACCTCGCCAGCAAGTTTCTGCACAGGTCCCTGGTCTCCGCCAGACTCTGTCTCAGGCTTCTGGGCCACATGGCGTCGACAGTGCAGGTGACCCCCAATGCCAGGCTAAATATGAAGCCTGCCCAGTGGTGCCTTCGGACTCAGTGGTCACAAGCCTCAGGCAGTCTGTGGTGAGGAAACCACTGCTGAACCTAGAAATACACAGGAAAATGAGTCCTGTCACTTTAAGGCAGAATGTATCAAGGGTTTCCCTAGTAACCAAGAGTCTGTGACTCAGAGAATAGTCATCCCTAAGCCCCGCCCACAGCAGCACGTCAGGGAGAAGCTTGACCCTAGTCACATGTGCTGGGAGCAAGGTGTGGCTCAGGAGGAAGGAAAGTTTAAAAAGCTGATATGCAGTAACACAGATAGAAGAAGAATAAGAGGTGGAGGAACGAGACGGAGAAGCAGCAAGGGAAGAGAAGGACAAGGAGAAAGACAAGGAGCATGGAGAGCAAGTGAGAGAGTGCTTGCAGAGCATGAAAGGCAGAGTGTAAGAAACACTGGAAGCCGAAGAGAGAAGCTTGATGAGAGATTGCCAAGCACAGCTGAGGGAACAAGGAACGAGAGGCTGGTGCAAGCAAACGAAGGTGCTGCAGCTGAGAGACAGCATGACTGGCTTGCAGAGCAGAGAGAGTTTCTAAATACCTCAGAATCAAGGCAAGTGTGTCCTTCTCAATTCCTAGACAGGAAATGCCCACGAGAATTAGCTATAGAAGGGAAAGCTAATTCTAGTTATAGACAAAGTCCCAGGATAAAGGGAGAAAGTTTATCCAAGCACCAAGTAGCTCACTTAACAGAAGAGCTACTGCAAAAGCAGGCTCTACTTAAGAAGTTAAATGAACTAATAGAGAAAGAAAATAGCCAGCTCTCTGTTCAGTTACCTTTTGATGTAAGTGAGAGAGATAGTGTAGAGGAAATGGACATAACAAGTGTGGAGAACAGTACCATGGATTTACAATGTGCTATATGTCAGGTCTCTGATGTGGAAGAGTCCTAGAGAGCAATTGTATGTATGCCGTGCTTAGGAAGCAGCCTAATTCTGAAGACGTCACAACTGAAAGAAACAGCTGAGTTCCACTGATAAGGTTGAGAGCTGGATGTAAATGTTCAAGGGACATTTAAAAGTTTATTTTGCTGCCAGAAGTTTGTTCCTGAAAAGGAGAAAACATTTAAGAGTTTAAAAGTTTTGGAAAGTGGCAATTTTGATTTACAAGCAAGATTGTGCCTGTTCTTTGAAGTTTGGAATATAAAGCAAAGTTATTCCTGGTTTCTTTTTGAAGCTGTACTGTGGATTAAAAACCTCCTTTATATAATTTACCCCTCGCGTCCTGTGTATGAAGGAACCCCTGAATACATTGAATAAATTTCTCTGTCTTACGCCTGAACCCTCGAGTCACAATTCCTTGCTTTAATATAGGACTACAATTCCCAGCAGCCCTCCTGGCAGCCATTTTGAGGGAATCTTATTTTAAAGCCAAAAGGCGACCTCACCTGCTACCAGTTACCTACCTGGCCAGGCGGGGGCGACAAGTCTCAGAGACAGGATCAGAGTGTCCCACCGTTTCCTGGCCTCCCTCAACTGGTGGTTACACCCCCCCCAATCTGCTGGTGGGGGTGCCCTTTCAGATCCCACCTCATACAGTGGTACTGACCACCGATGCCTCTCTGCAGGGTTGGGGAGCACACTGCCTAGACAAGTGCACCCAGGGCCTGTGGTCTCATTGGGAGGCGTCCCAGCAGATCAACCTACTGGAACTCAGAGCTATCTGCTTGGCCCTCAAAGCCTTTACTGCTTCCCTGGCACAACAGTCTGTCTTGATCCAGACAGACAACCAGGTAACCATGTTGTATGTCAACAGATAGGGCGGAACTGGTTCCCAGCCCCTTTGCCAGGAGGCCCAGGACCTCTGTTCCTTTGCCCTGAAGCACAACATGCTCCTCAAAGCAGTCTATCTTCCAGGCCAGGAGAATTCCCTGGCCGACAGATTGAGCAGGATTCTGCAACCACACGAGTGGCAGTTACATCCTTTAGTGGTTCAGAAGATTTTCTTGAAATGGGGGCTTCCCTCCATAGACCTGTTTGCCAGTCCACTGAACAACCAGCTGCCAAGGTTCTGCTCCAGGCAACCGCATCCTCTGAGAGTAGCAGCAGATGCTTTTCTGATTCCCTGGACTCAGGGCCTACTCTATGCGTTTCCTCCCACCCCTCTGGTGGCCCGAACACAGTTCAAGATTCCCTGAGACAGGGCCTCAGTCCTCCTGGTAGCTCCCCGGTGGCCAAGGCAGCCTTGGTTCCCCCCTCCTGCTTCAACTGGCAGTGGATCTGCCTCTGGGATTGCAACCCGACCTTCTCTCTCAGGATCAGGGCTCCTTGCTGCATCCCAATCTCAAAGCTCTCAATCTGATGGCATGGAGGCTGCAAGGGTAGTGTTGGCTCCCTGGGGCCTGCCTCCCGAGATTGAGGAGGTTGTCCTAGCCTCCAGAAAACCATCCACTAGGAAAACCTATGCTCTCAAGTGGAAAAGGTTCTCTCTGTGGTGTCAGCTACGTGCTGAGGATCCTTTCTCCTGTACTGTGTCAGTAGTGCTTCAGTACCTGCTGCACTTGTCCAATCAGGGTCTCAAGTCCAACTCTGTTCGGGTCCACCTCTCTGCTTTGGCAGCTCACCACTCCCTAGTGGAGGGCCATTCCTTGTCTGTGCACCCTTTGGTGTCTAGGTTTCTCAGAGGCTTGCTCCTGCTCAAACCTCCCATACGTCCTCCTGCTCCTGAGTGGGAACTGAATGTGGTCTTGCAGCAGCTGACTCGCCCACCTTTTGAGCCTATGGCTACTTGCCCTCTACGCTTCCTTTCCTGGAAAACTCTCTTTCTGATAGCCCTTACTTCGGCTAGGAGAGTGAGTGAGCTTCAGGCCTTGATCTGTGATAGACCTTACACCAGGTTCTATAAAAGCAGGGTGGTCCTCAGGACTCACCCTAAGTTCCTTCCTAAGGTTGTCTCCTCTTTCCACCTCAACCAGGAGGTGGTTCTTCCTACTTTCTTCCCTAGGCCTCATGCAAGTCAGGCTGAAACAGTTCACCATACCTTGGACTGTAGGAGGGCCTTATCCTTCTACCTTGAACGTACGCAAGGTCACAGGAAGGCTTCTCAGCTCTTCCTTTCTTTTGACCCCAATAACTTGGGGAGGCCTGTGTCCAAGCGTACCTTGTCCATCTGGGTGGCTGACTGTTTCACCTGGGCTTACAAGGCGGCTGACCTTCCTTTGCAGGGTAGGGTCACGGCCCACCGTGTGAGGGCAATGGCTGCATCAGTGGCTCACCTCCGCTCTGTCCCATTGCAAGACATCTGCAGGGCTGCTACTTGGTCTTCAAGCCAGACATTTGCAGCCCACTACTGTCTGGAGAGGGAGTCCCGTAGGGACAGTGCTTTTGGCCAAGCAGTACTCCGGAATCTCTTTGAGGTCTAGGCAACTCCTGCCCTCTGGTTGGGCTACCTGTGGCGGGTGTGTCCTTGCAAAGCCTTTACTATGTTGCTGAGACTAGAGGGAGTTCTCTTGTTCAGCCTGGGTTCCTGGTAGCCCAGAGCTGGGGAGTCACCTATAAGTGAGGACTGACTTCCTGCTTGGTCCTGGAGAAAGAGTAGTTACTCACCTGTAACAGGTGTTCTCCAGGAGCAGCAGGAATCAGTCCTCACTACCCTCCCTCCTCCCCTTGGAGTTGCAGTTGTACATAGTTTACTTTTTACATTTTTGTGTGCTGTTCTTAGCTATGTCATTTGACTGAGGTAAGATGACACCTTTAGGCGGGAAGGGAACCGCGCATGCGTGCCCGCATTCCCAAAGGCTTTCATGGAAAGCTGGGGAAATGCTCCGCTGGGGCTTCATCGGCGTTGATGACACCCATAAGTGAGGACTGATTCCTGCTGCTCCTGGAGAACACCTGTTACAGGTGAGTAACTACTCTTTCTTCGAACTCATCCACACTTTATGCCAAAGTTGGTTTCGCCTTTTCATTTAAACCAATCAATTTATCTTCCTGTATTTTTTCCGAGGCCTCGCGCCTCTAATGCAGAAAGAAACCTTCATACTTTGGATTGTAAAAGGGCCTTAGCCTTTTACATTCAAAGAACACAGCAACATAGAAAGTCCTCGCAACGTTTTGTAGCTTTTGACCTTAGTCATTTGGGACTTCCAGTCTCCAAAAGAACTTTATCTAAATGGATTGCCCAATGCATATCCTTTACTTATGAGAGTAAGGGTCTTCCTCTTCAGGACCATGTCACAGCTCACAATGTGAGAGCCATGGCAGCTTCTATGGCTAATCTCCACTCTGTATCTATCGATGACATTTGTCGAGCAGCCACCTGGGCTTCGGTACACACCTTCACAGCCCACTACTGCCTAGATAAAGCCTCCCGTCGGGATGCCTTCTTTGGCTAAGCTGTTCTTCAAAATCTCTTTAAAACCTAAACCAACTCCTACCCACCAACCCTAGTAGGATGCCAGAGATCCATGGGAGGAAGGATTCTCACCTTCGACGGTGGCACCTTCCTGGGGATATTTCCCTGGTATCTTCAGCTAGGGAGTCCACATATGTGAGGACTACATTCCTGCTTGTTCCTGGAGATAGCATAGTTACTCACCTGTAACAGGTGATCTCCGGGAACAGCAGGAATTTAGTCCTCACAACCCACCCACCTCCCCTAGGAGTTGTCTCTCTCTCTTTGTCTCTTTCCTCTCTCCCTCTATCCTTTCACTCAGCTACAAACTTAACTGAAGAGGGACAGTTGGAAAGGCGGGAAGGCAGCGCACATGTGCTGAGGGATGCTCCAAAAAGCGTTCCTATTGGACGCTGGGGAGCGTTCCCACGCAGGCTCCGTCGGTACCGACGATACCCATATGTGAGGACTAAATTCCTGCTGTTCCCGGAGATCACCTGTTACAGGTGAATAACTACGCTTTCTTTCAGAGATATATATTGATCCCTAGGAAAGTTAATCAAGCAGAGGTTAGCCAGTCTTGAAACATTTTCCAGATGTTCTAATCTAGCTCTTAGATAAGTTGAATCCTTTATCACACCTTCCACTCCATTCCCCAACTGTTCAACCTGGACAGTCACTTCAGTAAGAGATACTTGCAGTTTTGATATATCATTTGTGTTCTTAATACACTTTTCCTAGATAACTTGAAACTGAGTGTTCAATGATTGAACTTAAGGCAGGAATGCTTCACCAAGTTGTCTTATGGCTTTCCTGATAGATTCTAGAGTAGTCTAGTTGGGTCCTGGCAGAAAAGAATCTATATCTCCCCTGGCAAATTCTGATGTTCTGCTATTGCAACTGGCCACTGCACGAGCTCTTCAGCCCCGTGGAACATTTCTATCTCTGGGGCAGTGCTATTGGCTAGCTGTTCCAACGGGGCCTCCGTAGTGTCCACATCACTTCCTAGGGCCTTCTCCCGTAGTTCAGCTGACCTGCAAGAATCGCCGTCAGCAGAGCTCAGGCTCACAGGAAGCCCAGCAGCACCAAACACCCTCAGAAGATGCCACACTTCTAGAGGGGTGAGATGCACTCCCGAAGAAGACGCTGAGCCATCATGCTCTGGCGTCCTACCAGCCGGGTTAACCACCACTCCCTGGAGAGTCAGCTGTTGCGTCCTAGAAGACAAGAAGAATGCATCCAAATGACCTCAAGTTAAATCCATAGAGGGCACAGCAGTAGCCAAGGGCCGTTTAACTGCTTTAGCCTTTCGCTTCCCCATATCGATTCAAATGGGAGAGCTCAAGCACTGCGTGCGGCCATCTTGGGAGCTCTCTTGTCCTCCCTTTTACCCTTCTATCATCCAGTGGTCCAACTGACTTTCAGATTTAACAGATTATCTTCATTAGCAAGCTAAGCCTTATGAGTAGATTAATTAAGTCCTTATAGTTCATCTTAAGGTGAACACTAAAAATCTATTTTACTTATTACGTATAATTGTACTGGTTCAAGTATTCCTATTCCCCCTAGCAACTCTAAACAGCTGAAGAATTTTAAAAGATTAAAGAAATCTTTAGATCATATGATGCAGATAGCCCCTATCTCTCTGCTAGACTGCTGTCTATTCTCTTGCACTGAGTGTTACATATATTATTTTCTCCCAGTTGGTGAGAGGTCATACGTGTGCACTAGGTGCAAAGAGGTCTTTGCTCTAGGGGAACGAGTCTGATCTCTGGATGCTAGAGAAGCACACTTGGAGGAGCTGAGCTAGACAAAGAGATATTCAGAAGAGACCAATAGGGATGTAGTAGAAAAATCCTACCTCCATTCTGGCAGCCTCTCTGCTGCCAGGGAGGAGAGAGGTCACGTGAAAGGAGAGCATCACCTTGGTGTGACAGGAAGTGATCCTGTAGCCAGGACCTGTCCTAAAAGTAATGTAATAAGCTCTCATACTAAGGATGTGTGTCCTGGGCCATGTGTCCCTAAAGGAAGAGTTAGGATGGCTGTTATAGTGGGTGATTTGATCATTATACATGTAGATAGCTTGGTTACCTTCCTGCCTGTTGCGAAGGTAGCGGAACTCACACACCACCTAGTTAAGGTTTACGACAGTGTTGGGGAGGAGTCTTCTGTCTTGAGAAAGTCTAGCAGTGAGGTTCTGGAAGTCAAATTTAGGTTATTAGGTAGAATATTGAAATCCAGAACTTCTAGAGTAGTGTTCTCAGAAATGCTTCCTGTTCCGCGCGCAGGACCCAAAAGGCAGGTAGAGCTCTAGAGTCTTAATTCATGAATGAGACGATGGTGCAAGAAAGAGGGTTTTGGATTTGTTAGAAACGGGGCAATATTCTGGGGGAGGGGGATTCCAAAAGGATGAGCTCCACCTTAACTAGATGGAGCTCATCCTTTCGGAATCCCTTTCCCCCTACTAAACATGTTGTAATTTCTCAATTACAATCCAAATTCCTGTGTATGGTTTTGAATGCTCTGAGGGAGAGCTGAGGTTATATAAAAGATATAAAAAAGAAACAATTGAGAAATTACATTTTTATATATATTTTTGATTAAGTAATATTGACATTAGAAGGAGTATTTTCAGGGCCGTTGATGTGTTTAGGATGAGCTAATGTTAATGTGCATGTTTGCCCTGTGCCTATGCTCTTACCTCATGTGGTTCTGAGGCCCTTTTTCTCCTTCCATTGGAAATTTGATGAGCCTGATGTGAAAGTTTGGACATTGGTAGAGTGATTTTCGTTTGGTTTGAGGTGATCAGTTTCACTCTGGGACTATTAATATGAACAAAAAACAAACTTTGAAATGCTTGTATGCAAATTCTAGAAGAGAGAATATATAGCACTGAAGGAAAGGTTAGAAATAATTGGCATCTTAGAGATCTGGGAGGAGGAGGAAAACCAATGGGATACTTTGACACCAGATTATAAACTATATCACAATAATAGTGTAGATACAATTGGTGGAGGGGTGGCACTATATGTTTAAGAGAGCATTGAGTCAAACAGGATAAAGGTTTTTCAGGAAATAATTTACATTGTAGAATCTCTATGGATAGAAACTCAATGTAAAAAGGGGAAGGGAATAGCAGTGGGGATGTACTACTGTCCGCCTGGTCAGAATGAATAGACAGATGATTAAATGTTAACAGAAATTAGGGAAGCTAGCAAAATTTACAGCACAGTAATAATGGGAGATTTCAGTTGCCCTGTTATTGACTGGATCATTTTGCATTAGGCTATGCTATGGAGATAGTTTCCAGATAAAATAAATGACTGCTTCATGGAACAGCTGGTTCAGCAACCAACTCAAGGGGAATGCATTTTAGATCTAGTCCTTAGTGCAATGCAAGATCTAGTGCGAGAGGTAATGGTGTTGGGGGCCATTTGGCAATAGCGATCATAACATGATCACATTTGATTTGATAAATGGAGGGAGGATAACAAGGAAATACACTATGTTAGCATTTAACTTTCAACAAGGAGACTATGATAAAATCAGGAAAATGATTAAGAAAAAAGAGCCACTGCAAAGGTTAAGAGTTCATATCAGGCCTAGGCGTTATTTAAAAATACTTTCTTGGTACCCCAGACCAAATGTAATCTCCAGGAACAAGCAGGAATGCAATCTTTATATATGGGTGAATGTCAATGACGAAGTCCGTGTGGGAATGCTTCCCATCATCCAATAGGAAAGCCTTTGGGATCACTCCGCTGTGCCTGCATGCCTGCCTTCCCAACTCATCTTCTCAGTTCTTTGTTTTTTGCGGAGACAGTAGGACTCATTGCCCTGTCACTGTCAAAAAACTTCTCTTTTTTGTGGAACATCATGCTGCTGCCTTCCCATTGACGCCAGTTCCGTTGAATTCCATACTGGTCCTGATAATTCTTTCATTTTTTTATTTTCAAATTTTGTATTCTTTTGATTTTCATCTCTGTTTTCACCGTGAAACTAGTCTTCATAACCTTCATAGCCTTATCTTCCATCTCGAAGACAACTTTTTAAGGCATGGAAATGCCAGTCAGTGGTTTCAAAAAAATATACCAAGTGTGTCGGAATCATATCGGCTACTGATAAACATGACTGGTGTCTAAAATGTTTGGGTCGTGAGCATCAACCTAATTCTTGTCTGTGCCAACAGATGACAAAAAGAGGCCTCAAACCGAGCCAGGCAGTTTGGATCGTTGTTTGCCTCAGACTCTGTTTCAGTGGCTTCCACTTCATCAGGGGCATTGACTTCATCTCATGGGTATCAGGTTTCTTCAAAGTCCAAACACAAAAGTAAGCCCTGACGATAAGCGGAGTGCATTCCAGACACTCATCAGGAAAGGCCAAATTACTTCTGAGTTTCTTACCAGGGCCTCTTTTGATGTCTTTGAATCAACAAGCAGAGCTTCAGTAGTCTGCATTGGGGCTCGCAGAATGGCCTGGTAACAGGCATCAGATCTCGAGCAATGGGTCAAGGATAAACTAGCCAATATTCCATGTACTGGGGAAAATCTTCTTTGGCAAAGATTGGAGGGAAAAAGCAGGGGAGATTGAAAAAGATGATCTCACCCTAAAACGTCTTTCCAGGAAAACAGCTGACCCATCCAAGAGGAAACTTTCTATTCTAAAAAAAAAAAAAATATGCTATCCTCCTAACCCACCTTCTGCTGCCTATCATCCTCAGCAGAGGCAGTAGGGCCCTCGCCAACCCAAGAAGCCCAAGGCTCCTAAGCCTCAACCAGCTGCACAGGCACAACCTGGCATCTGGATTTTGACTCCTTTCTAGAGAGCATTGCCAATCTGCCCTTGGAGGGCCCCCAGCCCCTCCACATAACAGGTAAATTCTGTCACTATGCCCACAGGTGGCACCTCATAACATCAGAGCAGTGAACACTCCGGATTGTTCAAAGGGGTTATCAGCTTTACTTCAGAACCTTATCCCATATCAGCTTTACAGGGGAAAATCCCACACAACCCTTTCAAAGCACTCACTTAAAAGAGATGACCACCCTGTTATCCTTGGTGCTATAGAAAGAGTTCCTCCTCCTCAAGAAAAGATGGGCTTCTACTCTCCATATTTTCTCATTCCAAAGAAAACAGGAGGAATTCAGGCCCACCTTGGATCCCAGAGACCTAAACAAGATTATGACCCGAGAAAAATTCAAAATGATTTCCCTAGGAACTCTTCTACCATACTTCCAGAAACATGATTGGCTATGTTCTGTAGACCTAAAACGGGCATACATGCATTTACTGATCCATCCTTCGCACAGACAGTATTTGCACTTCATGTTTCAAGGAAACCATTATCAATACCAGGTTCTCCCCTTCGGTCTAGCCTCTGCCCCAAGAGTCTTCACAAAATGCATGGCAATCATTGCTGCCTACCTACCTACCTTGGGGGTATTCGTCTTTTCTTACTTAGACAATTGGATAATCAGGGGAAACTCCCCCCAAGAGGTACAACTCTCCCTTCATCGTACCATCATGGTGCTCCAACATCTGGGATTTGTCATAAACTTCCCATAGTCTCACCTCACTCCAGCCCAATGACTGGAGTTCATCGGAGCACTCTTAGATACTCAACAGGTCCGAGCTTTCCTCCCACAGGATTGCTGTACCAGCCTCATTGAGCTGACAGAAAGGGTACAGAAGCAAAGCCGAGTAACTGCTCGAGAGATGCTACGACTTTTAGGACACTTGGCCTCCACGGTCCATGTCGTCCCCTATGCTCAATTACATATGTGACAAGCACAATGGATTCTGTCTTCTCAATGAATGCAAGCAAAGGGGCATCTCAGAGACAAGATCTACATCACTCCTCAACTGATCAACTCCCTTCAGTGGTGGTGGTCCTCACAAAATCTACTCGTCTGGTGACCTTTTCAGATGTCTCCACTTAAATGCACTCTGATTACGGATGTTTCCAAGCTGCAGTGGGGGGCACATCTGAACGACCTGATCACACAGGAGCTGTAGACATCACATGAATCTGCCCTAAAGATCGACCTGCTAAAATTACAGGCACTGGCAAATGTTCTTCTGGTTTTTCAGCCCCAATTTTCAGGGCAACCTGTTCTAGTCAGGACAGGCAACCAAGTTGTCAAGTTCTATGTGAACAAATAGGGGGGATCCAGGATCCTGTCCCCTCCACTTGGAAGAGATTTGCCTTTGGTCCTTGCCATCTCTCACTGCATTCACCTCAAAATGGTGTACCTTGTGGGTGAACTCAGTGTCCTAGCAGACAGATTAAGCCATATCCTTCCTCCACACGAATGGTCCTTGCATTGAAAGATGGCTGCTCATATCTTTCAAACGCGGGAAACCCTACTCATAGATCTTTTTGCCACTCCACAAAACTTGCAGTTTCTGCTCTTCTGCTCCAGGGTTCCATCACTGCATCAAAAGGCCCTGTATGCCTTCTTTCTCCACTGCGAACAGGGACTGCTCTATGTATACCCTCTCATCCCCTTGATACCCAAGACAATCAATGATTCTCAATGCTCCCTTTTGGCCCCATCAACCGTGGTTTCCTCTGCTTCTTCGCCTGGCGGAGATGCAGCCACTCAACCTGGGATGTGTGCCCAACCTTCTCTCTCAGGACCACAGGATGCTCCTCCATTCCAACCTCCTCTCCCTATGCCTGACAGCATGGCTGCTGAAAGACAGATGCTCGCTGACCTCTACCTACCACAGGCGGTCAAAGATTACATCACGTAAAGATTAAGTGGTGTAGATTTACCTTTGGTGCTCCCCAAGTGTCCTGGACCCAATTTCCTGCTCGGTGGAGTCTCTTCTATAATGTCTCCTCCACTTATACATGGCAGGTCTTCACCTTAGTGCCAGCGTGACCTCTCACAGACCACTGGATGGACAGCCTATCTCATCACACTCCTTAGTAGCCCGCTTCATGCGGGACCTCCTGCTGTCCAAGCCACCTATTAAGCCACCTCCGGTGGGCTGGGATCTCAGTGTTGTTCGGACTCAACTTCTAAAGCCTCCTTTTGAACCTTTAGTTACCACTTCATTGAAGTTTCTGTTTTGGAAGGTCATCTTCCTCATTATTCACTTCAGCTCGTGGCATCACTGAGCTACATGCTCTAATGGTGGATCCCCCCATACTCTGTTCCACCATGACAAGTTGATTCTCCTTACCCATCCATTTTTTCTCCCCTTTTCATCCAAACCAGTCAATAATCCTCCCTATTTTCTTCTCTAGACCACATATTTCTCGGGCTCAAGCAGTACTACACACTTTAGATTTCAAGGGAGCGCCAGCCTAACTACTTGGATAGAACTAATGATAACAGAAGATCCTTTCAATTATTCATTTCCTTTGATCCCAGTCATCTGGATCTACTGGTGACGAAACATACTCTATCCAGATGGATATCAGATTGCAATATTTTTGCTTATATACAAGCAGGACTATCTTTGGAGGGTCATAATGTGCTCATAATGTGCGGGATATGGCAACCTCCATAGACAATCTTTGTTCAGTATCCATAGAGAAGATCTGCAGGGCAGCTACCTGGTCCTCAATTCATACTTTTGCTGCACACTACTGTCTAGACAGAGATTCCCATCGGGATACTTTCTTTGACCAAGCTGTACTCTATCCCCTCTTTGGGACTTAAACTCAACTCCTATCATCTGTACTGGACTTCTCCAAGATACTAGACTATCATGGGGAAGTATCACCTCCTGGAATCGAGTCCAATGGCCCACAACTCTTTCAGACTCTTCGGCTACAAGATTTTTACCTCTGGGATCGCACTGCTGTCCCCCCCCCCCCCCCTCCCAATACCAGTCTGGTCCCATATGTGCATTCCTGCTTGTTCCTGGAGATAGCGTTGTTACTCAACTGTAACAGTTGATCTCCAGGAACAGCAGGAATCAGTCTTCACAAACCTCCCTCCTCCCCTAGGAGTTGTAAGGTTCTTTTATTTTACTCTTCTCAGCTACAAACTCAACTGAGGAGAGGAGTTAGGAAGATGGGAAGGCAGGCACAGTGGAGTGCTCCCAAAGGCTTTCCTATTGGATGCTGGGGAGCGTTCCCAGGCGGGCTCCTCCGGTGATGTTCACCCATATGTGAAGACTGATTCCTGCTGTTCCTGGAGATCACCTATTACACTTTCCATGGTTTAGGAAAAGTGGAAGAAAGGCCAAATGACAGCCAGCATGGCTTAAAGGTAAAGTCAGAGAGGCTGCTATAGCTAAGAGAAAATCCTTCAGAAAATGGAAAAAAGAGCCAAACGATGAAAACAGGAAGCAAGAATAAGAACTGGCAAGTTGAATGCAAGGCATTGATAAGGCAGGCAAAGAGAGAATTTGGAAAAGAAGCTGGCCATAGAAGCAAAAGTGCATAACAAAAACTTTTTCAAGTACATTGTAGCAAAACACCTGTGAGAAACCAGTTGGACCATTAGATGATAAAGTGGACACTAAGAGAGGACAAGGCCATAGCGGAGAGATTGAATGAATTCTTTGCTTCAGTCATTACTGAAGAAGATGTAGGAAACTTATCCATGCCAGAAATGATTTTTAAAGGTGATGTATCAGAGGAATTGAAACAAATTTTCCGTCATCCATCAAATGCACCAATGTTGTATAATTCCTCCTGATCACCCCCTGCCCTCTCTGTTGCTCCACATTATATTACCCCTCTCCAGTAACCCGTTATAGTTTGTTATGGTTTACTGTTAATTGTAAACCGTTTGGATTGAATGATAAAGCGATATATGAAATCAGTTATTTAAATAAATAAAATAAATCTCAATAAATCGGGAAACTGTAATCTCCAGGAACAAGCAGGAATGTAGTCTTCACATATGGGTATTGTCGGTACCGATGGAGCCTGCGCGGGAACGCTCCCTAGCATCCAATAGGAAAGTTTTTGGGAGCATCCCACAGCACCTATGTGCTGCCTTCCCACCTTTCCCAACTGTCCCCCTCCAGTTCTTAGTTTTCCACGGAGCCGACAGGTCGCACATCCTGTCACCGCAGAAAATTATTCCCTTCTATTCTTCTTTTTTGTGGTCGCGTCTGTCTTCCTTCGACGCTACACCGGTACCGCCGGTTCTTCTTTCTTTTTTTCCAAAAAAAACCCCAAAAAACTTTTCTTCTGGAGTCTTTTCCAGGCTTTTTCTCCTCAGGTGCCACGCGCCATTTTTGGCACTAGGCCCAACTTTTCCTTTAAAATGGAAAAACTCGCTTCGGGTTTTAAAAAGTGTTCCAAGTGTGGCAGTACCTTCTCCGTCACCGACACCCACGAGTGATGCCTCAAATGTTCTATTTCGGAGTGTGTTTGTGGGATGATGTCGAAGAGGGGCCGGCAGAACCAAGCTGCTAAACTTAGCACCCTTTTTCCCTCCAATGCAGCCTCTGTGGCATCGACGTCTTCTAGGGCTTCATCTTTCTCCCATGGATCTCAGGTAACTAAACATAAATCTAGCCGGTCCTCAAAGGGTAGATCTCCCTCTAAGCATCAAGATGCCTCTGGCGTTGCCCTTGAGGGACTTTCACCGGCAAAATTGCCCCGGCGGGAGGCTTCGGCTTCCACAGCATTAACGGGGCTCCAGGATGTTCTCGAGGCCTCAACTTCGGCAGAACTACTGGTGCCATATTCTGGGGTACTGGCTGCTTCATCTGGTACCGATACCCAAGCATCGGCAGCGTCGATAGACCAGAGATTCTTGGCTATTGAACGCAGTCTGGCGGCTCTTCTCACGGTCTCAATGCTCTTGAAACCGCTTCAGACAATTCAACCGGTACCGGCACCGACTCCGGTACCGGTATCGACTGCATCGACATCGGCAGGTGGTCTACCGGGACCAAGTCATGCTTATCCATCCAGTATTAACAAGTCGGTACCGGACCCCTCCGATGCTGACTTCAATCGGTACCGGTGCCATGCCTTGCACGATCACCCGGATCGGAGATACTTTGAATCCTCGGATGAGTCTGAAGATTCTGAAAGCTCTGCTGATACCAGAGTACTTCTTCCTGAGGATTCTTCTTCTCCTCAGCGTAGGATGTCTCCACCAGAGGATATGTCCTTTCAGGATTTTATCCGAGATGTGGCTCGAGGTCTTTCCATCACAGTGGCTCCTGTAAAAGAGCCTAGGGCAAATGAATTAGAAATCCTACAATATCCTAAAGCTCTCAAGGAGGTAGCTACCTTACCTATTCATGAGATCTTGCATGATCTCATGTTAAGGATTTGGGAAACACCTCTAACCACATCTCCTCACTCTTGAAGACTCGACACCATGTATCGAGTTCCTCCCTGTCCTGGGTTTCAGAAGACTCAGCTACCACACCATTCCATGGTGGTGGAATCGGCTATGAGAAGGATCAAGAGTGCAAAAAGGCATGCATCTAACCCTCTAGGACGTGAGTGTAGGACTCTTGACGCCTTTGGATGTCGAACATTCCAGGCTTCCATGCTTTCTGCTAGGATCAGTTCCTATATTTTATATATGGGAATGTTCCTTAAGGAGGTCACAGGAGATTTAGAGCTTATGAGCCCTCTCCTTCCTGATGATAAGGGCAGGATTACCTCACCCTTGTCAAACATGCTCAGGATGTTTCCAAGTTTGTCAGTCATGCAGCCTTTGACTGTTTTGAGTGCATAAGCAGAACCTCTGCAATTGCCATAGGTGCACGTAGGATTGCCTGGCTCCAGGCATCTGACTTGGAACTTTGGGTACAGGATAAACTAGGAAATATCCACCAAGCAAAAAAACAGATTTATCTCTTCCTCATCTTTTCATCTCCCTGTGTGGATTACATGTTTTTTATGTCCTTTTTAGTATGCATTTGCTCTTCTACTTTGTATGTTTTTATTGAAAAGGTTTATCTATATGTTTATTTATTTGTTTTATGAACCTTTTTATTGATACTGTTCATCTTGGTTGTCATTTTGATATGTTGGTTAACAATATGTATTTGTATATTACATGTTTTTACATTATTTATTAATACATTGTTTATACACGTTTTGAGTTTTTAATCCAGGCTGTTACTATTTATAATTTATTAATTTTTACCTATTTATTGATGCATTTATTTATTTATTTATTCATGTTTTTATGATTTTGTAGTGTGCCTTGATAACTCCTGACGAAATATAATACGAAACACGGCCTGTGTAGGGTTTTTGGCCGCTATTTTTAAAGACAACTAATAAAGGTTTGTGTGGACTCGCTGCCCACTTCTCCCGGATTGGTTTTTCTAAACTAGGAAATATTCCTTGCACAGGAGAGAATCTCTTTGGCAAGAATTGGCAGGAAAAAGCTAATGAGATAGATGCTGACAATATCACCTTGGATAGATTGTCTAAATCTACAGCTGATCCTGCAAGGAAAAAATCCTACAAGAAACCATTCTTCAGTAAGAAGAAGTTTTATCCCTCCTATACCCAACAAGGATATCATTTGGGTCAGTCTGCCCAAAAGGAACAGCAGCAACAACCTAGGCAAAGAAAAACAAAAGCTGCTAAGCCTCAACCGGCTCAGCAGACTCAGCCTCCACAGGGGCTTTGACTCCTATCTAGAGAACTTTGCCTTCATGGCCCTAAACGGTCCAGAACCCTCCACCATTCCAGGAAGGTTATGTCATTTTGCCCCCAGATGGTGTCAGATAACAGCAGAAAATTGGACTCTGTCTATTGTAAGAGAGGGGTACAAGCTTTATTTCCTCAGCATGCCCCCTCCTACAATGCTAAGACAGTTCAATTCTCAGACCTCTCTCAATATCCAGTTAGGTCAAGAGGTCACTGTGCTTCTTGCCCAAGGGGCAATAGAAGAGGTACCCATTCTACAACAGGGTACAGGGTTCTACTCCCCCTATTTCCTTATTCCAAAGAAAACAGGAGGACACAGGCCCATTTTAGACCACAGAGAATCGAACAAATTCCTGTTCAAAAAGAAGTTCAAAATGATTTCTCTAGGAACTCTGCTGTCATACCTTCAGAGTTAGGATTGGCTTTGTTCTCTAGATCTCAAGGATGCGTACACTCATGTTCTCATCCATCCAACTCATCGAAAGTTCCTTCGCTTCCTGTTTCAAGGGAAGCACTACCAATACAGGGTTCTTCCTTTTGGCCTGGCCTCGGCACCAAGGGTGTTCACAAAATGCATGGCTATGGTGGCAGCATTTCTTCGCACCCTAGGAATATTCGTCTTCCCTTACTTAGACGACTGGCTCATTCGAGCTCCTTCAGAGCCAGAGGCCAGGGTTGCTCTCTCTCGCACAATGCGCATCCTTCAGTATTTGGGACTTGTCATAAACTTCCCAAAATCCAACCTTGCTCCCACTCAGTCCCTAGAGTTTATAGGAGCTCTGCTGGATACCAGACAGACAAGAACCTACCTTCCACAGGCCTGCTGCCTTCGCATTGTGCAGTTGGCTTTCCAAGCAGTGTTAAAGCCTCACCTCACTGCTCGAGAGATGTTACAGTTTCTAGGCCACATGGCATCCACCGTGCATGTGGTTCCTTATGCTCGCCTCCATATGAGGGCTGCCCAGTGGACTTTGTCCACTCAGTGGGCTCAGGCGTCAGGTTGCCTGTCAGACAAAATAGCAAACTCAGATCGCCTTATTTTGTCCCTCCAATGGTGGCAGTCACCCCAGAACCTTTTGGTGGGGTCTCCTTTTCAGCAACCCCCACCCCAAGCCACTCTAACAACAGATGCTTCACAGGTGGGTTGGTGAGCGCACCTGCAAGGCCTCTCTACCCAGGGTACCTGGACTCCACAGGAGGCCTATCTACACATCAGTCTCCTGAAACTCAGAGCAATCTTCCTTGCTCTTCGAGTATTCCACACCCAGCTCAGCTACAAGACAGTCCTAGTTCAAACGGACAATCAAGTAGCCATGTTCTATGTGAACAAGCAGGGCAGAACAGGCTCTCTGTCGCTGTGCAACAAAGCTTTGCAACTATGGGCCCTCGCCAGAGAGCATCAGATTCATCTCCTTGCGGGGTATCTTCCAGGCATTCAAAGCTCTTGGGCAGACAGACTCAGTCGAGTTCTGCTTCCACACGAATGGTCTCTCCATGCGGACCAGGTGGCCAAAAGTTTCCAAATTTGGGCAACCCCGGACATAGACCTCTTCGCAAGTCTGCTGAATGCCAAACCTCCCCGGTTCTGTTCCAGAATTCCGGCTCAGGGTTGTCAGGCCAGAGATGCTTTCCTCCTCCATTGGGGCCAGGACTTCCTGTATGCTTTTCCACCCATTCCCCTAATTACCAAAACCCTGTTCAAGCTTCAGAGAGACAGAGGTCATATGATTCTCATAGCCCCACATTGGCCACGGCAAATGTGGTACCCTCTGCTCCTACATCTCTCTCAAGCTCCTCCTCTGGAGTTACGATCTGCTCCAGATCTCCTTTCTGAGGAGGACGGGATGCTGTGGCATCCCAATCCCCAGTCTCTGCATCTCAGGGCCTGGTTGCTGAAAGCCTAGAACTTCACGGTCTTAACCTTTCTCAACAGGTAAAGGATATCCTTTATGCTTCCAGGAAGCCTTCCACAAGTCACTCTTATGCTTTCAAGTGGAAAAGGTTTATTTATTTATTTATTTTATTTATTTACATTCTCTTATATACCGCGCTATTCTGCATCAGTGCGGTTTACATTGAACAAGCTGAAATTACATTGAACAGGGCATTATAACTTGGAGATAACTATTTTACAAGGAACATGGGCTATGGAGGGTTAAGTGGCTTGCCCAAGACCACAAGGAGCACCTGTGGGACTAGAATCCCCAGTCCTTCCGGCCCAAGGTTGCTGTCCTCTAGTGGGATTTGAACCACCGACCTTCCGGCCTGAAGTACCTTGCCCCAACCACTAGGCTACTACCATATGGTGCTCGCAGAATGGTCTTAACCCTCTGACGATACCTCTGGAATCATTACTGGAGTATCTCCTTCATTTGTCTAGTGCAGGGCTTAAGACCAATTCAGTGAGAGTTCATTTGAGTGCTATTGCTGCTTCTTTCGAGCCTCTAAATGGGCAACCTATTTCCTCTCATCCTCTCTTAGCAAGATTTATGAGAGGCCTTCTTTTAACTAGGCCTCCCATTATGCCACCACCGGTGGCATAGGACTTAAATTTGGTTCTTGGGCAGCTTATGAAACCGCCTTTTGAACCATTAGCCACTACTTCTTTGAAATTCCTTTCCTGGAAGGTCATCTTTCTTATTGCAGTCACATCAGCACGTCGCATCAGTGAATTGCAAGCATTGGTGGCTGATCCTCCTTATACAAGGTTCCATTATGATAAGGTAGTCCTTAGGACTCATCCACATTTTATGCCAAAAGTTGTGTCACCTTTTCATTTAAACCAAGCGGTTTTCCTTCCTGTATTCTTCCCAAGGCCTCATGCCTCAAAAGCAGAAAGGAATCTTCATACTTTGCATTGTAAAAGGGCTCTGGCCTGTTACTTAAAGGACACAGCAACATAGGAAGTCCTCTCAACTCTTTGTTGCTTTTGATCCTAGTTGTTTGGGACTTCCAGTCTCCAAAAGAACACTATCCAACTGGATTGCACAGTGTGTATCTTTTGCCTATGAGAGTTAAAACCTTCCTCTGGAAGGCCATGTCACAGCTCACAATGTGAGAGCCATGGCAGCCTCTATGGCTCATCTTCACTCTGTGTCTATCGACGACATCTGCCGAGCAGCTACTTGGGCTTCGGTTCATACCTTCACAGCCCATTACTGCTTGGACAAGGACTCCCGCCGGATGCCTTGTTTGGTCAGGCTGTTCTTCAACACCTGTTCCATACTTAATCAACTCCTACCCACCATCCCTGGTAGGATGCCAGAGATCCATGGGGGAAGTGGAGCCTTTTCACAAGAGCACACAACTTCTGGGGTCTTCTCCCTAGTATCTCTCTTTCCCTCTCTCTTTTGTCTCAGCTATAAACTCAGCTGGAGAGGGACAGTTGGGGAAGGCAGCACGCAGGCGCTGTGGGATGCTCCCAAAAGCTTTCCTATTGGACGCTGGGGAGCGTTCCCGCGCAGGCTCCGTCGGTACCGACGATACCCATATGTGAAGACTAAATTCCTGCTATTCCTGGAGATCACCTGTTACAGATGAGTAACTATGCTATACAGCTATTTGATAAACTAAAGCGCAGCAAATCACCTGTACTGGATGGCATACTTCCCATGGTGCCGAAAGAACTGAAATATGAGATTACAGACATACTTTTAGTAAAGTGTGAGCTATCATTAAAATCATCTGTAGTTCCTGAAAATTGAAGAGTGGGTCAATATAATGCCAATTTTAAAAAGGGTTCCAGGGGTAGTTTATGCAAATACAGACTGGTGAGCTTGATATCAGTACCGGGCAAAATGGTAAAAACTGTTGTTAAGTGCTGTTGAGTTTGTGTTGACTCATGGCGACCTTCTGGATAGTTGTCCTAAACTGTACTCGGTCTTCAGTCAGGTGGCTCATTGTTGTTAGAGTGGCATCCATAGTTGCCATTATTGTATCAAGCCATCTCATTGCTGGTCTTCCTCTTGCGTTGAGCTTCAACATTGCCAAGCATGATGTCTTTCACTAATGATCTCTCTTTGTATGAGGTGTCCAAAGTATGAAAGTCAAAGTCTTATCATCTGAGCTTCTAAATAGATCTTAGGTTTGATCTTTTCTAGTACTGACTGGTTTGTTCTTTAGGCAGTCCTTGGTATACACAGTATTCTTTGCCAGCACCATAATTCAAAGACATCAATTTTCTTCCTGTCTATCTTTTTCACTGTCGAACCTTCACATCCATAGGACATTATTGAAAATACCATGGCTTGGAGAAGTTGAATGTTTGTATTGAGAGATATCTCTGCTCTTGAGATTCTTGTCTAGGTCCTTCGTAGCCATTCTGCCAAGAGCAATACATCATCTGATTTCTTGTCTGCTTGTTTCTTTATTGATAGTTGATCCAAGCAGGTTAAAGTTGTCTACTATTTCAGTTTCTTGATTTTGCCAAGTATCAGGATCTTTCTTTACATTAAGGTGCAGGCCCATTTTAAGACTGTGCCTTGATCTTGAGAAGCAAATGTTTCAGATCATCTTCACTTTAAGCCAGTATTGTGGCATCCTCAGCATAATGAAAGTTGTTGAGTCTTCACCAATCTTCACACTTCAGTTGTCTTCATACAGTCCTGCTTCTCTGATGATTTGTTCTGCATATAAATTAAACAGGTAGGGGGAAAGTATGCAGCCTTGTCATACACCTTTGCTGGTTTTAAACCATTCTGTTTATCCTTGTTCTATTTGAATTGTAGCTTCTTGATCAATGTAAATATTGTGCAAGAGAACTAGCAGTATATCTTCCAGGCATTCTTAATGTGGCACAGAATTTCTCATGGTTTATGACGTGTTCTAAAAGTATTGAGACTTGTTGTGTAGCTATTTAACAGTATGTCGCACCACGATGCTATTAAGCATGCAGTGACCTAGTTATGTGCTCTGCATGTGCATAATGTAGTGTGGCTGCAGCACATCTGTACTATTTTTAATTACGTGATTTTTTTTTGTATTGTATAAAAGCAGTTCGTCAGATTTACAATTAGTGAAAACATTGAACAGCAAATTTGCATTAAATTCTGCCAGAAACTTGGAGATTCATGCAAAGAGTCTTATGACCAGTTACAGCAAGTGTGTATCGATGAATTCATGTGTCGTGCTCAAGTTTGACTTTATACAAATCTTTCCAAGAGGGCCGTCAAAGTGTTGACAGTGATGAACATTCTGGAAAATCATCCACGAGCAAGAATGAAGACAAAGTTGAAGCAGTGCATGCCGCAATACACTCAAATCGTTGATTGAGAGCTTTCTGAGGACAGGAATATCATTTTTGGGCTGATATAGTCCATTCTTACTGTCGATTTGAGGATGAGATATGTGTCTGCAAAATTGTTGCCGAAACTCCTGTCCACTGACTAAAAATATGATCGACAGTCTGCAGCCTGGGAATTGTTGGAATGTGTTGAAAATAACTCAGATTTCATAAAAAAGATTATTACTGGTGATGAATCATGGGTATCTCCAGGAACAAGCAGGAATGTAGTCATCACATATGGTTATCATCGGTACTGACGGAGCCCGCGCGGGAACGCTCCCCAGCGTCCAATCAGAACACTTTTGGGAGCATCCCACAGCGCCTGCGTGCTGCCTTCCTGCCTTTCCCAACTGCCTCTCTCCAGTTCTTCTTTTTCCGCGGAGCCAGCAGGTCGTGTTCCTGTCACCGCAGAAGAATTTCTTTTTTCTTTTTTTCCTTTTGTGGTCACGTCTGCCTTCTTTGATGCTCTACCACTACCGCCGGTCTTTTTTTCTTATTTCTGTAAAAAAATTATTTTTTCTTTTCTTCAGGTGCACCCGCCTTTTTTGGGCCTTAGGCCCAAAAACTTTTCCTTAACATGGAAAAACCTGCCTCAGGTTTTAAAAAGTGCACCAAGTGTGGCGGTACCATTTCCGTCACCGACACCCATGAATGGTGTTTAAAATGTTTAGGTCCTGACCACTCTATCATGGATTGTGTGTCCTGTGCCATGATGTCTAAAAGAGGTCGGCAGAACCGAGCTGCCAAGCTCAGTACCCTGTTTCCCTCTGATGCGGCTTCGGTGACATCGACGTCTTCCAGGGCTTCTTCTTCCTCCCGTGGATCTCAGGTAACTAAACATAAATCCAGCCGGTTCTCGAAGGGTAGATCTCCTTCTGAGCATCGAGATGCCTCTGGCGTTGCCCTCAAGGATTCTGCACTGGCAAAATTACCCCGGCGGGAGGCTTCGGCTTCCAAAGCATTATCGGGGTTCCAGGATGTTCTCGATGGCTCAGCCTCGACAGATCTCCTGGTGCCATGCTCTGGGGTACCGGTGGTCTCCACCGGTACCGACATCCAGGCATTGGCGGCGTACATGGACCAGAGAATTCTGACTATGGAACGCAGTCTGGCAGCTTTCCTTGCGGCATCGACGCCCTTGGTACCGCGACAGACAACTCCACCGGTACCGGCACCGGTATCGGTACCGGTACCGATAGCATCGGCATCGGTGTCTGCTCTGCCGGTACCCTGTCCTCCGATGCCCTCCGGTACCGATTCTCCGGTACCGGTTATTCCCGGTACCGATCTTGGTCGGTATGGGTATTGGGCTCTACAGGAGCATCCGGACAAACGATACTTCGATTCCTCAGAAGAATCTGAGGATTCTGAAAGTTCTGTCGATGCAGCGATGCTTCTTCCAGAGGAGTCCTCCTCCCCTAAACGCAGGATGTCTCCTCCAGAGGACATGTCCTTCCAGGACTTCATCAGTGAGGTGGCTCGGGGCCTGTCCATTACTGTGGCCCCTGAAACAGAGCCAAGGCCAAGGAGTTGGAAATTTTACAATATCCCAAAACTCCTAAGGAGGCAGCTACCTTACCCATTCATGAAATTCTTTATGATCTCATGTTGAGGATGTGGGAAACACCTCTTACCACCTCTCCTCATTCTCACAGGTTGGATACTATGTATCAAGTCCCTCCTTGTCCTGGGTTCCATAAGACTCAACTTCCTCACCACTCTATTGTGGTAGAGTCAGCCATGAGAAGGATCAGAAGTGTAAAAAGACATGCCTCTAATCCTCCAGGACGTGAGTGCAGAACCCTGGATGCTTTTGGACGTAGAGTCTTCCAAGCTTCCATGCTTGCTGCAAGAATCAGTTCCTGTAGTCTCTACATGGGAATGTTCCTAAAGGAGGTCACAGATAATTTACAGACTTTAAGCCTTTTCATTTCTGAGGATAAAAGACAGGACTTTTTCACTTGCGTCAAACATGCCCAAGATGTCTCTAAATTCTCCAACCGTGCAGCCTTTGACTGCTTTGAGTGTATAAGCAGAACCTCGGCTATCGCCATAGGTGCACGTAGAATTGCTTGCTCCAGGCATCTGATTTAGAGCTCTGGGTACAAGATAAATTGGGAAATATCCCTTGTACTGGTGAGAACCTGTTTGGTAAAGATTGGCAGGAAAAAGCCAATGAAATGGATGCTGAAAATTCCACCTTGGATAGACTATCCAAGTCACTGCTGATCCTGTTAGAAAGAAGTTGTTCAAGAAAACATCTTTTTCTAAAAAGAAAAGATTTTATCCTGCTTATGGTCAGCAGACATCTTCTACAGGTCAGTTTTCAAGCAAACGTCAGCAACCACCCAAACAGAAGAAAGCAAAGGCTGCTAGGCCTCCACCGGCCAGCAGCCTCAGCCTCCTCAGGGCCTTTGACTTTCAGCTAGAGAACTTAGCCTTTCTGGTTCTGGAAGGACCAGAACCATCCACCGTTCCAGGAAGGTTATGTCATTTTGCCCCCAGATGGGGGCAAATAACAGCAGAGCATTGGACACTCTCCATCATAAAGGAGGGGTACAAACTTCATTTTTCAAGCATGCCCCCTCACACAATAGTGAAGCAGTTCAATTCTCTGACCTCTCTCATCGACCTGTTAGGTCAGGAGGTTGCCATTCTTCTTGCCCAAGGGGCAATAGAAGAAGTACCTCTTCATCAACAGGGCATAGGGTTCTGTTCCTCTTATTTTCTTATTCCAAAGAAAACAGGGGGTTACAGACCTATCTTAGATCTCAGAGAATTGAAAAAATTCCTTGTCAAGGAGAAATTCAAGATGATTTCTCTCGGAGCTCTGCTACCATAACTTCAGAGTCAGGATTGGCTTTGTTCTCTAGATCTCAGGGATGTGTACACCCATGTCCTCATCCATCCAACCCACAGAAGGTTCCTTCAGTTCCTTTTTCAAGGAAAGCACTACCAATACAGGGTACTTCCTTTTGGTCTGGCCTCAGCACCAAGGGTGTTCACGAAATGCATGGCTGTGGTGGCAGCATTACTCCGCACTCTAGGAATAGTCGTCTTCCCTTACTTGGACGACTGGCTCATTCGAGCACCAACACAGTCAGAGGCCAAGACTTCTCTATCCGCACAATGCGTATCCTGCAGTATTTCGGGCTGGTAATAAACATCCCAAAATCCAGTCTAACTCCCACTCAGTCTTTAGAGTTCATAGGAGCTTTTCTGGATGCCACAATGGCAAGGGCCTATCTTCCCCAGGCTCGTTGCCTTCGCTTAGTGCAGTTAGCTTCTCAAGCAGTGCTAAAGCCCCATCTAACTGCTCTAGAAATGTTGCAATTACTAGGCCACATGGCATCCACCGTGCATGTGGTTCCATATGCTCGCCTCCACTTGAGGGCAGCTCAGTGGACTTCATCCACCCAATGGACCCAGGCATCATGGTTCCTGTCAGACAAAATAGCAAACACAAGTCGCCTCATTTTGTCCCTCCAATGGTGGAAGTCCACTCAAAACCTGTTGCTGGGGTGCCCCTTTCAACAACCCTTACCCCAAGCAACTCTCACGACAGATGCTTCTCCAAAGGGTTGGGGAGCTCATCTGCAAGACTTCTCCACCCAGGGCACCTGGTCTCCGCAAGAGAGTTGTCTACATATCAATCTCTTGGAACTCAGAGTAATTTTCCTGGCTCTGCGAGTGTTCCACTCTCTCCTCAGCTACAAGACAGTCCTCATTCATACGGACAATCAAGTAGCCATGTTCTGTGTGAACAAGCAAGGGGGAACGGGCTCTCTGTCGCTTTGCAACGAAGCTTTGCGACTATGGGCCTTCGCCAGAGAGCATCAGATTCATTTGCTGGCAGTATATCTTCCAGGCATTCAAAACTCTTGGGCGGACAAACTCAGTCGAGTTCCGCTTCCACACGAGTGGTCTCTGCATGCAGACCAGGTGACCAGGATATTTCAACTTTGGGGAACCCCGGAAATAGACCTCTTTGCAAGTCCGTGGAATGCCAAACTTCCACGGTTCTGTTCCAGAATTCCGGCTGAGGGTTCAGGCCAGGGATGCTTTCCTCCCTTACTGGGGTCAAGACTTCCTGTATGCCTTTCCACCCATTCCCCTAATTCCCAAAACCCTCTTCAAGCTTCAGAGAGACAGAGGCCACATGATTCTCAAAGCTCCACATTGGCCACGGCAAGTGTGGTACCCTCTGCTTCTACATCTCTCTCAAGCTCCCTCCCTGGAGTTAGGGTCTGCTCCAGATCTCCTATCTCAGGAGAACGGAATGTTATGGCATCCCAATCCCCAGTCTCTGCATCTCAGGGCTTGGTTGCTGAAGGCCTAGATCTCCAAGATCTTAATCTTTCTCAGCAAGTGAAAAATGTTCTTTATGCTTCCAGAAAACCTTCCACTAGACCCTCTTATGCTTTCAAGTGGAAAAGGTTTACTATTTGGTGTTCGGAAAAGGATCTTAACCCCCTTGCGATACCTCTGCAATCTTTGCTGGAGTATCTCCTCCATTTATCTAATGCAGGCCTTAAGACAAATTCAGTAAGAGTCCATTTGAGTGCTATTGCAGCTTCTCTTAAACCTCTAAATGGACAGCCTATTTCCTCTCATCCTCTCATAGCAAGATTTATGAGATGACTCCTAACTAAGCCTCCCATTAGACTACCTCCGGTGGAATGGGACTTAAACTTGGTTCTTGAGCAGCTCATGAAGCCACCTTTCGAACCTTTTGCTACCACCTCCTTAAAATTCCTTTCTTGGAAGGGTATCTTTCTCATTGCAATCACATCAGCATGCCGCATTAGTGAGTTGCAAGCGCTAGTAGCTAATCCACCTTATACAAGGTTCCATCATGACAAGGTAGTCCTTAGGACTCATCCACACTTTATGCCTAAGGTGGTCTCGCCTTTTCATCTAAACCAAGAGGTCTACCTACCTGTCTTTTTTCCAGGACCTCATGCATCAAATGCAGAAAGGAATCTTCATACCCTGGACTGTAAAAGAGCTCTAGCTTTTTACTTACAAAGAACACAGCAACATAGAAAGTCCTCTCAGCTCTTTGTTGCTTTTGATCCTTCTCATTTGGGACTTCCAGTCTCCAAGAGAACACTATCTAACTGAATTGCTCAGTGTATTTCCTTCGCCTATCAGAGTAAGAACCTTTCTCTGGAGGGCCATGTTACAGCTCACAATGTGAGAGCCATGGCAGCCTCAATGGCTCATCTGCACTCTGTGTCTATTGACGACATCTGTCGAGCAGCCACTTGGGCCTCGGTTCATACCTTCACAGCCCATTACTGCTTGGACAAGGACTCCCGCCGGGATGCCTTGTTTGGTCAGGCTGTTCTCAAACACCTGTTCCATACCTAATCAACTCCTGCCCACCATCCCTGGTAGGATGCCAGAGATCCATGGGAGGAAGTGGAGCGCTTTTCAGGGACACACAACTTCTGGGGACTCCTCCGGCACCTAAAGCTAGGGAGTCCCCATATGTGATGACTACATTCCTGCTTATTCCTGGAGATAGCATAGTTACTCACCTGAAGCAGGTGATCTCCGGGAACAGCAGAAATTTAGTCCTCACAACCCACCCACCTCCCCTAGGAGTTGTATCTCTCTATCTCTTTCCTTTCCCTCTCTCTCTCTTTGTCTCAGCTTTAAAACTCAACTGGTGAGAGGCAGTTGGGAAAGGCGGGAAGGCAGCACGCAAGTGCTGTGGGATGCTCCCAAAAGCGTTCTGATTGGACGCTGGGGAGCGTTCCCGCGCGGGCTCCGTCGGTACCAACGATACCCATATGTGAGGACTAAATTCCTGCTGTTCCCGGAGATCACCTGTTACAGGTGAGTAACTATGCTTTATGGTTATGACTCAGAAACTAAGGCTCAGTCCTTATAATGGAAGACTCCAGACTCCCAGACCCAAGAAAGCCAAGTGAGGAATAGTGTCATAGTAACATAGTATATGAAGGCAAATAAAGACCATCATGGTCCATCTAGTCTGCTCAGCAAGGTGGCAAGAGTAGGTGCACTTGCTGTTCTGTGCAGGTCACTCTTCCCCATGCCTTTGTTTAGGGATGTACCTACCGCTCTGTACAGGTCACCCGAATTTGTTGAGATAGTGCTAGACACCATTCAATTTCCCTGTGTCCTGGAATGCAAAGAGCTGATTCTGGATGCTTTCCTTGTTTCCCCTTGTGGTTCTGCGATCAAATGTACTGCCATGCATATGCCACCTTAGATAAGTTGCTATGCCTGAAGGTGGTGGTGCCTGTCCCCGTGGACGAGGGAGGCAAGGGCAGATATTCCACCTATTTCATAGTGCACAAAAAGGACAGTTCATGCCAGCCCATTCAGGACATCAAGGGGGTCAACAAGCACTTGCGGGTCCTGCGTTTCCACGTGAATACATTGTGCTCCGTGGTTCAAACAGTGCATCAAAAGGAGTATTTGGCATCTTTGGATCTGGCTAAGACATCTTTTCATATCCCGATCCGGGCAAATCAGTAGAAGTATCTGCATTTTGCCATGCTTAGCTCTCATTATCAGTTTGCCGATGTCCCTTTCGGGCTATCCACTGCCCCAAGGATGTTCTCCAAGATCATTGTGGCGACAGCTGCAGCACAAAGGGATCTGTGTCTATCCCTATGTGAATGATTGACTTGTCCGAGCCTGTTCCCTTTCAGAAGCATCTTAGGTGGCATCCCATGCGGTGTCTTTTTTAGAAAGCCTTGGTTGGGTGATTATTCAAGGAAGAACCAGTTCCTCGAGTTTTTGGGAGCATGTTTGGACACTCCCATAGGCAGAGTTTTCCTGCCAGAGGTGAAAGTCTATTGCTGTGCTTGAACCTGTTCTGTGTGCAGTTGGCTCCCGGAGTCTTGGATTATCTTCAGCTCCTCGAATTGATGGCGATGACCATAAAGATGATGCCGTGGGCACTTGCTTCCATGTGACCGTTCCATTGGCCCTTATTGACTCTCGTCCCTGAGTTCTTAGGAGTTTGAGCACAGGCTTCCACTCCCATTGATGGTGAAGGCCAGTCTGCAATGGTAACGGCAGCCCTGTCATCTGAGGAAGGGAGTACCACTGACCGGTTTCTCCTGGATCCTCCTGCTGATGGATGCCATTTTTTAGGGCTGGAGAGCCCATTGCCAAGACTGTATGGCCCATGGCCATTGAAACTGCAGGGAAGTGGTATGGTCCATCTACCACCTCGAGACAAGGGCCATAAGTTTGGTTCTTCTGCGTATCTGGCCCCAGGATGACGGCTGGGCGGTTCGAGTGTTTTCAGACTATACCACAGCACTGGCTTATGTCAATCAGCAAGGCGGCACGAGGGAGCGCCAGGATAGCTCTGGAGATGGCTCTCCTGTTTCCCTAAGTGGAGAAGAACCTCCTAGCCTTGTCGGCCCAGCACACTGCTGGGATGGGCAGTGTTGCAGTGGACTTCCTCAGCTGGCATTCCCTGAATGCTGGCGAGTGGGAGTTGAGTCGAGAAGCATTTCAGTTGCTTCTGCGCTGCTTGGGTCTCCCCAAAATGGATCTGATCACAACCCACTCCAGTGCCATATTTTTCCGCATCTTCACTCATCGCATGGAGACAGGGTCTGAGAGCAGCGATTCGCTGATCCAACCTTGGTCAAGTCAGTGACTGCTGTACATGTTTCCTTCATGGCCTCTCGGGCGTGTGATTCGGTGTTTAGAAAGTCACCCAGGTAGGATTGTTCTGGGGATGCCGAATTTGCCAAGGAGAGCATGGCTTAGAAACCTGATGCGGCTCCTGCAGGCAACCTCCTTTTCAGTTGCCTTCGTCTCTGGATCTATTGCAGCAGGGAACAATCATCCTGGAGTACCCGGTTCCCTTCTCACTTACAGCATGTTTCTTGAAAGGAGACGGCTAGCGCATAAGGGCTTCTCTCCAGTGGTGGTCTCTGCTCGGTGCCTGGAGCAGATCTACTAAGTTAGCATACATACGGATATGGTGCCTCTTTGAATGCTGGTGCAGCACACGGCAGTTGTCTCCTGAGGCGGCCAAGGTGTTTTCCGTGTTGGCTTTTCTACAGGATGGCCTAGAGAAGGGCCTTTCCCTTAGCTCCCCGAAGGTTTAGGTGGCAGTTGTGGCCTGTTTCTGGGGTCTGATGGTGGGCAAGACCCTGGCTTTGAACCCGGAAGTCTCACATTGGCGTCTGCATCCTCCCCTGTGTGACTGGTGCTCGGGGCCCTGATGGCAGTGCCTTTTGAGCCATTGAAGCGTGCTGCCTTAAAGGATTTGATGTTCAAGATGTTCTTCTAAGTCGCTATTTGTTCCGCAAGGCAGATTTCTGAGCTGCAGGCTCTGTCTTGTTGAGACTTTTATCAGTCCTTTTCAAAGAAGGCCATTTCCATTCGGCCTGTGCCTTCCTTCTTGCTTAAGGTGCTTTCCTCCTTTCATGTAAACGAGGTGGTCTGCCTGCCCTCCTACTTGAAGTAGCAGTGACAGGAAAAGGAGAAGGATCTTTGCCTGGTGGATGTCCAGAGGGCACTCCTCTGGTACCTGGAGGTTACAAACTCCTTTCGTAAGCAATATTCCCTCTAATTTTCTGTAGGCTGTGTGCGCATAAAATATCAGCTGTGCAGCTTTTGAAGGAAGGTTAAATTTTTGTGCGCCACATGACGACGCTCGGAGTTATATACTTTAAAATTTGACTACACGTCAGAATACAGTATGTATACCACATTGATTTTAATCAAATTAAATGAAAATAGACGATTACTAAATGAAGAGGAAAATTTCTAGTAATTACAATCACAACTTTTAAATTTTAAGGTGTCTGTGTTGTTTTCTATCAGAACCATAATTTTTGTGCGCTCTGTTGTAAAGTATGTGCGCTCGCTCAGCGAGGTGTGTGCGCGCGCACATGCGCACAGCTTAGAGGGAACAGTGTTCGTAAGTCTGACCATCTTTTTGTGCTGTTTGCTGGCCCGCGCAAGGGTGAAGCGGCAGCCAGGTTGACTTTGTGGCTCTGGATTAAGGAGGGCATTGCCTCAGCATATGTATTGTGGAACCGGCCGGTTTTGGAAGGTTTGCACACTCATTCTTCCCGAGTACAAGCATCCTCTTGGGCAGAGCGGAACTCGGTACCTCCTGCAGACATTTGTCAGGCAGCAATGTGGGCATCACTTTCCACTTTTTTCAAGCATTATCACTTGGATGTCCATGCACATGCAGATATGGCCTTTGGCACAAGGGTTTTGTGAGCTGCTGTGTGTTTTTCCTGCCCATTGGCGTTGTAGCTTTGGTACATCCCACTTGTCTGGACTAGTCTAGCAAGACAGTATGGAAGGTGGCATTTTACTTACCAATTAATGTTCTTTCCTTGAATCCTGCTAGACCAGTTCAGGGTCCACCTCTGAAACTGTATTTGTTCTGTTCTTCTGGGTCCTCTATGATTTTTTTTTACTTGGCTCTTCAAGTTTGTCTGTTTTATACTTTACTAGACATATTTCTGTACTATTGCTCACTCATTGTTGCCCATGGTTGAGGTTGTGTGAGGCTTACCATGCTTCTCCCATATGCTTTGGGATGAATACTGAAGGGACCTCTGGTGGATGATGCGAATAGAGGCATAGTAGTGATGTCATTGAAACCCATGCTTTTCATTGGTTCTTTGTCTCCACCAATCTGCTGGTAGGGGAACACAACCCAGTTGTCTGGACTAGTCTAGCAGGGCTCAAGGAAAGAACGTTAACTGGTAAAGAAAATGTCACATTTGACAACTACTTTCATCACCAATGGTTCCTGATCATAAGGTATGGGTTGAAATGGCTGTAGGTCCACTTGATCTTCCCAACATCATTCAACATAGATCCTTGAGCATCTTGTAGCATTCCAATCTGAGGCTGGAATTTTCTCTTTAACGCTCGTAGCTTTAGGAAAGCTGATCTTGTTCTTTCTCTAATAGCTTCTGATTCTATTTCCTTGCATGTGTCATTGTAGTATTTCTCCTTGTCTTGTCTTGCTGTACGTTGGAAATCTCTTTTGAGTTCTGTGATTGCCTCTTTCAACTCTGGCTTTAGCTTCTCTGCATTTCTGGGCAATTTTCGGAGTTTCTTCAGTTATCATTTTGTTTGTTTTGGCTGTTTTTGCTTTTTGACCTTATGTAGAGACTTCTCACTTTCTTCAGGCATCACTTGATGTCATTCCATGACTCTTCTGGTGCTCTGTCATTTGTATACAAAGCAGCACATCGATTTCAAGGCAGTTTTAAATTCCAGCAGTATATTCTCAAGGTCATATTTTGCTACATTCTTGAGTGGCTTGATCTTTTTCAGCTTTAGCTTGAGTTTGCATGCTAGTAGTTGGTGATTTGTACCACAATCAGCTCCAGGTTTTGTATTTGTTGATGATGATGAGCTTTTCCATTATTGACTTCCACAGATAGTCAATTTGATTTTTGTTCAATCCATTAGATGAAGTCCATGTATACAGTCATCACTTGTGTTGCTGGAAGATGAGATGAATAGATCGTTGGTCATGAAGAATTCTATCAGTCTTTCTCCAGCTTTATTTATGTTGCTAATCCCATGTTTTCCAACCACTTAGCTGCCTTCTTTGTTGCCAACTTTTGTGTTTGTCACCCATGACTTTCAGGATATCCTGTTTGCATGTCCTGTCATTTTCAGCTTGTTCATGTTCATAGAACTTATCAGCTACTACTTCTTCTATGGCTGTTGTTGGGGCCACTGTTCCCTCTAAGCTGTGCGCGTGTGCGCGCGTGCACACACCTCGCCGAGTAAGCGCACATTTATTTATTTTATTTATTTGCACATCATTTTTATACCGCTCCTTCCGGTGATCAGCAGCGGTTTACATTATAACAATTTGTTCTGCAGTGGTAGCAGTTACATAGAACATCAGTAACATATAACAATTAACGGTAGTAACAGTAGGCAAACTATGTACAAATAACATCAGTAATAATATAAAACGATGTATAATCTATGGATATCTGTTAAATAAACAATATTAACAGTAGTCATCCTGTGTAGAGGGTAATGTTGGTAAGGGATTCGAAGGACTCTAAATATTTACATGAGATAAGGGAGGTGTATTTTAGGTTATCTAAATATATATTTCTATATTGATGTAGACCGGGAGATGTCACGCGACTAGTGTGTTTCTAGCTTAATATGGTCGGGTGAGGTTGGCGTTTTTTACGAAGGGGTTGCTAGGTGAATATCAAGTTGAGTTTGTATTGGGTATGATTTTTTGGTTTAAGTTATTTCGGGCAAATTGTAGAATTCTAGAAAGAGATGTGTTTTGAGGTTTTTCGGAATGATTGAAGTTCTTTGTTGGCTCTTAAGGACTCTGGGAGTTTGTTCCATAGTGTAGGGGCTATGTAAGAGAAAGCTCTGTTGCTAGTATTCTTTTTCACCTTGCGTATTGAGTTTGGAATTTGCAACATATTTAGATTGTGGCTTCGTCTGTTTCTGTTGGGGGGTTGTGCATTAATGAGTGTGTTAAGGAAGGATGAGGCGATATTGTGTATTAGTTTGAATATTGTGATTATTATTTTGTATCTGATGCGTGCTTGTATAGGTAGCCAGTGGAGTTCTTGTAGGATAGGTGTGATGTGGTCTGTAAACCGCACATTCATTAAGATCCGAGCTGTGACATTTTGGGCCATTTGCAGTATGTTAGTTGTTGTTTTAGGTATACCAACAAGAATACTGTTACAATAGTCCAGGTGTGGAGTTATGAGAGCTTGCACTATTGTTCTAAAATCTGAGTGTTCAATGATGTTGCGTAATGGTTGTAATACTCTTAGTTTGTTGAAAATAGTTCTATTTAGAAGTCTTAGGTGTGTTTCCATGCCTAGTGTCATGTCAAGAGTTACACCTAAGTACTTTAATTCCTCTTTGATGTTATATTGTGTCTCATTTAGTATGATTGTGGGAGGATGTTTAAGTTCAGGGTTCTTAGAGATAAACATTACTTCTGTTTTTTTATGATTGATACTCATGTTGTTTCGTTGAAGCCATAGTTGTGTTTCTTTGAGGCAGGTTTCTAAGTGGGTATAGTCTGGGTTATGTATATCTAGTTGTGTATAGAGCATTATATCGTCCGCATATAAATGATAGTTTATTTTATGTTTTTGAAATATTGAGCAAACTGGTCTTAAGTATAGGTTGAATAATATGGCAGATAATGCCGAACCTTGTGGAATACCTTGTGTTTGTGGGAAAGTGTTGGATAGTTTTTGATCAAAGCTTACTTGTTATATTCTATTGGTAATATATGAATTGAACCATTTTAAGGGTGTCCCTGTAATTCCAATTGATTCTAATCTGTTTATGAGGGTATTATGGTTTACTGAATCGAAAGCCGCTGTAATGTCTATGAATATTAGAATAAACATTTTCTTGCAATTTTCAATACCTTTGTATAGTTTATCGAATAGCACCTACTTTACAACAGAGCGCACAAAAATTACGGTTCTGATTTGATAGAAAACACAGACGTTCTTAAAATTGAAAAGTTGTTGTGTATTTATGGTTTTCACAAGTTCTACAATATTTTCTAGTGCAATCAATGTGGTGTACTGTCAGACGGCTGCCTGGGTGAGAATCTTCACAGTCTTGGCAAGTGCATATATCTATATGATTTGCAAGGGATTGTGGGCAATGCAGTTCATTCACACTAGACACAGCTGCTCACAGTAATTAGTTGTGCTTTTGGGTAAAGCCAATAAGATATTTATTTATGGGGTTATTTCTCCCAACACAGATATGCTTGGTAGCACATAAATCAGGTTACTTGCTTTCAGTGTTAAACTTGTAAAAACAAAATCAGGAAAACAACATTTTAACTTATCAGGCAATCAAAGCAAAAGAAATAAGACCTGGTTGATAACAAACTGGTCTTTTCTGTAGGCTTAGCTAATATTTTCTTAGCAGGTATCAAACAACAAACCAAAAGCTACAAAGAAAGAAAAAAACTGTTCTTCTCAGGTAAACTTCTTATATCTTCCCACATAGATTTAGAAGTGATTCTCTCAGAACTCACAAGCAATTAGGTAAGGCTCAATTGCTAGCAGTTATCCAGCTGAAACCCCTTAACTGGCTTGCTTTCTACTGCGTGGCTAAAAATCTTACACAGGAGCTTTTCTGAGTAGATTAAAGAACAAGTTTGTATTTCTTTGTGATGGTTGCTGTACTTTATAACAGAAAATCACCAAAGGAGTTTAGACAGAGAGCAGTCCATGTAAACAGATTCTTCATCTGCTATCACCCCCTCTTCTTCAACAAGCATGGGTTCAATGTCATGGATTGGCATAGATGAATCTCCCAATGGAGCACTTTCAGGAGAATACTTGTTTCCCTGCTGTCTTTCAAGGTTATAGCTAGGGCATAGATCAGTGTTCATACCTGAGCTTCCATTGCTGTTAGAGTTCCTCTCTATATAGCCTGGCCAGTATGTAGTCCAGTTCTTATGTCCAGCCTTCCTATCCAGATCCCTGGACACTGGATCTCTCTTCACATACCTTCTGGCACGGGTCTTAGGGTCCCTTCCACGTGCAGCCGTCTCTCTCACAGGTACCGTCTGGAGATTCCTAGCTCTGCAGCACCATTCCTCTGGCTTTCCCCAGTCCAATGGTGTATGCTGGCCCTTGGAATGCCTCCCAGTATACGTACTGCTCTGGACTCTTCTAGACCTCTCAAAGGCTTTTCTCCTCTTTCTTCCAAAGGGGTTTCTTTCCCTCTCTGTCCGTCCGGTTTGGCTTCTGCTTCTGATGATCCTCCTGATGATGAAGATGATCAAGCTCAAGCTGATTCTTAGGATACTTCTCTGTAGAATAAACTCTACCTTTATTCTGCCTAGATGAGTGCTCCTCCCTAACACAGCGCAGCTGTGCTGAATCAGGCCCTGCCCTTTGAGATAAGTGCTTAGGGATTACCTCATAGCCCTCCTGATTGAACACACGTTTCCCCACTTCAGCTCCTCTAATGGCTGTTGGAAACCTGGTGCATTCTAGGACTGGTAGTCTTTTATGGGAAAATTCTGTTTTCTTATTTCTACCAGAACTGACAGGTTGCTTGTTCAGAGTCACTTCACCTTTTCTATAGCTCCTTCCTGAGCTATGATAAGCTTCCTTATCACAGTACATACTGTATTCTGACGTGTAGTCAAATTTTAAAGTATATAACTCCGAGTGTCGTTATGTGGCGCACAAAAATTTAACCTTCCTTCAAAAGCTGCACAGCTGATATTTTATGCGCACACAGCCTTCAGAAAATTAGAGGGAACATTGATTCTGGTTGCCATATCTTAAAAAGGATATAGCAGAATTTGAAAAGGTACAGAGAAGAGTGGCCAACATGGTAAAGGGGAAGTGAGGAAAGGCTTAAAAGGTTAGGCCTCTTTAACTTGGAAAACAGATAACTGAGGGGGAGATATGATAGAGATCTTATAAAATCGTGAATGGAGTGGAATAGGTAAATGCAAATTCCTATTCATTTCTCCGGGCCAGTCCAGGGAAGGTTAGGTTGTCAATCCCCTTCAGCAGCTGAGGATATGAAGACATCAAGTTTTCTTGAGCCGTGAAGCCACTCCCCCTGAGGTCAACTGCCAGTCTTTCATTCCTCAGCAGCTGAAGAGGATCGATATTAGCTCTCTCCTTCAAGTGTTAAAGATTATTTTGTTTCTTTCTGTTAGTTTAATTGGCTCTAGCAGAGCTGAGTTGTTTTTATAGTCCTACTTTAAATATTTATTCAAATGTTTTCTTCCTAACAGGGAGACATACATTGCTATTAATCACGGACTATGGCAGAGCCTGCCTGAAGTGTTCCGTCAGTTTTTTAAGAAGGGTACAGTAGATCTGGGAGCCCCAGTTCTTTCTCTTCGATTAAAATTCATTGCCTTGTCAGTGTCCCGCTAGCAGCGGAACAAACGGGGGGGAATTATGCAGATCTGCAGTGTGCCTGTTGATCGCAGGTTCTCTTTGTCAGCGCGATTATTATAAGTGGTAGTTGGTCTGATCTTTGCTCTGTCGCGGCAGACAAAGAATCAAAAATCTGCGGTATTTAGATCGGAACTTTTCAGATCAGTGCGGCGCTGATCTTTGCTCTGCCGCGGCAGACAAAAAAGCAAAATCTGCAGTGTTTAAATCGGCGTTTTTTAAAACAGTGCGGTTTGCCTGCTCTCTGATCTAGCGAGTTAAACTTTATAGTGTTGAGTTTAGTTTTGGCAGTATAAGTGGTTGCGATGGCAGAGAAGGTTGCCATGGAAACGGAGAAGCACTTGTTAAACGCTGAAAAAGCCGGTACAACGGCCATTTTGAATTCTCCGGTTGTTTTGCAATCTGATAAGCAACGGCCTGCTAAAAAGAAGGGCAAGTCTTCTAAGAGCGTTTTAAGGCAGGAGAAGACTGAGCAACCTGTGCCAGAGGCAAATGAAAGTATTTTATCTTTCTTTTCTCCGGAATTTATTTTAGCTATGCACAAGGCTTTTTTGGCAAGATCTGATAATTCTGTTTCTACAGAGATGTGTAAAGGCTCTTCTTCACTTCCCGTGGATCTTTCTATTCCTGAGGATCCTGGAGAAGGTACTTCTCAGATTAAAGAGATCATTAGGGATCCTTTGGACCCTTTTGCTTCTCGGCTCCCTGTGACTTTAGCTCAAGGGGAAACAGAAGGTCTCTCTGTTTCAGGCTTAGATTTGCCTTATGAAGAGCTGGAAGAGGGTGAGATTGCTCCTGGTGAGGACCCTAATATGTTTCGGGTTTTTCGCAAAGAGGAGCTTTCAGCTCTTATTTCTCATTCTTTATCTGCCTTAAATCTGTTGCTTCCAGCGGCATCTCAGGATTCTTTAGAGGATCCTTTATTGCAAGGGTTTAAAGCGAAACAGCGCTCCTTCCCAATGCACCAGGTCATAAGGCAAATGATTGAGTCTGAATGGGAATGCCCAGAAGCTACGCTTCGTGGTAGCCGTACTTTATCCCGCCTTTATCCTTTGCCGCAGGAAGAAAAGGATTTATTAAAAATGCCTAAGGTGGATGCAATAATGGCGGCAGTAACAAAGAAAACTACTATCCCAATTGAGGGAACAGCAGCTCTTAAGGATTTGCAGGATAGAAAGTTAGAAGTCTTTCTTAAGCAATCATTTGATTCTTCTGCTTTAGCTCTGCAAGCCGCAGTTTGTGGGGCATATGTATCTAGAGCATCCATTCGGTGGCTTCAAGGAGATATATCTGGGAATCCAGAGTTGTTACAAGGAGCAGAAATCGCTAAGCTAGAATCGGCTGCGGCTTATATGGCTGATGCCTTTTATGATCTACTGCGGATGGCTGCTAAGTCTATGGCATCGCTGATTGCGGCTAGACGTTTCTTGTGGCTGCGTAACTGGGCAGCGGATGTGTCTTCTAAATCGCGTCTTAGCAAATTACCATATAAAGGGAAATTGCTTTTTGGAGAGGCACTTGACAAAATTGTAAAAGATCTAAGTGATGCTAAAGGAGGTCGTTTACCTAAAGATAGGCAAAGGCCCGGTCGTGGTGCAGGAGGTCTTCGAGGTGCCGGACGAGACTTTAGGAGATTTCGGGGAGCGCGATTCGTTCCTTATTCTAGAGGTCGTTCGGGATTTCGCGGTCAGTCCTTTCGTGGGGCAAGAGGTTTTGGTAGATCTTACTTCCCACCTTCTCAAAGCGCTTCCAAGAAGCCACAATGAGGGCCTGCTGGTCCAGGCATTTGTTCCTGTAGGAGGGCGTCTACAGAGATTTTTAAAAGCCTGGACCGAAATCACCACAGACAAATGGGTGTTGGAGATAGTTCAAAAAGGGTATGCGCTAGATTTCGCTTACCCCTTATCTCCCGCTTTTGTCCTGTCTCCCTGTGCTCCAGGGTCAAAGGAAAAAGCGATAGCGGGGACGATACTTCATCTATTACAACTACAGGCTATAGTTCCTGTGCCGCGAGACCAATACGGTCAAGGTCGATACTCGATTTATTTCGTCGTTCCCAAGAAAGAGGATTCTTTTCGTCCAGTACTCGATCTCAGGGGCGTCAACCGTGCTTTGCGGGTGCCTCATTTTCGCATGGAAACACTGCGCACGGTACTTCGAGCAGTGCGTCCAGGGGAATTCCTCTCGTCAATAGATCTTACGGAGGCTTATCTTCACATTCCAATAAGGCTTTCGCATCAAAAGTTTTTACGTTTTGCACTTCCAATGGGTCATTTCCAGTTTCGAGCGCTACCGTTTGGCCTTGCCACGGCTCCGCGGATTTTCACAAAACTCATGGTAGTGGTAGCGGCTGCTCTACGAAGAGAAGGCATCAGAGTCCATCCTTACCTCGACGATTGGTTGATCAGGGCCGATTCTCATTTGGCTTCGGAAGTGGCAACGGCTCGAGTTGTTCAACTTTTAGAACAACTAGGTTGGGTCATAAATCAGACCAAGAGTCAATTGCAGCCAGTTCAGCAACTGACTTATCTAGGGGCCTTATTCGACACTGCTCGAGGAGCAGTTTTCTTGACGGAGATCAGAATAAGCAAGATATTACAGCAGGTGAAGGCGTTTTTAAAAGTTCAGGCTCCATCGGCCTGGATGTACTTACAACTGTTGGGATCCATGGCGGCAGCTTTGGATCTGGTTCCATGGGCCAGGGCTCACATGAGACCGTTGCAACAAGCTCTGCTTTCCCGTTGGTCTCCGCAGCTTCACCCGCTGTCTCAATGTCTGTTTTGCCCAGAGTTAGTAAGAAAGAGTCTGGAGTGGTGGTTGAACCCTGTGCATCTTTCGGCAGGCATTCCTTTGCAGGAACCCACATGGGTTTTAGTCACCACGGATGCCAGTTTAACGGGCTGGGGAGCGCATTGTCAGTCTCAAGTGATTCAAGGTTTTTGGTCTCAGGAGGAGACCTTATGGTCGATCAACATGTTGGAGTTGCGTGCGGCTCGATTGGCTCTTCTACACTTCGAACGTCTTCTCACGGGAAAGGCAGTCCGTTTGTTCTCGGACAATCTTGTTACGGTAGCATATATCAATCGACAAGGAGGAACAAAGAGTTCCTCTCTTCTAAACGAATGTCAGGAGTTAATGGCTTGGGCGGAGGGCCATCTTCTGGCGTTGTCAGCGGCTCATGTAGCTGGCAGAGAGAATGTTCAGGCAGATTATCTCAGTCGCAACATTTTAGACCCAGGGGAATGGGAATTAAATGTGGCGGTTTTTCACGAGTTGACCTTAAAATGGGGTCAACCGGTTATGGATCTAATGGCAACTTTCAGCAATGCCAAAGCAAGCCGGTTTTTCAGCAGACGAAGGGAGCGCATGTCAGAGGGCCTCGATGCTCTGGTTCAACCTTGGCCAGAGAACGTGCTTTTGTACGTTTTTCCTCCGTGGCCAATGGTGAATCGTATTCTTCAACGCATAGCGGGACACCGAGGTTCCGTAATTCTGATTACACCAGATTGGCCTCGCCGCCCTTGGTATGCGGATCTAAGGCGGCTTCTAATAGCGCCTCCTTGGCGTCTGCCGATCAGGATCAATCTGTTATTTCAAGGACCCGTTCTCATGCCACAAGTGGATCGCTTCTTGCTTACGGCTTGGCTCTTGAGAGGGCTCGTTTAGCGCGCAAAGGTTATGCAAGTTCTGTAGTGGCTACTTTGCTTAAATCTAGAAGACCGGGAACATCTCTTGCTTATGTACGGGTATGGAGGCTATTCGAACATTGGTGTGAACAACACAATGTTGTTCCACGGGTGGCTTCCTTACCTCAATTGCTCTTGTTTCTTCAAGAAGGTCTGGATAAAGGTTTAGCGGTTAATACTCTTAAAGTTCAAGTAGCCGCATTATCATGTTTTAGGGGATTGGTCCAAAATCGTAGATTGTCGTTTCATCCAGATATTCAAAGATTTTTTAAGGCGGCGAAAATTCTTCGGCCTCCATTACGTAGGATTGTGCCTCCGTGGGATTTGAATATTGTTTTAGAGGCTTTATCAAGTTCACCATTGGCTTCTATTTCTTCGCAATCTCCACGAGAATGTTCATGGAAGACAGCGTTTTTAGTAGCTTTGTGTTCAGCTCGGAGAATTTCTGATTTGCAGGCTTTGTCTTGTCAAGAGCCTTATTTGCAATTTCTGCCTGAACGGGTGGTGCTTCGTACAGTCCCAAGTTTCTTACCGAAAGTACTTTCTGTTTTTCATATTAATCAGTCGGTGGTGTTACCTACTTTTTCGAATTTATCAAGTTCTCCGATCGATCGAGCTCTCAGGAAATTGGATCTTGGTCGTGTTTTAAAGAATTACCTTAAAATTTCAAAACCCTTTCGTAAGACGGATAGACTATTTGTTCAATATGCTGGGCCCAAGAAGGGGCATCCAGCTTCAAAGTCAACAATTGCTCGTTGGGTACGATGCGCTATTACAGCGGCTTACCAAGCTGGGGGACGGTCTCCACCAGTTGGCTTAAAAGCACATTCTACTAGGGCTCAAGCAGCCTCCTGGGCGGAATTTGCTTTTGTGCCTCCGATAGATATTTGTAGAGCAGCGACGTGGTCTTCGCTGCATACGTTTACAAAACATTACCGCTTGGATGTTCATGCCAGGGAAGATGCAAAAGTGGGCGCATCAGCTCTTATTGCAGGGTTGGCTGGTCCCTCCCGAGTTTAGGAACTGCTCTGGTATTGCCCTAACCTTCCCTGGACTGGCCCGGAGAAATGAATAGGAAAATAAAATTAGATCTTACCTGCTAATTATCTTTCCTTGAATATTCTCCGGGCCAGTCCAGGGTCCCTCCCTTTTAATTTGAAGAGGAAGTATCGGGGCTTCTATGTTTTTATCTTTAAATATATAGCTAATTGTTTATATCATTAAAAAAAAAAAAAAAAAAGAAGAGGAGGATTTAATTATAAATTTTATGAAACGGAAGATTGTACATTCGTCTATTTCTGTAGGACTATAGAACTTATTCAGTTTATAGGGGTTGATGTTATGTTTGATTTTAGTTCAATATTAGTATGCTGCTTTGTCAGAAAGAAGACTGGCAGTTGACCTCAGGGGGAGTGGCTTCACGGCTCAAGAAAACTTGATGTCTTCATATCCTCAGCTGCTGAAGGGGATTGACAACCTAACCTTCCCTGGACTGGCCCGGAGAATATTCAAGGAAAGATGATTAGCAGGTAAGATCTAATTTTATTTTAGTTGGTTGTTTACTCCTTCAAAAAATAAAGAGACTAGGGGACACATAATGAAGCTACAATGTAGCACATTTAAGACAAATCAGAGAAAATATGTTTCCAAAGGATGTAATAAAAGTTGTTAGTGTAGCTGGGTTTAAAAGAGGTGTGGACAAGTTCCCAGAGTATAACTCCATAAACCCATTACTAAAGTGGACCATGGAAATCCACTGCTGACACCTGGTACAAGCAGCATGGAATATGTATTCCTTTTGGGAACCTGACAGGTACTTCTGACGTGGATTTGCCACTGTTGGAAACAAGATACTGGACTTGATAGACTGTTGGTCTGACCCAGTATGGCATGCAGTATCTTATATTCTTATGTACTAAGAAAATAAGAAAATAATCACAATTAAAAATGTTATAAGTGATTCTGTGCCACCAGCATGATGTTCCCTCCTTAATGATGACCCAAAATCCTGCTTACTCTGTGCTTGCATTCCCTTAGAGGCTTCCCAAAAAACTCTGAAATGAGTTAATAGAGCAATGTGTATATAGCTCCCAGAAGTAAGTCCTGAGTTTGCAGAAGAAATATATTTAAAACTTTGTTTCTCCTTTAAGGAACACAATACATAGCATTTTAGCCTAATTTACATTTTGTCTACTCATTTAAAATGTCTCTTCAAATGGAGGTGCATAGTACTTCAGAAAGGTTTTATTCTCTAGGAACAAGCAGGAAGTCAGTCATCACATATGGGTGACGTCGGCACTGAGGGAGCCCTTGCGGAAGCATCCCCCAGCTTTCAAAGAAAGCCTTTGGGAGATGCCACTACGCATGCATGGTCTTCTTCACCCCCAAGGGAGCCATTCTGCACTGTCTCCTTTTTTCCGCAGAGCCCTTCAGACATTTGTCTGGCTTGTCCCTGAAAAAAGTTGATTTTTCTCTCCGAGTTTCATACTCACCTCTGGTATTGCACTGGTATTCTTCCTGCTTACCGACCTTGTTGCCTCTGTATCGAGTTTGGTCTATTTTTGTAGTCTTTCGTTCTTTTCCTGTCATCTTCGTGCCTCTTTTCTCCCACTGGCAACCCAGAGAGTCTTTGACCTCGAAGGAGTACTTTTTTCCACCATGGCTACCAGTGGCTTTAAGAAGTATGATCAGTGTTCCAAAATTACGTCTATGACCCTCACACACGACTGCTATCTCCGCTGCCTTGGGCCAGACTGCGGTCTCTACAAGAGGATATCCAGTAAGGTCCACAACAGCCACCAGCAGCAGCAACACGATAAGCTTTTCTCTGAAGGCCAGGGCCTCATCTGAGGCCCCAACATCTCGGGCAGAACCCTCCGAACCCGAGCCTCATCATGGGTCCTCAGAAATGGGGTCTTCCTTGAGGGAACCCAGGAAGAAGAAGAATCCCTTGAAGGCGGTGTCCTGGACAGTTCCAACCAGCCAGGTGCCCCCTGGGCCCTGTCCCGCAGTCCGAGATGTCGGAGAAGAAGCAGCCTGTGAAAGTCCCCCGGAAGGATCCGACCGCGGACAGGCCTCGGTCCCCAGACTCTATCCTCGTCTAGGATTCCTCTTTGCGGGAGCCAGTGTCGGGCCCGAGTTGCTTGGTGCCCACACCGAAGGCTGCGAAGCCTTCTGGACTGGAATCCAGAATGATGGCCCTCGAGCACAGTTTGTCTGCCTTCATGGACCAGTAGCAGGCGCTGTTGTCTGGCACGACCGATTTATCTGCCCCGACCACCGGACCCTTGATGTCCAAGATGTCCCCGGAGGCTGAGCCAATCCTTGAGGTCCTTCGGCCTCAAGTTGATCCTCGGCTGAGGTCGCAATCTGATTCCCACTCGACGGGACCGCGGTCATCCCTAGCAAGTCTGGCACCGGCCGCAGGGCATCAGGGACCCCGAGGCCCATGGAGCAGCCCTCCTATGAGTCCTCAATGGACTACTCTGAGTGGGAGACGGAGGTCGAGGAGTCCCCCGATACCCGTCATCACCACGACATCCCATTTGACTCTCCCATCTCGTCGTCTTGATGGCGGTCCCTGCCCGAGGATATGGGCCTCCTTGATTTTGTCAAGGACATGTCTAAGGCCCTGGTGTTCCCGACCAAGTCGGAGAAGGAATCTCGGGTGGATGAGTTGGAAATCCTCCAGTACGAGGCCCCTCCATGGGAATCGATCATGGTGTCCATCCCTCCCATCTTGGAATGGCTGATGCTCCGAATATGGGAGACACTGGCTTCGGTGCTGGTGGTGAACAAACGGCTCGACTCGATGTATCAAGTTCGCCGGAGCCTGGGTTTCCAAAAGTCACAGCTACCACATAACTCCATGGTGGTGGAGTCGGCCATGCGTTGGCTGAAAAGCCAGAAGACGCACTCCTCTGTGCCCCCCCCCTTCCCGGCAGAAAGGCCCACACCCTGGATGCCCTCAGCAGAAAGTGCTACAAAGGCTCAATGCTCTTCGACCACACCCAGACCTACCAGCTGTACATTGGCATGTACCTGACAGACCCGGCGAAGGAACTCACCAGGTTCTCTGCTGGTCTCTCCGAGGAACCCTTGCAGCAGTTGAAGAACCTGGCCAAAGCAGTCCTTGAATGCTCCAAATTGTCTCGAGTGGCCTATGACAGGCTCGAGTAGCAGCAGCTGGTATTTGTGCATGTCGCCAAGCTTGGCTACAGTCATCTGACCTCAAGCAGTGGGTTCAGGACAAATTGGTCGATGTCTCCTGCCAAGAAGAGAACCTCTTTGTCAAACTCATGACCGACAAAGCTGCCGAGCTGGAGACAGAGTTCATGACAAGGACCATCTCTCCAAAAAGACCGCTGCCCCTCCCTGATGGAAGGGCTCGGGTAAAAAGTCCTTTTACCTGAGGAAGGGAGCTGTTTACCGAAACTATCTACCTTATCAGGCCTGCCAAGCTCTTCAACAGGGTCAGCAGGCCAAGGGACATGGGCATGGCCTGCGTAAGCAGAAGGATCGAAAACCCCAGGCACCGACTTCAGCCCATCAGGGGGGAATTTTTGACTCCTTGAGCATAGCCTCTCTACCCCAAGGAGATCAGCAGCCTACAGGGGGACATCTGGCCTTCTATGCCCAGAGGTGGATGTCCATCACCACCGATTCCTGGGCACTTCGGGTTCTCAGGGAGGGTTCCCACCTGACTCAGACACCTCCCCCTTATTTCCCGGGGGAGCCCCTCAGGACTCCCCTCCACCAGGACCTGCTTCTGAAGGAGTTGGCAGGTCTTCTGGAGGACAAAGCAGTGGAACCAGTTCCCCACCATCTCAAGGGCAAGGGGTTCTACTCCAGGTACTTCCTCGTGCCAAAGAGGGCAGGAGGCCTAAGGCCCATCCTCTACCTGCGCCACCTCAACAAATTCCTGGTGAGGGAGAAGTTCAAGATGCTCTCCCTTGGAACATTGCTGCCATACCTCCAGCAGGGAGACTGGCTATGCTCCTTAGCCCTCAAGGATGCTTATATTCTCATCCTCATCCACCCGAACCACAGGTAGTACCTGCGGTTCATAGTGGGGGGCAGGCACTTTCAGTACAGGGTGCTCCCCTTCGGTCTAGCCTCAGCCTCAAGAATTTTCACAAAATGCCTGGCGGTCATGGCCGTCTTTCTCCAGCTCCAGGGGGTCTTCGACTGGCTCATAAAGGGAGGCATGGCCTCAGAGGAGCAGCAGGTCTCCGCACACACCATCCAGGTTCTGCAACACTTGGGTTTTGTCATAAATTACCCAGAGTCTTACCTCCTCCCGACAGTTTCTGGAGTTCATTGGGGCAAAGATTGACACTCTCCAGTCGAAGACTTCTCCTGCGCCTCCTCAGGCACATGGCCTCCACGGTCCACATCACCCCTGACGCTCACCTCCACATGAGGGCGGCACAGTGGTGTCTCCAGGACCAGTGGTCTCAGGCCATGGGCCGCCTCCGAGACAGAGATTCTGTGGCCTACCAAATGGCAGATTCTCTTGTCTGGTGGCTGTCTTCCCAGCATTTTGAGGTGGGCATGCATTTGCAGGCCCCAAGACCTCAAGGGTCCTCACCACGGATGCCTCCCTGCTCGGCTGGGGAGCCCACTACGGAGATCTCCACACTCGGGTCAACTGGTCACCAGACGAGAGCACCCAGCAGATCAACCTCCTGGATCTTCGAGCCATACACGTAGCCCTGAAGGTCTTCTGTCACCACCTCCGTCACCAGCCTGTGCTGGTCCAGACGGATAACCAGGTGGCAGTGTCCTTTGTGAAGAAACAGGGGGTGCACGGAGTCTTGTACCCTTTGTCAGGAGGCACTGGTACTCTGCTCATACTCAATCCAACAAGGTATCTTCCTGCGGGCAGTGTATCTGTCAGGCCAGTACAATCTGCTGGCTGACAGGCTCAGCAGAGTTCTCCAGCCGCACAAGTGGCAGCTGGACCCCAGGGTAGCTAGTCAGCTTTTCTGGCTCTGGGGTGAACCCGTGATAGACCTGTTCGCCAGCCCAGACAACTTTGTTGCCCCGTTTCTGCTCACGGCAGGCCCACCCCTCCAGGGTGGCAGCGGATGCATTCCTGGTTTCATGGTCGGAAGGCCTCATGTACACCTTCCCTCTGACGCCGCTGGTCGCCAAGACCATGTTCATGACTCTCCGCGACATGGCCTTGCTCATCTTGATAGCCCTCAGTGGCCCAGGCAGCCGTGGTTCCCGCTGCTTCTACAGTTGACAGTGCAGACTCCTATCCCCTTGGGGACCACCCCGGGACTCCTATCTCAGGAGGGGGGCTCTCTTCTGCACCCCAACCTGGGGTCCCTGTCGCTAATAGCGTGGCTGCTGAGAGGGTGAGACTGGCCCCTTTCAGTCTTCCGGTCAAGGTGAAAGACATTCTGCTGGCCTCTCGCAAGGCCTCTACTAGGAAGGCTTACGCCCTCAAATGGCACAGGTTCTCTGTTTGATGCACCGAACACAGGGTTGACCCATCTCCTGCCTGGTGATTCTGTTGTTACAGTACCTTCTCCACCTCTGTCCAGGCTCAAGTCTAACTCCGTCCGAGTGCACCTTAGTGCCCTGGCGGCGCACCACCATCTGGTGGATGGTAAGCCCCTCTTGGTCCAACTGTTGGTGACTCGTTTTCTTCAGGGCCTGCTCTTATCGAAGCCCCTGGTTCACCCTCCTGAAACCGAATGGGACCTCAACGTAGTGTTGGGACAGCTCATTCGCCCACCCTTCGAACCTATGGCTACCTCTCTTGGAAGGTGGCTTTCCCGGTCGAACTTACCTCCGCTCGCCGAGTTGGCGAGCTTCAGTCCCTTGTGGCAGAGGCACCCTATACCAGGTTCTACAAGAAAAGAGTGGGGCTTCGCATGCACCCCAAATTCCTGCCGAAGGTAGTGTCGCCCTTCCATTTTAACCAGGAAGTGATGCTCCCTACCTTCTTTCCAAAACCTCACTCCAGTCTGGCAGAAATGGTCCTTCATACCTTGGACTGTATTAGGGCTTTGTCCTGTATCCAACGCACTCAAGGCCACCCTAAAGCCTCAACTTTTCATCTCCTACGACCCCATTAGGCTGGGGGAGGCGGTGACCAAGCGTATGCTGTCCACATGAGTGGCGGACTGTATCGCCCTCGCTAATGAGCAAGCGATGCTCCCGCTGGATGGCTGCATCACAGCGCGCCATGGCGGCTTCGGTGGCAAACTTGCACTCCATCCCAGTAGTGGACATCTGCCGGGCCTCCACTTGGTCTTCAGTCCATACCTTCGCTGCCCATTACTGCCTAGAAAGAGAGTCCCAACAGGACAGTGCCTTCGGTCAGGCTGTGCTCTGTAACCTTTTCGGAGTTTAGGCAACTCCTACCCTCTGACCTTCTGTGTTCTGGCTACTGGAGTGGTCTATCGGATACAGGGGTCCTACTGTGGTCTGTCTATGTGGACTAAATTGCTGCTGCTTGCGGCTCCCAATGAGGGAGCCTCTATTTTTGCTATGGGCTCTTGGTAGCCTGTAGCTGGGGAGTCTCATATGTGAGGACTAACTTCCTGCTTGTTCCCGGAGAAAGCGTAGTTACTCACCTGTAACAGGTGTTCTCTGAGGACAGCAGGAATCAGACCTCACAACCCTCCCTCCTCCCCTTGGAGTTGCTCCTTTACCATCTTTTATTTTTGCCGTCTTTTAGCTATGTCATCTGACTGAGCAAGATGGCACCCTTCGGCAGGAAGGGGACTACACATGAATGGTAGCATCTCCCAAAGGCTTTCTTTGAAAACTTGGGGGATGCTTCTGCGAGGGCTCCGTCGGTGCTGACGTCACCCATATGTGAGGACTGATTTCTGCTGTCTCCGGAGAACACCTGTTACAGGTGAATAACTACACTTTCTGTTTTTAGGCTCAAGATGAATTAGCCATGCTGAGACGGGAAACATTGACATTACCGCAGTCTAAGGCATCTTCTCTGATAACACAAACTGTTTTGCATCATGTAGAAGAAGAAAGAGATAAAGCAATAACTGACCTCAGAAAAGTTGCAACAGAGAACGAGAGTCTGAAAGAGACATTAAAGGTGAGCATTTTTCTGTTACTTTGTATGAGCTTATAATGACTTCACTGTTTGTGTAGAGAAGTAAGACTGAGGGAGTAAACTGCACTTCCTTTAGCATAGTGGGTCAGGGAGGGAGGCTGGGGAAGGGATCATGGGCCCCAAAAGGCTTCAGGGAAATATTTTGGCGGGGGTTAGAGAGTCTGTTTTAAATGTCTCTTTCCATGTCAGTGCAAGAGCCTGCTCATGCACTGAGAGAAAAGGAGACACTTTATTTGCAATGCAATGCAACAAACATCTGCAAATCACCTTAGTAGTGCATATTGTTTTTTCTGTCAGTGTCTAGTTTTTAACACCAGGATAATTTGTATGCCATTAGCTTACTGAATGGCAGTCAAGCAAATCCTAGAAAATGAATAATGCTGTGCACTAAAGCGGTGTTTCTCAAGCTTGTCCTGGTGTTCTCCCTAGCCAGTCTCCATGCAAATCTGTTTTATGCATATTCACTGTAGATATCCTAAAAAATAGACTGGCTAGGGGGGTACACCTGGATCTGTTTGAGAAATACTGCAATCTCCAGGAACAAGCAGGAATATAGTCTTCACATATTGGTGACATCGGATACCGGCGGAGTCTGCATGGAAAGCTCCCCAGCTACTAATAGGAAAGCCTTTGGGAGCACTCACCTGCACCTGCGCCACTACCTTCCCACTCTCCCAACTCCCTCTCCTCAGTTCTTCTTTTTCCGTGGAGCCAACAGGTCAAAACCCTGTCACCAGAGAAAAGAACTTCAATAATTTTTTTCCAAATGCGCTTCTTCCTCACCGCACTGGTATCGCTCGATTCTGGTATCATTTTTGTCTTTGATTTTTCCCTAAAAAATTCCATTGTCTTTGATTTTTCCCTAAAAAATTTCAATTATCTTTTTCTTTTCTTTTAAAAAAATTATTTTTTTTCCTCAAGATCTCGTGCCCACTGGGCCTTGGCCTACCATCTTCACGATGGACAAACCCTCGAGTGAGTTCAAAAAATGTACCAAGTGCTCCAGCACCATTTTGGTTACAGATAAACATGATTGGTGTCTGAAATGCCTTGGTCCCAACCATGTTCCCCAAGCCTGCTCCCTCTGTAAACAGATGACGAAGAACATACTAGGGAACTGGGCCAAAAGGTTTGGGGAACTCTTCCGATCGGAATCGATGTCATTAGCCCTGACTTCCTCGAGAGCCTCCTCATGCTCCCAGGGCTCCAAGCTTTCTAAGGACTCCACGCACTCGGACCAGAAAAAGAACAAAAGACCCACATCTCCCTAGAGGTCTTCTAAAGAAAAGAAAAAGCCTTGTGAATCCATAAAGTCGAAGGAATTGAAAGAGAAGTCCAAAGATTCCTCAAGCAAGTCTTGGGAATTGAGGTAAAGACCCTGCTCTCTAAGCACCAGGAGTCTTCCAGGACCTCTTCCGACTCTGGCCATTGGCCCAGGCATCCCCAGTGGGAGGACTTGTCCTCCAAAGTCTCGATGGGGAATCGGGAGGGACCCGAGGCCTCGACCTCTGTAGTGCCCCTGATGTCTTGCTCTGGTATGGTGGTGAGAAGCACTGTTCTTATGTTGGACCAGATGCAGGCATCCTTGGATCAGTGCATGCTGCTATCCTTGAAGAGAACCTTAGCAGCCCTCCTCGCAGTATCTGTTTCTCTTCCACAGACAGCTGGAGGACCGCATTGAGTGGCATCAACATCTGTGACTGCATTGGCACCGATCCAGGCATCAACATCACTTTCACTATCGGCACCGACCCAGTCTGCCTCGAGGCTCGATGCCCTGATGCTGACACCGACATTGATCTCAGCCACCGACATCCTATGGGTAAGAACTACAACTCTTGAACCCGAAGATATCGAGGAGCATCGACGTCGATCATACAGGCATACTCACTTGAATCAGACTCTGATATGTCAGATTCTCACCACTGCTCTTTCTATTCCACAGACCTCCATGACATTGTCTCCGAGCCCTTGCCTCCAACTATGAGCACTTGCTGGAAATTACCACCAGAGGACATATCCTTCTAAGAATTTATCCGAGACATGGTGGCAGGCTTGTCAATTTCTGCTTCATCAGAACCAGAACCAAGGGCAGAGGAGCTGGAGATCCTCCAGTACCCTACAGCCCCGAAAGAAGCCGTAATTCTCTCTGTGTATCGCATCCTCCACGACTTGATGCTCTGAATGTGGGAGACCCCTCTCACAATATCGCCCATTAGCCGACAGCTCGATTCTATGTACAGGGTACCGGAGTGTCCTGGTTTTCAAAAGCCACAATTACCACACACTGTATGGTGGTTGAATTGGTGATGTGTTGGATCAAGAGCGGCTAAAAACAATCTTGGATATCTCCAGGAAGGGAATCCAGGAATCTTGATTCCTTTGCTCGCTGATCATTTCAGGCTTCATTGCTAGCCAGCAAGATCAACTCTTATATAAGGGAATGTTCCTAACTTTTTTGTACACCTCCTTGTTGTATTACTGAAAGGCGGTTTTATCAAATATAATAAACATAAACAGATGACACAACACTTAAAAGGCTCTCCTAGAAGACTGCTGACAAAACAAAGAAAAAGGCAGCAGTTAAAAGTCCCTTCTATCCAAGGAAGAGGAGATTCTACCCCTCCTATTCTCAGCCTGCTTATCAGCCCCAACAAAAGCAGCAGGGTCCCAAACAGGCCAAGAAGCTCAGGATAGCCAAACCACAGCCAGCCACCCAGGTGCCAGCAGCACCTAGTTTTTGATTCCCATCTAGGGGAGCATAGCCAACCTGTCCCTGCAGATCCAGGAACCTCCAAACATTCCAGGGAGACTCTGCCATTTCTCACATCAATGGTATTCCATCAGCACAAAACAGTGGATATCCATAGTCCAGGGAGGTTACCAATTACGTTTTCAGGACCCCCCCCCCCCCCCCCACCATTTCAGGGAGGATTATCCCACCCAGCCTCCCCTTGACGCCCTGCTCAAGCAGAGGAGGTCAACAATCTCCTTTCCCAAGGAGCCATAGAAGGAGTTCCTCAAAAGCAGCTGCTAAAAGGCTTCTACTCCTCCTACTTTCTCATTCTAAAGAAATCCAGGGGGCTATAGACCCATTCTCAATCTCAGAGAACTCAACAAATTCCTAGTCAAGGAGAAATTCAAAATGATTTCTCTGGGAACCTTCCTTCCGTACCTGCAGGAACAGGACTGGCTCTGTTCCCTAGACCTCAAAGAGGCCTACACTCATATCCTGATTCACCCAGACTGCAGGCAGTATCTTCGCTTCACATGTCAGGGCACCCATTATCAGTACAGGGTCCTCCCCTTCAGCCTTGCATCTGCTCCAAGAGTCTTCACAAAGTGCATGGCCGTAGTGGTAGCATATCTTCGAAACAACAAAGTCTTTGTCTTCCCTTACTTAGACGACTGGCTGATAAAGGCAGACTCTCCACAAGAACTCTGCTCATTGTTTCAACAAACTCTTGCACTGTTGCATCTGGGATTTGTCATAAACTTCTCAAAGTCCCATCTCACCCCAACTCAAAGGTTGGAGTTCATCTGCACTTTATTGGATACTCGACAATCCAGGGCCTTTCTTCCTCTGGACCGCATGAACAAATTGGTGGAGCTAGCCACCCACATGCACCAGCAGAAGATTGCAACAGCTCGAGCCTTTCTGTGACTGTTAGGCCATATAGCATCCACAGTACATGTAATACCTTATGCAAGACTGCATATGCGACTAACGCAATGGACCGTCTCATCCCAGTGGACCCAGGCCACAGGGAATCTACTGGATATCATTCAAGTAACATGTCCTCTTGTGTTGCATCCCAACAAATCTTCTCATAGGGTCACCTTTTCGGATTCCTCAACCTCAACATACCCTGATTACAGATGCATCCAAACTCGATTGGGGAGCCCATCTAGATTCCATCTCAACACAAGGACTGTGGACAGCCCAGAAATCAGTTCAACAAATCAACGTCCTCAAGCTCCAAGCAATCACAAATGCCCTCCAAGCTTTTCAGTACCACCTTTCCAACAGTTTGATTCTGGTCAGGACAGACAATCAGGTGGCAGTGTTTTACATAAACAAACAAGGAGGGATGAGCTCTCTACCAAGAAGCCTGCCGCCTGTGGAACTTTGCCATTCTTCATTGCATGCATCTCCGTGCAGTTTATATTCCAGGAGAGATCATTCACTTGGCGGACAAACTAAGTCGGATCTTGCACAGACCTTCCAAATCTGGGGGACCCCAGTCATAGATCTTTGTCCCTCCACAGAACTTTCAACTTCCACAGTTCTGCTCCAGGATACCATCCAAATTCAGTCTGGCATCAGATGTCTCCCTAATTCACTGGTGTCGGGGACTGCTTTATGATTTTCCCCCATACCCCTGATCCCGAAGACCCTCCTCAAACTACAAGCAGACAAGGGAACTATGATCCTCATAGCCCCCCACTGGCCCCATCAGCCTTGATTTCCCCTCCTACTTCGGCTAACACAGACTCCTCTGATCCCATTGGGATCCAACCCAGGTCTTCTGTCACAGAACAACGGAACAGTCTTGCATCCCACTGCGGCCTTTCCGCCTGACTGTGTGGATGCTGAGAGCATGATGTTTCAACATCTACAACTTTCGACAGTTGTGAAAGACATCCTCCTTTCTTCCAGAAAGCCCTCCACCAGGCAGACATACTCTTTCAAATGGTGTAGATACATTTCATAGTGCTCTCAAAATAACCATAATCCTTTTGAGGCATCAGTGCCTACACTTCTTCGATACCTTTTACATCTGTCCTCTTCAGGACTCAAGACAAATTCAGTACGTGTTCACCTGAGTGCAATTTCAGCTTTTCATAAACCTATTGATGGTCAACCCATCTCCACAGTTCCTTGAGTGGCACGTTTCATGAGGGGCCTACTCCTCTCCAAGCCACCTCTTCGACCACCCCCAGTAGCGTGGTATCTTAATGTGGTATTGCCCCAGCTCCTCAAACCTCCGTTTGAACCCTTAGCAACTACCCACCTATGATACTTGTCTTGGAAAGTCCTATTCCTCATTGCCCTGACCTTTGCCAGGCACATCAGTGAAATGCAAGCCTTAGTGGCGCATACACCTTATACCAGATTCCATCATGACAAAGTCATCCTTTGGACACACCCCCTCTTTATACCAAAGGTGGTGTCACCTTTCCACATTAATCAGTCAGTAATCCTTCTGGTCATACATCTCGTGCAGAGGCAACCCTACACACACTTGACTGCAAAAGAGCTCTGGCTTCTACCTCCACAGGATTCAGGATATCTGAAACGCCTCACAATTATTTGTCCACTAACCCCAACCACATGGATCTTCATGTAACGAAAAGCACACTCTCCAAATGGATAGCAAACTGCATATCACTGTTATACGACAAAGCGGGCCTTACCCTCACCAGACATGTCACTGCTCATAATGTCCGAGCTAGGCAACGTCTGTAGCAAGCTTACGTTCAGTGCCCATTGATGAAATCTTCCGGGCTGCAACATGGTCCTCCATCCACACCTTTGCCGCCCACTACTGCTTAGACAAGGACTCCTGTTGGGATGCGGCTTCGGCTAGGTGGTCCTTCAGCATCTCTTTGGAGCATAAGGACAACTCCTACCCTCCGCCCCTATATTCTTACCACATCTCTTTGGCGGGGAAGCCTAGCTTAACGTGACCTTGTTCGACTTTCTGACCCAGTCTAAGTCTTCCAAGATCTGGGAGTTAGGGAGTCCCATATGTAAAAACTACATTCCTGCTTGTTCCTGGAGATAGCATAGTTATTCACCTGAAACAGGTGATCTCTGGGAACGGCAGGAATTTCGTTTTCACAACCCACTCTGCTCCCCTTGGAGTTGTAGGGTAGTATTTTTGTTTTTACTCCCTTCTTTTCAGCTACAAACCCAACTAAGGAGAGGGAATTGGGAGAACAGGAAGGCAGTGGCACAGTTGCAGTGGAGTGCTCCCAAAGGCTTTCCTATTGGCAGCTGGGGAACTTCCCACATGGGCTCCATCAGTATCTGATGTCACTCATATGTGAAGACTAATTTCCTGCTGTTACATAAGAACATAAGATATGCCATACTGGGTAACACCAAGGTCCATCAAGCCCAGAATCCTGTTTCCAACAGTGGCCAATCTAGGTCATACGTATCTAGCAGTTTCCCCAAAAGACACAGGTTCCTCACTGCTTGTATTGGGTCAAGCAGTGATATCCCGTGTCCCTTTTAATAATGGTTTATGGATCTTTCCTCCAGGAACTTCTCCAAACCTTTTTTAAACCCAGCTACACTAACAGCTTTTACTACATACTCCGGTAACAAATTCCAGAGTTTGATTACATGTTGAGTGAAAAACTATTTTCTCTTATTAATCTTAAATAGGTTACCCTGTAGCTTCATTGCATGTCCCCTAGCCTTTTTATAGTCTGATGACGTAAACAATCGATCTACGTTGACCCGTTCCACTCCATTCATTAATCCACTTTACCATTTTGGTGGCTCTTCTCTGTACCTTTTCTAATAACTCTATATCTTTTTTAAGATACGGCGACCAGAATTGCACACAGTATTCAAGGTGCGATTGCACCATGGAACAATGTGGAGGCATTATAATATTTTTTGTTTTATGTTCCATTCCTTTCCTTATGATACCTAGCATTCTATTTGCTCTCTTGGCTGCCGCTGCACACTGGGCGGAGGGTTTTAACATGTTATCCAAGATGATACCTAAATCTGGGTGGTGGTTCCCAATGTGGAACCTTGCATCGTGTAACCATAGTTTGGGTTGTTCTTCCCTAGGTGCATAACTTTGCACTTGTCCACATTAAATTTCATCTGCCATTTGGATGCCCAGTCTTCCAATTTATCAAGATCCTCTTGCAATTTTCCACAATCCTCTTGGGTTTTAACAACTTTAAATAGTTTTGTCTCATCTGCAAATTTGATAACCTCACTCGTTATTCCCTTTTCCAGGTCATTTATGAATATGTTAAAAAGCAGCGGACCACGCTTAGATCCCTGGGGTACTCCACTATTCACCTTTTTCCATTGGGAAAATTGGCCATTTAGCCCTACCCTCTGCTTTCTATCTTGTAACCAGTTCCTGATCCACAATAGTATATCACCACCTATCCCATGACTTTTTAGTTTTGCCAAAAGCCTCTGATGAGGGACCTTGTCAAAGGCTTTCTGCAAGTCCAGATACACTATATCAACCGACTCACCTTTGTCTACCTGTTTGTTCACACCTTCAAAAAAACATAACAGATTAGTAAGACAAGATCTTCCTTGTCTAAAGCCATGCTGGCTGTCTGCCATTAAGCCATGACTATCTACATGTTCAGTAATTTTGTTCTTTATAATGGTTTCTACCATTTTTCCCGTTACTGAGGTCAGGCTCACCAGTCTGCAGTTTCCCAGATCATCCCTGGAACTCTTTTTAAAAATTGGCGTTACATTGGCGATCCTCCAATCTTCAGGTATTACTGATGATGTTAATGATAAGTTCACAGATTACTAATAGCAGGTCTGCAATCTCATATTTCCGTTCTTTCAACACCCTTGGATGTATACCATCTGGTCCAGGTGATTTCCTACTCTTCAGTTTATCAAATAGTTGTAATACATCATCTCCAGGAACAAGCAGGAATGTAGTCTTCACATATGGGTATCGTCGGTACCGACGGAGCCTGCGCGGGAACAGTCCCCAGCATCCAATTAACATAGAAACATAGAAATATGATGACAGAAAAAGACCACAAGGCCCATCTAGTCTGTCCTTCCATAACAACTACAACAGTCCACTTTTTACCTTTAGAGATCCTCTGTGTTGGTCCCATGCTTTTTTGAATTCAGTTACTGTCCTCATCTCTACCACCTCCACTGGGAGACTATTCCACGGATCCACTACTCTTTCCGTAAAGAAATATTTCCGCATATCACTCCTGAATCTATCTCCCTTCACCCTCATCCCATGTCCCCTCGTAGCAGAACTTGCTTTCAATTGAAAGAGGCTCTCTCCCTGAACATTTATGCCACGGAGGTATTTAAACATCTCAATCATATCACCTCTATCCCGCCTTTCCTCTAAGGTGTACATATTAAGATCCTTAAGTCTGTCCTCATATGCTTTATAATGAAGCCCATTAATCATTTTAGTACCAACCCTCTGCACCGACTCCATCCTGTTCACATCCTTTTGAAGGTGCGGTCTCCAGAATTGCACACCATACTCCAAATGAGGTCGCACCAAAGACTTATACAGAGGCATTATCACCTCCTTTTTTCTGCTAGCCATTCCTCTCCGTATGCACCCAAGCATCCTTCTAGCTTTTGCCATCGCCTTTTCTACCTGTTTAGCTACTTTAAGATCATCAGACACAACCACGCCTAGGTCCCGCTCTTCTTTAGTGGACAAAAGTACTTCACCTCCTATACTGTATTGCTCCCTTGGATTGCTGCAGCCCAAATGCATGACCTTACATTTTTTAACATTAAATCCCAGCTGCCAAATTCTAGACCATTCTTCAAGCTTAGCTAGATCCCTCCTCATGTTATCTACCCCTTCCTGGGTGTCTACTCTATTGCAGATTTTGGTATCATCCGCAAAGAGGCAAACCTTACCCGACAGCCCTTCCGCTATATCACTAACAAAGATGCTAAAAAGAATCGGACCAAGGACAGATCCCTGGGGCACACCACTGGTAACATCCTTCTCCTCAGAGTGAGCTCCATTTACTTGTACTCTTTGTCGCCTCCCACCCAACCAATTTCTAACCCAAGCAGTAACTTTAGGGTCCATCCCTAGGGTGCTCAGTTTGTTTATAAGTCGCCTGTGAGGAACAGTGTCAAAGGCTTTACTGAAATCTAAATACACCACATCTAGAGCTCTCCCTCGGTCCAACTCCCTGGTCACCCAGTCAAAGAAATCAATCAGATTTGTCTGACAAGACCTGCCTCTGGTGAATCCATGCTGCCTCGGATCCTGTAATCTGCCGTACTCCAGAAACCTCACTATTTTCTCTTTCAGCAGCGTTTCCAATAATTTACTCACCACCGAAGTTAAACTAACCGGCCTGTAGTTTTCAACCACATCCTTACTTCCGCTTTTGTGTAAAGGCACCACATGAGCCTCTCTCCAGTCCTTTGGCACCACTCCCGACTCCAACGAGGCATTGAAAAGGTCAGTCAGTGGAGTTGCTAGAACGTCCCCAAGTTCCCTCAGTATTCTAGGGTGTATCCCATCCGGTCCCATCGCTTTGTCTACTTTAAGTTGAGCTAGTTTCTCACGAACACAGTCTTCTGAAAATTGTTCAAGATGTCCCTCGCTTCTGTTCTTATTTGTGGGTGTTTTCTGAGGTCCTGCTCCTGGTTCTTCATCTGAACACAGAACAAAAATATTTGTTAAGCAATTCCGCTTTATCCTTATCAGCTTCTACATATTCCCCCCCTGCACCCTTGAGTCTGACAATACCACTTTTGCCCTTCCTCTTCTCACTAATATATCTGAAAAATGTCTTATCCCCCCATTTTATTGCATTGGCTATTTCCTTCTCCTTTTGAATCTTTGCCTTCTTGACTACTTTGCTAGCTTCTCTAAGTTTTTCCAAATACAGATGCCTGTCTTCCTCTCTCTGTGATCTCTTGTATTTCATGAAGGCCTCCCTCTTTTTCTTCACTTTTTCAGCTACTTCCTTCGAAAACCATAGTGGTCTCCTGTTCCTTTTGCCTTTATTTACCATTTTAACAAAAAGGTTGGTTGCCTTTAAAATACCCCCTTTCAGTTTTGCCCACTGTTTTTCTACATCCCCCAGCTGTTCCCATCCCACTAACGACTCCCTGAGGTATTGGCCCATCTTCGCAAAGTTAGTCTTCCTAAAGTCTAAGATCTTCACCTTGGAATGGATTCTAACAGCCCTAGTCCTAATACTGAACCACACCATCTGGTGATCACTGGATGCAAAATGATTTCCCACTACAACATCAGAAACACTTTCACCATTGGTAAGCACCAAGTCCAGTATGGCCCCTTCACGTGTGGGGTCTGTTACCAATTGCCTGAATAGTTCTCCCTGTAGAGAATCCAGGATCTCCTTACTTCTAGATGATACTGCAGCAGGAATGTGCCAATCAACATCTGGCATATTGAAATCTCCTAGCAGTAGCACTTCCCTTTTCCTAGCAATGCTGCGTATGTCTTCAATTAACTCTCTGTCCACCTCTTCCTCTTGTGAGGGAAGTCTGTATATCACACCAATGCAAATAGATTTCTCTTTCCCTCTTTCTAGTTTAACCCACAATGCCTCCTCTCTCCCTTTTAAGCTCTGTAATTCCAAAGCTTTAATAGTAGTTTTTACATATAGACCATTCTAGAAAGCTTTTGGGAGCATCCCACAGCGCCTGCGTGCTTCCTTCTCCCCTTTCCCAACTTTCTTTCTCCAGTTCTTTCTTTTCCGCGGAACCGGCAGGTCGCACTTCCTGTCACCGCAGAAAATATCCCATTTATTCTTCTTTTTTGTGGTCGCGTCTGCCTTCCTTCGATGCTACACCGGTACCGCCGGTTCTTTCTTTTCCTTGTAAAAAAAAAAAAATCTTTTCCTGGAGTCTTCCAGCTTTTTTCTCCTTTGGTGCCACTCGCCATTTTGGGCACTAGGCCCAACTTTCCTCTACAATGGAAAAACCCGCTTCGGGTTTTAAAAAGTGTTCCAAGTGTGGAGGTACCATCTCTGTCACCGACACCCATGAGTGGTGCCTCAAATGTTTAGGTCCTGACCACTCTATTTCTGATTGTGTTGCCTGTGAGATGATGTCGAAGAGGGGTCTGCAATACCGAGCTGCTAAACCTAGCACCCTTTTTCCCTCCAATGCAGCATCTGTGACATCAACATCTTCCAGTGCTTCGTCTTCCTCCCATGGATCTCAGGTAACTAAACATAAGTCTAGCCGGTCCTCTAAGGGTAGATCTCTTTCTAAGTATCGAGATGCCTCTGGCGTTGCCCTTGAGGGACTCACACTGGCAAAATTGCCCAGGCGGGAGGCTTTGGCTTCCAAAGCATCATCGGGGCTTCAGGATGTTCTCAAGGCCCCAACCTCGGCAGAACTACTGGTGCCATGCTCTGGGGTACCGGCCGCTTTGTCCGGTACCGATACCCAGGCATCGGCGGTGTCGATAGACCAAAGATTATTGGCTATTGAACACTGTCTGGCGGCTTTTCTCTCAGCATCAATGCCCCCGAAACCGCTTCAGACAATTCATCCGGTACCTACATCGGTATCGGGGGCAATTGCATCGACGTTGGCAGGTGGACTTCCGGTACCGACGCATGCTGTGCCCTCCGGTACTGACAAGTCGGTACCGGACCCTGTCGATACCGACTTCAATCGGTACCGGTATCGTGCGCTGCACGATTACCCGGACAGGAGGTACTTTGAATCCTCTGACGAGTCTGAAGACTCTGACAGCTCTGTCGATACCAGAGTACTTCTTCCTGAGGATTCTTCCTCTCCTAAACGTAGGATGTCTCCTCCAGAGGATATATCCTTCCAGGATTTTATCCAGGATGTGACTCTAGGTCTTTCCATCACAGTGGCTACTGAAACAGAGCCTAGGGCGAAGGAATTGGAGATTTTACAGTATCCTAAAGCTCCCAAAGAGGCAGCTACTTTGCCTATTCATGAGATCTTGCATGATCTCATGCTAAGGATGTGAGAAACACCTCTCACCACTTCTCCTCATTCTCGAAGCCTCGATACCATGTATCGAGTTCCTCCCTGTCTTGGATTTCAAAAAACTCAGCTGCCCCACCATTCCATGGTGGTGGAATCAGCTATGAGAAGAATCAAGAGTGCAAAAAGACATGCATCTAATCTTCCAGGACGTGAATATAGAACTCTTGATGCCTTTGGGCGTCGAACCTTCCAGGCCTCTATGCTTTCTGCCAGGATTAGTTCCTACATTTTATATATGGGAATGTTCCTTAAGGAAGTTGCAGGAGATCTAGAGCTTATGAGCTGTCTCCTTCCCGATGTTAAGAGACAAGATTATCTTGCACTTATCAAACATGCTCAGGATGTTTCAAAATTCGTAAATCGTGCAGCTTTTGATTGTTTTGAGTGCATAAGCAGAACTTCTGCTATTGCCATAGGCGCACGTAGGATTGTCTGGCTCCAGACATCTGACTTGGAACTTTGGGTACAGGACAAATTGGGGAATATTCCTTGCACAGGAGAGAATCTCTTTGGCAAAAATTGGTAAGAGAGAGCTAATGAGCTAGATGCTGATAATCTCACCTTGGATAGATTATCAAAATCTACAGCTGATCCTGCAAGTAAAAAGTCCTACAAAAAAACATTCTTCACTAGAAAGAAGAAGTTCTATCCCTCCTATACCCAAGAGCATCGTTCAGGTCAGTCTGCCCAAAAGGGTCAGCAGCAACCTAAACAAAGGCTGCTAAGCCTCAACCGGCTCAGCAGACTCGGCCTCCACAGGGGCTTTGACTCCCATCTAGAGAACTTTGTCTTCCTGGCCCTGAACGGACCAGAGCCTTCCACCATTCCAGGAAGGTTATGTTATTTTGCCCCTAGATGGGGACAGATAACAGCAGAAAGATGGACTCTGTCCATTGTAAGAGAGGGATACAAGCTTCACTTCCTCAGCATGCCCCCTCCTACAGTAAGACAGTTCAACTGTAACACAGTTCAATTCTCAGAACTCTCTCAACTCTCAGATCACGAGGTCAGTCTGCTTCTTGCCCAAAGGGCAATAGAAGAAGTACCTATTCATCAACAAGGTGCAGGGTTCTATTCTCCCTTTTTCCTTATTCCAAAGAAAACAGGAGGGCACAGACCAATTTTAGACCTCAGGGAATTGAACAAATTCCTGTTCAAAGAGAAATTCAAAATGATTTCTCTGGGAACTCTACTGCCATACCTTCAGAGTCAGGACTGGCTTTGTTCTCTAGATCTCCAGGATGCGTACACTCATGTTCTCATCCATCCAACTTACGGAAGGTTTCTTCGCTTTCTATTTCAAGAGAAGCACTACCAATACAGAGTTCTTCCTTTTGGCCTGGCCTCGGCACCAAGGGTGTTCCCAAAATGCATGGCTGTGGTGGCAGCATTTCTCCGCACCCTAAAAATATTTGTCTTCCCTTACTTGGACGATTGGTTCATTCGAGCCCCATCAGAGCCAGAGGCCAGGATTTCTCTATATCGCACAATGCGTATCCTTCAATATTTGGGACTTGTCATAAACTTCCCAAAATCCAACCTAGCTCCCACTCAGTCTCTAGAGTTCATAGGAGCCTTGCTGGATACCAGACAAACAAGGGCCTATCTTCCACTGTCCCGCTGCCTTCGCATTGTGCAGTTAGCTTCCCAAGCAATACTAGAGTCTCACCTCAATGCTCGGAAATTTTACAATTGCTAGGCCGCATGGCATCCACCATGCATGTGGTCCCTTATGCCCGCCTCCATATGAGGGCAGCCCAGTGGACTCTATCCACTCAGTGGACTCAGGCATCAGATTGCCTGTCAGACAAAATAGCAACCTCAGATCATCTTATTTTGTTTCTCCAATGGTGGCAGTCACTCCAGAATCTGTTGGTGGGGTCCCCTTTTCAGGAACCTCCACCTCAAGTAACTCTAACAACAGATGCCTCACAGCTGGGTTGGGGAGCCCATTTGCAAGGCCTCTCTACCCAGGGTTCCTGGACTCCACAGGAGACCGATCTACACATCAATCTCCTAGAGCTCAGAGCAATCTTTCTTGCTCTTTGAGTGTTTCACACCCAGCTCAGCTACAAAACTGTCCTAATTCAAACGGACAACCAGGTAGCCATGTTCTATGTGAACAAGCAGGGCGTAACAGGCTCTTTGTCGCTCTGCAAAGAAGCTTTGTGACTTTGGGCCCTCGCCAGAGAGCATCAGATTCATCTCCTTGCAGTGTATCTTCCAGGCATTCAAAACTCTTGGGCAGACAGACTCAGTCGGGTTCTGCTTCCACATGAATGGTCTCTCCATTCAGACCAGGTGGCCAAAATTTTCCAATTTTTGGGGAACCCCGGACATAGACCTCTTTGCAAGTCCGCTGAATGCCAAACTTCCCCGGTTCTGTTCCAGAATTCTGGCCCAGGGTTGTTAGGCCAGGAATGCCTTCCTCCTTCATTGGGGTCAGGACTTTCTGTATGCCTACCCACCCATTCCCCTAATTCCCAGAACTCTATTCAAGCTTCAGAGAGACAGAGGCCGTATGATTCTTGTAGCCCCACATTGGCCACGACAAGTGTGGTACCCTCTGCTCTTACATCTCTTTCAAGCTCCATCTCTGGAGTTAGGATCTGCTCCAGATCTCCTATCCCAGGAGGACGGGATGCTGTGGCATCCCAATCCCCAGTCTCTACATCTCAGGGCCTGGTTGCTGTAAGCCTAGAACTTCATGGTCTTAACCTTTCTCAGCAAGTAAAGGATATCCTTTATGCTTCCAGGAAACCATCCACAAGACGCTCTTATGCTTTCAAGTGGAAAAGGTTTACCATATGGTGTTCGAAGAAGGGTCTTAACCCTCTTGCAATACCTCTGGAATCATTACTGGAATATCTCCTTCATTTGTCTAATACAGGGCTTAAGACCAATTCGGTGAGAGTTCATTTGAGTGCTATTGCAGCTTCTCTCAAACCTTTAAATGGGCAACCTATTTCCTCTCATCCTATCATAGCGAGATTTATAAGAGACCTTCTTCTAACTAAGCCTCCCGTTAAGCCACCACCGATGGCATGGGATTTAAATTTGGTTCTTGGCCAGCTCATGAAGCCGCCTTTTGAACCATTAGCTGCTACATCTTTAAAATTCCTTTCCTGGAAGGTTATTTTTCTTATTGCAATCACATCAGCACGTCGCATTAGTGAGTTGCAAGCATTGGTGGCTGATTCTCCTTATACAAGGTTCCATCATGATAAGGTAATCCTTAGGACTCATCCTCACTTTATGCCAAAGGTGGTTTCACCTTTTCATTTAAACCAAGCGGTTTACCTTCCTGTTTTTTTCCCAAGGCCTCATGCCTCTAATACAGAAAGGAATCTTCATACTTTGGACTGTAAAAGAGCTTTGGCCTTTTACTTGCAATGGACGCAGCAACATAGAAAGTCCTCTCAGCTCTTTGTTGCTTTTGATCCTAGTCATTTAGGGTTTCCAGTCTCCAAAAAGACACTGTCCAACTGGATTGCACAGTGTATATCTTTTGCCTATCGGAGTACGAACCTTCCTCTTGAAGGCCATGTCACAGCGCACAATGTGAGAGCCATGGCAGCCTCTATGGTTCATCTTCAGTCTGTGTCTATCAACGACATCTGTCGAGCAGCTACCTGGACCTTGGTTCATACCTTCACAGCCCATTACTGCTTGGACAAGGACTCCTGCCGGGATGCCTTGTTTGATCAGGCTGTTCTTCAACACCTGTTCCATACTTAATCAACTCCTACCCACCATCCCTGGTAGGATGCCAGAGATCCATGGGGGGAAGTGGAGCCCTTTCAAAAGGGCACACAACTTCTGGGGTTTCTCCCTGGCATTTGTAGCTAGGGAGTCCCCATATGTGAAGACTACATTCCTGCTTGTTCCTGGAGATAGCATAGTTACTCACCTGTAACAGGTGATCTCCAGGAGCAGCAGGAATTTTGTCTTCACAACCCACCCACCTCCCCTAGGAGTTGTATCTCTCTTTTTCTCTTTCCCTCTCTCTCTCTTTCACTCTCTCTCTCTCTCTCTCTTTGTCACAGCTTTAAACTCAACTGGAGAGAGACAGTTGGGGAAGGCGGGAAGGCAGCACGCAGGCACTGTGGGATACTCCCAAAAGCTTTCTAATTGGACACTGGGGAGCGTTCCCGCGCAGGCTCCGTCGCTACCAACGATACCCATATGTGAAGACTAAATTTCTGCTGTTCCCGGAGATCACCTGTTACAGGTGAGTAACTATGCTTTCCCGGTGTAGCAATATTTCTTTCAATTCTTCTGCAGGATCACCTTTAAATACCACTTAAGTCATTGATAACATCTCTACATCTTCCTCAGTAAAGACCGAAGCAAAGAATTCATTCAGTCTCTCGGCTATAGCCTTGTCCCCTCTTACTGCCCCTTTTACCCCTCTATCATCTAATGGACCAACTGACTCTCTCACAGGTTTTTTGCCACAAACGTACTTGAAAAAGTCTTTATTATGCGTTTTTGCTTCCACAGCCAAGTTTCTTCTCAAATTCTCTCTTTGCCTGCTTTATCAATGCCTTGCATTTAACTTGCCAGGGTTTGTGATGTTTCCAGTTTTCGTCATTTGGCTCTTTTTTCCATTTCCTGAAAGATGCTTTTTTGGTAACAACAGTCTCTCTGACCTCACCTTTAAACCATGCTGGCAGTTTTTTGGACTTCTTTCCACTTTTTTTAAAGCATGGAATACAGCTGGTCTGGGCTTCCAAGATAGTATTTTTAAACAGCACACAAGCTTGATGTGAGTCTTTAACCTTTGCAACTGCTCCTTTTAGTTTTTTCTTAACTATTTTCCTCATTTTATCATAGTCTTCCTTTCAAAAGTTCAAAGGTAGTAATGTGGATTTCCTTAGCATTCCTCCTCCATTAATTAAATCAAACACGATCATGCTATGATCACTATTGCCAAGTGGCTCCAACGCCTTTATCTCTTGCACCAGATCTGGTGTTCCACTAAGGACTAAGTCCAAAGTGGCTTCCCCTCTGGTCGATTCATGAATCAGCTGCTCCAAGAAGAATTACAGGTGAGCAACTACGCTCTAAAGCTTAGCGGCGCTTTCTAATTCATGGCATATAGCCTAGACGCCTTAGTCGGGGTGCTTTCTGTTATCCTATACATGCTCTTTTGAAAGTATTACTCTTTCCACAAAATTTTACCTACTATTTTAAAGGCAAGGGTTTATATGATGTCTTTTGTAGCATCCTCTATAGAAATTGCTTATCTCAGGTGCATGCAAGTTGTTGTGTTAGATGAGCAGTGTGAGTCCAGGGTTCAAAAGGAGTTGCAAATCAGTGCAAACTCTGATTTTTGGGGTGCTACTTGTCTATATTGTAATGGAAACTGCACTTTTGTGTGGATACTGTAATAGGGCAATTACTGATGCCTTATCTGAATGATTGTAGTGTATTATGAAAGAGTAAAAGCTGTAGTTTGGCTATAAAACTGATTTTTAAAAGTTATGCTGTCTCAAAAAGATAAGGAAACTATTTGCAGCTGCTGGAAAAATGGCTGGCAAGCTGAACTCTGGCATTTGTGTTACATGGTCAGCATGGATTGAGGGAGGCACAGAGAAGAGTAAGTGAATTGGGCTAGGAGCCTCGCCACAGGACAAGAGGTGTATCCACCATATCCCTGGAAGGGAGAAAGCAGTAACCAGCTGGCACAAGGATCCTCATCTGGGCCATGAGATGGGAGTAGAGATATTCATTTATTCTAAAATCAAATTAAAATTCCTTTTCATCCCTCCAGTCTAGTCCCAACTTGTGGATTGTGATGCTCAGCTTAGAGATTGAGCATGTCAAAGCTGTGATATCAGGAGATATAGGGAACTAGCACCACCTACTACTTCCCAGTATCTCAGTCTCCAAGTAGCTGGAGAGCTGTGATCCAATAGTTTGGAATCAATTTAGGAACAACTGAGAGAGGTGACTATTTTGAAAGCCTTTAAATTGAGGGTCGGGGGGGAGAGTAAGCTCTGAATGGAGAAATCTTCCCTAGCTTACAGGGACAGCATTTGCAGGAAATAAAGTATAGGAAAAAAATTAAAAAGTAAAGAGAATTTTGGGGCTGCATCGCTGTTTCAAGCAGGGGGACCCTCCGGACGGAAAGAGGTAACTTGCTTAGGCCTTGTGCTCGGTTCAGCTTCTAATCCCAGCAAGGGTGAGGAGCTGCAGATTGAAGGGAGGACAGGTGCATTGCTGCCCTCATAAAGGTCCACTGCTGTAGAAGATTGAGCAGATGGACGGAGGTTTCAGCGGCTTTGCCGCCGCCAGGAGCGGAGCCGTAGAGGAGGTCTAAGGCGATGCAGTGTTTTTTATTTTGAAGGCCACATCTCGTTTGTCACAGTGGGGCATGCTAGAGCTTGGGGAGACTACGTGGTTTCTCCAGGACCAAGCAGGAAGTCAGTCCTCACATATGGGTGACGTTGGCGCCGACGGAGCCCCCGTGTGGAGCATTTCCCCAGCTTTCAAAGAAAGCCTTTGGGAATTACAGCGCGCATGCGCGGTCCCTTTCCTGCCCAAGGGTGCCATCTTGCTCAGTCTTCTTTTTTCCGCGGAGCCCGACGGACGTACAGTCAAACCTCGGTTTTCATGATTAATCCGTTCGAAAAAGTCTGACTAAAACCGAAACGTATGAAAACTGAAGCAATATTTCCCATAAGAAATAATGTAAATCCAATTAATCCGTTCCAGACACCCAAAAATATTCACAAAAAATACATTTTATAGAGAATAACTATATTTTTACATACAGAAAACAATGAGAAATAAATATAAATGACTAATGAAATGGATAAATGAACATTTAACATCACTGAAAGCAAGCTAAGTACAGTACTGTACAGTACAGTATGTTAACATCTGGCCTTAGCCACCCCTGACAAGCTGCTGTGCCCAGCTCTCTTCGGAATCACATGGAATTCAGTCCATTAAAATACCTTTACATTATCTGCTCAATGCTTCAGAATGGCAGAAAATCTTAATGATATAGCTTCAGACGTACCCTGCAAGAGAAAGAACTGCCTCACACATTCATGCAACATCTCCTGCTTACGTTGACAGCTTTTCTTCCCTGCTACCGGGACAAAATCTCAGTCAAAAGACGTTGAAAACCGAAGCAATGCATGAAAACCGGGACAAAATCTCAGTCAGAAAAGACGTTGAAAACCGAAGCGTATGAAAACCGGGGCAAATGAAAACCGAGGTTTGACTGTAGTTCGTTTTTCCCCGAGGAAAAAGTTGATTTCCCTATTTTTTCTCTTTTTTCTTCGGTTCGACGCCGGATCCTTTTCCCGCCTTGGCCCGATACGCCGGTATCGAGTCCACTCTCTCTTTTTCGTTTTTTGTCCTTTGTGACTAGCGTTCGCGCCATTTTTCTTTTTTCACTGGCAACCCGGTCTTTTGACCTCGCAGGGGCCCTTTTTCCCCCGATGGCTACCAGCGGGTTTAAAAAGTGTGATCGGTGTAAGAAACTTATGTCTCTTACCGACACACATGACTGCTGCCTCCGCTGCCTCGGACCCGATCATGACCCGATGATCTGTGGTCCGTGTGGCAAAATGTTCTCGAAGGCGTTGAGGAGTCGGCAGCACCAGAATGATAGGATCTTCTCTGACTCCGCGTCCGGACGGGCCCGGACCTCGTCAGAGGCCTCGACGTCTCGGGACTCCGGCCCCGAGCAGCGTCGGGGTTCCTCTGAGCGGGGGTCTCCTTCGCGGGAACATCGCAGGAAGAAGAAACCCACGAGGGCGGCGTCGGTGGACGCTCCTGGTTCCTCGAGGGCCAGCATAGCCCCGATAGCCGTCCCGGGTCTTCGGAGTCGGAGAGGCCTGCCAAACATCCTCGTATCGAGATGGAGTCTCCTGGACACGTGAGTGCTGTAGTCCTCGTGGACTCTCCTCCAGGGGAGCCGACGTCGGGCCCGACACCGTTGGGGCCCGAGTCGGGGGCTGCTAGGTCTCCTGAACTCAGACTCAGGTTGACGGCCTTGGAGAGCAGCCTCGCTGCCTTCATGGAACAGCAGCGGGCATTGATCGCCGGTCTCACCAGTGCATCTGCCCCGACCACCGGGACCTCGACGTCCAAGTCGACCCCGGAGGCCGAGCCGATCCTCGAGTCCATGCGGGCTCGAGTCGATCCTCAGCCATGGTCTCCCTCGGCCTCCCGTTCGGGACCGAGGTCGTCGACGCCGGTACCCTCGGCGTTGGGGTGGATGGCATCGGTGCCCGCCCGACCGACCGGAGCCGCTCGATTCCTCCTCCGAGGAGTCGGGCTGGGAGACGGAGGACGAAGAGTCACCCGACACTTATCGGACTCGGTGTGTCCCATCGGACTCGCCGGAGTCCGAACCTCGGAGACGATCCCCACCGGAGGATACCTGGTTCTCGGACTTCGTGCGGGATATGGCCAAGGCCTTGGCCTTCCCCGCGGATCCCGAGGAGGAGCCTCGAGCCGAGGAGCTCGAGGCCCTCCAGTATGACTCTCCCCCGAAGGAGGCCTTTACTGTACCAGTTCCTCCGATGCTGGAGCGGCTGCTCTTCCGCATGTGGGAGACCCCGGCCTCGACGCCGGTGTTAAGCAAGCGGGTCGATTCCATCTATCAAATCCGCAAGAGCCCCGGGTTCCAGAAGGCACAATTACCGCACCACTCCATGGTTGTGGAATCGGCCATGCATCGACTGAAAAGTCAGAAGATGCACTCCTTGGTGCCTCCCGGCCGGGAGGCCCAGAACCTGGATGCCCTCGGTAAGAAGTGCTTCCAGGGCTCTATGCTTGCTTGCCGTGTCCAGACTTACTAGCTCTACATGGGCATGTATCTCCGAGACCTGGCAAAGGAGATTGCCAGGTTCTCTGCTGGTCTCTCCGAGGAACCTTTGCAGCGGTTCCAAGCCTTATCCACTACTATTCGAGAGTGCTCGAAGTTTATCTCTCGAGCAGCCTATGATGGCTTCGAGGCATCGGCCCGAGTAGCCAGGGCCGGCATCGGTGCCCGCCGACAGGCTTGGCTACAGTCATCCGAACTCGAGCCATGGGTGCAGGACAAGTTGGTCGATGTCCCCTGCCGAGGTGAAAACCTCTTTGGCAAGCCCATGGCTGAAAAGGCTGCAGAACTCGAGACCGAGACTCTGACCAGGACTAGGCTGTCCAGAAAAACCTCTGCCCCTTCTCAGAAGAAGAAGGGCTCGGGAAAAAAGACCTTTTACCCGAGGAAGTCATCTGCCTATAAACCATACCCTCATTATCAGGCCTCTGCAGCTCCCCAACAGGGTCAGCAGGCCAAGGGGCAGAGTCATGGGCCCCGTAGGCAGAAGGCCCCCAAGCCACCAACACCGGCCCCTGCTCAGCAGGGTGGGGTTTTTTGACTCAGCAAGCATAGCCTCTTCTCCTCAGCTGGCTCACATCAGCACAGGAGGCCGGCTGGCCCACTTTGCCCACAGGTGGTCAGCCGTCACATCAGATACCTGGGTGCTCCATATAGTCCAAAAGGGCTATCTTCTCCATTTTCACCAGGTACCTCCCTCCTATTTTCCAGGGGAGCCTCCAAGACTCCCTCTGCACAGGGACCTACTCCTTCAGGAGTTAGCAAGTCTGCTAAAGGAACAGGCTGTGGAACAGGTGCCCCACCACCTGAGAGGTCACAGCTTTTATTCCAGGTACTTTCTAGTACCAAAAAGAACAGGAGGCCTCAGACCCATCCTACACTTGCGCAACCTCAACAAGTTCCTGGAGAGGGAAAAGTTCAAGATGCTTACCCTTGGAATCCTGCTGCCCTACCTCCAACAGGGAGATTGGCTATGCTCCTTAGATCTAAAGGATGCTTATACTCACATCCTTATTCATCCAGACCACAGACAGTATCTCAGATTTGTTGTGGGGGAAACCACTACCAGTACAGAGTACTTCCCTTTGGCCTAACCTCCGCTTCCAGGGTGTTCACCAAGTGCCTGGCGGTGGTGGCGGCCTACCTGAGGCTTCAAGGTCTTTTTGTGTTTCCATACCTGGACGACTGGCTCATAAGGGGCCAGTCTTCCCAGGAGGCCAGTCAAGCCACTCTTTGCACTGTGGCTCTGCTTCAGCACTTGGGGTTTGTCATAAACTTCGCAAAGTCCACTTTGCTCCCGTCCCAGAACTTGGAATTCATAGGAGCAAGGCTAAACACTCTTCAGGCGAGGGCTTTTCTGCCAGTGGACCGGGCCCTCCGGTTGCTGGATGTAGCCAGGCAGTTTCACAGCAATTCCCTGGTTTCCGCTAGGCATTTCCTGAGACTTCTCGGCCATATGGCTTCCACGGTTCATGTCACCCCCAATGCCCGCCTGCACATGCTGCCTGCTCAGTGGAGCCTTCGAACTCAGTGGCATCAGGCCACAGGGAGCCTTGCAGACTCGGTGAGAGTATCCACCATGCTCGTCTCCTCTCTACAGTGGTGGCTTCATCTTCCGAATCTGGTACTCGGAGTGGATTTTCAATCCCCTCCGCATTCTCGAGTGCTGATGACAGATGCTTCTCTTCTAGGTTGGGGAGCACATTGCCAAGGGGCATGTACTCAGGGTCTCTGGACTCCTTGGGAGGCTGCTCAGCAGATAAACTTCCTGGAGCTACGGGCAATACGCCTAGCTCTGAGAGCCTTTTCCCACCTCACGTCTCACCAGTCTGTACTGGTCCAGACGGACAATCAAATTGCCATGTTCTACGTGAACAAACAGGGAGGCACAGGCTCCTTTCTTCTCTGTCAGGAGGCACAACGGCTGTGCTCTTGGGCCGTCAATCACGGAATCCTCCTCAAGGCTGTCTACCTCCCCGGTCAAGAAAATTACCTGGTGGACAGACTGAGCAGGATCCTGCAACCACACGAATGGAGATTGAATCCATTGGTGGTTCAGCAGATCTTTCTCAGGTGGGGCCTCCCCACCATGGATCTCTTCGCCAGCCCTCTGAACCGGAAACTCCCGAGATTCTGTTCCAGACAACCGCATCCTCTCAGAGTAGCAGCGGATGCCTTTCTGATTCCGTGGTCCCAAGGCCTACTATATGCGTTTCCTCCCACGCCACTAGTGTCTCGAACACTGTTCAAGGTCCTCAAGGACAGGGCCTCAATGATTCTGATAGCCCCCAGATGGCCGAGGCAGCCGTGGTTCCCACTCCTGTTGCAACTGGCGGTGGACACTCCCCTGCCTCTGGGAATTCAACACGATCTCCTGTCTCAGGACCAGGGGTCTCTCTTGCACCCCAACCTCCAGTCCCTTCATCTGATGGCCTTGCTGCTGAAAGGGTAGTCCTGGCTCCCCTACTCCTGCCTAGAGAGGTGGAAGACGTAGTCTTAGCCTCCAGGCGGCAATCCACCAGGAAATCCCACGCTCTTAAGTGGCGTAGATTCTCCGCATGGTGTGCTCAGCACAGCGAGAATCCCTTCTCGTGCTTGGTAGCCGGTAGTATTGCAATATTTGCTTTACCTCTCCAATCTAGGCCTTAAGTCCAACTCTGTCAGGGTTCACCTCAGTGCTCTCTCAGTGCACCACTCGCCGGTGGACGGCAGACCTCTTTCCAACCACCCTTTGGTGGCTCGTTTTCTCAGAGGCCTCCTCCTGCTTAAGCCTCCTTTGCGTCCACCAGCCCCTGAGTGAGATCTGAATGTGGTCTTACAGCGGATTACTTGTCTGCCATTTGAACCTATGGCTACCTGCCCTCTCTGTTTTCTCTCTTGGAAAACCTTGTTTCTGGTAGCTCTTACCTCTGCTAGGCGAGTGAGTGAACTTCAGGCACTAGTGTCTGATCCCCCTTACACTAGGTTCTACAGGAATAGGGTAGTCTTACGGACTCACCCGAAGTTTCTCCCTAAGGTTGTCTCCCCTTTTCACCTCAATCAGGAGGTGGTTCTTCCAACCTTCTTTCCCAGGCCGCATGCCAGCTGGGATGAGATGGTCCTGCATCCCCTGGACTGTAGGAGGGCATTGTCCTTCTACCTTGACCGTACGCGGGAGCATCAAATGGCTGTTCAGCTCTTCGTTTCTTTTGACCCCAATAGGTTGGGGCTACCTGTCTCCAAGCATACTTTGTCCATATGGGTCGCTGACTGTATTGCCTGGGCTTATGGGGCAGCCGGCCTCTCGTTGGAGGGTCGAGTCACGGCTCATCATGTCAGGGCGAAGGCTGCGTCAGTGGCTCATCTCCGCTCTGTTCCGTTGGCAGACATCTGCCGGGCCGCTACTTGGTCTTCAAGCCAGACTTTTGCTGCCCATTACTGCCTTGAGAGGGAGTCCCGCAGGGACAGTGCTTTCGGACAGGCAGTACTCCATAATCTCTTTGGGGTTTAGGCAACTCCTACCCTCCTGCTCTGGTGTTGGGCTACCGGTCGGGGGCGTTCTCAGAGAAGATTCCTTCCTTCCGTACTGACGAGCTAGAGGGAGCTCATTTTTTCGGCTTGAGGTCTCCGGTAGCCTTAAGCTGGGGAGTCCCATATGTGAGGACTGACTTCCTGCTTGGTCCTGGAGAAAGAGTAGTTACTCACCTGTAACAGGTGTTCTCCAGGAGCAGCAGGAATCAGTCCTCACAACCCTCCCTCCTCCCCTTGGAGTTGCAGTCATATGATTTATTTTTGCTAATTTTTTTTTTCTGTCTTTTAGCTATGTCATCAGACTGAGCAAGATGGCACCCTTGGGCGGGAAGGGGACCGCGCATGCGCGCTGCAATTCCCAAAGGCTTTCTTTGAAAGCTGGGGAAATGCTCCGCACGGGGGCTCCGTTGGCGCCGACGTCACCCATATGTGAGGACTGATTCCTGCTGCTCCTGGAGAACACCTGTTACAGGTGAGTAACTACTCTAGGCCGCTGGTGCTGTGTGGGAAAGAGAAACTCTGGTATGCAGGGGAAACTCTGGGTGGGGGGGGGGAGGTTTGGATGCTCGGGGTGCTTCTCTGCCTTCATGTTTTCTTATTTTTCATTGGCTGGGAACTAGACAGCTCCCTTTAGAAACGTGGTTTTAAAAAAAAAAGAAAAGAAATACGTGGGGAAATAAGGGTAGGGAGTTAAGTTTTCAGTCATGTCTTCCAAAGCCACCTGTTTGGCATGTGGAGCCCATAGGGGCTCCATATCCCCTGAGGGCTTCTGCCGCAAGTTCGAAACAGAAGCAGACGCACACTCAGTGGAGGATGATCTTCAGGGGGAAAAGCCCTCAAGGTCTAAGAGGGGAACCTTGCGGAGTCAGAAGTCTGTCTCTCGTCCGGGGGCTTGGTGGGCTCTACAGCACGGACAGTGGAGGAAAAGAGCACTGTGCAGGCCCTTATGGTCTTCAGAGAACAGGGTACAAGATGCCACCGCCCTCCACGTCGCAGGGGAATGCTGCGGGAGGTGGACGGGCGGGGGGGGTTCCCCAGAGTTTGTCCTCCTTATGTATAAGACCTTCTGCATGAGGCAGCAGGGGGAGGATGACAGGGATGGGAACTGCAAGAGGACCAAGAATCAGGTTGGAGGTGAGTCTAGCTCACCCTGCAGAGTGGAGACCGAACCACCTGCGAGATGCAGGCGGTTTGGACCTTGACCCTTAGGAGGAAGTGGGGTCTGTTCGGTTGGAAGAAACAGAGGTCTAGGTCGCAGAAGTAGAGGACTCCGCAGAGCTGGAAGATGTCGAAATTCTTCAGGAGGGGGAGTCACACATTGTTTGTGTCGTCAGACATGAGGAGTTGGCAGTACTGATCGCCCAGTCATTAAAGACGTTGAACATGACCGCAGGTATGCTGGTAGAGGACGAGCCTCTTGAGGACCCCTTGTTCCAAGCAGTCCACATGATACAGACAGTGCTTCCACTGCATCATGTAATCAAGCAGATGATTCAGAATGATTGGGAGGTCCTGGAGGCTGACCTCAAGGGAATGCGGACCATATCGCAGTTCTTTTTTATTTATTTATTAATTTAGCATTTCTTATATACCACCTTTCTTGATATCAAGGCGGTTTACATTGAACAAACTGAAATTACATTGAACAGGGCATTATAACTTGGAGATAACTATTTTACAGGGAACATGGACAATGGAGGGTTAAGTGGCTTGCCCAAGACCACAAGGAGCACCTGTGGGACTAGAAACCCCAGTCCTTCCGGCCCAAGGTTGCTGTCCTCTAGTGGGATTTGAACCCCCGATCTTCCGGCCTGAGGTAACTTGCCCCAACCACTAGGTCACTCCTCCCTATCCGCTACCAGACCAGGAAAAGAAGCTGTTCAGGACTCCTAAGGTGGATGTGGCGATTTTGGCAGTCAAAAAGAACACCACGACACTGGTAGAAGTCAGCTCAGCACTGAAGGATGTGCAGGATAGGAAGCTGGAAACCTTGCTGAAGCAGGCTTTTGATGTCAATGCCATGTCATTGCAAATGTCTGTCTGTAGGACATTCATGGCTAAGGCGTGTTTGCGTTGGACGCAAAGCATCTTGGAGGTGGCAGATGATGTCTCTCTGCTGTTGGCGGAAGTGATTAAATTGGAGTTGGGGGCAGCTTATATGGCAGATGCCTTTTATGATCTGATCATGAGCCTAGCCAAGAGCATGGTGTCTGTTGTAGCCTCCAGGTGGTATTTGTGGCTTTGGAACTGGTTGGTGGATGTGTCCTCGAAGTCTCGCTTGAATTGTCTCCCCTTTAAGGGTAAGCTTTTGTTCGGTGAGGCCCTGGAGAAGTTGATGAAGGATTTAGGGGAGTCTAAGTGAGGCAAGCTCCCTGAGGATAAGCAAAAACCGGCTTTAGCGCCGACGTGAGGGCCTTATCGGGATTTCCTTAGGTTCCGGGTGGTACGGTTTGCACCCTACCAGAGAGGGCATTTTATGGTGTGAGGACTAACCTCTTGAGGCTTTCAAAGGTCCAGGAGAGGATTCTACTCTGCCTCTTCCATGACCACCAAGAAGCCCCAATGAACTGAGGAAGGTCTAGATGGGAGAGTTCCCCCCTACCCTTTGAGAATTTTACTCCGCCTGGGTCAGAATAACCTCTGACCAGTGGGTGCTGGAGGTTGTCAAAGAAGGATATGTGCTAGAGAGCGCTTATCCCCTCATGGAAGCCTTCATCAGGTTTCCCTGCAAGCCGCCACACAAGGTCAAAGTGGTGCAGGAAACCTTGCAACGGCTTTGAGACTTACAGGTTGCGAAGGAAGTGCCACCAGACCAGTGCGGTTCAAGTCGATACTTCTATATATTTTGTGGTGCTCAAAAAAGAGAGGCCCTTCCGGCCCATTCTAGACCTCAAGCACGTCAATCGTTGTCTCAGGGTGCCACATTTCTGAATGGAAATGCTACAGTCTGTAATTGTCGAAATCAGAGCAGGCGAGTTCTTGACTTCCTTAATCTCACAGAGGCGTACCTGGATGTTCCCGTCCGCCTAGAACATTGGTGGTTCTTCCGGTTCGCTGTGCCTGTGGGGCATTTTCAATTCCGAGCTCTGCCTTTCGGCCTGGCTACTGCACCCCATAGCTTTACCAAGGCCATGGTGGTAGTCGTCGCTGCTCTGCGACAGGAGGGCGTTCTGGTGCATCTGTACCTGGACGCTTGGCTTTTACAAGCAAAGTTGCCCATGTTCCCTGTAAAAAAGGTTATCTCCAAGTTATAATGCCCTGTTCAATGTAGTTTCAGTTTGTTCAATGTAAACCGCCTTGATATCATGAAAGGCGGTATATAAGAAATGTTAAATAAAATAAATAAAGTTCAAGGCTGAGAATGGGAGGGCTACCACCAGGGTAGTGGAGTTCCTGCAGAGCCTCGGATGGGTCATCAGTTGGTCCAAGAGCAGGATGCAGCTGACACAGGAGTTGGTGTACCTGGGCGCTCTGTTCCAGATGGGCAAGGGCAAGATGTCCTTGCCACCGGACAGGGTGCAGAAGTTGCAACGGCAGGTCCAGGAGTTTCTCAAGCTCCAGGCTCCTATGGCATGGCATTACCTTCAAGTGTTGGGGTCAGTGTTGGCAACCATAGAGTTGGTTCTGTGGGCGTGGGCCCACATGAGGCCTTTGCAGAATACTCTGTTGCAGAGATGGTCAGCACAGCATCACCCATTGCATAGGCAGCTTTCCTGCCCAGAAGAAGCCCGGGAGGCGCTAGCTTGGTGACTCTGGGGCAACAAGTTGGTAGCGGGGATGCTACTGGAAGCCTCCAGTTGGGTTCCCCTGACAACAGATGCAAGTCAGTTTGGGGACACATTGTGAGACCCAGATAGCACAAGGACTTTGGTCTCTGGAGGAAGCCATATGGTCCGTCAACCTCTTGGAGATGAGGGCAGTCTTATTGGCATTGTAAGAGTTCCATGGGTCCCTGAGGGGAAACGTGATGAAAGTAATCTCCAGGAACAAGCAGGAATGAGTCTTCACATATGGGTACGTCGGTACCGATGGAGCCTGTGCGGGAACGCTCCCCAGCGTCCAATTAGAAAGCTTTTTGGAGCATCCTACGCGCATGTGCGCTGCCTTCCCGCCCATTTACTTCCCTCTCATCAGTTTTCCGTTTTCCGCGGAGCCGGCAGGACGTATTCCTGTCACCGCAGAAAATTCTTCTTTTTATTCTTAGTTTTTTGTGGTCGCATCTGCCTTCCCTCGACGCCACCGGTACCGCCGGTGCTTTTCTTTCTTTTTTTCTGAAGAATTTCTTCTTTTCTTAGAAATTTCTTCCTGTTTAGTGCCTGATGGTTTCTAGGCCACTAGGCCTCTATCCTTCCATTATGGAAAAGCCAGCCACTATCCTTAAGAAATGCTCAAAGGGTGGCGGTACAGATATATTTTCAGACACTCATACTTGGTGTCTAAAATGTTTAGGTCCTGACCATTGTCCTCTGGAAAGAGGAATAACGAGTGAGGTTGTCAAATTTGCAGATGACAAAACTATTTAAAGTTGTTAAAATCCCAAGAGGATTGTGGAAAATTGCAAGAGGATCTTGATAAATTGGAAGACTGGGCATCAAAATGGCAGATGAAATTTAATGTGGACAAGTGCAAGGTTATGCACCTATAGGGAAGAACAACCCAAACTATGGTTACACGATGCAAGGTTCCACATTAGGAACCACCACCCAGGAAAAAGATTTAGGCGTCATTGTGGATACCATGTTAAAACCCTCGGCCCAGTGTGCAGCGGCAGCCAAGAGAGCAAATAGAATGCTAGGTATGATAAGGAAAGGAATGGAAAATAAAACAAAAGATATTATAATGCCTTTATATCGTTCCATGGTGAGACCGCAACCTTGAATATTGTGTGCAATTCTGGTCGCCGTATCTTAAAAAGGATATAGCGATTTTAGAAAAGGTTCAGAGAAGAGCCACCAAAATGGTAAAGGGGATGGAAGGATACTCCTATGAAGAAAGGCTAAAAAGGATAGGGCTCTTTAACCTGGAAAAGAGACGGCTGAGGGGAGATATGATAGAAGTCTATAAATTAATGAACGGAGTGGAACGGGTAAACGTAGATCGATTGTTTACCTTATCAGAATATAGAAAGACTAGGGGACATGCAATGAAGCTACAGGGTAAACTATTTAAGACTAATAAAAGAAAATATTTTTTCACTCAACGTGTAATCAAACTCTGGAATTTGTTACCGGAGGATGTAGTAAAGGCTGTTAGTGTAGCTGGGTTTAAAAAAGGTTTGGACAAGTTCCTGGAGGAAAGGTCCGTAAACCATTATTAAGAAGGGACCCAGGATATCAATGCTTGAAGCAATACAAGCTTTGTGGAACCTGTGTCCCTTGGGGAAACTGCTAGGTACGTATGACCTAGATTGGCCACTGTTGGAAACAGAATACTGGGCTTGATGGACTTTGGTCTGACCCAGTATGGCATATCTTATGTTCTTATGAGTGTCTCTCCTGCTGGAGCTCAAACAGAAGAAGTCTTCAAGATCGAGCACAACTTGATTCCCGGTTCACATCCCACTCGATGTCACCAGCTAGAATATCTTCTTCTTCACAGGATCAGGTAACCAAACAAAAGTCTGTAAAGACTAGCCAGTCCTCGAGTGGTAGATCTCCTTCTCAGCATCGAGATGGCTCCGGCCTTGCCCTCGAGGACATCTTGGCAATAAAGTCCCGGTGGGAGTCTTCAGGCTCCAAAGCATTAACGGGGCTCCAGGTTGTTCCCGGGGTTCTTATCTCGATGAACATACCTGGGCCATGCTCGGTGGTTGTGGCCGCTTCGAGCGGTACTGACACCCCGGCATCGGCTATGGTGATGGATGAAACACTCCTCACCGATGAACTTAGTCTAGCGCTCTCGGCTATTTCGGTACCGCTAGAGTTGCTGCAGACCGTTCCTCGAGTATCGGTATCGGCTTCGGTACCTGTACCGACATCAGCATCGGTGTCGGTACCATCCATGCTTGCTTCGACAGACTCGCTTCCTTCGATGCCGAGCCTGGAATCGATCTCTAGCATGGAGGATTTGGTACCGACCTCGGCCGGTACCAAAGACATCGCTTTAAAGAAAATCCGATGCTTCATCCTTTCAAGTCTTCCGATCCCGATGACTGGGATGAAGCCATCGGTACCAAGGCTGATTTTTCAACAAGTCTAGCCTTTACCTCTCATTTTAGAGGGTCCTCCTCGGGGGAGATTTCTTTTCAAGCTTTTCTGCTTGATAGGGCAAAGTTACTTGCCATTTCTATACCTGGTAAAGAATCCCTACCGGGGGATTCAGAGACACTGCAATTCCCCTGGATTCCAAAGGAGGTGATCATGCTTCCTTTGCATCAGATCTTACAAGATCTACTATTAAGAATGTGGGAAACTCCTTTAACGGTATCCCCACATTCTAAGATACTTGACACTCTTCCAGGTTTTCAAAAGACTCAACTTCCTCATCATTCTATTGTTGTAGAATCAGCAATGAGATGTATTAAGAGTGCAAAGAAGCACTCTTCTTATCCTCCAGGTCGTGAGTCTAGGACTTTAGATGCCTTTGGACGTCGATGCTTCCAGGCATCCATGCTTTCAGCAAGAATTATCTCATATATTTTCTATATGGGATTATCTCTTGAAGAGGTCACAAAGAACTTAGTTTTTGAACCCTTTTCTTCCAGAGAATAAAAGAGCAGACTATTTCTTATTAGTTAATCATGCTCAAAATATCTCTAGGTTCCTTAATCGTGCTTCCCTGGACTGTTTTGAGTCTATTAGCAGAACCTCTGCTATAGCCATAGGAGCACGACGCATAGCCTGGCTCCAAGCTTCAGACTTGGACAGATGGGTTCAGGAAAGGCTGGGAAATACTCCTTGTACTGGTGAAAATCTCTTCAATAAGGAGGCTTTATTTCAAGCTAATCAGTTAAGCACTGATGCTGTTGCTTTCAGAGGATTGTCAAAACTTTCCTCTATCCCAGCTAATAAAAAATTTCCTAAAAAGCTTTATTCCCCTAGGGGAAAAAAGTTTTATCCATCTTCTTCCCATTATGCAGATGTTTCCAAAGATGGGCAACATCACACCAGGCTAAGAGAATCAAAACCTCAACAGGCTCAGCAAACCCAGCAATCGCAGGGTTTCTGATATTTTATTCACTTTTTCTGTGTGAGGTTTAGAACTTTTGAGCCTACTTCTTTTCAACAGAAGCATCTAAAATTCATCTCATCCATGCTGAGATATCAGTCATAAATTGACTAAATCCTCGACTCTGGGCATGAATCTCTTGCTACAAGAGAAATCTATCCTTCTAGCTCTAAGAACTATTAAGGACTGTCATACCCCAGAGATAACAGGTTTCTCCTTTTAAAACAAAAGGAGGACTAACAACTAACAACAGGGTGAGCTATACCCTTCACCTTGTCAGTTTCCTGTACAAGGATATCTCATACTTTTAACTGCAAGGGGACCCTATCTCTTCAAAGACTTACCAAATTGTAAGTCTTCTCAACTCTGTATTACTTTCTATCCCTCTTAGCCCAGACATTCAGTCTCTAAGAGTACTACTAATCAACTGGAGGCTGGAGGGCTTATTCTCTAAGCCATAGGATTTTCTTTAATACCTACTCCAGTAAGTAGTTTCCATACAGAGTTTTCTCCCCCTTTGCGGTTCATCTTCTTTTTTTTTTTTAAGGCAGCTTTTCGGACAGAAGTTGGATATCACTACTCCAAATTATGTCTGTCGGTCCTCTCCAATCTATAGGACCTAACTTTTTATGCTGCTTTAATAACAGATAATTCCAAAAGAGGTCCAGAACTCATTTGGACTATTTATTGTTGCAGGCATCAGGCCTGTCTACTATTCTTAGCCACCTTCCATTCTCTTTGGCTCCAACAGAATAGATTAGGTTGCACACTGGCAATTCAACAGCCAGATCTAAGCAACCTACAACATGCTCTCTGCAATTCTGCAACAAAGCTCTGCAACTGTGGGCCTTTGCCAGAGAGCCTCAGGGCTACTCCTAATAGGTAGTGGCCAAATAGTTAAGAAGGGTTTCAGCTGGTAGACTCTGCCAATCATGCTCCTACATGACTGGTTTTTTCCTACTCTTACCATATTCCTTAAAATTTCCTTTTAAGAAAAGGTAACCAGGGTTTAGACCACGTGAAAGCGTAGAAAATTGCACAATTCCCTGGTTTGTTCCACATCTCACTGGAACTTCCACAACAGGGATGCATTTTTTCACTGCAGTTGGTCCTTATTCACTACTTTCCTTCTAATTTCCTATACTCCATGGCAGCGTATGTTGAACAAGAGAACGCATGATACTCATATTGCCCTCATAAAGAGGCAAACATGGTATCCCCTTATATTGCGTCTTTTTCTCCAGCTACTATTTGAAATTATAGAAGGATCCAGACTTGCTGTCTTAAGACTAAGGATCTCCTCTGCACTCATTCACGTACGTCTCGAGACCTGGTTATTTCAGGGGCTAGATCTTTTCAAGAAGTCTAGTCCTATCCCTGTAAGTGAAGAACATAATACCAGTTTCCACGAAACTTTCTCTATAGTTCTTCCATATTTAACCAGACAGAGATTCTCCATCAATATTCTCAAGTAGGTCTTAATCCTTCTTGTTATTGCATCAATCTCTATACAACATCTGACTTTGAAAGATTTGTTTACTGTCCATATTAATGCTGCCCCAGCATACCATAAAACTCAATGGACAACCAATTTCTATGGTAAATTAGGAATTCTCCAGGACCAAGCAGGAAGTCAGTCCTCACATATGGGTGACGTCGGCGCCGACGGAGCCCTCGCGGAGCAATTTTCCCCAGCTTTCAAAGAAAGCCTTTGGGAATTGCAGCGCGCATGCGCGGTCCTCTTCCCGCCCAAGGGTGCCATCTTGCTCAGTCGTCTTTTTTCCGCGGAGCCCTACAGACGTTGCCTGTGAATCCCCGCAGAAAAGTTGATTTTTCTCTATTTTTCTCTGTTTTTTTCTTCGGTTCGAAGCCGGTTCTTTTCCCGCCCGGACTCGCGATGCCGGTTGCGAGTCCGTCCTTTATTTTTCGTTTTTTTGTCCTTCGTGACAGATTTCGCACTTTTTTCCTTTTTCCCTGGCTGCCCGGTCGTTCGACCTCGCAGGGGCCCTTTTTCCCCCGATGGCTGCCAGTGGTTTCAAAAAATGTGACCTCTGTAAGAAACTTATGTCTCTTACAGACACTCATGACTTCTGCCTCCGCTGCCTCGGCCCAGATCATGACCCCATGATCTGCGGGCCATGTGGCAAAATGTCCTCAAAAGCATTGAGGAGTCGGCAGCAGCACCAGCGGGAGCGTATCTTCTCTGACTCCGGCCGGGCTCGGACCTCGTCAGAGGCTTCGACGTCTCGGGACTCTGGTCCTGAGCATCGTTGGAGTTCCTCTGAAAGGGGGTCTCCTACCCGGGAGCATCATCGGAAGAAGAAACCCGCGAGGGCGGGATCGGTGGACGCTCCTGGTTCCTCGAGGGCCAGGTCGCATAGCCCCGATTCCCGTCCCGGGTCCTTGGAGACGGAGAGGCCGTCAAAACATCCTCGACTCGAGGTGGACTTGCCCGCTCACGTAAGTACTGTTGTCCTCGTGGACTCGCCTCCGAAGGACCCGACGTCGGGCCCGACACCGTCGGGGCCCGAGTCGGGGGCTGCTGGGTCTCCTGAGCTCGGACTCAGGTTGACGACCTTGGAGTGCAGTTTGTCTGCCTTCTTGGACCAGCAGCGGGCATTGATTGCTGGCCTCGCTGGTGCTTCTGCCCTGACCGCCGGGACGTCGACCTCCAAATCGACCCCGGAGACCGAGCCGATCCTCGAGTCCATGAGGGCTCGAGTCGATCCTCGGTCGAGGTCTCCTTCGGCCTCCCTTTGGGACCGAGGTCGTCGACGCCGACTCCCTCGGCGTCGGGGCGGATGGCATCAGTGCCCGCCCGACCGGAGCCGATCGACTCCTCCTCCGAGGAGTCGGCCTGGGAATCTGAGGACGAAGAGTCACCTGGTTCCTTTCGGACTCGGTGTGTCCCTTCGGACTCCCCCGAGTCTGAACCTCGGAGATGGTCCCCCCCCCGGAGGATACCCGGTTCTCGGACTTCGTGAGGGATATGGCCAAAGCCTTGGCCTTCTCTGCGGATCCCGAGGAGGAGCCTCGAGTCGAAGAACTCGATGCCCTCCAATATGACTCTGCCCCGAAGGAGGCCTTTATTGTACCGGTTCCTCCCATGCTGGAACGGCTTCTCTTCCGCATGTGGGAGAGCCCGGCGTCGTCGCCGGTGTTAAGCAAGTGGGTCGATTCCATTTATCGAGTCCGCAAGAGCCCTGGCTTCCAAAAGGCACAACTACCGCACCATTCCATGGTGGTGGAATCGGCCATGCATAGACTAAAGAGTCAAAAAATGCACTCCTCGGTGCCCCCTGGTAGGGAAGCCCGAAGCCTGGATGCCCTCGGTAGGAAGTGCTTCCAGGGCTCTATGCTTGCTTGTCGAGTCCAGACATACCAGCTCTACATGGGCATGTATCTCCGAGACCTGGCTAAGGAAATAGCCGGATTCTCTGCTGGTCTCTCCGACGAACCTTTGCAGAGGTTCCAGTCCTTGTCTACTGGTATTCGGGAGTGCTCCAAGTTTATCTCTCGAGCAGCCTATGATGGTTTTGAGGCTTCGGCTCGAGTAGCCGCGGCCAGCATCGGTGGATGCCGCCAGGCTTGGCTTCAGACGTCCGACCTCGAGCCCTGGGTACAGGACAAGTTGGTCGATGTCCCCTGCCGAGGTGATAACCTCTTTGGCAAGCCCATGGATGAGAAGGCTGCACAAATCGAGACGGAGACTCTCACCAGGACTCGTCTCTCAAGGAAGACCTCTGCCCCTTCTCAAAAGAAGAAGGCCTCGGGGAAAAAGCCCTTTTACCCGAGGAAAGGTGCTGCCTATAAATACTACCCTCAGTATCAGGCCTCACCAGCTCCCCCACAGGGAAAGCAGGCCAAGGGACGGGGTAATGGGTCCCGTAGGCAGCAAGCCCCCAAGCCTGCACCACCGGCCCCTGCTCAGCAGGGTGGGGGTTTTTGACTTTCTCAGCATAGCCTCTCCCCCTCAGCTGGTTTCTCTCAGCACAGGAGGCCGGCTGGTCCACTTTGCCCACAGGTGGTCCAACATCACCACAGATACCTGGGTGCTTCAGATAGTTCAAAAGGGCTATCTTCTTCATTTTCACCAGGTACCTCCCTCCTACTTTCCAGGGGAGCCTTCCAGACTCCCTCTGCACAGGGACTTACTCCTTCAGGAGTTAGCAAGTCTTGTTCAGGAATAAGCCGTGGAACCGGTGCCCCACCACCTGAAGGGTCAAGGGTTTTATTCCAGATACTTCCTGATTCCAAAAAGAACAGGAGGCCTCAGACCCATCCTAGACTTGCGAAACCTCAACAAGTTCCTTGCAAAGGAAAAGTTCAAAATGCTTACCCTTGGAATCCTGCTGCCCTACCTCCAGCAGGGAGACTGGCTATGCTCCTTAGATCTAAAGGATGCGTATACTCATATCCTTATTCATCCGGACCACAGACAATACCTCAGGTTTGTTGTGGGAGGAAACCATTACCAGTACAGAGTACTGCCTTTCGGCCTATCCTCCGCCCCCAGAGTGTTCACCAAATGCCTAGCAGTGGTGGCGGCCTATCTGAGACTTCAAGGTCTCTTTGTGTTCCCATACCTGGACGACTGGCTCATCAGGGCCCAGTCTGCCCAAGAAGCCACTCAGGCTACTCATCGCACTGTGACTCTGCTCCAGCACTTGGGTTTTGTCATAAACTTCGCAAAGTCCACTTTGCTCCCCTCTCAAGATCTAGAATTCATCGGCGCCAGGTTGGACACTCTTCAGGCGCGGGCCTTCCTGCCTCTGGATAGGGCCCAAAGGCTCATGGATCTCGCCAGCCGCTTTCACAGCAATTCCCTGGTCTCGGCCAGGCAATTTCTGAGACTGCTCGGCCATATGGCTTCCACGGTCCACATAACCCCCAATGCCCGCCTGAACATGCGACCTGCTCAATGGTGCCTTCGCACACAATGGCATCAGGCCACTGGGAGCCTAGCGGACTCCGTACAGATCTCCGACCAGCTGGTCTCATCTCTGCGATGGTGGCTTCATCTACCAAACCTAGTGCTGGGGGTGACTTTTCAGCCCTCTACACATTCTCGGGTCCTGACGACCGATGCTTCTCTCCACGGTTGGGGAGCACATTGCCAATGGACTTGTACTCAGGGTCTCTGGACTCCTTGGGAGTCCGCTCAGCAGATCAACTTCCTGGAGCTCAGAGCCATCCGCCTAGCGCTCAAAGCCTTCTCTCAACTGATTTCTCACCAGTCAGTACTTGTCCAGACAGACAATCAGGTTGCCATGTTCTACGTGAACAAACAAGGCGGAACCGGCTCCTTCCTTCTCTGTCAGGAAGCACAGAAGCTCTGCTCTTGGGCCGTCCATCGCAACATCGTCCTCAAAGCAGTCTATCTCCCAGGTCATGAAAACTACCTGGCAGACAAACTGAGCAGGATCCTCCAACCGCACGAGTGGAGATTGGATCCGCTTGTGGTTCAGCGGATCTTTCTCCGGTGGGGCCTCCCCACCATGGATCTGTTCGCCAGTCCTCTGAACCGGCAGCTTCCCAGATTCTGCTCTCGACAGCCGCATCCTCTCCGGGTAGCGGCGGATGCTTTTCTGATTCCATGGTCCACAGGCCTCTTGTATGCCTTTCCACCCATGCCTCTGGTGTCTCGGACGCTCTTCAAAGTTCTCAGAGACAAGGCGTCGGTGATCCTAGTGGCTCCCCGGTGGCCGAGACAACCTTGGTTCCCGCTTCTGATGCAGCTGGCAGTGGACACCCCTCTTCCTCTGGGGTTTCAGCCCGACCTCCTCTCGCAGGATCAGGGGACGCTCCTGCACCCCAACCTTCGGTCCCTTCATCTGATGGCCTGGCTGCTGAAAGGGTAGTCCTTGCTCCTCTCCAGCTACCTCCAGATGTGGAAGAGGTCGTCTTGGCCTCCAGGAGGCCTTCCACCCGGAAGTCCTACGCTCTTAAGTGGCGTCGGTTCTCCGTCTGGTGTACTCAGCAGTCGCAAGACCCCTTCTCCTGTTCAACATCAGTGGTCTTGCAGTACTTGCTTTCCCTTTCCAATCTTGGACTTAAGTCCAACTCGGTCAAGGTCCACCTCAGTGCTATTTCTGCGCATCACCTGCCGGTGGATGGTAGACCTCTTTCCAGCCACCCTCTGGTGGCTCGTTTTCTCAGGGGCCTCCTACTCCTTAAACCACCTTTGCGCCCGCCAGCCCCGAACTGGGATCTCAATGTGGTTTTACAGCGGATTACCTGTCCGCCTTTTGAGCCTATGGCTACCTGTCCTCTTCGTTTTCTTTCCTGGAAAGCCTTGTTCTTGGTGGCCCTCACTTCTGCTAGACGCGTTAGTGAGCTGCAGGCCCTGGTATCTGATCCTCCTTACACTAGGTTCTACAAGAACCGGGTAGTCCTACGGACTCACCCTAAGTTTCTTCCTAAAGTGGTTTCCCCTTTTCACATCAACCAGGAGGTGGTACTTCCGACCTACTTTCCCAGGCCACACTCCAGCCGAGCTGAAATGGTCCTGCATACCCTGGACTGTAGGAGGGCGCTGAACTTCTACCTTGACCGTACGCGGGAGCACCGAAGGGCTGTTCAGCTCTTCGTGTCTTATGACCCCAACAAGTTGGGGCTCCCTGTCTCCAAGCGTACTCTGTCCATCTGGATTGCGGACTGCATCGCTTGGGCTTACGAGGCTGCGGGCCTCGTGCTGGAAGGTAGAGTCACCGCTCATCGTGTTCGGGCGAAGGCTACGTCAGTGGCTTACCTCCGCTCTGTTCCGTTGGCAGACATCTGCCGGGCCGCTACTTGGTCTTCAAGTCAGACTTTTGCAGCCCATTACTGCCTGGAGAGGGAGTCCCGCAGGGACAGTGCTTTCGGACAGGCAGTCCTCCGTAACCTCTTTGAGGTATAGGCAACTCCTACCCTCCATCCCGGATGTTGGGCTACCAGTTGGAGACATATTCAGAGAAGATTCCTTCCTTCTGTGCTGCTGAGCTAGAGGGAGCTCATTTTTGTGCTTAGAGTCTCCGGTAGCCTTAAGCTTGGGAGTCCCATATGTGAGGACTGACTTCCTGCTTGGTCCTGGAGAAAGCGTAGTTACTCATCTGTAACAGGTGTTCTCCAGGAGCAGCAGGAATCAGTCCTCACAACCCTCCCTCCTCCCCTTGGAGTTGCAGTTATATGCTTTCGTTTTTGCTAATTTTTGCTGTCTTTTAGCTATGTCATCTGACTGAGCAAGATGGCACCCTTGGGCGGGAAGAGGACCGCGCATGCGCGCTGCAATTCCCAAAGGCTTTCTTTGAAAGCTGGGGAAAATTGCTCCGCGAGGGCTCCGTCGGCGCCGATGTCACCCATATGTGAGGACTGATTCCTGCTGCTCCTGGAGAACACCTGTTACAGGTTAGTAACTACGCTATACCTTCTTTTACCGTTACTTTTTAGGTTACGTCACATCTGAAGCTCTACATGTAAGGTCATCATCATAAGTGACATCACTTACGAAAGACTTTTACTGATCTTCAAGAAGTTGGAGGCTCAACGCCTAGTACAAATGTCTTTGTCTTTTATTGGAATAAAGGGGGTCTTAAAGACCTATTCCCTTTTTTCTGCAAAGGGTATTTCTGCCTTTTCATCTAAACCAGTCAGATTATCTCCACTCTTTCCTAGGACCTTATTCTGCTCCAAGGACAAGAAGTTCAATTTTTTGGACTTTACAGAAGCTTTAGCTATTTCTCAAAAGTCCAACCTCATTGAACTTCCCCAGTACTTCATCTGGGGTTAGTTCTGGCCATGAGGGCTTCTCATCTCTTCCTGTATTGCAAAATTTATTTTTTTCCCTCTACTTCACATTGAGGGAATTTCTTTGAGGATAATGTACTGGCTCTCAACCACAGACCCATATTACCCTCAACAAGTATTTTTGCAATATTTTTGAGTGAGATCCACATTAGAAAATTGGGACTCAATATTTTTCTAATATTTATGATTTACACAAGGACTCTCCTCTGGATACCTTGTTTAGTCAAGCTGTTCCACAGCACCTCTTTTTTCTTTTCTAGTTCAACTCCTACCCTCCATCCCTTGGAAGCCTGAGGTTTTGAGGGATAAGCATGGCCCATCTTTAGATTTGCGACATGCTGGGGCCTCCTCCAGGCATCTTAGCTTGGGAGTCCCCATATGTGAAGACTCATTCCTGCTTGTTCCTGGAGATAGCACAGTTACTTACCTGTAACAGGTGATCTCTGGGAACAGCAGGAATAAGTCTTCACAACCCACCCACCTCCCCTAGGAGGAGTTTTCTCTCTCTCTCTCTCTCTCTTCTCTCTAATTTGTCTACTTCCCTCCTTCGATCTCAGCTACAAACCCAACTGATGAGAGGGAAGTAAATGGGCGGGAAGGCAGCGCGCATGCGCATGGGATGCTCCCAAAAGCTTTCTTTTTGGACGCCGAGGAGCATTCCCGCGCAGGCTCCGTCGGTACCGACATACCCATATGTGAAGACTTATTGCTGCTGTTCCCAGAGATCACCTGTTACAGGTAAGTAACTGTGCTTTCTCTAACAATGCCTTGATGGTAGCATACATAAACCAGCAAAGCGGCACGGGCAGTGTCCTGCTGGAAGGGGAGATTGCTCTGCTTCTGGAGTATGTAGAGGAGAATGTGCTTGCCCTGTCGGTGGCCCATGTGGCTGGGGAGGAGAATGCGACAGCAGACTCAGCCGTGTATGAGTAGATCCAGGGGAGGGCGCTCAACGTGGCAGTGTTCGCACAGTTGGTAGAAAGATGGGGGTAGCCGATCATGGATCTCATGGCGACCTTGGAGTCCGCAAAGGCAGGCTAGTTCCACAGCCGAAAAAGAAAACCGATGTCAGAAGGTCTGGATGCATTGGTTCAGAGCTGGCCCAGAGACAGGTTGCTCTATGTGTTTCCACCATGGGCGCTGATTGGCCGAGTGGTGCAGCGAATCGAGGCACACCAGGGCTTAGTCATACTGATTGCCCCGGATTGGCCTTACAGGCCCTGGTATGCCAATCTAGTCTAGTTGGCGGTGGACTGGCTGTGGTGGCTGGGCCTATCAGAATGCCTCTGGTGGATTGATTCAAGCTTACGGCCTAGCTCTTGAGAGGGCATGGTTAAGGAAGCGAGGATATTTGGCACCGGTAATCATGGCCCTGTTGAGGACTGCAGGCACTCCATGATCTTATCCTATATTTAGGTGTGCAGAGTCTTGACTGTCTGCCTTTGGCAGTTTCAGTACTGGTGAGTTTGTCATTTCTACAGGCAGGGTTGGAGAAGGGACTGGCCTTGTAGCTCATTGCAGGTGCAAGTAAGGGCCTTAACTTGTTACTGGGGAAGAGTGAAAAGTGTGTTGCTGGCGGCTCATCCAGATGTGGTCCATTTTCTGAGAGCAATCAGATAGCTGAGGCCTCCAATGCAGTCAGTAGTGCCATCGTGGGACCTCAATCTGGTATTGTCGGCATTGACCAGGGTGCCCTTTGAGCCCCTTTTGGCATGCTCTTTGAAGGATGTGACATTGAAGATGGTGTTTCTGGTGACCATTTGCCCGGTCAGGAGGATCTCGGAGCTTCAGGTCCTATTGTGTCGCAAGTTTTTCCTCTCCATTTCGAAGGAGAGGGTGGTTCTATGTCCAGTTCCCCCCTCCTTGCTAAAGATGATGTTGGCGTTTCATGTAAATTGGTCGATCACCCTGCCTGTCTTCTCTGGGGTGTACAGGGCCCTTCACAGATATTTAAGGACCACATAGGCTTTTTAGAAGTCATAGAAACATGACAGAAAAAGACCACATGGCCTATGTAGTCTGCCCTTCCATATCCGCTACTAGAATAGTCTCCTCTTTTCCCTTAGAGATCCTCTGTGTTTGTGCCATGCTTTTTTGAATTCAGATACTGTCCTCATCTCTACTACCTCTACTGGGAGACTATTCCACACATCTACCACTCTTTCTGTAAAGAAATATTTCCGCATATTACTCCAGAGTCTATCCCCTTTCACCCTCATCCTGTGTCCCCTCGTAGAAGAGCTTGCTTTTAATCGAAAGAGGCTCTCCTCCTGTGCATTTATGCTATGGAGATATTTAAACTTCTCTATATCTTTTCTATCCCGCCTTTCCTCTAAAGTATACGTATTAAGATCCTTAAGTCTGTCCTCATGCTTTATAACAAAGACCACTAACCATTTTAGTATCCACCATCTGCACTGACCCCAACCTATTTATATCCGTTTGAAACTGTGGCCTCCAGAACTGCACACAATACTCCAAATGAGATCATACCAAAGACCTATACAGGGGCACTATCACTTCCTTTTTTCTGCTAGCCATTCTTCTCTCTATGCACCTAAGCATCCTTGTAGCTTTCACTGTTGCCTTTTCTATCTGTTTAGCTACTTTAAGATCATCAAACACAATCACGCCGAGGTCTCGCTCTTCTTTTGTGGACAGAAGTACTCCCCTCCCCACACACATTGTACCACTCCTTTGGATTTTTGCAGCCCAAATGCATAACCCTGCATTCTTTAGCATTAAATCTCAGCTGCTAAATTCTAGATCATTCTTCAAGCTTAGCTAGATCCCTCCTCATGTTAACTACTCCTTCCTGGGTGTCTACTCTGTTGCAGATTTTGGTATCATCCGCAAAGAGGCAAACCATACTTGACAGCCTTTCCGCAATATCATTAACAAAAATGTTAAAAAGAATCGGACCAAGGACATATCCGTGTGGCACACCACTGGTAACCTCCCTCTCCTCAGAGTAAGCTCTGTTTACCTGTACCCTTTGTCGCCTCCCCCTCAACCAATTTCTAACCCAATCTGTAACTTTAAGGTCCATTCCTAGGGTGCGCTCAGTTTGTTGATAAGTCGTCTGTGCTGAATGGTATCAAAGGCTTTACTGAAATCCAGGTACACCACATCTGGAGCTCTCCCTCAGTCCAGCTTTCTGGTCACCCAGTCAAAGAAATCAATCTGATTTGTCTGACAAGACCTGTCTCTGGTGAATCCATGCTGCCTCTGATCCTGTAATCCATTGGACTCCGTAGACCTCACTATTTTCTCTTTGAGCAGCATTTTCAATAATTTATTCACCAGAGGTTAGACTAACCGGCCTGTGGTTTTCAACCACATCCTTACTTCCGCTTTTGGGTAAAGGGACCACATGTGCCTCTCTCCAGTCCTCTGGCACCACTCCCGACTCCAAAGAGGCATTGAAAAGGTCAGTCATCGGAGCCAATAGAACATCCCCAAGTTCCTTCAGTATTCTTGGATGTATCTCATCCAGTCCCATCGCTTTGTCTATTTTTAGTTTAGCTAGTTCCTCCCGAGCATAGTCTTCTGAAAATCGCTTGAGATCCCCGTTGCTTCTGCTCCTATTTTTGTGAAAACAGAACAGAAATATTTGTTAAACAATTCCTCTTTATCCTTATCAGCTTCTACATATTCCTCCCCTTCATCCTTGAGTCTGACAATACCACTTTTGACCTTCCTCTTCTCATTAACATACATGAAAAATGTTTTATCCCCCCATTTTAATTGCATTGGCAATTTCCTCTTCTTTTAGTATCTTTGCTTTCCTGACTACTTTGCTAACTTCCCTTTCCAAATATAGATGCCTGTCTTCCACTCTCTGTGATCTCTTGTATTTTATGAAGGCCTCCCTCTTCTTCTTCACCTTTTCAGCTACTTCTTTTGAGAACCATAGCGGCCTCCTTTGCCTTTTTTCTTTATTTACCTTTCTAACAAAAAGTTGGCTGCCCTTAAAATATCCCCTTTGAGTTTTGCCCATTGTTTTTCTACATCCCCAGCTGTTCCCATCCCATTAACGACTCTGTGAGGTATTGGCTCATCTTGGCAAAGTTAGTTTTCCTAAAATCTAAGATCCTCACTTTTAAATGGATTTATCAGCCCCAGTTCTAATACTGAACCACACCATCTGGTGATCACTGGATGCATACCACTTGTTCGCCCTGTTTGGAGGGCCACGTAAAGGGGAAGTTGCCTCCAAGTCCTACATTTCCAGATGGGTAAGGGATGCTATTTCTTCAGCCTATTTATTGCGGAAAGGAATGGTGCCTGTGCGGTTGAGGGCTCACTTGATTAGAGTCCAAGCTGCGTCCTGAGCTGAGGCGAGCTTGATTCCGCCAGGGGATATCTGTAGAGTGACTTGGTCATCCTTACATACCTTTGTAAAGCATTATCGATTAGACATGCAGGCGGTGCGGGGCTGCAAGTTTTGGAGCGGCAGTGATTCAGACCGGGCTGACAGGTCCCTCCCAAGGTTAGTACTGCAATGGTACATACCACAAGTTGAGACTGGACTAGAGGGACAATAAGGAAGGTGAAATTAGGTCTTAACTGCTAATTGACTTTCCTTGAGTACCTCCAGTCCAGACCCAGACCCTTCCTATGGTTATCGTCTGCTGTCAAAGGTGATTCTGGGCCTGGAGAAGTACATCATGTAGTATGGTTCTGGGAGGTGGGGGGGGGGGCAGTGGTTGGAGGGATGCGTTCCATCAAGATCTGCCTCTTTTATTTTGTGACAATAGGTGACATTGAAGAAAGAAAAATTGCGATATCTACTAATGTGGATAGTGTTTTTTTGATGAAGAGTTGTGTTGGCGCCTGGAGGGAGCATGGCCGAGTCTCTCTCTCTACCATGGAAGAGCTATAGCATCGTAGGTAAGTGCCTGGTTTTGGTTGGAGATATGTTACCTTCTGCCTGAAATTGTTTGGGTATTGTAGTTCATTAGTTCTGTTAATTATGTGCTATTCTTATTTGTTTCTCCGGGAACAAGCAGGAAGTCAGTTCTCACATATGGATGACATCTGTGCCGACGGAGCCTGTGTGAATCCACTCCCCAGCTTTCAAAGAAAGCCTTTGGGAGTAACACCATGCTTGCGTGGTCAGCTTCCCTTCCAAAGGTGCCATCTTACCTCATGTTCTTTTCTCCAGGAACAAGCAGGAAGTCAGTCTTTGCATATGGGTGATGTCGACGGAGCCCCCATGCGGAGCAAATCCCCAGCTTTCGAAGAAAGCCTTTGGGACTGCGTCACGCATGTGCGGTCCCCTTCTCTCCCAAGGGTGCCATCTTGCTCAGTCTCCTTTTTTTCTGCGGAGCCCAACGGATGTCGTCCTAATTCCCCTGTGGAAAAAGTAGATAAAATTAGAAAATTAATTTTCTGCTCTGTCGGTTCAACGCTGGTTCCCCTTCCCACCTCGGCTCGGTACACTGGTATCGAGTCCTGTCCAATTTTTTGTTTTTTTCTTTTTAGCTGGCAGCCCGGTCCTTTGACCTTGCAGGGGCCCTTTTTCCCCTGATGGCTGCCAGCAGCTTTAAGAAGTGTGATCGGTGCACGAAACTGATGTCTCTCACCGACACACGACTGCTGTCTCCGCTGCCATGAGCCCGACCACGACCCCATGGTCTGTGGCCCGTGCAAGAAGATGTCTTCCAAGGCATTGAGGAGCAGGCAGCAGCAACATGACAGGATTTTTCCCGAGTCTGCACCCACCCGGGCCCGGACCTCGTCAGTGGCCTCGACCTCTCAGGAGCTCTCTGATCCCGAGCAGCATCGGGTATCCTCTGAAAGGGGGGTCTCCTTCGCGGGAACACCGGAGGAAGAAAAAATCCGTGAGGACGGTGTCATCTGAGAGCTCCGAGCAGCCTGGTCCCTCACGGGCTCGGTCACGGAGCCTGGCGCACCGCACCGGATCCTCTGAGTCGGGGAGACTTGCCAAACTCCCTCGAAAGGAACCAGAGACGTCGAGGAAGGTAAGCCCTGTCCTAATTGTGGACTGTCCTCCAGGAGAGTCAGCGTCAGGCCCGATGGCATCGGGACCCGACCCCGGGGCTGCAGAGCCTCCTGAGCTCGGTCTCAAGTTGGCAGCCTTGGAGCGCAGCATGTCTGCCTTCATGGACCAGCAGCAGGCGCTGATCGCCAATCTCACAAGTCCGTCTGCCCAGACCACCGGGACTTTGACGTCCAAGTTGACCCCAGAGGCCGAGCCGATCCTCGATACGCTAAGAACTCGAGTCGATCCTTGGCTGAGGTCCCCCTCGACTTCCTGTTTGGGACCGAGGTCGTCGACGCCGATTCCCTCGGTGTCAGGGCGGTCGAGACCGAAGCCTCGAGGCCGGAGCCGCTCGACACCACCTCGGAGGGGTCCAGTTGGGAGACGGATGACGAGGAGTCTACGGACACCCACCGTACCAAGTACGTCCCGTCAGACTCCCTGGGTTCTGAACCTCGGAGAAGGTCACCCCCGGAGGACACACAGTTCCTGGACTTCGTTTGGGATATGGCAAAGGCTTTGTCTTTCCCGGCAGAGGCTGAGGAGAAGCCTCGAGCTGAGGAGCTCGAGGTCCTCCAGTATGACTTTCCTCCGAAGGAAGTCCTTACTGTACCAGTGCCCCCAATTCTGGAACGGCTGATGCTCTGCATGTGGGAGACACCGGCCTCGATGCCGGTGCTCAGCAGACGAATTGATTCTATCTATCGAGTTCGCAAGAGCCATGGATTTCAAAAAGCACAACTGCCACACAAATCCGGTTGTGGAATCGGCCATGCGCCGGCTCAAGAGCCTGAAGACGCAGTCCTTCGTGCCTCCTTGCCGGGAGGCCCGCAACATGGATGCTCTCGGCAGAAAGTGCTACCAGGGTTCGATGCTGTCATGCCAAATCCAGATGTACTAGCTTTACATGAGCATGTACCTGCGAGACCTGGCAAAGGAGATTGCCGATTTCTCAGCTGGTCTCTCCGAGGGACCTTTGCAGCGCTTCCAAGTTTTGTTCACCGGGATCTGAGAGTGCTCGAAGTTTGACTCGATCAGCCTATGGTGGCTTTGAGGCTTTGGCCCAGGTAGCTGCGGCCGGCATCGGTGCCCGACGCCAGGCATGGCTACAGTCAGACCTGGAGCCATGGGTTCAGGACAAGTTGGTCGATGTCCCTTGCCGGGGTGAAAACCTCTTTGGCAAGCCCATGACTGAGAAGGCTGCCGAAATCGAGTCCGAGTACCTGACCAGGACAAGACTCAAGAAGAAGACATCTGCCCCTTCTAAGAAGAAGGGCTCAGGTAAGAAGCCATTTTTCCCGAGGAAAGGATCAGCTTACCGAAACTACCCCACGTATCAGGCCTCCCCAGCTCCCCAGCAGGGGCTTCAGGCCGAGGGATGGGGTCAAGGCTTGTATAAGCAAAAGGCCCCCAGGCACCGGCTCCAGCCCAGCTTGGAGGGGGCTTTTGACTCCCAGAGCATAGTCCATCTCTCAAAGGACGCAAGGCCCTGCACAGGAGGAAGGCTGACCCTGTATGCCCACAGGTGGCCAGCCATCACAACAGACACCTGGGTTCTCCAGATAGTCCAAATGGGCTATCGGTTACATCTCACCCAGGCGCTTCCCTCTTACTTTGCAGGGGAGCCTCTCAGACCCCCTCTTCACAGGGACCTCCTCATGAAGGAGTTAGCAGGTCTTCTCGAGGATCAGGCGGTAGAACCGGTGCCCCAACACCTGCAGGACACAGGCTTCTACTCCAGGTACTTTCTGATACCAAAGAAAACTGGAGGCCTAAGACCTATCCTCGACCTGCGAAACTTAAACAAGTTCCTGGTGAGGGAAAAGTTCAAGATGCTTTCCCTTGGAATATTGCTGCCTTACCTCCGCCAGGACAACTGGCTATGCTCCTCAAAGATGCGTATACGCACATCTTGATTCATCCAGACCACAGACAATATCTAAGATTTATAGTGGGAGAAAACCATTTTTAGTACAAAGTACTTCCATTTGGCCTAGCCTCGGCACCCAGGGTATTCACAAAGTGCCTTGCGGTGGTGGCGACCTTCCTAATAACTCAAGAGGTATTTGTCTTCCCCTACTCAGACAACTGGCTCATCAGTCAGCTCTAGAAGCCCAACAGGCCATGTCCCGCACTATCCAGTTACTCCAGCACTTGGGCTTTGTGGTCAACTACACAAAGTCTACTCTGGTTCCCACTCAGGGACTTGAGTTTATAGGGGCAAGGTTAGACACCATTCAGGCAAGGGCTTATCTACCAGAAGACAGGGCACAAAGACTTGTGCCCTAGTACAGCAAGTGAGTCGCAGATCCCGAATTTCACCAAGACACTTTCTGCGCCTCCTTGGTCACATGGCCTCCACAGTGCATGTGACACCCAATGCTTGATTCCACATGAGAACAGCTCAGTGGTGCCTCAGGGACCAGTGGACACAAGCCACAAGCAGACTCGGAGACAACATAAAGGTGTCCCTGCGCCTGGTAAAGTCATTGAAATGGTGGCTTCAGCCTCACAACCTTCTGGAGGGAGTGCCTTTTCAGCCTCCCATGCACTTGAGGGTGCTGACTACGGATGCATCCCTGCTGGGATGGGGTGCTTATTGCCAGCAGATCTGCACTCAGGATGTGTTGTCTCCATGGGAGAGCACACAACAAATCAATCTCCTAGAGCTTCGAGCGATCAGCCTAGCTCTTCGGACATTCTGCCAAACCCTGGCTCATCAGACTGTCTTGATCCAGACAGACAACCAAGTAGCAATGTTCTATGTGAACAAGCAGGGGGCACAGGCTCTCTCATCCTATGTCAGGAAACCCTGGACCTATGCTCCTTTGCAGTCAGCCAGGGTATGTACCTCAAAGCGTTTTACTTGCCAATTCAGGAGAACTTCTTAGCCGACAAGCTAAGCAGAATTCTCTAGCCGCACGAGTGGTAACTGAATCCCAACATAGCCCAGCTGCTCTTCCAGTGCTGGGGCGACCATCCATGGATTAGTTTGCGAGCCCACTAAATCACCAGTTGCCCCGCTTCTGTTCTAGACAGCCACACCCACACAGGGTGGCTGCAGATGCTTTTCTAATATCATGGTCTGTGGGCCTCCTATATGCGTTTCCTCCCACGCTCCTGGTAGCTCAGACCTTATTCAAGATCCTTTAAGACAAAGCCTCGGTCATCCTGGTGGCGCCCAGGTGGCCAAGACAGCCATGGTTCCCGCTGCTTCCGCAGCTGGCGGAGGAGGCTCGAATTCCTCTGGGGTTACAACCCAACTTCTGTCGCAGGAGAGAGGCTCTCTTCTGCATCCCAACCTCAGGTCCCTCAACCTGATGGCATGGCTGCTGAGAGGGTAGTTCTTGCACCACTTCTCCTCCCTAAAAAGATAGAGGATTTGCTGCTTGCCTTTAGGAGGCAATCGACTAGGAAAACCTAAGCATTTAAGTGGCGTAGATTTGAGGTGTGATCTGGTGTGCTCAACAGAGTGAGAACCCATTCTCCTGCCAGGTGGCTGTGGTGTTGCAATACCTGCTTCACATTAGGCCTCAAGTCAAACTCGGTCTGAGTTCACCTTAGTGCTTTAACAGCACAGCACTCTCCAGTGGAAGAGCAACCTCTCTCTCTTGCTGTCCAGGTTCCTGAGAGGTTTGCTTCTGCTGAAAAGCCCCCGGTCCTCCCTCCGGCGACCGAATGGGATTTGAATGTGGTCTTAGAGCGGCTTACTCACCCACCCTTTGAGCCGATGGCTACCTGCCATCTGCACTTTCTTTCTTGGAAAGTGCTTTTCTTGGTGGCACTCACATTGGCCAGACGAGTGAGTGAGCTGCAAGCGCTGGTGTCCGATAGACCGTACACACGGTTCTATAGGAACAGGGTGGTGCTTCGCGCATACCCCAAGTTCCTTCCAAAAGTGATCTTCTCTTTCCACCTCAACCAGGAGGTGGTGCTTCCGACCTTTCCCAGGCCCCATGCCAGCCAGGCAGAAGCAGTTCTGCATACCCTGGACTGTAAGAGGGCGTTGGCCTTCTACATGGAGCGTACGTGGGGACATCGAAGATCTCCTTAGCTCCTCATCTCTTATGGCCCCAGTAAGCTGGAGATGCTGGTCTCCAAGCATACGTTGTCCACCTGGGTAGTAGATTGCATTGCCTGAGCATACAGGGCAGCCGATCTCCTGTTGCAGGATCGAGTCACGGCCCACTGGGTCAGGGCTAAGGCCGCATCAGTGGCTCACCTCCGCTCTGTTCCACTGGCAGACATCTGCCTGGCCGCAACCTGGTCTTGAAGCCAGACTTTTGCAGTCCATTACTGTCTGGATAGGGAGTCCCAACGCGAGAGTGCTTTCAGCCAAGCAGTACTCTGTAATCTGTTTGAGGTTTAGGCAACTCCTACCCTACGAACCTTTGGTGTCAGGCTACTGGAGTGTTATGTTCTCGGTTGAACTCCTGTCATGGTTCTGCGGCTCTTCTAGAGGGAGCCTATTTTTCAGTTATGGGTTCTCGGTAGCCTATAGCTAGGGAGTCCCATATCTGAGGACTGACTTCCTGCTTGTTCCTGGGGAAAACGTAGTTACTCACCTGTAACAGGTGTTCTCCAGGGACAGCAGGAATGAGTCCTCATGACCCTCCCTCCTCCCCTGGAGTTGCAGTCCTTTCACAGGTCTGCAAACATTTTTTTTTCGAGAGCTGTTTTGGTTATTCCACGTAATCTTTGTTTTTTGGTGCGCTGAATCCGAAAATGACCTCCACTTTGTCATAGGACATCACGTTTCCTGACAATTTAGGTAACTATGTTAAATAAGGCAATACCTCAAAATAAATGGAAATAGACTTATAAAATTAAAGTTTTATTACAATATTTTCATGAAAATCCTTTTTTGAACTGAAATGAGCTCACCTACACACACTAAACTTGATGCTTCTTCCTTGTGAGGCTCCTCTTGGTGCATTTACGCTTGTGAGTAGCATCTGGAATGTCTCTCTGAAGCATCCAACAGTAGTCTGCCATCATTGTAATGCTCCATTTTCCCTGGTATCTCATTTCCATCTCTTTAATGTTTTGGTGGAATCGTTCACCTTGTTCCTCACTCACAGCTCCCAAATTTTCAGGAAAGTAGTCAAGATGGGACTGGAGGAAATGCACTTTCAAACTCATCAGGCAACCTAAAGCTTGAAATGCTTTCAGCATTTGTCCGACGATCTTTTTCTAGTGAGGATCTTTGTTATTGCCTAAAAATTTCTGTACGACTTCTTTAAATGCAATCCACCCTTCTTTTTGAGGATCCGCCATGGTATTGACAAACTCTTGATCAACTATAAGCCTTCTAATGTCTGGTCTGACGAACACACCTTCCTTCAATTTTGCCTCCGACAGGCCTGGAAACTTGGTGACCAAGTATTTGAAGCATTCTCCATCTCATGGAAGTGATTTTACGAATTGCTTCATCAATCCCAATTTTATGTGGAGAGGTGGTAGAAGAACTTTATGGGAAGATACCAAAGTTTCTCGGAGGACATTTTTTTCACCGACTGTTAGCACCCTCGGCTGCCAACTCTTCTTGGTCCAGTGATTTTGTCGGTCTCGACTGTCCCATAGATACAGAAAACAAGGATATTTGGTATACCCAGCTTGTTGCCCGAGCAGCATGCACAAGGCCTTCAAGTCCCCACACACTTGCCAACCATGGTCTTCATATTTAAGTTTACGAAGAACCAATTCCAAGTTCTCGTAGGTTTCCTTCAAGTGTACGGAATGACCTACAGGTATGGAAGCATAAAAACCGTTGTGGAGTAAAACTGCTTTGAGACTTCTTTTTGAAGAATCTATAAAAAGACGCCATTGCTCTGAATCATATTGGATTTTAAATTGACCCATCAGACCTTTAACATCGATGCAATAAACCAACTTGTCTTCCTGGGCGAAGTAAGTAACGAACTCCTTTTCACGATGTCTGAACCATGAAGATGACACTCCTGGCAACAATAAATTCCTGCTTTTCAGCCTTGATCCGAGTAACTCAGCAGCATCTTTGGGAAGATTCAAGTCTCTTACCAAATCATTCATCTCCTCCTGAGAAAACAATTTTGGTCTTGTATCATCTTCAAAGTCAGAACTTGATTCGTCATCTGGTTCAGGTATGACTTCACCTTCATCGGAGCTAGGTATCTCTTTCAAGGTAGCAGGGGGCTTGGGTACTGGTATATCTGAGCCATAGGGGATGGGACGAATTGCCGAGTGAAGATTGGGGTATGAAATGGAATGCTTCCATTTGGAATTAAACCCTTTCACATCGCATGAACAAAAGTAACAGTCGTCACTATGGTTCTTTTGCTCTCGCCATACTATAGGAATCCCATAACGGAAAGATTTTTTCTTACCCTTGAACCAGTTTCGGAGGTCCTCAACACACCGTTTGCACACTTTATGAGGCGCAATTTATCTTGATCTCCACTTTATCTTGATCTCCAATTTTTAGTCCAAAGTATGCAAAGTATACTTTTTTCACAAAGTCTGTAATATTCTGCTGTTGCTTCAACACTGTATATTCACCACAGATGAAACAGAAACTGTCTAGCGAATTAATACACTTTTGTGGAGCCATAACATAACGGTTGAAGAATGACGAACTAACACGAATTGCGATGAAAAAGTGTGAACAGCCTAGAACCAAGAACCTGATGATGATTCATGCACAAGTGTGGCATGCAGGAGAGAGCAGCTCTGTGTCTGTACACGAGACGTCACAGTGCTGGCCACGCCCCCCTGCACTGACCGGAGATGCTGCTATCTGCCCTGTGTCTCCCTCCCACTGGATTCTTCAGGAAAGATTAACCCCTTCTACCATTAGAAGCACGGACTTAAAACTTGCTTAGCTTATGTATATATTGCTGACCATCAGATTTACAGTGCTATATTTCTTTTTACATATCTCGGACAACCCCTTTAAGGTTTTTTTGGCATTTTATATCTTAAATGCACTTATGTGAATTAATTAATTTAATAGTAATTTGAAAAAATTTGATAAATTTGAAGACAATTTTGCATGTTGTGGCAAATCATGACGTCTAGGAGTTTTTTCAATATTTTATTTGTTTTCAGTACACCAAAATACATGGAAATTAGATGAAAATAATCAAACAGCTTTTTAGTCGCAGACTGCCGTCTTTTTAGCTATCCTTGTCGTAAAACAACTCTGTACGGTCTATTCTTTGAATGATCAATTTCACACTGCAATACTCATTCGCTCAAAATACAACTAAAGAGTCCAGATATACTTGCAGTGATTTCAGTGGTCAGACTTACTTCCGTCTCGATCAACTAATCCCTTAAAACATTATTAGGGAAGTTCTCAGATGCTATGGCACTAATTCAGACGTTAAATAAGTCTAATGTAAGTGCCCATTTGCATCAGTGACCATTCCCTTCTTGTGATATAAATTGTGTTATAAAGTTATCTTTCACGATACTTCAAACTGGTGTCGGAGATATGTTTAACTTATTTACTGAAAAACATCTTATAATGTGAATTGTATTAAAAGGTTGTCTCTCATGATACTTCAACTGATAACGGAGATATTCTTAACTTATTTCCAACGCCGTCCTTCGGTACCTCATCCGCGTTTCACTTTATACACGTTTCATAAGGGACTTTTTATAACATAAGGATCTATAAAAGAATACAAATACCCACTGAAATAACTTTAAACGTCATCTCCTCTAATACATATCGCAGCATCGTTTTGTGAGTTGGTGGGTGATTCGGTGTACATTTGTATTAGCTGCGATATGTATTAGAGGAGATGACGTTTAAAGTTATTTCAGTCTTATTTAACATCTGAATTAGTACCATAGAGTCTGAGACCTTCCCTAATAATGTTTTAAGGGATTAGTTGATCGAGACGGAAGTAAGTCTGACCACTGAAATCACTGCAAGTGTATCTGGACTCTTTAGTTGTATTTTGAGCGAATGAGTATTACAGTGTGAGTCTTTTTAGCTATGTCATTTGAAGGCGACTTTTCATTTCACTATGGGGCACTTGATACAGGGCTGCTGACGCCCGAAACATGCATGTTGTGCTTTTTGAACCAATTTGAAGTTTCTGCGCCTTGCTTTACAGATAAGTGTGTCTACACTATTCTCACTATTAGGCTTGTTTGCTTGTTTGAAAAAAACGGGCCCTTCTGGCGTCGAGGCGGGAGTTTTTTCCCCTCCCCCCTCCTGCCAGTCAGGTCCCGACAAAAAACATCTTGTTTCACAAGCTGATTTCAAGTATTGGGGGTATCCTTGTGGCTTTCCCAATGACTTTCAGTTTTTTATGTCATTTGACTGAGCAAGATGGCAGCCTTGGGCGGGAAGGGGACCACACGTGTGATGCAGTCCCAAAGGCTTTCTTCAAAAGCTGGGGATTTGCTCCGCATGGGGGCTCCGTCGACATCACCCATATGTGAGGACTGATTCCTGCTGTCCCTGGAGAGCACCTGTTATAAGTGAATAACTACGCTTTATCTACGGAGCCCTGCAGACATCCTATCTGTGCACCCCGGATTAGGTTGATTTTTTTTCCACTGTTCAGTAATTTCTTCTAATTTTTTTGCCGGGATCTGTTCATTCACCTTTCCGCCATCCGAATCCACCTTCTCTGTGTTGTGCTTTTCGTTCGGGTAACTATATTGTTCCCTTTATTTTTTAGCCCGTGGGATTTTTGCTCGCAGCCTAACTGGTCGAGACTTTGGAGTTTAATCTCGCAGGGTAATTTTTCTCGCTGTGTCTTCAACCAGCAGATTTAAGCTGTTTGGAAGTGCAATTGCACTATATCCTGTATGGACTGCCACAATACGTATATCAAGTGCTTCGGGGTGGACCACGATGTGTCTTTCTGCCCGCTCTGCCTTTTGATGTCGGCTAATACCCAGAAGGAACTTGAAAGGCGGCAGGGGGAGCTGTTTGTTCAGTCTGCCTCTGGATCAGCATTGGGGTGGAATCCCTGCCTTCAACACCAGCATCAGGCAACTCGTCATTGCACACCCCAGCTTGGTCAGGGCCCTGAGGTTATCGGGCGTCAGAGTCGTAGTTGGAGGACGTTCCCCGTGCATCGGGGGCTTCATCGATGCCGAAGTCAAGATCCAACCCTGGTCCAATGTGTAAGTCCTCTGGTGCCCAGGTGCAGAGCTTTCTACCCGACACCGGTGATGACAGATGTGAGTGCCCCTCAAAGCAGCGCCAGCAGGAGGAGTCTTCCATGGAGTTGGGGGATAGAGTTGGGTCACTTGATGCGATCACCATCAGGGATTCCCCTACCAGGGACCCGACACCGGCCTCAACATCCTTGAGGCAAGTGCATGCCACTGTGAAGCTGTCTGGTATCAAGGCCTGGATGGTGGCCCTGGAACGCAGCTTTGCTGCTTTCCTTGAGGCAGAGCAGGGGCCAGACTCCCAGTAACTCCGTGTTATCGTCGCCAGCCATGGGGCTGTCCTCAACGAGGACCTCCCTGGAGTATGCTCCACCCATCCTCGAGGGGTTGGCTCGATCTGTGCCGACTCCATTGGTGACTACTTCGAGGCCTGATGCAGCATCAGGCACAGTAGTGCAGGATCTCAGATGCTGGGCGTTATTGACGCCTAGTCGGTCCGACGACCACGGGGAGTTTGCTGATTCCTCCAACTCCAAGTCGGCATGGGAAACAGATGAAGAATCTCCTGACACCATCCTCCACCGGGACATTCCCTCTGACCCGTCCTTGCCACACCATCAGCGGAGGTCACCTCTTGAGGAACTAGCCTTCCTGGAGTTTGTGAGGGAGATGTACCTGACCCTCGACTTTGTGACAGTGTCGGAGCATGAGCTGCGTACCGACAATCTCAAGATCCTCCAATATAAGGCTCCTTGAGCGGCACTGACAGTGCCCATGTCAGCCATCCTGGAGTGGCTGCTGTTCAGGATGTGGGGGACCCGTGCCAATTGTGAACCATCGAATCTATTGGTAGTATCGAGTCGGCCAGAGCTCCGGCTTCCAGAAGACACAACTGCCACATAACTCCACAGTGGTGGCATCAGCCATGCATCTCATTAAAAGCAAAAAAACGCACTCCTCGGTGCCCCCCGGCAGGGAGACCTGTACCATGGATGCTTTTGGCAGGAAGTGTCTCCAGGGCACCGTGCTCACAGCTCAGATCCAGGCATACCAGCTATACATGGGCGTGTACCTGAGAGACCTGGCGAAAGAGCTCACCAGATTCTCGGGTGGTTTATCAGGCACTTCTCTTGAGCGCTTCAGGACCCTGGTATCATTGGTTAAGGAATTCTCCAAGTTTCAAACTCGGGCAGCTTTTGACAGCTTTCAGTCGATGGCTCAAGAACCCGCTGCCTCGCCTGCCTGCAGTCCTCCTACTTGGAGCAGTGGGTTCAGAACAAGTTGTCCAACATCCCTTGCTGGGGAGAGAACCACTTTGGCAAGCCCATGACAGAGAAGGCCGACAAGCTGGAGAAGAGTGGCCTAGTGGTTGAGGCAAGGTACTTCAGGCCGGAAGGTTGGAGGTTCAAATCCCACTAGAGGACAGCAACCTTGGGCCGGAAGGACTGGGGTTTTTAGTCCCACAGGTGCTCCTTGTGGTCTTGGGCAAGCCACTTAACCCTCCATAGCCCATGTTCCCTGTAAAATAGTTATCTCCAAGTTATAATGCCCTGTTCAATGTAATTTCAGTTTGTTCAATGTAAACCGCACTGATGCAGAATAGCGCAGTATATAAGAATATAAATAAATAAATAAATAAACCAGGCTGTACAAGAAAGTATCTGAACCTTCCCGCAGGAAGACTTCAAGGAAAAAGCTCTTCTACCCAAAGGCCAAGAAGGCTTACTGGAACTATCCCCAAGTTTCAGGCCTAGCACACTCTCTCCCTCCCCCCAGAGGCAGCAGGCCAAGGGCCAAAGGCATGGCCCCCAAAACCCAAACAGTGCCACAGCCTCAGCCTCGGAGGAGCTTTTGACTCCTTGGGCATAGCCTCCCTCCCCCAGGAGGTACAAGGCCCAAGGTACATGGGAGGACAGCTGGGCCACTTTGCACACTAGTGGCCAGACATCACCACAGGTGCTTGAGCATTGCAGTTGGTCAATGAAGGGATATCTTCTCCATTTCTCCCATCTGCCTCCTCCTTTCTTCACAGAGGGAATTACCCATGGACCTCTTGCACTTGGAACTCCTGCAAAGGGAGCTCTAGGTCTTGCTTGAGGATCAGACCATGGAGACCATCCCCCAGCCTCTTCAGGGCCAGGGGTTCTACCCCCACTACTTCCTTGTCCCCAAGAAGAAGAGGGCTTCCGGCCCATCCTGAATCTGCGGGACCTCAAACGCTTCCTGATCAAGGAAAAGTTCAAAATGGTATCCCTTGGACTCTTGTTGCCTTACCTCTTTGCAGGGAGATTGGCTATGCTCCTTGAATCTCAAAGATGCCTACACCCACATCCTGATCCATCCAAGGCACCATCAGTATCTCTGATTCATAATCAGCAGAGGACACTATCAATACGGGGTCCTCCCTTTTGGCCTAGCCTCGAAGACTCAGGTATTCACAAAATGCCTGGCAGTTGTGGCTGCACACCTCAATCATGAGGGTTTTTGTCTTCCGCTACCTGGACAACTGGCTCATACAAGCCGGCTTGCCGAAGGAGGTGCGCAGCACAGTGCAGCGCACCTTAGGACTGCTCCAGTGCCTGGGATTTGTGGTTAACTTCCTGAAGTCTTACCTCCTGCCCACACAGTGCTTGAAGTTCATCAGCGCCCTATTGAATTCCAGTCAGGCGAGGGCCTTCCTGCCACTGGACTGCGCACAGCGCCTAGCCGCCCTAGTGCAGGCTGTGAAGGGCAGCTCAATGGTGACGGCCAGGCAGATGCTCCGCCTCTTGAGGCATATGGCATCCACTCTCCACATCACCCCTTTTGCCTGCCTCCACATGCAGCAGGCTCAATGGATGGAAAGGTGGGTTGTGGTATGCGGGTTGGGGCTGGCAGGGGGCTTGGGGAGTCACCCCTCACTGATGGAGACTGCTAGGAGAGTGGTTGGTGTAGTGGAAGGGATAGGGTTAGAGGAGAGTGAGGAGAGTGGGGGTGCAGACGTGTTTATTTATTTATTTAGACAGTTTTTGTATACCGCCTTATCCTTCAATCAAAGCGGTCACAACACAATTGGGGGATACATTTAACACGCGGGGATATGAGACACATACACTAATACTTACAGGGAACATGGGCAATGGAGGGTTAAGTGGCTTGCCCAAGACCACAAGGAGCATCTGTGGGACTAGAAACCCCAGTCCTTCCGGCCCAAGGTTGCTGTCCTCTAGTGGGATTTGAACCCCCGACCTTCCGGCCTGACGTACCTTGCCCCAACCACTAGGCTACTCCTCCCTCAGTGTTGGTGCAGACCAATGTTCCCTCTAATTTTCTGTAGGCTGTGTGCGCATAAAATATCAGCTGTGCAGCTTTTGAAGGAAGGTTAAATTTTTGTGCGTCACATAACGACACTCGGAGTTCTATACTTTAAAATTTGACTACACATCAGAATACAGTATGTACACCAAATTGATTGCACTAGATAATATTGTAGAACTTGTGAAAACCGTAAATACACAACAACTTTTAAATTTTAAGATGTCTTGTGTTGTTTTCTATCAGATTCAGAACCGTAATTTTTGTGCGCTCTGTTATAAAGTATGTGCGCTCGCTCGGTGAGGTGTGTGCGCGCGCACACGCGCACAGCTTAGAGGGAACAGTGGTGCAGACGTATTGGTATGGAGGGTAGGGGGCAGGGAAAAAGGGTGGTTATCATGTCTCTTAAATGTTAAGGGCTTAACGTCATGGCAAAAGCGGCATAGTTTGATAATGGAAGGGGGGTGTATGAAATCAGATATACTGCTAATACAGGAGACACATCTGAAGTCAACTCAGGAGGGTATGCTACAAATGAAGGAATATTCCCAGGTCTATCTGGCAGGGAATAGAGTGAAGGCGGGGGGGGGGGGGGGATATGTTTTCGAGGGATTTGGAAATTGAGGAATAGAAAATCATCAGGGATGAGGAAGGTCGTTGGCTGATATGGGAGGGAAAGATTAATGTGAAACTCATAGTGGCAGTTTGTGTAGACCCCAACAAGAGCCAAGGGAATTATTTTTGAAAACTTGCACAGAAGGATGGCAGAGACAGCTGAGGCCCCCATAGTGTTGTGGGGGGGGGAGGATTTTAACCTAATGCTGAATCCTTGGTTGGATAACTCAGGACGTGGTGGGGGAGAGAATGGAGGTCATAGGAATAAGTTGAAATGCTTGGTGGCGTCTTTGGAGTTGGTGGATGTGTGCATTGAGTGCAGATAAGCACAGTGGGGACACTCTGGTTGCAACTCAGTTTCAGATTATTAGTAGCATAGTTTATTTCCTATTGAGACATTTAGTTTTTGATATTGCATGCTTTGCACAGTTCCATGATAAGAGTATAAAAAAATCCTTTATTAGCAATGATGAGTACATAAGTCAGCTTAAAATTGTTTTAGCTGTGAAGAGTTTTGAGCTTAGACGAAATGACAGTTTAAGTTCCTAAATGGCATTGACAGCTTTTGAAAGTGATCAATATTGGTAGTTTTACCTTTGAGATTTATATTGTGTTATAGTTGGCAATGTCTGAATAAAGTGGTCGTAGCCACATATTTTTGTGATTGCGATCGATGACCTCCAGTACAGATAGAAATCTGGCTCCTCATGGAATTTGGATCATGGTTTTCTGCCTCTGCTTTATGGTCTGAGGGAAAGCTACATATTTTGCAGTATGAGATAGAAAGGACCTCAGGAACTGTGAGATGTATTGTGATATGGCTGACTGACTGAGACCTACAGTGATGGCCAACACAGAGTGGAAACTGCCATTGGCTAGGAAGGCGAAGGCATGGTGACCTTGAGGTAGATGGACATGGGCTGGGTCCTCTCTGTGAAGGAACAGCTCTAATTTCTGGCAGAGATGGTGGATAGCTAACTTATCAAAGCGGAACCTGTTGTGAGACACTACTCATCTGTCAAGTCCAGATATTGGGTCCTGGATCTGAAGACCCTCTGATAAGGGTGCTTCCTTGTGGATCTGTGTTCCCTGTGTGCCTTATACAGCCTGGCCAGCACAAACATATCATCCCTGGCTCCTGCCCCCTACCACCAACACCCACAGCACTGCACATGCACCTCCACACACATGTGTGCACACACATACACACAGGCAGCAAGGAACCACCCAGAAACACAGTAGTTACAAGGAACATTGGGGAACATACAATAAAGCATCAGAAAGCCTGACACACAAAGGGCCAGGGAGTGGGACATGGAGTATGGGATTGGCACAGCTGAGGAGGATGATCAGGGATTGGGAATATACAGGGGTCTTGGAAAGGGGGAGAAGAATAGGTCTGAGAAAGGCACAGGATGCTGGAAAACAAATGGTAGCTCAAATGACACCTATGTGGATGCAGGCGACGATCAAGCCAGAAACTTGCAAGCCAAGCTCCTCCAGTCACTAACGCCACACTCCAACCTAAATGACGACAAAATCCCATGCTTATTCATGATTTATGGCAGGTGTAAATTGGCACGTCAGAAAAGCCATCCTGCTCATTGCCGGCTTATGTGAAACATGTCATAGACATGCTGGCCCTGCCCAGGCCATGTCCTGAAACATCCCCAGAGAGCCTCACATGGAGACATGTAAAGATCAGAGTGCCCAGTGCGAAAGCATATATCTCATGGCCTTTCTGAAATCACATTTTAGATGTGAACACAGCTTTCATGTTTTTCTGGTGCCACATCCACATTTAAAACGAAAAAAAGGTTTTAAAAATAAGCCCATAAACAAATTAATTTTAATTTCCTAATGAGCATGGGGAATAGTATACATTTGTATTGGGGATCTGAGTTGTTGATTTTCATGTATTGTATTTTATTTTTTTGTTGTAAATTTGTTTTTTTGGGGGAGGGGAGAGACATAGTAGAGACATGTAAATATAAAATGTAAATGTCATATTCTATACTAGATCTTCTTCCCCATTTTTTCAGGAATCCTCCAGCTCACCAGCCCCTGAAATCTCTTCTCTTGGCATCATCTTTAATTCCTATTTAACTTTGTGTTTATGCATTCCTAAATCCTGTTTCCTTTTTAATAGTCTTTCTTAATCTTACATGGTTGTTTATATCTTAGACCCGTACAATACTGCAAATATGTGATTCACAAGTAATCAGTGAATTTGTTGCATCTCTGTTAACACAATAATGAAGTAGTAGAATATTTAATACCAAACAGTCCAAATATCTTTTTTAAAATTAAACTTTCCACTTTCCAGAGCCAGCATGAATCGATAACCGAGAGATCAAAAATGGAACAAAAAATCACTGAATTAGAAAATACCGTTTATGCAGTAAGTGCTTTGCATATAAAAGGGTTGTTTTTGCCTTACACTTTCTGATATCATCTGCTCCATGCAAAATACCTTTCTTCTTTAAAACATTCTATTAAATAATTTCTTGAAGGCCAACTGGACTTAAATTACGTATTCTTCTTTTATTAATTACAGCTTGAAAAAGAGCGGTTTGATTTGAAGTCTTCAGTTTCTGTTCTCAAAGAGACTGTGGTATCACTTGAAAATGAAGTAAAAACTCAGTCTCATAAAGTTTGCCAGACAACAGATAATTTTTCTCAGCAGAAGATAGAATTGGGTTCAGTCCGGTTAGTATACTTTCAAATGTGGTACTTCGTGTCAAATATGAAAAAAAAAAGAGCTAGATACTTTAGTGCATGATTAAGCTTCTAATGATTATTTCTCTAAAAAAATTAGAAGTGCAGAAGATGAGAGAGATGTTAGCAAGAGTGTACCAAGCACCACACGTTCTGCTTTAGCTTTTAACTCTCTATCATTTTATCTATTTATTTAGCTAGGCGCTTATTCCACTTTTCACTGGGTCAAAACAGTTTACAGTGAACAAGAGCATCAAGTACATAGAACAGGAGAGAGTTAACAAATAACAAGTAGCTCATAAGTTACATAGTATCTAATGGCCAATTATTTGCAAACAATGAACTATATACATATATCTCCAGGAACAAGCAGGAATGTAGTCATCACATATGGGTATCATCGGTACCGACGGAGCCTGCGCGGGAACGCTCCCCAGCATCCAATCAGAAAGCATCCAATCACAGCGCCTGCGTGCTGCCTTCCCGCCTTTCCCAACTGCCTCTCTCCAGTTCTTCTTTTTCTGTGGAGCCAGCAGGTTGTGTTCCTGTCACCGCAGAAGAATTCTTTTTTATTTCTTCCTTTTTTGTGGTCACGTCTGCCTTCCTCGACGCTCTACCGGTACCGCCGTTTTTTTCTTTTCTTATTTCTGTAAAAAAATATATATATATTCTCTTTTTTCTTTTTCTTCAGGTGCACGCGCCTTTTTGGGCCTTAGGCCCAAAAACATTTCCTTACCATGGAGAGAAACCTGCCTCAGGTTTCAAAAAGTGCACCAAGTGTGACGGTACCATTTCCGTCACCGACACCCATGAATGGTGTCTAAAATTTTTAGGTCCTGACCACTCCATCACGGATTGTATGTCCTGCGCCATGATGTCTAAAAGAGGTCGACAGAACCGAGCTGCTAAGCTCAGTACCCTGTTTCCCTCTGATGCAGCTTCGGTGGCATCAACGTCTTCCAGGGCTGCTTCTTCCTCCCGTGGATCTCAGGTAACTAAACATAAATCCAGCCAGTCCTCGAAGGGTAGATCTCCTTCTAAGCATCGAGATGCCTCTGGCGTTGCCCTCGAGGATTCTGCACCAGCAAAATTACCCTGGCGGGAGGCTTCGGCTTCCAAAGCATTATCGGGGTTCCAGGTTGTTCTCGAGGCCTCGACCTCGGCAGAACTATTGGTGCCATGCTCTGGAGTACCGGCGGTCTCCTCCGGTACCGACATCCAGGCATTGGCAGCGTCGATAGACCAGAGTGTTCTGGCTATGGAACGCAGTCTGGCGGCTTTCCTTGCGGCATCGAAGCCCTCGGCACCGCGACAGACAATTCCACCGGTACTGACACCGGCCTCGGTATCGGTACCGGTACTGATAGCATCGACATCGGCATCGGTGTCTGCTTTACCGGTACCCAGTCATCCGATGACCTCGGGTACCGATACCCCGGTACCGGTTACTCCCAGTACCGACTTTGGTCGGTATGGGTATCGGGCTCTTCAAGAGCATCCGGACAGACGATACTTCGAGTCCTCAGAAGAATCTGAGGATTCTGACAGTTCTGTCGATGCAGCGATGCTTCTCCCAGAGGAGCCCTCCTCCCCTAAACGCAGGATGTCTCCTCCAGAGGATATTTCCTTCCAAGATTTTATCAGGGAGGTGGCTCTGGGCCTGTCCATTACTGAGGCCCCTGAAACAGAGCCAAGGGCCAAGGAGTTGGAAATTCTACAATATCCTAAAACTCCTAAGGAGGCAGCTACCTTGCCCATTCATGAGATTCTATATGATCTCATGTTAAGGATGTGGGAAACACCTCTTATCACCTCCCCTCATTCTCGTAGACTGGATACTATGTATCGAGTCCCTCCTTGTCCTGGATTCCATAAGACTCGGCTTCCTCACCACTCTATTGTAGTGGAGTCAGCTATGAGAAGGATCAAGAGTGCAAAAAGACATGCCTCTAATCCTCCAGGACTTGAGTGCAGAACCCTGGATGCTTTTGGACGTCGGGTCTTCCATGCTTTCTGCCAGGATCAGTTCCTGTAGTCTCTATATGGGAATGTTCCTGAAGGAGGTCATAGATGATTTAGAGGCATTAAGTCCTTTTCTTCCTGAGGATAAAAGACAGGCTTTTCTCACTTTGGTCAAACATGCCAAAGATGTTTCAAAATTTTCCAACCGTGCAGCCTTTGACTGCTTTGAGTGTATAAACAGAACCTATGGCCATAGCTGCACGTAGAATTGCTAGGCTCCAGGCATCTGATTTAGAGCTCTGGGTACAAGACAAATTGGGAAATATCCATTATACTGGTGAGAACCTGTTTGGTAAAGATTGGCAGGAAAAAGCCAATGAAATGGATGCTGAAAATTCTACCTTGGATAGATTATCCAAGTCCACTGCTGATCCTGCTAGAAGAAAATTGTTCAAGAAACCATTCTTTTATAAAAAGAGAAAATTTTATCTTGCTTATGTTCAGCAGGGACGTTCTGCAGGTCAGCTTGCCAGGAAAGGTCAGCAACCACCCAAACAGAAGAAAGTAAAGGCTTCTAGGCCTCAACCGGCCCAAGAGGCTCAGCCTCCACAGGGCCTTTGACTCTCATCTAGAGAACTTAGCCTTCCGGGTTCTGGGGGGGACCAGAACCTTCCACCATTCCAGGAAGGTCATGTCATTTTGCCCCCAGATGGGGGCAAATAACAGCAGAACATTGGACACTTTCCATCATAAAGGAGGGGTACAAGCTTCATTTTTCAAGCTTGCCCCCTCACACAATAGTAAAGCAGTTCAATTCTCCGACCTCTCTCATCAACTTGTTAGGTCAGGAGGTCGCTATCCTTCTTGCCCAAGGGGTAATAGAAGAAGTACCCCTTCATCAACAGGGTACAGGGTTCTATTCCCCTTATTTTCTTATTCCAAAGAAAACAGGGGGTTAAACAGACCTATCTTAGACCTCAGAGAATTGAACAAATTCCTTGTCAAGGAGAAATTCAAAATGATTTCTCTCGGATCTCTGCTGCCATACCTTCACAGTCAGGATTGGCTTTGTTCTCTAGATCTCAAGGATGCGTACACCCATGTCCTCATCCATCCAACTCACAGAAGGTTCCTTCGGTTCCTTTTTCAGGGAAAGCACTACCAATACAGGGTGCTTCCATTTGGCCTGGCCTCAGCACCAAGGGTGTTCACGAAATGCATGGCTGTTGTAGCAGCATTTCTCCTCACTCTAGGGATATTCGTCTTCCCTTACTTAGACAATTGGCTCATTCGAGCCCCAAAGGAGTCAGAGGCCAGGACTTCTCTATCCTGCACAATGTGAATCCTTCAGTATTTAGGGCTGGTCATAAACATCCCAAAATCCAGTCTGACTCCCATTCAGTCTGTAGAGTTCATAGGAGCTTTCCTGGATACCACAAAGGCAAGGGCCTATCTCCCCCAGGCCCGTTGCCTTTGCTTGATGCAGTTAGCTTCTCAAGCAGTGCTAAAGCCTCATCTAACTGCTCGAGAAATGTTAAAACTACTAGGTCACATGGCATCCACCGTGCATGTGGTTCCCTATGCTCGCCTCCACATGAGGGCAGCTCAGTGGACTTTATCCACCCAATGGACCCAGGCATCAGGATGCCTGTCAGACAAAATAGCAAACACAAGTCGCCTCATCCAGTGGTGGAAGTCCACTCAAAACCTTTTGCTGGGGTCCCCTTTTCAGCAACCTTTACCCCAAGCAACTCTCACAACAGATGCTTCTCCAATGGGTTGGGGAGCTCATCTGCAAGACCTCTCCACCCAGGGCACCTGATCTCCACAGGAGAGTTATCTACATATCAATCTCTTGGAGCTCAGAGCAATCTCTCTTGCTCTGTGAGTGTTCCACACCCTGCTCAGCTACAAGACAGTCCTCATTCATACGGACAATCAAGTAGTCCTGTTCTATGTGAACAAGCAGGGGGGAAACAGGCTCTCTGTCGCTTTGCAACGAAGCTTTGCGACTATGGGCCCTCGCCAGAGAGCATCAGATTCATCTTCTGGCAGTGTATCTTCCAGGCATTCAAAACTCTTGGGCAGACAGACTCAGTCGAGTTCTGCTTCCACACGAGTGGTCTCTGCATGCAGACCAGGTGACCAGGATATTTCAACTTTGGGGAACCCCGGACCATAGACCTCTTTGCAAGTCCGTGGAATGCCAAACTTCCCCGGTTCTGTTCCAGAATTCCGGCTCAGAGGGCTCAGGCCAGGGATGCTTTCCTCCTTTACTGGGGTCAAGACTTCTTGTATGCCTTTCCACTCATTCCCCTAATTCCCAAAACCCTCTTCAAGCTTCAGAGAGACAGAGGCCATATGATTCTCATAGCTCCACATTGGCCACGGCAAGTGTGGTACCCTCTGCTTCTACATCTCTCTCAAGCTCCCTCCCTGGAGTTAGGGTCTGCTCCAGATCTCCTATCCCAGGAGGGCGGAATGTTATGACATCCCAATCCCCAGTCTCTGCATCTCAGGGCTTGGTTGCTGAAGGCCTAGATCTCCATGATCTTAATATCCCTCAGCAAAAGAGAGATATTCTTCTTGCTTCCAGGAAACCTTCCACAAGACGCTCTTATGCTTTCAAGTGGAAAAGGTTTACCATATGGTGTTTGCAAAAGGCTCTTAACCCCCTTGCGATACCTCTGGAATCATTGCTGGAGTATCTCCTTCATTTATTTATTTATTTAGCTGCATTTATATCCCGCTTTTCACCGGGTCAAAGTGGTTGGGGGATACATTTAACATGAGGGGATATGACACACATACACTAATACTTACAGGGAACATGGGCAATGGAGGGTTAAGTGGCTTGCCCAAGACCACAAGGAGCACCTGTGGGACTAGAAACCCCAGTCCTTCCGGCCCAAGGTTGCTGTCCTCTAGTGGGATTTGAACCACCTACCTTCCGGCCTGTGGTACCTTGCCCCAACCACTAGGCCAGTGCAGGTCTTAAGACTAATTCAGTAAGACTACACTGCTTGCTATTTCTGCTACTTTCTTTCTTAGATATCCTTGCAAATGTTTGGTTTTGTATCAAGGTTCAAAGTTTGTTTTTCTTGATCCTTCTCAGCTTGAGGTATTTCTGGCTGACAAGGAACAACTGGATAATTAGTAACTGGAGGTGTGTGGGTTTAGTTTAAGCTGCCTGATAATTTAGAGTTTGCTCTATTTGTTCTTTGAAGTGTTTTTTTTTTTCTTTAAAGTGTCTCCCCGGATTGTGGGCTATGATGATGTATTGCTATTTATTGTGTGTTTTTTGGTCAATATTTGTTATATTGTTATATTTTGCCTTTAAGAAACATCTGTGGTTTCTTTATGCTTGCTTTTGTAAGTTTTTTGAAATTCCAATAAAAAAAAAAAGACTAATTCAGTAAGAGTCCATTTGAGTGCTATTGCAGCTTCCCTTAAGCCTCTAAATGGACAACCTATTTCCTCTCATCCTCTTATAGCAAGATTTATGAGAGGCCTTCTTTTAACTAAGCCTCCCATTAGACCACCACCGGTGGCATGGGACTTAAACTTGGTTCTTGGGCAGCTCATGAAGCCACCATTTGAACCTTTAGCTACTACCTCCTTAAAATTCCTTTCTTGGAAGGTTATCTTTCTCATTGCAATCACATCGGCACGCCGCATTAGTGAGTTGCAAGCGCTAGTAGCTGACCCACCTTATACAAGGTTCCATCATGACAAGGTAGTCCTCAGGACTCATCCACACTTAATGCCAAAGGTGGTCTCGCCTTTTCATCTGAACCAAGCGGTCTACCTACCTGTGTTTTTTCCAAGGCCTCATGCATCAAATGCAGAGAGGAATCTTCCTACCTTGGACTGTAAAAGAGCTTTAGCTTTTTACTTACAAAGAACACAGCAACATAGAAAGTCCTTTCAACTCTTTGTTGCTTTTGATCCTTCTCATTTGGGACTTCCAGTCTCCAAGAGAACACTGTCTAACTGGATTACTCAGTGTATTTCCTTCGCCTATCAGAGTCATAACCTTTCTCTGGAGGGCCGTGTCACAGCTCACAATGTGAGAGCCATGGCAGCCTCAATGGCTCATCTGCACTCTGTGTCTGTCGACGACATCTGTCGAGCAGCCACCTGGGCATCGGTTCATACCTTTATAGCCCATTACTGCTTGGACAAGGACTCCCGCCGGTATGCCTTGTTTGGTCAGGCTGTTCTCCAACATCTGTTCCATACCTAATCAACTGCTACCCACCATCCCTGGTAGGATGCCAGAGATCCATGGGAGGAAGTGGAGCCCTGTTCAGGGACACACAACCTCTGGGGTCTCTCCCTGGCACCTAAAGCTAGGGAGTCCCCATATGTGATTACTACATTCCTGCTTGTTCCTGGAGATAGCATAGTTACTCACCTGTAACAGGTGATCTCCGGGAACAGCAGGAATTTAGTCCTCACAACCCACCCACTTCCCTTAGGAGTTGTATCTCTCTATCTATCTCTTTCCTTTCCCTCTCTCTCTCTTTGTCTCCGCTTTAAAACTCAACTGGAGAGAGGCAGTTGGGGAAGGCAGCATGCAGGCGCTGTGGGATGCTCCCAAAAGCTTTCTGATTGGACACTGGGGAGCGTTCCCGCGCAGGCTGCGTTGGTACCGACGATATCCATATGTGAGGACTAAATTCCTGCTGTTCCCGGAGATCACCTATTACATGTGAGTAACTATGCTATATCAGTGAACTATATATGGTAGGACAACTATATACAATAGTAAGTATAGTTAATTTTTCATATTGACATTGTTAAAATAAGTGTTACTGTTGTAGAGAGGGCTTTTGATTTAAGAGCATCTAGTAACATTTTATAATTTGTGGCTTGTTAATATAATTAAAACAGTTTTGCACACTAGTTTGTTTTAGGATCCATTTTAGAATTATATAAAATCGCAGAATCTATCCAAAAAGACACTTAATATAGGCTGGGGGAGTGAAGGGAGGTTTCCTTCCAAACTATATAAGTAAGTCATTTGCTAGATTAAACTAATGGTCACACGGATGGGTCACGTAATTAGTCGTGTAGAGGACATGAAAGAGCCTGCATTTTTGCTTCTGCTTTTCCTGGTTGAACGATCAATAGGTCTTCATCTTAAAAGGCTTCTATTAGTATTTAAATATGAAAAACATCACTTTTCTTTTTGATTCCTCAGGTTGATGAATGAACAGTTACAGAGATCTCTTGATGACACTCAGCATCGCCTTTCTGTAAAACAGAATGAGCTTCAGTTATCCCAAGAACAAATTGTTACTCTAGAAAATAGGATAGGTATGCATTATTTTTTTTGTTTAGTTTATTAGCTTAAGAAAAGCAAGCTTACAAGAAGTTAATGATTTGGTTCACAGATGAACTAAACCACAAGAGTTCTTCACAGCAAGAGGAGCTGAATATGCTGAAAAGTACAGTATCTTTCTTGGATAAAGAAAAGGATAATCTTCAGGAGACTGTAGATGAGAAGACCGAAAGAATTGCATGTTTAGATGATAACCTTTCTAACAAGGTAAGAAAATGTTCCTTTAACTTAAGGATCATATTGATCACTCTTGGAATTTAGGTTGTTAGATAGCAGAGTGTGTTATGTGGGGGTTTTTTTTGTTTTTTTTTATATGATAGCAGCCTTGCTGGGATAGTAGTAAGTTGGGGGCAGTTGTCAACCTTGTCTTCAGAGTCACATCACACCATCTCTCATAAACATACTACTTTCTGTACTACAGCACTGCTATGTAAAGTCAGTGTAAGGCCAACAAGTAAGGTATTTCTTTTCACAGTGTAATAGGAGACATCGTGCATAAACGGTTGTATCCTCTAATATTTGCAACTGCTTTTTATAGCTGAAGTTTAGTTGTGCTATATGTAACATTGATTCCTTATCGTTCCTCCAGTTTAGTCCTCCACCTCTGGGTTGTGCACCTCCTGCAGCTTGGAGACTGGGCATGTCAAAGTCGTGACATCACTAGATATAGCCTGCTGGTATCTCCCATCAGCCCCAGTGTGTCCAGTCTCCATGCAGCAGGAGGACATCTTTATCTTTATCTTTATTAAAACATTTGATAAACCGCTGCGGCCAAAGCATAGAGCGGTGTACAATAAAAGGTCCACACTGTAAATCATAGAAAAGAACGCCATAAAATAATAGGAAAGCAAAGCACACAACACACAGCAGTAAAACCAGGCTCACTTGAGCAGAGATGAAGCAATTTAGGCAGAGTTTAGGGGTTGTAAAACTTAATTATCTGGTTTAATTATCTAGTTAATTCATCTAGTTTTAATTTATTTTAATTTCTTTTAAATTAATTTACTTTACCTTTTTGGCCATTTAGTTTAATGTTTTTGAGCTACTGTCCCTTTCAAAGAACCCTGTATAGCAGGCTTGCCCCTTATGTGCTCATCGGGAGGAGCACTTGCCGGTTTGGATCTCTCCCCCCTGGACAGCACGGGGGAGAGCTCTGCTGACCGTACCAGCACCCTGTGGGGGTGTACGTGACGGCAGCATGAGACATTCAATTATTGCACCGGCAGAGCAGTGTTCGCTGACTGCCGCGCATGGCTGGGTTGAGCGGCATCGCAGCTTAAGAACCTGTTCCCTCTCACCTTAGTCGCGGCGTCTTTCTTCAGGTTTAAGCACCGCAGGTAAGGCCTTCCGGCACGGAGGGGAGTTTTCCGCCATTTTTAACTGCCTCAGTTTTGGTGCCAATGTGAGCCAAGCAGGGGGTAGGCACCATTTTCGGCCTTTGCGGGTGCTGCATGGCAGCACTTGGCAGCGGCCCGCATTCTGAGAAGGCTATCTTTGTTTTCATTGTTTTGATTGTTTTGCTTTTTGAGGACTCTCAGTTGACTCGGCAAGATTTTTTGAGTCATTTGGGTTAACTATCCCTAGAGTTAAATAGCAAGGACTAGAGCCTTCCTTCAATTGGTGCCTGTAGGCGACAGAACTCTGACAAGTATAACTGCTCAAGACTTATCATCGGGTTTCTTGGCGGCGGCTGCCCGGCAAGCATTGAGGGGACCAGTTCATGAGCCTGCGCATTTGCCCATGGTGCGGACAGGCTGCGTAGTGGGGCAACGGTTTCTTGCTTTTGTCACGTATGAAACGCTTACTTTCTTTGATTTAAAGTTAAAAAAAAAAGAGGCCCTTGTTTTGGTGGAGCGTCTTTCGTTTCATACGCTGATAAAAGGTCTAACTTGTGCATTTAGGCCTGCTACTGCGTCCCATTATCTTGGCCGGTAGGCTCTGTGCCCCAAGCGTTTTTTGCGTTTTATTTGTTCCTCTTCTACAAAAGAGTAGGCACGCCGCAGTGCGGAGCACTTCAGATGGATCCACGGTGGTTCGCCTAAGTTTTTTATTGCATGGCTGATTTCTTTGATTCCTTTCATTCGAATGCCCAGAGCCCTCAGCCTCATGGCGCCAGCACCGTTTAGACGGGTGTTTGCACAGGCACGAGCGCAGGTGAATTTTCACCAGTGTAGGTCGGCATGCCTAGGGAAGACAGACATCGGGGAGTGTATCAGGACGCCTCTTGAGGGTCGATTGCAATTTAGTTGTTGAAATTGCCTTTCCTTTACTACTTCGTTGGCTGGTATCTGTATTGGGGTACGGCCGCACAACTGGAGGTTCGGCTACGTAGCCAGGCCCAGTTTGAGGAAGTTCCCAGCCCGTCCCTTACCTGTCTCGGTCAGGAGGAGGTATCAAGGGGTGTAATTTTGCAAGTATTGCTTCGACATTCTTGGTGTTCTGCAGTTCCAGGCGAACGCAGCGCCCCTTGACTTGAGGCCGACATGTGGGAAACACGTCTCCCCATTCATGAGGGTGACAGCACAGAGCTCAGGGTATTGTGTACCTAGACATTTGCTTAAATGACTGGTAAGTAGCTAGTAGTTACAGTACAAAGGATAAACTATTTTGAAGATGGGTCAGTTGGCTAAATTCAGAAAAAGGACCATTCCTCTCTTTAAAAAGGCAAAATACTGCTGGCCCTCGTTCTTTGAAGTGATGGAAGAGGTTGGAAAAAAAAAAGTGCAAAATTATTCTGGGCGAAATGGCTTAGGCAGGCAAGGGCGAAAGACCTCCGCTATCGGGCCTTTCGAGTTCCTTGGCGCATTTCAGAGTGTCTTTAAAATGATAAGTCAGTCCTTTCAATAAAATACTGCGCATGGACAGTAGGACCGGCATTGCTCAGGGAAACAAACATTTCTGCATACACAAGTCTAGGTGGACCGACGGAGGCGACATAGGGGGTCCTCTGTTAGACTGTTAGTTCTCCAGGACCAAGCAGGAAGTCAGTCCTCACTTATGGGTGACGTCGGCGCCGACGGAGCCCTCGCGGAGCAATTTTCCCCAGCTTTCAAAGAAAGCCTTTGGGAATTGCAGCGCGCATGCGCGGTCCTCTTCCCGCCCAAGGGTGCCAGCTTCGCGACGGCCTTCTACCCGCAAATGCTACGCCCTTAAATGGCGTCGCTTTGCAGTCTGGTGTACCCAACAGTCTCAGGATCCCTTCTCCTGCCCGGTGTCGGTGATCTTGCAGTACTTGCTACACCTCTCTAATCTGGGACTTAAGTCCAACTCCGTCAAAGTTCACCTCAGTGCTCTTTCGGCACATCATGTGCCGGTGGACGGTAGACCTCTCTCCAGCGACCCTCTCGTAGCGAGGTTTCTCCGAGGTCTCCTTCTACTTAAACCACCTCTGCGCCCGCCAGCGCCTGACTGGGACCTGAATGTGGTTTTGCAGCGGATCACCTGTCCGCCTTTTGAACCTATGGCTACCTGTTCTCTCCGTTTTCTGTCTTGGAAAACACTGTTCTTGATAGCCCTCACTTCCGCTAGACGCGTAAGTGAATTGCAGGCCCTCGTGTCTGATCCCCCTTACACTCGGTTCTACAAAAATAGGGTAGTCCTACGGACTCACCCAAAATTTCTTCCTAAAGTGGTCTCCCCTTTTCACATCAATCAGGAGGTGGTACTTCCAACCTTCTTTCCCAGACCACACTCCAGCCGAGCTGAAACGGTCCTCCATACCCTGGACTGTAGAAGGGCTTTGAACTTCTACCTTGACCGTACGCGGGAGCACCGTAAAGCTGCTCAGCTTTTTGTGTCTTTTGACCCCAATAAATTGGGGCTCCCGGTCTCCAAGCGTACTCTGTCCATCTGGGTTGCGGACTGTATCTCTTGGGCTTATGGGGCAGCCGGACTCTCTTTAGAAAGTCGAGTCACGGCTCATTGCGTTCGGGCAAAGGCTACGTCAGTGGCTTACCTCCGCTCTGTTCCGCTGGCAGACATCTGCCGGGCCGCTACTTGGTCTTCGAGCCAGACTTTTGCGGTCCATTACTGTCTCGAGAGGGAGTCCCGCAGGGACAGTGCTTTCGGACAGGTAGTCCTCCGTAATCTCTTTGAGGTCTGAGCAACTCCTACCCTCCATCCCGGATGTGGGCTACCGGTGGGTGATAATTCAGCGAAGATTCTTTCCTTCTGTGCTGCTGAGCTAGAGGGAGCTCATTTTTGTGCTTAGGGTCTCCGGTAGCCTTGAGCTTGGGAGTCCCATAAGTGAGGACTGACTTCCTGCTTGGTCCTGGAGAAAGCGTAGTTACTCACCTGTAACAGGTGTTCTCCAGGAGCAGCAGGAATCAGTCCTCACTACCCTCCCTCCTCCCCTTGGAGTTGCAATCGTCTGCTTTAGTTTTTTTGCAAATTTTTATGCTGTCTTTTTTAGCTATGTCATCTGACTGGCTAAGATGGCACCCTTGGGCGGGAAGAGGACCGCGCATGCGCGCTGCAATTCCCAAAGGCTTTCTTTGAAAGCTGGGGAAAATTGCTCCGCGAGGGCTCCGTCGGCGCCGACGTCACCCATAAGTGAGGACTGATTCCTGCTGCTCCTGGAGAACACCTGTTACAGGTGAGTAACTACGCTTTCTCAGCAGTGACTGCACTGTGGTATGAATCGAAGAAACATGCAAAGGACAGAATGTTAGTGGTTCGACGACTTTACGCACTGTGAGCTTTAAGGGAGTTGGTGAGTTTCGAATGGTGTAGGTAGGGGCGAATGGATGTGCTGAGTGGGGCACATCGTCTGCACCTTCTAAAATCTTTTGTGACCATTTATGTGGAAGTAACCTTAGAAGAAAAAAAAAGCAGAAGAAGAAAGGATGGTCTCCATTTGCATGCAGGATCAGTGCTAACCTTGGTAGCAAGTCAGAAACACATTTTTATGTGCCAGAATGAGGTAGCTCCCAGGTCGGTGTCTCAGATCACTGAGTTCCGAAGCCATTTAGCAAGCTTTGGATCGGACTTGGCGGATAGGGGTGTTCGTGCGGGGCCGAGGATGTTGCTCGGCCTCAGGCGACACTCTACTTAGTTCTTGATTTCCAAGGCATACGGTTCTCCCGTTCGTTCTCGGCCTCGAGGTACCACATCGCTGTCCTGTTGTATGCTACTGTGGGGAATTGGTAGCGACAGTAGATCCCCGAGGACAGTATTCCCCATCGCTCGGTCGTAGGGACGTTTGAGTATACCTGTTCAGTCCCCAGCCCGGGGCTCTAGGGTGAGGCTCAGTCTGTTAGTTCCGACGAACAGGCCATGTGGGAGTCCAGTTCTTAGAGCATAGGAGTTGCCATACTGGATCAGTTCCAAATTTGCGGGCCCAGTGTCCTGTTTTCAATAGGGGCCAGATCAGGTGGGCAGATTCCCAGGGGGACGGATAGGCTACTCTATGCGTGTAGCGGAGTAAACAGTGGAGTCTTGTACATATTCAGAGTTTTGTTGCATGTTCAGCAAATGTGACACTCTGTTAGGTTATGGGTCTTCTAGATCCTCTTGAGCTGGAGATAGATGGTGGATCTAAAGTCAGTTAACTGAATTACTCTTTTCCCAGGTCTCTTTGGTAAAGCTTCTGGACCTTCCGCCAGGAGCTTCTCAAAGCCTTTGTTTTTTCTTTTGGAACTTGGCCGCATTGCGAAGGATTTTCGTGCAGGGCTCTGGGGGTAGGCAGGAGACCCAGTGGTCCTTCAACCGGCTGGAACTGCGAGCAGTACGCCTTCTGTTGCAGGCATTCGAAGCTATGGTGATAGGTTGAGCGGTGTGAGTGCGGTCTGGCAACTCTGCGGAGGTGGCCTGCTTCAACCAGCAGGGCAGACCGGCAATGCGGCCATGGCGGCCGACGTGGAGGATCTGTTTTATGGGGAGCAGCCACGGTTTCCAGCGAGCTCGCCGGCCCATATTGCGGGAGAAGACAATGTGATGGCGGTTTTCCTCAGCAGGGTCCGAGTAGAGGCTGAAGAAAGGGAGTTGCATCCGGAGGTGTTCGCACGGAGCGGTCGCAAATGGGGACAGTCCATAATGGGCCTCATGGCAACATTGCATTCTCCAGGACCAAGCAGGAAGTCAGTCCTCACATATGGGTGTCATCGGCGCCGATGAAGCCCCAGGGGAGCATTTCCCCAGCTTTCTATGAAAGCCTTTGGGAATGCAGGCACACATGCGCAGTTCCCTTCCCGCCTAAAGGTAACATCTTACCTCAGTCTCTTTTTTTCCATGAAGCCCACTTGACGTGGGTCCTGTTCTCCCGGTCAAAATTAGATTTTTTTCGGCGATTATCACAATTTTTTCTCCCGGTTCGACGCCGGTTCCCCTCCCGCCAGGTTCAGTACACCGGTATCGAGCCCGATTCTTCTTTTTTGGTTTTTGCTGTTCGTGGCTGGTGTTCGCGCCCTTTTTTCCTTTTTTCTCTGGAAGGCCGGTCCTTTGACCTCGCGGGGACTCTTTTTTCCCCGATGGCTTCCAGTGGTTTTAAAAAGTGTGATCGGTGTAAGAAATTAATGTCTCTCACCGACACACAGGACTGCTGCCTTCGGTGCCTCGGCCCTGACCATGACCCTAAGTCGTGCGGGTCATGTGGAAAGATGTCTTCCAAGGCACTCCGAAGTCGACAGCAGCAAAAAGAAAGGCTTTTCTTGGACTCAGCCTCCGGCCGGGCCCGGACCTTGTCTGAGGCCTCGACATCTCGGGATTCCGATCCCGAGCGCCGTCGAAGCTCCTCGAACAGGGGGTCCCCCGACTGGGAACACAAGAGGAAGAAGCGGCTCGCGAGGGCGTCGTTGGAGAAGGTCCCTGGCTCCTTGAGGGCCAGGTCTAAGACCCCCGACCGTCGCCCCGGGCCCGTGGAACACGAGAAGCCTGCCAAAGTTCCTCGAGTGGAGCCGGAGTCTGCTGGACACGTAAGCCCCGTAGTCCTCGAGGACTCTCCTCCCAGGGAGCCAACGTTGGTCCCGGCACCGCCGGGCCAGAGTCGGTGGCTGCTGCGTCTCCCGAGCTGAGTCTCAGGATGACAGCCTTGGAGAGCAGACTGTCTGCCTTCATGGAGCAGCAGCGGGCACTGATCGCCAGACTGTCTGGCGCATCTGCCCCGACCACCGGGACATCGACTTTGAAGTCGACCCCGGAGACCGAGCCGATACTCGAGTCCATCGTGGCTCGGAGTCGACCTCGGTCGCGGTCTCCTTCGACCTCCCATTCGGGACCAAGGGCATTGACGTCGGTGCCTCTGGCGTCAGGACGGGTGCTCCAGGGCCCCGCGGGGTCGGACCCCGACTCCTCCTCGGACAAGTCAGCTTGGGAGACGGAGGACGAGGAGTCTCCTGATACCTTCAAGACTCGGTGCGTCCCGTCGGACTCACCGCAGTCTGAGCTCTGAAGTAGGTCCCCCCCCCCGGAGGATACTCGGTTCTCGGAGTTCGTCCGGGATATGGCCACTGCCTTGGCTATTCCGGCGGACCCCGAGGAGGAGCCTCGAGCTGAAGAGCTCGGGCCCTACAGTATGACTCTCCTCCGAAGGAGGCCTTTACTGTCCTGGTTCCACCGATGCTGGAACGGCTCCTCTTCTGTATGTGGGAGGCACCGGCCTCGGCGCCGGTTCTCAGCAAGCGAGTCGACTCGATCTATCGACTCCGAAAGAGCCCTGGTTTTCAAAAGGCACAGCTACCACACCATTCTATGGTTGTGGAATCGGCCATGCATCGTCTGAAGAGCCAGAAGATGCACTCCGTGGTGCCCCCTGGCAGGGAGGCCCGGAACCTCGATGGCGTCAGTAGAAAGTGCTTCCTGGGCTCAATGCTTGCTTGCCGTTTCCAGTCCTACCAGCTGTACATGGGCATGTACTTGCGGGATCTGGCCAAGGAATTGGCCGGGTTCTCTGCTGGTCTCTCTGGGGAACCTTTGCAGAGATTTAAGTCCTTGTCCTCGGGGATTCGGGACTGCTTGAAGTTCATGTCCCGCGCCGCCTACGATGGCTTCGAGGCTTCAGCCCGAGTTGTGGCAGCCGGCATCGCGGCTCGACGCCAGGCATGGCTGCAGTCCTCCGACCTCGAGCCATGGGTTCAGGACAAGTTGGTCGATGTCCCTTGCCGAGGTGAGAACCTTTTTGGCAAGCCCATGACCGAGAAGGCCGCTCAGCTCGAAACTGAGCACCTCACACAGACAAGGCTGTCGAGGAAGACCTCTGCCCCTTCTCATAAAAAGAAGGGCTCAGGTAAAAAGCCCTTTTACCCGAGGAAGGGCACTGCCTACAAACAGTACCCACAATATCAGGCTGCCCAAGCTGCCCCCCAGGGTCAGCAAGCCAAGGGGCAGGGTAATGGGCCCCGTAGGCAGAGGACCCCAAGCCTCAGGCCCCTGCTACCACTCAGCGGGGTGGGGGTTTTTGACTCCTTGAGCGTAGCCTCTCCTCCACTGCTCTCCCAACCCTGCACAGGAGGTCGCCTCGCCCTCTTTGCCCACCAGTGGCCCCTTATCACCGGGGACAGTTGGGTGCTGGAGATAGTCCACAAGGGCTATGCCCTGCACTTTCACCAACTGCCTCCACCATATTTTCCAGGGGAGCCTCCAAGGCCTCCCCTGCACACAGACCTTCTTCTGCAAGAGCTTCATGGTCTGTTGGTGGGCAGGGCAGTGGAGCCTTTGCCTCCCCACTTACAAGATCACGGTTTCTACTCCAGGTATTTCCTGGTGCCCAAAAGGACCGGTGGCCTTCGACCCATTCTGGACCTCAGGAACCTCAACAAGTTCCTAGTGAAGGAGAAGTTCAAGATGCTTACTCTTGGGACACTTCTGCCCTACCTTCTGACCAAAACTCCATACCAATATTAAGAAATAATTGGAAGAGATGGTCAAACAAGACACAAACAGACCCTAACCCTACCCATACCCACCACTCTCATTTAATCCACGTTGCTCTTCAGCTCACCAAAAAATCTCAACCTAAACGACAATACCAACCACCACTGCATTGCGCCCTTATCAATATTAGATCCATCCGCACAAAGTGGCCTTTGATACCTGATCTCATAACAACGCACAACCTTGACATTTTGATGATCACAGAAACCTGGCTATCTGACTCTGATAATATAATCCTCAATCAGATGCTCCCCCCAGGCTTCTCAATATACACGTGTCACAGGACCAAACAAAGAGGAGGTGGAGTACTCATCATCTCTAAAAGCCAGCTACAATTTCAGATAGACAACAGTATTAGCACAACCCACCTAAACATACTCAACATATCAAACAATGAGCATTCAATCAACCTAGTCTATAGATCTCCAACAACGTCAGCTGATGATCTACCAACGATAGTTGACCGGGCCTGCAATACGGAAAAACCACAATTATCTAATTGGATATTAGGAGATTTCAACCTCCCCTCTCTACATGATACTCAAATCGCAGCATTTATAGAAGCGATCGACAACCTTGGATACAACCAGATAGTCAAGGAACCTACTCATACTATGGGAAATACCCTCGACCTGATATTCGTTCCACAAGCCACCTCAGAAACCGACCACAATTATGATATTTCCATAATACCAGTACCATGGTCGGACCACAGCCTAATCTTATTCCAAATTCCCAACTCCTCCAAGGCCATTAACTCCAAATCCACCCTCGCCAAACCAACAACTAGGAGGTTCCGCCCATTTGACAAAGACGAAGTACTCAAGAATATTCTTTCAATACTACACACCTCTGAACCTGATTTGGATAGCCTAATCAACACTTGGGACCACACTCTTAGAACTAACTCCCAAACAACAAATATGTCAAGAAAGCCCAACCATCGGACACATGTTGCTTGGTATTCTAATGAACTGAGAACATCCCTCCTCCATCTTCGTAGACTTGAAAAACGCTGGAGACGATCCCACTCTACCGACGCATACACAGCCTACTGCAAGTACTTAAAAAAGCATCGCCAGGAAATAGCAGATCGAAGGAAACAATTCCATACTAATCTCCTAAAACAATCATTAAATAAACACCATGACCTCTTCAACATTGTAAAGACAATGGCAAAGGAACCTACTCCCCAACACACTCAAACGATACATCCACAAGATTATGCTGACTATTTAAAATCAAAAATGAAGAAAACAACCAACATCTACATCACAGAACCAACAAATATAGACAAGCTATCACAGTCAAACACACTAACCAAGTTTAACGCATTATCAACCAAAGAAATTGAAAACACCATCGCATCAATAAATGCTACCACTGCAGCAAATGATCCATGTCCAGCGGCCTGGATAAAAAACATTAGATATGAAGTAAGCTTCTTCATACACAATATCCTTGAACAATCTTTCTCAACCGGAACCTTTCCTCAGTGCCTTAAACAAACCTCAATTAGACCATTACTGAAAAATAACAAATTAGACCCCCTAAAAGTAGAATCCTATAGGCCAATATCCAGCATCCCGCTGCTAGCGAAAATAATTGAGAAAGTGGTACAACGTCAAATACAACAACACATAGACACTGAAGCTCCACTGGACATTGCACAACACGGTTTTAGAGAAGCCCACGGAGTTGAGACCCTCCTCATCACTCTATTCAATACATTAATCACAGGAATAGATAATATCCACCAAGGATTTATCCTTATATTCATGGACATCTCAGCTGCGTTTGATTCAGTAAGCCATCAAATACTTATCCATCGCCTTAAGGAAAAAGGAATACTTGGAACCGCACTTGACTGGTGTATATCCTACCTAAATAACCGTTGGCAACAAGTAAAAATTGAGGAAAAACATCTGAACCATTTCTGCAAGATCAAGGGGTACCACAAGGATCCTCTCTTTCAGCACTAATGTTTAACATATACATGCAACCAATCTGTGACCTCATCCGCTCTTTTAATGTTACCTGCCTAGCATATGCAGATGACATTCTCCTATACATGCCATTCTCCATCAACCACCCTGATTTTACACCTTTGATAAAATGCTTTGAATCAGTAGAAGACTGGCTCCTCTCACAGAACCTAAGAATCAACCATAGCAAGACCGATGTTATGTTTATCACAAGGGATCAAAACTTCACACCTCCCACTACCTTAAAGATAAAGGACAAGGAATTGACAGTAAAACCTACGTTACGATACCTAGGTATTACCCTTGACCAGCGCCTTAATATGAAGACCCACATAAAAAACATAACAAAACTAATATATCACAAGATACGCACACTACGCCACTTAAGACCTTTACTTGAACCCACAGACTTCAGAACTGTCTACCAAGCCTTGGTAATGCCTCATCTTGACTTCGCAAATGCAATTCTACATGGTCTCCCGCAATCAACTTTAAATCCCCTACAATTGGCGATGAACACCGCTGCTAGAGTTCTCGAAGGAATATCAAAGACAGACCACATAACCCCAATTCTAAAAAGACTCCACTGGTTACCAACCAACGCAAGAATCCACTACAAGATACTAATCATTACTTTCAAAGCCCTAAACAATCAAGCACCATCAACGATCACCAACCTTTTACACACACAGACTCCCAATAGATCCAGAAGATCAACTGCTATAAACTCATTAGCAATCCCAAGACAAACAGTCAGATACACTAAGGAAACATCTAAAAGAGCCTTCAGCATTCATGCCCCAATAGCTTGGAATGCACTCCCACCAGAACTGAGAGCCATAACCAGCCTAACACAATTCAGAAAAAGTCTCAAACACCACCTCTTCTTTATTTATTTATTTATTTTATTTATTTAAAGTCTCTTTTATACCGCGCTATTCAGCATCAGCGCGGTTTACAATAAACAGTGAACATACACATTTCCAATAGTACTTTGTGTTTACATATGAACAGGATAATCAACAATAAGCTATTTCCCAATTTAGTTTTGCACAAGAGAAATACTACATCCATACTCAGGTCAAGACAACTTCAACTGTGACTAATGTGTATAGACTACTGTATATAGTTACATAATGTACATAGTTTCCCTTTATTACCAAGTTCAAATTCCTGTTACTTGTAAAATGCACTACAGTTTTTCTGTATGTATATGTTTGGTTCCATGTAAACCGCGCTGATGATAATAGTGCGGTATATAAGAGATGTTAAATAAATAAAAATAAAATAAATAAATACCTCCAGCAGGGAGATTGGCTATGCTCTTTAGATCTAAAGGATGCGTACTGTCATGAAGTGGGTATCAATAAAGATGCAAACCTGAAAAGAAACCCTGTTTCTCAGAGAAATCTAGATGTGCATTTACCTCAAGGCACAGCTAGAGGGGGCAGGAGTGATCATACAGGAGCTAATGAGCCTAAGAGAGCTAATGACTTGCACCTGGGAATGAGCCCGGGAGTTTCAAAGGAAAGATTCCTTTATAAGCAGAAGCTGAAAGCTAGCAAAGGAGGAATACCTCTATTGAGAGGAACACCTCTATTGAGAGGAACACCTCTATTGGGAGGAACACCTCTATTCAGAGGAACATCTCTACTGAGAGAAACACTTCAAAGGAGAGGACAGAGAGAAGGAACAGCTCTGAGGGAAGGAGCAGCTCTAAGAGAAGGAGAAGGACTTGGAGAAAGAATCCTACCTGAGCAAGCCCAAAGGAACTGAGTTCACAAAGGTGGAGTTCAAAAGGGCCAGGCTAAGCGAGCAGCTGTTCAGAGGGAGTCTGCTGGAGAAAGCACTAAGGCTAGAGAGTGTGCCACTCCCTGTTCCCACAATGTTCCTGATTCAAAAGCAGAGAGACGTATCCAGAGAACCAGAGAGATAGGTCTGGAGGAAAGCCTGCAGTCTCTGGGAAATACTAGTCAGGTTTTACCAGGCACCAAAGGAAAAGCAGTTTCTGACAAAGCTAAGTTCTTACTGAAGCATAAAGTTGAATCCACACCAGGTTTTACCAAGCTGCCAGAAAGCACGGCCCTGCCTAGAGCTTATTGGCAGAGAACCTGTTGCAGGAGAAACGTTTCTAGGAGAGAAAGCTCCACGGATTCAAAACACAGAGGTTCCAGGTATGAAAGCTTTATTCATGATCCTGAATGCTTAACTCCTAGAGGCACTGCTAAAACAAATACTCAGTTTGTAAGGAAGAAGAAACCAGGGTGGTTTCAGAAAATTCCCAGAGAACTTAAAACACAGTCTTATTGGAGGCAAGAGCCTAGAGACACTTCACGTAGACCTGTAGCAGACAGGGACAGTGACTACTCTGATGATGAGTGTAGTGGAGCAGAATCCATGGAAATTGAATATATAAATGCTGTTCCCATTCCTCAAACGGAAGAGATGGATTGTGGTTTGTGCATGACCACGAGCCTAGAATCCGTAGCCACTGTATAACTGAGAAGAAGTTTGTTTAATTCTTATTGTGTTGAAATGAAGTGAATTCCTCTGATTAACCCTTGCACTAATTGTGGAGTTTAACAATTAGTCTGCTTGTTAATACTGGTACCTTTTGAAACAAAGGACATTCTTTTGATTTCTCAATGTCTTATTTGAACCCTTGCACAGACGGGGAATAAAGCCTTGTTTTCCCTACACTTGGTTTGATTATTGAGCTCTCATAGGAAGCTGGAAATAAGTAAGACCATTCGCCATTCGTGGACCTTACATTTGATCACGCTCCCTAAAATTATTTCTATCGTGAAGAATGCCCATACTTCGGATGGCCACCAGAGGATGCCCTCACGACAGTACACTCACATCCTCATTCATCCAGACCACAGAAAGTACCTCAGGTTCATTGTGGGAGGACACCATTATCAGTACAGAGTACTGCCTTTTGGCCTAACCTCCGCTCCCAGAGTCTTCCCCAAATGCCTGGCAGTGGAGGCGGCCTACCTGAGAAATCAAGGCATCTTTGTCTTCCCCTATCTGGACGACTGGCTCATCAGGGGTCAGACATGCCAGGAGGCCAAACAAGCCACCCTCAGCACTATTGTTCTTCTCCAAAGGCTGGGGTTTGTCATAAACTTCGCAAAGTCCACTTTGCTCCCCTCCCAGAACTTGGAGTTCATAGGAGCAAGGCTGGACTCTCTGCTAGCAACGGCTTTCTTGCCAGCAGACAGGGCCCAAAGGTTAATGGCCTTGGCAAATCAGTTTCTCAGCAGGTCCCTGGTCTCCGCCAGACTCTGCCTGAGGCTTCTGGGCCACATGGCTTCCACAGTACATGTGACCCCCAATGCCAGGCTCCATATGAGGCCTGCGCACTGGTGCCTTCGGATTCAGTGGCCACAGGCAGCCTCAGAGACAGGATAAGGGTGTCCAGACCATTTCTGCACTCCCTCAACTGGTGGCTGCACCCACCCAACCTACTGAAGGGGGGGTGCCTTTTCAGATTCCAGGGTACACGGTAGTGATGTCCACAGACGCCTCCCTGCAAGGCTGGGGAGCTCATTGTCTAGGCACGTGCACCCAGGGTCTGTGGTCTCCTTGGGAAGCTGCACAGCAGATCAATCTCCTCGAACTCAGAGCTATTCGATTAGCACTCAAAGCTTTCTCTCCTACCCTGGCTCACCAATCTGTCCTGATTCAGACAGACAACCAAGTAGCCATGTTTTATGTGAACAAACAAGACGGGACTGGGTCCAGGATCCTTTGTCGGGAGGCTCAGGACCTTTGTTCCTTTGCCCTCAAGTACAACATGCTCCTCAAGGCTGTGTACCTTCCAGGCCAGGAAAACAACCTGGCAGACAGGTTAAGCAGAATACTGCAGCCCCACGAGTGGCAGCTGCATCCTTCAGTAGTTCAGAAGATCTTCCTAAAATGGGGTCTCCCTTTGATAGATCTCTTTGCCAGCCCAATGAACAAGCAACTGCCAAAGTTCTGCTCCAGGCAACCGCATCCTCTACGGATAGCAGCAGATGCTTTTCTGATATCCTGGTCTCAGGGCCTCCTTTATGCCTTTCCTCCCACGCCCTTGGTGGCCCGAACTCTCTTCAAGATTCTTCAGGACAAGGCCTCGGTCTTGCTGGTGGCTCCCAGGTGGCCGAGACAGCCTTGGTTTCCTCTTCTACTTAAACTGGCGGTGGATCATCCACTACCTCTGGGGTTGCAACCCGACCTTCTCTCACAGGAGCAGGGTTCCCTTCTGCACCCCAATCTCAATTTGATGGCCTGGAGGCTGCAAGGGTAGTTTTGGCTCCCTGGGGCCTACCTCAGGAAGTTGAGGAGGTTGTCTTAGCCTCTAGGAAACAGTCCACTAGGAAAACCTATGCTCTCAAATGGAAAAGGTTTTCTGTGTGGTGTCAGCTACGTACAGAGGACCCTTTCTCTTGTACTGTGCAAGTAGTGCTTCAGTACTTACTGCACTTATCAAATCAGGGACTTAAGTCCAATTCTGTTCGGATCCACCTCTCAGCTCTAGCAGCTCACCACTCTCTGGTGGAGGGACATTCTCTGTCTGGCCACCCCTTGGTGTCCCGCTTTCTTAGGGGCTTGCTTTTGCTCAAGCCTCCCATCCGTCCTCCTGCCCCTGAGTGGGAGCTGAATGTGGTCTTGCAGCAACTGACTCGCCCACCTTTTGAGCCGATGGCTACTTGCCCTCTACGCTTCCTGTCCTGGAAGACGCTCTTCTTGATAGCCCTTACCTCGGCTAGGCGAGTAAGTGAGCTTCAGGCCCTGGTCTGTGATAGGCCTTACACCAGGATTTATAGGAACAGGGTAGTCCTTAGGACTCATCCAAAGTTCCTCCCTAAGGTTGTCTCCTCTTTCCACCTCAACCAGGAGGTGGTTCTTCCATCATTCTTCCCTAGGCCTCATGCAAGCCAGGCTGACGCAGTTCTGCATACCCTGGACTGTAGGAGGGCCTTATCCTTCTACCTTGACCGTACGCAGGGACATAGAAGGGCTACTCAGCTCTTCGTATCCTTTGACCCCAATAAGTTGGGGTTGGCTGTGTCCAAGCGTACCTTGTCCATCTGGGTAGCTGACTGTATCACCTGGGCTTATAAGGCGGCTGACCTTCCTTTGCAGGGTAGGGTCACGGCCCATTGTGTCCAGGCAATGGCTGCCTCAGTGGCTTATCTACGCTCTGTGCCCTTGGTAGACATCTGCAGGGCTGCAACTTGGTCTTCAAGCCAGACCTTTGCGGCCCATTACTGCCTGGAGAGGGAGTCCCGTAGGGACAGTGCTTTTTTGACCAAGCAGTACTCCGGAATCTCTTTGAGGTTTAGGCAACTCCTGCCCTCTGTTGGACTACCGGTGGAGGTTGTGTCCTTGGAAAGCCTTTCTTTGCTGCTGAGACTAGAGGGAGTTCTCTTGTTCAGCCTGGGTTCCTCGGTAGCCCAGAGCTAGGGAGTCACCCATATGTGAGGACTGACTTCCTGCTTGGTCCTGGAGAAAGAGTAGTTACTCACCTGTAACAGGTGTTCTCCAGGAGCAGCAGGAATCAGTCCTCACAACCCTCCCTCCTCCTCTTGGAGTTGCAGTTGTACATAGTTTATTTTTCATTTTTGTGTGCTGTTCTTAGCTATGTCATTTGACTGAGGTAAAGATGGTACCTTTAGGCGGGAAGAGAACCACACATGCGTGCCTGCATTCCCAAAGGCTTTCATAGAAAGCTGGGGAAATGCTCCGCTGGGGCTTCATCGGCGCCGATGACACCCATATGTGAGGACTGATTCCTGCTGCTCCTGGAGAACACCTGTTACAGGTGAGTAACTACTCTGTCTGCTAGAACGGGCCGTTTTGTCAGCAGGGGGCGAGAAGGGTTGCCGAAAGGCATCAACGCACTGATGCTACGGAGACCTGGATTCGGTCTTCTCAATGTCTTCTTTGTCTTTCCACTGGGGGCACTCATAGGCCGGGTGATTCAGCGTAACGAGGCGCATCGTGTAAAAAGTGGTATGACGGGACTCGGGCTGGTCGAGTTGCCCGAGGGTTGCTGACCTCTTACAGTGGCTTGAGGGGGCTTCTTGGAGGTCCCGCCGTTGGAGAATCCGTTGCTACAGGCTCTTCTTTGAAAGCTTCAGGTGTTTCGGTTCTCGCTTTCGGTGTGGCCGTTGAAAGAGCCAGTTTAAAAAAAAAAAAAAAAAAAGATATTTTGAAGTCTACGGCCTTTGCATGTGTATGTCTATGCCGCGTCTTTGAGGACTAGTGCTCGCGGAGGCACGTTCGCGCGACTACAGTGTCACTTATCTTCGGGTTAAGTTTTCGGGGGGAGAATTTGTTGTACGAGTTCGCAAAGCGGTTGCTAGGCTGCAGCCCTCTTGTAGAACAGTCCTTTCTCCGAGGGTATTCTATTGTTTTTTTTAGGGGCGTGAGCGTGCAGGCCTGTTGAGCTCGTACAACAGACGTCTGTCCAGAATTTATCCTTGCTGACAGTATGTTTGGTGGCCTCTGCTAGGCAGGGCGAATTTCTGAGTTGCAAGCGTAGTCCTGTAGGGTTTTGCTTCAGAGCAAGGTGGCCTTACGGCCTGTTCCGTTGTTTTGCCCAAACATAGTTGATCCGTTTCATCTAGATCTCACGGATTTCCCTTTCAGCGCTGGGTTCGGCGAAGGGGTGGTGTATTGGGCCATAGCTTACACTGTGTGAATGTCGGGAGAGCACTTCGGCAGTATTTAAAGGTTTCAGGTGCCTTGCATTGGTCGGCTCGTCTTCCTTCAGGTTGTTCGGCAAGCACCGCAAGAGTGTGGCGGCGGCAAAGGTTTCCATGTTTGGATGGATTAGAGTGCCGATTGCATCTGCTTATCTACTTCGGGACCGTACAGGCCCGGGGAGCTTGCGAGTTCGCTCTTCTGGGGCGCAAGTGACTTTCTGGGCGGAGCATTCTTGGCTTCCGGCAGTGGACAGCTGTTGAACGACCGCGGGGTCGTCTCTCCATACGCCCAGGAGGCATGGCCGCCTAGATGTTTGGGCGGCTGAGGTTGCCGCTTTCGGGCACCGTCATTGCCGTTTTTACTTCGAACAAGGAATAAGTACAGGAAAACGTGGTGAACCTGGTTTCTGGGCTCGTTAGAGGTACAGATAAGGAGTGGTTCGGTTAGCGTAGAGAGGATTTGGTTTGATTCCTGGTCGTCTTTCTGGTATTATTTTCAGTAGTTTTCGTCACCCGGATGTGCTGCTGGCGAGCGAGGCCTGTTTCGGCTTGGTCTAGTAGCTATCCGGGTGGAAAGGTCCCTCCCAATAATTACTGCTCTGATACATCCCAGAGGTGGAGGACTAAACTGGAGGAACGATAAGGAAATAGAAATTACACTTACCTGGTAATTGTCGTTCCTTGAGTGATGACAGTTTAGTCCTCATTCCCGCCCCGGGGGTGATTTCTTCAGAATTTATTTTCAGATGGAGTGGAGCATCAGTTTCAAGGTATGGGAAAGCCTTTCAGACTTTGGATCGCAGTGAGTATTGCTCTCTGAGCTGTTCCTTCCTTCTCGCTTATTTAAATAAGGGGTGGCTCAGGGAAAATGAAAGACTAAGGGGAACGTGAACATTAAAAAAAAATAAATAAAATGATAATTATAATAATAATAGTAATGATACAGTTAAGAAGGTTCCTCAGGTTGAGGGTTAGATGCTTCTGTTAAAGTTGAGTTATTCTGCTTATTTGTTGCTTCTCTGAGTTTGCTTTGTCAATAGTACACTGGGGCTGATGGGAGATACCAGCAGGCTATATCCAGTGATGTCACGACTTTGACATGCCCAGTCTCCAAGCTGCAGAGGAGGTGCACAACCCAGAGGTGGAGGACTAAACTGTCGTCACTCAAGGAACGACAATTACCAGGTAAGTGTAATTTCTATTTTCCTCATAAAAGTGCCTTTTTAGTTGAGAGCTGCATGAACTGGTGACAGATGAGTGCATAACAAAACTTTGACGTTATATATAATTTTTTTTTTTTTTTAGAAGAAAGTATTTTTAAAAATTCAATACTTTTAACTACTGGAATCAAACATTTATAATAGCCATGAAAGCAAAAGTTAAGAAAAAAAATCTCATTTCATGTTAACCATTCTTTGCTTTGTTTATTCTTCACTTATTTTATGAGATTTACCACTTGGCTCCATTCCAAGTCATCCTACTAGACCAGTCCAGACGAATGGGTTAAGTCCCCTTGCCAGCAGATGTTGGAGACAGGGAAAAACTAACAGAAGCTTGATTGGTTGAGCCCTGGTAGACATATAGCTGTACCCCTAGAGGTCACCCTCAATATTTTCTGTCTCCAGCAGATGCTGGTGTTCTTCTGTTTTTCTCTTCAGGTTTTCTTTTAAGTTATTATTTATTTATTTATTTGGTTACATTTGTATACCGCTTCTTCCAGTGATCAGTAGCGATTTTACATTAAACTTTTGTCACAGCAATCCTTTACATATAACAGTAGTCTAAATTGTTTACATATTAATTTCAGCTGAATGTTTTCAGGGCGCACAGGAGGTGCCCTTCTGAAATTTCCCAGCTCATCGCCTTGGGGATTTGGTTGAGCTCCTGGTCAAGATGACTAGTCGAGCTCCTATTATGCGAGGGGAAGGCCACCTCCTGAACATGAGGACCTGGTAGGCCGGCAGCAGTGGGAGCCTTCATTGCTCTTATAGAGCTTAGCTACAGCAACAGTTTTTGGTCAGCCTTCTTGCAGCATCTGCCTTGACTCCCCTGCTCTACTACTCCTGCGATCGCATGGGGCACAGTGAGTAAGTTCCTCCCCCTCTTCCCCCCCGGGTCTGCCGCTCTTCTTTACCTTCTGGGATACGGAGGTTCCCGGCACTTGTACAGCGGGGGTTCCAGTAGGCCGGCAGCAGGGAGAGCCTTTTTATTTTTGCTAAGCGCTCTGAGTCAGTCTCCTGCAATATTGCTCCTGCCTTGGCTCTCCTGCTTCTCCAGGAGGACACAGGGAGTTTGAATTCCCCCCCCCCCCCTCCGATTTGAGCGCTGGGTCACGCTGCCACTATCACAGAAACACTGTGTTTTTTTCTTTACTTTAAGACTGCTGCGGCTGCACTGCTCTGCTTTCCGCACTGCTGTGTTTCCGTTTCTCTGCTTCCCGTCTTTTTGTTCAGACTGATCCGGCGTGTGCAGCAGCCATTTCCTCAGCCATGGGGGGGTGCAGCGTCCATTTTAAATGTCGGAGCCGCACGGCATTCTCAGCCACGGTGGCTGGTTTGGAGTGGGAAAGTTAGCTGTGCAACTTGCGAGAGCCACAGCGTTTTCTTTCTCCTTTTGTGTAACATTATTTCGGGGGAACGTTTATTTACAATGCCCTCCTCCTTAAGAAGTGTACTGTCTATAGCTACAAGCGGAAATACTTACATCACAGGGGGTGCTTAGCCTGTTCTGCTTACCCCAGGGGAGTCTTCTTGCACAGTCAGTAGGCAGTGATGGGGGGTCCTGCTGCTTTGTCACCCCCCCCCCCCCCCCCAGTGGTCTCCAGGGTCGCTCCTCCCTGCCTCCTCCTCCCTCAGCCTTCCGATCCTCTGGCTCAGACGCTGCTGCCTCAAAACCCATCTCAGTCTTCTCAGAACCAAGATTCACAACAATTTCAGGTGCTCCTTAGGCTTGGACCCTTGGCACATGGACCCAGTCATATCTGGCTTGGAGGCCTGTTCAGTCCACAGAACCTCGCTAGACTCCACGTTGGGGTCCTGGAAACATTCTCGGAAGGAGTGAGTTCTTAGGAACACGGGGCATCCTCTCAAGGAACTTTTCTTGGGCTGCAGCCGCCTGTGCACCTAATTTCCCAGATGAAGAAGCCTTGTCAGCCGAGGATAGCCTGGGTGCCTCTGACTGGGATGGTGAGCTGACGAGCAAGACAGCACACAGGATATCTGCCTGTTCCGCAAGGATGAACTCCCTGCTCTGATGATTCAAATAGTGGACAGCTTACACCTCACTGATCCTCTAGAGCACAGTCAGCCTCAGGCGCTCTCTCAGGTCGATCTGATCCTGCAGGGCATTCAAAAGCCTTTTCCCATCGGAGCTGTCCTGCAGGGCATTCCAAAGCCCATCAGGGCTCTCCTGCGCGGCTGTCAAAAGCTAGCCAGGGTCTTCCCTTTCCCACCAGAGCCCTAGCAGATGGTATCTCAGAAGTGCGATTTGCCTGATGCATATGGCTCGCCATCTGGGACAGCACTACCTTAGAGACAGTGCTATCTTTGGTCTCCAGCGGATCTGGACAGGTGCTTTGCATATCACGAAGCACATCGCTATTCTGGTTGAAGGGGGTGCAGCCCTTTCGGATCATTAGGATAGGAAACTCCACTCAGACATCAGTTTGTAGAGGACTGGCAGCCTATGCCCTCCTACATTGCTCTAGCTTTGTCAATGATCGGCTGATCCAGCCTTTAGGGCGTGCCTCTCTAAGCTCCCCTTCCAAGGCAAGTGGCTCCTTGGTGAAGACCTTGACAAGCTTTTCAAGGACCTGGGGGAAGTCAAGCCACAGCGGCTATTGGAAGGCAAGCCACGGTCCTTTACACACTGCGGTAAGGCCTTTGCTGTGACCTCATGCCGGTCAAAGGTCACAGTCCTTTGGGGAGTCAGGAAAGAATAGGATGCCTACGTCGCCGCCAATACGAGGAGGGCAGATGCCTTTTCCCAGCAGTGAGCCCACATAGCCTTCGATCAATGGGTCCTCAACATCGTCAGCCAAGGCTATGCTCTCCCATCCAAGAAGCCTTCCTAGTTTTGCCCAGCAGAGCGTCCCGAAAGACGGCAGCCATACAATCCACCCTCCAACATCTGCAGTTTCTTTGAGCCATTCGACTGATGCAACTCGCAAAGAGGTACTCTGCTCATTATTCCATTTACTTTGTGGTATCCAATAAGGAGGGGTCCTTTCAGCAGAGTCTGGGTCTCAAGGAGGTCCATTGGGCTCTTCATGTACCGGTTTTTCACATGAAAATGATTTTTATTTATTTATTTATTTATTTATTTATTTATTTAGACAGTTTTGTATACCACCTTATCCTTAATCAAAGTGGTCACAACACAATTGGGGGATACATTTAACACGAGGGGATATGAGACACATACACTAATACTTACAGGGAACATGGACAATGGTCCTCAGACTGAGGATAGCAATGCAGGGTAACCACCCGACAGCTTAAAGTCCGCATAAGTGAACATCGGAGCAGAATAAAATGTAGAGTACAGGAAGCACCGTTAGTAGTCCATTGCCTGCAAAAACATCATGTGTTTGAGGAGCTGCGTTGTTTTGGAATAGATCGAGTAATGACAGGCAAGTTTGGCAAATCAAGAACACAAATGCTATTAATACAAGAACAACGATGGATTTATAGATTACAGTCAGTTATCCCGGGAGGTCTTAATAACATGATTGAATGGGGCGCCTGTATTTAACATACTTGTAATACTGAATTCGAACAATAATATTTAACATCAAAAAACTTTTTGCTTGACAGTTTGACGTCAAAGCTATGTCATCTTGACTCCCTTTAAATTAGTGCATTAAACTTGCATGCGCGGCGTTTTTGTGAAAGCCGGTGAGCTTCGGTATAACACGCTATAGGCCGTAACTGGCTTTAAGATAATTCGGAAAGTAGAGTTAAGGTAAGAATAACATTCTTTACCAAGTTTATTTAATGAAACATCTATACTGTGTATAGTTACATGTGAACATCGCTGTACCTTTCTATAGATAGTGCTGTTTCAAAAGTGCACACCCCCTGAAGAAGAGCTGAAACGCGAAGATGGTGCCAAGAAGGTGGCGTTGGGGATTTTGAAACTGTCGTTTGGCATGAGCACAATCTTTTTGAATTTCAAAAACTGGATTCAATATTAAGATAAGTTCTGATTAATATTTAACTACAATACTTAGTGGAAGATTAAGAACCACGTTTATGGTCATTGATGCTACAAGAGTAAGCGATTTTTGGATATGTTACCCTGCATTGCTATCCTCAGTCTGAGACCATTGGTTCTAGATACATAACTCATTTTTTTGAGCATTTCTTTACTTTAGATGGTGGGAATATAGTAGAGTGCAATTGGAACAATCTTATATGAATAGAGGGCTTCATGTCACTTCCTTGACAACCTAGCTGCCTGCTATAGGCCGTGTATCAAGTAAAATGAACTATAATCTATAGTTCTGGCTATTGCATGAGAGCAGTGCTCAGTTCTGGTATCATGCCTTATTCAGTGACTGTTTCATTGTTTTGTCAGAGTATACTGAGGGCAACCTCTAGGGTTACAGCTATATGTCTACCAGGGCTCAACCAATCAAGCTTCTGGTAGTTTTTCTGTCTCCAACATCTGCTGACAGTGGGACTTAACCCATTTGTCTAGACTGATCTAGCAGGATTCCAGGAAAGGAAATTAACGGTAAGTGGAATTTCTCCTTTCTACTCTTCTGTCATGGCATCTACTTTCTATAAAAGATGAATTTATAAAATGTAAAGATAACCAGACCCATCTAGTGTACTTATTTTCCATACCTACCATACTGTACTACAGAATCTCATTGATATATTTTATTCTTTCTTCCCCACTGCTAAGAATATGTGCTTTCTGCATGCATTCTGAAGTTAAATATTGATTTTTAGCTGAAACACCATTTTTTTTGTCATCTTGTTTGTGAAGAAATGCTATAAAAGAACATAAGAACTGCCATACTGGATCAAACCTAGTATCTGGTTTACAATTGTGGCTGATCCAGATCATAAGTACCTGACAAATTCTAAAAGTAGCCAGTTCCATGCTACTTATCCTCAGGGATAAGCAATGGTTTAGTTTGGACTACATTAATAATTGCATATGGCCTTTTCCTCTAGGAAATTGGCCAAACCTTTCTTAAACCCAGCTAAAAATACCTGCTTTTAGCACATCTGTCGGCAAAGAATTATAAAGACTAATAATACGTTGAGAAAAAATATTTTCTCCTATCTGTTTTAAATATATTACTTTGTAGTTTCATGCTGTGTCCCCTAGTTGTCGTATTTTTGAAAGCGTAAACATTGATTCATGCCTACCCATTCCACCCCATTCAGGATATTATAGACTTGTATTATATCTGCTTTCAGCATATCTCTACTCCAGGCTGAAGAATCTTAACCTCTTTAGCCTTTCCTCATAGGACAGTGATGGCGAACCTATGGCACGCGTGCCAGCTGTGGCACGCGAAGGCCTTGCAGCTGGCACGCGGGAAGGTCCGCAATTAGGTTTTTTTTTTTTTTTCCAATTTTACTTGTCTGCTGCCGCTGTCGGGGCCGCCGCGGCAAAATCGAGCGTGCCGCGGGGCCCCCCTGTACCCGGCAGAGCCTGCCCTCCCCGTAGCAGCTCTCTTTGGCAGCTCTCTCTTTGGAGCTGCAGTCAGACGCGCCGGCTTGCAGAGCGCGAAGGGAAGAGTTTCCCTTTCGCGACTCTGTTAAGCCCGCGGGGGCTGATGGGAACTTCCCATCAGCCCCCGCGGGTTTAACAGAGCAGCGAGGGAGAAACTCTTCCCTCGCGCTCTGCAAGCCGGCGCGTCTGACTGCAGCTCCAAAGAGAGAGCTGCTACGGGGAGGGCAGGCTCTGCCGGATACAGGGGGCCCCGCGGCACGCTCGATTCTGCCGCGGCGGCCCCGACAGCGGCAACAGACAGGTTTTCTTTTTTTTTTTTAAATTTTCCCTGGGCTGGGGGGGGGGTTAGGAGTGGTGATGTGATGGGCTGGGCTGGGCTGGGCTGGGGGGGGGTTAGGAGTGGGGATGTGTTGGGCGGGGCTGGGCTGGGGGGGGGGGGGGGGTTAGGAGTGGTGATGGGCTGGGCTGGGCTGGGGGGGGTTAGGAGTGGTGATGGGCTGGGCTGGGGGGGGTTAGGAGTAGTGATGGGCTGGGCTGGGGGGGGGTGTTAGGAGTAGTGCTGGGCTGGGGGGATTTAAGAGTGGTGATGGGCACTGGGCTGGGGGGATTTAAGAGTGGTGATGGGCACTGGGCTGGGGGGGTAGGAGTGGTGATGGACACTGGGCTGGCTGGGGGGGGTAGGAGTGGTGATGGACACTGGGCTGGCTGGGGTGGGATAGGAGTTGTGATGGGCACTGGGCTGGCTGGGGGAGTTAGGAGTGGTGATGCGCTGGGCTGGGGGGGTTAGGAGTGGTGATGGGCGCTGGGGGGCTTAAACTAAAATTGGGTGATGGGGGATAAGGACTGGAAATGGGCTGGTGGGCTTAGGACTGGAAGTGGGTTGATGGGGGGTTAGGACTGGTAATGGGCTATGGGGGGGCTTAAACTGAAAATTGGGTGATGGGGGATTAGGACTGGAAATGGGCTGGTGGGATTAGGACTAGAAGTGGGATGATGGGGGGTTAGGACTGGAAATGGGCTATGGGGGGGGCTTAAACTAAAAATTGGGTGATGGGGGATTAGGACTGGGAGTGGGCTGATGGGGAGGGTAGGACTGGTACTGGGCTCGGGGGGGGCTTAAACTGAAACTTGGGTGATGGGGGATTAGGACTGGAAATGGGCTGGTGGGATTAGGACTGGGAGTGGGCTATGGGGGGCTAGGACTGGTAATGGGTTGGGGTTGCTAGGACTGGAAATGGGCTGAGTGGAAGGGGGCTTGAACTGCAAATAGCTGTTGGGGATGGGGCTTGGAATGGAAATGGGCTGAGGGGAAGTGGGGGGCTTGAACTGCAAATAGCTGATGGGGACGGGGCTTGGAATGGAAATGGGCTGAGGGGAAGTGGGGGGCTTGAACTGCAAATAGCTAATGGGGAGGGGGACTTGGAATGGAAATGGGCTGAGTGGAAGGGGGCTTGAACTGCAAATAACTGATGGGAAGGGGGGCTTGGAATGGGCTCTTAGGGGAGGGAGCTAGGACAGGAACTGGGCTGATGGATGGGCTAGGATAGAACTGAGAATTGGGTGTTGGGGGAGCTAAGATTGGAAATGGGCTGTGGTGGGGGCTTGGATTGAAATGGACTCATGGAGGGGCTAGAACTGGAGGTAGGCTCATGGGGGGCTTGGATTAGAAATGGGCTGAGTGGAGGGGAGCTAGGATTTAACATGGGCTGATGGTGGGGCTAGGAAAGGACTAGAAATGGGCTGATGGGAGGCTGGTATTGGAAATGAGCTGATGAAGGGACTCGGATAGGACTGGAAATGGATGGAGGAGCTAGGACTGGAAATGGACTGATGAGGGGACTAGAAGGGAGCGGATACTGGGTGGGGCTGGAACTAAAAGGGAGCTGATGTTGGGGGAGATTAGAAGGGGATGGGGCTGGGAGAATGAAATGGAGAGGGGAAAAATATTTTGTGTGTGAGGGAAGAAAAATGTACAATTGGCCGGGTATTGGGAGAGTAAGTGGGGATTGAGGATGGAGGGGTAAAATTTGAGTGGATGAAATAGGAATGAGGAAAGAGCAAAAGGAGAAAGATTAGTATGTTAAAGCGGATGTAGAGAGAGAGAATGGAAAAAAAACTAGAAGAGAGAAGAAAGGACAAATGACAGCAGATGATGGAGAGTTAGCAGAAAACATGAAGAAACCAGAAGAAAGTGGCTGGAGCAATTGCAACTGTGTAACTGAGCTGAGGTATTCTGTTTATGTAATTCCTTTTTGACATTGCCACTTGTTCTCTTTCCCCAGTAGGTCATGTATTGTTGTTCTCTGAAATGTATTGGTTTAATATTTGCAGTGTTGCCTTTTGATAGGTATGGTATGGTGCTTTGTGACTCCTGGTAGTGCTGTTAGGATACGGCGGGTTTGCTATTGGTTCTAAATGGGCAGTGTTTGTAGTAGTTCCTAATGTGCCTGGCGGTTGGCACTGGATTATAGTAATGTAGAAATCTTTTAGTCTGTCTTTATCCATACACTCATTAAGAGACATGTTTACTAAAAGTTAGTGTATGTTAGCATTATGCAAATATTTATGCAAATTGACGTGCTGGCACTTTGAGGAAATTCTTTGGTTTTGTGCGGCAGTTTGGGCACTCGGGCTCAAAAAGGTTAGCCATCACTGTCATAGGAGAATCATTTCATCCTCTTTATCATTTTGATCACTTTTCTCTGTACCTTTTTAAATGCTACTAAATCTTTTCTGAGATGTGAATACCAGAATTGTACATGGTACTCAAGGTGCTGTCACACCATGGAGTGATACAGAGGCATTAAGATATCCTTTTTTTCTATTGCTTTCCTAATGATTCCTAACATTCTTTTTTTGGCTTGCCACATACTGAACAGAAGATTTCAATGTATTGTCTGCAGTCACGCCCAGATCCTTTTCTTGGGTGGTGACTCTTAATGTTGAACCTAGCAGGCTAGCATCAGAGCATTCTGGGGGCAGGATATGGCCTTGCATTGAATATCTGGGTTTAGAGTTCGGTGGCGATAGCTAACTACTTTACAAGGGTTAGCCACTGCTGCTGAATATCACCCGATATCTTATACTGCTCATGAGTTCACTACCTCCAACTTGATAGCATGACTTCTATTGCTGTAGAACAGTGGTGGCAAGCCTTTTAATGCATCAAGAGTCATGAAGCCAGAATACAAAATAGCAAAGAGCCTCACTTTTGAGGACGCTGTGCAGTCATACACATGTACACTTTACAGTGTATGCCGGCTGCTGCTGAACATTTTTAGGTGAGGGGATGGTAAGGACCACAGTCTGCACATTAAAGAACTGCATGTCAATCATGAGATGATGATCGGTCAATTCTGCTATTGAACTTCATTTTTACAGAAGAATGCTAACCTTGTGTACATTATTTGTATCCTGTAGATATTTGAATCTGCTCTCTCCTATTTTTTTTCAGGGTATACATACTTAGATCCTTAAATTTCACCACATAATGTTTGTGGTATAGACTCTGTCAGTTTTTAGCTCAGAAATTTTCTGTTCTGTTCAGAGATGTGAGCCTCAGAGCGGTCGGAAAAGTGAAGATAAAGCAAGTTGGAACATTGTCTTTATAAGGCCTCCTAGTGATCACCTTTTGCTTAGCTACCTTTTCATGCTTTTTCTTTTTACCTGTAACTGTCTAAGGACCCTTTATCAGCTCTCCTAATTTCCATTACAAACCCTGTTTTAAATTTAAAAAAAAACCAATTAAATTCAACTAGTCCAAATTACTTCCCACAGTCCAAACATATAATTCTTTCAGAATCGAGGATCATTTTTTTGAGGTGCTCCTTAATGCAGTTACTATATAGAGCAGAGGAGTGGGTCAGAGCTCATAGATTAGTTATAAGCTATTTCTGTATCTGAGCTGGAGTTAATTTTAAAACATAGAAGGTTAAATAATTTTAAAGTAAAACTCATTTGCATAATATAGAATTTTCTGATAAATTTATCTTGTACAATAGATAATGTATACTTTCTATTTTTTTTTATTTCTATAAAACATTTTTATATTCTAGGAAAAAACAATTGCTAATTTAAGACTTACTGTGTCCGACCTGGAATCTTCTGTTGAGTAAGTAATAATATAATATTATATTATTTGTTAAAGTAACTACTAGTGGCATGTTTCTTGCTATTACCAATGTTCAGAAGCATATTATATTTCTCTGTGAACAAAAAGGAAATAAGTCCTTGCGTATGGGTGATCTTACTAATTGAACTCTGCACGGAATGCTCCCCAACTTCCAAAGGAAGCTTTTGGGAGGTACACCGTGCATGCATGCGTTCATGCATGCCTGTCTTCCTGCCTGCAGTGGTACCATATTCTCCAGTCTTCTTTTTTCCGCTGAGCCCTTAGGACGTCCCTCGTGGCTGGAATTTTTTGCTTTTAATTTTCCCACCTGTCATCAGTTAGCTGTTTTTTGCCCTTTTTAGGTTTTTTTGTTTTGTGTTTTTCAATGCTTTTGCGTGGTTTTTACACCCCTTGGAGCACTTTCCTGCCCACGTATGCACCAAGTGTGACAGAACCATTTCTGCCACAGACTGTCATAATTGGTGCTTGCAATGCCTTGGGTCTGGCCATGAGCCACCGTCTTGCGAACTCTGCTTGCAGATGATGCGTTGAGGGCTGAGGTCAGGAAAAGCAGGAGGAGTTCCTCTTCGACTCATCTGAATCAGCATCCTCAGCCCCGACCCTCTTATCTGCACCTGCGAAGGGTCCAGAGATGGCCAAGGGGAAGGAACAAAGTGCTTAGTCAGAGCTGAAGGGCCCAAGTGGCAAGGGGAGACTCCCTGCAGAGGTCCCATCAATGTCGAAGGGTGAGCACCGGGAGAAGTTCCAGGTACAGTGCTCCACAGCCCTTCTAGATGAGATGTGGAGAACAATGGCTGGGAGCGGCCGGCAAAGCTTCTCTGGTGGGAGTACTTGATCAGAAGAGCAGAATCCACTCCTACTGCCCAGGAGAGCAGCCGGATGTCTCCTGATGCACCTATCACCGTGGAGTCCCCACCTGAGGTGGCATCATTGATGTCTGTGGCTGCGTCATCAACCCCCTTGTAGGTGGCAGTTCTGGAGGAATGCCTTCGAGCCTTAGAAGCTCACTTGGCAGTGGTGGAAGCCTTGCGGAATGCAGGCTTTGTGATGCGGAATGTGTCGTCACCACATTCCTTCCAGCCTATCCTGGAGTCCCTTGCCATGCCTGCTGAGGTTGGTAGATTGGTATCGACCCCGGTTGCTGGAGCCATCTCTCTCTCCAGAGTGTTGGAATCTGAGACCCAGAGGCACCACCATCAACATGCCGGGCGGCGCGAGGGTCATTGGCACCCTTCCCAATCCATGGAGCCAATGGGATGAGGAGATACAGCATTGTTTTGACTTCCTCTCACAATCTGAATGGGAAACTGAGGTGGAATTTGACGGCATCAGACATTCTGTCTGACCCATCACCTCCACCTGAGCAGCACAAGTTACCTCTGGAGGACATGTCCTTCCAGGACTTCATTAGGGACATGGCCAAGGCCATACCTTTTTTCCTGGAATCGGAGGAGAAGCTCAGGGTGGAGGAACTGGAATGCCTCCAATACCCCTCGGTCCCCTGCAGCTATGAGGTGCCACTCACGCTTGTTGTCAGCCACAGGCTCATTTCTTTATATCGGAGCCAGAAGGCCCTGGGGTTTGAAAAGCCGCAACTGCCCCACAATTCCATCGTGGTGGAGAGTGCCAAGACTAACTTCTTGGTCCTGCCGAGTTGTGAGGCTCGGACCCTGCATGTCTTCGGGAGGGAGTGCTTCCAGGGTTCCATGCTGATCACCCCGATCCTGGCCTACCAGACTTACATGAGCATGTTCCTCGAGGATGTCATGTTGGAACTGGAGGACTTTGCCGCCATTGCTCCCGAGGACCATTGTGAGTCCTTTTGGGGCCTTGTGGCTTGATGGCAAGGGTTCCTTGAAGTTCATGAGGCAGGACTCCTATGATGCCTTTGAATCTGCTGGCAGGGTGGCGGCTGTGGACAACACCACATGCCAATTGGCGTGGCTACAGTCTTTGTACCTGGAGCAATGGGTCCAGGAGAAGATCGCTAATGTCTTTTGCTGGGGTGAAAACATCTTCGGCAAGTCCATGGAGGACAAAGCCAAGGATCTGGAGAAGGAGCAGATGACTCTCCAGGCTCTCCAGAAAGACTGCAGACCCAGCGCGAAAGAAATATCACAACAAGAAGTCCTTCTATCTGTGTCCGTGCAAGTATTTCCTGGCTCAGCCACCAGCACAGCCTAAGGCACAGATCCCCTGCCCACAATGGAGGAAGAAGACCCTGAAGGTGCACCCTGTCCCTCAGCCCAAGCCAGGTACGGGGTTTGGTGGGTTCCTCAGGAGCATAGCCAGCCGTCCATTACCCATTGAGGTATCCTTGCAGGTCGGCAGGCGGCTCATCCACTTTGCCCACTGGTGGACCTCATCACCTCTGACATCTGGGTGCTGCAGAATGTCCAAAGTGGATATCTGCTGTATTTCACCCAGCTGCAGCCTCCACACAACCCTGGGGAGTACCCCATGGATCCTGTGCACCAGAGTCTCCTGCATACTGAGCTTGAGGTCCTGCTGTCCGATCTTGCCATTGAGCTAGTTTCCCCGGCTCATTGGGCAAGGCTCCTACTCCAAGTACTTCCTGGTACCCAAAAAGACCGGTGGGTTCAATCCATTTCTGGACCTGTGAAACCTCAACTGTGTGTGTGAGAAGTTCAAAAGAGTCTTGTTAGGGATGCTTCTCCCATACTTCGTACAGGACAATTGATGTACTCCTTTAATCTGAAAGATGTGTATGCACATATTCCGATCCACCCACATCACAGGCAATACCTTTGATTTGTGCTGGGCAGCCAGCACTACCAGTACCGTTTGCTTCCCTTTGAGCTGGCCGCGGCCCCTTGGGTCTTCATGAAGTGTCTGGCAGTCATGGCCGCCTTCATCCGGACCCTGGGGGGTCTTTGTATTCCCGTATCTGGATGACTGGCTGATCAAGGCTACCCATGCCTGCTGGCATTCGGCAGTCTGCTGTGCTCATAATTCAGGTTCTCGAGGGTCTCTGCTTCATGGTTAACTGCCCAAAGTCCCACCTCCATCTGATACAGCAGCTGGAGTTCATCAGGGCCCTCCTAAATATCTCTCGGACACATGCCTTAATGCCAGCAGATTGCCTGTAGTGCCTTGTCGAGGTGATGAGCACATTGCAGTGCCAGCACCACACCACAACCCGCAGATTCTTGAGGGCCCTCAGACACATGGCTGCCACGGCACATGTCACTCCTCAGGCCCACCTCTCCATGCAGCAGGTCCAGAGGACCCTGTTCACGCAGTGGAAGCAAGCGTCAGGCTACCTGCATGTCAGAATAGTCAGTCTCTTTTGTGGTGGCTCGAGCCAGATAACCTGCTGCTTCAGTTTCAGCCGGCTGCCCCCCGCAAGATGCTCATGACGGACATGTACAAGCTAAGCTGGGGTGCGCATCTGAATGGTCTCAAAATCCAGGGTCTGTGGTCCATGCAGATGAGTCTCTACCAAATCAACTTCCTCAAGCTTTGGGCTATAGCAAGCGTCCTCTGCGCCTTTTGTGTGCACCTAGCGAAATCAGGTAGTCCTGATTCAAACAGAAAGCCAGGTGGCGATGTTCTATATGAACAAGCAGGGGGGCACGGGATCGTACCTCTTGTGCTGAGAGGCTGTTCACCTCTGGAAGTTCGCCCTGCTTCACGGCATAGACCTCAGGGCAACTTATCTGCTTGACGAGCTCAAAGGCTTGGAGGATAGCCTCAGCTGGCTATTTCAGCCTCAAGAGGGAAATGGTGGACCGGATCGTCCGGGAGTGGGGACCTTTTCACCATGGAGCACAGTGCCCAAGTGGCCTGGTTCTGCTCTGAGATTGGCCAGCAGTCTCCTGGCCATGGTCACCTTTCTTCTCAACTGGAGAGAGGGTCTGCTCTATGCCTACCCCTGATACCGCTTGTTGCGATAACTCTTCTGAACCTTCAAGTGGACAAGGGTTCCATGATCCTCATTGCCCCATACTGGCCTCGGCAACCGTGGTTCCCTCTGCTGTTGCAGCTCTTGCTGAAGGAGCCTCTTTGCCTGGGCTCCAACGCAGACCTCATCTTATAGAAGGGCGGCTCCCTGCTGCACCCAAAGTCTGATCCCTGGTGCTTACGACATGGATGCTAAGAGGGTAGTCCTTGCGGAGCTTGCTCTCCCTGAGGGCATTACCAACATCCTATTGGCATCCCACAAGGACTCGACGTGCAAGTCTTTTGCGCTCAAGTGGTGGCAGTTTGCCATCTGGTGTGCAGGTAGGGCGCTGGACCTCTTCTTATAACCCAGGGACCTGCTGCTGTAGTACCTCATGCACCTCTCTGATTCTGGGCTGAAGTTTAACTCTGTGCAAGTTCACCTTAAAGCAACTGAGACTTTCCATCATAGCTGTGAGGGGAAAAGCCTGTTTCGATCCAGCCACTGGTGGCCTGGTTCATGAGGGGCCTGCTCCTCTCGAAGCCTCCGCTTAAGCCCCCTATGGTCACTTGGGACCTCAATGTGGTCCTTGGCCAACTGATATGGGCCCCCTTCAAGCCCCTTGTCTCATGCTCGCTGAAATGCTTGACCTGGAAGGTCCTCTTCCTGGTAGCCGTCATGTTGGCATGATGTATCAGTGAGCTCCAAGCTCTGGCTGCTCACCCTTTGCATGCCAGGTTTCACCAGAACCAGGTGGTGCTCTACCACCTCCACCCCCCCCCCCCCGACTTTCTGCCGAAGGTGGTTGTGGCGTTCCACCTCAACTAGTCCATTGTCCTTCCGACTTTCTTCCCTCGGCCTCAGTGAGGGATTCGGCTGGTTCGGGCGAACCTTTCCTGTCATGCGCCGCATTTGCCAAACTGGGCCGAAAACAGCATCCTGATGCCGGCACTGCACTGGTGGGAATCCCCCCCACCCGCCAGTGATTTCATGGCATCAGGGGATTGTGGCATCGTGGGAAGCCCCCGATGCCGTCAAACCACTGGCGGGTGGGGGATTGGGCTTCTGGACCACCAGGGAGTTGCCGTCAGCAGCCTGAACATGTGGCGCCGGCAACGCAAATGCGTGCCTTGCTGCCACCCTCTGGGTTTCGGCAGTGGCAGGATCGATCCGAACCAGTTCCTGTTTGGATCTAATCCTTCCACTGAACTTATTTACTACTGGAGCACATAATTAACTTTAGCTTGTGTTAAAATGTTAATGCGGGTTAGTATAGGAGCTCTTAAGTTTGTACCTGAGGCTACAGAGGGTGAAGAAACTTGTCCCAGTGTCACAAGAATGCCAGCAGGATTTGAACCCAGCCTTTCCTGGTTCCCTTAGCTTACTGTTCTAACTATGGATTACACCTCTACTATAATGAGAAATAATTAAAATCAGACCTAATTGGTGCTAAAATATTTGTGTTATAAAGCCAGTATACAAATAGCATACTTTTTAGAGGGAATTTGAAAAATTATAGATTTATTTTGTAATGTAGCATAAACAGGAGATTATTTTTGTGGTTTTCCAAATTACCCTTTTAACAGCCAACTGAAGGATTCGTTGAGTAACAAAGACCGTGACCTAGCAAGCATTCATCATCAATTCACTGCTGCCCATTCAGAGCTCTCGGAATTGGGACGATTAAGGGAAATAGCATTGAAGGAAAATAGAAGACTGCAAGATGATCTTGCTACAATGACCAGAGAAAACCAGGTATAAATATACTAATAAAAAAGTGTTCTTTGACTGCCTTTCACTGGTTTTCATTTAATTTAGGGCTCCTAGAAGCTAATGAGGGAATTAGCATAGCAGCTTGACACTTAGGAATTAGTGCACGCTAACTGCATAGCATAGAGTCGGACAGCACCTTTCAGCTAATGCATGGTATCTTTACCACATGTTAACTGTTAATATGGTAGATGGTGCATAGCAGCTAATACCACTTCAGTTAATGCCCGCTAAGTGTATTCTCTCCATTAATCATGTGAGAATATCCTGGGCATGCCCCCAGTTCTTAATATAATATAATCAATACGGATTTGTTTACCACAATGATCTCAATCAATCAGTGGTTCTGTGCAGTTTTACAGCAAGAAGAATAAACATAAAAAAGAATAAGAATTTAACTAATTAAACAACCAAGTTTTCAGCTTTTTATGAAACTGAAAAAGAGAAAAAATTTTTTTTAAATGCCTAGGCAATTCAGACCAGTACTGCGCCGCCATGTAGGGAATTGTACATATAAAACATGATTTTGAACGAATACCTCTACATGGAGGATATAAAAGTGCGCAGTCGGATTGTAAGCGTTTAGAACTGCATATTATAAGAGGAAATAACTGTGATGAAAAATGTTCCGGAACAAAATCATTAAAGAATTTGTACAGAAAAACAAAACTTGAAGCAAATTCAGTTAGGGACTTTTTAAGCCAGTGCTATTTATGAAGTAAAGGAGTAATGCTAAGTCTCTGAAGTTACATGTTAATTTTGTCATTTAATGGGCTGCAACTGAAAAATGTGATGCAGTTTAAGTAAAAGGGTCCCTTATTGACTAAATAATTATCTTTACAAAAATTGATCATGGGAATGTACAATAGTCAAAGCAGTAAAAGGACATCCATGAAAAAAACTTTGCAAATACACATTTGTGTATCTAAAACCAGATTAATAATTAAAATTAAAAATTAATAAGCTTTTGATGAAAGAAAACGATGACTTAATATGTAATGTAATTTTTATATTTTGCATTTCCTAGACATACAGGATCCCTTCGGATAACACATAATAAAATCATACAAAATGTATACATGAATAAACAAGGTAATACAATAATGGGAGTGGAGAGGTAGTCTAGTGGTTAGAGTAATGGCCTGGTGACTAAGAGACCAGGATTCGATTCCCACTGGCACTCCTTATGGCCTTGGGCAAGCCACTTTACCCTCCATTGCCTTGAAAAAAAGGCCTGGCAATCTACTTTCAGTCACACCTTGCCAAGAAGACCCAGGGGCTGCTGGGTCACAAGGAGTCAGTCAGCATTGACTCAGTGGCACACATTACATTCCACAATAATGATCTTCACAAGTCTAAATAATGCGGTCAGCCTAACAAAACCTGGAATCTTGCAGAATGCCACAATCTCAAAAATTCCCACCAACCACTAGTTAATCACATTCACTTAGACCCAATCTAAAGTCAAACCTAAAAGATAAGAAAGGGTACAATACATGCTACCAAATTATGGCACAAATATCCAAGAAACAAGGGAAATGAATTCCATAATTATTTATTTATTTGGATGTGTTTTTATACCGTCTTATCAAGAATCAAAGCAGTTTGCAGAGAATAATAACATTATACAGAAAACATAGGTAAATATAACCAACTTAACTATAAGAACATGATTAAATAAATGCTAACTTATTTTCTCCAGGACCAGGCAGGAAGTCAGTCCTCACATATGGGTGTCATCGACGCCGATGAAGCCCCAGCGGAGCATTTCCCCAGCTTTCTATTTATTTATTTATTTAACTGTATTTATATCCCGCTTTTCACTGGCTATGAAAGCCTTTGGGAATGCAGGCACGCATGCGCGGTTCCCTTCCCGCCTAAAGGTGCCATCTTACCTCAGTCTCTCTTTTTCCGAGAAGCCCACCGGACGTGTGTCCTGTCATCCCAGATAAAAGTTTGATATTTTGGCGATTCTCGCTACTTTTTCTTCCCGGTTCGACGCTGGTTCCCCTCCCGCCGGGTTCGGTACACCGGTATCGAGCCCGATTCTTCTTTTTCGGTTTTTGCCCTTCGTGGCTGGCGTTCACGCCCTTTTTTTGCTTTTCCCTGGAAGGCCGGTCCTTTGACCTCGCGGGGACTCTTTTTTCCCCAATGGCTTCCAGCGGTTTTAAAAAGTGTGATCGGTGTAAGAGGTTGATGTCTCTCACCGACACACACGACTGCTGCCTGCGGTGCCTCGGTCCTGATCACGACCTTAAGACGTGTGGACCATGTGGGAAGATGTCTTCCAAGGCACTGCGAAGTCACCAGCAGCAGAAAGAAAGGCTTTTCTCGGACACGGCCTCCGGCCGGGCCTGGACCTCGTCTGAGGCCTCAACATCTTGGGATTCGGAGGAACGCAAGAGGAAGAAGAGGCTCGTGAGGGCGTCATCGGAGGAGGTCCCTGGCTCCTCGAGGGCCAGGTCTAAGACCCCCGACCGTCGCCCCGGGCCCGTGGAACAAGAGAAGCCTGCCAAAGTTCCTCGCGTGGAGCCGGAGTCTGCTGGACACGTAAGCCCTGTGGTCCTCGAGGACTCTCCTCCCAGAGAGCCGACGTTGGGCCCGGCGCCACCGGGGCCCGAGTCAGTGGCTGCTGCGTATCCCGAGCTGAGTCTCAGGATGACAGCCTTGGAGTGCAGACTGTCTGCCTTCATGGAGCTGCAGCGGGCACTGATGTGCAGACTGTCTGTCTTCATGGAGCAGCAGCAGGCACTGATGGCCAGCCTGTCTGGCGCATTTGCCCCGACCACCGGGACATCGACTTCGAAGTCGACCCCGGAGACCGAGCCGATACTCGAGTCCATGATGGCTCGAGGTCGACCTCGGTCGCGGTCTCCTTCGACCTCCTGTTCGGGACCGAGGGCGTCGACGCCGGTGCCTCCGGCGTTGGGGCGGGTGCGCCAGGGCCCTGTGGGGTCGGATCCTGACTCCTCGTCAGACGAGTCTGCCTGGGAGACGGAGGATGAGGAGTCCCCCCGACACATTCAAGACTCGGTGCGTCCCGTCGGACTCACCGCAGTCTGAGCCCCGGAGTAGATCCCCTCCGGAGGATACCCCGTTCTCGGAGTTTGTCCGGGATATGGCCACCACATTGGCTATCCCGGCGGACCCCGAGGAAGAGCCTCGAGCTGAAGAGCTCGAGGCCCTGCAGTACGACTCTCCTCCGAAGGAGGCCTTTACTGTCCCGGTTCCTCTAATGCTGGAACGGCTCCTCTTCCGGATGTGGGAGGCACCGGCCTCGGCGCCAGTTCTAAGCAAGCGGGTCAATTCGATTTATCGGCTCCGGAAGAGCCCTGGCTTTCAAAAGGCGCAGCTACCACACCATTCCATGGTGGTGCAATCGGCCATGCATCACCTGAAAAGTCAGAAGATGCACTCCGCAGTGCCCCCCGGCAGGGAGACCCGAAACCTCGATGGTGTAGGTAGAAACTGCTTCCAGGGCTCGATGCTTGCTTGCCGTGTCCAGTCTTACCAGCTGTACATGGGCATGTACTTGCGAGACCTGGCCAAGGAGCTGGCCGGGTTCTCCGCTGGTCTCTCCGGGGAGCCCTTGCAGAGATTCAAGTCCTTGTTCTCGGGGATTCGGGACTGCTCAAAGTTTATGTCCCGCGCCGCCTACGATGGCTTCGAGGCTTCGGCCCGAGTTGAGGCAGCTGGCATCGCGGCTTGACGCCAGGCATGGCTGCAGTCATCGGACTTCGAGCCATGGGTTCAGGACAAGTTGGTCGATGTCCCTTGCCGAGGTGAGAACCTTTTTGGCAAGCCCATGGCCGAGAAGGCCGCACAGCTCGAGACTGAGCACCTTACAAGGACAAGGCTGTCTAGGAAGACCTCTGCCCCTTCTCACAAGAAGAAGGCCTCGGGTAAGAAGCCCTTTTACCTGAGGAAGGGCACTGCCTACAAACAGTACCATCAGCATCAGGATGCCCAAGCTGCACCCCAGGGTCAGCAAGCCAAGGGGCAGGGTAATGGGCCCCGTAGGCAGAGGACCCCCAAGCCTCCGGCCCCTGCTCCCACTCAGCAGGGTGGGGGTTTTTGACTCCTTGAGCGTAGCCTCTCAGTCCCTGCTCTCCCAACCCTGCACAGGAGGTCGCCTCGCCCTCTTTGCCCACCAGTGGCCCCACATAACTGGGGACAGTTGGGTGTTGAACATAGTCCAAAGGGGCTATGCACTACATTTTCACCAACTGCCTCCGCCATACTTTCCAGGGGAGCCTCCAAGGCCTCCCCTGCACACAGATCTTCTCCTCCAAGAGCTCCAAGGTCTGTTGGTGGACAGGGCGGTGGAGCTTGTGCCTCCCCACTTGCAAGGTCAAGGGTTCTACTCCAGGTATTTCCTGGTACCCAAAAGAACCGGTGGCCTTCGACCTATTCTGGATCTCAGGAACCTAACCAAGTTCCTAGAGAAAGAAAAGTTCAAGATGTTTACGTACCTCCAGCAGGGAGATTGGCTATGCTCCTTAGATCTAAAGGATGCGTACACTCACATCCTCATTCATCCAGACCACAGAAAGTACCTCAGGTTCATTGTGGGAGGAAACCATTATCAGTACAGAGTCCTGCCTTTTGGCCTAACATCCGCTCCCAGAGTCTTCACCAAATGCCTGGCAGTGGAGGCGGCCTACCTGAGAAATCAAGGCATCTTTGTCTTCCCCTATCTGGACGACTGGCTCATCAGAGGTCAGACGTGCCAGGAGGCCCGACAGGCCACCCTCAGAACTATTGCTCTTCTTCAAAGCTTGGGATTTGTAATAAACTTCGCAAAGTCCACTTTGCTCCCCTTCCAGAACTTGGAGTTCATAGGGGCAAGGCTAGACTCTGTCCTGGCAAAGACATTCTTGCCAGCAAACAGGGCCCAAAGACTGATGGACTTAGCAAATCAGTTTCTCAGCGGGTCAGTGGTCTCCGCCAGACTCTGCCTGAGGCTGCTTGGCCACATGGCTTCGACAGTTCATGTAACCCCCAATGCCAGGCTCCATATGCGGCCTGCACAGTGGTGCCTTCGGAGTCAGTGGTCACAGGCCACAGGCAGCCTCAGAGACAGGATAAGGGTGTCCAGACCATTTCTGGACTCCCTCAGCTGGTGGCTGCACCCACCCAATCTACTAAAAGGGGTGTCCTTTCAAATTCCCGGGTACACAGTGGTACTGACCACAGATGCCTCCCTGCAGGGCTGGGGGGCTCATTGTCTGGACAAGTGCACCCAGGGCCTGTGGTCTCCTTGGGAGGCTGCACAGCAGATCAATCTTCTAGAACTCAGGGCTATTCGATTAGCACTCAAAGCTTTCTCTCCTGCCCTAGCTCATCAATCTGTCCTGGTTCAGACAGACAACCAGGTAGCCATGTTTTATGTGAACAAACAAGGCGGTACTGGGTCCAGACTCCTTTGTCGGGAGGCACAGGACCTTTGCTCATTCGCCCTCAAGCACAACATGCTCCTCAAGGCTGTGTACCTTCCCGGCCAGGACAACTACCTAGCCGACAGGTTGAGCAGAATTTTGCAGCCCCACGAGTGGCAGCTGCATCCTTTGGTGGTTCAGAAGATCTTCCTGAAATGGGGTCTTCCTTTGATAGATCTGTTTGCCAGTCCACTGAACAAGCAACTGCCAAAGATCTGCTCCAAAACTCCAAAGTCCCAATGTTAGTGATCACAATTAAAACTCAAGAAGACAAAAATCACCAATTCTCAGCATGAATCTTTTTCAAAAAACATTTTTCTGTTTGTCGGACATCACCGGAAAGGGGCAGACAATATAAACCATGCCTCCACTTGGTTCAGTCCTTTTAATACAATTTCAAATAATAAAGTGAAACACACTTAACTTGAAAAGAATTTGTGCAAGTTCCTCACATAACCGGCACGACGTACACGTTTCGGGTTTCCCCTGTCTCAAGTGCCACCATCGCAATTTGTCGTAACCGTCAAAAGACGCTGAAACACAGCTGATTCATTCATAAGGCTGTTTCGTCAGAGATTGGCTAAGAACTTGCCATCAATCAGAAGGATTTCACCAATAACACACCAGCAGGGAATACCCACTCATACAGGGAAATCCCTAGGTGTTAGATAATGCTGGACCAATCAAGTTCTTTATTTAACCCCTCTGGGTGTACTGCATGCAGGTGAAAGATCCAAAACTGTTCACGTTCTTGCAGAAGCTGAACTCGATCGCCACCACGAGGATCCATGGGGACATAATCAATAACAGTCCAAAACAGATCTTGAAAATTGTGATGTAAAGTCAAACAATGATCCACAATCGGTGCTGTATCAATGTGTAAACGAAGCCGAGAGGCATGTTCAGCTAAACGAGTCTTGATCCGACGGGTAGTTCTGCCAACATATATCATAGAACATGGGCACTGAATTATATACACCACATAAGTGGTATTACAATCTGTGTTCCACTTGCGAACAATAGATTGACCTGTCAGTGGATGCACCCATTCGATCCCTATTAAGGAGGTAGCACAGTAAAGGCAAGATCCACATACACCATGTCCGGTAAACTGACCAGGAGGAGAATTAGGTCTGTCCTCCGATATCGTTGTTCTCGCCACCAGATCACCAAGGTTTCTCCCACGGGAAAATGCAATCTTCAAAGGTTTTTTAAAACAAGCATATAAACCCAATAGTGACCAGTGCTTTCTAAGAATCCTAACAACCGCAGTGCTAGATGTCATATACGGCAAAATCCCCACTATAGCTGCTACCATAGCTGAATCACAGATTGATTTTTTGGATGTTTCTATTCATTATGAGACACACAGTTTTCGTACTTCATTGTACAGAAAAGCCGTCCAACGAAACAGTTTATTGTTCTTCGATATTTTCCATCCGGGCCCTTTGAAGAGAGGTCTTCCCTATGGCCAACTGTTAAGACTGAGGCGTATTTGTTCATCAATAGTGGACTTTAAGATACATGCTCATGAACTTCTTCAAAGGTTGCGAGTTCGGGGTTATCCTGAACATATTATCCAAGGGGCTTATCGAAGAGCCTTATATACCCATCGTGAATGGCTTTTTTTACCAAAAAATGATACTGATCCTGGCTCTTCATCAGCTATAGTGGGGATTTTGCCGTATATGACATCTAGCACTGCGGTTGTTAGGATTCTTAGAAAGCACTGGTCACTATTGAGTTTATATGCTTGTTTTAAAAAACCTTTGAAGATTGCATTTTCCCGTGGGAGAAACCTTGGTGATCTGGTGGCGAGAACAACGATATCGGAGGACAGACCTAATTCTCCTCCTGGTCAGTTTACCGGACATGGTGTATGTGGATCTTGCCTTTACTGTGCTACCTCCTTAATAGGGATCGAATGGGTGCATCCACTGACAGGTCAATCTATTGTTCGCAAATGGAACACAGATTGTAATTCCACTTATGTGGTGTATATAATTCAGTGCCCATGTTCTATGATATATGTTGTATAGAAAAAATGTGTTTATCAGCTCTACTAATCTACCTTGAGTTCAGTGGCGATTGAGTACTATATCTAAGTATATCCAACCCATGCAAAAGAGGTCTCAGATTATATGAGGCGTAAAATCAGCCAGACTTGCTGGAATGACAATGCCTTCTACAACATCAACGACCTCTATTATTAATGCATTGTGTGGATTTAATTTTATATATATTTTTTTAAACCTTTTTATTTTTTGAAAAAAAATTTTTTGTTATTATTTTCTTATATTTAAACTTTCCAATAAAATCTATGTCTTAAATTAATTACTAATAACTTATCTATAGTAACTAATAAGACGTGTTATTAATGATAATACTTATAACTCTCGATGCCTTATGTTGTTGGGCTTTGTTTTCAAAAAGTAATCCCAGAAAGTCCCAATAATGCTTCTAACTCTCTATATCTTATGTTGTTGGGCTCAAAATTCCTCTCCACAGCCCAGCAAACTAAATTCAGTTGTATGCCATCATAGGCTTCTTCGTTTAAAGGAGAAAAGACTGTGCTTATCTATTGCGACTTATAAGAGACTCCAAAAGGTGTCCAAACAGAAGAAACTTCAAAGATGGTTTCATTTCCAAAAGATCATCTCAGAAAGTCCCGACGTCTAACTGTGAAGCGCTCACTCGTTTCACTCTGTGTTTCCTCAGGGGAATCCTGTTGTCGTTATCAATTCATATTGTTACTAGACATGGTTTCGTTCTTCAAAGAGATAAGACTTCCAGCTTCTATTCAATTTATATCTGCACGAGCTAAAAACAAATGTATTATTTAAATTAGCTAGCCACCTACTGAACTCTTAAAAGTATTATATTTAGATATCAAGGGCAAATCAAAGTTTCAATACCTGATTTTGACTTTACTTATTTTTGGCAGCCTGCGCTGAAGTGTTCCAACTGACATCAAAAATCCTCTGTGATGTCCAAATAACGCCGCGCATGCGGATTGGTATTGTTTTCTCATTTAAATAGCTGAACCCCTGGGAGGAGTTTGTCCTATATCGGACAATCAAACTCGACCTCATTTTTTAATCTCTTTTATCAAGTACATAAGTGCCAATCTACCTGTGTATTTAATCCTTGTGGTGAAACTGTGGACAAGGAAAATATCCATCGTTGTTCACGATAGAGAAGTTGTTGTTCCCTAGTGCGACCATGCGTCCCCTTCAAAACTTGTTCTATACCGAAGCATCGAAGCTCCTCAAAGCTATGGTTACTTTGAAGACAGTGTGCCACCATCGGTGCCTCTTTTCGTTGGCATTTTAATCTGCTGTGATGCTCTTGCATTCGGATTTTTAATGAACGTGTTGTCTTTCCCACATATAATAGTGGGAAAGACATAGGTAACTAAAGGGGATGGAATTTGGAATACATCGGTTTTCTGTAAACCTACTGACCGTAATTCTTTGCTACATTATTCGAGTGCACATCCTGTTAATTAAAAAATGGACTCCCATTTTCACAATTTTTGCGTTATCGCCGAAATTGTTCTGACACTTCCGAATATAAGAAACAAGCAAAGAGTCTTAAAAAGAAATTTTACGATCGCGGTTATCCGCAAACTGTCATTTCTCGAGCATATAAACGTGCCCTTTATAATCATAGAGAAGCCTTACTTATTACTTCCTCTCAAAAAACCAACATTGATGAGACAAATGTTAATTTAATAACAGCCTATTCACCTTTTAGTTACCAAATACAAAATATTTTGAGACGCCATAGTAATGTGTTGCAACATGTAAAAGGATTGGAGGACAAGCATGTTAGATGCGTATGGAAACGTCAACGTAATCTTAAAGAAATACTTAGCCCTACTGAATTGCGATCACCGGGGTCTAATTATACCACTTCTAATTCAGGTCATTTAAAATGTGCAGGGTGCAACATATGCCCGGTCACTTTGGAAACACGTTTTTTCACCTATGGAGGACATACTTATCACTTAACAGGATCTACTAATTGCCAATCTACTTTTATAGTATATGGTATATTTTGCCCATGTTCACTATTATATGTGGGAAAGACAACACGTTCATTAAAAATCCGAATGCAAGAGCATCACAGCAGATTAAAATGCCAACGAAAAGAGGCACCGATGGTGGCACACTGTCTTCAAAGTAACCATAGCTTTGAGGAGCTTCGATGCTTCGGTATAGAACAAGTTTTGAAGGGGACGCATGGTCGCACTAGGGAACAACAACTTCTCTATCGTGAACAACGATGGATATTTTCCTTGTCCACAGTTTCACCACAAAGATTAAATACACAGGTAGATTGGCACTTATGTACTTGATAAAAGAGATTAAAAAATGAGGTCGAGTTTGATTGTCCGATATAGGACAAACTCCTCCCAGGGGTTCAGCTATTTAAATGAGAAAACGATACCAATCCGCATGCGCGGCGTTATTTGGACATCACAGAGGATTTTTGATGTCAGTTGGAACACTTCAGCGCAGGCTGCCAAAAATAAGTAAAGTCAAAATCAGGTATTGAAACTTTGATTTGCCCTTGATATCTAAATATAATACTTTTAAGAGTTCAGTAGGTGGCTAGCTAATTTAAATAATACATTTGTTTTTAGCTCGTGCAGATATAAATTGAATAGAAGCTGGAAGTCTTATCTCTTTGAAGAACGAAACCATGTCTAGTAACAATATGAATTGATAACGACAACAGGATTCCCCTGAGGAAACACAGAGTGAAACGAGTGAGCGCTTCACAGTTAGACGTCGGGACTTTCTGAGATGATCTTTTGGAAACGAAACCATCTTTGAAGTTTCTTCTGTTTGGACACCTTTTGGAGTCTCTTATAAGTCGCAATAGATAAGCACAGTCTTTTCTCCTTTAAACGAAGAAGCCTATGATGGCATACAACTGAATTTAGTTTACTGGGCTGTGGAGAGGAATTTCGAGCCCAACAACATAAGATATAGAGAGTTAGAAGCATTATTGGGACTTTCTGGGATTACTTTTTGAAAACAAAGCCCAACAACATAAGGCATCGAGAGTTATAAGTATTATCATTAATAACACGTCTTATTAGTTACTATAGATAAGTTATTAGTAATTAATTTAAGACATAGATTTTATTGGAAAGTTTAAATATAAGAAAATAATAACAACAAAAAAAATTTTTTTCAAAAAATAAAAAGGTTTAAAAAAAAATATATAAAATTAAATCCACACAATGCATTAATAATAGAGGTCGTTGATGTTGTAGAAGGCATTGTCATTCCAGCAAGTCTGGCTGATTTTACGCCTCATATAATCTGAGACCTCTTTTGCATGGGTTGGATATACTTAGATATAGTACTCAATCGCCACTGAACTCAAGGTAGATTAGTAGAGCTGATAAACACATTTTTTCTATATTCGATAAGCTCTATAAGGTGACCGTATTAGCTTTTCTATGATATATGTTGGCAGAACTACCCGTCGGATCAAGACTCGTTTAGCTGAACATGCCTCTCGGCTTCGTTTACACATTGATACAGCACCGATTGTGGATCATTGTTTGACTTTACATCACAATTTTCAAGATCTGTTTTGGACTGTTATTGATTATGTCCCCATGGATCCTCGTGGTGGCGATCGAGTTCAGCTTCTGCAAGAACGTGAACAGTTTTGGATCTTTCACCTGCATGCAGTACACCCAGAGGGGTTAAATAAAGAACTTGATTGGTCCAGCATTATCTAACACCTAGGGATTTCCCTGTATGAGTGGGTATTCCCTGCTGGTGTGTTATTGGTGAAATCCTTCTGATTGATGGCAAGTTCTTAGCCAATCTCTGACGAAACAGCCTTATGAATGAATCAGCTGTGTTTCAGCGTCTTTTGACGGTTACGACAAATTGCGATGGTGGCACTTGAGACAGGGGAAACCCGAAACGTGCACGTCGTGCCGGTTATGTGAGGAACTTGCACAAATTCTTTTCAAGTTAAGTGTGTTTCACTTTATTATTTGAAATTTTATTAAAAGGACTGAACCGAGTGGAGGGCATGGTTTATATTGTCTGCCCCTTTCCGGTGATGTCCGACAAACAGAAAAATGTTTTTTGAAAAAGATTCATGCTGAGGATTGATGATTTTTGTCTTCTAAAGTTCTGCTCCAGGCAACTGCATCCTCTGTGGATAGCAGCAGATGCTTTTCTGATTCCCTGGTCACAGGGCCTCCTGTATGCATTTCCTCCCACGCCCTTGGTGGCCCGAACTCTGTTCAAGATTCTTCAGGACAAGGCCTCGGTCCTGCTGGTGGCTCCCAGGTGGCCGAGACAGCCTTGGTTTCCACTTCTGCTTCAGCTGGCGGTGGATCCCCCACTGCCTCTGGGGTTGCAACCCGACCTTCTCTCTCAGGAGCAGGGTTCCCTACTGCACCCCAATCTCAAAGCTCTCAATTTGATGGCCTGGAGGCAGCAAGGGTAGTTTTGGCTCCTTGGGGCCTACCTCAGGAAGTTGAGGAGGTTGTCCTAGCCTCTAGGAAACAGTCCACTAGGAAAACCTATGCTCTCAAGTGGAAAAGGTTTTCTGTGTGGTGTCAGCTATGTACAGAGGACCCTTTCTCCTGTTCTGTACCAGTGGTGCTTCAGTACTTACTGCACTTGTCCAATCAGGGACTTAAGTCCAATTCTGTTCGTGTCCACCTCTCAGCTCTAGCAGCTCACCACTCACTGGTGGAAGGACATTCTCTGTCGGTTCACCTCTTGGTGTCCCGCTTTCTTAGGGGCTTGCTTTTGCTCAAGCCTTCAATCCGTCCTCCTGCTCCTGAGTGGGAGTTGAATGTGGTCTTGCAGCAACTGACTCGCCCATCCTTTGAGCCGATGGCTACTTGCCCTCTCCGCTTCCTGTCCTGGAAGACGCTCTTCTTGATAGCCCTTACCTCGGTTAGGCGAGTGAGCGAGCTTCAGGCCCTGGTCTGTGATGGGCCTTACACTCGTTTCTATAGGAACAGGGTAGTCCTTAGGACTCATCCAAAGTTCCTCCCAAAGTTTGTCTCCTCCTTCCACCTTAACCAAGAGGTGGTTCTTCCAACATTCTTCCCTAGGCCTCATGCAAGCCAGGCTGAAGCAGTCCTGCATACCCTGGACTGTAGGAGGGCCTTATCCTTCTACCTTGACCTTACGCAAGGACATAGAAAGGCTACTCAGCTCTTCGTTTCCTTTGACCCTAATAAGTTGGGGTTGGCTGTGTCCATCTGGGTGGCTGACTGTATCACCTGGGCTTACAAGGCAGCTGACCTCCCTTTGAAGGGTAGGGTCACGGCCCACCGAGTCAGGGCAATGGCGGTCTCAGTGGCTCATCTCCGCTCTGTACCCTTGGTAGACATCTGCAGGGCTGCAACTTGGTCTTCAAGCCAGACATCTGCGGCCCATTACTGTCTGGAAAGGGAGTCCCGTAGGGAGAGTGCTTTTGGCCAAGCAGTACTCCGGAATTTCTTTGAGGTTTAGGCAACTCCTGCCCCTCTGTTGGGCTACCTGTGGAGGTTGTGTCAGTGAAAAGCCTTTCTTTGCTGCTGGGACTAGAGGGAGTTCTCTTGTTCAGCCTGGGTTCCTCGGTAGCCCAGAGCTAGGGAGTCACCCATATGTGAGGACTGACTTCCTGCTTGGTCCTGGAGAAAGAGTAGTTACTCACCTGTAACAGGTGTTCTCCAGGAGCAGCAGGAATCAGTCCTCACAACCCTCCCTCCTCCCCTGGGAGTTGCAGTTGTACATAGTTTATTTTTTCCATTTTTGTGTGCTGTTCTTAGCTATGTCATTTGACTGAGGTAAGATGACACCTTTAGGCGGGAAGGGAACCGCGCATGCGTGCCTGCATTCCCAAAGGCTTTCATAGAAAGCTGGGGAAATGCTCCGCTGGGGCTTCATCGGCGTCGATGACACCCATATGTGAGGACTGATTCCTACTGCTCCTGGAGAACACCTGTTACAGGTGAGTAACTACTCTTTACTTGAGAGGTATTGATAAGTTTACATTAAACTGAGAATAACAATTGTGTATGTATTTATGTATTTGAGTGGAGGAGTAGCCTAGTGGTTAGAGCAACTGCCTAGTACCCAGAAGATCAAGGGTTCAATTCCCAGTGGCACTCCTTGTGACTTTGGACAAGTCACTTTACCCTCCATTGCCTCGGAAGAAAAGGCTGGCAATCTACTTCTGGTGATACATTGCCAAGAAAAACCAGAGGTAGCTGGGTCGCTATGAGTCAACACCGACTTGATGGCACTAAAAAAAAATGTATTTAAACAAAACTAGGAGGGGTGACCTGCACGAAGCAGTGGATGCACCTCTAAAGAAAGGCATGGGGAGAGGTGACCTGCACGGAGCAGCTGATGCATCTACGCTTATCACCTTGCTGGGCAGACTAGATGGACCATGATGGTCTTTATCTGCCATCATATACTATGTTACTATGAAATACTGTAAAGACAGTAATAATATTCAAATTGAGTGGTCAATTACTAGTTAAACGCTAGTGGTGACTTGTGTTACAGATTATGTTGGGTAGATGTTTGTCCCAACTATCTTATTTCCAAAATATTCTTCAAAAGAGGTATGTCTTTATTTGCTTTCAGAAGGTGGAAAGGTCATTTATATTACTTAAGGTGTCTGGGATGGAGTTCGAGTATTGGTGACTAGAATGTGAATGCTCTGTTGCTCGTTGATCAATTTATTTGAAATTTGTAGGGATGGATAAGGAGTTCTGTATGCATCCTCCCCTTTGTCTGTTATTTGGTATCTTGTGTATCAGAGAGCTTAGGTAGTTTGGGGATAAGTTGTGCAGTAGTTTAAGTGACCATTAGTGATTTGTATTTAATTCTGCTTACTATAGGGGGCCAGTGCAACTGATGTAATATGGGAGTGATGTGCTCAGATGTTGGTACTTTCAGAATTATACGTACGGCAGTGTTTTGTGCCATCTGTAGTTTTATTCAGCAATTTTTTAGATAGGCTTTGTAGGACCGCCAGGGCCTCCTTAAGTGGAGCCTCATACTGGAGGCTTTCAAGCTCCTCTTTGCAAGGGTCCTCTGACTCTGTGGTGAGAGACAAGGCTTTCACCATGGCTCTGACAAGCTCGAGGAACGATGTGTGCTCGGGTGGGACCGGTGCCGCAATGCTGGGGGAGACGGGACAGAGGGGAGATCATGGTGTTTTCTCGTCTCCGAGGAAAGCTCGCCTTTGGACTCCCAGTCTGAATAGTTGGTCGAGGACTCAAGGCCGGATGGCGCATGAGGTGTTGGGCTCAGGTCGGGTCTTCAGTGACTCATGGCGGCTGCTTGGCTGGAGCCACAAGCGTTGCTGGGGAGGATCGAGATCGAGACCCTCGCAAAGAATCAGCTCGAGGCTCGGGGTTCTTAAGGATCATCTCTGTGGCCAGGGGAGTGCTCGATATCGAGGTCCCTGCGGTCGTGGCGCAAACACCGGTGGGGCTGGGCATCGACACCTGCTATGAGGCAAGGAAGGCAGTGACACTGCATTCCAGTACCATCATCCTGGCTTCCCACTCAGGAGTTGCAGCCTTCGACGTGGACAGCGGGGTAACCGTGTCTTGTGTTGGTGAGGAGGCAGTCTTCGACGGGACAGGCCTTGGGGGTCCATGACCCATCACCGGAGGCCTCAGTGTCTGTTCTGGGCACCTTTGTTGGCCACTCTCCGACTCCTCAGATACCCTCCAGGGACTGTGGGACCTGGCACAGGACTTGTCATTTGTGACCGTTTCCTAGGACAAGTTCCTCGAGGATTTCTTCTTCTTCTTGCGCTCATGCTCTGGAGAACCCTTGTCGGGGTGTCCACAAGCCCAATTCAGCACCGCAGAGGCTTTACGCAACTCCGAGGATCCGTGCTGGGGCCTTAGAGCATGAGGCTACCAGGGCAGAATCTGACCTGTGGAAGATGTCGTCTTGCTTCTGTCGATGACTTTGAATGGTCTTCGCGGACATCTTTTTGCACAGGGTGCAAACCTCTGGGTCATGGTCAGCACATAGACACTGGAGGCAGCAGTTGTGTGTATCGGTTAGGGACATTTTCTTTGCATACTGATCACACATGCCATTGGGGCAAAGAGATCCCTGCGAGGTCGAAGACCCTCAATGCTGTCAGCGGTTAGAAAAGGGCGTGAAACCACACTAGAAGAAAAACTAAAACAATAATTCCGAGACTCGATGCCAGGGCAGTGGGGCTCGGAGGCAAGAAGAGGACCAGTACTAACCAGAGAAAGAAGGGCAGTTTTATACACAAAAATATCAACTTTTTTCCAGGTAAAGAAGACTGATGTCTATAGGGCTCAAACAGAAAATGGGAGACTGAGTAAGCCTATAACGGACAAGTTCGCAGAGTTGAAGTCTGGATATATGACTAGAACCAGGCTCTCCAGGAAGTCGGCTGACCCTTCACGGTGGAAGGCTTCTAAGAAAAAGTCCTTCTACCCAAAGAAGGAACTTACATGGAGTTTCTGGCCTACCATGCTCCCCAACAGGGTCAGCGGGCTGAGGGCCAGGGTCATAGCCCTCATATGTCTAAGACCCCCCAAACCCAAGACAGTGCTCTCATCGCAACCTGGGGGGGAGTTGACTCCTGGGCATAGCCCCTCTCCCTCTCCCTCCCCCTCCCCCCCCCCCCCCGAGGTCAAGACCCAGGGTACACGGGGAGGTCTAGTTCACTTCGCCCACCTCTGGCCCGGCATCACCACCGACACCTGGGTTCTGCAGGTGGTGCAGTAGGGTTACCTCCTCCACTAAGAGCCAGCACCCCCTCTATTCTTTTCAGGGGAGCCCTCCTGCAGAAGGAGTTCAGAACCTTTCTTGTGGACTGGGTGGTGGATCCCGTTCCCCAACATCTCTGGGGCAAGGGGTTCTACTTCCACTACTTCCTTGTCCTCAAAAATACAGGAGGGTTTCCTCCCATCCTAGATCTGCGGGACCTCAACCGCTTCCTGGTCAGAGAGAAGTTCAAAATGGTATCCCTTGGAAAGTTGCTGCCCTGTCTCCAGCAAGGGGAGATTGGCTATGCTCCTTGGGTCTAAGAGATGCCTATACCCACATCCTGATCCACCCCCGGCATCATCAGTTCCTTTTCTTCACCGTAGGCGGGTGCCACTGCCAGTACGGGTTTCTGCCCTTTGGCCTCTTGGCTGCCCCAAAGGTGTTCACCAAGTGCCTAGTGGTAGTTGCCACCTATCTCTGACTATAAGGCGACTTCATTTTCCCCTATTTGGATGATTGGCTCATAAGGGGAGGCTTGCTGGAGAAAGTCTGCCAGGCAGGCCGCCACACCCTCCTGCTGCTACAACATCTGGGGATTGTCCTCAACTACTCCAAGTCCCATTTGCAGACTACACAATATCTAGAGTTCATAGGGACCCTCCTCAACACGACCCAGTCCAGGGCCTTCTTCCCTCTGGACAGGGTTCAGCAGCTAGGCTCTTTGGGCACATGGCCTCAATGGTTCACGTGACTCCAGACGCCCGCCTGTGGATGCAGCAGACACAGTGGTCCCCCAGCGCTCAATGGTCACAGGCCACAGTTCGCCTGGATGATCGCATGTGAGTCACCAGGCCCCTTACAAACTCCCTTGCCTAGTGGAGCACCCGCCAAACCTCTTGGCAGGCCTGTCTTTCCAGGCCCCGTAGGTACAGCACATCCTCACCATGGATGCCTCCAAGCTCGAAAGGGGAGCCCACTGCCATGGTCTCCAATTCCAGGTCATATTGATGCAAGAGGAGAGCCTACATCAGATCAACTTCCTTGAGCTCCAGGCAGTGGCGAACACCCTACGAGTCTTTGAGTCAGCTGTCGAACCAGGTGGTCCTCATCCAAATGGGCAATCAGGTAACGATGTTCTATCTCAACAGGCACAACGGCACGGGCTCTACCTCCTTGGCTGGGAAGCGGTTCACATCTGGATCTTTGCTATGGTGGGAGGCATACTCTTTTGAGCAGCTTACCTCCCAGGACATGGAAATATCCTGGTGGACAGACTCAGCAGGGTCCTTCAGCCGCACGAGTGGCATCTGGATTTGACCTTAGCCTGCTCTCTCTTCCAGCGTTGGGGGATTCCGGTGATGGATCTATTTGCCAGCCCTAGGAATGCTCAGTTGCTTTGCTTTTGCTCCCAGATACCAACCCGGGACCAAGCAGCGGCCGATATATTCCTCTTGCCATGGACAGGGGGTCCTACTGTATGCGTATCCTCCCATCCACTGGTTTCCCGAACCCTGCTCAAAATTCATTCAGACCGGGCCACGGTGATCCTCATTGCTCCCCAGTGGCCCTAGCAGCTGTGTTTCCCCGCTGCCGCTGCAACTTTCTTGAGCGTCCCCAATTCCTCAGGGCTATGCTCTAGACTTGATCTCACAGAAGGACTGTTCTTTCCTGCACCCCAACCTCCGGTCCTTAGCGCTGATGGCCTGGCTGCTGAAAGGGTAGCTTTGGCCCTCTTCCATCTTTCCAAGGGGTTTGAAGATGTTCTTTTGGCCTCCCGCAAGAATTCCACCAGGCAGGCATATTCCTTTAAATGGTGCCGGTTTTCACTTGGTGTGCCAACAAGGGCCTTAGCTTCTTTTCCTGTCCAGTGCAATCGATGCCTGTTGCACCTTTTTCATGCTGGCCTAAAGTTTATTTCCATCAGTGTGTTTCCGTGCGGTGGAGGAGCAATCCATATCTGTCCACCCTCTCGTGGGCCACTTCACAAGGGGTCTCCTTCTCTCATGGTCCCCAGTCCAGCCACCCCCAGTGGCGTGGGACCTGAATGTGGTTCTTGGGGAAACCCATGGCTCTTTTCTTTGAACCAATTGTTCCTGCTCACCTCAAATTCCTTTCTCGTTGCCCTCACTTCTGCTTGGCGAGTCAGTGGGCTTCAGGCATTAGTGGCTCAAGACCCATACACCAGATTTCACAGGAATAGGGTGGTCCTATGCACCCATCCCAAGTTTCTACCAAACGTTGTATCTACTTTTCTCCAGGAACAAGCAGGAAGTCATTCCTCACATATGGGTGACGTCGACGTCAACGGAGCCCCCATGCAGAGCAAATCCCCAGCTTTCAAAGAAAGCCTTTGGGAATGCATCATGCATGCGCGGTCCCCTTCCCATCCAAGGATGCCATCTTGCCCGGTCTCCTTTTTTCCACGGAGCCCAACGGACGTCGTCCTAGTTTCCCCCGGAAAAACTTGATAAAAGTTAGAAAATTCGATTTTCTGCTAGCTGTTTCAACGCCGGTTCCCCTTCTCGCCTTTGGCTCGGTACACCAGTATCAAGTCCGGCCTATTTTTTCATTTTTACCCTTAGTGACTAGCGTTCGCACGCTTTTTTCTTTTTAGCTATCAGCCCAGTCCTTTGACCTTGCAGGAGCCCTTTTTCCCCCGATGGCTGCCAGCGGGTTTAAAAAGTGTGATCGGTGCTCGAAGCTAATGTCTCTCACCGACATCACGACTGCTGCCTCAAATGCCTCGGTCCCGACCATGACCCCGTGGTTTGTGGCCCATGCAAGAAGATGTCTTCCAAGTCATTGAGGAGCAGGCAGCAGCAACATGTCAGGATTTTTCCTGAGTCCGCAACCGCCCGGGCCCGGACCTCGTCAGAGGCCTCGACCTTTCGAGACTTGTCTGATCCCGAGCAGCGTCGGGTGTCCTCTGAAAGGGGGGTCTCCCTCACGGGAACACCGGAGGAAGAAAAAATCCATGAGGGCGGTGTCGTCTGAGAGCTCCGAATGGCCTGGTCCCTTGCGGGCTCGGTTGCGGAGCCCTACTCACCACCCCGGATCCTCAGGGTCGGAGAGGCCAGCCAAACTCCCTCAAAAAGACCCGGAGACACCGAGGAAGGTAAGCACTGTCCTCATTGTTGACTCTCCCCTGGGAGAGCTGGTGTCTGGCCCGACAGTGTCGGGACCCGAGCCAGGGGCTGCAGAGCCTCCTGAGCCCGGTCTTAGGTTGGCGGCCTTGGAGCGCAGCGTGTCTGCCTTCATGGACCAGCAGCAGACGCTGATGACCAGTCTTACACGTCCGTCTGCCCCAATCACCGGGACTTCGACGTCCAAGTCAACCCCGGAGGCCGAGCCGATCCTCGAGTTGATAAGGTTTCAAGTCGATCCTTCGCCGAGGTCCCCCTCGACCTCCCATTCGGGGCCGAGGTCGTCGACACCGATTGCCTCGGCGTTGGGGCGGTCGAGACCGAAGCCCTCGAGGCCGGAGCCGATCGACGACTCCTCGGATTCCGGTTGGGAGACAGAGGACGAGGAGTCCCCGGGCACCCATCGTACCAAGTACGTCCTGTCAGACTCCCCGGGATCTGAACCTCTGAGACGGTCACCCCCGGAGGACACCCAGTTCTTGGACTTTGTCCGGGACATAGCAAAGGCTTTGTCATTCCCGGCGGATGCCGAGGAGGAACCTCGAGAGGCGCTCGAGATCCTCCAGTATGACTTTCCTCCATATCGGTGCCCCCTATTATGGAATGGCTGATGCTCCGAATGTGGGAGAGACTGGCCACGATGCCGGTCCTCAGCAGGCATCCATCTATCGAGTTCGCAAGAGCCCTGGGTTCCAAAAGGCACAGCTGCCACACAACTCCATGGTTGTGGAATTGGCCATGCACCAGCTCAAGAGCCAGAAGATGCACTCATTGGTGCCTCCTGGCCGGGAGGCCCGCAACATGGATGCTTTCAGCAGAAAGTGCTACCAGGGTTCGATGCTGTCATGCCGAATCCAGACATACCAGCTGTACATGGGCATGTACCCAGTGTTCCCTCTAAGCTGTGCTGGGTCCTCCGCCGGCATTCCTGTCGGGGGGGGGGGGGGTATGCAGCATGATCGATGCTCTGCCCTTCCCCCCACCGGCAGGAATGCCGGCAGAGGACCCAGCGCAGCTGAAAGAGAACATTGGCTGCGGCGTATGTTAGTCCCAACAGTAGAGTTGTTGGGTCTAACACATGCCGCAGCCACTGTTCTCTTTAAGCCGCGCCGGGTCCTCCATTGGCATTCCTGATGGAGGGGGGAGGGGAGGGGCAGAGCGTCGATCGCACTGCATCCCCCCCCCCCCGGCAGGAATGCCAGCAGAGGACCCAGCGCAGCTTAGAGGGAAAATTGCATGTATCTGCGAGACCTGGCAAAGGAGATTGCCGGGTTCTCTGCTGGTCTCTCCGAGGAACCTTTGCAGAACTTCCAGGTTTTGTCCACTGGGATCCGAGAGTGCTGGAAGTTTATGACTCAAGCAGCCTATGACGGCTTCGAGGCTTTGGCCCGGGTAGCGGGAGTCGGCATCAGTGCACGACGCCAAGCATGCTACAGTCATCAGACCCGGAGCCATGGGTTCAGGACAAGTTGGTTGATGTCCTTTGCCAAGGTGAAACCCTCTTTGGCAAGCCAGTGACGGAGAAGGCTGCTGAGATCGAGTCTGAGTACCTGACCCGGACAAAACTCGAGAAGACTGCCCCTTCTTAAAAGAAGGGCTCGGGTAAGAAGCCCTTTTTCCCTAGGAAAGAATCATCTTACCGAAACTACCCCACGTATCGAGCCTCCCCAGCAGGGGCAGCAGACCAAGGGACAGAGGGAGGACCCGCGTAAGCTAAAGGCCCTGAAGCCCCAGGCACCGGCTCCAGCCCAGCCTGGAGGGGGTTTTTGACTCCCAGTGCATAGTCTCTATTCCGAAGGACGCAAGGCCCTGCACAGGAGGAAGGCTGACCCTGTATGCCCACAGGTGGCCAGCTATTACAGCAGACATCTGGGTTCTCCAGATAGTCCAAATGGGCTGTCGGTTACATCTCACCAGGTGCCTTACTTTCCAGGGGAGCCTCTCAGAACCCCTCTTCACAGGGACCTCCTCTTGCAGGAGTTAACAGGTCTTCTCGAGGATCAGGCGGTAGAGCCGGTGCCTCACCAACTACAGGGCACAGGCTTATACTCCAGGTACTTTCTGATACCAAAGAGAACTGGAGGCCTAAGACCTATCCTCGACCTGCGAAACCTGAACAAGTTCCTGGTGAGGGAAAAGTTCAAGATGCTTTCCCTTGGTATATTGCTGCCTTACCTCCACCAGGGAGACTGGCTATGCTCCTTAGACCTCAAAGATGCTTATACACACATCTTGATTCATCCAGACCACAGACAATATCTAAGATTTGTAGTGGGAGGAAACCATTTTCAGTACAAAGTACTGCCCTTTGGCTTAGCCTCGGCACCCAGGGTATTCACAAAGTGCCTTGCGGTGGTGGCGGCCTTTCTAAGGAATCAAGGGGTCTTCATCTTCCCCTACTTAGGCGACTGGCTCATCAGAGCCCAGTCAACTCTAGAAGCCCAACAGGCCACGTCCCGCACTATCCAGTTGCTTCAACACCTGGGCTTTGTGATCAACTATACAAACTTCACTCTGGTTCCCTCTTAGGGATTAGCGTTCATAGGGGCACGGTTAGACACCCTTCAAGCAAGGGCTTATCTACCAGAGGAAAAGGCTCAAAGACTGGTAGCCCTAGTGCAGCAAGTGAGTCGCAGATCCCACATCTCAGCAAGACACTTTCTGCGCCGCCTTGGTCACATGGCCTCCACAGTCCATGTGACACCCAATGCTTGACTCCACATGAGAACAGCTCAGTGGTGCTTCAGGGACCAGTGGACACAAGCCACTCAGAGACAACATCAAGGTGTCCCATCGCCTGATAGTCTTTGAAATGGTGGTTTCAACCTCACAACCTCCTGGAGGGAGTGCCTTTTCAGCCTCCCACACACTCAAAGGTGCTGACTACGGATGCATCCCTGCTGGGATGGGGTGCTCATTGCCAGCAGGTCTGCACTCACGGTGTGTGGTCTCCATGGGAGATTACACAACAAATCAATCTCCTAGCTCTTCGGACCTTCTGTGAAACCCTGGCTTATCAATCTGTCTTGATTCAGACAGACAACCAAGTAGCGATGTTCTATGTGAACAAACAGGGGGGCACAGGCTCTCGCATCCTATGTCAGGAAACCCTGGACCTATGCTCCTTCGCAGTCAGCCAGGATTTGTTCCTCAAGGCGGTTTACTTACCAAGTCAGGAGAACTTCCTAGCAGACAAGTTAAGTAGAATTCTCCAGCCGCACGAGTGCCAACTGGATCCCAACGTAGCCCAGCAATTCTTCCAGTGTTGGGGGCGACCATCCATAGATTTGTGTGCGAGCCCTCAAAATCACCAGTTGCCCTGTTTCAGTTCCAGACAGCCGCACCCACACAGGGTAGCGGCAGATGCTTTCCTAATATCATGGTCTGTGGGCCTCCTATATGCGTTTCTTCCCACACCATTGGTGGCTCGGACCTTATTCAAGATCCTTCAGGACAAGGCTTCGGTTATCCTGGTGGCCCCCAGGTGGCCGAGACAGCCTTGGTTTCCACTCCTCCTGCAACTGGTGGAGGAGATTCCAATTCCTCTGGGATTTCCACCCAATCTCCTGTCGCAGGACAGGGGCTCATTTCTGCATCACAACCTCAGGTCCCTCATTCTGATGGCATGGCTGCTGAAAGGGTAGTCCTTGCACCACTTCTCCTCCCAAAATAGATAGAGGATGTGTTGCTAGCCTCTAGAAGGCAATCAATTAGGAAAACCTACGCATTTAAGTGGCGTAGGTTTGAGATATGGTGTACTCAGCAGAGTGAGAGCCCATTCTCCTGCCAGGTGGCTGTAGTGCTGCAGTACCTGCTTCACCTTTCCGATTTAGGCCTCAAGTCAAACTCTGTCCGAGTTCACCTTAGTACTTTGTCGGCACACCCACTCTCCAGTGGAAGGGCAACCTCTCTCTGTACATCCCTTAATGTCCAGGTTCCTGAGAGGTCTGCTTCTGCTGAAACCCCTGGTTCGCCCCCACGGCGACCGAATAGGATCTGAATGTGGTCTTGCAGCAGCTTACTCGCCCACCCTTTGAGCTGATGGCTACTTGCCATCTCCGCTTCCTCTCTTGGAAGACGCTTTTCTTGGTGGCACTCATATCGACTAGACGAGTGAGTGAGCTGCAAGCTCTGGTGTCCGATAGACCGTTCACACAGTTCTATAGGAACAGGGTGGTGCTTCGCACACACACCAAGTTCCTGCCGAAAGTGGTCTCCTCTTTCCACCTCACCCAAGAGGTGGTGCTTCCGACTTTCTTTCCCAGGCCCCATGCCAGCCGGGCAGAAGCAGTTCTGCATACCTTGGACTGTAAGAGTGCGTTGGCCTTCTACTTGGAGCATATGCGGGGACACCGAAGAGCTTCTCAGCTCTTCGTTTCTTATGACCCCAGTAAGCTGGGGAAGCCTATCTCCAAACGTACGTTGTCCACCTGGGTGGTGGATTGCATCGCATGGGCATACAGGGCGGCTGATCTCCCGTTGCAGGGTCGAGTCACGGCCCACCGGTTCAGGGCTAAGGCCGCATCAGTGGCTCACTTCCGCTCTGTGCCGCTGGCAGACATCTGCCGGGCCGCAACCTGGTCTTCAAGCCAGACGTTTCAGCCCACTACTGCCTAGATAGGGGGTCCCAATGGGACAGTGCTTTCGGCCAGGCTGTACTCCGTAATCTGTTTGAGGTTTAGGCAACTCCTACCCTCCGACCCTTTTGTGTCAAGCTACCCGAGTGTTATGTTCTCGATTGAACTCCTATCATGGCTGCTGCGGCTCATCTAGAGGGAGCCTATTTTTCAGTTATGGGTTCTCGGTAGCCTATAGCTAGGGATTCCCATATGTGTGGACAGACTTCCTACTTGTTCTTGGAGAAAGCGTAGTTATTCATCTGTAACAGGTGTTCTCCATGGACAACAGGAATCAGTCCTCACGACCCTCCCTCCTCCCCTGGAGTTGCAGTCCGTGATTAATTTTTATCTTTTTGCCGTCTTTTTAGCTATGTCATTTGACTGAGCATAATGGCACCCTTGGGCGGGAAGGGGACCACGCATGCATGATGCAGTCCCAAAGGCTTTCTTCAAAAGCTGGGGATTTGCTCCGCATGGGGGCTCCGTCGACATCACCCATATGTGAGGACTGATTCCTGCTGTCCCTGGAGAACACCTGTTACAGGTGAGTAACTACACTTCTCAATCTGGAGGTGGTTCTCACCACCGTTTTTCCTAGATCTCACGCATCTCTAGCAGAGGCCCCTCTCCATACTCTCGACTGCAAGAGGGCACTGGCCTTCTACCTTGAGTGGGCAAAGCTCCACCTTTGCTCATTCCAACTGTTTGTTTCCTATAACCCAAACAGGTTCAGCGTTGCTGTCTCAAAACCCACCCTGTCCACCTGGGTGGCAGACTTCATCTCCTTTGCCTACGAGCCAGCTGGACTCTCCATGGTGCAGCATATTATGCCCACGATATGCGCATCATGGCAGCCTTGGCGGCACATCTGTGCTCGGTCCCCCTGCAAAGACATATGCTGGGTCGCTACTTGGTCCTTGATCCATACCTTCGCAGCTCATTACTGTCTGGAGGAAAGCTAATGGCGTGACAGCGCATTCGGCCAGTCATTGCTCCGCCATGTCTTTGAGGATTAGTGCAACTCCTTCTCTCCGTCCCTTCCCTCCAGGCTACCAGAGAGGTGATGAAATCCTTGCTACGTGGGTTGCATTTCAGGACGAGGTCATTCACGGCTCACTGCTGCCATTCACAACGCGCTGTTTTTCGGTCGCCTATGGCTTTTTACAGTTTTTTCGGTAGCCTGTAGCTGGGGAGTCCCATATGTGAGGACTGACTTCCTGCTTGTTCCCAGAGAAAACATAGTTACTCACCTGTAACAGGTGTTCTCCGGGAACAGCTGGAATCAGTCCTCTCAACCCTCCCTCTTCCCCATGGAGTTGCTTGTTTAAGCTATGTCATCATACTGAGGTAAGATGGCACCCTTAAGTGGGAAGGTGACCATGCATGCATAATGTATCTCCCAAAGGCATTCTTTGAAAGCTGGGGAGTGATTACTGTGCGGGCTCCATCGGTACTGATGTCACCCATATGTGAGGACGGATTCCTGCTGTCCCTGGAGAACACCTGTTACAGGTGATAAACTGCACTTTGTCAATAGTGCTATAGTAAGCATAGCAAGAGTTGTTTTATCTAAAAATAGCCAAACTGCTTTTAAAGTACGAAGAGCTGAAAAACAAGATTTAATAGTGTCTGAAATCTGAGGCCTAAATGTTAAATGAGAATCTAAAGAACATCCAAAAATTTTCAATGTAGACATTAAAGACACACTACATCAGTCTATTGTGTATGAGGAGTCACTAAAACAAATTTGGATGATTTCAAATCCATGTAGCTTTACATTTTTCAGTGTTCAATTTTCAAGAGATTTGATTTGAGCCATCTTAAAAACGATATAACAGAATTATAAAAGGTACAGAGAAAAGCAACAAAAATGAACATAAGAAATGCCATACTGGGTCAGACCAAGGTCCATCAGACCCAGTATCCTGTTTCCAAAAGTGGCTAATCCAGGTCTCAAGTATCTGGCAGGTTCCCAGAAAGATATATAGGTTCAACAATGCTTGTCCCAGGATAAGCAGTGGATTTCCCTGGTCCTCTTTAATAATGGTTTATGGACCTTTCCTCCAGGAATGTGCCCAAACCTTTTTTAAACCCGGCTACACTAACAGCTTTTACTGCATCCTCCGGTAATAAATTCCAGAGTTTGATTACACATTGAGTGAAAAAATATTATCTCTTACTACTCTTAAATGGATTACACTGTAACTTAATTGAATGTCCCTTAGTCTTTCTACTTTTTGATGGAGTAAACAACCTATCTGTGTTCACCTGTTATACCCCACTCATTAATTTATAGACCTCTATCATATCTCCCCTCAGCCGTCCCTCTTCCAAGTTGTTCTAATCTTAAGCCTTTCCTCATGGGTTTCCTTCCATCCCCTTTACCATATTGGTAGCTCTTCTCTGTAACTTTTATAATTCTGCTATATCTTTTTTAAGATATGGCAATCAGACTTGCACAAAGTATTCAAGGTGTGGTCACACCGTGGAACGATAGAGAAGCATTACAATATCCTCTGTTTTATTCGCCATTCCGTTCCTTATGATTCCTAGCATTCTATTTGCTTTCTTGGCCGCCACTGCACACTGTGCGGAGGGTTTCAACGTATTATCCACAATGACACTTAAATCTTTTTTCTGGGTGATGGTTCCTAATGTTGACCCTTGCGTTGTGTAGCCATAATTTGGGTTGTTCGTTCCTAGGTGCATAACTTTGCACTTACCCACATTAAATTTCATCTGCCATTTGAATGTCCAGTCTTCCAGTTTATCAAGGTCTAGTTACAATTTTTCACAATCTTCTTGGGTTTTAACAACTTTGAATAATTTTGTGTCATCTGAAAATTTGATAACCTCACTCTTTATTCCCATTTCCAGGTCATTTATGAATGTGTTAAAAAGCAGCGGTCCTAGCACAGATCCTTGGGGTACCCCACTATTCCTCTTTCTCCACTGAGGAAATTTTCCATTTAGCCCTCCTCTGTGCTTTCTATCTTTTCACCAGCTCCTAGTGAGCAATAGTGCAATGCCTCTTAGACCATGACTTTTTAAAATTTTGCCAAGAATTTTCATGAGGGATCTTGTCAAAGACTTTTTGAAAATCCTGATACATTATATTGACTGTCTTACCTTTGCTTACCTGTTTATTTACACCTTCAAAAAATATAATAGGTTAGTAAGACAAGACTTTCCTTGACTAAATCCATGTTGGCTTTCTCCGATTCAACCATGACTATCTACATGGTCAGTAATTTTATTGTTTATAATGGTTTCTACCATTTTGCCTGTTATTGATGTCAGGCTTGTAAGGAGCCTATCATCTCATCTTACACGATGGGAGTACACTGAGACCAATTTTTCTCAGTAAACTCATAAAATCTTTATTATACAGGATCCTTCTAGCATAATTTTCACAGCACAAGTTCTTATCGCACAATACAAGGTAGTTACTGTATAGGAAATAAACAGAAAGGAAGATTAGTGGGGCAGTACAGGCTCACTGGTCTGTAGTTTTCTGGATCACTCCTGGAACCCTTATTAAAAATTGACATTACATTGGCCATTCTCCAATCTTCAGGTAGTACAGATGATTTTAATGATAAAGGGATTGGAAGGGTATCCCTATGAGGAAAGGCTTAAAAGATTAGGACTCCTCAACTTGGAAAAGAGACGGCTGAAGGGAGATATGATAAAAATCTATAAAATAATGAATGGAGTGCAATGGGTAAATGTAGATCTGTTGTTTACCCTTTCAAAAAGTAGAAAGACTAGGGGACATGCAATGAAGCTACAATGTAGCATATTTAAGACTAATCAGAGAAAATATTTTTTCACTCAACGCATAATCAAACTCTGGAATTTGTTACCAGAGGATGTAGTAAAAGCTATTAGTGTATCTGTAGTAAAAGCTGTTAGTGTAGCTGGGTTTAAAAAAGTTTGGACAAGTTCCTGGAGGAAAGGTCCATAAATCATTATAAAAAGGTACCCAGGGTATCACTGCTTGATCCAGTACAAGCATTGAGGAACCTGTGTCTTATGGGAAGACTGCTAGGTGCTTATGACCTAGATTGGCCACTGCTGGAAACAGGATACTGAGCTTGATGGACCTTCGTCTGACCCAGTATGGCATATCTTATGTTCTTATGGATTTTAAAGAGGTTTGGACAAGTTTCTGGAGGAAAAGTCCATAAACTATTATTAAAGAGGACAGGGGAAATCCATTGCTTACCTATTGGACAAGCAGCATGAAGTCTGTGTACCTTTTGGGAACCTGCCAGGTACGTATGACCTGGATTGGCCACTATTGGAACCAGGATACTGGGCTTGATGGATCTTTGGTCTTATCCCAGTATGGCATATCTTATGTTCTTATGTTTGTCACTATAAAACAGCTCTGTATGGTCTGGTAGCAGAGCGATTTCTCACTGAAGAAAAACAATAAACCTACACTCAAATGCACTGCATTCTCTATGCCCTTGAATCCAAAACATGGGGTATGTTTTACTTGGGTCTCAGACTACACCACAGCATCAAAACCTGGGTATTTAAAAGTCCCCAGTGATATGCCTGTTAGCATCAATGACCCGGTCAGTTTTACTAATCCTCCCCTCTTATATTTCAATGAACGGAACATATAGTCCTCTACAAGGCTGTGACTTGTTAAATGCTTTTCAGGTGTACTGTAGAGTTACTGAGCGGATCAGCTCAGTAACTCTACAGTACACCTGAAAAGCATGCAACAAGTCACAGCCTTGTAGAGGACTATATGTTCCGTTCGTTGAAATATAAGAGTGGAAGATTAGTAAAACTGACCGGGTCATTGATGCTAACAGGCATATCACTGGGGACTTTTAAATACCCAGGTTTTGATGCCGTGGTGTAGTCTGAGACCCAAGTAAAACATACCCCATGTTTTGGATTCAAGGACATAGAGAACGCAGTGCATTTGAGCGTAGGTTTATTGTTTTTCTTCACTGTAAAACAGCTGACAAACATAAATTCAACTGCTGAAAATCAGGATGACCTGTTATTAGATTCGCAAAAATATGAACCAAAAGGCAAACGACTGAATCAACCCAGCTAAAAGCACTAAATAATAGGCAAAAAGAACAGAACCTTGCGGTACCTAACACTAAAGGCATGCATCTACTATTCTTTCCGTAAAGAAATATGTCCACAAATTACCCTTGACTCTGTCCCTTTTCATCTTCATTTTATGCCCTCCTGTTGTAGAGCTTTCTTTCAATTAAATGACGCTCTCCTCCTGTGTATTTTATGCCATGGAGATATTTAAACAACTGAACAACTCTATTTCCTAGTGAGAAAAGCAAAGAGTGCCAAAAGTGCATAGTCCAAGCAACTTATAATTGCAATGCTGCAGCAATACCCTCCTCTCTGAGTAGTGGTGCATGGAGACCTTTATGGTTTCGGGCCTCAGACCTCCAATATGATGTGCGCGAGAAGCTTGCTGCTGTGCCGTGCCATTGAGTGAATCTATTCAGAGATGAAGTGCAGGAGGCTGCATCTCTCTGATCAAGCAGCATAGTGATACACTTAAAACCCTTTACAGGCCCACTTCTGATCCATCTGTCTCTTCAACTAGGAGGTATTTGAGTGGAGGCCAGGGTTGGCCCTACCATTAGGCTGAATAGGCATCTTCCAGGGGGCAGAATTGGGAGGCGTCAGCAAAGCCTAACAGAAGCACAAGTCTTCAATATCACCCAACTCTTTTCTCTGCCTCTGCTGCCCTCTTATCACTAGCCTTCTGCCAGACTAAGCGAGGCTTCAAAAATGAAAGTGTGGCTGTGTGCCTTGCGCTACCTGCCCATGCTCCAGGCCAGCTGTTTCCCCCTCCTGTGACACTTCCTGATAGAGGGGATAGACAGAGCTGGCCTAAAGTGCATGTGGGTGCTACAAGACCCTTTACTACACTGTTAAATTTTCTGAAGCCTGGGCCCAGCAGGAGGTTTTGGTAAGAGGACAGCAGTGGCAGAGGGAAGACATGGGTGATAACTGCAGACTTGTGGCACTATAAGTCTTTGCTGTGGCCCTTTCAAATTCTGCCAGTGATGAGTGGATAATGGGGGGGAGTGAAGGGAAGGAGATATGGACACAGTGGGGAAGGGGGAGAAAGAGAAGAGAGAGAGAAATTCAGGTACTGGACACTTGGAGGGGAAGAGAAGGAGAACTGCTGCACTGGGGAAGGGGCTGTAGAGAAGGGGAGATGCTGGATATTGGGGGGGGGGGGGGCGTTGCATGGTTAAGAACATAAGATATGCCATACTGGGTCAGACCAAGATCCATCAAGCCCAGTATCCTATTTCCAACAGTGGCCAATCGAGGTCACAAGTACCTAGCAGTTTCCCCAAAAGACACAGGTTCCACAATGCTTGTATTGGGGCAAGCAGTGGATATCCCGGTTCCCCTTTAATAATGGTTTATGGACCTTTCCTCCAGGAACTTGTCCAAACCTTTTTTAAACCCAGCTGCACTAACAGCTTTTACTACATTCTCCAGTAATGAATTCCAGAGTTTGATTACACGTTGAGTGAAAAAATATTTTCTCTTATTAGTCTTAAATAGGGTACCCTGTAGCTTCATTGCATGTCTCCTAGTCTTTCTATATTTTGATGGCGTAAACAATCAATCCACGTTTACCCGTTCCACTCCATTCATTAGTTTATAGACCTCTATCATATCTCCCTTCAGCCGTCTCTTTTCCAGGTTGAAGAGGCCTAACCTTTTTAGCCGCTCTTCATAGGTATATCCTAACATCCACTTTACCATTTTGGTGGCTCTTCTCTGTACCTTTTCTAATAACGCTATATCCTTTTTAAGATACAGCGACCAGAATTGCACACACTATTCAAGGTGCGGTAGCACCATGGAACATAACAGAGGCATTATAATATCCTTTGTTTTATTCTCCATTCCTTTCCTTATGATACCTAGCATTCTATTTGCTCTCTTGGCCAACGCTGCACAGTGAGCGGAAGGTTTCAAAATGTTATCCATGATGATGCCTAAATCTTTTTCTTGGGTGGTGGTAACTAATATGGAACCTTGCATCATGTAACCATAGTTTGGGTTATTCGTTCCTAGGTGCATAACCTTTTGCACTTGTCCACATTAAATTTCATCTGCCATTTGGATGCCCAGTCTTCCAATTTATCAAGATCCTCTTGCAAGTTTTCACAATCCTCATGGGTTTTAACAACTTTGAATAATTTTGTGTCATTTACAAATTTGGTTACCTCACTCGTTATTCCCATTTCCGGGTCATTTATGAATATGTTAAAAAGCAGTGGACCCAGCACAGATCCCTGGGGGTACTCCATTATTCACCTTTCTCCATTGGTAAAATTGGCCATTTAGCCCTGTCCTCTGCATTCCATCATTTAACCAGTTCCTGATCCTCAATAGTACACTACCTCCTATCCCATGGATTTTTAATTTCGCCAAAAGTCTCTCATGAGGGATCTTGTCAAAGGCTTTCTGAAAATCCAGATACACTATATCAACAAATTCACCTTTGCCTCTTGTTTGTTCACACCTTCAAAAATAACGTAACAGGATTAGTAAGACAAGACCTTCCTTGGCTAAAGCCATGTTGGCTGTCTCCCATTAAGGCATGACTATCTGCATGTTCAGTAATTTTGTTCTTTATAATGGTTTCTACCATTTTTCCCGGTACTGACATCAGGCTCACCGGTCTGTAATTTCCAGGATCACCTCTGTAACCCTTTTTAAAAATTGCCATTACATTGGCCGTCTTCCAATGTTCAGGAATTACAGATAATTTTAATGATAGTTCACAGATTACTAATACTAGGTCTGCAATCTCATATATCAGTTCTGTCAACACCCTTCGATGTATACCATCTGGTCCAGGTGATTTGCTACTGTTCAGTTTATCAAATAGTTGTAATATATCTTCCCGGTCCATGGATATTTCTTTCAATTCGTCTGCAGCAACACCTTTAAATACATGTCAGTCACGGCTAACATCCTTACATCTTCCTCAGTGAAGACCAAAGCAAAGAATTGATTCAATCTCTCCACTGTAGCCTTGTCCCCTCTTAGTGCCCTTTTACACCTCTATCATCTAATGGTCCAACTGACTCTCTCTCAGGTTTTTTCTATGAATGTACTTGAAAAAGTCTTTATTATGCGTTGTTGCTTCCACAGCAAGCTTCTTCTCAAATTCTCTCTTTGCCTGCCTTATCAATGCCTTGCATCTAACTTGCCAGTTCTTATGTTTCCCATTTTCGTCATTTGGCTCCTTTTTCCATTTCTTGAAAGATGCTTTTTTGGCAACAACAGCCTCTCTGACCTCACCTTTAAAACATGCTGGCAGTTTTTTTGGACTTCCTTCCAATTTTCTCAAAGCGTGGAATGCAGCTGGTCTGGGCTTTCAAGATAGTATTTTTAAACACCACCCATGCTTTATGCAAATATTTAACTTTCACTCCTTTTAGTTTCTTCTTAACTGTTTTCCTCATTTTATCATAGTCTCCCTTATGAAAATTAAAAGATAATACTGTGAATTTCCTTACCGTCCTTCCTCCGTTTATTAAATTAAAAGTGATCATGCTATGATCACTATTGCCAAGTGGCCTCAACACCCTTATCTCTTGCACCAGATTTTGTGTTCCACTAAGGACTAGATCCAAAATGCCTTCCCCTCTGGTCTGTTCATGAACCAGCTGCTCCAAGAAGCAGTCATTTATTTCATCTAGAAACTATCTCCTAGCATGTCCTGCCTTGACACTGACCCAGTTGATACCAGGGTTATTGAATCATCCATTATTATTATTACTGTAGCTTTTGTTAGCTTCCCTGATTTCTTTGAGGATTTCATCATTTATTTGTTCACTCTGGTCAGGTGATCAATAGTACACCCCTAATGTCATCGCCTTCCCCTTCCCCTTTTTGCATGGAATTTCAATCCATAGAGATTCTACAATGAATTTTGTTTCCTGCACAACTTTAATCCTTTGTGACTCAAAGAGTGCAACTCCACCAGCAACTTGATCTGCTCTATCATTACGATATAGTTTGTACCCAGGTATCAGTGTCTTACTGGTTGTCCTTCTTACACCACGTCTCTGAGATACGAATCATATCTAGTCTCTCATTTAGTGCTATATATTCTAACTTTCCCATCTTATTTTTTAGACTTCTGGCATTTGCATACAAGCTATGTCTGCTCTGTACTCAAGGGCATTTGGGCTACTTTTGTCTTTATTGGAACCTCTCTGCTGATATGCCCTAACTTCAATCTTTTGCTAGTATCCTTCAAGGATGCATTGTTCCGAACCATGCGCTCCTGGGCGACTGTTGGCTTTCCCTTATTATCTAGTTTAAAAGCTGCGCTATCTCCTTTTTTAAAGGTTAATGCCAGCAGCCTGGTTCCATCCCGGTTAAGGTGGAGTCCATCCCTTTGGAAAAGCTCCTCCTTTCCCCAGAATGTTCCCCAGTTCCTAACAAATCCAAAGCCACCTTCCTTGCACCATCGTCTCATCCAAGCATTGAGACTCCGAAGCTCTGCTTGCCTTTTGTGTCATGGGCATGGAATGGGAAGCATTTCGGAGAATGCTACCCTGGAATTTCTGGATTTCAACTTTCTACCTAAAAGCCTAAATTTAGCCTCCAGAACCTCTTCTGCCACACTTTCCTATGTCATTGGTACCAACATGTACCAAGACAGCAGACTCCTCCCCAAGTACTATCTAAGACCTTGTCTAGGTGAAATGTGAGGTCTACTACCTTTGCACCAGGCAGGCATGTTACCAGGCGATCCTCACGTCCAGCCATTTACATGCCTAATGATTGAATCATCAACTATAACGGCTGTCCTAACCGTTCCCTTGTGGGCACATGGCCCTGGAGAACCACCTCGGTGCGAGAGGGTTTTACGTCACCTTGATGACAGGTCCTAGCTACAGGATCATTTCCTGCCACACCAGGGTGATGCTCTCCTGTCACGTGACCTCTGTCCTCTATGGCAACAGGGATGCTGCCAGACTGGAGGTGGGACTTCAATACTACGGCTCTGAAGGTTCACCTACAGTGTCACATTCCTTGGGCTGGCCATGGCAAAGGCAGAAGAGGAACTATTACTTTCATAGATATTCTCCAGTCTCCCACTCAACCCAAGCTAAGCAGGGCCTTCACTCTCGCCCCCATCAGCAAAGGGTCCTAAAGTCCCAGTTGGTATCTCAGCCAAAAGCAGGGCAGGATTTTAACTGGCTTCTCAAGAACCTAACTGAAACTAGACACCCTACTGGTTGGAGGGAGGCTCTGGTATTTGGCAGATCGTTAGTCCCTAATCACTTCTGATAATTGGGTTCTAAAAATCATCCAGTTTGGGTACCAATTGCATCTATTCAAACTTCCACCAAGTTGACCTAAGAACATTAGATATGCCATACTGGGTCAGACCAAGGTCCATCAAGCCCAGTATCCTGTTTACAACAGTGGCCAATCTAGGTCATACGTACCTAGCAGTTCCCCAAAAGACACAGATTCCACAATGCTTGTATTGGGTCAAGCATTGATATCCTGGGTCCCTTCTTAATAATGGTTTATGGACCTTTCCTCCAGGAACTTGTCCAAACCTTTTTTAAACCCAGCTACACTAACAGCCTTTACTACATCCTCCGGTAACAAATTCCAAAGTTTGATTACACGTTGAGTGAAAAAATATTTTCTTTTATTAGTCTTAAATAGTTTACCCTGTAGCTTCATTGCATGTCCCATAGTCTTTCTATATTCTGATAACGTAAACAATCGATCTACGTTCACCCATTCCACTCCGTTCATTAATTTATAGGACTTCTATCATATCTCCCCTCAGCTGTCTCTTTTCCAGGTTAAAGAGCCCTAACCTTTTTAGCCTTTCTTCATAGGAGTATCCTTCCATCCCCTTTACCGTTTTGGTGGTTCTTCTCTGAGCCTTTTCTAATAACGCTATATCCTTTTTAAGATATGGCGACCAGAATTGCACACAATATTCAAGGTGCGGTCTCACCATGGAATGATATAGAGGCATTATAATAGCCTTTGTTTTATTTTCCATTCCTTTCCTTATGATACCTAGCATTCTATTTGCTCTCTTGGCTGCCGCTGCACACTGGGCTGAGGGTTTTAACATGTTATCCACAATGACGCCTAAATCTTTTTCCTGGGTGGTGGTTCCTAATGTGGAACCTTGCATCGTGTAACCATAGTTTGGGTTGTTCTTCCCTAGGTGCATAACTTTGAACTTGTCCACATACAATTTCATCTATCATTTTGATGCCCAGTCTTCCAATTTATCAAGATCCTCTTGCAATTTTCCACAATCCTCTTGGGTTTTAACAGCTTGAACTAGTTTTGTGTCATCTGCAAATTTGATAACCTCACTCGTTATTCCCTTTTCCAGGTCATTTATGACTAGGTCAAAAAGCAGCGGACCCAGCACAGATCCCTGGGGTACACCACTATTCACCTTTCTCCAATGGGAAAATTGGCCATTTAGCCCTACCCTCTGCTTTCTATCTTTTAACCAGTTCCTGATCCACAATAGTACACTGCCTCCTATCCCATGACTCTTTAGTTTTCCCAAAAGTCTCTGATGGACCTTGTCAAAGGCTTTCTGAAAGTCCAGATACACCTGCAGATGTTTCTTCTAGCTACTCTCTCTATCAGGAAGTACTCAGATATAAGCTTTCTACCCTTCTTTAAGTGAATGTATTCCACCAGGGCATGAAGGGCAGGGAAGGAATAGTCTAATGGTTCGAGCACTGTCTTGGGAACCAAGAAACCGGAGTTCAATTCCCACTAGCACTCCTTGTGGCCTTGTGCAAGTAACTTAGCCCTCCATTGTCGCAGAAAAATCCAAGTTACCATTGTCCCTGTTTAATGTATATTACCAAGTTTAAGTTACAGTGTAAACTGCTTTGACTGAAATGATAAAGTGGTACTTAAAAAAAAATGTTAAATAAATAAATAAGATAATAGAATCCCATACCATCCTATACCAAAGGGACTTGAATAAATTCTTGAGAAAAATTCAGAATGGTTTCCCTTGGCACCCTCGTACCCTACCTTTAAAGGGACAATTGGTTATATTCTCTAGGAACAAACAGGAAGTCAGTCCTCACTTATGGGTGACATCGTCACCGATGGAGCCCGCGCGGAGCAATTCCCCAGCTTTCAAAGAAAGCCTTTGGGATTATTACCACGCATGCGTGGTCCTCTTCCCGTCCAAGGGTGCCATCTTGCTCAGTCTCCCTATTTCCGCGGAGCCCTTCCGATGCATGTCCTTGTCCCTCGGAAAAAGTTTTCATTTTCTTCTCCTTAACAGGCTGTATCTCTTTTTTCTGGTTTCACCATTCCTCTACCCATCCTCCCCTTGCTCCCTTTTGGAGCTTGCGGGAATTTCCTTCCTAAATTTTTTCTTTCCGGGCTTCGCGCCCTTTTTTCCTCCCAACCACTGGCCGCTTGGATCTTTTACCTCGCAGGGACCGTTTTCGCCCCCATGGCCACTGGGTTTAAAAAATGCAATAGATGCTCTAGAACATGTCTCTTATGGATACTCATGACTGCTGTCTAAGGTGTCTGGGAGTCGACCATGACCCAGAGCTCTGTTCGCTCTGTAAGAAAATGTCCTCTAAGGCCCTGCTCAGCTGTAAGCAGAAGTCCGAAGACATTTTTCAAAAGGCTGCCTCAGAGTCCCCAGTGGCACCCTCGGTCGTCTCCCCCTCCGGTGGGTTCCTCCCCTGCGGCACCGCGTTCCAGGCGGCATTTGGACCAGGGTTCCCCCGAGGTGGAATGGCGCAAAAAGAAGGCCTTGAAGTCGCTGTCCAGGGCCCCCGACAAGCACGAGCACTCTCGCGCCCGGTCACTTAGCCCCATTTGGCGTTCCTGAGAGTTGGACAAGGAGCGGCCCCGCAGGGTACTTTGCAGAGAAATGGAGGCTTCCAGTGAAGGGACTCAGTTTCCTGAGGGCCGTCCTGGTGAGGACCCCCTCTTCTCCTCAATGCCTGATCCGGTGACCCCGGTATCAGCGTCCCAGGGCCCCACACCCGCGTGGGAGTCCCGTATGCTGGCGCTAGAACGCAGCATTTCTGCGTTCATTGCTTCCCAGCAGGCGCTCACGGCTAATTTCGCTGACTTGCGCCCAGAGACCACGGGTCCCTCGCGTGGGACACCCCAATCCAGGAAACCCCCGAGAGGCAGGGCCTCGTGAGGGTCCTCAACGTCAGTCTCGCTCGCTTGCTCTCCCGTTCCTTGGGGGCGAGGTCATCCAGGGTCTCCGGCTCCAGGCCGCCGCCATCAGACAGGGCGAACCACCCGACTCGGATTCCTCCACCTTTTTCTCGGACTGGGAATTCGACAGGGACACATCCCCGGAGACCCGCACTCACTGGGATCTTCCGTCGGACCCCTCGCCACCTGGTCTCCAGCGGCGTTCACCACCCGAGGACGCCTCCTTTCTGTTGTTTATCCGGGACATGGCTCGGGCTCTCAACCTGCTCACCCAGGCCGAGGAAGACCTTTGTGCTGAAGAGCTTGATATTCTTCAGTTCGAGACCCCGCCCAGGGAATCCCTCACTGTGCCGCCAATTCTCTCCCGGCTATTGCTCCACATGTGGGAGGCCCCGGCCTCGATCCCCATCGTGAAGAAGCACCTTGACACAATGTACAAGGTGCAGCGGGGGCCAGGCTTCTGTCTATATCCAGCTACAGATGTATTCTAGTCACAGGATGTATCTGTGATTCATAATAGGAAAACACCATTACCAGTATCTCATATAGCCTTTTTGGCTTATTTTATTTATTTATGTATTTATTTACATTCTCTTATATACCGCGCTATTCTGCATCAGTGCGGTTTACATTGAACAAACTGAAATTACATTGAACAGGGCATTATAACTTGGAGATAAACTATTTTATAGGGAACATGGGCTATGGAGGGTTAAGTGGCTTGCCCAAGACCACAAGGAGCACCTGTGGGACTAGAAACCCCAGTCCTTCCGGCCCAAGGTTGCTGTCCTCTAGTGGGATTTGAACCCCCGACCTTCCGGCCTGAAGTACCTTGCCCCAACCACTAGGCCACTCCTCCACTCCATTCCTTTGTATTCACCAAGGGCGTGATATTTGAAAGGCATTTACTCTGTTTACAGCCAAGTAAACTGTGTGTAAAATGGTTCACTTCATACCTAAGCAACAGAATACAAGTTAAATGTGGAACAAACTACTCACAACCCTTTACCATACCAGAAGGCGTCCCACAAGGATTGGCACTCTCATCAATACTTTTCAACATATACATGCACCCTATTTGTGACATCATCAAAAAACATGAAATTCTATTTCATCTATATGCTGATGACCTCATGCTATACACCCCAATTGATCTTGGAGCACCAAACCGTACAACCATAACAAAATGCATAGGAGATTTAGACCTCTGGCTCAACAAAAACAACTTATCACTGAAATATAAAAAAACAGAAGCATTATACATCAGTGGTAACACAAACTTCAACCCTCCTCAACAAATCCAACTTCTAAACCAAACCATTCCCGTAAAAGAAGAGGTGACATATCTTGGCATAATAATAGAAAAAACATCAACCTCCAATCACACATAAACCTAACTGCAACAAAAGCATATCGCGAACTGATCCTTATAAGAAGACTTAAACCACTCCTCCAATAAGACCATTTCCGAACTCTTTGCCAAACCATCATCACACCGATTCTGGACTATGGAAACTTGATATACCAGGGTCTAACAAAACAAGTCATGCACCCACTACAGATGGTTCAAAACACAACAGCACGAATCATCAGCAGAACCACCAAAACCGACCACATTACACCAATACCGCATCAACCACATTGGCTTCCAATTCAATCACGTACCAAATTCAAGACCATATTAAATATCTTTAAAATCATCCATCACCTCTCAGCAGATGTGCTCGACTCACTAATCACAAAAGAAGCCTCCCGCTGCTCTAAAATAACCAGAAACAAGCACATAATCAAATCCCTCCTGACTACAGAAAGTGTAAGCAATCAACCTCCAAAAGAGCATTTTCCCTAGCCGCACCACAACTCTGGAACTCCCTCCCTGAAGATATATGTGCAACTGGAGACATTAAAGACTTCCATAAAAAACTTAAAACCTTCCTGTTCATAGAACACTATAGTCACATCATCTAAACTTAGTTTCTCTCCCCCCCCCCCCCCCATCCAAGACTCCTTGACTGACCCATATGGACACAAATACCTATTGATATCCAAACAAACACAACCTCATGTTTTTGTGTAAATATGTTGAACAAGTTGTAAATAGTTCTCCCCTGTTCATCCCAAACCAATTATAATGTATCCTGTTCATGTTCTGAGTTTAATGTAAATTGCTTTGATTTCAGGATAAGGCGGTATAAAAAACCAGGTTAAATAAATAAATGCTTTAAACAGGAATATTCAACATTACCTATACGGTAAGTGCCGTTGAATATCCCCTACTAAGTCTCCTACGTGCCCCAATGCTATCTGGTTAGCATCGGCATGTGTTGGAGGCGTTGCAGAGCAGAGCCGCTAACCATGTAGCCATGATATTGGACTGCTAAACGGTTAGCGATCCGCAGCTAAAATTAGGCCAGCTTTTGGCTAGCCTAGTTCTAGCCGCGGATTGCTAACCATGTAGCAGTCCAATATCGCCGTTACACTGTTAGTCTCGCAGGGATTCCACTTGGTGCCGAACACGGATATTCAATGCCTTTGCTGCGGCATTGAATATCCGGGGTTAGTGGGTGAGCGGGCAGTGCTATGCGCCATAGTGGCACATAGCCTGCCTACTTCAATATTGGACCGCAGGTTTTTTGTGGTTGTCACAGCGTATCTATGCAGACTCGATATTCAGATGTTTCAATGTATGGATGATTAGCCGGTCAAGAGCACATCTCTAGAAGGGGCTCAAGAATGTGTATTGATAACCATCAGAGTGTTGGAGTTGCTGGGGTTTGTCAAATTTCCCCCAAATCCAAACTCTGTCATGTCAATTGGAATTCATAGGAACTCTGCTATAAACAACTTCATGAACGCCTTGGTTACATAAGAACATAACATAAAAACATATAAGCATAGCCACCCTACCGGTAACCACAGTGGAAAACTCTCCTGTCAGAGGAAGGTTCATTCGTTTTGTTCAAAGGTGGCCCCTCATTACTTCAGACACTTGCGTTTTGCAAATTATGCAGAGCAATTACAAATTGTATCTATTTGACATCCCTCCAAATTGCCCTCCGAAGGCTCATTCCATCGGACCCTTTGCATCAGGAATTACTTTAGAGAGAAATCACCACCCTCTTGGCAGATCTTGCTATCGAGCTCGTGACACCAGAGCAAAGAGGACGAGGGTTTTATTCCGGTTATTTCTTGATCCCGAAGAAAATGGAGGGATACCTGCCCCATCCTGGATCTCTGAGATCTGAACACGTACCTAATCAAAGAAAAGTTTGGAATGATTTCTCTGGATAACCCTAATCTCCGGGAACAAGCAGGAATGTAGTCTTCACATATGGGTATCGTCGGTACCGACGGAGCCTGCACGGGAACGCTCCCCAGCGTCCAATTAGAACGCTTTTGGGAGCATCCCACAGCGCCTGCATGCTGCCTTCCCGCCTTTCCCAACTGTCTCTCTCCAGTTCTTCGTTTTCCGCGGAGCCAGCAAGCTGTTGTTCCTGTCACCGCAGAAAATTTTGTCCATATTCCTTCTTTTTTGTGGTCGCGTCTGCCTTCTCGACGCTATATCGGTGTATGTATATATATAGATATAGATAGATATAGATATATACACTCTATTTTTTTCCAAACTTTTCTTTCCAGGTGCACGTGCCATTTTGGGCCTTAGGCCCAAAATTTCCTCCAGTATGGAAAAACCCGCTTCGGGTTTCAAAACGTGCACCAAGTGTAGCGGTACCATCTCTGTCACCGACACCCATGAGTGGTGTCTTAAATGTTTAGGTCCTGACCACTCCATCTCCAAGTGTATGGCTTGTGCCATGATGTCCAAGAGGGGTCGACAAAACCGAGCTGCCAAGCCCAGCACCCTTTTTCCCTCCGATGTAGCTTCGGTGGCATCGACGTCTTCCAGGGCTTCGTCTTCCTCCCATGGATCTCAGGTAACTAAACATAAGTCCAGCTGGTTCTCAAAGGGTAGATCTCCTTCTAAGCATCGAGATGCCTATGGCATTGCCCTTGAGGGTTCTGTACCGGCAAAATTGCCCCGGCGGGAGGCTTCGGCTTCCAAAGCATTATCGGGGCTCCAGGATGTTCTCGAGGCCTCGACCTCGGCAGAACTACTGGTGCCATGCTCTGGGGTACCGGCTGCTTCCGGTACCGATACCCAGGCATCGGCAGCGTCGATAGACCAGAGGTTCCTGGCTATTGAACACAGTCTGGTGGCTCTCCTTGTGGCATCGATGCCCTCGGAACCGCGTCAGACAGTTCCACTGGTACCAGCACCGATGCCAGTATCGGTAGCAGTACCGATAGCATAGACATCGGTGTCGGCTTTGCCGGCACACAGTCATGCGATACCTTCCGGTACCGATACCCCGGTACCGATTCCACCTGGTACTGACTTCGGTCGGTACGAGTATCGGGCTTTTCAAGAGCATCCGGACAGAAGGTACTTCGAATCCTCAGAGGACTCTGAGGATTCTGACAGCTCTGTCGGTACCGGAATACTTCTCCCGGAGGAGCCTTCCTCTCCTAAACGTAGGATGTCTCCTCCAGAAGATATCTTCTTTCAGGACTTTATCAGGGAGGTGGCTCGTGGTTTGTCCATTACTGTGACTCCTGAAACAGAGCCCAGAGCTAAGGAGTTGGAGATTTTACAATATCCCAAAGCTCCTAAGGAGGCAGCTAGCTTGCCTATCCATGAGATTTTACATGATCTCATGTCGAGAATATGGGAGACACCTCTCACCACCTCTCCTCACTCTCACAGACTGGATACCATGTATCGAGTCCCTCCTTGTCCTGGATTCCAGAAAACTCAGCTTCCTCACCACTCTATTGTAGTGGAATCAGCTATGAGAAGGATCAGAAGTGCAAAGAGGCATGCCTCTAATTCTCCAGGACGTGAGTGTAGAACTTTGGATGCCTTTGAACGTCGTACTATCTCCAGGAACAAGCAGAAATGAGTCTTCACATATGGGGGGTTCGTCGGCGCCGAAGGAGCCCGCACGGGAATGCTCCCCAGCATCCAATCAGAAGGCTTTTGGGAGCATCCCTCGCGCCTGCGCGGTAGCTTCCCGCCCTTCCCACTGCCTCTCCCCAGTTTTCGTTTTTCCGCGGAGCCGACAGGACGTAACTCCTGTCACCGCAGAAACTTTTTCTTCTTTTCTTCTTTTTTGTTCCTGTGGTCACGGTTTTTTCCCCGCTGACTCTGGCACCGCTGGTGCCCCTTTTTTTCCTCATTTTTTGTTTTCCTTTATTTCCTTCGAGGAGCATCCTCCTCGTGTTATTCTGAGGCCTACCGGGCTTTCCAGCATGGAGCCTTCTTCCCTTAAGAAGTGCCCCCACTGTGGAGACGTTGTCTTCTGCTCCGACTCCAACGCCTGGTGCCTCTCCTGTTGGGGCCCTGACCCCTTCTCCCCCGGTTCCCCAGGCTTCAGCGTCGGGAGAAGACCCTCCCTGTTTCGAGTGTCCCTCGATGACGTCTTTCCCTCTGAGGAGCGGTCATCGGCGTTCTCTCCTCGCCAGGATCAGGTAACCCAACAACAGTCTGTTAAGACTAACCGAGCCTTGAGGGGTGAGTCTCATGCGCCGCATGACGACGGCTCCGGCCTTCCCCTCCAGTCCCTTACACCCCAGAGGGAGTCTTCGGGCTCCAGAGCCTCCACGGGGTTTCGGGTTGTTCCTGAGGTTCGCTCCTCACAGAACATTCTCGAGCCATGCCCGAGGGTGGCACCTGCTTCGAGCGGTGCAGACCCCTCGGCATCGGCACCGGCGTCGAGTGTTCCATTCTTCGCCAGGGACTGTCGACTGGTGTCCTTGGTGCCTTCGGGGCCGATCGACTCGACCCAGTCTGGCTCTACGGCGTCCCGGCCCTGCGCGGGGGCGGTACCCGCTTTCGGCGGTGCCGATTTCCCGGCATCGGTGTCGAGTGTTCCACTCGTCACCGGGGATCGTCGGACCAACCTGACCCGGTATGGCGTGCCCACACCCCTGCCATGCGTGGAGGTGGTGACCGCTTCGAGCGGGACCAAGTCATCAGCGTCGGAGTCGGTGGCCCCACTCCCCGCTGGGGATTGGCACCGGGTGCCCTCGGCTCCGACAAGGCCGATCGACTTGCCCCCGGATTCTGCGGGGGCGATACTGGCCTTGAGCGGCTCCGCCCCTCCCGCGGCGGTCTCGGGAACAAGGGCCCCGTTCTTCACCAGGGGTCGCCTCCGGGCTCCGCCTGCGGAGCCGATCGATCTATCCCGGTCGGGCGGGTCGGCACCCCCACCTTGCGCAGGGCCGGGGCCTCCCCCGGACGCCACCGACCTCCAGGCATCTACGCGGGTGTCGAGTGCTGTGCTCGTCACTGGAGTTTGCCCGCGCGACCCGGGTCCTTCGGTCGAGTCGACCCAAAGAAGCGCCGCGGAGCCGGGGCTGGGCGTCTCGCTCCCCGCTGGGGCTCGTCGGCGGATTACCTGGGTACCCTCGAGGCTGCATAGTACGCCCCGTAAGGGTTTCCCGCTCAATATAACAGGCGCGGGCAGAACCCCGGCGCCTAGGAGGGCCTCTCTCCCGGCGTTGGAGCCGACTTCGGGTGTTTCCCTCTTCGCTGAGTTTTGGCCTGGGAAGCCCTCGTTGCCCTCAGCACCGATCGTCGCGACCCTGACTCCATTCACAGGAGTGGCAGCACCGGCGCGGCCGCCGACACCGGGGCCCCCTAAGGAGGCGTCGCTCGGTTCAATGCCCAGCCTCGAATCGATCTCCAGTCTGGAAAGCGTGGCTCCGGCGCATTTCAGATCCGACACCGGTCTCTTCCGACGGCACAGTGCCGCGCTCGCCTGCTCTCCAGCGGCCTCGGCACCACTTCAGCCGCCCTTGCGGATTGCCCCAAGGCCGAGTCCCGCGGGCCCCTCGGGGACATCGCTCCCTTCGCTGCCCCGCTTGGAGTCAACCCCGGGCTCTGACGATGCAGTACCGTCTGCCTCGAATTGGGACTGTCAGTACCCTCCTCTGTTTAGAGCGATTCCTCCCGTGCACCAGCACGGTGGGTCCCCTGGTGTTCAAGCGGGCCCCTCCACCTCGGCCTCCCCCGGGATAGCCCCTCTGGGAGAGCCGTCTTTTCAGGACTTCCTCCTTGACATGGCAGACTTACTCGCCATTCCTATTCCGGGCCCTTCGCTAAGTCCGGGTACTGCGGAACAGGCTGCCGTAATGCTTCCTTTGCCTCCCTCCCTGCGGGATCTCCTGCTCGGGATTTGGCGCTCGCCCTTACAGGTACTGGCGCCGCCTGCGGCCATGCATGCCCGGTATCGGGTGCCCCCCTCTCCGGGTTTCCAGACGCACCAGCTTCCCCATCATTCCATTGTGGTGGAATCGGCCCTGAGGAAGGTCGGAAGCAAGAAGAAGCACTCTTCCTGCCCCCCGAATCGTACGTCTAAAACTCTGGACAACTTTGGGCGGCGATCCTTCCAAGCGTCCATGTTGGCTTCCAGGATTCTCTCATATATTTTCTATATGAGCCTGGCGCTGTGGGAGGTCACTGAGAGGTTATCTCTTTTGTCTCCCTTTGTGTCGGCCCCTCAGGCCCCTGACTATTCCTTGCTTCTTTACCATTTCAGGAATATCTCTTGGTTTCTTTCTCGGGCTGCCGTGGACTCTTTCGAGTCAGTTAGCAGGTCCTCTGCGGTAGCCATAGGGGCACGTCGTACAGCCTGGCTTCCGACTTGTGCAGCTGGGCACAACATAACCTGGGTACTTCCCCGTGCACCGGGGAGAACCTCTTCAATGGCGAGGCTTTGCGTCAGGTTGCTCTGTGCTCCGCCGACCTATTTGGCACTGGCCACCCGCGGCCCTCCCCCTCTCCCGGGGGTAGGAAATATCCTTCCCGACCCTCCTGTCCGAAGAGGAGGAGGTTTCATCCCTCTGCCCGCCTGCCGGGTGCGCCCATGCCAGGGACGTCTCACACCGGTCGGCAGTGCCAGGGCTCGCGCCAGGCTGCCCATGCCAGGCAGCCTTAGGCTACGGTATGCGGCAGTTTGCACTTAACTCCTCTTACATGAAGTTACGGTCCAGTTCTACACTGAGGTTCTTTCAGTGTGACAAGCAGTTCGGCTGCTTGATGGGAGGTATGGAGCCCCCCTCCCCCGGGGGGGGGGAGAACCTTCCCGCACTAGGTTAGCCTGGCTCCTCAGGGCCATGCTAATCTTCTTCGGGCTTACCCTCGGGTACATCCCTCGGATTCCCCTCTGCCTGGCCCCGGATTGAGGGGATCGCGAACCGAATCTCCTTCTCCCAGTGTAGGCCTTGGCAGCTACTCTCCAAGCGTGGCCGAACCATTCCTCGACAGGGCCGGACCACCCCCCCACCCCCCCCCTGGTCTGTGTCTCCGCTCTCGCAGAGAAATCCCTGGGTCCGTCAGGCTATGGTGGACAGGGGCCCTACTGACCCTTGCCGATCCCCGGCTCCGCTCCTGCACTCTTCGGAGCGGCGGAGGGCATTGGCCCTAACCCCGAGGTTTTTTTTTTATATAGGCCGGAGATGGCCCCACGGTCACGCCGTGGCTATAGGGTTTTTCTATCCTCCTGCCTTCCCTGTGGCACGGAGGACACGTTTTGGGTGACTGCCAGGTGGACGCCTCAGGGGTCTACGTACTCCTGATGTGCTCCTACCCAACTGATCTGGCGGTCACCCAACCATACTGCTACTCTCGCCGATCTGCCCTGCTCCACGCACATAGGCCCATCACTTGGATGGCCCTTCCTCCCGCTGCCTTCCAGGAAGGCGCCCTCCTGTGGATCAAGGGCCGGTCCGAGTTGGCAGTAGCGTTCTCACGTGTCCATACCGGTTGAGTAACCTGGGTGGGCGCTCCCGGGCCCACCTGTAGCCCGATATACATCTATACCTGTTGTTCGATATATATCAGTACAGGTGGGCGCTTTTTGGGAAATGTTATAGCGCCCTGTGTCTTACCGACTATCCCCCAATTGTCGGTACTGACGTTTTGTTATTTCCTACGGGGTCCGGCCGGCCCGCTTGCCTGCGTTCTGCGGCTCGGGTGCTCGGACCGGTTATGCTTAAGCTTGCTGTGATGTCAACAGCCCCTTGGTTTACGCCTCCTTGTCTGGAGGTTTTCGAACCCATTGTCTTCCTATCCCTTGCCGGCTACGGTAGACAGTGTACCCCTCGGTATCCCGGGGTACCCTTCTGTTCTTCTCCGGGCTGGGTTCTCCCAGATCGGTCAGTCTTCTGATTAGTCCTCCGGATTGGGGACTCTGCTACTGGAGTTCTCAGCTTCTTAGAGCTCCTCGTGAAGACCTGCCGTCTGTCTGGTGCCGGTTGACACCTGCGTCTCCAGCCCGCCCGGACTGGAAACTTTGTCCTCTCTGCGGTGAAGTTCCCTTGAAGAATTCGCTACTGCATCTACAGTACCCGTCGCAGCTCTGCCTTCTACAATCCAGTAGGTAAGCTCTAGATTGTGCTAGATCATTAACGGTTTAATGATAATTGACGTGGTTTGAAGACTCTCCTGTAGTCTTCGGTTGCTGTGCCTTGGCAACTCTTCTCAACTCCTACCCTCCATCCCTCCAGGGATGCCGGGGATCCTGGTTGGGCGATGCCGCCCTGTCCAGGGGCGTGCATTCTGGGATCTCCCCTGGCACCCTCAGCTAGGGAGTCCCCATATGTGAAGACTCATTCCTGCTTGTTCCTGGAGATAGCACAGTTACTTACCTGTAACAGGTGATCTCCGGAACAGCAGGAATTAGTCTTCACAACCCACCCACCTCCCCTAGGAGTTGTAACTCTCTCTCTCTCTCTCTCTCTTCCTTCCTCTCCTCTCCTTCTGTCTCAGCTATTAAACGCAACTGGGGAGAGGCAGTGGGAAGGGCGGGAAGCTACCGCGCAGGCGTGAGGGATGCTGCCAAAAGCCTTCTGATTGGATGCTGAGGAGCATTCCCGTGCGGGCTCCGTCGGCGCCGACGAACCCCCCATATATGAAGACTAATTCCTGCTGTTCCGGAGATCACCTGTTACAGGTAAGTAACTGTGCTTTCCAGCCTTCCATACTTTCTGCCAGGATCAGTTCCTATATCTTATATATGGGAATGTTCCTTAAAGAAGTCACAGGTGATTTAGAGGTTTTGAGCCCCCTCTTCTTCCTGAGGATAGAAGGCAGGATTTTCTCACACTGGTCAAACATGCCCAGGATGTTTCTAAGTTTGTCAACCGTGCAGCGTTTGACTGTTTTGAGTGCATAAGCAGAACCTCTGCCATTGCCATAGGTGCACGTAGAATTGCCTGGCTCCAGGCATCCGATTTCGAGCTCTGGGTGCAGGACAAACTGGGCAATATCCCTTGTACAGGTGAGAATCTATTTGGCAAAAATTGGCAAGAAAAAGCCAAGGGATTAGATACTGACAACGCCACTTTGGATAGGCTATACAAAGTCACAGCTGTTCCTGCGAGAAAGAAGTCTTTCAAGAAGCCTTTCTTGTCAAAAAAGAAGAGGTTTTATCCCTCTTATTCCCAGCAGGGACGTTCTACAGGTCAGCCTACCTGGAAAGGTCAGCAACCACCTAAACAAAGGAAAGCAAAGACTGCTAAGCCTCAACCGTCTCAGCAGTCTCAGTCCCCACAAGGCCTTTGACTTTCATCTGGAGAACTTAGCCTTCCTGGCCCTCAATGGATCAGAGCTTTCCACCATTCCAGGAAGGCTGTGTCACTTTGCCCCAGAGATGGGGGCAGATAACAGCAGAGCATTGGACACTCTCCATTATAAAAGAGGGGTACAAGCTTCACTTTTTGTGCATGCCCCCTCCCACAATGGTAAGACAGTTCAATTCTCAGACCTCTCTCATCAACCTGTTAGGTCAAGAGGTCACTATGCTTCTTGCCCAAGGGGCAATAGAAGAAGTACCCATTCATCAACAGGGTACAGGGTTTTACTCCCCCTATTTCCTTATCCCAAAGAAAACAGGGGGACACACAGACCTATTTTAGACCTCAGAGAATTGAACAAATTCCTGTTCAAAGAGAAATTCAAAATGGTTTCTCTGGGAACTCTGCTGCCATACCTTCAGAGTCAGGATTGGCTTTGTTCTCTAGATCTCAAGGATGCGTACACTCATGTTCTCATCCATCCAACTCACAGAAAGTTCCTTCGGTTCCTTTTTCAAGGAAAGCACTACCAATAAAGGGTGCTTCCTTTCGGCCTGGCTGTGGTAGCAGCATTTCTCCGCACTCTAGGGATATTCATCTTCCCTTACTTAGATGACTGGCTCATTCGAGCCCCATCAGAGTCAGAGGCCAGGATTTCTCTATCTTGCACAATGCGTATCCTCCAGTATTTGGGTCTGGTTATAAACATCCCAAAATCCAATCTAACTCCCACTCAGTCTCTGGAGTTCATAGGAGCTTTGCTGGATACCAGAAAAGCAAGGGCCTATCTTCCTCAGGCCCATTGCCTTCGCATGGTGCAGTTAGCTTCTCAAGCAGTGCTAAAAGCTCATCTCACTGCCCGAGAAATGTTACAACTACTAGGCACATGACATCGACAGTGCATGTGGTTCCTTATGCTCGCCTCCATATGAGAGCAGCCCAGTGGACTTTATCCACTCAATGGACCCAGGCATCAGGGTGCCTGTCAGACAAAATAGCAAACACAAATCACCTTATTTTGTCTCTCCAATGGTGGCAGTCCACTCAGAACCTGTTGCTGGGGTCCACATTTCAACAATCTTTACCCCAGGCAACTCTCACAACAGATGCTTCTCCAATGGGTTGGGGGAGCTCATCTGCAAGACCTCTCCACCCAAGGCACGGACTCCACAGGAGACTCATCTACATATCAATCTCTTAAAGCTCAGAACAATCTTCCTTGCTCTTCGAGTGTTCCACACCCTGCTCATCTACAAGACAGTCCTCATTCATACGGACAATCAAGTAGCCATGTACTACGTGAACAAGCAGGGCGGAGCAGGCTCTCTGTCGCTTTGCAATGAAGATTTGTGACTATGGGCCCTCGCCAGAGCATCACATTCATCTCCTGGCAGTGTATCTTCCAGGCATACAAAACTCTTGGGCAGACAGACTCAATCGAGTTCTGCTTCCACATGAAAGGTCTCTACATGCAGACCAGGTGGCCAAGATTTTTCAAATTTGGGAAAACCCAGACATAGACCTCTTTGCAAGTCCGTTGAATACCAAACTTTCCCGGTTCTGTTCCAGAATTCCAGCTCAGGGCTCTCAGGCCATGGATGCTTTCCTCCTTCACTGGGGCAAGACTTCCTTTATGCCTTTCCACCCATTCCCCTAATTCCCAAAACCCTGTTCAAGCTTCAGAGAGACAGAGGCCGTATGATTCTCATAGCTCCATACTGGCCACGGCAAGTGTGGTACCCTCTGCTTCTACATCTCTCTCAAACTCCCTCCCTGGAGTTAGGATCTGCTCAAGATCTCCTGTCTCAGGAGGACGGAATGTTATGGCATCCCTATCCCCAGTCTCTGCATCTCAGAGCTTAGTTGCTGAAGGCCTAGATCTTCATGATCTTAACCTCTCTCAGCAAGTAAAGGATGTCCTTCATGCTTCCAGGAAACCTTCCACAAGACGCTCTTATGCTTTTAAGTGGAAGAGGTTTACCATATGGTGCTCGCAGAAGGGTCTTAACCCCCTTGGGATACCTCTGGAATCATTACTGGAGTATCTCCTTCATTTATCCAATGCAGGAATTAAGACTAACTCAGTAAGAGTCCATTTGAGTGCTATTGCAGTTTCTTTCAAGCCTCTAAATGGACAACCTATTTCCTCCCATCCTCTTATAGCAAGATTTATGAGAGGCCTTCTTCTTACTAAGCCTCCCATTAGGCCACCGCCGGTGGCATGGGACTTAAACCTGGTTCTTGGTCAGCTCATGAAGCCACCTTTGGAACCCTTAGCTACTACCTCATTGAAATTCCTTTCTTGGAAAGTTATCTTTCTCATTGCAATCACATCAGCACGTTGCATCAGTGAGTTGCAGGCACTAGTGGCTGATCCACCTTGTATACAAGGATCCATCATGACAAGGTATTCCTTAGGACTCATCCACACTTTATGCCAAAGGTGGTCTCGCCTTTACATCTTAACCAAGCGGTCTACCTACCTGTGTTCTGATCAGAGAAAGGCTGAACTTTTACAGAGCTCTGCTAGTGAGTGGATTTTTGCCTCCTGGGACATCTTAATGTGAGTTCTAGCTGTTTATTTAATTATTTACTGTTTGTCTAACTGTTGTTTGTTTAATTATTTAGTGTTTGTCTTAGTGGTGTGCTAATTCAGCCTTCTCAGCTGTACTTACCTTGCCTCTCTCAATTAACTGGGCCTTGTGTGGTAGCCATTTTGAATTAATCTCTCTCCCCAGAGCCTGCTGTTAAGCTTTTCCTGTCCTTGCCTGCCTGAGTGACTCCTCCCCCTGTGTGTGTGGTAGCCATTTTGAATTAATCTCTCTCCCCAGAGCCTGCTGTTGTTAAGCTTTTTCCTGTCCTTGCCTGCCTGAGTGACTCCTCCCCCTGACCCCCTCCCCCTGAGGTATCCTGTAACCTTGTTCCTGTTTTCTCCACGTGTGCATAGGCTGTTTTAGTTTGCTTTTCTCTGATCAGAGAAAGGCTGAACTTTTACAGAGCTCTGCTAGTGAGTGGATTTTTGCCTCCTGGGACATCTTACTGTGAGTTCTAGCTGTTTATTTAATTATTTACTGTTTGTCTAACTGTTGTTTGTTTAATTATTTAGTGTTTGTCTTAGTGGTGTGCTAATTCAGCCTTCTCAGCTGTACTTACCTTGCCTCTCTCAATTAACTGGGCCTTGTGTGGTAGCCATTTTGAATTAATCTCTCTCCCCAGAGCCTGCTGTTAAGCTTTTCCTGTCCTTGCCTGCCTGAGTGACTCCTCCCCCTGTGTGTGTGGTAGCCATTTTGAATTAATCTCTCTCCCCAGAGCCTGCTGTTGTTAAGCTTTTTCCTGTCCTTGCCTGCCTGAGTGACTCCTCCCCCTGACCCCCTCCCCCTGAGGTATCCTGTAACCTTGTTCCTGTTTTCTCCACGTGTGCATAGGCTGTTTTAGTTTGCTTTTCTCTGATCAGAGAAAGGCTGAACTTTTACAGAGCTCTGCTAGTGAGTGGATTTTTGCCTCCTGGGACATCTTACTGTGAGTTCTAGCTGTTTATTTAATTATTTACTGTTTGTCTAACTGTTGTTTGTTTAATTATTTAGTGTTTGTCTTAGTGGTGTGCTAATTCAGCCTTCTCAGCTGTACTTACCTTGCCTCTCTCAATTAACTGGGCCTTGTGTGGTACCCCCATCCCCCTGCTGAGGGTTCAGGACAGGGTACCTTGTAACTGCCCTCTTTAATAGGACTTATCTCCCCCCCTCCCTCCCCAGCACCCACCCACCCCTGGGGAAATCGTAGTTTTATAGGTACTTGGACATCTTAGAGGAAAGGGGCTGCTCTCAGGTGCAGCTCTTAATCCAAATCAGTCATACACAGAGGACCTGTGATTAATTAGTTTCAGGTACACAGGGTGTATTAGGGGTATTAGATACACTTTTATTAGTATAAGCATCTACACCAATCCTTATTATATACCGATTTAAAAGACCTAAACACAAGCTTTAAACTAAGATGCAGTCAGAGGTCCAGCAACGAGATGGGGGTTCTCCAGTCTTTTGCATCGAGTGTCACATGTATGATTATCTCCCAGTTGGTGAGAGGTCCTACATATGCACTAAGTGCAGGGAGCTCTTTGCTCTCAGGGAACGAGTCCGTTCTCTAGAGGCTAGAGTAGCAGACCTGGAAGACATAAGAAAGACAGAGAAGTACATGGACGAGACCTACAGGGATATAGTCCTGAAGTCCCACCTCCAGTCTGGCAGCATCCCTGTTGCCATGGAGGAGAGAGGTCACGTGACAGGAGAGCATCACCCTGGTGTGGCAGGAAGTGATCCTGTAACTAGGACCTGTCCTCCAGGTGATGTAAAACCCTCTCGCACCGAGGACGTTTCTCCAGGGCCATGTCCCCATGAGGGGAGGGTCAGGACAGCTGTTATAGTTGGTGATTCAATCATTAGGAATGTAGATAGCTGGGTGGCTGGTGGACGTGAGGATCGCCTGGTAACATGCCTGCCTGGTGCGAAGGTAGCAGATCTCACGCACCGCCTAGATAGGATCATAGATAGTGCTGGGGGGGAGTCTGCTGTCTTGGTACATGTTGGTACCAATGACATAGGAAAATGTGGTAGGGAAGTTCTGGAGGCTAAATTTAAGCTTTTAGGTAGGAAGTTGAAATCCAGAACTTCCAGGATAGCGTTCTCCGAAATGCTTCCTGTTCCACGTGCAGGACCCAAAAGACAGGCAGAGCTCCGGAGTCTCAATGCGTGGATGAGACAATGGTGCAAGGATGAGGGTTTTGGATTTGTTAGGAACTGGGGAACATTCTGGGGAAAGGGGGGGCTCTTCCGAAGGGATGGGCTTCACCTTAATCAGGATGGGACCAGACTGCTGGCATTAACCTTTAAAAAAGAGATAGAGAAGCTTTTAAACTAGAAAATAGGGGAAAGCCGACAGTCACCCAGGAGCGCACGGTTCGGACAAAGGTATCCTTGAAGGATACTACCAAAAGCAGTGAGGTTCCAAAAGGGAGTATAGTAGCCCAAATGCCCTTGAGTAAGGAGCAGACAGAGCATAAAGATTCCCAATTACCCATGCCTACCAATAGCCAGATTAATATTAATAAAATGCAGTCTCTAAAATGCTTGTATGCCAATGCTAGAAGTCTAAACAATAAGATGGGAGAATTAGAATATATAGCATTAAATGAGAGGTTAGATATGATTGCACTCTCAGAGACATGGTGGAAGGAGGATAACCAGTGGGACACTGTGATACCTGGATACAAACTATATCGTAATGATAGAGCTGAACAAATTGGTGGAGGGGTTGCGCTCTATGTTAGAGAGGGCATTGAGTCAGAAAGGATTAAAGTTTTGCAGGGAACAAAATATGCTGTAGAATCTCTATGGATTGAAATTCCATTTATGAAGGGGAAGGTGATGGCGGTGGGAGTATACTATCGACCACCTGGCCAGAATGAACAAATGGATGATGAAATGCTCAAAGAAATCAAGGAAGCTAACAAAAGCCACAACAGAGTAGTAATAATGGGTGATTTCAATTACCCCGGTATCGACTGGGACAGTGTCACAGCAGGACAAGCTAAAGAGATAAAGTTTCTAGATGAAATAAATGACTGCTTCTTGGAGCAGCTGGTTCATGAACCGACCAGAGGGGAAGCCATACTGGACCTAGTCCTTAGTGGAACGCCAGATCTGGTGCAAGAAATAAGGGTGTTGGGACCACTTGGCAATAGTGATCATAGTATGATCATGTTTGATTTAATCAGTGGAGGACAGATAGTAAAGGAATCCACAGTACTACCTTTTAACTTTCAAAAGGGTGACTATGATAGAATGAGGAATATAGTTCGGAAAAAACTAAAAGGAGCGGTTCCAAAGGTTAAAGACTTACAGCAAGCTTGGGTGTTATTTAAAAATACTATCCTCGAAGCCCAGACCAGCTGTATTCCACGCATTAAGAAAAGTGGAAGAAAGTCCAAAAAACTGCCAGCATGGTTTAAAGGTGAGGTCAGAGAGGCTGTTGCTGCCAAAAGAGCAACCTTCAGAAAATGGAAAAAAGAGCCAAATGATGAAAACTGGAAACAGCACAAGCACTGGCAAGTTAAATGCAAAGCATTGATAAGGCAGGCAAAGCGGGAATTTGAGAAGAAACTTGCTACGGAAGCAAAAACACGAAATAAAGACTTTTTCAAGTACATTCGTAGCAAAAGGCCTGTGAGAGAGTCAATTGGACCATTAGATGATAGAGGGGTAAAAGGGGCAGTAAGAGGAGACAAGGCTATAGCAGAGAGACTGAATGAATTCTTTGCTTCGGTCTTTACTGAGGAAGATGTAGGGGTGTTACCCAAGACTGAAGTGGTATTTAAAGGTGATACTGCAGAGGAATTGAGAGAAATATCGCTACACCGGGAAGATATATTACAACTATTTGATAAACTGAATAGTAGCAAATCACCTGGACCGGATGGTATACATCCCAGAGTGTTGAAAGAACTGAAATATGAGATTGCAGACCTGTTATTGGTAATCTGTGAACTTTCATTAAAATCATCTGTAATACCTGAAGATTGGAGGGTCGCCAACGTAACACCAATTTTTAAAAAGGGTTCCAGGGGTGACCCGGGAAATTACAGACCGGTGAGCCTGACGTCAGTACCAGGGAAAATGGTAGAAGCCATCATAAAGAACAAAATTACACAGCATGTAGATAGTCATGGCCTAATGGGAGACAGCCAACATGGCTTTAGACAAGGCAGATCTTGTCTTACTAATCTGATCTTTTTTTTTGAAGGTGTGCATAAACAGGTAGACAAAGGTGAGTCGGTTGATATAGTGTATCTGGACTTTCAGAAAGCTTTTGACAAGGTCCCCCATCAGAGACTTTTGGCGAAGCTAAAAAGTCATGGGATAGGAGGCAGTGTACTATTGTGGATCGGGAACTGGTTAAAAGATAGAAAGCAGAGGGTAGGGCTAAATGGCCAATATTCCCAATGGAAAAAGGTGAATAGTGGAGTACCCCAGGGATCTGTACTGGGTCCGCTACTTTTTGACATATTCATAAATGACCTGGAAAAGGGAATAACTAGTGAGGTAATCAAATTTGCAGATGACACAAAACTGTTTAAAGTTGTTAAAACCCAAGAGGATTGTGGAAAACTGCAGGAGGATCTGGATAAATTGGAAGACTGGGCATCCAAATGGCAGATGAAATTTAATGTGGACAAGTGCAAAGTTATGCACCTAGGAAAGAACAACCCACACTATAGTTACAAGATGCAAGGCTCCACATTAGAAACCACCACCCAGGAAAAAGATTTAGGAGTCATCGTGGATAACATGTTAAAACCCTCCGCCCAGTGTGCAGCGGCGGCCAAGAAAGCAAATAGAATGCTAGGTATCCTAAGGAAAGGGATGGAGAATAAAACAAAGGATATTATAATGCCTCTGTATCGCTCCATGGTACGACCGCACCTTGAATATTGTGTGCAATTCTGGTCACCGTATCTTAAAAAGGACATAGAGTTATTAGAAAAAGTACAGAGAAGAGCCACCAAATTGGTGAAGGGGATGGAAGGCTACTCCTATGAAGAGAGGCTAAAAAGGTTAGGGCTCTTTAACCTAGAAAAGAGGCGGCTGAGGGGAGATATGATAGAGGTGTATAAATTAATGAATGGAGTGGAACGGATAAACGTGGATAAATTGTTTACGCTATCAGAATATAGAAGGACTAGGGGGCATGTAATGAAGCTACAGGGTAAACTATTTAAGACAAATAGGAGAAAATATTTCTTCTCTCAACGTGTAATCAAACTCTGGAATCTGTTACCGGAGGATGTAGTAAGGGCTGTTAGTATAGCTGGGTTTAAAAAAGGTTTGGACAAGTTCCTGGAGGAAAGGTCCATAAACCACTATTAAAAAGGGACCCAGGATATCAATGCTTGGCCTAGTACAAGCACTGCAGAACCTGTGTCTTTTGGGGAAACTGCTAGGTACGTATGACCTAGATTGGCCACTGTTGGAAACAGGATACTGGGCTTGATGGACCTCGGTCTGACCCAGTATGGCATTTCTTATGTTCTTATGTTCTTATGTTCCAAGGCCTCATGCATCAAATGCAGAAAGGAATCTTCATACTTTGGACTGTAAAAGAGCTTTAGCCTTTTACTTGCAAAGAACACAGCAACATAGAAAGTCCTCTGAGCTCTTTGTTGCTTTTTATCCTTCTCATTTGGGACTTCCAGTCTCCAAGAGAACACTGTCCAATTAGATTGCACAGTGTATTTCCTTTGCCTATCAGAGTAAGAATCGTTCTCTGGAGGTCCTTGTCACAGCGCACAATGTGAGAGCTATGGCAGCCTCTATGGCTCATCTTCACTCTGTGTCTATCGACGACATCTGTCGAGCAGCCACTTGGGCCTCGGTTCATACCTTCACAGCCCATTACTGCTTAGACAAGGACTCTCGCTGGGATGCCTTGTTTGGTCAGGCTGTTCTCCAACACCTGTTCCATGCCTAATCAGCTCCTACCCGCCATCCCTGGTTGGATGCCAGAGATCCATGGGGGGAAGTAGAGCCCTTTCACAGGGACACACAACTTCTGTGGTCTCTCCCTGGCATCTAAAGCTAGGGAGTCCCCATATGTGAAGACTACATTCCTGCTTGTTCCTGGAGATAGCATAGTTACTCACCTGTAACAGGTGATCTCCGGGAACAGCAGGAATTTTATTCTTCACAACCCGCCCACCTCCCCTAGGAGTTGTATCTCTCTATCTTTCTCTTTCCCTCTCTCTCTCTCTTTGTCTCAGCTTTAAACTCAGCTGGAGAGAGGCAGTTGGGAAAGCCGGGAAGGCAGCACGCAGGTGCTGTGGGATGCTCCCAAAAGCTTTCTAACTGGACGCTGGGGAGCATTCCCACGCAGGCTCCGTCGGTACCGACGATACCCATATGTGAAGACTAAATTCCTGCTGTTCCCGGAGATCACCTGTTACAGGTGAGTAACTATGCTCTCCCTTATCTCAAAAAGGATATTGGCTATGCTCCCTGGATCTGAAGGATGCTTATACCCACATACAGATACATTCTACTCACAGGACGTATCTCAGATTCTGGAGGGGCATCACATCCAGTACTGAATACTGTCCTTTGGCCTAGCCTCAGCACATCGCATCTTTGCTAAATGCCATGTGGTAGGTAGCAGCTTATCTTTGGATGCTGGGAGTGTTTGTCTTCCCCTACTTGGGTGATTGGTTGATCAAGAGTACCACTCTGGAAGGAGTTTGAGAATCAACACAGCTGAACCTTCAGGTGCTGGAACTACTAGGGTTCATCATAAATTACCAGAAATCCCACCTTCAGCTCTCCCAACAATTGGAATTCATAGGAGCTTTGCTTGACATGACTCAGGCGAGAGCCTTCCTTCCGCAAGACAGATTGACAGCACTAGTGCGAGAAGCTCAACTGAGTCAGGAGGTAACAGCTTGCAATTTGTTAACTGTACTAGGTCACAAGGCCTTTACAGGCCTTGCATGTAACACCCTTGGCACGTCTCCAAATGAGACAAGCTCAGTGGACTCTGAGGATTCAGTGGACCCAGGCCACAGGGCGACTCGGGGAATGTTTGTATGTCACCAAACCACTCATTCAGTCATTGCAATGGTGGACAATCTATCACGATTTGTTCAAAGGTCTCCCTTTCAAAATTGCTACACCACAAAATATTTTGACGACAGATTCATCCAAACGCCTTGTGAGGGGCCAGCATATACAGTATATTGAGAAAGTTGCAGGTGGTACAGAACACACCCACACAAATCATTTGGGGCCTGCGGAGGTGTGATTTGGTGGCTGGGATGATGCGACAGTTGCATTGGCTCCCGATTAAATCAAGATGTGTGTTTAAATTGTTAATGTTAACATTTATAGTTTTACGGGCAATGGCCCGCAGTACTTGAGAGAGCTGCTGCTGCAATGGTATAGGACCAGTAGGATGTTGCACTCGGGGAGGGGGGGGGGTGAATGTCTGTTGGAGTTCCCTGTTTGGTCTCAGGTTAATTTGCACCGCTGGCGACAAGACTTTTTCGGTGGTCATGCCAGTACCTTGTCTTTGGCACTCAGGTTGGAGACAAACCTGTTATTATTTCGGAAGGAGTTAAAAACCTTCTTGTTTCTGTGAGGATGGGCAATGGTTTCTTGTTTTTGTCAGGTGGTTTCAGGATCAGGATGTTAAGCACTTCTTTTCTTGAGGAGGTTGGGATCCTGCCGGATGGGATCAGTGGGCTTGTATTTTTATTTTCTTGTAAACCGCTGTGAAAGCTTTAGCAAACAGCGGTATATAAATGTTGTTAAATAAATAAATATTGATGGGTTGCACACTCAGAGCAATTGGTCCTTCCAAGAAAGTCTACACCAGATCAACCTTTTTGGAATTACGGACCATAGTGAATGCTCTAAATGTTTTAAGAGATCAGTTAGCCAACCAAATTGTCCAGATTCAGACCAATAATCAAGTAGCAATGTTCTGTATCAACAATCAGGGAGTGATGAGCTCGTAACTCCTGTTCTGGGAAGCAGTCAGGTTGTGGAAATTTGCCATTGCTTACGGGATGGACTTGAGAGCCACATATCTGCCAGGCTAACAAAACACTCTGGTAGACAGATGGAGTTGAGTCCTCCAACCACATGAATGGACATTGGACAGGGGGGTTGCAACTCGTATCATTCGATCGTGGGGCACACTCTTGATAGATTTGTTTGCAACTTCTCAGAATGCCCAGATGGATCAGTTCTCCAGAGTAAGATCACAGCAGACTAGCCTCAGATGTTTTCCTCCTAAATTGGGGGAAGTGTCGTCTGCATGCATATCCTCCAATCCCTTTCATTGCAAAGACTGTCCTGAAGCTCGAAACGGAGGCAGAATGATTCTCTTTGCTTCCTGCTGCCCCAGACAACCTTGGTTTCCTCTCCTGCTACATCTTTCTAGTCAAGAACCATTCCAGTTAGGCCACGCATCGAACTTCATATTGCAGGAGAACGGAATGATATTGCATCCCAACATCAAGTCCTTGGCCCTCATGGTAGGGATGTTGAGAGGCTAATGCTCTCCAAGCTCATTCTGCCAGCCGGTGTAGCCAGTGTCCTTTTGGCCTCCAGGAGGGCTTCAACAAGAAAATACTATTCATGTAAATGGAAGAGTTTTGCTTTCTAATGTGAGGGCTGTTCCCTAGATCCCTTTTGCCTGTTCCACAGAAAAACTGCTGGAGTACCTTCTGCACCTCTCTGAGTCTGGGCTTAAATCTAACTCCATTAGAGTTCACCTCAGTGCAATTGGAGCTTACCATCAAGGTGTGGAGGGAAGACCCATCTCCGTACAATGTTTATTTGTTCGCTTTATGTGGGGTTTATTTCTCTTAAAGTCGTCTTACAAACCTCCCGCAGTTTCTTGGGACCTCAATGTGGTTCTTGCGCAGCTGATTAAAGCACCCTTTGAGTCACAATTCCTGCCCTCTGAAGTTTTTGACCTGGAAAGGATTGTTTTTGATGGTGATCACTTCATCTCACAGGGTGAGTGAGCTTCAGGCTCTCATAGTTCATCCACCTTGTATTAAATTCCATCATAATAGAATGGTCCTCTATACTCATTCTAAATTCCTTCTGAAAGTGGTATCTGATTTTCATCGTAATCAGTCTATTGTTATAACAACATTTTTCCCAAAACCACATGCTCACAAAGGGAAAACTGTACAACACATATTGGACTGCAAGCAAGCCTTAGCCTTCTCCTTGGAGCGGACAAAAGCCCACAGAAAATCCATCTAGCTTTTGATTTTTTTTTACCTCAATAAGCTAGGGCTTATCTCCAAACGCTCTCTTTAAATTTGGATAGCAGACTGCATCTTATTCGCTTATGCCCAGGCAGGCCTGAGTTTTGATGGCCATATCACAGCTCACAATGTCGGAGCCATAGCAGTGTCGGTGGCCAACTTGCATTCCGTGTCCAAGGAAGAGAGTTGCAAAGCTGCAACATGGTATTCATTCCACACATTTAGATCTCTCTACTGTATGAAAGGCAATTCCCGATACAACAGCAACTTCGGCCAATCATTACCATCTGTTTGGTGAATATAATCCAACACCATTCCCCCTAGGCCTGTTATTTTCTGTTCAGGCTATCTTTAAAAAAAATGGCTAAACTTTGAAAGACCTGTTGCCATCAAAGACAATCTAGTTAGCCGCTGTTGGGGGATACTCGACTGCCTTGGTTTGCTCAGGTAGCCTGAAGCTACATGAGGACTTATTTCCTGTTTCCTGATGGAGAAAAAGTAGTTACTCACCTGCAGCAGGTGTTCTCCATGGACAACAGTAAAGAATCCTCACAGTCCTCCCCTTGGAGTTGTATTCTACTATAGCTATAGTTTCAGACTGAGCTAAAATGTTGCCGCCGCGGCAGGTGGGAAGATGACATGCATGCACAGAGGAAGTTCCCGAAAGCTTCAATTAGTAGCTGGGGAGTGTTCCCGTGCAAGCTCCGTCAGATGACATCACCTATACTGAGGACTTTTTTCTGCTGTCCATGGATAACACCTGCTTCAGGTGAGTAACTACATTTTTTAGAATTTTATCTTGATTAGCATTTGAAAAAAAAATGTAACAAGCATATGCATGTAATAAGAAACATGAGCACTAGTGGTACAATAACTAAAAAGCACAAGGGAACATTATACCAGGAAATTAAGAAACCCCTCTATACTAGAGGGAAATACTCTTACAAAACGGAAAAACAACTAGTGATTCAATAGCCCACAAATAAATGGAGGGGCTATAACAGATGTGGTAGAACAAACCAAGGGAAAAAATCATAAAGGCAATAGGCATCATAACTGTTGAAGTATCTACAGTGGATTCAAAGCTTGAGGTATTGGAGGAGCAGGAAGTTTCTTAAGATCCAAAAAAACTCTCATTTGATCAGGCATCATGAACACATGCTTCATATTCAGATAGCTAACAAGGCATTTACAGAGGTATCTAAGCATAAAGGTACCACCCAAGGATAATATCTCAGTCTTAAAGTCAAAAAGGCTTTCTGTCTTTCTTGCGTAGAACATGCTACATCAGGAAACATTCTAATGGGCTGACCAAAAAATGGTTCACTCATTTTCTTAAGATATATACGTGAAATTAGATTTAAATCCTGCTCAAAAACAAAAGAAACACACAATGTTTCCCTCTCTTTACACTCTAAATTAGAGGTTCCTAATACAGCAAGATATCACTGATTTGTTGTACATCATCAATTCCACAAGCTTTACCCGATGGCATAAAGTAAACCTTATTTAAAAGGGGAATATCTGCCTCAGCCCTCATTTGGTTTGCAGCTTGTCGTGCTATGAGGGCTTGTGTGCATTAGTGATGCTGAGAGCTAAGCTATCGATAGCTTAACTACTGACAGGGTCTCCCAAAATAGACAGGTCTCAGCTGAGGTGCCAGATCAAGACAAAATCGCTCAGCTAGACAGCAGCAGAATGGGACAGTGTTGGCAGCAGAGGATCATATTTCTGTAACAACGGCAACGACGCTAGAATTACCTGTGCGGAAAAAAGGCCTGGCAATCTACTTCCATATCTTGCCACAAAAACCCAGTAGATAACAACAAAAACAAATTGCACTATAGTGCTGAAAGATGAGACCCCCATATTGGAAGGCCCTCAACTGGCTACTGGGGATGAGCTGAAGACTTTTCAGAGTAAAGCCAGCATTTATGATGTGGTAGGATAAAGCCCTCTGGGCGTCTGACTACTGATATAGCTGCACATGAAATGAGAGTCAGAAGCTGCAAAGATATCTTACATATTGGGACATGGAACATAAGAAGCATGAACCAAGGGAAGCTGGAGGTGGTCAAGAACGAAATCGAATATATACAACTCGATTTGCTGAGTGTCAGCGAACTGAAATGGACTGGCATTGGGCACTTTGCATCTCATGATCACATGGTCTACTATGCTGGAAATGAAAGACAAAGAAGAAATGGTATTGCATTTATAATCATGAAGAAACTTGCAAGAACTGTAATGAAATAAAATGCAATCGGTAAACGCTTAATTTCTATTCATCTACAAGGAATGTCCATCAACACAACTATAATTCAGGTATATGCCCCAACAGCAGCTGCAGAAGAGGATGAAGTTGATGAGTTCCATGAACAAGTACAAGCAGAAGTTCACAGAACATGTAAACAGGATATCCTGATAGTCATGGATGACCATGACACAAAAGTTGGCAACAAAGAAGAAGGCAAAGTGGTTGGAAAATATAGACTTGGTGACAAAAATGAAGCTGGAGAAAGACTGAGAGAATTCTGCAAGACAAACAGTCTATTCATCTCAAACACCTTTTTCCAGCAACATAAGCGGTGACTACAAATGGACTTCACCCAATGGATTGTACAAATATCACATTGTTGTGGAAGTCAACAATGGAAAAGCTCTATAACCTCAACAAAGACAAAACCTGGAGCTGACCATGGTACAAATCGCCAACTACCAGTATGCAAACTCAAACTAAAGTTGAAAAAGAGTAAGCCACTCTTGATTGTAGCAAAATATGACCTTGAGAATATACCACCAGAATTTAAGGACTGCCTGTAAAGTTGATTTGCTGCTTTAGATGCAAATGATAGAGCTCCAGAAGAGTTATGGGATGACGTCAGGAAGGTTGTATTGGAAGAAAGTGAGAAGGCTCTACAAAAGGTGAAAAAGCAAAACGACCAATATGGATGACCGAAGAAACTATGAAAATTGCGTAGGAATGCAGAGAAGCTAAAGCCAGAGGAGAAAGAGAGGCAATCGCAGAAAACAGAAATTTCCAATGTGTAGCAAGATAAGACAAGGAGAAGTACTACAATGACACATGGAAGGAATATAATCAGAAGCTATTAGAGGAAGAACAAGATCAGCTTTCCTATAACTACGAGAGTTAAAGAATAAATTCCAGCCTCAAGTTGGAATGCTGCAAGATGCTCAAGGAATCCATGTTGAATGATGTTGAGAAGATCAATAAAAGGTGGAAAAAATATCCAGAGTCGTCATTCTAAATAAAGATCAAGTGGACCAACAGCCGTTTCAACCTGTACCTTATGGATTAGAAACCATTGATGATGAAAGAAGAAGTCGAAGCAGCATTGAAAGTCTTATGAAAGAACAAAGCCCCAGGCATTGATGGCATTCAAACTGAAGTATTACAGCAATCTGATGCAGCTGTTAACATACTTACAAAGCTCTGCCAGGAAATTTGGAAGACAACATCATGACAACTTACTGGAAAAGATCTATGGAAAAGATCTAAAGATAGGTGATCCAACTGACTGAGGAAATTATCGCACAATTGCTCTGATCCCAAATGCCAGCAATATTCTACTCAAAATTATTCAGCAGAGACTACAACCATACCTGGAATGAAAACTGCCTGAAGTGCAGGCAGGGTTCAAGAAAGTGCGAGGAATGGGAGACATCATCACGGATATGAGATGGATCCTTGAAAAGACCAAAGAATACTAAAGTGATATTTATCTACGTTTTATCGACAACAGCCTTGAGTCTGGAAGTAGATCTAAACTTGTGAGTATAATCTTCTGGAATAAACTCTAAATCTTGGGGTAAAAGGGACTTCTTGAGGTTAAAGCTGATAAATCTGTGTATTTTAGAATTCAATGTTTTTGCTGAGTCAGTCATATCTTAGTACCACCAGTGAACTTGGTATTTCAGTCAAAGCAGAGCATAGCTTAGCATAGAACATCAAATAAGAGTAAATAGACTTTGAAATAAATTTGTTTCTAGAGAGCTTTTCGTTTAAATCAAATCAAGTCAAAGTTTAGCTTAACCTAGAAAATAAGATAGAGTAAATAGTTACTGAAATTAATTTCTTTCTAGAAATCTTATTATCTCCAGGAACAAGCAGGAATGAGTCTTCACATATGGGTACGTTGGTACCGACGGAGCCTGCACGGGAATGCTCCCCAGCATCCAATCAGAAAGCTTTTGGGAGCATCCCTCGCGCCTGCGCGGTGACTTCCCGCCTTTCCCACTGCCTCTCCTCAGTTTTCGTTTTTCCGCGGAGCCAACAGGACGTCCTCCTGTCACCGCAGAAATTTTCTACTTTAAAATCCTTATTTTCTTGTGGTCGCGGCTGTATTTCCCGCCGATACTGGTACCGCCGGTGCTTTATTCTTTTCCTTTTCAAACTTAGAGAAATATTTCTCCTCAGTTTTTTCTTTTAACTTTTTTGGGCCTACCAGGCCTTTCCAAGATGGAGCCTTCTTCCCCTAAGAAGTGCCTTCACTGTGGAAACTTAGTTTCCTTTTTAGACTCCAATGCTTGGTGTCTAACCTGTTTTGGTCCTGACCCTTTTTCCCCTGATACTTCAGGCTACATGGTTGGGAGAAGACCTTCCCTTTTTCGAGTTTCCCTCGATACCGTTTTTCCTCCTAAGGTGAGGACACCGGTTTATTCTTCTCTCCAGGATCAGGTAACCCACAAACAGTCTGTTAAGACTAGCCAATTCTTGAAGGGTAAGTCTCATGCACAGCATGATGACGGCTCCGGCCTTGCCCTCAAGATCCCATTGGCAATAAAACCCCGGCGGGAGTCTTCGGGCTCCAAAGCATTCACGGGGTTTCAGGTTGTTCCTGGGGCTCACCCCTCACAGAACATACCTGAGCCGTGCCAGGGGGTGGTATCCGCTTCGAGCGGTACCGATAACCCGGCACCGGCATCGGTGTCAAGTGCTGCACTCTTCACCAGGGATCGTCTTCTGGTGTCCTCGGTACCTTCGGGGCCGATCGATACGACCCAGATTGGCTTTCCTGTTTCTCAGCCATGCTCGGGGTTGGTACCGGCTTCGAGCGGTACCGATACCCCGGTATCGGCATCGGTATCGAGTGTGCCACTCTTTACCTGGGATCGTCATCTGGAATCCTCGGTACCTTCGGGACCGATCGATTCGACACAGATTGACTTTCCTATATCTTCACCGTGCTCGGGGTTGGTACCGACTTCGAGCGGTACCGATACCCCGACATCGGTGCCGGTGTTGAGTGTTCCTCTCGTCGCCGGGCATCGTCTTCAAACGTCCTCGGTACCTTCGGTGCCGTTCGATGAGATTCCAATTGACTTTCATGTATCGGCATCGCTGATACCACCACCAACGTCGGTACCTTCTAGACATGCATCGATAGACTCGCTCGCTTCGATGCCGAGTCTAGAATCGATATCCAGTCTAGATGACTTGGTACCGACGTGTTTCGGAACCGATCCATATCGTTTCCGGCTACGCAGTACCGAGGATAATTCACCAAGGCTCTCTGGTCACCTCGATACCGCTTCAGCAGCCCTCGATTACTGCTTCGATGACATTATCTCCGATACCGGTACCGGTGTCGGGATCAATTCCTGCAGTTCCATCGGTGCCATCGATCCTTTCTATGCCTAGTTTGGAATCGATACCAGGCACTACTAACTGCCTCAAATCAGAACTGTCAGTATCACAGTCCATCGAGCAGGATTCTTTTTCTGCACCAGTCCAGTATATCTTCTGGTGCTCAAGCTGCTCCTTCAACCTCAGCTTGCCCAGGATTAGTTCCTATTGGAAATCCTTCTTTTCAGAAGTTTCTCCTTGACATGGCAGCCTTCCTTACCATTCCTATTCCTGGTTTTTCTCTTGATCAAGATCCTGCAGAAAAGGAAAATATAATGCTTCCTTTACACCATTCTTTACAGGATCTTCTTCTGAGGATATGGGAATCACCCTTAAAGGTTCCTTTGCCTTCTACAGGCATTGACGTTCTGTATCAGGTACCTCCCTCTCCAGGGTTCCAGAAAAAACAACTTCCACATCATTCCATTGTAGTGGAATCAGCAATGAGGAAGGTAAGAAGCAAGAAGAAGCATTCTTCTTATCCGCCAGGTCGTGCATCTAAAGCACTTGATGCCTTTGGACGTCAAACCTTCCAAACTTCTATGCTGGCTTCAAGAATTATTTCATATATTTTTTATATGAGTCTGACACTTCAGGAGGTCACAGAGAAATTATCTCTTTTGTCTCCTTTTTTGTCAGAACCTAAGGCCTCTGACTATTCCTTGCTTCTCAATCATAGCAGGAATATCTCTTTGTTCCTTTCTCGTGCTTCTCTAGACTCTTTTGAGTCTGTTAGCAGATCCTCTGCTATTGCCATTGGAGTACGTCGTACAGCCTGGCTGCAGACTTCAGACTTGAGCAGATGGGCACAACATACACTGGGTAATTCTCCTTGTACTGGAGAAAATCTCTTCAATAAAGAGGCTTTACGTCAGGTTGCTCATTGCTCCACTGACTTTCCTAGTTCTGGAAACCGTCCTAAGCCTTCTTTTTCCCCAGGGCGTAGGAAATGTCCTACCAAACCTTCTTTCCCTAGGAAAAGAAAGTTTCATCCTTCCTCTGCCCATCCTCCAGATGTACCCAAGCAAGGGACATCTCATCCTCGTCTGAAGTCTCCAGACTCTAACCAGGCTAATCATCGCCAGCAACCATAGGTTCCTGTATGTTGCAATCTACAGTTAACTTCTTCTTACCAGAAGTTATTCTTCAAACCCTACACTGGTTTTTCTTTTCAGTATGCTAAGCCATGGGTTACTGAATTCTCCCTTTCTTTTCATTATAAAGGGAGATTACAATTATCCCATGATAGTTTCTGTCCCCACAGGGACATTTTTTCCTTCAGCTGACTTACCATATGGTACGTCACCTGCCAAGCCCCTCTCTTCCAGGGTTTCCCCTGCTCGAGTTGGTACCATACTGAAACACTTCTCTTTCTTTCCAGTGTAGACTTTTTGCTATCCTTCAATGCATGCTCTGAACAACTCATCAGACAGGGACGGGAATATCTCCGCTCCCTCTGTCTGTTTTTCTCCCTGTTTTTATACAGGGAGATCCCCTCTACTCTTTTGTTCAGTTGCTGTACAAGCAGAACTTCCAGTGCTTACTTTAATGTTTCTTGCAAGTTACTTTCAACTATCTTGCATGATACTACTCACTGCAGGTTATCTTCTTCTTGCCATATCCTTACCTAGGATGTGGCACCACATCTGACTGCTGTCAGTTTATCTCATAATTCTCCTGCACAATGCTCTCTGCAATCTTCAGAGAAGCTTTCCACTATGGGCCCTTGCTGTAGAGCATTGAACTTTGTCTCTGAGGGTTTTCCATATAATAGGAAAAACTTATATAGTCATCCATGGTTATATAGGTTCTTTATACCCTCTTGTCTCCTATTGTGATACAGAAGACAAGTTTTTTTCTGCTTGAATGTCCAAGGAGTTCCCAATCTGGCAGGAATCTATCCCTTTTTTCCTTACAGCTTGGCAGTATCTTTTCTACTCCACTTGGACAACGCATACTCTTTTACTGTACATGATACCTCTGAGTCCCTTGACTGGGTCCTCCTGGTGTCTTAGTCTATGCGTTTTCTTGTCCTCTGGACATGTCAGAGTCCTAAAGTACTCCTGACGTGCTCTTACCAGACTGCTATTATCCTCTGTTTTTCACGCAACCATACTGGTTATTCCACTGAATTACATTCCTGCACCACAGAAATAGATTCTCTATATATCTTCAGGTGGTTTTCACCCCCTTATTATTAGCTGAATCTTTTCCCATCGCATTCCCCATGTGAATGTTTTTCTGTGGTTCAGTTGCAGGCATGTATTCTCAGAGTCATATTCCTGTATGTATATGTCCTATACATACATATTTTTGTAATCTGTATGGGCATAAGCCATGCCCATCTATCTATCTATCTATCTATCTATCTATCTATCTATATATATATATATATATATACAGTCAAACCTCGGTTTTCATGATTGATCCGTTCTAAGAAGTCTGACTAAAACCGAAACGTACGAAAACCGAAGCAATATTTCCCATAGGAAATAATGTAAATTCAATTAATCCGTTCCAGACACCCAGCTCCTGTCACTTCTCTCACCTGCCCGATCGTCCACAGGACAGCAAACACACAGATATTGTACTGTACGGCACTGCAACATCTCCTGCTTACATTGACAGCTACCCTGCTACCTCCGAGCCTGAGGGGGCGCTCCAGAGAACAGGCAGGCAGTGGAGAGATCGGGGCCTTCCTCTCTGTGCAATCCTTGCATCTCTGACTCTGGCTCAAGGATGTTGCTCAGCTGACTTTCGCTTCTCAACACGCGATCGGTGAGTCCGGGGGGTAGTGCTGCCGGGACTTCCGGGGGGTAGTGCTGCCGGGACTGGGCGGGCAGTGTATACAGACCAGCGCCATTCTGTACGAAAACCGAGGCGATATCCGATAACCGAGACAAAATCTCAGTCAGAAAAGACGTCGAAAACCGAAACGTACGAAAACCAGGGCAAACGAAAACCGAGGTTTGACTGTATATATATATATATATATATATACACACCTCTATATATATATATATATATATATATATATATATATATATATATATATATATATATCACACATCTCGGGACATATATGCACATATATATAGACATGTATGTATCTCCATATATATATATATATATATATATATGTGCCCTTTGGGAGATGTCCATAGGACACTAGGTATTACCTACTATCTCCCTAACTGTCTGTGCTATAAAGTTTTTACCTTCTTTAGGGGTCCAGAGAGTCAACTTGCCTATTCTCATACGGCTCAGTAAGTGGGAGCGGTTATACACACAATTACTGCTGTGACGTCAACAGCTTCTATTTTTGTTTTAGATCTCCCTATCCATGAAGTATCAAACTTCATTGTCTTCCTATCTCTTACCAGCTAGGAATGACAGTGTACATCTTCAGTATTTCTGAGTACACTTCTGTTCTCCTTGGGAATAGGGGCTTTTTTCCATACCCCCGCTTCCCTTCCGGACTGGGCTAATTCTCCAGATCGGTCAGTCTTCTTCTTTTAGTCCTCAATGTTAATAATTAATAACTCTGTACCTAAAAGAGTTTTCAGCTTTTTCCCATAAAGCTTTCCATTGAAGACCTGCCGTTCTTCTCCTGCCCCAGTTGACACCTGGGTCACCTGCCCATTCCTGGTTTGGAACTTCATCCTCACTGCTGTGAAGTTACCTTGAAGATTCCGTTACTGCATCTACAGTACACTCCATCACAGTTCTACTTCCTACAATCCAGTAGGTAAGCTCTATATTGTACTAGTTCATTAAATATTTAATGATACTTGACATACTTTCTAAAGACTCCTCTCTCCTGTAGTCTTTAGATTTGCTGTTCCTTGCAGCTCTTCTCTATTCAACTCCTACCCCCCATCCCTCAGGGGATGCCGGGGATCCAGGTTTGGGAAATGCCGTCCTGTCCCAGGAATACGCATTTTATGGGATCTCCCCTGGCATCCACAGCTAGGGAGTCCCCATATGTGAAGACTCATTCCTGCTTGTTCCTGGAGATAGCACAGTTACTTACCTGTAACAGGTGATCTCTGGGAACAGCAGGAATTAGTCTTCACAACCCACCCACCTCCCCTAGGAGTTGTATCTATCTATCTCCTTTCCTCTTTCTCTCCTTCTGTCTCAGCTATGAAACTCAACTGAGGAGAGGCAGTGGGAAAGGCGGGAAGTCACCGCGCAGGCGCGAGGGATGCTCCCAAAAGCTTTCTGATTGGATGCTGGGGAGCATTCCCGTGCAGGCTCCGTCGGTACCGACGTACCCATATGTGAAGACTAATTCCTGCTGTTCCCAGAGATCACCTGTTACAGGTAAGTAACTGTGCTTTACTTAAATCAAATCAGAATATAGCTTAGTATACAAGTAGAATAGTCTCTGAGTAGAAAGAAAAACTTAAATACCTAAACACAACCTTACAACTAAGATGCAGACAGTAGTCCAGCAGTGAGACGGGGGCTTTCCAGTCTTTTGCATTGAGTGTCACATGTATGATTTTCTCCCAGTTATGAGGAGTCTTACCTGTGCACTAGGTGCAAGGAACTCTTTGCTCTCAGGGAACGTCCGATCTCTAGAGGCTAGAGTAGCAGACTTGGAGGACATAAGGAAGACAGAGGTATATCGATGAGACCTACAGGGAAGTAGTACTGAAGTCCCACCTCCAGTCTGGCAGCATCCCTGTTGCCATGGAGGAGGAAGGTCACATGACAAGAGAGCATCACCCTGGTGTGGCAGGAAGTGATCTTGTAGCTAGGAACTGTCCTCCAGTTTGATGTAAAACCCTCTCACACTGAGGAGGTTTCTCCAGGGTCATGTGCCCATGAGGGAAGGATTAGGATAGCCGTTATAGTTGATGATTCGGTCATTAGGCATGTAGATAGCTGGGTGGGTAGTGACGTGAGGATCGCCTGGTAACATGCCTGCCTGGTGCAAAGGTAGTGGACCTCACAAGCCACTTAGACAAGGTCTTAGATAGTGCTGGGGAGGAGTTTGCTGTCTTAGTACATGTCTGTAGCAATGACCTAGGAAAGTGTGGTAGGGAGGCTCTAGAGGCTAAATTTAGACTTTTAGGTAGGAAGTTGAAATCCAGAAATTCCAGGGTAGCATTCTTTGAAATGCTTCCCGTTCCACGTGCAGGACCCAAAAGGCAGGCAGAGCTCCGAAGTCTCAATGCGTGGAAGAGACAAATGGTGTAAGGATGCGAGTTTGGGATTTGTTAGGAACTGGGGAATATTCTGGGGAAAGGAGGGGCTCTTCCAAAGGGATGGGCTCCACCTTAACTTGAATGGAACCAGGCTGCTGGCATTAACCTTTAAAAAGGAGATAGAACAGCTTTTAAACTAGATAATAGGGGAAAGCCAACAGTCACCCAAAAGCGCATGGTTCAGAACAATGTATCCTTGAAGGCTACTAGCAAAAGAATGAAGTTAGGGTATATCGACAGAGAGGTTCCATTAAAGGCAAAAGTAATCAAATAGCCTTGAGTACAGAGCAGACAACTTAAAGATTCCAAATTACCCCTACTTACCGATAACTAGATTAATATGAATAAAATACAGCCTCTAAAATGCTTCTATGCAAATGAAAGAAGTCTAAAAAAATAAGATAGGAGAGTTAGCATATATAGCACTAAATGAGAGGTTAGATATGATTGGTATCTCAGAGACATGGTGGAAAGAGGATAACCAGTAAGATACTGTGATACCTGGGTACAAACTATATCGTAATGATAGAGCAAATCAAATTAGTGAAGGGGTTGTGCTTTGTTAAAGAGAGCATTAAGTCACAAAGGATTAAAGTTTTTCAGAAAGCAAAATTCACTGTAGAATCTCTATGGATTTAAATTCCATGTAAAAAGGGGAAGGGGAGAGCAATGGCAGTGAGTGTATACTATCAACCGCCTGGCCAGAATGAACAAATGGATGATGAAATGCTCCAAGAAATCAGAGAAGCTAACAAACGTTTCAGCACAGTAGTAATAATGGGTGATTTCAATCACCCCGGTATGGACAGGGTCAGTGTCACGGCAGGACATGCTAGGGAGATAAAAGTTTCTAGATTAAATAAATGACTGCTTTTTGGAACAGCTGGTTCATGAACCGACAAGAGGGGAAGTCCTTATTGAAACACAAGATCTGGTGCAAGAGATAAGGGTGTTGGAGCCACTTGGCGGTAGTGATCATAGCATGATTGTGTTTGATTTAATAAATGGGGGAAGGACGGCAAGGAAATCCACAGTACTACCTTTTAACTTTCAAAAGGGAGACTGTGATAAAATCAGGAAAATAGTTAAGAAAAAACTAAAAGGAGCAATTGCAAAAAATACTGTCATGGAAGCTTAAACCAGCTATATTCCACGCTTTTAAAAAAGTGGAAAGAAGTCCAAAAAAATTGCCAGCATGGTTTAAAGGTGAGGTCAGAGAGGTTGCAGTTGCCAAAAAAAACATCTTACAGGAATTGAAAAAGAAGCCAAATAATAAAAACTGGAAACAACATAAGCACTGGCAAGTTAGATGCAAGGCATTGATAGATAGACAAAGAGAGAATTTGAGAAGAAGCTTGCTGTGGAAGCAAAATCGCATAATAAAGACTTTTTCAAGTACAAAAAACATGAGTCAGTTAGAGCATTAGATGATAGAGGGGTAAAAGGGCACTAAGAGGTGACAAAGCCATAGCAGAGAGACTGAATGAATTCTTTGCTTCAGTCTTTACTGAGGAAGATCCTGCAGAAGAATTGAAAGAAATATCGATACACCGGGAAGATGTATTACAACTATTTGATAAACTGAAAAGTAGGAAATCACCTGGACCAGATGGTATACATCCAAGGGTATTGGAAGAACTGAAATATGAGTTGCAGACCTACTATTATGAACTATCATCAAAATCATCTGTAATGCCTTAAGATTGGAGGATGTCCAATGTAACACCAATTTTTAAAAAGGCTTCCATGGGTGATCTGGGAAACTACAGACTGGTGAGCCTGATGTCAGTACCGGGAAAAATGGTAAAAACCATTATAAAGAACAAAATTACTTAACATGTAGATAGTCGTGGCTTAATGGGAGACAGCCAGCATGGCTTTAGCCAAGGAAGATCTTGTTTACTAATCTGTTATGTTTTTTGAAGGTGTGAATAAACAGGTACAATAGGAGGAGGGAGCGGAAGCCAAAACCACGGCCAGACACAGTTGGGTATATCCAAAAAAACTTTATTCGATCCTCTGTGGTGAGGTCCGGTTATAAATTGGTTGAGTGGGAGACAAAAAAGGGTACAAGTAAATGGAGCTCACTCTGAAGAGAAGGAGGCTACTAGTGGTATGCCGCAGAGATCTGTCCATGGTCCGATTCTTTTTAACATCTTTGTTAGTGATATTGCAGAAGGGCTGTCAGGTAAACTTTGCTTGTTTGCGGTTGATATCAAAATCTACAATAAAGTAGACAACTAGGAGGAGTAGATAACATGAGGAGGGATCTAGCTAAGCTTGAATTATCTAGAATTTGACAGCTGAAATTGAATGCTAAAAAATACAGGGTCATGCATTTGGGCTGCAAAAATCCAAAGGAGCAGTACAGCGTAGAGGGTGAAGTACTTCTGTCCATAAAAGAGGAGCAGGACCTGGGCGTAATTGTATCTGAAAATCTTAAAGTAGCCAAACAAGTAGAAAAGGTGACTGCAAAAGCTAGAAGGATGCTTGCATATATAGGGAGAGGAATGGCTAGCAGAAAAAAGGAGGTGATAATGCCTTTGTATAAGTCTCTAGTGTGACCTCATTTGGAGTACTGTGTGCAATTCTGGAGATCGCGCCTTCAAAAGGATATAAGCAGGTTGGAGTTGGTGCAGAGGGTGGCTACTAAAATGGTTAATGGTCTTTGTTATGAAGCATATGAGGATAGACTTAAAGATCTTAATATGTATAGAGGAAAGGTGCGATAGGGGCAATATGATAAAGACATTTAAATACCTCCGTGTACAGGAGGGTCTCTTTCAATTAAAGGCAAGCTCTGCTACGAGGGGACATGGGATGAGGAAGAAAGGGGATAGACTCAGGAGTAATATGCAGAAATATTTTTTTATGGAAGGAGTGGTAGATGGGTGGAATAATTTCCCCGTGGAGATGGTGAACACGAGGACAGTATATGAATTCAAAAAAGCATGGGACAAATACGGAGTATCTCTAAAGGTAAAAAGAGGACTATTGTAGTTTATATGGAAGGGAAGACTAGATAGGCCATGTGGTCTTTTTCTGCCATCATGTTTCTATGTTTCTATCACCCATACAAGAGAAATTATTCCTGCTGTCCACGGAGAATACCTGCCTCAGGTGAGTAGGTTCCTTTACTAATTCTTCTTCTACTGATAAGGTAGTGAAGTCCCCCTTAGCCGATCTCCAATATACCATAAATTACCTGCCCAGTTATATAACTGCAGATATGGGACCCCTAATCTCCCTTTTTGATGGTTTCACATCAACAGATGTAAGGAATGTCGAGGACATTGACCCATCCACAAATTTAATTAATTTATTTTATTTTGTCTTTTCTATACCGCACTCTTTTGAATCAGTGCGGTTTACATTCAACAAAATTTGTACAGTGCAGGCGGACCTCCACTGGACTTACAATGAACAGGTTTTACAACTTGGGACTAACAAGGGTAACTATGTACAGGCTAAGCGATCGGTCACAGGTGATCGGGTCGGCTGGCAACTATTTACAGGTTATCTAACTATATACATGTTGTTTGCCCAGATTGCGGATGTACAGTATTACTTGGCGACTATTTGCGATATTAGGTGGCTATATACACATTGGCATCTGTGACACATTGGTATCATTCACAGTATTAGCTCGCTATATACACATTCAACGTTCTGGGTGTATCATTGAGCTGGAGGGTGGGGCTGCAAACCTGTGGTGTGAGTGCGCTAAGGCAAAATATCATGATAGTGCCGAATTAACACACTTTATCAACTTTAGTATCAAGTATACCGGCATAGTTTGCAATACATACAACCACTTGGACACCAATATCATTTGAAAGAGAAAGAGGGCCCCTATTAGAACTAATGGTAAATCTCTCGAAGCTGCTAGTTTTCGCTCCAACTCTTGCATTAGTGGGTCAGTGTTAACACTATTCAGATTTTCCAATTGCATTGGCAGATAAGTACCCAAATATCGTATAGTATACTGTACTCGTCGAAAAGGAAACAACAATCCCCAAGTCTGTTCAATATCCATATAAGATGTAGCTTCAGTTTTACTGAAATTCGGTTTAAAATCCGAGGCCCGCCAGAAGTCCCCAAGAGTGCTATAATGGCATGCAATGATATTTTAGGCTCTGTTATCATGAGCAAAATATCTGCAAATGCCAAAAGTTGATGCTTCCATCTCCCTATCTTCAACCCTGTAATTTTTATTTATTTATTTATTTTATTTACATTCTCTTATATACCGCGCTATTCTGCATCAGTGCGGTTTACATTGAACAAACTGAAATTACATTGAACAGGGTATTATAACTTGGAGATAACTATTTTACAAGGAACATGGGCTATGGAGGGTTAAGTGGCTTGCCCAAGACCACAAGGAGCACCTGTGGGACTAGAAACCCCAGTCCTTCCGGCCCAAGGTTGCTGTCCTCTAGTGGGATTTGAACCCCCGACCTTCCGGCCTGAAGTACCTTGTCCCAACCACTAGGCCACTCCTCCACTCCAAAGCCAAACTAATTAGAAACGAGTGCAGCAGGGGTTCCAAGAACAAAATAAAATGTAATATAGACAACAGGCACCCCTGCCGTATCCATGCTCTAAAACAAAAGGGGCAAAGCCACTCCATTAACCATCACCAGAACATATGAGGCTCCTTAAACAAAGTATGCATGTCATTCATAAAATAGCTGGAAAACCCAAAGGAATTCAAAACCTCAAAAAGATACCCCCATTGCACTCAGTCAAAAGCCTTTTCAGCATCACACCCCAGAAACAATATGGCCAGTCATGGAGTTTTAAGTGGAAGAAGTTTGTTGTTCAATGTGATGGTAAGATCCTAGTGGAGAAGTAGCCTAGTGGTTTGAGCAACTGCCTAGTACCCAGAAGATCGAGGGTTTGATTCCCACTGGTGCTCTGTGCGACCTTGGGCAAGTCACTTAACTCTCCATTGTCTTGGAATAAAAGGTCTGGCAATCTACTTCCAGTTATACATTGCCAAGAAAACCCAGAGGCTGCTGGGTCACCAGGAGTCAGCACTAACTTAAGAGCACTTAAAAAAAAAAGTCCTAGATCCTTGCTGTCCCACTCAAACTGCTTGAAATACTATCTGTGTCTTTTTGAGTTAAGTCTAAAGACCTACCTCATTAGGGTTCACCTTAGTGAAATTGGTGCACATTACCAACATGTAGAGGATAAACCTATTCCTGTATGGCCTTTAGTTTGATTTATGCAGGGCAGGATTCTTTTGAAGCCTCCTATCAATGGCTATTCATAATGACTTGGAACCTTCAAAATGGTTTGAGCCAGCTGATAAAGGCTCATTTTAAATCACTAGATACTTGTGATCTGAAGGACCTAACCTGGAAATTCCCATTTTTGGTGGCAGTAACTTCAGCTTGCAGTGTCAGTGAGCTTCAAACTCTAGTGACTGATCTACCTTACATTGAATTTTGCAACAGTGTGGTTCTGCGTACGCATCCTAAGTCCCTTCCTAAAGTAGTCTCGGAGTTCCATCTTAATCAGTCAGTTATCCTGCCAATATTTTTCTCTTGTCCTCATGCCCACAATGGAAAAGGAGCCTTACACACTCTGGACCGCAAGCAAGTTGTAGCCTTCTATTTGAAGTGGACTAAGGCTCTTAGAAAGTCCACCCAACTTTTTGTTTTCATATCAAGAAGCTGGGAGCTGCCATTACCAAATTGGCTGGCAGACTGTTTCTTTCTCTTATGCCTAAGCAGGTTTGACTCGAAAGGATCAGGTCAAAGCTCATTAGTGTGCAAGCTATGGCTGCATTGGTAGCCCACTTGAGATCAGTCACCATCGAAGATGTTTTCCAGGCTGCAACTTGGATATCTGTCGGCACATTCATATTGAATTAATCTCTAGAAAGAGACTCATGACACAACAGTAGGTTTGGCCAGTGCATCCTCCAGAATCTTTTAGAATGAGAACCCAACTCCATTCCCCTAGGCCGATTTTGTATCTGTTCTAGGCTGCCTCAAAAAAAACAAAAAGGAGAAAATTGTAAAAGACTTGTTGATTCACCAGCTACAGGCTGTCTCATACTGAACCAATATGTATGCAACAATAAACAGATATTATAACTTGCTATCCATGGAGAACATCTGATACAATTAATATGATTTACTGGAACACATGAAACACATGTGGGGATAATTTTATAATACCGCACTTGCCAATATAAGTTGGTGCTTACTCATCTATATAAAATACTAGTGTACATGGCAGAGAGCTTTCCTTAAGTTAAGGCAAAGACCTTTACTCCAATCCTAGAGCCTGGTATAAGTGCCTGCATCTAAATTTTCCTGGTGCACATATAAGTTATAGTATTTTATAATTTGCATGCATACCAGTGCAATCCAAGGACACTCCACTCATGTGCCATGCCCACTATGCACCGTTGTGTGAACGTCATATTTTTACACTGGTTCATATTTTATAAGAGGTCATTAATGCACACATGTAGGTTTTCTCCTATCTCCAAGGCTGACAGCTTTCAAAATTTGAGTATTTGAATCTTACAGAAAAGCCAATTGTGAAACTCAGAATTTCTAGATCATTCTTTCAGATCAATGAAATGTTATCAGTAAATCTTTTGCAGATGATGGTATGTAACTGAAATGAACAATTTTCCATCTATAGTTTTGTTTTTCTGATTTTGTTTTTTATATTTGCCCACAAGTTAACAATTTAGTTCTCATACATTTTTCAGTGGGAGTTAAAGGCTAATTACATTCAGGTATGGTAGGTATTTTCCTGTCTCTGGAGGGCTTTGAATCTAGATTTGTACCTAAGGCAATCAAGAAATAAGTGACTTGCCCAAGATCTCACAGTGGGATTCAAACCTGGCTTCCCTGGTTCTCAGCCCATTGCCCTAACCATTAGGCTACTCCTATAGCCCTTATAGTTTGCTGACAAAGAAAACTTTATTAAGGAAAAAAGTGTTAATGCCACAGAGACTAATGCCCTAAGAAATGACATAGGAAAATATGTTCCTGATGATCTCTTATTTAAGATTTCTTTTACAACTTCCAGCCTTTCCATCAATGGCCTGCTTTCATTAGAGTTTGTGGCAAATATCACTAAAGTAGCATACTTTATGTCAGGATTCTAGTGATCATATCTGAAGAATCTCTAATATAAGATGGTAACGTGGGTAAAAGTTTTAAAGCAAATGAATGTTCCAGAAGCGAGCCTTTTTCAGAAATACTTATCTTACAAATGGATCACTCAAGTCAAGGGTCCTCTGTATTTTTGATGTATAACTGTGATGCTTGGATGTTCAACCTTTAGGCACTGGAATTCTCTCGCTGTTATGATGCGCTGTATATGAGGTGGTTTACTTTGCCAGAGGCAAAACTTATGGAAGTTTAAACAATTTGATAAGAGTCTACTGCTTCCTGATACCTTACCTTACCTTTATCAGCTGCTTTGATCACTGAATCTGATCTGAAAAGTCTGCAAAGCTTTTTCATTCCTTATGTTATGCTATTTGTGTTCCACTGTTTTATTTTCTCTACATCTCTTACTACCAGCTAATAGAACCTTTCAATAACTGATCAGTCAGTCCTGGAGTAGACTACACTGACTTACAGTACATTATAAGTTGATCCCTATACACACCTATTTGATGGGCGAAAAATAACTTTCAGCAATCTGAATCTGAAGGAATGTACTCTTAAGGTTAAAAATCCAGAGGTGGTCATTATGTATTGTTTTCCAAAGATATCTAATGAACTGTGCTGAACCTGGAAGACCACTTATTTAAGGAAAATATTTGATTCTTGAAATTTTGTCCGTATACATGGATGCATGTTTAACCTTTTTGAAAACTAGGTTAATATTTTTTACATTATAGATCAGAGATTTTAATATTTTAGGCTTCCCCTTCTCTGTATTTTTTTTTGAGTGAAATGTAGAACATCATCTGTAGTTTTTACATTTGTACTCCATTTGCCTGTTCTTTCATAAACTATTTTTGTTTTTAACATCTACCCTTTCACTTAATAACCATATTAAAAGTGCAACAGTGCACAGCAGTCTACTCGCTAAAGGATTTCAACAAACATCCTAGCTGATGAAGGTATGTAGTCCAGCAAAATACTAGGACAACGCGTCGTAACATTTAATGTATACTCACATTTATTATTGCCTACTTAAATTGTGTTTAATCTCTTAAGATGGTGTCCACTGAACTGGAATCAGCAATGCATGAAAAAGAAGACCTGAAGTTACGAGTTCATAGCTATATCACTGAAGTTGCCAGAATTGAAACTTTAATGGCTGCTAAGGTAAGGATGTGAGGTTTAAAAATACAGTGATTCTGTTAAAACACTTTCAGCCCGATTCTGTCCCAGACGTAGAACCCTCTCTACGTCCGGTCTGAACTGGATATACAGAGGGCATTGCGATTCTGATCTCGCGGGGCACATCTAGCCTCGCCGGATCAGAATCACAATCAGGCCTGTACGTGCAGGCCAGGACTGCGATTCAGCCTGGCCTGCACATACAAGCACCGTCCGACTAACTCAGTCAGGGCTTTTAAATGGAACCGCGGCACCATGGCGTCCGGTTGCCATGGCACCGCGGCTCTATTTAGAAGCTGCGATCCTGGCCGCTGGCTCCTGCAGCTAATTCCCTGCAGCCCGACCCCCAATTTGGCCACCCACGGCCAGAGTCGGGCTGCGGGGAATGTCCTCGGGGGGCCCCCATCCGCACCCTGGGCCTGCCATTCCAGGGAAGTTATTCCTTCTCAGAGGTGGAATAACTTTCCCGTACAAGTCGCTGGCTCTGGACAAACAGGACCGACATTAGAATCAGCCCTGTACATCCAGGGCTGGCAACCACCCACTGCCTGCCCTAACTCTGCCCCCGATCCGCCTCCCCCCCCCCCCCCCGCTCCATCTAACTTCCCTGTACAACCAGCAGGGAAGTTAGACACCGGTGGGGAGGGTCACAAATCCCTGCTATTCATGGGACAGAATAACCCCCTTTATCTCCAGGAACAAGCAGGAATACAGTCTTCGCATATGGATGACGTCCTCTGATGGAGTCCACCCTGCAGCTCTCCCCAACATCCAATAGGAAGTGTTTGGGAGCATCCCTCTGCGCATGCGTGCACACCTTCCCAGTGAATCTCCTCAGTCTTAGTTTTTCCACAGAGATCTATGGACGCTTGTCCTGTCACTGCAGTTGAAACTTTTCTACAGTGCCCTTCAGGGTGCTTGATTCTTTTTTGCCTTCCTGTCTCTTTGGTACTGTCACTTGCCTTTTGGGCACTTCCCTTACTTTTCTCTTTTTCTCGCGGTTCCTGCAGGGTTTTTTCATCGGTCCAGGATGCCATTGATCTTTTCACCTGGCAGAGACTACATTTCTTGACATGGAGAAGCCAGCCAGTGGTTTGAAAAAGTATGCTAAATGTAACTGCACTATTTTGGCCACCAACAAGCACAATTGGTGCTTACAGTGCCTGGGGCCTGACCATAACCGGACTCTTGTACTTTGTGTCAGCAAATGACAAGGAAAGGGTTAAAAAATGGGAAAAGTAAAGGGAGGGTCTTTTTGAATCTGACTCAGCAGCCTCAGCACACTCTTCTTCGATATCGACGCCTTCTTAGGGCTCCTGTTCTTCGTGCGGTTCCCGCGCTTCCTCAGAATTGAAAGGCCATGGTAAGAAACAGCCAGCACCGAAACTGCATCTGCATCTCAGCCTTTGCCGTTGAGGACCATTGCTGATTCCCAGGATTGTTCCCTCAGACAGTGACACCAGTGGGATTTTGACCCTGAGAACCGAGAGCGGCCAGCTAAACAGCCCCAGTGGGAGGAATCCACTTCCAAAGCACAAGAGGTGCTCCAGAGTGCTACCTAGGCTTCGACCTCGGGAGAGCCTCTGGTTCCATTGTTTGGTATGGTGGTCCAGAGTCCTGCACCGAAGTCCACCCAGACTTCCTCCATCACCCTCGAGCAGCACATGCTGACCATCGGAAGGAGTTTGGCTATGCCAGTGACCTCAAAGCCCTCTGGAGCCTAGGTCTTGATACTGGGCCTGGAATCGGGCATTTCAAAGCCCTTGGTGACCCAGGTCTCGATGCCAAGCCTGGAACCGCTGTCTTCAGGATCCTTGGGGTCCATGCCAAGCCTGGAACTGGCAAAATCCCATAGACTGCAGGAGTAGCACATCAAGCAGCTATGCTTCCAATGGCTCCTGGGCATTGGCATCGAGATTGTCCTTCGACATCAGATCGGCAGCAGAGGCATGACCGTGACCATTGCTATTTTGACTTCCTTTCCAATTCTGATTCTGATGGCTCGGAATCGGAGGCCGAGTCCTTGGTTTCACAAAGGCACTATGATGTGCTGTCGGACTCATCACCACCTCATGAGTGCTGTTAGTCCCTGCCGGAGGACATACTGTATCCTTCTAAGACTTTATCCATGACATGGCCAGGGCTTTCTCGGTCTCTGTGGGCACCGAAAAGGAACTGAGAGCCGAGGAACTGGAGATATTCCAGTATCCCTCTATGCCTAAGGATGCTGCCACTCTTCTGATCCATCGCATTTTACAGGACTTCATGTTTCTGATGTGGGAGACTCCTCTCTCTATTCCCTCGGTCAGTAAAAGACTGAGCATCATGTACAGGATTTCTTATTCCCCGGGCTTCCAGAAACCTCAACTCCCTCACCATGCTATGGTGGTCGAGTCGGCCATGTGCCGGCTCAAGAGTGCTAAGAACCACTCTTTGGTTCCTCCTGGGAGGGAATTGCATACCTTTGATGCCTTTGGCTGCCAGTGCTTCCAGTAATCGATGTTGTCTTCCTTCATTAATTCCTATATGCTTTATATGGGCATGTACCTCAGAGATATTGTCAAGGATCTTGAGTTCTCTGCTGTCATCCCTTAAAAAAAAACAGTTAAGCAGGGTCAGCTGCTCTAAATTCATTATTACAGCTTTTGGCTCTTTTGAGTCTACCAGCAGAGCTGCAGCAGTGGGCACTGGAGGCAGAAGGCTGGTTTGGTTGCAGACTTCGGACCTGGAACAGTGGGTCCCAGGACAAGCTAGCAGATGTTCCTTGTGAAAACCTCTTTGGTAAAGGCTGGAGGGAGAAAGCGGGTGAAATTGAGACAGATGACCTTACCCATGAAGCATCTCTCCCATAAAACAGCAGATCCTTCCAGGAAGAAGGCCTCTGTAAAGAAACTCTTCTATTTTGCCCACAGGTAGCACCTCATAACAGCAGAACTCTGGGCTCTGCAAGACATCCTCAAGGGCTACCTGCTCCATTTCACCCAGTTACCTCCTCCCTTCTTTCCAGGGGAGTATCCTGTAGGCCCTCTCCATCGGGATCTGTTGCGACAAGAAGTCTCCACCCTTCTAGTAGTGGGTGCCATAGAAATTGTTCCCTGCACACAAGAAAGATTAGGGTTTTGCTCCCAGGTCTTCCTTATTCCCAAAAAGTCAGGGGGTGTTCCATCCCATTCTAAATCTCCAGAATCTAAACAAGTTCCTAGTATGAAAGAAGTTCAAGATGATTTCTCTAGGAACCGTACTACCCTACCTTCAGAAGAATGATTGGCTTGTTCTCTAGATCTGAAGGATGCATACAAGCACATCCTCATCCACCCATCTCACAGGCAGTACCTTTACTTCATGTTTGACGGCGGACATTACCAAGGGTGTTCACGAAATGTCTAGCGGTAGTCACGGCCTACCTCTGCACCTTAGGCATCTTCGTCTTCCCATACTTAGACGACTGGCTGATCAGGGGCGACTTGTCACAGATGGTACATCTTGTCCGTTCAACTCGCCATCACGGTGCTCGAACATCTCGGTTTTGTTATAAACATTCCAAAGTCGCACCTTTCTCCCACTCAGAAACTGAAATTTATAGATACCCTTCTCGACATGACTCAGGCTCGAGCTTTTCTGCCTGAGGACCATCTCAAATGTCTCACAGAGTTGGCAGGCATCATTCAGTGCAGCCATCACACTACGGTGTTGAGGTATGCTTTGTCTCCACGATCCATGTTGTCCCGTATGCTCGTCTCCACATGTGCCAAGCACAGTGGACCCTCTCCTCACAATGGAAACAGGCGACAGGCCATCTACGAGAGAGAGTGGAGGTCACCCCGCTTCTGGCAGATTTCCTTGGCTCTCTCCTCAAAACCTTCTTGTAAAGTTACCATTTCAGATGCCTCCACCTCAACGGGCCCTCGCTACCAATGCATCCAAACAAGACTGGGGAGCTGGTCTCAACGAGAAGCCTCCCTTCCAATCAACGTCCTGGAGTTGAGGGCAATAACCAATGCCCTTTGAGTGTTTCGCCAGCAGTTATCACATCAACTTCAGACAGACAACCAAGTTGCCATATTTTATGTCAACAAAAAGGGAAATGCAGGCTCCCTCCTCTGCAAGGAAGCAATCCACCTATGGACCTTTGCCCTGGCTCATGGAATGCTTCTCCGAGCCATTTACCTGCCAGGAGAGCAGAATGTTCTTGCGTACAGTCTCAGTCATGTCCTCCAACCTCGCAAGTGAACTCTTCATCAGAGAGCAATTGCTCGCATCTTCCAGCTCTGGAGAATCCCGCAGATCAATCTCTTTGCCACTCCGCTAAAAACACAGGCCCCTCGGTTCTACTCCAGGGTGCCGTCTCCACAACATCAAGCACTGAATGCTTTCCTTCACTGGGGAAAATGGATCTTGTTATACTCTTACCCGCCCATTCCGCTAATAGCCAAGACACTATTCAAATTGCAGGTCGAAATAGGCACCATAATCCTGGTAGCCCCTTTCTGGCCCCAACAGCCATTGTTTCCCATGCTTTTTCGTCTAGCTCAGCATCAGCGTCTTCGTCTGGGATGCGCACCAGACCTGATCTTGCAGGATCAGGGGGCGTTGCTCCATCCCAGTATCTGGGTGCTCCATGTGACGGCTTGACTGATGAGAGGGTAGTTCTTTCAGACCTCAATTTACCAGATGCTGTAAAGGACATCTTTCTGGCTTCCCAGAAAGACTCCACGCAACACACACTTGCTGTTAAGTGGTGCCGGTTCGCAATGTGTTGTGCTCAGCATACCCTCAACCCCTTCATTTTTCCAGTGGAGAGTCTTCTACTGTATCTCCTCCACCTCTCTTCTACGGGTATCAAAACTAGTTCCATTCATGTCCACCTCCGCTTCTCATTGGGGGATTGATAGAAAGCCCGCTTCCACACATCCATTGGTAACCCACTTCATGCGCGGTCTCCTATTGACTAAGCCACTGATTCGGCCTCCACCTGTTGCCTGGGACCTCAACATGGTTCTTGCTCAATTATTCAAACCTCCAAAATCCCCCCCTTCATCCAACTCGCTTATTCATGTAACCAGAGGCATGTATTATAGTTTAATGTTAGTGCTATTTAATGTTATAAATATTCTTTATTGTTACAATTACTAGAAGGTTCCATGTAAAGCCTAGTTGGTCACGTCTGTTATCTTGCAAACCACTTAGACTTGGACATACAGCGGTATAGAAAAACTGTTAAATAAAGGTCTATATGCCAGCTTGCTCAAATTTTAGCTTGGTAAGCCCTATTTTGAATGTCATCTATAAGATGAGGAAGTTTATTTTCAAAGGATTTTAAATGGCATACTGAATTTAACGTAAGTGCTGTGCGTTGTTGAAAGCCCTGTTAATTTGACAATAAATGGGGTCTCATAGACTGGATATTCAAGACTGGGGTCTGATCCTCCTCAGGGCTAGACAAGACTGTTTGTTTTCCTTCCCCCCCCCCCAAATAAATTGGGCAAACATGTCCCACACTGATTCCCTATAATATAAATGAATAAACATGAGGAATGATGACAATCCCCTCGCCTCCAAAAATAAACCAGGAATAAAGTGGCAGTTTCTGTAAATGGGTGAGTTTTGTGCATACCATGACAGTCATGAACCTCACTTCTAAACCAGGGTATGTGGAGTATGATCTCAGTCTCTTAAATGTATTGCTAATGCTTGGCGTAGTACTTGCATTGTGCCAAAGAGAGCCTTCCTCTGGAGTTCATAAGATGTTACTAGGAATAAAGTGGCAGTAAGAGAAAAGAGGCTGCAACAAGATCAGAAATAATAGCAATAATTTTCTGTAACTTGGCAAGTTTAACTGTGAAAAGGGGTACCTTTCTGCAACAAACACAATTTGTCTGTCTTTGTTAACAATAAATGAAGTTGTGCATCAGCAGGTGTAAGTTGGAGTCTCTTTTTTTTTTATTTATTTATTTATTTACATTCTCTTATATACCGCGCTATTCTGCATCAGTGCGGTTTACATTGAACAAACTGAAATTACATTGAACAGGGCATTATAACTTGGAGATAACTATTTTACAGGGAAAATGGGCTATGGAGGGTTAAGTGGCTTGCCAAGACCACAAGGAGCACCTGTGTGACTAGAAACCCCAGTCCTTCCGGCCCAAGGTTGCTGTCCTCTAGTGGGATTTGAACCACCGACCTTCCGGCCTGAAGTATCTTGCCTCAACCACTAGGCCACTCCTCCACTCCAATCTTTTATTGCATTAGCTAGGCTTGCAGAAGTCATAGATACTCTGGAACGGGAATTCTTCAGGCAACCAACTGAAGAGTACATTTATGTAGCATCTACTATATCGAGGACAGACAGTGGAGACAATTATGATTCATTATTAAATCATATTTGAATTGATTAATATTAGAACAGGGGTCCCAGACTTCAAAAAATTTGACTTCAGTTCGATGAGTAATTATATAGTAAGTCCTTTCCATAAACCACAATCTGAAGGATACAGAGGAACTATTGGCAGAAATAAGTGTAGAGTAGATGATGAAACTCTGCATAAGGCAACTTATCAAAAGTAAAAAGAGACAAATCTTATATTCCCTCATCATCTCTGTATCTTTCTTCTCCTCATCTAAGGTGGAGATATTAATTCAGATCTTGACTCTTTAAATCAATCCTGTCACTCCTCCAATCTTTTCATTATTCTGCTTTGCCCCTCTTCTCTCCTTTTCGAATGTTCCTGTGGAATGCCTGTTCAGTTTCTAAGCAGCTTGCCTACATTCATGATCTCTTCTTTAATCTTTCTGCTCTGACTGAGACCGGCTTGCTGCCGAATACTCTGCCTCTGTTGCCACACTGACTCATGGAGTTTATCTTTTTTCTCTTGACAAACGGACTTCAATCAGCTACACAAGTTGGTGATGTCATTTGACTGCATCTGAGCAAAGCAGGTCTCCCATTGCCCAGAACTAATGTAAAGTTCTGAGCATGCATGTCCCTTCCTGCGCTCAGCAGTTTCCTCTATATCTTCAGTTTTGTTTTTCCCACTCAGTTGAATGGATATGGAAACAGAGCTCTCTCAGAAAGTCTGTTGAAGATGTTATTCCTCTTGTTTTACTGACATTGTTTTCATTTTCTTTAGCTTTTTTAGGTGATTTTCATTAATTCTTTAAAATATTGTTAGTATACTAGCTTTCTCTGCTTCAGTGCAGCACTATGATGCAGGCCAAACTGGGCTTCAGAAACTGTTCATCTTGTCACAGGAAAATGGCCATGCATGATATCCACAAGAGATGTGTCATCTGCCTGGAGCCTAGTCACCATTAGGAAAAATAACTATGACTGTGAATAGATGTCCTTGAGGGCTCAGAAACAGCACTTCTTTTGGTCCCAAAAGCATCTTGAGAATAAAGAAAAAGTCCTTGACACAAAGGTTGACTGATTTTCTGCCGTCTAGTGGGTTGTCTTTGCCGGATATTGCTTACTTCTCCTCACTTAGTGGCCTACAGAGCCCCACCATGAGAAAAGAACACCACCATACCTTTTTGGAGCAGGTGTGTGTTTCATCTTAGACATCTTGACGGTTAGTGCAGAGCTCTGCTGTGCTGGTCTGCTTGCCTCAGCAAGAGCAATATGCCAAACTGCATACTTTCAAAGAAGCATCTGATTCTTAAAAGCAGAGACCTTAGGCATGGTGCAGTATCATAATGAAAGAAAGTTGCTGCCTCTCTGGTGCCAGAGAAACTCCATCATCCGCATTCTTATGAAGACCAAATTCCTGTGATCCTCTAAAATTTAAGAAGGGTCATGCAGCTGTGCCACAAGTACTTCTGTGCAGAGATTCATTGAGCACAGACATCATATTCCTCTTTACTAACTGCTCAAGACGCTCTGTGGTCACCCCCTCTTTAGCATAGGGACCCTGAGCAAGAGAATCTGCAAGATCCATTCATCAATTAAAAAAGCATTGACTTCAAATAGAATTTTAGTTCTAGTGGCAGTTGATTCTCCGGAAACAAGCAGGAAGTCGGTCCTCAGATATGTCTGACGTCAGCGCTGACGGAGCCCTGCACGGAAGCTTCTCCCCAGCTTTCAAAGAAAGCCTTTGGGAGATGCATCACACATGCATGGTCCCCTTCCCACCCAAGAGTGCCATCTTGCCTCAGTCTACTTTTTTCTGCGGAGCCCAATGGACGTGTGTCTTTTTTCCCCGGAAAAAGAGCTATTTTTTTCTTTTGGAAGTCGTCTTCCCCGGTCAAGTACCAGTTCCCTTTCCAGCCCCCAAGCTCACTAGTCTCGGGATTGCGTCTCGGGTTTGTATTTTCTTTTCCTTTCCTTGTGTTTTGACTGATGCAGTTTTGCACCCTTTTTATTGGCAGAGCTCTGGGTCTTCCACCTCATTGGGGCCCTTTCCTCCCCCCCCCATGGCCTCTGCCAGCGACTTCAAAAAGTGTGATTGGTGCTCGTGGACAGTGTCCCTTACCGAAACACATGACTGCTGCCTCCGTTATCTCGGGGCAAACCACCATCTCTTGGATTGTGACCTCTGTAAAAAGATGTCCTCCAAGGCCATTAAGAGTCATCAGCAGCAGCATGCCAAGATCATCCAAAGGTCAGACTCTGCCCCGGAGTCTCCAGCAACGCTATACTCCAAGGCCCCTTCCGGGACCCTGGAGCACCAAAGTGACCTCACAGTCTTCAACCGAGGCCAGGGGACCTCAGAGCGGAATAAAAGTGGATCACAAGAAGAAGAAATCCTCAAGGATGGCGTTCATGGACGAGTAAGGAAAGGTAGATAAATCCCGCACTTGGTCCCAGAGTCCAAGCCCATGAGTCCAAGGGATCGGAGCGGGCGTGGCCTACCAAAGTCACCCGAAAGGATTCATCAGCCTCCAGTGACTGGCCTCGGACCCCCGAGGCCATCCTGATCGAGGACTGCCCCTCTTTGGAACTTATGCCAGGCCCGAGATCCTCTGTGCCTGCACCGAAAGCTGCGGAACCATCTGGACTGGAGACCAGAATGGCGGCCTTGGAGCACAGTTTATCTGCCTTCATGGCCCAGCAGCGGGCCTTGATACTCAGTTCCGCCATGTTATCTTCCCAGACCACCAGGCTCTTGACCTTGAGGACATCCCTGGACATCGAGCAGATCTTCAAGCACCATTGGCCTCGAGTCTATCTTTGACACTGGTCTCGATCCCAGTCCTGATCCTCGGGACCGAGGTGTTTCCCGATGAGTGGCGCAACTCTGCCCTCAGAGCCTCTGATGGCCCCAGATGGTCAGGCTCTGGGCCTGACCTCGAAACCCAGCCTGGCCTTGATTCCTCCACCAACTATTGGTCAGATTTGAAGACCGAGGACGAGGAACCCCTGGACACCCATCACCACTGCAGTGTGCCCTCAGACCAGTCTCCCTCCGAGACCCAGTGCCAGTCCATGCCCAAGGATATGGCCTTTCATAACTTTGTGCGGGACATGTCAAAGGTGTTATCATTCGACACAGAGTTGGAGGAGGGCCCTCGCACAGAGGAGTTTGCGATCCTCCAATACGAGGCCCCTCCAAAGGAGGTAAGTGCCTGTTCCCTCGATCCTGGAAAAGCTGCTCCTACACATGTGGGAAATACCAGCATTGGTGCCCATTGTAAGCCGATGGCTGGACTCGATGTATCAGGTCCGTCGGAGGCCAGGCTTCCAGAAAGCATGACTGTCACACAACTCCACGGTGGTGGAGTCGGCCACGCATCAGCTCAAGAGCCAGAAGACACATTCTTTGTTGCCTCCGGGTAGGGAGACCCACACCTTGGATGCCCTGGGCAGAAAGTACTACCAGGGCTCGATGCTCATTGGCCAGATCAAGGCATACCAGCTGTACATAGACATATACTTGAGGGACCTAGCGAAGGAACTCGCTGGGTTCTTGGCTAGTCTCTCCGAGCAACCCCTTCAGCAGCTCTGGAGCCTGACGTCTACCATCAGAGAGTGCTCCAAATTCATAACTCTAGCAACCTATGACGGCTTTGAGTTAGCAGCTAGAGTAGCCACGGCGGACATCGGTGTCCGATGTCAGGTTTGGCTACAGTCTTCTGACCTGGAGCAATGGGTCCAGGGCAAATTGGTTGATGTCCCCTGCCAAGGAGAGAACCTCTTTGGCAAAACCATCAGCCTGACTGATAAGGCTGCAGAGTTGGAGTCCAGGTTCCTGACTAGGACTAAGCTCTCCAAGAAGACCGCTACCCTTCCCCAATGGAAGGCCCTGAATAAAAAGTCTCCTTACTCGAGGAAGGGAAGGGCTTACGGAAATTACCTGCAGTATCAGGCCTCCCCAGCAGGGTCAGCAGGATAAGGACATGGCCCTCCTAAGCCCAAGACTCCCAAAGCCCAGACAGTAGCTCTGGCCCAGCCTGGTGGAACCTTTTGATTCCTTGGGCATAGCCTCTCCACCTCCAGGAAGCCCACCCTAGCAACCCACAGGGGGACATCTGATCCTGTTTGTCCACAGGTGGTCAGCCATCACCACCAACACCTGAGCCCGCCAGGTGGTCAAGGAAGGCTACCTTCTCCACTTGGAGCAGACTCCCCCTACATTCTTCCTGGGAGAGCCCACCAGGACTCCCCTCCATCAGGCCTTGCTACTGCGGGAGCTCACAGGCCTTCTCGAGAACAAGACGGTGGAACTCATACCAAAAAGAACAGGGGGCCTAAGGCCCATCCTAGACCTGCTGGGATCTGAACAGACCCCTGGTGAGAGAGATGCTCTCCCTTGGGATGCTGCTGCCATATCTCCAGCAGGGAGACTAGCTATGCTCCTTGGACTTAAAGGATGCATATATACACATCCTCATCCATCCCAGCCTCAGGCAATACCTCAGATTCGTAGTGGGGGGAACCCACTATCAATACAGGGTCCTACCGTTTGGCCTGGCCTCTGCCCCTAGGGTCTTCACCAAGTGCATAGCATTGGTTGTGGCCCACCGCCGTCTCCAAGGAGCCTTCGTCTTCTCCTACCTGCACGACTGGCTCATCAGAGGGGGCTCGACCGCCAAGGTGCAGCAGGCCATAGCCTGCACCCATCAGCATCCTACACCTGGGGTTTGTCATAAATCACTCCAAGTCTCTCCTCCTCCCGATGCAATGTCTGGAGTTCATAGGAGCCTGGCTAGACACTCTTCAGGCCAGAGCGTTCCTATCCCAAGACAGGGCCGACCGCTTGAGGGCACTGGCTGGAGATGTACAATGCAGACGCACCATGTCTGCTCGCCTCCTGCCACACCTGCTGGGCCACATGGCATCCATGGTCCATATCACCCCGGATGCCCGCCTCCACATGAGGGCAGCCCAATGGTGCCACTGCTCCCAGTGGACCCAGGCCACTGGATAGCTGCAGGACAGGGTGACGGTGACCCGCCAACTTGCGGACTCCCTCAGCTGGTGGCAGGCTCCGCAGCACCTCCAGGCAGGCATGCCCTTCCAGGCCCCTGATCCTCACCACGGATGTCTCCCTGTGGGGTGGGGTGCACACTGCAAAGATTTCTGTACCCAGGGCAGCTGGTCTCAGTCAGAGAGCCAACTGCAGATCAATCTGCTGGAGCTTCAGGCTATATTCCTGGCTCTCCAAGTCTTTCGCCATCATCTGCAGCACCAGTCAGGACTGGTCCAAATGGACAAGCAGGGGGCACTGGGTCCTATGTTCTCTGTCAGGAGGCGGTGGCTCTCTGCTCCTTTGCGCTCTGCAGTGGGATGGGCTGTATCTGCCGGGCCAGCTCAGTGGCAAGCTGAGCAGAGTCCTCCAGCTGCACAAGTGGCGGCTGGATCCGAGGGTGTCCTCTCGGCTCTTCCAACTCTAGGGGGTCCCACTGGACCTCTTTGCAAGTCCGACCATCACTCAGCTGCCCCACTTGTGCTTCCGCCAACCGCACCCCTCATGGGTAGCAGCAGATGCTTTCCTCATCCCGTGGACGGAGGGCCTTCTCCATGCCTTCCCACCCATGTCGCTGATTGCCAAGACATTTTTCACGATGGGGCGTCGCTGATACTGATTGCCCTCCCGGTGGCTCAGGCAACCATGGTTCCCACTTCTCCTCCACTTGCCCTCTGCAGCCTCTGTCCTCCTGTGGAGTGCCCTGGGGTTACTGTCACAGGAGGGCGGCTCCCTCTTACATCCCAACCTGGGGTCCCTATCGCTAATGGCTTGACTGCTAAAAGGGTAGCCTTGTCCCATTTAGCCTTTCAGGAAAGGTAGAGGAAGTTCTCCTGGCCTCCGATAGGGTCTCCATGAGACGAGCCTATGCCTTGACATGCCACAGATTCTCGGTGTGATATGCGTAACAGCTTCTTGCGGGGCTCCTGTTATCCAAGCCCCCTGTCTGCCCTCCAGCAGTGGAGTGGGACCTCAGTGTAGTGTTATCAAGGCTCACTGGGCCGCCCTTCGAGCCCCTAGCTACCTGCCACCTACAATACCTCTCATAGAAGGTCATCTTCCTAGTGGCACTCGCATCCAATCGCAGGGTCAGAGAGCTTGAAGCATTAGTAGCGGATCCGCCATACACAAGGTTCTATAAGAAAAGAGAGGTGCTCCACACGCACCCCAAATTTCTTCCCAAGGTGGTGTCCCCATGCCACCTCATTCAAGAGGTGATGCTCCCAATCTTCTTTCCACGACCTCACGCCAGCAGGGTGGAGACCGTCCTTCATTCCCTAGATTGTAAGAGGACCCTGTCCTTCTACATTCCCAGGGCCAACGCAAAGCCTCTCAGCTTTACGTCTTCTGTGACCCCAGTCAGCTGAGAGAGGTGGTGACCAAGTGAAGTCTTTCACTTGAGTGGCGGACTGCATTGCTCTCGCCTTTGAGCAAGTTGGACTCTCGCTGTAGCTCCAGGTCACGGCGCATAGCATCAGGGCCATGGCGGTATCTGTGACAAACCTGCGTTCTGTCCCTCTGTCTGACATCTGCCGGTCCACCACCTGGTCTTCAGTCCACACTTTCTTAGCTCATTACTGCCTGGAGTGGAAGTCCCGTTGAGACAACGCCTTTGGCCAGGCCCTACTCTGTCATCTGTTTGGGGTATAGGCAACTCCTGCCCTCCAACCCTTCTGTTTCCAGGCTACCGGAGTTCTGGTTCTCACTGGACACTTGGGTCTCTGGGAGTCTTTTCCTTAAGACTCAATTGCTGCTGCTCACGGCTCACCTTTTCCTGGTCACCCCTGGCATTCCTACAGGTATATCGGTAGCCTATAGCTAGGGGGTTCCATATGCGAGGACTGTCTTCTTGCTTGTTCCCGGAGAAAGCGAAGTTACTCACCTGTAACAGATGTTCTCCAGGGACAGCAGGAAACAGTCCTCAACCCTCTCTCTTCCCCATGGTTTTGTTTCTTATCTTTCACTGTCTTTAGCTATATCATTTGACTGAGGCAAGAAGGCACCCTTGGGCGGGAAGGGGACCACGCATGCGTGGTGCATCTCCCAAAGGCTTTCTTTGAAAGCTGGAGAGAAACTTCTGCACAGGGCTCTGTCGGCATCAATGTCACCCATATGTAAGGGCTGATTCCTGCTTGTCCCCCGGAGAACACCTATAACAGGTGAGTAACTACGCATTCCTTCCTTTCACTATTCTTGCAGCTGCCAGAACAACAATCTTCCTTTTTACAGAAAATGCTCCATGAATTTTGCAAATCATTACATCTTGGCCCTTGGATCAAATCTTGGTTTGTTTTATACCTTGATTATCAACAACAGATTCAAGTAGGACAGTACCACATAAAGTATCAAATTGGATGCCCTTGTTGTCAGAGTTCCATAGGGCTCAGTATTGTTTGCAGCACTATTCTGCATTTATTTAAGATTGCTGTACAGTCTCAGTGCATATAATGTTGACTGTCATGTTTATACTGATGATGTAGCAGTATTTCTGCCAGTTAAAATTAACATCAAATGCCGCATTTGTGTATATCGCTGACTGTGGCAAGACTATTGCCTGCTGGCTTAAGACAATTAAGCTTGCACTGTATTTAAAGAAGTCTGAAGTCATGCTAATAACTGCTTTTCCATTCCTGAATGTTTGATTGTGGAATGGGGTAAGTTTACCATTCAAACCAGAAGTAGGCTTTTTGGGTGTACAGTGTTCTGCCCTCGCTCTCACAAGAAGGATGGAGGCGCCTTATCCTAGCAAGAAATAATCTAAGATTCAAGACACAATTCACTTCAAGCACTTCCAACTGCAACACGATTGTCATAGAGAACTTGCACCTTGCCCTGTGCCTCACATACAGAGCTCCTCATGCTTCCTCGGACAAACTCTCCTCCACAGTGGAATCGGTGTGTGCAAGCAATGCTCCTCACAAACCTTTGCTAGTTCTTGGTGACTTTAATCTCAAGTCTGCCTCCACCAAAGATATGGAAATCTTCTTGACAGCTATGGACTCTCTCCAATACACTCAACTTATTAATGCCCCCACACGCAAGCACGGATCCTCTCCAGACCACATATTTGTACCCAACAAACGAATCGACCACAACTTCGTAACAACCCCCATAATTACACCAGTACCATGGCCAGATCACCACAGGATACAAATCAATCTACAGATCCCAGTCATAAATTCTCATACAGACCAGGTCCACTCCAGAAGGAGATTCAAGAGCTTCGAAAAGGACAAATTCCTCCAAGAATTACTCCAACCTGGACAAAGACGCCAGTGACCTAAATAACCTAATTGAGAATTGAAATACTATCATCTCCACAGCTGCAAAAGCCCCAGAGTTCAGAAACCCAAGATCCCAAGGCACCAAGCCCAAATTAGCCCCCTGGTATTCAAACAATATTAGGGAAACAAGGAGAGTTATACGAAGATTAGAACAACGCTAGAGACAGAATAAGTCCAACATCACAAAAGAACTCTACCAAACCAAACAAAAGGAATATAACAATCTCATCAACCAACAAAAAAAGAAATATTACACCAACCTCATCCTCAAATCTGCCAATAGACCCAGAGAGCTATTCGAAATAGTGTGTACCCTCACCAAAGAAACCAACCCCAGGGAGGAAGAGTCGATACATCCGCAGACCTTCGCCGACTTCCTTCAAGCCAAATTCACATCTCCCTCACAAAACACTCTGAGCATCAGCTCCAAACCTATGAAACCCAGGTAGATCTGGAGAAAGTTCAGCATCCCATCAGCCGAGCAAATAACCCAAACCATCTCTGCGCTTAACACCAGCACTGCCCCTTCTTATCCTTGTCCAGTAGCCTGGATTAAATCTTAAAAGGATGAGCTCCATCAGTTCATCCACACTCAAGGTAGCATGCTTGACACACTAAAACTTGCTACGATCCGTCCCATACCCAAGAACACTGCCCTATGCAAAACCGACCCAGCCACTTACCGGCCCATCTCGAGCCTCCCCTTCCCCTCACCAAGATCATTGAAAAAAAAACAGTACACCACCAACTCCAGGACCATATAGACTCCCATGCTCCACTGGACCCACAACAGCATGGCTTTCGACCAAACCATAGCGTTGAAACCCTTCTGATATTCCTCTTCAGCAATCTGATCAGAATTATCGACAACATCAAGATGGGAGTTATCCTCATTTTCATTGCTACCGAGGGGTAAGGGGCAGAGATCAGTGATTTTTATATTGCAAGGCCTGTCTGGTGGGTAAACAGACAACTTTGCTGGCATGGCATGAGAGTAGCTCCCTTCATTTTGGATGTTGCACAGTTGTTACATAACTTAATGCTGATGGAGTACATATTAACCAAGTAATCCCTGGCACAGAAAAACAAGTTTTTGACTGTTTGGGGTGGGGGGGGGGGGGGTGGAATATGTTGCATCTCTGGCACCTCAGGTACACAGTGAGATTCTAATACTGTAAGAGGCTACAATGCCTGGAAATGGTTAAGGATGAGTTGGCATCAATTGGATGGATGGGGAATTCCCAGACAGTTCCAGCTGCTGGGGGTTGAGACCTGAAGAGTGTGGGCTCTTCCTGCTACATGGGAAGGGGGTTGATTTGTGAGAGGGGGGAGTAGGGGTATGGGGGAGAGATTCTTAGGTTAGTTTGGGGTCTGAGTGGAGTGGGGGTAGGGTCTCAAGTGGAATGGGAAGGCGGGGAGAGAGTGAAGCTGGCATTGTATAATTGTCTATGAAATTTGTAATATGAGTGTTGGATATCTTGGTGAGTTTGGGAACTGACTGGGCTCTTCATTTGGGGATGTTCTTTCATTAAACATTGTGTATTGTGATGATGTGAAGGCTGCAGAGCCCTTTAAAAGTAGAAAAAACTCTGAGATTTGTTCCCACAAGCGGGGGATGGGATCACAGAAGCACATTTCCCACAGAGAGAATGAAACCAAGGCACATAGAAGCAGGGTTAGCTTGAAGCCACACCCAACCTCTAGGACAGCTGCAAGCAGAGAGAGGGTGGGGTCAGAGAAGCAAACAGTTCACAGAACATATAAGCTGCGTCACACAGGAAGTGGGGAGAGAGAGGAACGGGAGCTGGAGAATCAGCTGAGAGTTGATTCCAGAGCTTCACACACACGAGGACTAGGCACAGGATGGTGCAAAGGAAATTGCAATGCTAAAGGGAAACTAGCAAAACCCCGAGGACAAAGTTTCTTTGAAGAATCAGCTGAGTGGGAGGAGGAATCAGGTACTGATCAAACGGTATGTGCTCAGACACCAGAAAGACTGCAAAGAAGGTCTGTTCAAAGGCAGGACCGGTTGCAGGCTAGGAGCCAAAGAAAAAGGCCAGTAAACCAGGGAAGGAAGCAGGATTTCAAAGCTGTTAATTCTGCTAAGCCCAGAAGGACTGACCACTACTTACAAGGCAAGTGCAAAGGGTGTGGGCATAGAAAGAACCGGCAGAGAAGCCTGGATTTTAACTCTGAATCAGAATATAGCAGTTTGTGGTAAGGAAACCACGGCTGATTACAGAAATGCACAGGAAAAAGACTCCTGTCGCTTTAAATCAGGTTGTATCATAGGTTTCCCTAGCAACCAGGAGTCTAGGACTCAGAAGCTGGTCATACCTAAGCCCCGCCCACAGCAGCACGTCAGAGTGAAGCTAGACTCTGGTCACATGTGTTGGGAGCAGGGTGTGCCTCAAAGAGAAGGAAAGTTTAAAAACCAGATTCACAGAACAGAAGTTAGATCGGGTAGATCGGGTAGCTCGGGAAGCTCAGGCTGGAGCTCGGGAAGCTGGAGCTCGGGAGGCTCGAGCTCGGGTAGCTCAGGAAATACAGAGGAGAACTCAATCTGGAGTTCAGGAGAGGGGCCAACACAGAGTCCAGGAGGCAGAGCAAGTAAGAGAGTGTTTGCAGAGCCTGAGAGACAGAGTGTGAGAGATGCTATTTGCTGTGAAGAGAAGATTGATGAAAGCTTGCCAGATACAGCTGGGATTGAGAGGGTGCCGTCAGCAAAGGGAAAGTCTGCACTGGAAGAAAAGCATGACTGGTTTGCAGGACGGAAGGAATCCCTAAATACCACAGAACAAAGGCAAGTCTGTCCTTATCAATCCTCACAGAGGAAAAGCCCCAGAGAATTACCCATAGGAGAGAAAGCTAACTATAAGCATAGCCAGAGTCCCAGAGAAAAGGGAGACAGCTGGTCTAATCAGCACGTAGCTCAGCTAACGGATGAGTTACTGCAGAAGCAAACTTTATTAAGAAGGCTCAAAGATTTAATAAGGAAGGAAGATAGTCAGCTCTCTATGCACCTACCTTATGATATAAGGGAGGGTGATAGAGAAGAACAAATGGATACAACGCATGTAGACAATAGTATAATGGATTGTCAGTGTACTATGTGTTTTACCTCTGACGGTGAAGAATCCTAGAAAACCCTTATAGCTGTGCCATGCTCAGAAAAGCACGTACTTTGTGAAGACGTCACAAACTGCAAGAAGCAGCTGATTGTGCTGACGTAGTGAGAAGCTGATTCATATGTCTAAGGAACATTTAAAAGTTTTTGTTTTGGCAACAAGAAGTTGTTCCTGTTTTCAGAGGAAAGCATTGTTTGTTTAAAAGCTCTGAAAAAGCCAGTTTGATTTACTCAAGCAAAGTGATGCCATCTGTGTTGGAAGTTATATTGAAAGCCTAATTTTGTTCCTGTTGATTTGAAGCAGTAGCGTGGATTAAAAGTTCCTTTGTTTCCCTACTTTGTGCCTCACGTCTCCTGTGTATGAAGAAACCCCTGATTACACTAAAAATATAAATTTTCTCTGTCTCGTGCCTAAACCCTCGGATCACAACTCCTTTACCTTAGGATAAACTACGATTCCCATCAGCCCTTCTGGCAGCCATTACCGAGAATCTTATCCTAAGGTTAAAAGGCGACCTCACCTGCCGCCAGTTATCTACCTGGCCAGGCGGGGGCGACAGAGTGGCGTAGTTGTTCGGATGCGGAGCAGGCCACGCCACAGGCTGGCGTAATAGTTCGGATGCGGAGCAGGCCACGCCACAGGCTGGCGTAATAGTTCGGATGCGGAGCAGGCCACGCCACAGGCTGGTGTAATAGTTCGGATGCGGAGCAGGCCACACCACAAAGTGTTATAAAGTTGGATGCGGAGTGGGCCACGCCACGAAGGAGCGCAGTTCATTGGATTACAGCGGAAGTACGACTACACACCAGGAGACGCATAGAGTGGTTCCAGAGTCGACAGAGGGACACCGGAGGGTTGCAAGCACCTGAGACTGAGGAGTCCAGAGTCCTGCAGAGCCGGAGGGTCCAGAGACCTGTCGAGGTCCTACGCTGTTGCTGAGCGAGATGCACCACTAGTACCAGGTAACCCGTATATAACTAGAGAGAGTTAAAGGATACTGGTACTGGGTGGGGGCAAATAGCAACAGGTAGAGAGGAACGCATATCTGTGTGGTGGAATCGCACTTGGGTGTGTGTGTTTTTTTTTTTTGCAGAAAACAGAGACAAAGATGGAGAGCCAAGATGTCCTTGCTTGGGCGGCAGCAGAGCTCAAGAAGCAAAGGGACGCATCTTTGGAGCTTCTAGCGCATGCAGCGAGTCAGATGCAAGCACAGCAGAAACCAATGATGGAGCTTCTGGAGGCCTGGGTGAAGGAACAGCAGAAACCACCAGCGCCTGATCCAGCTCAGACAGGTTTTTCTGTGGGAATAGCCCATAACTTTGGACTCGGGTCCAGAGAGACCTTTGGTGTGGGACAATTAAGGGATGGTGAAAATGTGGACACATATTTGGATGCATTTGAAAAAGTGGCACGAATAGCCAAGTGGCCACCTGAACAGTGGGCGGTGAGGTTAGCTCTCTCGCTTTCTGGTGAGGCATTGGCAGCTTACCAAACCGTTCCACCTGAGTTGGCCAATGACTATTGTGAAGTAAAAAAGGCTATTAAGGATAGGTTTGGTCTAACACCTATAGTATATAAACGCCAGCTTAGGAATGCAAAATTACGCGTAGATGAAACACCACGAGCACTATACCATAGGTTAAAAATGTTAGTGTTAAAGTGGCTAGAGCCAGAACATAAATCGGTGGAAACACTGATAGATGAGCTTGTTCTGGAACAGTATTTTGAGGCCGTACCAAAAGGGTTACGAGAATTTTTGTTGCTACAGGGTTGTAAAAACACCAGAGAAGCCATAGAGATGTCAGAACGTTTCTTGGAAGCTGAGGTGATAGCTAGTGATAGGGCTTCAGCCTATACCAAAATGTCTATGGATAGGGTGGATGTAAATGGCAAGAATGGACAGAATGTTGGTGTTCCCACCAATAGAAGGGTGCATGAGAAGCGTGCGTGCTATCGGTGTGGAAGTGGGCAACATTTGATGCGTGAGTGCAGAATGAAAACGGCCCTAGTTTTGAGTGACCCCAGTAAGAAAAGGGAAGGATTTCTACTGGAGGTAATAGTCCAAGGCATTCCAGTTAAAGCACTATTGGATTCCGGTTCGGACCAATCGATGCTCTCCAAAAGGTTATGGAGGAGGATAAATGCCACAAGTTTAGATACCCCTCAGACACCCACGGGCAGCGTGAACATTAGGTGCGTTCATGGTACCACAAGCACCTACCCTGTTTACCCAGTCCGAATAAAAGGTTTAGGCGTAGAAAAGAAAGTACCAGTGGCCATTGTTCCCAGACTACCCCAGGAGGTAGTACTTGGAAGAGACTGGCCCCATTTTCAGCAAGGGTTAGGGGTTAAGGAAGGCTTAGTATCTAAACGAGCCCAGTCCCAAGCTCAACAGGTCCTAGAGAAAGAATCCGCAAAGGGGGAGACAAAGGTTCTACCCTCTCGTGAGGATTTGCTAAACATTCCTCAGAGGAAAGTGAGGAAATCAAAGGGAGAGAAGCGCCATGAGAGACAAATACGCTCTCAAAACAGAGAGAGAATTCAGGCCTCGTTGGGAACTTCCCCCTACGAGCTTATGTTTGGTAGGAGCCCTAGGGGCATACTAGACATTCTGAGGGATCAGTGGGTAGAGCCGGGAGTTCAGGAAACAGAGATACCCCAATTTCTGCGGGATTTGCGCGGACGCTTAACGCGGGCCTCCCAGTTGGCAGAAAACAATTTGAGGGAAAGCCAACAAAAACAGAAAGTGTATTATGACCGTAATAAAAGACCCCGCCAGCTAGAGGTGGATGAGAAAGTCCTAGTGATGGTAACTGGCACCGCCCCTAAGTTTGAGAGCCAGTGGAAGGGACCCTTCCGGGTGGTTAAGCAAGTGGGACCGGCGACCTATCTAGTACAAACCAGACGAGGACGCCAACAGCTATTTCATATAAACTTGCTCAAACCCTGGCAGGAGCGAACAGCGCAAGGGCAGGTGGTCACCATTACCCAGGCTAGGCGAGGAAGACAAAGCAACGAGGAAAGGTATAAGAGATTTACGTGCTGTGATTCTGGGAGAACCCCAGCACGAAATGTCTTAAGAAGGGGAATATGTGGTAAGGAAACCACGGCTGATTACAGAAATGCACAGGAAAAAGACTCCTGTCGCTTTAAATCAGGTTGTATCATAGGTTTCCCTAGCAACCAGGAGTCTAGGACTCAGAAGCTGGTCATACCTAAGCCCCGCCCACAGCAGCACGTCAGAGTGAAGCTAGACTCTGGTCACATGTGTTGGGAGCAGGGTGTGCCTCAAAGAGAAGGAAAGTTTAAAAACCAGATTCACAGAACAGAAGTTAGATCGGGTAGATCGGGTAGCTCGGGAAGCTCAGGCTGGAGCTCGGGAAGCTGGAGCTCGGGAGGCTCGAGCTCGGGTAGCTCAGGAAATACAGAGGAGAACTCAATCTGGAGTTCAGGAGAGGGGCCAACACAGAGTCCAGGAGGCAGAGCAAGTAAGAGAGTGTTTGCAGAGCCTGAGAGACAGAGTGTGAGAGATGCTATTTGCTGTGAAGAGAAGATTGATGAAAGCTTGCCAGATACAGCTGGGATTGAGAGGGTGCCGTCAGCAAAGGGAAAGTCTGCACTGGAAGAAAAGCATGACTGGTTTGCAGGACGGAAGGAATCCCTAAATACCACAGAACAAAGGCAAGTCTGTCCTTATCAATCCTCACAGAGGAAAAGCCCCAGAGAATTACCCATAGGAGAGAAAGCTAACTATAAGCATAGCCAGAGTCCCAGAGAAAAGGGAGACAGCTGGTCTAATCAGCACGTAGCTCAGCTAACGGATGAGTTACTGCAGAAGCAAACTTTATTAAGAAGGCTCAAAGATTTAATAAGGAAGGAAGATAGTCAGCTCTCTATGCACCTACCTTATGATATAAGGGAGGGTGATAGAGAAGAACAAATGGATACAACGCATGTAGACAATAGTATAATGGATTGTCAGTGTACTATGTGTTTTACCTCTGACGGTGAAGAATCCTAGAAAACCCTTATAGCTGTGCCATGCTCAGAAAAGCACGTACTTTGTGAAGACGTCACAAACTGCAAGAAGCAGCTGATTGTGCTGACGTAGTGAGAAGCTGATTCATATGTCTAAGGAACATTTAAAAGTTTTTGTTTTGGCAACAAGAAGTTGTTCCTGTTTTCAGAGGAAAGCATTGTTTGTTTAAAAGCTCTGAAAAAGCCAGTTTGATTTACTCAAGCAAAGTGATGCCATCTGTGTTGGAAGTTATATTGAAAGCCTAATTTTGTTCCTGTTGATTTGAAGCAGTAGCGTGGATTAAAAGTTCCTTTGTTTCCCTACTTTGTGCCTCACGTCTCCTGTGTATGAAGAAACCCCTGATTACACTAAAAATATAAATTTTCTCTGTCTCGTGCCTAAACCCTCGGATCACAACTCCTTTACCTTAGGATAAACTACGATTCCCATCAGCCCTTCTGGCAGCCATTACCGAGAATCTTATCCTAAGGTTAAAAGGCGACCTCACCTGCCGCCAGTTATCTACCTGGCCAGGCGGGGGCGACAAGTTCTAGTCTTGAACCTCCACACAGATATTATAGAAAGCCTGTTAGGAGGAGAGTTACTGCTAGTCAAGAAGCTTTTGCATTTCCTGATGAGAAACTATTAAGGGGGAGAAAAGCAAAAGGTTCCAACCCAGTTACAGAGGGGAACCGTGAGCTAAAGTGGAGAAACCTTTGTAAGCTTCTGAAGAACATACAACAGGTTAAACCAGAGATTACCCCAAGCTCAGAGCCATACAATTCCCCAACAGAAATGGACGTAGACTGTCTCTCTGATAAATCAATGTCCTCTGCTGAATCGATGGATTGCAGTCTCTGTGTGTCCAATGTATAAAGCTTATCTCCAGGAACAAGCAGGAATAAGTCCTCACATATGGGTACGTCGGTACCGACGGAGCCTGCGCGGGAAAGCTCCCCAGCTTCCTAGAATGGAAGCTTTTGGGACCTCCCACTGCACATGCGCACTGCCTTCCCGCCTTCCTGAACAGCTCTCCTCAGTTTCTCTTTTTCCGCGGAGCCAGCAGGTCGTGTATCCTGTCACCGCTGAAGAAATTGTAGTTTTTTGTTTTGTTTCTTTAGACCGCGTACCTGCCTTCCCATACCGATACCGGTATCGCCGGTCTTCCTTTTTCTTTCTTAAAAAAAAAAAATTATTTTCTTTTCTTTTATTATTTTTTCAGCACTTGGTCACTTCAGTTAGGCCTTCAGGCCTACTTTAATTCTCCACATGGAGAAGCCAGCCCCTGGATTTAAGAAGTGTACCAAGTGTACTGCTGTAATATCAGTCACAGACACCCATGAATGGTGTCTTAAATGTTTGGGGCCTGACCACTCCATTCCGGACTGCCCTTCCTGCTCCCAAATGTCTAAGCGTGGGCTGCAGAACCGGGCCAACAAATTCCATGTGCTGTTTGCTTCAGAGAATCCAACATCACAGTCATCCAGGTCATCATCTCCGGATGGATCTCAGGTAACCAAACCTTCTGTGGGCAAGTCCTCAAAGAGCAAATCTCCTTCAAAGCATCGAGAGGCTCTTAGTTTTGAGGACCCTGCCCCAGCCAAACAGCCCCGGCGGGAAGCCCTACCTTCCAAAACGCCAATACAGGGGCTACAGGTTGACATCGATGGCACGGCCTCGACAGATCACCTGTTGGACTGCTCTGGGGTACCGGCCCATACCGGTACCGACATCCAGGCAGCCGTGGCGTCTATGGGCAATACTGTCCAATCCATGCAGCAGGCCGTCATGGCTTTCATTAAAGCTGCAACGCCATCGGTACCGCTTCCAGCGGTTCCGGGCCCGGTTCCGGTATCGTCCGCCATGCCGGAACCCAGGCCTTCCTCTTCTAAACGCAAATCGGTACCGTATGGGCTTTCGCTCCATACCGCTTCCATACCCGGTACGCCCGATGTCGATACCGATCGGTATGCGTATCGTGCGTTGGAGGAAGCTAGAGAATACACCGATTCCTCTGAGGATTTTGGCTCCTCTGATGAGTCTGCAGAGCTCTCCCTTGACCTTCCTGAGGAACCTTCTTCTCCAAAAAGGAGAATGTCTCCTCCAGAGGATTTGTCCTTTCAGGACTTTATTTTAGAAATGGCTAAAGGCCTTTCTATCACTACCTCCTCTGAAAAGGAACCAAGGTCAAAAAGATTGGATATTTTAGGATACTCTAAGTCTCCTAAAGAAGCAGTTACCCTGCCTATCCATGAAATCCTTCAGGAACAATTGATGGATTTCTGGGAGAACCCTTTAACTCTGTCTCCTTATTCCCGTAGGTTGGACACCATGTATCGGGTCCCTCCTTCTCCTGGTTTTCAGAAAACTCAATTGCCTCACCACTCTATTGTGGTAAAATCTGCAATGAAAAAGATCAAGAGTACTAAAAGGCACTCTTCTACACCTCCAGGAAGGGAATGTAAGACACTGGACTCTTTTGGTAGGAAAATCTTCCAGGCTAGTATGCTTATAGCCAGGATTAATTCCTACAGCCTCTATATGGGCATGTTCCTAGGGGAACTTGCCAAGAAAGTACGGCATTTTGCCCCCTTTATCCCTGAGGATAAACAGGAGGACTTCCTTTCTATTGTTAAACAACTTTCAGATGTTTCTAAGTTCTCCAACAGAGCTGCCTTTGATTCCTTCGAGGGAGCCAGCAGAGCTTCTGGCATTGCTATTGCAGCCAGACGTCTAGCTTGGCTCCAGGCTTCTGATCTGGAACCCTGGGTTCTAGATGGCTTACGGAATCTGCCCTGTACAGGTGAGAACTTATTCGGTGCAGAGTGGCAAGTTAAGGCCACTCAAATGGACGCTGAAAATGCCACCTTAGAGAGACTTTCTAAGTCCACTTCTACTCCCACTAAGAAGAAGTCTTTCAAGAGGCCTTATTATAAGAAGGCCAGATATGCTTCCAATACTGGCCAGCAATCTTCTCAACCTCGTTTTGCGGCTAAACGTCAGCAAACGAAACAAGCAAGAGCAAAGCCTGCAGCAGCTACTGCAGCTCAACAGGCTCCACCCCCTCAGGGGTTTTGACTTGCCCCTAGAGAACTTGCCATTCCTGGTTCTGGACCAACCAGAACCTCTCACCATACCTGGAAGGTTAGCTCACTTTGCTCCCAGATGGGAACAAATCACAACAGAGCAATGGACCCTCTCTATCATCCGAGAGGGTTACAAACTTCATTTCTCCAACCTTCCTCCTCATCACATGGTGAGACCCTTCAATTCTCCATCTCCTCTTCTAGCCCTGTTGGATCGGGAGATCTCTTCTCTGCTTGCCCAAGGGGCCATAGAAGAGGTTCCTCTTCATCAACAAGGGTCAGGTTTCTACTCCCCCTATTTTCTCATTCCAAAGAAGACAGGGGGATTCAGACCAATCCTAGATCTGAGAGAATTGAACAAATTTCTGTACAAGGAGAAATTCAAAATGCTCTCTTTGGGCATTCTCCTTCCATACCTTCAGAGTCAGGACTGGCTTTGTTCTCTAGACCTCCAGGATGCGTATACACATCTACTCATCCATCCATCCCACAGAAAATATCTTCGCTTTCTGTTCAGGGGAAGTCATTACCAATACAGAGTACTTCCCTTCGGTCTCGCCTCTGCCCCAAGAGTCTTTACCAAATGCATGGCAGTCGTAGCCGCATTTCTCAGAAGCATGGGGATTTTCGTATTCCCATATCTGGACGACTGGCTCATTCGAGCTCCAACTCAGTCGCAGGCGCAGATTTCCCTAGACCGCACAAGGAGCCTTCTGCAGTATCTGGGACTGGTGGTAAACCTTCCCAAGTCTCAACTCAGCCCTACTCAGTCTCTAGAATTCATAGGGGCCCAGTTGGACACCACCACTGCAAGAGCCTACCTTCCACTGGTTCGGGGTCAGCGTCTGCTGAGCTTGGCCTCCCAAGCCCAGTCCAGTACTCACTTGACAGCCAGGGAAATGCTACGCCTCCTGGGCCATATGGCCTCCACAGTACATGTGGTGCCCTATGCTCGTCTTCATATGAGAGCAGCTCAATGGACCCTGGCCACCCAGTGGACTCAGGCGTCGGGAGCACTCTCAGACCAAATACAAACCTCAAACCGTCTGTCTTGGTCCCTCCATTGGTGGATATCCACCAAGAATCTGTTGTTGGGGGCTCCCTTTCAGCCCTTGCTACCCCAAGCAACCCTCACAACAGATGCCTCCCAATTGGGGTGGGGAGCCCATCTGCTAACTCTCTCCACTCAGGGCACTTGGTCTCCACAGGAGGCCACCCTTCATATCAACCTCCTGGAACTGCGAGCAATTTACCTTGCCCTCAAGGTCTTCCATACCCTCCTTGCCAACCTGACTGTCCTGGTTCAGACAGACAATCAGGTGGCCATGTTTTACATAAACAAACAAGGAGGTACGGGCTCTCTGTCGCTTTGCAACGAAGCTCTCAGATTATGGGCCTTCGCCAGAGAGCACCAAATTCATCTGCTAGCAGTGTATCTTCCAGGAGTTCAAAACTCTCGAGCAGACAGGCTCAGTCGAGTTCTGCTGCCACACGAGTGGTCCCTACACGTGGACCAGATAACCAGAATCTTTCAGGAATGGGGGACCCCGGACATAGACCTCTTTGCAAGTCCGTGGAATGCCAAACTTCCCCGGTTCTGTTCCAGGACTCCGTGTCAGGAAGCTCAGGCCACGGACGCCTTTCTCCTCCATTGGGGTCAGGCGTTCCTATATGCCTTTCCACCCATTCCGCTGATTCCCAAGACTCTGTTCAAACTCCAGAGAGATCACGGCTCTATGATCCTCATAGCTCCACGCTGGCCACGCCAAGTGTGGTTCCCTCTGCTTCTACAGCTCTCCCAGGGATCCTCCCTGGACTTAGGAGCTGCACCAGACCTTCTGTCTCAGGAGGACGGGACTTTGTGGCACCCAAACCCCAAATCCCTACATCTCCGAGCTTGGTTACTGAAGGCTTAAGTCTTCAAGACTTTAATCTTTCTCAACCTGTGAAAGATATCCTTCATGCCTCTAGGAAACCTTCCACGAGGCGGTCTTATGCTTTCAAATGGAAACGTTTTTCCATTTGGTGTGCTCAGCAGGGCCTTGACCCTCTGGCACTTCCTTTGAATTCCCTCTTAGACTATCTCCTGCATCTTTCCAATGCAGGCCTTAAGACGAATTCTGTAAGAGTCCATTTAAGTGCTATTTCAGCATCCCTGAAACCTGTAAATGGACAACCTATCTCCTCTCATCCTCTTGTTGCAAGATTCATGAGAGGCCTGACTCTCACTAAACCTCCCATCAGACCCCCCCCGGTCGCATGGGATTTGAATCTAGTGCTTGGTCAGCTTATGAAGCCACCTTTTGAGCCGTTATTTTCTACCTCCTTGAAATTTCTTTCCTGGAAGGTACTATTCCTAATTGCAGTCACTTCCGCTCGTCGCATCAGCGAACTGCAGGCTCTAGTGGCTAATCCACCTTATACAAGATTTCATCATGACAAGGTGGTCCTTAGGACGAATCCCCACTTTATGCCTAAAGTGGTCTCGCCTTTTCATCTTAATCAAGAGGTATATCTACCTGTATTTTTTCCGGCTCCTCATGCCTCCAGTGCAGAGAGGAACCTTCATACTCTGGATTGTAAAAGAGCTCTAGCCTTTTACCTTAATAGGACTCAGCCACATCGAAAGTCTTCTCAACTTTTCGTGGCTTTTGATCCTTCACATTTGGGACTTCCAGTCTCCAAGCGTACACTTTCCAATTGGATTGCTCAGTGTATTTCCTTTGCTTACCAGAGTAAAAACATTTCTCTGGAAGGCCATGTCACAGCTCACAATGTGAGAGCCATGGCAACTTCTATGGCTCATCTGCACTCTGTTTCCATTGATCAGATCTGTCGAGCCGCTACCTGGGCCTCGGTTCATACCTTCACAGCCCATTACTGTTTGGACAAGGACTCCCGCCGGGATGCCTTGTTTGGCCAGGCTGTCCTCAAACACCTGTTCCATTCTTAGACAACTCCTGCCCACCTTCCCAGGATGGATGCCTGAGATCCATACGAAGATGGCGAACCTTGTTCCTGGAGATAGCACAGTTACTTACCTGTAACAGGTGATCTCTGGGAACAGCAGGAATTAGTCCTCACAACCCACCCACCTCCCCTAGGAGTTGTATCTTTTATCTATCTATCTTCCTGTCCTCTCTCTATTGACTCAGCTATAAACTCGAAACTGAGGAGAGCTGTTCAGGAAGGCGGGAAGGCAGTGCGCATGTGCAGTGGGAGGTCCCAAAAGCTTCCATTCTAGGAAGCTGGGGAGCTTTCCCGCGCAGGCTCCGTCGGTACCGACGTACCCATTTGTGAGGACTAATTCCTGCTGTTCCCAGAGATCACCTGTTACAGGTAAGTAACTGTGCTTTCCTTTATGCTGTGTGAAACAAGTAAGAAGACGTCAGGAGTTCAGATATCATTGTATGCTTGGAAAGCAGACAAGTGGATAAGAAAAACCTCATGTGAAAGCCTAGCTAGTTTTATTGCTGCTGTAACGTCAGTTGAAAAAGCTAGTGGTTTAAAAGCTAAGAGGTAGCACTCTGAGTAATGTTTCAAACTTGAAGTCAGCAAGGAAAGTAAAGCTTTTCATATTACCAAAGTTTGTGAGTAATGCACAAAGATATTTCTACTGCATTTGTAAATACTAGAAAATACTGCTATCAAGGTTGAGAAGTTTATGGAAGAAATTCACCTTGCACATTTTGGAGAAGAATCCTATACCTTTGGTTGAATGTGTTTTACCTTTCTGGAATTTTGCCACGAATAATTTCCTTACAGAAAATCAAAAATAAAAGCAATTTATGTTATAAATTGTCCTGTGCTCCTTCTATTCGGACTGCTAATAAAAGCAAACCACAACTACAATTAAGGAGGTGATCCACCGTCTCTCATCAGGCAGGTGTCTATACCAAATAGCACTATAAGTGTCCAAACAGAGACAATCTGCCGTGCCACCCCTAGGGGCAGTGCGGTGAGGGCGTTGGAAGGCGTCACAGTATCAATCTTTCTCCATGAACAAGCAGAAAATAATTCCTTACGTATCGATGATGTCACCTGATGGATCCTGCATGGGAATGTTCCCCAGCTACCAGTCGAAGCTTTTGGGAGCTTCCACTGTGCATGCACATCATCTTCTGCCTGCCTGCCACTGCGATGCTGTTTTAGGACAGTAATCATTTTTCCATGAAGCGTTGTTGGTAATTTTCTCCTTACTGGGGATTCTGCCGCCTTTGGTAGTGCTTTTAATTTTTTTCCCACCTGCTTTTTGCAGTTTTGTACCTCTCCTTTTAGTTAGTTTCCTTTTATTTTCCGCAGCCCCCTTAGGTGCCAGTGCTCCGCTCATGGGTCCTTCTATTTTTAAAAATGGAGCAGTTTGATTTAGCTGCAGCTGTTTTCCATCCGATATGTCCCAAAAACTTGCCTGTGGGTTTAGGAAGTGTTCTCAGTGCTCAAGTACCATATCCGCCACAGATATTCATACTTGGTGCCTTCAGTGCCTGGGACCCGATCATCAGCCCTCTTCTTGTAATTTGTGTTTACAGATGACAAAAAGAGGATGCAAAGGTTGAGAGAAGCAGTGCGAATGACTTTTTGGCACTTACAAGTCTTATCCATCGACATCAGCATCAATGACATCTGCCTCAATGGCTTTGAAGGCAGCATCAGATGCTGGTTGTGCATTAACATCAAGGAGTTCTCGAGCCCACTCGGAACTGAGCACCCATAGTGTCTCGGAACATTGGCCATCAATTGATCTCCACCCGAAAATGAGGAAAGATTCAGCTTCATCGGTGCTGCAGGGTGATGCACTGAGCATCGAGTGAAGGCTACGGTCTTCCAGGACATCTGAGAAGTAGCGTTGTCCTAATGATAGCCGAGACCAAGCTGCCAATACCGCCTTACAGATTCTGAGTACATCGGCCGAGGTTGCTGAGGCCCTGCAGCCTTCAGAATTGGCAGCCATGGAGAAATGCCTTCTGAAGGCTCTTGAAGAATGGATCATGACACTATTGGCCATGCAGCAGGCCAGTGCCTTGATGTCTGCGCCATCAACATTGGCACCCATACAAGGAGTGGAGGAGTAACCTAATGGTTAGAGCACTGGCTTGGGAACCAAGAGACCAGGGTTCAATTTCCACTAGCACTCCTTGTAACCTTGGATAAGTCACTTAACCCTCCGTTGCCTCATAAAAATTCCAAGTTATCAATGTCCCTGTTTAATGTACATTACCAAGTTTAAGTTACAATGTAAACTGCTTTGATTGAAATGATAAAGCGGTATAAAATACTTGTTAAATAAATAAAAATAAAATACAGCTGTTCCTTGAGACACATGGCTTGCCTGCAGGAGAGGCGGCATTGAAGGGCCCCGACACCTGTGCCTGCCTGGCCGATATCACACTCTAGTATTTCGAGGTCCGATGCCCCTCAAACTAGACAAACATTGGTGCATCGTCGCTCCTGATGGAGTTCCTAATCCACGGGCCCAGTCAGTAATACGTGGTTTAGATTGGAAGGATACTTTTATTCAACAATTCAACAACCTGAGAGCCTGACACAGGCCGTGTTTCGTTTTCACTTCCTCAGGGGATTCAGGTGTGCTGTATATATATATGAACACAAGCAACATAATATATACAAATAAAATAATGATAAAAACACATAAAATGTCATGAATGTAAAAACTAATAAAGAATAAGAGCATAAAATAACCATTCATAATTAAATCCTTATGTAAACAGAAGTATTCAAAGGTGTAAAAACATATATAACTAATATAAAACATTCACACACACTGTATATAAACAAACAGTTAAGAATTAATAAATACTAAAACATTAAATAACCATATTTAGATATACAATAAAAATATATTTGAAAAATATTGAAAGGGTGTGTAAAACTACTAATGGAAAAACATTACACTATGTGTAACGACTAAAACCGTATTACTATCACATATATGATAGACTAATAGGAGCAGGAAGTGAGTGTGTAAAAACAAATTATAAAACCCTTTTTCCATGGACACAATAAAAACATCAAGGGTAACCCATAATAAATAGCTAAAATAATGAAATATAAAACTATAAATGCATAAATAACACAGGTACACTAAAAAATTTTTTTTTTAAACTGCCTCTAATGTTTCGATTGATTTTTACGTTTTTTGGTGCGCTGAATCCAAATCTAGTAACCAATTTGCTCCATCACGTACAGATTTTTTGCTACATTGGGTTAGCAGTTTGAGGTGAACGTTTCAGATTTATTGCGATCAAGATAAAAGTTTCTTGGATGAATTCTTTATACTAATTGTTTAGTAGTTATTCAAATAAGAATAAAGAAAATTGTAACAAGGCAGCACATAAGAATAGAGTGATGTCAACAAAACACACTGTGATGGTAGCAAAATTGCACTTAAAACAGCCACATACATGTGCACAAACATTGAGCATATAAGAGCGAGGTTAGACACAAAGCAAAGCAAAGAAATGTGCAAAAAATGTTGTACAGGTATGTATGTAAGAATAGAAAACGCAAACCGCACCATTGCAATACATGAAGACAAACACCCGATGGTGTGAAAATAAAATTCTAATAAATGAGATCCGACACTGTGGTAATAACTAGCAAATTTTTATTTCAAAGTTTAGTAAAAACACGATATTTGTCAACACAGTTTAGATTTTAAAGTCATTCTTGGGTCAATCAATCTCCTGGTGGGCCCGTTTCTTCTTCCCCCGAATGCTTCTCTTGGTGCGCTGCTTGGCGTATTTTTCATCTGGGGTTTCCCGCAGCAGCAACCAGCAGAAATCAGCCATCATAGTGGTGTTCCATCTTCCTTGGTACCTTCTCTCTGCGTCCTTGATGTCCTGGTGAAACCTTTCACCTTGTTCTTCACTGTACGCCCCCAAGTTTTCGGGAAAGTAGTTCACATGGGAGTGCAAGAAATGGACTTTCAGGCTCATGTTACAGCCTTGTTCTTTGAAGGCATTGAGCATCCTGGCAACAATATCCTTATAGTTCTCATCCCGCCTGTTCCCCAAGAATTTGAGAACAACATCCTTGAAGGAATCCCAGGCTTCTTTTTCCTTCTCAGACATCGTTTCAGCGAATGCTCCATCTGAAATGAGTTTCCTTATATCAGGGCCAACAAACACTCCTTCCTTTAGCTTTGCTTCAGAAAGTCGGGGGAACTTTGAGCAAAGGTACCGAAAGCACTCACCATCTTTTGGAAGGGACTTGATGAATTGCTTAATGAGACCCAACTTAATGTGGAGAGGTGGTAATAGAATTTTATCACGAGGTACCAAGCTCTCATGAAGAACATTTTTCTCACCGGGTCTCAAATACTCCCGAATTGGCCAGTCTTTTTTCCCCCAGTGTAGGTCGCGGGCCCGGCTATCCCACAAGCAAAGGAAGCAGGGATATTTGGTGAAACCGGATTGCTGCCCTAATAGCATGGATAGAATTTTAAAGTCTCCACAAATCATCCACTTATGCTCATCATAACGAATCTTCTGAAGAATCAGGGCCAAATTCTCGTATTTTTCTTGGAGAATAACAGAGTGAGCAATAGGAACTGAAGCGAATGTGTTGCCATTATGAAGAAGAACACCTTTTATGCTGTCTTTTGACGAATCAATGAACAGCCGCCATTCAGCAGGATCATACTTGAGTTTAAACTTTTCCATCACTCCGTATATATCGTTGCAAAATACCAAATCTTCCTCTTTGCTGAAATACTTCAAAAATTGTGTCTCGCGGTTGCGGTACCAATAAAAAGTTGTTCCTGGTGACAATAGATTTTTCTGTTTAAGCCGAGAACCTAGCAGTTGGGCAGCATCTTTTGGGAGTCCTAAATCCCGGACTAAATCATTCAATTCAGCTTGAGAGAAAAGTTCAGGTTTTGGATCTGGTTCAGTTTCAAACTCGGAAGTACTGGACTCATCGGGAAAAGCCATCTGATGAGTCTCATCATGATCAGAACCGTCCACACAAATATGATCCAAAGATTTTGGTGGTTCAGGCACAGGTACTTCGTTGCTATGAGGCATAGGCCTAATTGCTGAGAGAAGGTTGGGGTAACTTATTACGTTCTTATTTTTTAAGTTGTATCCCTTCACAATGCAAGAGCAAAAATAGCAGTCACTGCTGTGGTCTCTTTGTTCACGCCACATCATAGGTATTCCGAAACGAAATGCTTGTTTTTTACCTTTCATCCATAAGCGTAGATCTTCCTCACATGTCTTGCACACTTTGTGAGGAGCCCACGGTTTGTCTTGATCGCCTAACTTCAAACCGAAATAGGCGAAATATACTTTTTTAATAAATGCAGAAATGTTCCTCTGCCGCTTTTTCACGGTATATTCCCCACAAATAAAACAAAAACTGTCCGGAGAGTTGACGCAACCTCTGGCTCTGTGAGCCATCACAAATACACAGCACTGCAAACTACAACTGTAGTGAACCACTTCGGAATAAAGCTGGATTACGACTGAGCAAACAAAATGTAATAATGAACTTGCAAGAAACTGAAATTTGACAGGAACGTTCATGTCACAACCACCGTGTTTGAGCGAGCGAACGAGGCGAGGCGAACAGGAAAGAACATGCGCCAGCGCGAGTACTGGATTTAGCCCCCCGCCTCCCAATTGTCCTGTTAATGTATAAAATGAATACAAAACACTCTAAAATATCATGAGGGAGTGTTTCTAGTTAGTTAACCATTACAACCTCTATTTTGGGCCAAGAAAATAAACTGCAGTCGGCTAAAAAGAAATTATGTGAACATTCCTTATATGGGTAAGAAATCTAATTTTGCAAGAAAACGTGACGTGATGGAACATTTTGGCTATTTTTCCTGGATTCAGCACCCCAAAATCTATAGGAATCAGTTGCAAAACTGGAGGCAGTTTTTTGGTAGTGTACCTGTGTAATTAAAAGACTGTTGCATTATAATTACCATTATAAATACTAATATCACATTTATACTAGACATAAAAACGAGGGGAAAGTATATGACACTCAAATTGTCTTAAGTGTCTGTACACATGTGAACCTAACAAAGAAACTCATGATGAAATTATGAACTATAAGGGCCATAAAATCCCCACTACGTTATTTTGAATACGTGTCTAAAATCGTTGACAAGCATCATACCCGTTCTTACGATCATACCACTTCTTACGCTCATAAACCGCGGCTCAAACTCGATTCTTTATAAGAGCCGACCGGACGTGTTCTCTATGATTAAAAATATATATAAAAAATTCATCATTATAGCATTTATCCAAACCACAATATAATTTCCCTCACAGGGCGTTTTTACTGTCTTACATACCGGGATAGGGTTTAGTGCATAACTTCTAAAAAATTTTTAAGGTACCATGTGTCCCTTTAAAATTGCCTAGTCTCCCATATTAAGTGTCTCAAAACTACGAGGCATACTATCAAAAAGTAATGGAACATCTATCAAGACATAAGAGAGAAGAATTCACAACAGGCATGTATTTGTTAGTGTTTTAGTGTTTGATTCTTTTGCTTCTCTTTTTACCTCCTTTTTTCTTTTATTCCTCTAATTGTAAGGTGCATATTTATTATTTATTTCATATATATATATCTAATGCGTTTAGATATTTATTTATTTATTTATATTTTTCATCCAATCTATCCTTAACCTGGCACAGTAATTCTTCTTTTTTGGAGCCCCTGCTATTTCGTTGTCACACTTCTGTAGTTTCCTTGAGTCTTCTATATTATGTTTTAATTATGATGTATCATTTTTTTTTATTTAATATTTTTTAACACATCACTATTTATTTATAGATTGCTATAAATGTATGTGTAGTTATGAATGCCTATATGATTTTTATGATATATTTATTGTATTATATATGGTTTTAATTCATTGTGTTTTATTCATAGTTCCGTACTATTGTTTATATGTACTTTTTTAAGTAATTCATAATCCATTCTTGTCTACATTCACTTTTTATTTCCAATTATTATTTTATGTGCACTGACGATTTTCTTAATCCTTTTTATATTTACATTATGAATGTATTTATTATATTATTTTATTTTCATTAATGTTTCTGTGTTTAGCCAATAAGCCCCTGAGGAAGGTGTTGCGAAACACGGCCTGTGTTTGGCCTGGCTGATTTTTATTGAATAAACAGTTCTTCCATTGCAATCCACGGTTTTGGTTGTTTTTTTATGGTTTTATATTTCATTATTTTAACTATTTATTATGGGTTACCCTTGATGTTTTTATTGTGTCCATGGAAAAAGGGTTTTATAGTTTGTTTTTACACACTCACTTCCTGCTCCTATTAGTCTATCATATATGTGATAGTAATACGGTTTTAGTGGTTACACATAGTGTAATGTTTTTCTATTAGTAGTTTTACACACCCTTTCAATATTTTCAAATATATTTTTATTGTGTATCTAAATATGGTTATTTAATGTTTTAGTATTTATTAATTCTTAACTGTTTATATACAGTGTGTGAATGTTTTATATTAGTTATATGTGTTTTTACACCTTTCAATACTTCTGTTTACATAAGGATTTAATTATGAATGGTTATTTTATGCTCTTATTCTTTATTAGTTTTTACATTCATGACATTTTATGTGTTTTTATCATTATTTTATTTGTATATATTATGTTGTTTGTGTTCATATATATGCAGCACACCTGAATCCCCTGAGGAAGTGAAAACGAAACACGGCCTGTGTCGGGCTCTCAGGTTGTTGAATTGTTGAATAAAAGTATCCTTCCAATCTAAACCACGTATTACTGGGTGTCTTTTGAGCAACGTAGTGTGGTGCTCCTTTGGTGGACCGGTTCCTAATCCACGGGTCAGGAGAGAGATCCAGGCAGAGACTCAAAAGTACTTTGAGTTCTTCTCTCAGTATGACTCAGAAGACTGGGTCATCAATGTCGAGTCCGAAGACAGGTCTCTGGAGCTTCCATTGGACCCTTCTCCTCATGAGCGATGCAAGTCCCCTCCTGAGTTTATGACATTTCAAGATTTTGTCAGGGATATGACCAAGGCCATACCATTTTCTTTGGAGAATGAGGATGAGCCCAGAGCAGAAGAATTGGAGATCCTTCAGTACTCTTCAGCCCCTAAGAAAGCATCTACAGAGAGTGCAGATGAGAATGTGGGAGAACCCCCTTACTGTGCCTCCAGTTAGTAGAAGACTTGACTCCATGTATAGAGTTCAGAAGGCTCCCGGATTCAAGAAGCCTTGGCTTCCTCATCATTCCTTGGTGGTCGAATCTGCCCTTAGGAGATCCAAACGTTATACGATACACTCCTCAGCACCCCCTGAAGGGAAGCTTGGACTTTGGGCTCTTTTGGGAAAAGGTTTTTTCAGTTCCATTCTTATGGCCCACATGGCCTCTTACCATCATATATGACTTAGCTGATCTGTCCCATTATCTATCTCCAGATAAACTGGAACAGTATCATTCCCCAGTGGTTCACGGCAAGGAATGCTCAAAGTTCATGGTCTAGGTGACCTATGATCTTCAGGAGCAAGCAGGAATATGAGTGACATCAGTACCAACAGAGCCCGTGCGGAGCCCGTACAGCCAATTGGAAAGCTTCATCGGTGCTGCAGTGTGCAGAGCCTGTGCGGGAACACTCCACAGCGGCCAATTGGAAAGCTTTTGGGAGCATTCCACTGTGCCTGCATGACTGCTTCCCCGCCTTCCCAACTCCCTCTCTTCAGTTCTTCGTTTCCCGTGGAGCCAGCAGGAAGCAAATCCCATCACTGCAGAAAAACCTCTTTTTGTGGATAGCGCCTTTGCCTTCCTGTTGACACCGGCACTGTCTAAGACATCGCTGGTTCCCTTATTTTTTTCTTTTACTACTTTCTTTATCTTCTTTTTAAAAAAAAAAGTCTTTGACATCGATGCCCTTTTTAGACTTTAATCCTACCATACCCTTCACATCCTCGAAGGTATGGATAAACCAACTAGTGGTTTCAAAAAATGTTCTAATCATGCTAGCACCATTTTGGCGATTGACACACATAACTAGTGCTTAAATACCTCGGCCCAGACCACCAGCCAGAAGACTGTTCCTTCTTTCAGAAAATGACAGAGAGGCCTACAAAACCGGGTTTCTAAATTTGGAGCACTCTTCTCTTCGGATGCGGTTTCAGTGGCGTCCACTTCGTTGAGGGCCTCCTGTTCCTTCCATGGATCTCAGATATCTTCGATGTCAAAGCCCAAGACTGCATCAAAGTCTGACAATACCTCCAGGGGAAGATCTCGCTCAAAGCATTGAGTCCCTCAGGTGTTGCCTCGGAGGTGGATCGGCCTGCTAAACAGCCACGGCGGGAGGCTCTGTTCTCCAAAGCTATTGAGGGGCCCCCGGATGCTCCCAAGACCTCGACCTCCAGAGAGCTACTGGTGACATGCTCTGGGACGGTAGCACAAATACCAATCACCAACACCCAAGCATCAGCAACCTCAATAGACCAGGGCATACTGGCCATCGAGCAGAATTTGGCAGCCCTCCTTGTAACCTCTGTACCAATAAAACCTTTTGCTACTGACATTGCCCTGTCGATACCGGTTTCGATACCGACATCGACACCGGTTCCGGGCATGGCATCAGGGCTTCTGCAGATGACATCGACATCGCTCCCACCCATGCCCTCCCTTGAAAAACTTACCAATACCGGTGCCAAACCCAAGCGGTTCACCAAGGTCAATACCTCGGAGCTTAGGGATCAGCATCTAGCTTACTGCGAACACCGTGCCTGTTGATACTTCGAGTCCTCCGATTTCCCCATTTTGGATGCGGAGTCACTCAATTCTCAGGGGCCCTGGGACCTACCTTTGGACCCTTCCCTACCTCAACAGCGACACATGTTGCCTCCGGAAGACATGCCCTTACAGGAATTCATTCAGGATCTAGCCAAGGGTCTCTCTATCACAATAACATCAAAGAAGGAGCCAAGGGCGGAGGAATTAGAGATCCTCCAATACCCTGTAGCAACCAGAGGCAGCTACTTTACCAGTGCACTGCATTCTTCATGATCTTATGCTCCATATGTGGGAGACGCCTCTCACAAACTCACCTCAAAGTCTTTGTCTCAATACCATGTATCGGGTATCGGAGTGTCCCGGCTTCCAAAAGCCACAGCTTCCTCACCACTCTATGGTGGTTGAATCGGCGATGCGCTGAATCAAAAGTTTAAAGACTCAGTCCTCTAATCCTCCAGGTGGGAATGTTCCTCAAAGAGGTCTCCAGGGATCTCGATGCCTTTGCTCCTCTCCTCCCAGATAACAAGAGGGCAGATTATCATGCCATAATTAACCATAGCCAAAAGGTTTCAAAGTTTGTCAATAGGGCTGCCTTTGAATGCACAAGCAGGGCCTCAGCAATATGCATTAGTGCACGTAGAATTGCATGGATTCAAGCCTCAGATCTTGAACAGTGGGTTCAAGATAAGCTGGGCAACATACCTTGCACAGGAGAAAACCTCTTTGGCAAAGGATGGCAAGATAAGGCCTCGTCAGAAAATACTACTCTAAAGAGACTGTCCAGAATAACAGCTGACCCTGCTGGGAAAAAGACTTCTGCAAAGAAGTCCTTCTACAATAATAAGAAAAAGTTCTTCTCTCCTTATCCTCCTACTTCTCAGTACCAGGGTCAGGCCCCACAGAAGAGTCAGCAGTCTCCTAAGCAACAAAAGAAGCTACTAGTGGCTAAATCTCAATCAGCTCCGCTGTCACAGTCTGCGTCTGTTTTTTGACTCTTTCCTAGAGAATATTATCACCCTGCCTCTGGAAGACCTCACCCTCTCTAAATAGCAGGCAGACTGTGTCAGTATGCCCACAGATGGCACCTCATCATCTCAGAGCAGTGGACACTCACCATAGTCTAGGAAGGGTACATACTTCATCTGCAAAATCTGCCCCCCTCCACTTTCACAAGGGAATATCAAATGCAACCCCCACCCACTGCTCTCCTACAGGACGAGGTGTCCTTTCTTTTCTCTCAGGGCACCATAGAAGATGTCCCAACATCCCAACAGGGAATGGGCTTCTACTCTCTGTACTTTCTCATTCCAAAGAAAACCGGGAGGGTACAGGTCCATTCTGGATCTCAGAAACCTCAAGTTTCTAGTCCGAGAAAAGTTCAAGATGATCTCTCTCGGGACTCTTCTTCCCTAGCCAATATCCTTTTTGAGATAAGGGAGAGCATAGTTACTCACCTGTAGCAGGTGATCTCCAGGAACAGCAGGAATTTAGTCTTCACATATGGGTATCGTCAGTACCGACGGAGCCTGCGCGGGAACGCTCCCCAGCGTCCAATTAGAAAGCTTTTGGGAGCATCCCACAGCACCTGCGTGCTGCCTTCCCGCCTTTCCCAACTGCCTCTCTCCAGTTCTTCTTTTTCCGTGGAGCCAGCAGGTCGTTGTTCCTGTCACCGCAGAAGAATTCTTCTTTATTTCTTTCTTTTTTGTGGTCACGTCTGCCTTCCTCGACGCTTTACCGGTACTGCCGTTTTTTTCTTCTTATTTTCTGTCTTTAAAAAATATATATATATATACTAGGACTTTTCCTATTTTTTCTCAGGTGCACGCACCTTTTTGGGCCTTAGGCCCAAATATTTTTTCCTACAATGGAGAAACCTGCTTCAGGTTTCAAAAATTGCACCAAATGTGGCGGTACCATTTCCGTCAGCGATACCCATGAATGGTGTCTAAAATGTTTAGGTCCTGACCACTCCATCACGGATTGTATGTCCTGCGCCATGATGTCTAAAAGAGGTCGGCAGAACCAAGCTGCTAAGCTCAGTACCCTGTTTCCCTCTGATGCAGCTTCGGTGGCATCGACGTCTTCCAGGGCTTCCTCTTCCTCCCGTGGATCTCAGGTAACTAAACATAAGTCCAGCCGGTCCTCAAAGGGTAGATCTCCTTCTAAGCATCGAGATGCCTCTGGCGTTGCTCTTGAGGATTCTGCACCAGCAAAATTGCCCCAGCGGGAGGCTTCGGCTTCCAAAGCATTATCGGGGCTCCAGGATGTTCTCGAAGCCTCGACCTCGGCAGAACTACTGGTGCCATGCTCTGGGGTACCGGCGGTTTTCTCCGGTACAGACATCCAGGCATCGGCAGTGTCGATAGACCAGAGATTCCTGGCTATTGACCGCAGTCTGGCGGCTCTCCTTGCGGCATCGACGCCCTCGGAACCGCGCCAGACAATCCGGTCGGTACTGGCACCGGTATCGGTATCGATAGCATCGACATTGGCATCGGTGTCTGCTTTGCCGGTATCCAGTCATCCGATGCCCTCGGGTAACGATACCCCGGTACCGATTACTCCTGGTACCAACTTCGCTCGGTACGGGTATCGGGCTCTTCAGGAGCATCCGGACAGATGGTACTTCGAGTCCTCAGAAGAATCTGAGGATTCTGACAGTTCTGTCGATGAAGGAATGCTTCTCCCAGAGGAACCCTCCTCCCCTAAACGCAGGATGTCTCCTCCAGAGGATATTTCCTTTCAGGATTTTATCAGGGAGGTGGCTCGGGGTCTGTCCATTACTGTGACCCCTGAAACAGAGCCCAGAGTCAGGAAAAGAGGGAGCTCAGGAAAATTGAACGGAGATGGAGAAAAAACAAAACTACTTCCGACCAACATCTTTACCTAACAAAGCAAAAACAATACAATGAACACATCAACCAATCAAAGAGAGAATTCCACACAAACCTGATAAATTCTTCCATCAACAAACCCAGAGAACTTTTCGAAATAGTAAAAACCCTGACAAAAGAGCAAGCAGCAGAAAGAGAAATACAAGTGGATCCACAGATATTCGCCGACCACATCAAAGACAAATTTCACTCCACAGAGCGCTCAACACCCAGTAGAACCAACAGAACGAACGTCCACCCCAAAACCTGGGGCACATTCCACTCACCCTCAAAAGAGCAGATATCAGACATCATCTCCACAATCAACACAAGCACTGCTCCTACAGACCCTTGCCCAGTGTCATGGGTCAAAGCCACCAAAGCAAGCCTCATACCAAACATTCATAAAATGGTACACAACTCACTCACTCAAGGACTCATGCCACAGCAATTAAAGCTTGCCTCAGTAAGACCAATCACAAAGAAAACTTCTCTCGACAAAAAGGACCCAGCAGCATACCGACCAATCTCCAGCATACCCTTCCTCGCAAAAATAATCGAAAAGACGGTTCAACTACAACTTCAGGAACACATTGACGAACACGGAACTCTCGACAACAACCAACACGGATTTCGTCCCAACCATGGAGTCGAAACTCTCCTGATCTACCTCTTCGACAGCATCATAAGAATAATTGACGACATCAGGAATGGAATTATAATGATCTTCATCGACATCTCCTCAGCGTTCGACACAGTTGATCACAATATACTCCTGGAGAGACTGAAGAACACTGGTATACACGGTACCACTCTAAAATGGTTCCACTCGTACCTAACAGAAAGACAGCTACAGGTCAAGGTGGGACAGGACACCTCCCGGCCCATAAACGTCCAACAAGGAGTACCACAAGGATCCGCACTCTCAGCACTCCTTTTTAACATCTACATCCAACCAATATGCAACATTATGAAAGAGAACAACATCCAATACACAATATACGCAGACGATATAATGGTATACTCCCCGATATCAATCGAAAACCCGGACTTCTCTAAGATAGCAGACTGCCTTACCCAAATGGCGAAGTGGTGCCAAAACAACAATCTAGCTATAAACTACAACAAGACTGAAGCTTTAATCATCACTCGAAACCAAAGCTTCACACACCCACCAAACATAAAGATACAAAGCACCACGATACCGATAAGATCGGAGGTGAGATACCTTGGGGTTACTCTGGACAGTAAACTCAACCTCAAACCTCACATAGACAAAACAATCCAAAAAGCATATTACAGGATGCGAATCATCAGGAGACTGAAACCACTCCTCGCTCCAGAACACTTCCGTACAGTCTGTCAAGCACTGATAACCCCAATACTGGACTTCTGCAATCCGATATACCTCGGACTACCAAAACAAGCTCTCAAACCACTACAGCTGGCACAAAACACTGCAGCTTGAATCATATCCGGAGCCGCAAGGCAGGAGCACATCACACCTACACTAAAGGACTTACACTGGCTCCCAATCATTGCTCGCATCAGATACAAGACTATCATAAACCTATTTAAGATAAAAGAACACACATCAGCCAACAGCCTCCACCTGCTCATACAACCGGAAACCAGCGCACGTCCCAGAAGAAGTCAAACACGCAACCGAGTCAGCACCCCAAATGAGTACAAGCACACACGCAAGGACACAACAGACAGAGCTCTCTCCATGGCTGCTCCAACAATATGGAACAATCTACCGGACGATCTAAGGGCAACTCCAGACCTCAAAGACTTCAGAAAACAACTGAAAACCATGCTGTTCATAGAGCACTATGGTCACATCACATAACCTAAGAGAATGGATAACAGCACTCCAATCCTCCCAAACAACTGAATATATATAAAATATGATTCTAGCACCACTGTAAATAGCCCACCCTGTATATAGCTCAAACAAATCAAGCACCCAACACATCCCTCACACAACTAAGTTTTATCCTCACTGCATGTACAACACACACACTTTACCTGATTGCTTGCTGTGATACCACCTTGATTATTAAGATAAGGCGGTTTAGAAATACTGTTAAATAAAATAAATAAATAAATAAAAGGAGTTGAAAATTTTACAATATCCCAAAACTCCTAAGGAGGCAGCTACCTTGCCCATTCATGAGATTTTACATGATCTTATGTTAAGAATGTGGGAGACACCTCTTACCACCTCTCCTCATTCTCGCAGACTAGATACTCTGTATCAAGTCCCTCCTTGTTCTGGTTTCCAGAAAACTCAGCTTCCTCACCACTCTATTGTAGTGGAATCAGCTATGAGAAGGATCAAGAGTGCAAAGAGGCATGCCTCTAATCCTCCAGGACATGAGTGCAGAACCCTGGATGCTTTTGGACGTCGTGTCTTTCAAGCTTCCATGCTTTCTGCCAGGATCAGTTCCTATAGTCTATACATGTGAATGTTCCTGAATGAGATCACAGGTGATTTAGAGGCTTTGAGTCCTATTCTTCCTGAGAATAGAAGATAGGATTTTCTCACATTGGTCAAACATGCCCAAGATGTTTCTAAATTTGTCAACCGTGCAGCTTTTGACTGTTTTGAGTGCATAAGCAGAACCTCTGCCATTGCCATAGGTGCACGTAGAATTGCTTGGCTCCAGGCATCTGATCTGGAGCTCTGGATACAAGACAAATTGGGAAATATCCCTTGTACTGGTGAGAACCTGTTTGGTAGAGATTGGCAGGAAAAGGCCAATGAGTTGGATGCTGACAACTCCACCTTGGATAGATTATCCAAGTCCACAGCTGATCCTGCTAGAAAGAAATCTTTCAAGAAACCATTCTTTTCTAAGAAGAAAAGATATTATCCTGCTTATGCTCAGCAGGGACGTTCTGCAGGTCAGCTTGTCAGGAAAGGTCAGCAACCACCCAAACAGAAGAAAGCAAAGACTGCTAAGCCTCAGCCGTCCCAGCAGTCTCAGCCTCCACAAGGCCTTTGACTTTCAGCTAGAGAACTTAGCCTTCCTGGCTCTCGTGGGACCAGAGCCTTCCACCATTCCAGGAAGGTTATGTCACTTTGCCCCCAGATGGGGGCAGATAGCAACAGAGCATTGGACACTCTCCATCATAAAGGAGGGGTACAAGCTTCATTTTTCAAGCATGCCCCCTCCCACAATAATAAGGCAGTTCAATTCTCAGACCTCTCTCATCAACCTGTTAGGTCAGGAGGTCGCTATCCTTCTTGCCCAAGGGGCAGTAGAAGAAGTACCCATCCATCAGCAGGGTACAAGGTTCTACTCCCCCTATTTCCTTATCCCAAAGAAAACAGGGGGATACAGATCTATCTTGGACCTCAGAGAATTGAACAAATTCCTTGTCAAAGAGAAATTCAAGATGATTTCTCTCGGATCTCTGCTGCCATACCTTCAGGGTCAGGATTGGCTTTGTTCTCTAGATCTCAAGGATGCGCACACCCATGTCCTCATCCATCCAACTCACAGAAAATTCCTTCTGTTCCTTTTTCAAGGAAAGCACTACCAATACAGGGTGCTTCCATTTGGCCTGGCCTCAGCTCCAAGGGTGTTCACGAAATGCATGGCTATAGTAGCAGCTTTTCTCCGCACTCTAGGGATATTCGTCTTCCCCTACTTAGACGACTGGCTCATTCAACATACATAGCTTAAACGAAATGACGCTCCATTCTATTATGCCCTAATACCTCCACATGTATATAGTTGCAACTGTTATGTACTGCCTTACGTTGTACAGACATTACATTTTTGTTTAGATAAATTGTTACACTGTTTTAGTTGAAATATTCTGCTTAGTTATTACTCTCTGCTTTGTTTAAGTTAAGATGTTCCATGTAAAAAGTTAAGATGTTCTATGTAAAACAAACTTCGCTTTGTTAACTGTTGTTAATTGTACACCGCAACTGATCGCTGGAAGATGCGGTATATAAATGAGTGTTAAATAAATAAATAAATAAATAAAAATTCGAGCCCCAACAGAGTCAGAGGCCAGGACTTCTCTATCCTGCACAATGCGTATCCTTCAATATTTGGGTCTGGTAATAAACATCCCAAAATCCAGTCTAACTCCCACTCAGTCTTTAGAGTTCATAGGAGCTTTGCTGGATACCAGAAAGGCAAGGGCCTATCTCCCCCAGGCCCGTTGCCTTCGCATGGTGCAGTTAGCTTCTCAATCAGTGCTAAAGTCTCATCTCACTGCTCGAGAAATGTTACAACTACTAGGCCACATGGCATCCACCGTGCATGTGGTGCCCTATGCTCGCCTCCATATGAGGGCAGCCCAGTGGACTTTATCTACTCAATGGACCCAGGCATCAGGATGCCTGTCAGACAAAATAGCAAACACAAGTCGCCTTATTTTGTCCCTCCAGTGGTGGAAGTCCATTCAAAACCTGTTGCTGGGGTCCCCTTTTCAACAACCTTTACCCCAAGCAACTCTTACAACAGATGCTTCTCCGATGGGTTGGGGAGCTCATCTGCAAGACCTCTCCACCCAAGGCACCTGGTCTCCACGGGAGACTCATCTACATATCAATCTCTTGGAACTCAGAGCAATCTTCCTTGCTCTTCGAGTGTTCCATACCCTGCTCAGCTACAAGACAGTCCTCATCCATACGGACAATCAAGTAGCCATGTTCTGTGTAAACAAGCAGGGAGGAACAGGCTCTCTGTCGCTTTGCAACGAAGATTTGCGACTGTGGGCCCTCGCCAGAGAGCATCAGATTCATCTCCTGGCAGTGTATCTTCCAGGCATACAAAACTCTTGGGCAGACAGACTCAGTCGAGTTCTGCTTCCACACGATTGGTCTCTGCATGCAGACCAGGTGGCCAAGATTTTTCAAATTTGGGGAACCCTGGACATAGACCTCTTTGCAAGTCCGTGGAATGCCAAACTTCCCCGGTTCTGTTCCAGAATTCCGGCTCAGGGGGCTCAGGCCAGGGATGCTTTCCTCCTTTATTGGGGTCAAGACTTCCTGTATGCCTTTCCACCCATTCCCCTAATTCCCAAAACCCTGTTCAAGCTTCAGAGAGACAGAGGCCGTATGATTCTCATAACTCCACATTGGCCACGGCAAGTGTGGTACCCTCTGCTTCTACATCTCTCTCAAGCTCCCTCCCTGGAGTTAGGGTCTGCTCCAGATCGCCTATCTCAGGAGGACGGAATGTTATGGCATCCCATTCCCCAGTCTCTGCATCTCAGGGCTTGATTCCTGAAGGCCTAGATCTCCCATGATCTTAATCTCCGTCAGCAAGTAAAAGATATTCTTTTTGCTTCCAGGAAACCTTCCACAAGACACTCTTATGCTTTCAAGTGGAAAAGGTTTACCATATGGTGTTCGCAAAAGGGTCTTAACCCCCTTGCGATACCTCTGGAATCCTTGCTGGAATATCTCCTTCATTTATCCAATGCAGGACTTAAGACTAACTCAGTAAGGGTCCATTTGAGTGCTATTACAGCTTCCTTTAAGCCTCTAAATGGACAGCCTATTTCCTCTCATCCTCTTATAGCAAGATTTATGAGAGGCCTTCTTCTAACTAAGCCTCCCATTAGGCCACCACCGGTGGCATGGGACTTAAACCTGGTTCTTGGGCAGCTCATGAAACCACCCTTCGAACCTTTAGATAATGCCTCCTTAAAATTCCTTTCTTGGAAGGTTATCTTTCTTATTGCAATCACATCAGCACGTCGCATTAGTGAGTTGCAAGCACTAGTAGCTAATCCACCTTATACAAGGTTACATCATGACAAGGTAGTCCTTAGGACTCATCCACATTTTATGCCAAAGGTGGTCTCGCCTTTTCATCTTAACCAAGCGGTCTACCTTCCTGTGTTTTTTCCAAGGCCTCATGCATCAAATGCAGAGAGGAATCTTCATACCTTGGATTGTAAAAGAGCTTTAGCCTTTTACTTACAAAGAACACAGCAACATAGAAAGTCCTCTCATCTCTTTGTTGCTTTTGATCCTTCTCATTTGGGACTTCCAGTCTCCAAGAGAACTCTATCTAACTGGATTTCTCAGTGTATTTCCTTCGCCTATCAGAGTAAGAACCTTTCTCTGGAGGGCCATGTCACTGCTCACAATGTGTGAGCCATGGCAGCCTCAGTGGCTCATCTGCACTCTGTGTCTATCGACGACATCTGTCGAGCAGCCACCTGGGCCTCGGTTCATACCTTCACAGCCCATTACTGCTTGGACAAGGACTCCCGCCGGGATGCCTTGTTTGGTCAGGCTGTTCTCCAACACCTGTTCCATACCTAATCAACTCCTACCCACCATCCCTGGTAGGATGACAGAGATCCATGGGGGGAAGTGGAGCCCTTCTCAGGGACACACAACTTCTGGGATCTCTCCCTGGCATCTAAAGCTAGGGAGTCCCCATATGTGATGACTACATTCCTGCTTGTTCCTGGAGATAGCATAGTTGCTCACCTGTAACAGGTGATCTCCGGGAACAGCAGGAATTTAGTCCTCACAACCCACCCACCTCCCCTAGGAGTTGTATCTCTCTATCTATCTCTTTTCCTTTCCCTCTCTCTCTCTTTGTCTCAGCTTTAAAACTCAGCTGGAGAGAGGCAGTTGGGAAAGGCGGGAAGGCAGCACGCAGGCGCTGTGGGATGCTCCCAAAAGCTTTCTAATTGGACGCTGGGGAGCGTTCCCGCACAGGCTCCGTCGGTACCGACGATACCAATATGTGAGTACTAAATTCCTGCTGTTCCCGGAGATCACCTGTTACAGGTGAGTAACTGCTTTCTCTTTTCTTAACTACAAACTCAACTGAAGAGAGGGAGTTGAAAAGGCAGTTGCACAGGTGCAGTGGAGTACTCCCAAAAGCTTTCCAATTGGATGCTGGGGAGCATTCCCGCATGGGCTCCATCAGTACCAATGTCACCCATATGTGCAGACTAAATTCATGCTGTTCCCGGAGATCACCTGTTCCAGGTGAGTAACTATGCTATATCTTCGAAATGACAGCTTCTGCCTTTGGTATTGGTGCCCGGAGACTTGCTTGACTCCGGTCCTCAAACCTGGAACAATCTGTGAAGGATAGGCTTGCTGACGTGCCATGCCATGGAAAGAATCTCTTCATAGAATAAGTTGAAGAGAAGGTTGGCTTCATTGAAAAGCAGCATGTCATCCTTCTGAATCTCTCAAGGTGCATGTATGAGCTGACCTCCTACTGCACGAGGTAATTGTTTGTGTCCTCCCATTCCTGACTGCCTGGCCAATGGTAACAAACATAAGATTTCTTCCTTGGCCCTTGGTTTTCTGTCTTTGGTCCCAGAAGCAAGTGAGAAGAAATGAGAATACCACACGCACAGAATTATACCATAACAAAGTCTTCTCCCTTTAGGAAGGCAGTCTTGGGCCCACAAATCTGAGCAATTTCACATAACTCCCTTTTGCTTGGTTGCAGCACCTACTTTTATTAGGAAAAAACTGCCACATTGTACAATTTTGTCTTATTACTCTACGTCAGAGATGGGCAATTCCGGCCCTCGTGCACCACAATCCAGCCTGGTTTTCATGACATCCCTAATGAATATTCATGAGAGCTATTTGCATCCACTGCCTTCCGTTGTATGGAAATAGGTCCATGAATATCCATTAGGGCCATAATGAAAACCAGGCTGGATTGTGGTGCACGAGGGCCGGAATTGCCCACCCCTGCTCTACTTCATGCTTTTTGCTTTACTTTTTGTTTATCTATATCTACATGTTACAGGTCATTGTAAGCACAAACATATTGCTTATGCTTAATCAGGACAATCTTCCTGCAAACAGAAGTTCCCTGTCTTGCAAGATGTAGCCTTGAGTGTCTCACTTATTCATAAACACCCCCTGTGAAACTGTCAGCATAGTCAGAGTTGTTTCACACTCTAAACCTTTCCCCATGAGACCCCAGCCCTCCTTCGAGTCCCTTTCCAAGGTGGCTCCCAGAAAAAGACCTTTTCTCTCGTAGGCATAGGTACTTTCCTGGGCTGCAGACTTTCCAGTCGAAACAGGCTCCTCCTCCACAAGCACAGCGAGAGAAGCCTCAAAAGTCCCAGCCTGCTCCTCGGTCCTGAGGGGGCTTTTGACTGGTTCTTTCAGAGCATAGCTACTCTACCAGTAACCATATTAGAAAAGTCTCCTATCGGAGGCAGGCTCACTCTTTTTGCCCAAAGGTGGCTCCTGGTAACCTCAAACACTCAGGCTTTACAAATTGTCAAAAGTGGTTACAAATCTATATCAGGAACTGCTTCAACGAGAAATCACCACCCTCTTGGCAGATATTGCTGTCAAGCTTGTGCCATCAGAGCAAAGAGGGTGGGGGTTTTATTCCAGGTATTTCCTGATCTCCCAAAAAAATGAGGGGATGTTGTCCCACCCTAGACCTCAGAGACTTGAAGCAGTACCTCATGAAAGAAAAGTTCAGAATGATTTCTATGGGCACCCTACTCCCATTTCTACAAAAAGGAGATTGGCTATGCTCTCTGGATCTGAAGGATATGTATAACCGCATACAGATACATCTCACTCACAGGAAGTATCTCCGATTCGTCCTGCGGGGTACAATACTTCCCGTACAGAGGTTTGCCCTTTGGGATGGCCTCAGCAACCCACGTCTTCACAAAATGCGTTGTGGTAGTAGCAGCTTACTTTCCGATGCTGGGAGTGTTTGTCTTCCCCTACTTGGATGACTGGCTGATCAAGAGTACCACTCAAGAAGGCGTTTGAGAATAAACATTATTGGCTATTTTGGGTGCTGGGACTACTAGAGGGCCTCATAAATTACCCAAAATGCAAATTTAAGCCTTCCCAACAATTGGAATTCATTGAAGCCTTGCTGGACATGACTCAGGTGTTTGCTTTCCTTCCCCATGGCAGACTTCACAGATTGACAGTGGTTGTATGGGAGACTCAATTGAGTCAGCAGGTCACAGCCTGCAGAATGTTAACTGTACTAGGTCACATGGCCTCCACGGTACACATACACCCTTGACACATCTCCATATGAGACGGACTCAGTGGACCCAGGCCACAGGACATCTCAGAGATTGTTTCTCACCAGTCCACTCATTTAGTCATTGCAGTAATGGACCATTCTGCACAATTTGTCCATACTGCTCCACCACAAAAGGTTTTGACAACAGATGCATCCAAACTGGGTTGGGGAGCTCATCTCAATGGGTTTCACACTCGGGGTGATTTGTCCTTCCAGGAAAGTCTCCACCAGATGAACTTCTTGAAGCTAAGAGCTGTAGCAAATGCTCTAAAGGCTTTCAGAGATCGATTGGACAACCAAACTGTCCTGATTCAAACTGACAATCAAGTAGCAATGTTCTACATTGACAAGCAGCGAGGAACAGGCTCGTACCAACTGTGTTGGGAAGCGGTCAGGCTGTAAGAATTTACCATTGCCCGTGGAATGGGATTAAGAGCCACACACCTATCAGGCAAACAAAACACTGGCAGTCAGGCTGAGTCGAATCCTCCAACCACACAAATGGACATTGGACAGCACGGTTGTGGCTCACATCTTTCGAGAGTGGGGCACCCCCTTGATAGAACTTTTCACAACTCCTCAAAATGCCCATATGGATCAGTTTTTCTCCAGGGTAAGATTACACAGCAGACTAGCCTCAGATGTGTTCCTCCTAGATTGGGGGAAAGAGTCTTCTGTATGCATATCCTCCAATACCTCTCATTGCAAAGACCCTTCTGAAGCTCAAAACAGATGGAGATATGATGATTCTTATCACTCCCTACTGGCCCTGACAGCCTTGGTTTCCTCTCCTACTACAGCTTTCCAGTCAGGAGCCTCTCCGACTGGGCCATGCACTGGACCTGATTTCACAGGAATATGGGATGTTGTTGCACCGCAACATCCAATTCTTGACCCTCATGGCATAGATGTTGAAAAGCTAGTGATGTCTGAACTCAACTTGCCTGCCGGTGTAACCAATGTCTTCCTGGCCCCAGGAGGACCTCAACAAGAAAGTCTCATTTCTGTAAATGGAGGAAGTTTGCTGTGACGGCCAGGCCCTAGATCCTGTCGCCTGTCCCACACAAAAACTGCTTGAGTATCTTCTATACTTCTCCAAGTCTGGACTTTCCAGCTCCATCAGGATCCACCTCGATGCAATTCGAGCATATCATCGAAGTGTGGAAGGGAAGTCCATCTCAGTACAGCCTTTAGTTGTTCACTTCATATGAGGGTTGCTTCTCTTGAAGCCTCCCTACAAACTTTCTGCAGTGTCATGTGAACTCAATGTGGTTCTTGGGCAACACATGAAAGCTCCCTTTGAGCCACTCAATTCCTGCTCTCTGAAGTTCTTGACCTGGAAGGTATTGTTTTTGGTGGTGGTCACTTTAGCATGCAGAATAAGCGAGCTTCAGGCTCTCTTAGTTCATTCATCTTACACCAAATTCCATTATAATAGAGTGATCCTTCATACTCATCCTATATTACTTCCAAAAGTGGTATCTGATTTCCATCTTAATCAGTCGATTGTTCTACCAACATTTTTCCTAAGGCTGCATGCCCACAAAAGGGGAAACTGTGTTGCACATATTGGACTGCAAACAAGCCTTAACCTTCTACTTGGAGCGGAGAAAAGCCCATAGAAAGTCTATCCAGCTTTTTGTGGTTTTTGACCACAGCAAGCTAGGGGCTGCCATTTCCAAATGTTCTCTTTCAATTTGGCTAGCCGACTGCATCTCTTTCACTTATGCCCAGGGAGGCCTGAACCTTGATGGGCATGTCACAGCTCCCAGTGTCAGAGCCATGGCTGCATCAGTGGGCAACTTATGCTTGGTCTCAATGGAAGAGATCTGCAGGGCTATAACATCGTCTTCTGTCCACACATTCACACTCACTACTTTCTGGACAGGGATTCCCGATGTGTTTGCAACTTTGGCCAATCTGTACTTCGGAATCTGTTTGGGGGGTTAGAATCCAACTCCATCCCCCCTAGGCACATTCTATTCTGTTCAGGCTACCCAAAAAAAAGGGATGAGAGAATCATTTCTATAGTACATAGTTCTGTATCTGGAGTTGCTAAGGCCTATTACCATTAAGCAGACAAATTGTTGCCCCTGTTGAGCATCCTCATCGGCTTTCAGTAGCCTGCAGCTAGGGAGTCCCATACATGGGGACTTCATTCCTGCTTGTCCACAGAGAAAAGGTAGTTACTCACCTGTAACAGGTGTTCTCCAGGAACAAGCAGGAAGCAAGTCCTCACATATGGGTGACATCACCGATGGAGCCCATGCGGGAACATTCCCCAGCTTCCATAGGGGGCTTTTGGGAGCTCCATCGCACATGTGCGTCTGCTCATCCCACCTGCCGGAGCCATCTTTACTTCAGTCTTCTCTTTACTGTGGAGCTCGGTGGTCGTGTTTCCTGTTGCTTTGGAAAAGCATGATTTGATGTGCTCCATTGTGGGTGTTTTTTTCTTTGGTTTTTCACGTAGTTCTTATTTTGCCTTCCTGCCTGTTATCGAGGGTGTTGATTTGCTCGACACTGATTCATTTTTCTTTCCTTTTATTTTTTTGGTGCAGGTTCCCTTTTTTGGTGTGGGCTTTCCTGGCTGGCTGGGACATTGGAGGCATTTGATTTTGCGGCAGCCATCTTTCCCAGTATGTCTAAGCTGACCAGTGGGTTTAAAAAATGCACCCAGTGTGCCCACACTATTTTGGTGATGAACTGCCATAATTGGTGCATTCAGTGTATCTAGCCTGACCATGAGCTCTGTACTTGTAATCTTGCTTACAGATGACAAGTAAAGGCTTAAAGAAACACGAGAAAAAGCATGAGAGTCTCTTCGGGTCATCGGAGTCGGCGTCCTCTCTGCCAGAATTGGCGTTGACACCCTCGAGGGCCTCTGCCAAAGCATCAGCTTTGCATTGCTCCCGAGCTCATTCCAAGCTGAGGATCCTCGGTGCTATGGATCAGAGGTTATCCTTCTACATTGGGTCAGACCCTCAGAAGGACTGGTCTTCCATCCCGTCGACACTGAGAGAAACCCCCTTGGCACTGGCATCAAAGTCCCTCTCGAAACGACTCCAAGAGCGATGGCCAAGAGCAGCCTGTTAAGCTGCCGCAGTGAGAGGAGTCCAATCCCAAGGCCCCGGAGGGCTGCCGGAATCTTCTGATGCTCTTGTCATTGAGAAGTCCCCGATGCAGGTTCCAGAGTCTGAGGCCATGGCAGCTGCCCTGGCACTGACAAGTTTGGAGACTGCGGTGCTGGCCGAACATCTGCAGGCCTGGGCTGCCCAGACCACGGTGTCCCCAATGCCCTTGGGTGCCCTGATGCCAGTGGTGATCCTGCCAGTCGCGGTCCTGTCATTCCGGGAGACCCACACCCTTCCCAGACTCGGTACCGATGGCCATCTCTCCCACCAACACCACCTGTTCTGATGCCACGTTGAATCGACATTGGGCACCTCAAACCCCCCATCCCCGTATGAGCATCAGATGCATCAGGAGGAGGCCAAGCACTATTTTGATTGCTTACCGGACTCATACTCCAATGGCTGGGAGATGGAGGAGGCATCCCCAGCCTCAGATTGGCACCAGGATATCCCCTCAGATCTGTCCCCTCCCTATGAGAGATGCAAGTCTCCACCGGAGGACTTCTCTTTCCATGAGTTTGTCCATGACATAGCAAAGTCCCTTCCTTTCACTCTGAAGGCCGAGGAGGAACCAAAAGCCGAGGAACTCGAGATCCTTCTTTGGGCACAGCGATTCTTTAGTTAGCAGTGGTCGTTGTCTTGGCTCAGCGATATTGGGCAGTGTCTGACTCCTTGATACAGCAGCAGCAAAATGCCCGGTGTTGGAGCCAGGATGGTGCTACTGCCCATGTTGCAGCTAAGAATTTGTTGTTGAGTTAGTGACATATATCATGCCCGTATGGCTTGTCATTGCAAGTGATACCTTTTCATAGTAGAAATTTGCACAATTTTTGAATTATTGATGATATGCCAATCATGTGGAGTGGGGTTTTTTTTGTTGGTTTCTTTTTTTTTGTATTTTTTTTTACCAGTGATGGTGTGTCTATGTAGCTCTTTGTAAGCTAGTTTCTGGCCTAGTCAGCTACTTTTTCAAAGAGCCGTTGCGTCAGCTCAGTAATATTTCTCACCAAGGTTTGCTTTCTCCACTGATAATGTGTTGCATATCAGTAGTTTCAATGCTTCTGTTCATTTATTTTCTAAATTAGTGTTGTTTTTTATGCTTATATCAGTCTTACATGTCTCTGTACAGTGCTGCGTATGCCTTGTAGCGCTATACGGATGATCAGTAGTACTTATACAGATAATCAGTAGTTCTTGTTTTATTTGACTCCTTTTTCCATTTTCAGAAAGATGCTTTTTTGGTTTTAACAGCATCTCTGACTTCCTTTAAACCATGCTGACAGTCATTTGGCCTTTCTTCCACCTTTCGTAAAGCGTGGAATATATCTGGTCTAGGCTTCCAAGATGTAAACCTTTAATTTTTGCAACTGCTCCTCTTAGATTTTTCTTAACCATATTCCTCATTTTATCATGAGTATTAAAAGCTTGCACCTTGGTTTTCCTTGCTATCCTTCCTCCATTTACTAAGTCAAATGTGGTCATGTTATGATCCCTATTTCAAAGTGGCTCAACATCATTATTTCTTGCACCAGATCCTGTGTTCCACTAAAATTTAGAGGCCCAATTTTTCTCCAGGACCAAGCAGGAAGTCAGTCCTCACATATGGGTGACGTCGGCGCCGACGGAGCCCTCGCGGAGCAATTTCCCCAGCTTTCAAAGAAAGCCTTTGGGAATTGCAGCGCGCATGCGCGGTCCCCTTCCCGCCCAAGGGTGACATCTTGCTCAGTCTTCTTTTTTCCGCGGAGCCCTACAGACGCTGTTTGTGATCGCCGCTGAAAAAGTTGATTTTATTTGTTTTTCTTTTCTTGGTTCGACGCCGGATCCTTTTCCTGCCCGGACCCGATACACCGGTATCGAGTCCGTTCGTAATTTTTTCGGTTTTTGTCCTTCGTGACTAGCGTTCGCGCCATTTTTTATTTTTCACTGGCAGCCCTGTCTTTTGACCTCGCAGGGGCCCTTTTTCCCCCGATGGCTGCCAGCGGGTTTAAAAAGTGTGATCGGTGTAAGAAACTTATGTCTCTTACCGACACACACGACTGCTGCCTCCGCTGCCTCGGACCCGATCATGACCCGATGATCTGTGGTCCGTGTGGCAAGATGTCCTCTAAAGCGTTGAAGGAGTCGGCAGCAACAAAAAGAAAGAATCTTCTCTGACTCCGCGTCCGGCCGGGCTCGGACCTCGTCAGAGGCTTCGAAGTCCCGGGACTCCGGTCCTGAGCATCGTCGGAGTTCCTCTGAGCGGGGGTCTCCTGCTCGGGAACATCATCGGAAGAAGAAACCCGCGAGGGCGGCGTCGGTGGACGCTCCTGGTTCCTCGAGGGCCAGGTCGCATAGCCCCGATAGCCGTCCCGGTTCCTCGGAGTCGGAGAGGCCTTCGAAACATCCTCGTCTCGAGATGGAGTCTCCTAGACACGTGAGTACTGTAGTCCTCGTGGACTCACCTCCGAAGGAGCCGACGTCGGGCCCGACGCCGTCAGGGGCTGCTGGGTCTCCTGAGCTCGGACTCAGGTTGACGGCCTTGGAGAGCAGTTTGGCTGCCTTCATGGACCAGCAGCGGGCATTGATCACTGGCCTTGCCGATCCTTGAGTCCATGCGAGCTCGAGTCGATCCTCGGTCGCTGTCTCCCTCGGTCTCCCGTTCGGGACCGAGGTCGTCGACGCCGACACCCTCGGCGTCGGGGCGGAGGGCATCGGTGCCCGCCCGACCGGAGCCGCTCGATTCCTCCTCCGAGGAGTCAGCCTGGGAAACGGAGGACGAAGAGTCCCCTGGAACTTTTCGGACTCGGTGTGTCCCATCGGACTCGACTGAGTCCGAACCTCGGAGACTGTCCCCCCCGGAGGACACCCGGTTCTCGGACTTCGTGCGGGATATGGCCAAGGCCTTGGCATTCCCCGCGGATCCCGAGGAGGAGCCTCGAGCCGAAGAGCTCGATGCCCTCCAGTATGACTCTCCCCCGAAGGAGGCCTTTACTGTACCGGTTCCTCCGATGCTGGAGCGACTTCTCTTCCGCATGTGGGAGAGCCCAGCGTCGGTGCCGGTGTTAAGCAAGCGGGTCGATTCCATTTATCGAGTCCGCAAGAGCCCCGGGTTCCAAAAGGCACAACTACCGCACCATTCCATGGTGGTGGAATCGGCCATGCATCGACTCAAGAGTCAGAAGATGCACTCCTCGGTGCCTCCTGGCCGGGAGGCCCGGAACCTGGATGCCCTCGATAGGAAGTGCTTCCAGGGCTCTGTGCTTGCTTGTCGAGTCCAGACCTACCAGCTCTATATGGGCATGTATCTCCGGGACCTGGCAAAAGAAATTGCCGGGTTCTCTGCTGGTCTCTCCGAGGAACCTTTGCAGAGGTTCCAGGCTTTGTCCACTGGCATTCGAGAGTGCTCGAAGTTTATCTCTCGGGCAGCCTACGATGGCTTTGAAGCATCGGCTCGAGTAGCCGGAGCCGGCATCGGTGCCCGCCGACAGGCTTGGCTTCCGTCATCCGACCTCGAGCCATGGTTACAGGACAAGTTGGTCGATGTCCCCTGCAGAGGTGAAAACCTTTTTGGCAAGCCCATGGCTGAAAAGGCTGCACAGATCGAGACTGAGACTCTGACCAGGACTCGGCTGTCCAGAAAAACCTCTGCCCCTTCTCAAAAGAAGAAGGGCTCGGGGAAAAAGCCCTTTTACCCGAGGAAGGCGGCTGCCTATAAACACTACCCTCATTATCAGGCCTCAGCAGCTCCCCAACAGGGTCAGCAGGCAAAGGGACGGGGTAATGGGTCCCATAGGCAGCAGGCCCCCAAGCCCACAACACCGGCCCCTGCTCAACAGGGTGGGGGTTTTTGACTCCATCAGCATAGCCTCTTCCCCTCCGCTGGTTTCTCTCAGCACGGGAGGCCGGCTGGTCCACTTTGCCCACAGGTGGTCAGCCATCACATCAGATACCTGGGTGCTTCATATGGTTCAAAAAGGCTATCTTCTTCACTTTCACCAGGTACCTCCCTCCTACTTTCCAGGGGAGCCTCCAAGACTTCCTCTGCACAGGGACTTACTCCTTCAGGAGTTGGCAAGTCTTCTTCAGGAACAGGCTGTGGAACCGGTGCCCCACCACCTGAGAGGTCAAGGCTTTTATTCCAGGTACTTTCTGATACCAAAACGAACAGGAGGCCTCAGACCCATCCTGGACTTGCGAAACCTCAACAAGTTCCTGGCAAGGGAAAAGTTCAAGATGCTTACCCTTGGAATCCTGCTGCCCTACCTCCAGCAGGAAGACTGGCTATGCTCTTTAGATCTAAAGGATGCCTATATTCACATCCTTATTCATCCAGACCACAGACAATATCTCAGGTTTGTTGTGGGAGGAAATCATTACCAGTACAGAGTACTGCCCTTTGGCCTATCCTCCGCCCCCAGGGTGTTCACCAAATGCCTAGCAGTGGTGGCGGCCTATCTGAGACTTCAAGGCCTCTTTGTATTTCCATATCTAGACGACTGGCTCATCAGGGCCCAGTCTTCCCAAGAAGCCACTCAGGCCACTCATCGCACTGTGACTCTGCTCCAGCACTTGGGATTTGTCATAAACTTCGCAAAGTCCACTTTGCTCCCCTCTCAAAATCTCGAATTCATCGGCGCAAGGTTGAACACACTTCAGGCGCGAGCCTTTCTGCCTCTAGACAGGGCACACAGACTCATGGATCTAGCCAGCCACTTTCGCAGCAATTCCCTGGTCTCTGCCAGGCAATTTCTGAGACTGCTCGGCCATATGGCTTCCACGGTCCATGTAATCCCCAATGCCCGCCTGAACATGCGACCTGCTCAATGGTGCCTTCGCACTCAATGGCATCAGGCCACGGGGAGCCTGGTGGACTCAGTGCAAGTATCCAACCTGCTGGTCTCTTCTCTGCGGTGGTGGCTTCATCTACCAAACCTGGTGCTGGGAGTGGATTTTCAATCTCCTCCGCCTTCTCAGGTGCTGACAACTGATGCTTTTCTCCTAGGTTGGGGAGCACATTGCCAAGGGACATGTACTCAATTCCTCTGGACTCCTTGGGAGTCTGCTCAGCAGATAAACTTCCTGGAGCTCAGAGCCATCCGCCTGTGATCGGTGTAAGAAACTTATGTCTCTTACCGACACACATGACTGCTGCCTCCGCTGCTTATTGTTAACCCTTGTTACTTTTCCTATATTACCATTGTACTGTTATGTTTATACTGTGTTTGTTTCCCTTGCCTATAACCTTTGTATTTCTTGTGACCGCTTTGATTGAAGGAAAAGGCGGTATAGAAAACTTGTTAAATAAATAAATAAATAAATCTTCTCAGACTCCGCTTCTGGACGGGCCCAGACCTCGTCAGAGGCCTCGACGTCTCGGGACTCTGGCCCCGAGCAGCATCGGGGTTCCTCTGAGCAGGGGTCTCCTTCGCGGGAACAGCGCAGGAAGAAGAAACCCGCGAGGGCGGCGTCGGTAGATGCTCCTGGTTCCTCGAGAGCCAGGTCGCATAGCCCCGATAGCCGTCCAAGGTCTTCGGAGTCGGAGAGGCCTGCCAAGCAACCTCGTCTCGAGATGGAGTCTCCTGGACACGCGAGTGCTGTAGTCCTCGTGGACTCTCCTCCAGGGCAGCCGACGTCGGGGCCCGAGTCGGGGGCTGCTGGGTCTCCTGTGCTCGGACTCAGGTTGACAGCCTTGGAGAGCAGTCTCGCTGCCTTCATGGAACAGCAGCGGGCATTGATCGCCGGTCTCACTGGTGCATCTGCCCCGACCACCGGGACATCGACGTCCAAGTCGACCCCGGAGGCCGAGCCGATCCTCGAGTCCATGCGGGCCCGAGTCGATCCTTGGCCACGGTCTCCCTCAGCCTCCCGTTCGGGACCGAGGTTGTCGACGCCAGTACCCTCGGCGTCGGAGAGGATGGCATCGGTGCCCGCCCGACCGGAGCCGCTCGATACCTCCTCCGAGGAGTCGGGCTGGGAGACTGAGGACGAAGAGTCACCCGACACCTATCGGACTCGGTGTGTCCCATCGGACTCGCCGGAGTCCGAACCTCGGAGACGATCCCCACCGGAGGATACCCGGTTCTCGGACTTCGTGCGGGATATGGCCAAGGCCTTGGCCTTCCCTGCGGATCTCGAGGAGGAGCCTCGAGCCGAGGAGCTCGAGGCCCTCCAGTATGACTCTCCCCCGAAGGAGGCCTTTACTGTACCGGTTCCTCTGATGCTGGAGCGGCTGCTCTTCCGCATGTGGGAGACCCCGGCCTCCACGCCGGTGTTAAGCAAGCGGGTCGATTCCATCTATCGAGTCCGCAAGTGCCCCGGGTTCCAAAAGGCACAATTACCGCACCACTCCATGGTTGTGGAATCGGCCATGCATCGACTGAAAAGTCAGAAGATGCACTCCTCGGTGCCTCCCGGCCGGGAGGCCCAGAACCTGGATGCCCTCGGTAAGAAGTGCTTCCAGGGCTCTATGCTTGCTTGCCGTGTCCAGACATACCAGCTCTACATGGGCATGTATCTCCGATACCTGGCAAAGGAGATTGCCAAGTTCTCTGCTGGTCTCTCCGTGGAACCTTTGCAGAGGTTCCAGGCCTTGTCCACTGGTATTCGAGAGTGCTCGAAGTTTATCTCTCGAGCAGCCTACGATGGCTTCGGCCCGAGTAGCCGGGGCCGACATCGGTGCCCGCCGACAGGCTTGGCTTCAGTCATCCGATCTCGAGCCATGGGTACAGGACAAGTTGGTCGATGTCCCCTGCCGAGGTGAAAACCTCTTTGGCAAGCCCATGGCTGAAAAGACTGCAGAACTCGAGACCGAGACTCTGACCCGGACTAGGCTGTCCAGAAAAACCTTTGCCCCTTCACAGAAAAAGAAGGGCTCGGGAAAAAAGACCTTTTACCCGAGGAAGTCATTTATTTATTTATATTTTATTTGCATTTCTTATATACCGCGCTATTTCAATCAGTGCGGTTTACATTTGAACAAAATATACAGCAATGTAACCGGTTACATTGAGTTTACAATAAACAAGGGATACAAACTTGGATGAACAGGGAGAAAACTATGTACATTGTTATGTAAATAGATTGAACATCAAATTAGGCATTGTAATATGAAAAATGGATAGGTAACAGGAGGAGTGTCAGGCTAACGAATTTTCTAGTTGAGGTTGTGTTAAGCGTGAATCTTGGTGAAGATGTGTATTATGTTGGGATTGACTGGGGGGGAAGAGATTGGAATAGTATTTTATGAACAGATGATGTTTGATAGCCCTTCTGAAGGAAATGATATTGGTGATGGAACGAATTTCTGGGGGGAGAGAGTTCCATGCTCCTGGTACAAATAGTGAGAAGGCTCTATTGGACGTCGTTTTTGAACATTTTGTGATTGTTTTTGGCACTTCTAGTTTGTTCAAACATGACGAGCGTCTGCTTCTGTTGGGTGGCATAGGTTGAATGAGTTCGGAGAGCGGGGTGGGGGGCTGATTTTTTGAGGCCTTGAAAGTTAGTACGAGGGCTTTGTATATGATTCTAGCTTGTAAAGGCAGCCAGTGTAGGCTCATCAGTACTGGAGTTATGTGATCTGATCTAGAAGTTCCGGTAAGTATTCTAGCCGCAGAGTTCATGGCTAGCCTAAGCGGGTTCAATGTTACTTGTGGGAGTCCAAGGAGGATAATGTTGGCAAAGTCGAGGTGGGAGGTTACCAGTGCTTGGAAAATGGAGCGGAAATCAGAGGGGTCAAGAAGTGGTCGAAGGTGGTGTAGTGACCGTATCTTGTGGTAAATAGATTTGGTGATGTTTTTGATATGCGGTGACATGTCCAGCTTTTGGTCAAGGTGATGCCCAAGTACCGGATGGTAGGTTTGACTGTGAGGTCGTGGTTGTTGACTCGAAGAGAAGGCGGTGGTGGTATGAACTTCTGATTTCGAGTGACAAAAAGGACATCGGTCTTGCTGTGATTAATGCGTAAGTTTTGGGAAAGAAGCCATTCGGAAACTGCATCGAAGCATTTTATTATTGCTGAGAAGTCTGGTTGGTCAAGCTTGAAGGATGAGTACATGAGGATATCATCTGCATATGCTAAGCACTGGATGTTGAAAGAGCGGATCAGGTCGCAGATTGGTTGCATATATATTAAACATAAGAGATGAAAGGGAAGAACCTTGGGGGACTCCTTGTTTGAGTATGAATGGGTCAGAAGTAGTGGATCCTACTCTGACTTGTTGTGACCTGTCGCTCAAATATGATCTGCACCATGCTAATGCAAGACCTTGTATACCTTTATCTTTGAGGCGGTGTAATAATGTCTCGTGGTTCACAGAATCAAATACGGCCGCAATATCCATAAAAATAAGGATGAAGCCTTGGTGTAGATCATCAATTCCCATGACTAGGTCGTTGAATAAGGTAGTGAGGATGGTTTCTATACCATGTGCTTCTCTGAATCCATGTTGTGAATGGTCCAGTGGTGCTTCAGTGTCGATATGCTGTTGAATTTGTAGTTGAACTACTTTCTCTATAATTTTTGCCAGCAGAGGGATGCTTGAGATGGGTCTGAATGACTCGACTTTGGATGGGTCGAGTTTGCAGTTATTTAGCAGTGGGCGGATTGATGTGAATTTCAGGCTTTGCGGGAAGGAACCTTTCATGAAAGATTGGTTGAGGATCCTACTGATGGATGGGCTGAGGGTAGATCGCAACTCTTTTATCCATCTGGAGGGACAAGGGTCATAAGGTGCTGTGATGAGGCTGATAGAAGAGATGATTTCTTTGATTTGTTTGGTGGAGACCTCGTGGAACTGTGACAGCACAGTTGCTTGTGGGATGAAGTCTAAAGGGGTGAGGGGTGTGGGGGAGGCGTTAATGTTGGTTTGGATTATTTTTGACTGAAGGTAGTTTGAGTAGATTTGTGGGTGAGGCATATCAGGTCTTGGGGGGGGGGGGGTAGGGTCGCCTGTAAGGGTTTTCACAATGGAGAATAGGTCACGGGGTCTGTTGATGGATCTTTTTAGAGTTTCTGCCTATAAACAGTACCCTCATTATCAGGCCTCTGCAGCTCCCCAACAGGGTCAGCAGGCCAAGGGGCAGGGTCATGGGCCCCGTAGGCAGAAGGCCCCCAAGCCACCAACACCGGCCCCTGCTCAGCAGGGTGGGGGTTTTTGACTCAGAAAGCATAGCCTCTTCTCCTCAGCTGGCTCACATCAGCACAGGAGGCCGGCTGGCCCACTTTGCCCACCGGTGGTCAGCCGTCACATCAGATACCTGGGTGCTCCATATAGTCCAAAAGGGCTATCTTCTCCATTTTCACCAGGTACCTCCCTCCTATTTTCCAGGGGAGCCTCCAAGACTCCCTCTGCACAGGGACCTACTCCTTCAGGAGTTAGCAAGTCTGCTAAAGGAACAGGCTGTGGAACCGGTGCCCCACCACCTGAGGGGTCACGGCTTTTATTCCAGGTACTTTCTGGTACCAAAAAGAACAGGAGGCCTCAGACCCATCCTAGACTTACGCAACCTCAACAAGTTCCTGGAGAGGGAAAAGTTCAAGATGCTTACCCTTGGAATCCTGCTGCCCTACCTCCAGCAGGGAGATTGGCTATGCTCCTTAGATCTAAAGGATGCTTATACTCACATCCTTATTCATCCAGACCACAGACAATATCTCAGATTTGTTGTGGGAGGAAACCACTACCAGTACAGAGTACTACCCTTTGGCCTGGCTTCCGCCCCCAGGGTGTTCACCAAGTGCCTGGCGGTGGTGGCGGCCTACCTGAGGCTTCAGGGTCTTTTTGTGTTTCCATACCTGGACGACTGGCTCATCAGGGGCCAGTCTTCCCAGGAGGCCAGTCAAGCCACCCTTCGCACTGTGGCTCTGCTTCAGCACATGGGGTTTGTCATAAACTTCGCAAAGTCCACTTTGCTCCCGTCCCAGAACTTAGAATTCATAGGAGCAAGGCTGGACACTCTTCAGGCGAAGGCTTTTCTGCCAATGCACAGAGCCCACAGGTTGATGGGTCTAGCCAGGCAGTTTCACAGCAATTCCCTGGTCTCTGCCAGGCAATTCCTGAGACTTCTCGGCCATATGGCTTCCACGGTTGATGTAACCCCCAATGCCCACCTGCACATGCGGCCTGCTCAGTGGAGCCTTCAAACTCAGTGGCATCAAGCCACAGGGAGCCTTGCAGACTCAGTAAGAATATCCACCTTGCTCGTCTCCTCTCTGCAATGGTGGCTTCATCTTCCGAATCTGGTACTCGGAGTGGTTTTTCAATCCCCTCCGCATTCTCAAGTGCTGACGACAGATGCTTCTCTTCTAGGTTGGGGAGCACATTGCCAAGGGGCATGTACTCAGGGTCTCTGGACCCCTTGGGAGGCTGCTCAGCACATAAACTTCCTGGAGCTACGGGCGATACGCATAGCTCTGAGAGCCTTCTCCCACCTCACATCTCACCAGTCTGTGCTGGTCCAATCAAGTTGCCATGTTCTACGTGAACAAACAAGGAGGCACTACGGCTGTGCTCTTGGGCTGTCAATCACGGAATCCTCCTCAAGGCTGTCTACCTCCCAGGTCAAGAAAATTACCTGGCGGACAGACTGAGCAGGATCCTGCAACCACACGAATGGCGGTTGAATCCATTTGTGGTTCAGCAGATCTTTCTGAGGTGAGGCCTCCCCACCATGGATCTTTTGGCCAGTCCTCTGAACCGGCAACTCCCGAGATTCTGTTGCAGACAACCGCATCCTCTCAGAGTAGCAGCGGATGTGTTTCTGATCCCGTGGTCCACAGGCCTCCTGTATGCGTTTCCTCCCACGCCACTAGTGTCCAGAACACTTTTCAAAGTCCTCAAGGACGGGGCCTCCATGATTCTGATAGCCCCCAGGTGGCCGAGGCAACCGTGGTTCCCACTTCTGCTGCAACTGGCGGTGGACACTCCTCTTCCTCTGGGGATTCAACACGATCTCCTGTCTCAGGAACAGGGATCTCTTGCACCCCAACATCCAGTCCCTTCATCTGATGGCCTGGCAGCTGAAAGGGTAGTCCTAGCTCCCCTACTACTGCCTAGAGAGGTGGAAGACGTAGTCTTGGCCTCTAGACGGCAATCCTCCAGGAAATCCTACACTCTTAAGCAGCGTAGATTCTCCGCATGGTGTGCTCAGCACAGCGAGAATCCCTTCTCGTGCTTGGTAGCGGTAGTATTGCAATATTTGCTTTACCTCTCCAATCTAGGCCTTAAGTCCAACTCTGTCAGGGTTCACCTCAGTGCTCTCTCAGCGCACCACTCGCCGGTGGACGGAAGGCCTCTTTCCAACCACCCTTTGGTGGCTTGTTTTCTCAGAGGCCTCCTCCTGCTTAAGCCTCCTTTACGTCCACCAGCCCCTGAGTGGGATCTGAATGTGGTCTTACAGCGGATTATTTGTCCGCCATTTGAACCTATGGCTACCTGCCCTCTCCATTTTCTCTCCTGGAAAACCTTATTTCTGGTAGCTCTTACCTCTGCTAGGTGAGTAAGTGAACTTCAGGCACTAGTGTCTGATCCCCCTTACACTAGGTTCTACAAGAATAGGGTAGTCTTACGGACTCACCCGAAGTTTCTTCCTAAGGTTGTCTCCCCTTTTCACCTCAATCAGGAGGTGGTTCTTCCAACCTTCTTTCCCAGGCCGCATGCCAACCGGGCTGAGATGGTCCTGCATAGCCTGGACTGTAGGAGGGCGTTATCCTTCTACCTTGACCGTACGCAGGAGCATCGGAGGGCTGTTCAGCTCTTCGTTTCTTTTGACCCCAATAAGTTGGGGCTACCTTTCTCCAAGCGTACTTTATCCATATGGGTCGCTGACTGTATCGCCTGGGCTTATGGGGCAGCCGGCCTCTCGTTGGAGGGTCGAGTCACAGCTCATCGTGTCAGGGCGAAGGCTGCGTCAGTGGCTCATCTCCGCTCTGTTCCGTTGGTAGACATCTGCCGGGCCGCTACTTGGTCTTCACGCCAGACTTTTGCAGCCCATTACTGCCTTGAGAGGGAGTCCCGCAGGGGCAGTGCTTTCGGACAGGCAGTACTCCATAATCTCTTTGGGGTTTAGGCAACTCCTACCCTCCGGCCCTGGTGTTGGGCTACAAGTCGGGGGCGTTCTCAGAGAAGATTCCTTCCTTACGTACTGACGAGCTAGAGGGAGCTCATTTTTGCAGCTTGAGGTCTCCGGTAGCCTTAAGCTGGGGAGTCCCATATGTGAGGACTGACTTCCTGCTTGGTCCTGGAGAAAGAGTAGTTACTCACCTGTAACAGGTGTTCTCCAGGAGCAGCAGGAATCAGTCCTCACAACCCTCCCTCCTCCCCTTGGAGTTGCAGTCATATGATTTATTTTTTCTAATTTTTTTGCTGTCTTTTAGCTATGTCATCAGACTGAGCAAGATGGCACCCTTGGGGGGGAAGGGGACCGCGCATGCGTGCTGCAATTCCCAAAGGCTTTCTTTGAAAGCTGGGGAAATGCTCCGCACGAGGGCTCCATTGGCGCCGACGTCACCTATATGTGAGGACTGATTCCTGCTGCTCCTGGAGAACACCTGTTACAGGTGAGTAGCTACTCTTACACTGTCCTAACTATATTGCCTATGTGTAACTTCATGTCCAGTCTCCGGTCTAAAGTGACACCGAGGTATCTGATCGTGGGTTTGGTCTGGAGTTCTGCTTCCTTGACACTTAGAAAGGGTGGTGTGGAGAAGTTTAGATTCCTTGTAATGAAGAGTACTTCCGTTTTTTTGTGTTGGATCCTGAGGTTTTGAGTTTGAATTGAGCTATGTTAATTCTCTATCGATGATAAAGTGCATTTTTCTTTCTTTCTTTTAAACAAAACACTACCACATATTGTCACCAGCTATGGTAGTACACACATCCAAGGTGCTTCATTATCTACATATTATTTATAAGTTCAGTTCTATTTTCTTTTGAGATCAGCCCTTTTCTGCTTCAGCATGTTTATTCGGACTTCCAGCAAAAGCCCCAGTTTATGGAATTTTTGTACTCCGTTTTGTTTAAAGGTTTTCAGCTTTAACAACAGCCTCTACTACCAGGTATATATACAGGGTGGCCCAAAAAAAGTGAAAACATCTCGTAAATTAAAAGCTTAAATAGTTTACTTATTTACCTTTTTTAGCTATATAACGTCTTTATTTCGACAATTTCCGGTCACCATCTGGTTTTTTTTAATTTGTCAGTCGTTTACATCTGTCTCTTTGAATTTTTAAATAACTTATATGCTACAAGATGTTCTCACTTTTTTTGGGCCACCCTGTATGTGTGTGTGTGTATATATATATATATTGTGAGACCATGCCGGTCCTAGGCGGTTGCCTAGACCCGGGATAGCCTGGAGTTGTGGTAAATAAAGGACACTGTAGTCGTGATCCAAATGAAATTAAAGTTGGGTTTTATTCCCCTTCCCTTGAGGATGTCGTAGAATAAGGGACAACATAAAAGAACGGTTGTTTTCACCAGGGTAAAGGATGTTTAACCAATAATAATCATGCTTTCTTCCAGCAATAAAGTCCAACACTTTTCAATGTGCAAAATCCAGTTTCTTTCTTGTTCTTTTTCTTTAACAAAGGCTCTCTATATCATCAGTCACGCATACAGCACATTCCATCGGTTCAGGGATATTTTCTGAGCTATTGCTCTCCCATTGCATAGGGTTAAGACCTGTCCCTGTATAAGGACACGGAGCCCCTATGAAACTGCTCTCTGTGTCTTGATCTGGGGAAATCTCAGTTGCCACCAGTGGGAGCGGCTTTTGTATGTCCCTGATATCAGGAGCTGTGCTGGGGATTTCTTCCCACGGCTTGGGGCAATAAGAATTCCCTTGCCGGTTATAAGCCTGGCTTCTATCCCGGAGACTCCCTTTTCTCCCTTTAGCAAAAACAGGGTACTTATCTTTTCCTTTGGAGAAGATGATCTCAAACCCCTCTGCTTCCAGCCAAGGCTTCCTTTCTGCCCTGCAGCCTGCTCTTCTGTGGGAACCCTGGTTACAATGTCTGGCTGAGGGAAACTCACTTCCTGCTTCCCATGTGCTTCTTTGGATGTGACCTCTGCCTTCTGTTAACTGGACAGTTTGCCTTGGTGTGAGGACCCCTCTTGCTGGGAAGACCTTGCTGCAGTTTTGCTTATCCCACCTGGGTTTGCCAGCCTGCCTTTCTCCAGCCCTGGTTCTCCAAGGTAACGTGTCTTCCTGCAATTGCTTGGGATTTCTACTCTCACCTTCTCTCCAAGCCTGCCTGAAACAGCAGTCAGAGTTCCTTTGGTCTCTGCCTTCCTCCTGGCATTCAAGCTCCGGCTCCAGCCCTAATCCAGGCTCCAGCTTCCACTGCCAATGCTCATTCTGCTGCTTCCAACTCTCTTACTCCTCTTTGTTCTCCCTCTGTGAGATTTCCCACCTGCTTTTATCTCTCAGCTCATCTAACGTGGAACGTGAGTCTGAGTCCAGGTGAGCCTGATTGGCAGTCTCAATTCTTACTGCGTCACTACAACCCTGTGGAAAGTTTGTTTTCCTTTTCTCTGCCTCTCTGCACTGTGAATGCTGCAACTGCCCCTGAGGCTGCAAGGTAAGCTCTTCTTCCTTTTCATTTCTTAATATTTCAGGGTCTGTGTTTTCTAACTCCTGACAGGTAAGCCCTTCCTCCACATTGTCCTTTAATGTTTCAGGCTTAGTGCTGTCTAGCTCCTGACAAGTAAGCTCTTCCTTTGCATTGTTCTTTAATGTTTCAGGCCTAGTGCTGTCTAGCTCCTGACAAGTAAGCTCTTCCTCTGCACTACCCTTTAATATTCCAGGTTTTGTGCTGTCTACCTCATGACAATATACACACACACACACCTTCAACCCTTTCCTTTCATTCTGTATGTGGGAATACAAGCTCAGTATCACTAGAGGCCAGATTTCGAAGAAGACTTCTATATTTCCAAATTGACTTTCTCATGATGACATGTCTATATGAATCAATTTCATCCATCCTTAAAGAATATTTTCTCCTTGGGCGAAACATTTTTCTGTAATATGCAGTGCTGCCAGTTTGCATATTCTAATGTAACAGCACTATTGTTTTCTTTCTCCATACTTGACCTCTTTATTCATCAGTACACATTCCTACAGTGGATTTCACTTGTTTCTCAGCTCTCTAAACTCTATTTAATTATTCTTGTTCCTTTCAAAACACGTTCTTTAACTCTGGTGCTTCTCTATAGCAGTTTATTAATCAGTTAAGTCCATAGATGATCATAATGCATGATTACATTATTTCTCTTTGGACCACTAGGTCACCAGCTATCAGCTAGAAGGCAAGCTAATCTTTGCTGTGCAACAGCATTTTGAATGCTTTTCCCCACATCCTTTTATTGTGGCAGCTGCATGCAATAAACAGCTGTCCCATGTACTTTCTATGCTCTGAGGGGTTTCCTAACTTATTACTGCTTGGATAATGAAACCCTAAATCATTATCTTGATTAGCAAAGAGAATTGATGATCTTTTAACCTAGATGCCTCTACTTCTCTGCCCATTTTTGGAACAGAGAGGAGGTATATCAACTCCTTAGGTAAAATGAGGTATCTCATAGAATGGAGATATTTCAGTGGGATGCTGCAATGAAAGCAGTTAAAACATACTAGGCATAGGCCTGGAAATGCTTCATGAAACATCTTCTTTTCTATCCTCGATTTGTTGTGTTTCACCTATGCAGAAGAACGCACAACCTAAACACCCTACATGTCCCACTTTCCATCCGCACAGTCAAAACCTCCACAAGTAACAGAACCTTCACCTACATAGCTCCCACACAATGGAATAAGCTACTGGACACACTAAGAGCAAACAACGATCTGCAAGATTTCAGGAAAAAACTAAAAACATACCTATTCCAGGAATACTACGACATAATATAATGCAGAAAGAATCTATTCTCACAGCGCATAACAATAAAACCACATAGTACTTATGTCTGTAAACAAACAGTAAATAGTTCAAACAAAACTGTAAATAGACCAAGCTGTAATTAGTGTAAATGAAACTGTAAATAGTCCATGCTGTAAATGAATCTGTAAATAACCCAAGCTGTACAAACCGACCGCATAAATACAACTGTAAATACTCCAAGCTGTATAAATTCAAATCACCGAAATGCAGATGTAGATAATTTGATTCTAGTAAGAAATTGTTTGCTGTGCCTAAATGTAATGTAAATCGCTACTGATCGCTGGAAGAAGCGGTATACAAATGTAACCAAATAAAATAAAATAAATATGCAAACTAATCCTCTTTTATGTTTTCCTAGCATACTAGTTTCCTTTCTCACATTCCCTACATAGAAAACAAAGACAGACAAAACAATCAGATATGTGTTTAGGTCCAGCCCTCATCTTTACTTTTGCTTGTGGACTTTTTTGGTAGACTCACCTTTCCATACTTAAACAGAGATCATCACTCTTCGGCAATTCTGTATGACTTGTTCATATTTTGTTCTGCCAAGGCAGCAGCCCGCTCTTCATTCTGTCTACAGAACACTCTTGTAGGCTCCAGAATGGTGGGAGGAGCCTGTGGACAGAATGAAGAGTTAGCTACTGCTCAGGCCTTTCTTACCCTATGTACCATCTTTAACTAAAGACCTGGAATTAATAGTGCTCCTAATCGACTTAGGTGGGTACCCAGTACGGCTGTTTTTCCAATACTGCCTACAAATGCTTCCGTTCTTTAGGGACCTTCCAAGGCATAACATAATAAGTGACGACAGATAAAGACCAGCATAGTCCATCTAATTTGCCCAGTAAGGTGCCAGAATTGTGGAGTTGTACATATCACTCCAGGCAGGTTACCCCTCTCCATTTAGAATTTATTTACGTTTGTTTTGATTCCATCCTCTTGCTATGTAGTGATCCTCTGTGTCTGTTCCATGCCTTTTTGAATTCTGTCACTGTTTTTGTTCCCAGCACCTCTTTTGGGAGGGCATTACAGGCATCCACTACACTTTCTGTGAAAAAGTATTTCTGATATTGCTTTTAAATTTACCTCCTTCCAGTTTCATTTCATGTCCTCTAGTTCTACAACTTCCCCGTCTTTGAAAGGGGTGGGTTTGTTCATTAATAGCCTCTAAACATTTAAACATCTTATCATATCCTCCCGTCTCTCCTGTCTTCTAGGGTATACATATTTGGTCTTCAACTCTTTTCTCATATTCTTTCTGGCGCAGGCCCCAAATCATCTTGGTCATCTTCCTTTGAACCATTTCAAGTCTTTTTTTATCCTTTGTAAGGTATGGTCTCCAAAACTGAGCACAGTACTTTAAGTGAGGCCTCACCAATGGATCTGTACAGGGCACTAGTACTTCCTCCTTCCTGCTGTTTATTCCTCTCTGTATACAGCCCAACATTCTTCTGGCTTTGGCCACTGCCTTGTCACACTGTTTCGCTACCTTGAGATCCTCAGATACTATAACCCCGAGGTCCGTCTCTTGGTAAGTACACATCAGCCCATCGTCCCCAATCATGTACAATTCCTTTGGGTTTCTGCATCCCAAGTGCATCACTCTGCACTTTTTTGCATTTAATCTCAATGGCCAAGCATTTGATCATTCTTCTAATTTTTGTAGATATTTACTCATGTAGTCTACTCCCTCCAAAGTATCCACTCTATTGCATATCTTTGTATCATCTGCAAAAAAAGCAAACTTTACCTTTTAACTCTTTGGCAATATCACCCACAAAGATAATTATCAGTAGCGGTCCCAGGACCGATCCCTGAGGCACCCCACTATTCACCCTCTTTTTTTTTCAGAATGAGTTCCATTCATCACTGCCCTTTGTAGTCTATTAGTCACCCAGTTCTTGATCCAGTTCACAACCTTGGGGTCTATTTCTAGGCTGCTCATTTTATTCACAAGCCCTCTTATGAGGAACAATATCAAAGGCTTTGCTGAAATCTAAGTAGACCACATCCATCGCATGCCCTTTATCTAGTTCTTTGGTCAACCAGTCAAGGAAATCAATCAGATTTATTTGGCACAATCTTCCCTTGGTAAATACATGTTGCCTAGGATCTTGCAACCTGTTGGCTTCAAGAAAAACCACTATCCTTTCTTTCAACAGTATCTCTATTACTTATCTCCAGGAACAAGCAGGAATGAGTCTTCACATATGGGTACGTCGGTACCGACGGAGTCTGCGCGGGAACACTTCCCAGCGTCCAATCAAAGAGCTTTTGGAAGCATCCCACCACGCCTGCGTACTGCCTTCCCGCCTTTCCCAACTGCCTCTCCTCAGTTTCGTTTTCCTGTCACCGCAGAAAGTTCTTGTTTTATTTCTTTAGTTTTCTTGTGGTCGCGGCTGTCTCCGACGTCACTGGTACCGCCGGTGTTTTCTTTTCTTTTCCTGTGAAATCTCCTTTTCCAAGGGATATTTTTTCTTCATAGTGTCTCACGGTTTCTCAGGCCTTTCAGGCCTCCTTTTCCTTCATGGAACTGCCAGCCATTTTCTCCAAGAAATGTTCAGACTGTGGCGGTACAGCGTTATTTTTAGACCCTCAATATCGGTGTCTAACCTGCTTGGGTCCTGACCTTTTTCCTCCGGAGCCCTTAGGCAACAGTTTGGTGAGAAGAGGTTTTCAACATCGAGGTTCCCTAGATACACGGTTTCCCTCCGACGTCAGGGCACCGTCCCTTTCTTCTTCTACACAGGATCAGGTAACCCACAAACAGTCTGTTAAGACTAGCCAGCCCTCGAGTGGTAGGTCTCATGCACAGCATGTAGACAGCTCCGGCCTTGCCCTCGAGGGCCCACTGGCTTCAAAACCCCGGCGGGAGTCTTTGGTTCCCAAAGCCTTTGAGGGGTTTCAGGTTGTTCCTGGGGTTCACCTCTCACAGAACATACCTGAGCCGTGTCCGGTGGTGGCATCCGCTTCGAGCAGTACCGATACCCCAGCATCGGCACTGGTGTTGGATGATACACTCCTCACCAGGGATGGTCATCTGGCGTCCTCGGTACCTTCGGGACCGGTGGATGCCCTCCAGACTGACTTTCCATTATCGGTACCAGTACCGATTCTATCACCGACGTTGGTACCCTCCAGACGTGCATCGATAGCCTCGCTTCCCTCGATGCCGAGTCTCGAATCGATCTCCAGTCTGGAGGACTGGGTACCGACTCGCCTTGGTACTGGCTCCCGGCGGTACCGAAGGCTTGGTTCCGATGATTCGGATCCGCAACTCTCGGTTCCCCCGAGGCCGTTTGAGTTGCCACTGGTTGGCCTTCATCCACCGGTATCAGACACGGTACCGATGTCCACATTACCTTTGCGGTCGGTGCCTTCCATGCTCTCGCTCATCAGGCTCTTTGCCCTCGATGCCGAGTTTGGAATCGATCTCTAGTCTGGAAGACTGGGTACCAACACGCTTTGGTACCGACACCGATCGATACCGGAGACTCGGTACCGAGGATAGCGACCGGAGGTTTTCAGTTACCTCGGTACCGATTGAACTGCCAATGGCTGCTCTGGTGTCTGTGTCGGGCTCGGCTCCGACATCGGTACCGGTATTAACATCGGTACCGGTATCCACAGTAGCATCGTGGCCAGCTCCTACCATGCTTCTTCCAACAGGATCGCTCCCTTCTATACCAAGCTTGGAGTCGATACCTGGCATGGACGATGTGGTAATGACGTTTGGTGCTCAGGCTAGTTCTTCAGATCTAACCTGCCCAAGGGAGATTCCTGTTGGGGATCCCTCTTTTCAGAGTTTCCTCCTGGATATAGCAAGATCCCTTGCCATTCCTATCCCTGGACATGATCTTGCACAAGGCTCTGTTTCTACCAAAACAAAGGAGAATATAATGCTTCCTTTGCATCATTCCTTGCAGGATCTCCTTCTAGGAATGTGGGAAGCACCTTTAAGGGTACCCCCACCTTCCAGAGCAACTGATCTTTTATATCAGGTGCCCCCCTCTCCAGGGTTTCAAAAGACTCAACTTCCTCATCATTCCATAGTTGTGGAATCAGCAATGAGGCGGGTAAAGAGTAAGAAAAAGCACTCTTCTTATCCGCCAGGTCGTGAGTCTAAGACACTAGATGTCTTTGGACGTCAAACCTTCCAGACATCTATGCTTTCTGCAAGAATTCTCTCACGTATTTTTTATATGAGTCTATCTCTTGAGGAGGTCACAAAGCAATTACATCTTTTGTCTCCTTCCCTTCCAGAGTCCAAGAGTGCAGGCTATTCTTCACTGCTTAAGCATCTTCAGAATATCTCTTGCTTTCTTACTCGTGCTTCCCTAGACTCTTTTGAGTCTGTTAGCAGGACTTCTGCTATAACTATAGGGGCACGACGTAGAACCTGGCTCCAAGCTTCAGACTTAGACAAATGGGCACAGCAAAGACTGGGACATACTCCTTGTACTGGAGACAATCTTTTCAACAAGGAGTCTTTACGTCAGGTTACTCAGTTGTCCACTGACTTACCTGTTCCTAGGGGCTCTTCTGCACCTTCTTCTGTCCCAGTAAGTAGGAAATGTCCTGCCAAACTTTCTTCCCATAGGAGAAGAAGGTTTTATGCATTATCTGCCCATCATACAGATGTTCCCAAACAAGGGAAGCATCGTCCTGGTCTGCAGACTTCAACCTCTCACCAGGCTCAGCAAACCCAGTAACCGCAGGGTTTCTGATCAATCTTCATCAGATGCTGTGACTCTGGGGGTTAGAATCTGTAGTTGCTTCTTCTCAATAGAAGCAATCCACTGCTTTCATTCTAAACCCTAGACATGGATCTCTTCCCAAAAGACATCCATTTTCTCTGTTCTATGAGCTGTCAGGATGTTCATGCCTGCTAGGGAAAGAGGTCTAACCACTATCAAACGATAGTTTCCTGTGCCAGCATGTCTTTTTTTCCTTCTATAGACTTACTACTTTGTAAGTCTTCTTCAGCTCCATTCTCTTTACCCTCTTACCAAGCTTTTCCTCGGTAAGAGCGGTATTGCTTCACTGGAAGGTTTTTTTTCTTCAGCCTCTCTAGTTTTGTTACTCTTCCAGTGCGGAGTTTTCCTCTCTGAGTTGACTCCTCTTTTTCAATCTTGCTTTGAGGCAGTTCATCAGACATGTCCAGAGTTTTCTACTCCTGTTCTGTCTGTTCTTTCTGTTTTTAAACAGTAAGATTCTTTCTGCTGTCTGGAAAGCAGCTGCCTATGCAGGAGCCTTAATGTTTGGACCACTGGTTCTTGTCCACCAGCAACCAGATTTGTCCTCCACCAACATTCTGTCTAGTCTTAGTAGTGGTTCCAAGTCAGTGCTGTTATCTGTCTTTGAAATTATTTCACTACAGGCTTGTTGGATTGTCTTCTCTTTCTGCCATCTCCATTCCCCTGGGTTTGGCAGCATAGTTGACATAGAACTGGCTGCTGGAGAGCCAGTACCTCATTCTCCTGCATCATGCTCTCTGCAATTATACAGAGAAGCTCTCCACTATGGGCCCTTGCTAGAGAGCATGAGGGTTTTTTCTCCAACAGCTATCCTAGATGGTTGGAAAAGGCTTTTTCAGTCATGTCTCCCATGACTAGAAAGGTTCTCCCTTTTTTCACTATCTCCTTTTTAATATAAAGGACATAGGCCTTCTCTTACGTGAAAGCTTAAGGAGTTGCCAATTCCCTGCTTTGGTCCATAGTATTTCCAATCGGGAATATGCTTTTCTCCTTGCAGCTCGTCCTCAGGGTAAGAACGCATGATACCTTTTTTGCCCTTAAGCAGGTCAGCATGGTATCTCATTTTTATGCGTCTTCTGTTCACTTACCATGCTAGAGTTCTGGAATACTCGGGACTTGCTGGCTGCAGACTGATATCATCCTCTGCTTTTCACGTAACCGTCCTGGTTTTTTTCACTAGCTAGCATCCCTGTAGCTCATAACCAGTGGGAATAGATTCTCTATATATCTTCTCAAGTAGGTTCCACCTTCTTGTTATTAGATGAATCTTTCCTCTCCACATTTCCTATGTGAATACCATTCTGTAGGCAGATTTATTTATTTTATTTATTTATTGGCATTTCTTATATACCGCGCTATTACAATCAGTGCGGTTTACATTTGAACAAAATATACAACAATGTAACAAGTTACATTGAGTTTACAATAAACAAGGGATACAAACTTGGATGAACAGGGGAGGAAAACTATGTACAGTGTTATGTAGGTAAAAGATTAGAACATCATATGAAGTGCATGGTTAGGCATTGTAATGTGAAAAATGGATAAGTAACAGGAGTGTCAGGCTAACGAATTTTCTAGTTGGGGTTTGTGATAAGGAAGCTTATCATAGCTCAGGAAGGAGCTATAGTAAAGGTGAAGTGACTCTGAACAAGCAACCTGTCAGTTCTGGTAGAGATAAGAAAACAGAATTTTCCCATAAAAGACAACCAGTCCCAGAATGCACCAGGTTTCCAACAGCCATTAGAGGAGCTGAAGTGGGGAAACGTGTGTTCAATCAGGAGGGCTATGAGGTAATCCCCAAGCACTCATCTCAAAGGGCAGGGCCTGATTCAGCACAGCTGCGCTGTGCTAGGGTGGAGCACTCATCTAGGCAGAATAAAGGTAGAGTTTATTCTACAGAGAATTATCCTCATCCTCAGGATCAGCTTGGAGATCCTCATCTTGGACATCTTCATCATCGTGAGGATCATCAGAAACAGAAGCCAGACCGGACGGACAGAGAGGGCAAGAAACCCTTTGGAAGAAAGAAGAGAAAAGCATTTGGGAGGTCTAAAGGAGTCCAGAGCAGTACGTATACTGGAAGGTATTCCAAGGGCCAGCATACACCATTGGACTGGGGAAAGCCAGAGGAATGGTGCTGCAGCAGAGCTAGGAATCTCCAGAGGGTACCTGTGAGGGAGACGGCTGCACTTGGAAGGGACCCTAGGACCCGTGCCAGAAGGTATGTGAAGAGAGATCCAGTGTCCAGGGATCTGGATTGGAAGGCTGGACATAAGAACTGGACTACATACTGGCCAGGCTATTTAGAGAGGAACTCTAATAGCAATGGAAGCTCAGGCATGAACACTGATCTATGCCCTAGCTATAACCTTGAAAGACAGCAGGGAAACAAGTATTCTCCTGAGAGTGCTACATTGAGAAATTCCTCTGTGCCAATCCATGATATTGAACCCATGATTGTTGAAGAAGGGGGAGCGGTCTTAGATACAGGCTGTGAATATATGGATTGCTCTCTGTCTAAACTCCTTTGGTAATTTTCTGTTACAAAGTACAACAACCATCACAAAGAAATACAAACTTGTTCTTTAATCTACTCAGAAAAGCTCCTGAAGTAGGATTTGAGCCACGCAGTAGAAAGCAAGCCAGCTAAGGGGTTTCAGCTGGGTAACTGCTAGCAATTGAGCTTTACCTAATTGCTTGTGAGCTCTGAGGGAATCACTTCTGAATCTATGTGTGAAGATATAAGAAGTTAACCTGAAAAGAACAGTTTTCCCTTCTTTGTGGGTTTTGCTTGTTGTTTGAAACACTGCTAAGAAAATATTAGCTAAAGCCTACAGAAAAGACCAGTTTGTTACCAACCAGGTCTTTATTCTTTTGATTTGATTGCCTGACAAGTTCAACTGTTGTTTTCCTGATTTTGTTTTTCTAAGTTTAACACTGAAAGCAAGTATCCTGTTTTATGTGCTACCAAGCATATCTGTGTTGGGAGAAATAACCCCATAAATAAATATCTTATTGGCTTTACACTCAAGCACAACTAATTATTGTGAGCAGCTGTGTCTGGTGTGAATGGACTGCATTTCCCACAATCCCTTGCAAATCATATTGATATATGCCTTTGCCAAGACTGTGAACATTCTCACCCAGGCAGCCGTCTGACAGGTTGTGTTAAGCGTGTCTAAGATCTCTGTCTGCTTCATTGCAGACACCCATATAGAGGCCTATATATATTCATATCTATAGCATACATCGTACAGATGTCTATGTCTATCATTTGTGTGTATTTTATGCCCTTCATATCTCACTATAGATATATTCTTATACATCTATCATCTATCTATATATCTATATGTTTTATATATATATCTGTCGAGATATTTTATTATCGGTAGATATGTTTTTTGCATATTTATCTACCTGACTGTCGAGGCTCATATAGCTATATGATTCTGACAGATGGCCTTTACCCATACCTATGCTATCCAGCATGTTTGGGGTTCTACACTCACAACCACTTCTGTGTTAGTTAACAACTTCCACCATAACCTTAAGGTTTAGGTACCTCTGAAGCTCTCCATGTTCCAGTACATCTCCTAGCTGACTCCAGTTAGGAGAGACATTGCGGATCTTCAGTTAATCACAGGCTCTAACGCCTCAGGCGTTTGTCCTTTCTTTTGGGATACAAGGGGTTTCCATACCTTTTCCTCCCACAAGGACTGTGCCTGTTTGTCCAATTCGGTCAGCCTTCTCTTTTTGCTCCCAAGGGTGAGCCACTCTGTCGCCAAAAGAGTTTGGCTTTATCATAAAGCCTTCCGCTGAAGGCCCACTGTTTTTTGGTACTACCCCAGTTATTACTGGGGTCCCCTCTTACCTTTCAGGAATCTGACCTCCACTGTTTTTTCCTACAGGTTTATTACCTCCACTTCACAGTGAGGTCCTCCTTGAGGTTCCTCTACTGGGTTCCCCAGTAGATCCCATGAACCTCCTTACTGCTGTGTAATCCTGTTAGGGGAGGTCCATATTGCAGTATTTCTTTCAATATCATTGATGATAATTATCATCCATACATGGACTCCTTGTCTGCAGTCCTATGTTAGGTTAGCTGTTCCACAGCTCCTTTCTTTCTTCAACTCCAACCCTCCATCCTCAGGATGCCTGGTGTTGTGGGGGATAGCATGTTCCAACCTATGACATGCTCGGACTCCAGGCATCTTAGCTTGGGAGTCCCCATATGTGAAGATTCATTCCTGCTTGTTCCTGGAGATAGCACAGTTACTTACCTGTAACAGGTGATCTCTGGGAACAGCAGGAATAAGTCTTCACAACCCACCCACCTCCCCAGGAGTTGTATCTCTGTCTATCTTTCCTTTCCTCTCTCTCTCTTTGTCTCAGCTTATAACCGTGCACCCGCCCCTTGACCTTGAGTGTTTAAGGAGGGGTGGGCCTTGAGGTAATATTGTAGTTGCGGTGATTGAGTGACTACAAGGCAGGTATAAAGAATATTTATTTTTATGAGGATTTTATTTCTCCCGCTCCGTGGTGGAATAGGAACAGGCGTAAAGGCAAAGTATTTTTACAGCCAAAACAAGAACAAGGAACAGATAGGCTTTTCCAACACTGTGTTTCAAAACTGTTCTTTTCACAGCACTTCACATTCCAGTCGTGTGAACTGTCCTTGAAAATACTTAAACAAAAGACCAACAATAAAGTTCATGCACTGTTTCAAACTTCTGCTTTAGCTTATTCTCATATCTTTCTCATAAGCTCTTCAGGTAAGGAACTTTGTCAGTGTGCACTTTTCACTTTATAAAGAATAACCACATAAGCTCTGCTTGGACTATTTCTTATCTACAAGGCACGTTGAGCAGTCCATTGGCTGACTCAAATCCTGCATCTGTAGGGGATGAGCCAATGGTACTGGTGCTTCTGGACTCTGTACTGGTTCAACTATATTACGTTTCTCTAGGAATGCTTTAAAGTCTCTCAGGAGTGCTTCAGCCTGGTTACTCTGCTCATTTACTGCAGTGGAATTACCCCTCCCCCACTTGTCTCTGTTATCAAGTGCTGGGTAAATCAGTTCCTTTGCAGGTGAAACGTTTGTGGGCAGTAAATCAAACTTAGAGCTTCCTGAAACTTTCTGGCAAATGTCTCTGGCAAATATCTCTGCTATGTCCTTATAGCTAGCTTGCTTGTTAATCTTGTCAGCAGTTTGAGGAGACACACAGGGTTTAACTGAATAAGCTTTTGGTTGCAGCCAACTGCTCTCATAAAACCTGGGCTTTTCCTGAGGTTTAAAATATGCACTCACACAGTCTGGCTTCTCATAAAAGCTGTTATCAGTATTAAAAGTATCCTGTACCTTGTGCTGAGGAATTCCTGGATGTTTGTCAGCCGTCTGCCATTCATTCCATTGATCAGCTCTCTGCTCCAAAAGCCTAGGCTTTACCCTTGGGTCTCTCAGTGCCACGCCCTTCTCCTTCTCCCAGAAGGTTCTGCTGTGCACTGAGTCTCCCTGGTACCTGCTTCTTGGCTTCACACGCCTTCTCCTGGAATTGCAGCTGGGGAACGTTTCTCCTTCACATTCAAAGGCTCTGGCATCCAAGGCTACTTCATCTCTAAAGCACACACCTGCTTCATCTGGTTCCAGTATTTCCTTCCACCTCCTTGGTTGGTTCCTTCTCTCAGACTCCAACTGCTTCTGAAGCTCCAACTGCTTTCTTCTCGCCACGTGAATCTGCGTCTCCCACTCACATCTACTTCCTTCTTCCGGTTTAACAAGCTGCTACTGCTCTGGGGAGCCCGCCTCCAGCTAGGGCGTGCCCAATCAGCAACTCTGCTTCTCCCCTCCCCCGAGGTGAGTTGTGTTGGCTGATTATCTATGTCCATCTTGTGCTGAGAAGGGAATATCTTGCTTTTAGCTGCAGTACCCGGACCTTCCACCGGGTCACCATCTGTTTCCATGGCTTCAGGCATTGTTGCAGCGTCACAAGCTTTAAAACCTAACTGAGGAGAGGCAGTTGGGAAAGGGGGGAAGGCAGCACGCAGGCGTGGTGGGATGCTTCCAAAAGCTCTTTGATTGGATGCTGGGAAGCGTTCCCGCGCAGACTCCGTCGGTACCGACGTACCCATATGTGAAGACTTATTCCTGCTGTTCCCAGAGATCACCTGTTACAGGTAAGTAACTGTGCTTTCCCACCACTGAGATAAGGCTTACTGGCCTGTAGTTTGCCACCTCTTCTCTGTTGCCACATTTGTGAAGAGGGACCATATCAGCCCTTCTCCAATCCTGTGGCATCTCCCCAGTGTCCAGCGATCTATTAAACACATCTTTTAAAAGTCCTGCCAAAACCTCCCTGAACTCCTTCAGTATCCTGGGATGTGTCTGATCCGGTCCCATGGCCTTGTCCACTTTTGTTATGCAAGCTGTTCACAAACATCATCTTCTGTGAATGGTACTACATCTATTCCGTTCCCCTTGTTATCTTTGTCAGCCACACGTGGTCCTTTTGTGGGATTTTCTTTTGTGAACATGGAACAGAAGTATTTGTTTAGCAATTTCGCTTTTCCCTTATCACTTTCCACAATCTGTCCTCTGCATCTTTGAGTCTTACAATTCCACCTCTCGCCTTTGTCCTTTCCTCAATATACCTGAAAAAAGTCTTGATGCCTCTTTTCTATCTGTAGACATTTTTTCTTCTGTGTGTGTTTTTGCCATCCTGATCTCTCTTTTTGCCTCTTTCAGCTTTATCTGGTATTCTTTTCTGTGTTCCTTTTTTGATTTTTCTCTGAAAATTTTGAAGGCTGCCATTTTTGCCCTTATTTTTGCAGCCACTTCTTTGGAGAACAATATCTGTTTTCTTTTCCTCTTGCTTTTATGTACTTTCCTTACATAATAGATCTTTTGTCCTTGTTTTGACCTCTTTCAGTTTGTCTGACTGCCTTTCCACTTCCCTTATCTCCTCCCACCCTGTCAGCTACTCCTTCCCCATTTTATTAAGGTCAGCATTTTTTGAAATACAGGACTTTGAATTTGCTACGATTGGACTCTGCCTTGTCTTTTACCTTAAACCACACCATGTAGTGATGGCTTTTGCTCAAGTGGGCACCCACGTGGACATTAGACACAGTCTCTGTTAGTGAGCACCAGATCAAACATTAACCCTTGCCTAGTGGGTTCCTTTACCAGTTGCCTAAGCAACTCCTCTTGTAGGGCATCTATGCTATATCCTCTACTTTCCATATATACTCCAATCCACATCTGGCATATTAAAGTCCCCCAGTATCACCATCTTGACATCTCCTGTATCATTCAAATGAAATTGCCATTCCAACTGCAAAATTACTTCCTCCATTTTCCTAGTATTGTCTTGCACAGGTTTAGTCATGACTCATTACTTCTTTCAGCTCCATAGTTAGTTTTTCTTTCCTTCCTAATAAATAGCTATCTCTTTTTTCCTAGAAAGCTACTTTGCTACATTTATCTGTGAGTTACCTGTACAGTCCTTGCTTCATAATTTTTATAGTATCTTATGACTCCATTCACACTTCAGTATGCCACATTGCCTTTTATCATAGAAGCATGATGGCAGAAAAAGACCACATGGCCTATCTAGTCTGCCCTTCCATATCAACCACTACAACAATCCCCTTTTGTCCATAGAAACATGATGGCAGAAGATTACTAGGTGATAGTTGATTAGCCTGTGTAAGTTTACAATTCTTGAATCCTCTGTCTGCAAGCTGTTCCTGCATTCAAGTAGAGATGCATGTTCTGAGCAGCCTAAGCTTGGGATTCACCCTTGTGTGCCTCATTCAGTTGTGCTAGTCGATGGAAAAAAACAATGTTGCTTACCTGTAACAGGTATTATCCACAGACAGCAGGATTAATAAGGCACATAATCCTTCCTACCTACCTGAGAGTTGCCTACATTTTGAACTTTTAAACTAAGTGAAGAGCTGATGAAACCACTATGCACGGGAAGGACCATGCATTATAGTTGCTTGACAGACTACAGCTCCATAGAAAAATTACAGTGGTTAACAACAAATCTATATGAAAGATATACAAATGGGCTGTAGCTAGGGTGGAAGACTTGACAATCGTCATTACTGCTCGCAAGTTTGAAACTTGTGCTTATTCAGCATTTTTGTGTTTACCATAAATCCAGTGTATGCGCAGATATTTGTGAGATATCAGAAAATAAATAATTCTGATTTTATAGCACCTAGTTGTTTCTTCTTTTTCACAGTACTATTAAAACAGTGTTCAAATGTGTCTCCAAATTAATCTTCAAATGCAGCTTAAAAGAGCAAAATATCAAGCATATTATAATCATTATTAAGATGGCAGAACTATTTGTATCCTTTGCATGACACCTTGTTCATTCTGCTGGCGTAACTGCTGTTTCCACTAGGAACAAGAGAATCGAGACCTATTGGATCAGTTCCGAATGATGCATGGCCAAGCTGAAGACTGGGAAGTGAAGGCGCATCGGGCTGAGGGAGAAAGCAGTTCAATAAGACTAGAACTCCTATCTGTTGACACTGATAGACGGCACCTTAGAGAGAGAGTGGAACAACTAGAAAATGAAATTCAAGAGGTATGAGCAAATTAGAGAGAATCATTTTAAAGATTAATTTGTTTTTCACATTGAAAGTGGTGATATATGTTTTATTGGAATAAAAGAATGTGATCTGTGTTGATAATATATAGGAGTTGGTGATGTAGCCTAGTGGTTAAAAGGAAGTTATATAACTTTGAGATTCAGTTTGAAAGATAGAAAAATGATGGCAGATAAAGTCCATCCAGTCTCTCCGTCCATACTAACTACTAAGTTCTACAATCCCTTCTTTTCCCTTAGAGATCCTCTTTGCTTGTCCAATGCTTTCTTGAAATTAGAAACAGACCTTCCTATTCGTCTCTCCGGGCCAGGCCAGGACTAATGGGTGATCAATCCGCTCCAGCAGCTGGGGACTGAATACTGACAGGTTTTACTGACAGCTTACCCAGCTCCCCCTGGTGTCACAAGGTTAGTCTTTCAGTCCTCAGCAGCTGGATAGGACGTCTGATTGCTCAGCTCCCCTGTTATTAGAATTAGCTGGTGTTGTTTAAAAAAAAAAAAAAAAGAATACATGTACACTTAATACCAGTTTTAGAAGATTTCTCTATCTCTGTGCTTCGTTAGGAGGAGACTGGAAGCGAAGGCTAGGAGTGGGGCCAAGTTTGAGATTTTGCCTTGGGGGTTTTTTCTGTCCTAGCAGGGCAGTTTTTCCCTCTATCACAGGTGCACAGAGGTGTAATACCGCGATCCTCTCTCCCCACTGTGCTCGGGGCGGCAGAACGAAATTCCTTGTTAGAGGCTTGCAAGCTGCGGCTTCCTTCTGCCGTCACCGACACAGAGCTCGTCGAGGCAGGGCCTGCCTCTCTGCCGAGCTTGTCTCCTCCGTGCAGGAATTCGGCCTGGGAGCCCCAGAGTCCTCTTCCTCCTTGATTGCGTTGCCTGCCGGCCTTCTGCTAGCAGCGGTTTAGTGCCGGGTGGTGCGGCTGCCCCGGAGAGGAGGGCAGTCTATTTGGAGAGCACTGCTAGCGTCTGTTTCGTTTCTGGGCTCTGAGGTAGGTTTGCTTGTTGCGGGTCCCTCGTTCTGTTTTTGTTTTGTTTTGTTTTGGAGCTGGTAGGTTTCCTGGCAGTGCTCTTTGGGTTTTGTTTGGAGCTTCACTATGGACGGGAAAGCTTCGGGAGACTTGTTAGCCCCCTCTCACAGCTCCTTAGAAAAGGCGGGAACGGCGGCCATTTTAGGTGAGCCGGCCGTTTCTCCCGCGCTGCAAAACGTGGCGAAAAAGAGTAAATCTAAATCACGCAAAGCTTCCTCTGCCTCGGTGGAGACTAAGGAGTTGCACCCGCAGTCTTCTCCTGCCTCTGAACAGGCTTTGGGCTCCTTCTTCTCCCTGGACTTCATCTTGGCTATGCACAAAGCTTATCTTTTAAAATCCTCTCAGCTGGTTCTGGGCTCAGCTTCCGAGGGGCTCCAAGGGTTGTTGCCCTCGGTAGGTGATCCTGGGGAAGGCCCTTCCTCCGGGGAACAGGGTTTGGATCCGGGTGTTGGGGCCACTGCGGGGCACAGTGCTCTCTCCCAGGTTGCTAAGGAGGGGGAGCTTCTCTCCGACACAGGCTTGGATTCCTGGCCTAGTGAGTTGGAGGAGGGGGAGTTGGGACCAGGAGAGGATCCCAATGTCTTCCGCATGTTTCGTAGAGAAGAGCTAGGGGCTCTCATTGCTCAGTCGCTGGGGGCTCTTAATTTGGTGCTGCCGGCGGTACAGCAGGAGCCACTGGAGGATCCCCTGTTGCAGGGCTTTCACTCCGAACAGCGCTGTTTCCCGGTTCATAGGGTAATTAAGCAAATGATAGAGTCCGAATGGGAATGCACGGAGGCTTCCTTACGGGGGGGGCGCGCTATGGCTAGGTTGTACCCCGTGCCCCAGGACGATAGAGTTGTGGCGTATGCCCAAGGTGGATGCTTTAGTTTCCACGGTCACCAAGAAAACCACTATTCCCGTGGAAGGCGGTTCCGCGCTCAAGGACCTACAGGACCGGCGGTTGGAGGCGCTTCTAAAACAGGCGTTTGAGTCCACTGCCTTGGCGCTTCAGGCCTCCGTTTGCGGAGCCTATGTGTCCAGGACCTCTATCCGCTGGCTTCAAGGTGAGACGCCACTGGATAAGGGGGGCAATGAAGCTGCGGATGGGGCTAAGCTTGAGTCCGCGGTGGCTTATCTTGCGGATCTCTGCTATGATTTAGTGCGTATTTCCGCGAAATCTATGGTGTCTTTAGTAGCAGCTAGACGTTTCCTCTGGCTTCGGAATTGGTCGGCTGATGCGTCGTCCAAGGCACGGCTCAGCAAGCTTCCGTACAAGGGAAGGTTACTCTTTGGGGAAGCATTGGAGAAGATAGTGAAGGATTTAGGAGACTCCAAAGGCGGTCGTCTGCCCGAGGACCGGCCTAGGGGTTCGAAGCTGGGTTCGATGCAGAGAGGTCACGGCAGGGATTTTCGCAGATTCCGGGGGTCTCGTTTTTCTCCCTATCAGAGGGGACGTTTTGTGGCCAGGGGGCAGTCCTTTCGAGGAGCCCGCCCGTTCAATAGGGGTTTCTTTAGCGCTCAGCAGAGCACCGGTAAGAAGCCTCAATGAAGGTTCGCCGGTCCAGGTGGAAATTCCGGTAGGGGGACGATTGCAGCAGTTCATCTCCGCCTGGACCAAAATAACGACGGACCAATGGGTCCTAGAGATTGTAAGAGAGGGATATGCACTGGAGTTCGCGCAACCTTTGCCGGATGCCTTTGTTCTGTCGCCCTGCGGTCCTCTGGCGAAGCAAAAGGCGGTCTCTGAAACTCTGTCAAAATTACTTCGGCTGCAGGCCGTGGTCCCGGTGCCGGTAGACCAATACGGCTTAGGTCGGTACTCGATTTATTTTGTGGTGCCCAAGAAGGAAGGTTCTTTTCGGCCCATTCTGGATCTCAAACACGTGAATCGGGCGTTGCGTGTCCCTCATTTCCGAATGGAGACCTTGAGGTCCGTTATCAGTTCGGTAAACCGGAGCGAGGTGCTTACTTCCATAGATCTGTTGGAGGCCTATTTGCACATCCCGATTCGGCGGGACCATCAGAGGTTCCTGCGATTTGCGGTTCCCATGGGACACTTTCAATTCCGGGCGTTACCATTTGGTCTGGCTACGGCGCCGCAGACATTTACCAAGGTGATGGTTGTGGCAGCAGCGGCTCTGAGAAAGAAGGGATTCAGGTCCATCCCTATCTCGACGACTGGCTTATCCGTGCGGTGTCTCGAGAGGAGTCATTGGTGGCTACCGCTCGAGTGGTGGAGTTTCTCGAGCAGCTCGGTTGGGTTATCAACCGGGGAAAGAGCCGGTTGCAACCGACCATGCGGTTAACCTATCTCGGGGCTTTATTCGACACGGCGATAGGTTCGGTTTTTCTTCCGGAGGAGCGCGGTCGCAAGCTTGTGGCTCAGGTGGTGGCGCTCCTGCGCTTGAAAGCTCCGACCGCCTGGAGATACCTGCAGGTGTTGGGATCGATGGCAGCGGCTCTGGATCTGGTTCCATGGGCCAGGTCACATATGCGTCCTCTGCAGCAAGCGTTATTGTCTCGTTGGTCGCCGCAACTTCACCCTCTGTCGCGCCGGCTGCCGTGTCCACTGGAGGTCCAGAGCGGTCTTCAATGGTGGTTGGCTCCTGCTCACTTGTACGCCGGTGTTCCCCTGGCTGTTCCAGAGTGGGTCTTGCTCACGACGGATGCGAGTCTCTCCGGCTGGCGGGCTCATTGTCTGACGCGGTTAGCGCAAGGGGCTTGGTCGGTGGAGCAGAGCCTTTGGTCGATCAATCGCCTGGAGCTCCGGGTGGTGCGCTTGGCGCTGTTGGCCTTTGTCGACGTGATCGAGGGCAAAGCGGTGCGCATCTTTTCCGACAATCAGGTCACGGTGTCTTATATAAACAGGCAAAGGGGCACTGGCAGCGCGGTGCTGCTGGCAGAGAGTCAGCTATTGTTTCACTGGGCCGAGATCCATCTGGTAGCGCTTTCCACGGCGCATGTGGCTGGAAAGGACAACATTCAAGCAGATTACCTCAGTCGCCATTTCCTGGATCCGGGGGAATGGGAGTTGCACGAGGACGTTTTTCGCGAGATTGTGCAGCGTTGGGGTCAGCCTGTCATGGATCTCATGGCGACCCTGTCCAATGCCAAGGCGCCGCGGTTCTTCAGCAGGCGCAGGGAGCACATGTCGGAGGGCCTCGACGGTCTAGTGCAGCCCTGGCCGGAAGATCGTCTTCTTTACGTGTTCCCCCCGTGGCCGCTCTTGGGGCGGCTCATTCGACGGATTGCGAGCCACAAGGGGACGGTGATTCTCGTGGCTCCAGATTGGGCCAGGCGCCCGTGGTATGCCGACCTCGTGAGACTTCTAGTGGCTCCTCCCTGGCACTTGCCTCTCCGGTTCGACCTGTTACGGCAGGGGCCCGTGTTCATGCCGCAGATGGATCGGTTCTTGCTTATGGCTTGGCTCTTGAAAGGGAGCGTTTGCGGCGTAGGGGCTACTCTAAGTCCGTAGTGGACACTATGTTGCAGTCTAGGCGTCGGTCCACTTCGTTGGCGTACATTCGAATTTGGAGAATTTTTGAGGCGTGGTGTAGTGAGCGCCGTGTGCCGCCCTGGAGAGCGCGGCTTCCAGACATCTTAGAGTTCCTTCAGGGGGGTCTGGCTAAAGGACTGGCTCTGAGCACACTGCGGGTTCAGCTGGCAGCGCTGTCTTGCTATAGGGGTAAGGTACAGGGTAGTTCTCTGTCCTCGCATCCAGACGTGTTCCGTTTTTTGCGGGCGGCCAGGAATATTAGGCCTCCCGTGAGACCGGTCGTGCCTCCTTGGGATTTGAATTTGGTTTTACAAGCGCTGACGGAACCTCCGTTTCTTGCACCGGGGTCTCGAAACCTTCGGGAATTGTCTTGGAAAACCGCCTTCTTGGTGGCGTTGTGCTCGGCAAGGCGGATTGCGGATCTTCAGGCTCTGTCTTGTCGGGAGCCGTATCTTCATTTTTGGACGGAAAAGGTGGTTTTGCGTACGGTGCCGTCATTCCTACTGAAGGTGGTTTCTAGTTTTCAAGTGAACCAAGTTGTGTCGCTTCCCACTTTTGTGGAACCGGCAGGGGGGAAGCTGGATCGTTCGCTCGGCGTCTGGATTTAGGGCGTGTGCTGCGTCGCTATTTGAAAGCGACGGAGTCGTTTCGACAGTCCGATCGGTTGTTCGTCCTTTTCGGAGGGTCGGCTAAGGGGAAGGCGGCTACGAAAGCGTCTATTGCGCGTTGGGTGAAGCATGCTATTCGAGCTGCCTATGAGGCGAAGGGCAAGCCTGTTCCCGTGGGCCTCGGAGCTCATTCGACCAGAGGGCAGGCGGCCTCTTGGGCAGAGGATGCGCTGGTGCCGCCAATAAACATCTATCGGGCAGCAACGTGGTCTTCTCTGCACACGTTCGCGAAACATTATAGGTTGGATCTTCAGGCACAGGAGGATGCCAGAGTGGGAGCCTCGGCGATTGTTGCGGGGCTCGCAGGGCCCTCCCGACTTTAGGTACTGCTTTGGTACTACCCATTAGTCCTGGCCTGGCCCGGAGAGACGAATAGGAAGAAGAAATTAGACCTTACCTGCTAATTGTCTTTCCTTGAGTTCTCTCCGGGCCAGGCCAGGGCCCGCCCTATCTGCCTGCGAGCGTGTGGGGGGATCCCTCGGAGTCTTAAGATGTGGCTCAGCATGGGCTAGCCTTCGAGGCCTGCCTCTGTGGGGCTTCTTGTTGGAAGGCGATTCTGGGGCTTTCTCCTTGCGTCCGTGAGGGTTACGAAAAAAACCCAAAAAAAACAATAGGAAGTAGACTAAAGGTAGCATCAAAATTTTTTGATAAGGGAGTAAGCATGTCCTTCATCTGGGGAGATGGCCTCTTCTTTGTCTTCTTTGTCTTCTCTTCCATGTAGTTTTATATAGGTTCCTTGTTGCCTGGCGGTATTCTAGTTCTAGTTTGTTTGTCACTGCTTTGTACGATTAGACTGACCTTGTGACACCAAGGGGAGCTGGGTAAGCTGTCAGTAAAACCTGTCAGTATTCAGTCCCCAGCTGCTGGAGCGGATTGATCACCCATTAGTCCTGGCCTGGCCCGGAGAGAACTCAAGGAAAGACAATTAGCAGGTAAGGTCTAATTTCTTCTTGTCTCCATTATTCACTTAGAAATGTAAAGACTGATTAAAAATTTCTATGAGCTCACGTGTAGAGCCCTCTGTACTAAGCATTTTTTTCCAGAGACACTGAGAGGGAGGGATAATTATATAACAGGGCACCTATAACAATTCTCAAAAATAGGCCTATTTTATAAAGGCAAAACAACTACAAAAAACAGTGATGATGTCCCATTCATACCCTATGAACATTACCTACCAGAACATCAAAGAAAGTTGCACTAAATACTGTCATTTGTAACTGACATCTGTGCATCTTTTACTTTCAGCATTTATCTCTTGGTAATTTGTTATATATATAATTATTTCCAGTGACCTTTCTTCATAAATATAACTCATGTGGAAATGAGATGCTATTTAGTTTGCTCAGTGGAAAAATACTCATCCTAAATTTATAAGCCAAACTCACTTGGTATTTAACTCAACAAAGTAATCCCACAAAGGCATTGCTTATTGATAGATCCTCATATTTCCAATTTTTTAAATCAATATCAACGTTTCAGCAACAGAGGCCTTCCTTGGGGATTATGCAAAAATGTTAGCTACAACATTGGTTAAATTGGTTTATATGGAATTCATGTATTAACTTTTATGTGCTTAAGAGTTTGAACCTAGCAGTCCCTTTGCTATTGTATTTTGTATTATTAAAAATGCAAATGTATTAAAATGTTAGTTTAGCATATTAAATTGCTCACTATAGCTATTTCTTTCATAGCGTTTACCTTTTCTTGCTCAAAAGATAAGAGATTAAAAATAGCTGTTCAGTATGTCATGGGAAAATCCTTGATATGCCTCAGTGGCGGGGACATGATTAGGTTTGGGTTCATAAAGGTAATGACCTCATTTCTTTTGTACATTGCCCTAGAGAACAGCCCTCTGCCTCCTGCACCAACCTCTCCTCTTTGAGCCAGCATATAGAGAACAAGAAGGAAGGGAGTAAGCTTGGAGCAGAGTAAAACCACTTTGATCCCTCATCTGTCTTCTCTTGTCATTTATCTAGTAGAGGGGTGTAACTGGAGCAGACTCTACATAGCATACAAGAACCCATACTCTTCCTGCTTCAGCCCCTTTCTCTTCTATCATAGCATTTTATTTTTAGTTTTTAGTGATTAGAAATTAGAATTTCCAAATCATCGTGTGAGAGACCGGAGTGTCAATGCGTGGATGAGATGATGGTGCAAAGAAGAGGGGTTTGGATTTGTTAGGAAATGGGCAACATTCTGGGGAAGAGGGGGGGGGGGTCTTCCAAATGAATGGGCTCCACCTTAACCGTGATGGAACCAGGCTGCTGGCATTAATCTTTAAAAAGGAGATAGAGAAGTTTTTAAACTAGATAGCAGGAGAAAGCCGACCAGTGTCCAGAAGTGCATGGTTTGGAAGAATGTATCCTTGAAGGATTCTAGCAAAACAGGGAAGTTAGGGCATCCTGACAGAGAGATTCTAACAAAGATAAAAGTAACCCAGATGTCCTTCAATACAGAGCCAAAAGATTCCAAATTACATCTCTCAACTGATAACCAGATTGACATGAATAAAATACAACCTCTAAAATGCCTGTATGCAAATGCTAGACGTTTAAAAAAAATAAGATGGGGGAGTTAGAATATATAGCACTAAATGAAAGTTTAGATGTGATTGGCATCTCAGAGACCTGATGGAAGGAGGACAACCAATGGGACACTGTAATACCTGGGCACACACTATATTGCAGTGATAGAGTAGATCAAATTGGTGGAGGGGTTGCGCTGTATGTTAGAGAGGACATTGAGTCACATAGGATTAAAGTTTTTCAGGAAACAAAATATACTGTAGAATCTCTATGGATACAAGTTCTATGTAAAAAGGGGAAGGCGATGGCAGTGGGGATGTACTACTGACCCACCTGGTCAAAATGAACAGATGGATGATGAAATTCTAAAAGAAATCAGGGAAGCTAATAGAAGTTACAACACAGTAATTTATTTAACTAGGCTTATAATACTGCCTTTCTACCAGTCAAAGTAGTATACATTCAGGTACTGTATATATATTTTTCCCTTGTCCACAAAGGAAGGAGGCAATGGAAGGTTAAGTGGCTTGCCCAAGGCCACAAGGAGCACCCATGGGACTAAGAACATAAGATATGCCATACTGGGTCAGACCAAGGTCCATCAAGCCCAGTATCCTGTTTCCAACAGTGGCCAATCTAGGTCATACGTACCTGGCAATCTCCAGGAACAAGCAGGAATGAGTCTTCACACGTGTGGGAGACGTCGCTGACGGAGCCCGCACGGGAATGCTCCCCAGCATCCAATCAGAAGGCCTTTGGGAGCATACCCCGCGCCTGTGCGGTGGCTTCCCGCCCTTCCTACTGCCTCTCCCCAGTTTTTCGTTTTCCGCGGAGCAGGCAGGACGTCCCTCCTGCCACCGCAGAAATCTTTTTCCGTTTTTCTGTAGTCGCGGCTTTCCCGCCGACGATGGCACCTCCGTGCCCCCCCCCCCTTATTTTCCTTTAATTTTCGTCGCCCCCTCTGGGCGCTGAGGACCGGGGCATGGAGCCTTCTTCCCCCCAGCCTCATGGCGGGGACTCCATTTTCCACGTGGACTCCAATGCCTGGTGCCTCTCCCGTGTGGGGCCTGACCCCTCTTTCCCGGATTCCCCGGGCTGCAGTGTCGGCAGAAGACCCTCCCTCTTTCGGGTATCCCTTGACGACGTCTTCGCGCCCAGGGCGCGGTCGTCGGGTTGTTCTTCTCTCCAGGATCAGGTAACCACACAACAGTCTGTTAAGACTAGCCGAGTCTTGAGGGGCAAGTCTCATGCGAGGCATGGCGACGGCTCCGGCCAACCCCTCAAGTCCTCCTTGGCTGATATACCCCGGCGGGAGTCCTCGGGCTCCAAAGCATTTACGGGGTTTCGGGATGTTCCTGAGGTTCGTTCCTCACAGAACATTCCCGAGCCATGCCCGAGGGAGGTACCCGCCTCGAGCGGTGCCGATTCCCCGGCGTCGGCGTCGAGTGTTCCACTCTTCGCCAGGGATCGTCAGCCGGTGTCCTCGGCACCTTCGGGGCCGACTGGCTCGACCGGGTCTGACATCCCTACATCCAAGCCATGCTCGGGCGTGGTAGCCGCTTCGGGCGGTACTGAGCCCCCGGCGTCGGTGTCGAGCGCTCTGCTCCTCACCGAGGATCGTCGGCTGCTGTCCTCGGCACCTCCAGGGCCGATCGACTCGGTCCAGTCTGGCGTTCCTCCATCCCTGCCATGCGCGTGGGCGGTGCCCGCTTCGGGCGGTACCGACCTGTTGGCGTCGAGCATTCCGCTCCTCACCGGGGATTGGCGGCTGAGGTCCTAGGCGCCTCCGGGGCCGACCGACTCGCGCCGGAATGGCCTTCCTAGGGGGCCGTTATCCGCCTTGGGCGGTGCCGAACCGTCGGCGTCGAGTGGCCTGCTCCCCACCGGGGATCGCCGGCCGCTGTCCTCCCTACCTCGGGGGCCAATCTACTCGACACGGTCTGACGGCCCTACGTTCAGGTCATGCGCGGGGGTAGTACCCGCTTCGAGCGCGCGGGCGTCAGTGGTTTCGCCCCGCGTCGGGGATGGTCATCGGGCCTCCCTCCCCTCGGGGCCGCTCGCTGCGACCCGTGCCGGGTCGCCGTTTTCCCAGCCCTGCGCAAGGGTGGTACTGGGTTCGAGCAGCGCCGCTCCGCCGGCGACGGCAGGGGCGTCGAGCACGAGGGGCCGCCATCGACCTTCCCCGGGGTGTGTCGGCCAGCGCTCGGACGACTCCCCGGCATCGATGCGGCCGTCGAGGGCCCCGTTTTTTCCTAGAGAAGGGGCCTTCGACCGCTTCAATCCGATCTGAATCTGCGCCGCCCCGCAACGGTACACCGACGTCGGCGCAGGGGCTTTGCATCCCCGCAGGGACTCGTCATCGGGTGACCGGGGTCCCCTCGGGGACGGGCCGTATGCCCCGGGAGGTTTTCTCTCCGGGTCGAACGGGTGCGAGAGGGAGCCCGGCTTCGGGCAGTGCCCGCCGATCGACATCGGCGCCGGCGTCGGATGACCCCCTCTCCACCGAGCTCCGCCCTCGGGGACCCGTGATGCTCGCGGCACCGATCGGCGCGGTTCCGATCCGCGCTCCGGGTTTTCCACCACCGGCGCGGTCGCCCCCGCCGGGGCCCTCTGGAATTGAGTCGATCTCCTCGCTCGGTTTGATGCCCAGCCTGGAGTCGGTATCCAGCCTTGAAAGCTTGGACACTACACGTCTCGGGATCGGTCCCTGTCCCCTCCCGCAACGCAGAGCGGAGACCGCTGGCCCCTGCCCTCCGGCGGCCGCGGAACCGGTTCGATCGCAGGGAGCAGCGCCACCCCCAGGTTCGGGGCCGAGGCCGATTCCTGCGGCGCTGTCGGTGCCATCGACCCCTTCGATGCCTAGTTTGGAATCAATCCCAGGAGCCGACGACGCCATGGGGACTGCCCCGATCCGGGGCGGTTGGTCCCCTCCTATGCCTAGCGGGCATCGGGCCCAAGCGGCCTCTGTGTGCCCCGGCAGCCTCCCCCGCCATAACTCCTCCGGCAGAGCCACCTTTTCAGGATTTCCTCCTTGACATGGCGGACTTGCTGGCCATCCCTACCCCGGGCCCGAGCCCGGGCCCTGAGGAACAGGCAGCCGTGATGCTTCCTCTGCATCCCTCCCTGCAGGATCTCCTGCTGGGGGCTTGGCGGTCGCCTTTGAGGGTTCCGGCACCGTCGACTGCGATGCAGGCTCTATACCGGGTGCCTCCGTCCCCGGGTTTTCGGCAGCACCAGCTTCCACATCGGTCCATTGTGGTGGAATCGGCGCTGAGGAAGTCCGGAAGCAAGGAGAAGCATGCTTCTCGCCCCCCAGGCCGCGCCTCAAAGACGCTAGATACTCTAGGACGTCAAGCTTTCCAGACGTCTATGCTGACGGCCAGAATTATCTCATATATATTTTATATGAGTCTGTCGCTGCAGGAGGTCAGCGAGAGGTTGTCTCGGTTATCCCTCTTCGTATCGGCGACCAAGGCCTTTGAATATTCCCTGCTCCTTTATCACTGCAGGAATATCTCCGGGTCCCTTTCTCGTGCTTCGCTGGACTCCTTCCAGTCGGTCAGCACAGCTTCTGCTGTTGCCATTAGAGCACGCCGTACAGCATGGCTGCAGGCGTCCGAGTTGTGTAGACGGGCACAGCACTACCTGGGTAATTCTCCCTGCGACGGAGATCACCTCTTCAACAGCGAAGCCTTGCGTCAGGTCGCACAGTGCTTCGCTAACCTTCCCAGGGTTAGCAGCCAGCCTAGGGCCCGGCCCCACGGCGGCGGTAAACGCCTCTCTAGGAAGAGGAAATATCAGACCTCCGCCCACCCTCCAGGCGCGCCCAGGCAAGGGGCCTCTCACCCCGGGTTGATGCCCCCGGGCCCGCGCCAGGACTCTCCTTCTAAGCATTTTTAGGCTCAGGCAGGCGGCTGCCTGCACTTAACCCTCTTATCGGACGTTTAAAAATTGAGCTCTGCTCGGGGGCTCGTTCAGTTGCAAATGGTTCGGAGGCTTATCTAGGGGTTCGGGTATTCTCCTTCCGTTGGTAGGGAGACCACCTCTATTCCGTAATAGCTATTGCCAACGGCCAACTTATTACCCTTCGGTACGTCTCCGAACCCTTCTCAGCCGGTATCCCCCTGCTGATTGCTTCTGTACCGGAATTACCTTCCTGTCCCCCATCTGTGCGGGGGGGGGGGGGCGAGTTTCTGCGTGCAGGTCCTGGGGACACATATAGGGCCTCCAGCCCCTGTGGCGTTCTACCAGACTGATGCTATCCCCTGTCCCCCACGCTACCGCGCTGTTGGTTCGCCGATCTGCTCTTGTCCTCTGGAATAGATCCCTCTACTGACGGATCTTGCTGCCACCTTCCAGGTGGACGCTCTGTGGATCGATGGCAGATCCGCCTTACCAGGGTGATGCGCAGGGAGGTAGGCCCCTTGACATACCTACATTAGTACCGGAGTGGGCGCCCTCATGCCCACCGGCTTAGATATACTAGATATCTCCTGCGCGATAGGCGCATATTGGGGGGATGCCCGCAGTACCTGTGCTATATCGCCTTTTTCCCTATGGCCGGTACTCACGCCCCCCCCCCCCCCCGGGGTCTGGCCAGTCCGCCTGCCTATTCCTCGATCGGGCCGCGGACTGGTGGTACTCTACCGCTGTGGAGTCTACAGCTCCTTTTCAGTTAGGTCCTCCTCCTAGGGGTTCGGACCCTTGTCTCCCTATCTCTCGCTAGGGTAGCCTGTGTACTCCTTCTGCTCCGGGGTGCACCCCTACTCTTCTCCGGAATGGGCTCTCTGGTTCGGCCAGTCTTCTACTGTTAGTCCTCTGAGTTCTGGACTCTACTCCTAAGGGAGTGCTCAGCTTGCACTAAGCCTCCTGGAAGACCTGCCGTCTTTCTCCTGACCCAGCTGACGCCTGGATCTCCTAGCCTTCTGGATTTGGAGCTTCCTCCTCGCTGCGGCAAAGTTTCCTTGACGACTTCGCTACTGCGTCTACGGTGCCTTCACCACAGGTCTGCTTCCGGCAGCCCGGTAGGTAAGCCCTACGGGGTTCCACACCATTACTTCATTAAAACTTAGTGGCCGGTAAGCTTTACATGGTACTAGGGCATTTGCTCATTAAATGCTTACTGATACTATTTGTGCATCCCTCTGGCTACTCTTCCCGTAGCCTGTTTTTTTTTTTTTGCTGTATCTTAATGTTACCTGTTCTGCACTCTAAAGACTCCCTCTGTAGTCTGTAGATTCGCTGTTCCTCTATTCAACTCCTGCCCTCCATCCCTCAGGGGATGCCGGGGATTTAGGCTGGGCGAATGCCATCCTGTCCTGGGCTGCGCTTATGGGACCTCCCCGGGCATCCTAAGCTAGGGAGTCCCCACGTGTGAAGACTCATTCCTGCTTGTTCCTGGAGATAGCACAGTTACTTACCTGTAACAGGTGATCTCCGGAACAGCAGGAATTAGTCTTCACAACCCGCCCATCTCCCCTAGGAGTTGTATCTCTTTTTGTATCTATTCCTTCCTCTCCTCTCCTTCTGGCTCAGCTATGAAACTCAACTGGGGAGAGGCAGTAGGAAGGGCGGGAAGCCACCGCGCAGGCGCGGGGTATGCTCCCAAAGGCCTTCTGATTGGATGCTGGGGAGCATTCCCGTGCGGGCTCCGTCGGCGACGTCTCCACACGTGTGAAGACTAATTCCTGCTGTTCCGGAGATCACCTGTTACAGGTAAGTAACTGTGCTGTTTCCCCAAAAGACACAGGTTCCACAATGTTTGTACTGGGTCAAGCATTGATATCCTGGGTCCCTTCTTAATAATGGTTTATGGACCTTTCCTCCAGGAACTTGTCCAAGCCTTTTTTAAACCCAGCTACACTAACAGCCTTTACTACATCCTCCGGTAACAAATTCCAGAGTTTGATTACACGTTGAGTGAAAAAATATTTTCTTTTATTAGTCTTAAATAGTTTACCCTGTAGCTTCATTGCATGTCCTCTAGTCTTTCTATATTCTGATAACGTAAACAATCGATCTACGTTTACCCGTTCCACTCCGTTCATTAATTTATAGACTTGTATCATATCTCCCCTCAGCCATCTCTTTTCCAAGTTAAAGAGCCCTAACCTTTTTAGCCTTTCTTCATAGGAGTATCCTTCCATCCCCCTTACCATTTTGGTGGCTCTTCTCTGAACCTTTTCTAATAACGCTATATCCTTTTTAAGATACGGTGACCAGAATTGCACACAATATTCAAGGTGCGGTCTCACCATGGAACGATATAGAGGCATTATATATTATATCTTTTGTTTTATTTTCCATTCCTTTCCTTATGATACCTAGCATTCTATTTGCTCTCTTGGCCGCTGCTGCACACTGGGCCGAGGGTTTTGACATGTTATCCACAATGACGCCTAAATCTTTTTCCTGGGTGGTGGTTCCTAATGTGGAACCTTGCATCTTGTAACCATAGTTTGGGTTGTTCTCCAGGACCAAGCAGGAAGTCAGTCCTCACATATGGGTGACGTCGGCGCCGATGGAGCCCTCGTGCGGAGCATTTCCCCAGCTTTCAAAGAAAGCCTTTGGGAATTGCTGCGCGCATGCGCGGTCCCCTTCCCGCCCAAGGTTGCCATCTTTCTCAGTCGTCTTTTTTCCGCGGAGCCCAACGGACGTAGTTCGTTTTTCCCCGAGGAAAAAGTTGATTTTCTCTTTTTTTCTCCGGTTCGACGCCAGATCCTTTTTCGGCTCGGACCGATACACCGGTATCGAGTCCTTTTCTCTCTTTTTCGGTTTTTGTCCTTTGTGACTGGCGTTCGCGCCTTTTTTCTTTTTTCCCTGGCAGCCCAGTCTTTTGACCTAGCAGGGGCCCTTTTTCCCCCGATGGCTGCCAGCGGGTTTAAGAAATGTGATCGGTGTAAGAAGCTTATGTCTCTTACAGACACACATGACTGCTGCCTCCGTTGCCTCGGACCTCGGACCCGATCATGACCCGATGATCTGTGGTCCGTGTGGCAAAATGTCCTCGAAGGCATTGAGGAGTCGGCAGCAACAGAGGGATAGAATTTTTTATAACTCCGCATCCGGCCGGGCCCGGACCTCGTCAGAGGCCTCGACGTCTTGGGACTCCGGCCCCGAGCAACGTCGGGGTTCCTCTGAGCGGGGGTCTCCTTCGCGGGAACATCAAAGGAAGAAGAAACCCACGAGGGCGGCGTCGGAGGACGCTCCTGGTTCCTCGAGGGCCAGGTCGCATAACCCCGATAGCCGTCCCAGGTCTTCGGAGTCGGAGAGGCCTGCCAAACATCCTCGTGTTGAGATGGAGTCTCCTGGACACGTAAGTGCTGTTGTCCTCATTGACTCTCCTCTGAGGGAGCCGAGTCGGGGGCTGCTGGTTCTACTGAGCTCGGACTCAGTTTGACGGCCTTGGAGAACAGCTTCGCTGCCTTCATGGAACAGCAGCGGGCATTGATCGCCGGTCTCACCGGTGCATCTGCCCCGACCACCGGGACCTCGACATCCAAGTTGACCCCAGAGGCCGAGCCGATCCTCGAGTCCTGTCAGACGGGTGCCTGGGTGAGAATGTTCACAGTCTTGGCAAAGGCATATATCATTATGATTTGCAAGGGATTGTGGGAAATGCAGTCCATTCACACCAGACACAGCCGCTCACAATAATTAGTTGTGCTTGAGTGTAAAGCCAATAAGATTTTTATTTATGGGGTTATTTCTCCCAACACAGATATGCTTGGTAGCACATAAAACAGGATTCTTGCTTTCAGTGTTAAACTTAGAAAAACAAAATCAGGAAAACAACAGCTGAACTTGTCAGGCAATCAAATCAAAAGAATAAAGACCTGGTTGGTAACAAACTGGTCTTTTCTGTAGGCTTTAGCTAATATTTTCTTAGCAGTGCATCAAACAACAAACAAAACCCACAAAGAAGGGAAAAACTGTTCTTTTCAGGTTAACTTCTTATATCTTCACACATAGACTCAGAAGTGATTTCCTCAGAGCTCACAAGCAATTAGGTAAGGCTCAATTGCTAGCAGTTACCCAGCTGAAACCCCTTAGCTAGCTTGCTTTCTACTGCGTGGCTCAAATCCTACTCAGGAGCTTTTCTGAGTAGATTAAAGAACAAGTTTGTATTTCTTTGTGATGGTTGTTGTACTTTGTAACAGTAAATTACCAAAGGAGTTTAGACAAAGAGCAATCCATGTATTCACAGCCTGTATCTACCACCTCTCCCCCTTCTTCAACAATCATGGGTTCAAAATCATGGATTGGCACAGAGGAATTTCTCAATGGAGCACTTTCAGGAGATTACTTGTTTCCCTGCTGTCTTTCAAGGGTATAGCTAGGGCATAGATCAGTGTTCATACCTGAGCTTCCATTGCTGTTAGAGTTCCTCTCTAAATAGCCTGGCCAGTATGTAGTCCAGTTCTTATGTCCAGCCTTCCAATCCAGATCCCTGGACACTGGATCTCTCTTCACATACTTTCTGGCACGGGTCCTAGGGTCCCTTCCAAGTGCAGCCGTCTCCCTCACAGGTACCGTCTGGAGATTCCTAGCTCTGCAGCACCACTCCTCTGGTTTTCCCCTGTCCAATGGTGTATGCAGGCATTTTGAATGTCTCCCAGTATACATACTGCTCTGGACTCCTTTAGACCTCCCAAATGCTTTTCTCTTCTTTCTCCCAAAGGGTTTCTTGCCCTCTCTGTCCGTCCGCTCTGGCTTCTGCTTCTGATGATCCTCCAGATGATGAAGCTGTCCAAGATCATGAAGATATCCAAGCTCAAGATGAGGATGATTCTCTGTAGAATAAACTCTACCTTTATTCTGCTTTGATGAGTGCTCCACCCTAGCACAGCGCAGCTGTGCTGAATCAGGCCCTACCCTTTGAGAGGAGTGCTTAGGGATTACCTCATAGCCCTCCTGATTGAACACACGTTTCCCCACTTCAGCCCCTCTAATGGCTGTTGGAAACCTGGTGCATTCTGGGACTGGTAGTCTTTTATAGAAAAATTCTGTTTTCTTATTTCTACCAGAACTGACAGGTTGCTTGTTCAGAGTCACTTCACCTTTTCTATAGCTCTTTCCTGAGCTATGATAAGCTTCCTTATCACAGTCCATGCGGGCTCGAATCGATCCTCGGCCACAGTCTGCCTCGACCTCCCGTTCGGGGCCGAGGTCGTCGACGCCGATACCCTCGGCGTTGGGGCGGAGGGCATCGGTGCCCGCTCAACCGGAGCCGCTCGATTCCTCCTCCGAGGAGTCGGGCTGGGAGACGGAGGACGAAGAGTCACCCGACACTCATCGGATTTGGTGTGTCCTATCGGACTCGCCCGAGTCCAAACCTCGGAGACGGTCCCCTCCGGAGGATACCCGGTTCTCAGACTTCGTGCGGGATATGGCCAAGGCCTTGGCCTTCCCCGTGGATCCCGAGGAGGAGCCTCGAGCCGAGGAGCTCGAGGCCCTCCAGTATGACTCTCCCCCGAAGGAGGCCTTTACTGTTCCGGTTCCTCCGATGCTGGAGCGGCTGCTCTTCCGCATGTGGGAGACCCCGGCCTCGACGCCGGTATTAAGCAAGCAGGTCGATTCCATTTATCGAGTCCGCAAGAGCCCTGGGTTCCAAAAGGCACAATTACCGCACCACTCCATGGTTGTGGAATCGTCCATGCATCGACTGAAAAGTCAGAAGATGCACTCCTTGGTGCCTCCTGGCCGGCAGGGCCGGAACCTGGATTCCCTCGGTAAGAAGTGCTTCCAGGGCTCAATGCTTGCTTGCCGTGTCCAGACTTACCAGCTCTACATGGGCATGTACCTCCGAGACCTGGCAAAGGAGATTGCCAGGTTCTCTGCTAGTCTCTCCGAGGAACATTTGCAGAGGTTCCAGGCCTTGTCCACCGGTATTCGAGAGTGCTCGAAGTTTATCTCTCGAGCAGCCTACGATGGCTTCGAGGCTTCGGCCCGAGTAGTCGGGGCCGGCATCGGTGCCCGCCGACAGGCTTGGCTACAGTCATCCGACCTCGAGCCATGGGTCCAGGACAAGTTGGTCGATGTCCCCTGCCGAGGTGAAAACCTCTTTGGCAAGCCCATGGCTGAAAAGGCTGCAGAACTCGAGACCGAGACTCTGACCAGGACTAGGCTTTCCAGGAAAACCTCTGCCCCTTCTCAGAAGAAGAAGGGCTCGGGAAAAAAGACCTTTTACCCGAGGAAGTCATCTACCTATAAACAATACCCTCATTATCAGGCCTCTGCAGCTCCCCAACAGGGTCAGCAGGCCAAGGGGCAGGGTCAAGGGCTCCGTAGGCAGAAGGCCCCCAAGCCACCAACACCGGCCCCTGATCAGCAGGGTGGGGGTTTTTGACTCAAACAGCATAGCCTCTTCTCCTCAGCTGGCTTCTCTCAACACGGGAGGCCGGCTGGCCCACTTTGCCCACAGGTGGTCAGCCGTCACTTTAGATACCTGGGTTCTTCACATAGTCCAAAAGGGCTATCTTCTCCATTTTCACCAGGTACCTCCCTCCTATTTTCCAGGGGAGCCTCCAAGTCTCCCTCTGCACAGGGACCTACTCCTTCAGGAGTTAGCAGGTTTGCTAAAGGATCAGGCTGTGGAACAGGTGCCCCACCACCCGAGAGGTCACGGCTTTTATTCCAGGTACTTTCTGGTACCAAAAAGGACTGGAGGCCTCAGACCCATCCTAGACTTGCGAAACCTCAACAAGTTCCTGGAGAGGGAAAAGTTCAAGATGCTTACCCTTGGAATCCTGCTGCCCTACCTCCAGCAGGGAGACTGGCTATGCTCCTTAGATCTAAAGGATGCGTATACTGACATCCTTATTCATCCAGACCACAGACAATATCTCAGGTTTGTTGTAGGAGGAAACCACTATCAGTACAGAGTACTACCCTTTGGCCTGTCCTCCGCTCCCAGGGTGTTCACCAAGTGCTTGGCAGTGGTGGCGGCCTACCTGAGGCTTCAGGGTCTTTTTGTGTTTCCGTACCTGGACGACTGGCTCATAAGGGGCCAATCTTCCAAAGAGGCCAATCAGGCCACCCTTCGCACTGTGGCTCTGCTTCAGCACTTGGGGTTTGTCATAAACTTCGCAAAGTCCACTTTGCTCCCATCCCAGAACTTGGAGTTCATAGGGGCCAGGCTCGACACTCTTCATGCAAAGGCTTTTCTGCCTCTGGACAGGGCCCACAGGCTAATGGATCTGGCCAGCCAGTTTTGCAGCAATTCCCTGGTCTCTGCCAGGCAATTCCTGAGACTACTCGGCCATATGGCTTCCACGGTTCATGTCACCCCCAATGCCCGCCTACACATGCGGCCTGCTTAGTGGAGCCTTCGCACTCAATGGCATCAAGCCACTGGGAGCCTAGCGGACTCAGTGAAGATATCCGACCTACTGGTCTCCTCTCTGCAATGGTGGCTTCATCTTCCGAATCTGGTGCTCGGAGTGGTTTTTCAATCCCCTCCACCTTCTCAAGTGCTCACAACCGATGCTTCTCTTCTCGGTTGGGGAGCACATTGCCAAGGGACATGTGCTCAGGGTCTCTGGACCCCTTGGGAGGCAACTCAACAGATAAACTTCCTGGAGCTACGGGCGATCCACCTAGCTCTGAGAGCCTTCTCCCACCTCGCCTCTCACCAGTCTGTATTGGTTCAGACGGACAATCAAGTTGCCATGTTCTATGTTAACAAACAAGGCGGCACAGGCTCCTCCCTTCTTTGTCAGGAGGCACAACGGCTGTGCTCTTGGGCTGTCAATCACGGGATCCTTCTCAAGGCTGTCTACCTCCCAGGTCAGGAAAATTACCTGGCAGACAGACTGAGCAGGATCCTGCAACCACACGAATGGAGATTGAACCCATTGGTGGTTCAGCAGATCTTTCTCAGGTGGAGACTCCCCACCATGGATTTTTTCGCCAGTCCTCTGAACCGGCAACTCCCGAGATTTTGCTCCAGACAACCGCATCCCCTCAGAATAGCAGCGGATGCGTTTCTGATCTCGTGGTCCACAGGCCTACTGTATGCGTTTCCTCCCACACCACTAGTGTCCAGAACGCTGTTCAAAGTCCTCAAGGACAGGGCTTCATTGATTCTCATTGCCCCCAGGTGGCCGAGACAGCCGTGGTTCCCGCTTCTGCTACAGCTAGCGGTGGACACCCCTCTTTCTCTGGGGTTTCAACACGATCTCCTATCTCAGGATCAGGGGACCCTCTTGCACCCCAACCTCCAGTCCCTTCATCTGATGGCCTGGCTGCTGAAAGGGTAGTCCTGGCTCCCCTACTACTGCCTCGAGAGGTGGAAGATGTCGTCTTAGCTTCTAGACGGCAATCCACCAGGAAATCCTATGCTCTTAAGTGGCGTAGATTCTCCGCCTGGTGTGCTCAGCACAACGAGAATCCCTTCTTGTGCTTGGTAGCGGTAGTATTGCAATATTTGCTTTACCTCTCCAATCTGGGCCTTAAGTCTAACTCTGTCAGAGTTCACCTTAGTGCTCTCTCAGCACACCACTCGCCGGTGGATGGCAGGCCTCTTTCCAACCACCCTTTGGTGGCTCGTTTCCTCAGAGGCCTCCTTCTGCTTAAGCCTCCTTTGCGTCCGCTGGCCCCGGAGTGGGATCTGAATGTGGTGTTGCAGCGGCTTACTTGTCCGCCTTTTGAACCTATGGCTACCTGCCCTCTCCGGTTTCTCTACTGGAAAACTTTATTTCTGGTAGCTCTCACCTCTGCTAGGCGAGTGAGTGAACTGCAGGCGCTATTGTCTGATCCTCCTTACACTAGGTTCTAGAGGAATAGGGTAGTCTTACAGACTCACCCTAAGTTTCTTCCTAAAGTTGTCTCACCTTTTCACCTCAATCAGGAGGTGGTTCTTCCGACCTTCTTTCCCAGGCCGCATGCCAACCAGGCTGAGATGGTCTTGCATACCCTGGACTGTAGGAGGGCGTTATCCTTCTACCTTGACCGTATGCGGGAGCATCAAAAGACTGTTCAGCTTTTCGTTTCTTTTGACCCCAATAAGTTGGGGCTCCCTGTCTCCAAGCATACGTTGTCCATATGGGTTGCTGACTGTATCGCCTGGGCTTATGGGGCAGCCGGCCTCTCGTTGGAGGGTCGAGTCACGGCTCATCGTGTCAGGGCGAAGGCTGCATCAGTGGCTCATCTCCGCTCTGTTCCGTTGGCAGACATCTGCCAGGCTGCTACTTGGTCTTCAAGCCAGACTTTTGCGGCCCATTACTGCCTTGAGAGGGAGTCCCGCAGGGACAGTGCTTTCGGACAGGCAGTACTCCATAATCTCTTTGGGGTTTAGGCAACTCCTACCCTCTGGCCCTGGTGTTGGGCTACCGGTCGGGGGCGTTCTCAGAGAAGATTCCTTCCTTCTGTGCTGACGAGCTAGAGGGAGCTCATTTTTCCGCTTGAGGTCTTTGGTAGCCTTAAGCTAGGGAGTCCCATATGTGAGGACTGACTTCCTGCTTGGTCCTGGAGAAAGAGTAGTTACTCACCTGTAACAGGTGTTCTCCAGGAGCAGCAGGAATCAGTCCTCACAACCCTCCCTCCTCCCCTTGGAGTTGCAGTCATATGATTTAATTTTGCTAATTTTTTGCTGTCTTTTAGCTATGTCATCAGACTGAGCAAGATGGCACCCTTGGGCGGGAAGGGGACCGCGCATGCGCGCTGCTGTTCCCAAAGGCTTTCTTTGACAGCTGGGGAAATGCTCCGCACGAGGGCTCTGTCGGCGCCGACGTCACCCATATGTGAGGACTGATTCCTGCTGCTCCTGGAGAACACCTGTTACAGGTGAGTAACTACTCTGTCTTTCCTAGGTGCATAACTTTGCACTTGTCCACATTAAATTTCATCTGCCATTTTGATGCCCAGTCTTCCAATTTATCAAGATCCTCTTGCAATTGTCCACAATCCTCTTCGGTTTTAACAACTTTAAATAGTTTTGTGTCATCTGCAAATTTTATAACCTCACTCGTTATTCCCTTTTCCAGGTCATTTATGAATATGTCAAAAAGCAGCGGACCCAGCACAGATCCCTGGGGTACACCACTGTTCACCTTTCTCCATTGGGAAAATTGGCCATTTAGCCCTACCCTCTGCTTTCTATCTTTTAGCAAGTTCCTGATCCACAATAGTACACTGCCTCCTATCTCATGACTCTTTAGTTTTTGCCAAAAGTCTCTGATGAGGGACCTTGTCAAAGGCTTTCTGAAAGTCCATATACACTATATCAGCCAACTCACCTTTGTCCACCTGTTCATTCACACCTTCAAAAAAACATAACAGATTAGTAAGACAAGATCTTCCTTGTCTAAAGCCATGTTGGCTGTCTCCCATTAGACCATGACTATCTATATGCTGAGCAATTTTGTTCTTTATGATGGTTACTACCATTTTTCCCGGTACTGATATCAGGCTCACCGGTCTGTAGTTTCCCGGATCACCCCTGGAACCCTTTTTAAAAATTGGCGTTACATTGGCGAATCTCCAATCTTCAGGTATTACAGATGATTTTAATGAAAATTCACAGATTACTATAGCAGGGCTGCAATCTCATATTTCAGTTCTTTCAACAACACCCTTGGATGTATACCATCCGGCCCAGGTGATTTGCTACTCTTCAGTTTATCTAATAGTTGTAATACATTTTCCCGATGTATCGATATTTCCTTCAATTCTTCCGCACCTTTAAATACCACTTCAGTCATGGGTAGCATCCCTACATCTTCCTCAGTAAAGACCGAAGCAAAGAATTCATTCAGTCTCTCCGCTATCGCCTTATCGCCTCTTAGTGCCCCTTTAACCCCTCTATCATCTAATGGACCAACTGACACTCTGACAGGTTTTTTGCTACGAATGTACTTGAAAAAGTCTTTATTTCGCGTTTTTGCTTCTGCAGCAAGCTTCTTCTCACATTCTCCCTTTGCCTGCCTTATCAATGCCTTGCATTTGACTTGCCAGTGCTTGTGCTGTTTCCAGGTTTCGTCGTTTGGCTCTTTTTTCCATTTCCTGAAAGATGCTTTTTTGGCAACAGCCTCTCTGACCTCACCTCTAAATCATGCTGGCAGTTTTTTGGACTTCTTTCCACTTTTCTTAAAGCGTGGAATACAGCTGGTCTGGGCTTCCAAGATAGTAGTTTTCAACAACACCCAAGCTTGATGTAAGTCTTTAACCTTTGCAACTGCTCCTTTTAGTTTTTTCTTAACTATTTTCCTCATTTTATCATAGTCTCCCTTTAGTTAATAGGTAGTACTGTGGATTTCCTTACTATCCCTCCTCCACTAATTAAATCAAACGCGATCATGCTATGATCACTATTGCCAAGTGGCCCCAACACCCTTATCTCTTGCACAAGATCTAGTGTTCCACTAAGGACTAGGTCTAATATGGCTTCCCCTCTGGTTGGTTCATGAACCAGCTGCTCCAAGAAGCAGTCATTTATTTCATCTAGGAACTTTATCTCCCTAGCATGTCCTGCCGTGACACTGACCCAGTCAATACCGGGGTAATTGAAATCACCCATTATTATTACTGTAACTTTTGTTAGCTTCCTTGATTTCTTTGAGCATTTCATCATCCATTTGTTCATTCTGGCCAGGCAGTCGATAGTATACCCCCACTGCCATCGCCTTCCCCTTTTTACATGGAATTTCAATCCATAGAGATTCTACAGCAAATTTTGTTTCCTGCAAAACTTTAATCCTTTCTGACTCAATGCCCTCTCTAACAGAGAGCGCAACTCCTCCACCAATTTGATCAGCTTTATCAATACGATATAGTTTGTACCCAGGTATCACAGTGTCCCACTGGTTGTCCTCCTTCCACCATGTCTCTGATATTCCAATCATATCTAACCTCTCATTTAGTGCTATATATTCTAACGCTCCCATCTTATTTTTTAGACTTCTAGCATTTGCATGCAAGCATTTTAGAGACTGTATTTTATTCATATTAATCTGGCTATTGGTAGACATGGGTAATTTGGGATCTTTAAGTTGTGTCTGCTCCATACTCAAGGGCATTTGGGCTACTTTACTCTTTTTTGGAACCTCTCTGCTTTTGGTAGTATCCTTCAAGGGTAAATTCTTCTGAACCATGCGCTCTTGGGCAACTGTCGGCTTTCCCTCTAGTTTAAAAGCTGTTCTATCTCCTTTTTAAAGGTTAATTTATTTATTTATTTATTTATTTTATTTATTTAACAATTATTTCTATACCGCTCTTTCACAAGTATCAAGTGCGGTTTACAATGAACATTATGTTATATGGTATGGGTAGTATCATACCAAGTCATTTTACATAGAACAGGTGAACTAGGTACAGGTAACAGTATAATATTTAAACAGTAAATTATTAGAACGTTAAACTATTAGAACATATGTACATAGTAGATATTTACAGCAGCCTGGTTCCATCCCGGTAAAGGTGAACCCCATCCCTTCGGAAGAGCTCCAACTTTTCCCAGACTGTTCCCCAGTTCCTAACAAATCCAAAACCCTCATCTCTGCACCATTGTCTCATCCACGCATTGAGACTCCGGAGCTCTGCCTGCCTTTTTGGTCCTGCACGTGGAAAGGGAAGCATTTCGGAGAACGCTACCCTGGAAGTTCTGGATTTCAACTTTCTACCTAAAAGCCTAAATTTAGCCTCCAGAACCTCCCTACCACATTTTCCTATGTCCTTGGTACCGACATGTACCAAGACAGCAGACTCCTCCCCAGCACTATCTAAGACCTTATCTAGGTAGCGCGTGAGGTCCTCTACCTTCGCACCAGGCAGGCATGTTACCAGGCGATCCTCACGTCCACCAGCCACCCAGCTATCTGCATGCCTAATAATCAAATCACCAACTATAACGGCTGTCCTAACCCTTCCCTCATGGGCACATGGCCCTGGAGAAACTTCCTTTGTGCGAGAGGGTTTTACATCACCTGGAGGACAGGTCCTAGTTACAGGATCACTTCCTGCCACACCAGGGTGATGCTCTCCTGGCACGTGACCTCTCTCCTCCATTGCAACAGGGATGCTGCCAGACTGGAGGTGGGACTTCAGGACTGTACCCCTGTAGGTCTCGTCGATGTACCTCTCTGTCTTTCTTATGTTTTCCAAGTCTGCTACCCTAGCCTCTAGAGAACGGACTCGTTCTCTGAGAGCAAAGAGCTCCTTGCACCTAGTGCACACGTAAGACCTCTTACCAACTGGGAGAAAATCATACATGTGACACTCAGTGCAAAAGAATGGAAAGCCCCCATCTCGCTGCTGGACTGCTGTCTGCATCTTAGTTTTAAGCTTGTGTTTAGATTTAAGTTCTTTACTTATTAAGTGTAGCTATGGATATGTATACTAATAAAACTGTACCTAATACGTTTACTATACCTTGTTCACCTGAAGCTTAATTAATCTCAGGCCCTTAGTGTATGGCTGATATGGATAACGAGCTTCACCTGAGAGCACCTCCTTTCCTTTAAGATGTGTAAGTACCTATAAAGCTATGATTATCCCAGGGGTGGGTGGGTGTTGTGGAGGGAGGGAGGGAAATAACACTTATTAAAAGAGGACTGCTACACAGTACCCTGTCCTGTGCTGCTGAGGTAAGCTGTGACCAACTTCCTGGGTGATTAACAGCCCTTGCTTGGATAGAAGGAATCTTTCAAAATGTCCTTTTGAACTGCCCCCTGGTGTTAACACCTATTGAAAAGGTTTCACAGGTCTCTTGCCCCCTAGGTAGAAGGCCTCTTTGTAAAGGTCTCTAGAAGATTTTATTTGTTGCTCAAAGAGTACTAACCCTATTTTGCCTTTTATGCTAAGTTATATTCTGATTTGATTTAAATTACAGCTCTTTGCTGCTGCTAGGCTCTAACTTATTATGAAATTTAAACTACAAGCTCTCTGCTGGGTTCTAAATTTAACCAGAAAGCTCACTTCTGTGTTTTAAAGTGACTATTAAATTTAAACTACAAGCTCTCTGCTGGGTTCCAAATTTAACCAGAAAGCTGTCTTCTGTGTTTTAAATTTAAACTAAAAGTACTTTGCTGATGCTGGGCCCCGAGTGACTATTAAATTTAAACTACAAGCTCTCTGCTGGGTTCCAAATTTAACCAGAAAGCTCCCTTCTGTGTTTTAAATTGAAACTAAGGACTTCCGGTGGCATGGTGAGCTGAGTGGACGTGTCTGTCTCGGCTCCGGAGCCCGCGCCCTCCCCCCTACCGAGTACTTGCGCTAATTCTTTTATTTTTGTGCCACCGCGGGGGAGAAGTTGTGCGGAAACTCGGAGGAGCCATTAAACCCTCTCTTTGACCGGCATTTAGTGCATGGCCACGAGAATCCCCCGCAAGACCAGGGCACGAGGTGGGGAAGACAAGATGGCGGAGGGTGGGCAAGAGCCCCCAAGCTTGTTAGCAGCTCCGGCGCTGGTGGCAGAAGTCTCCAGAGCGGTGGTGGGAGCCCTGGAGGAGAAATTGGGGGGCCTATCTACCCAGATGAGAGAGGTGGTCCAGGCAGTAGCTGATTTCACGAAGCGAGTCGAGCATGCCGAAAGTCGGATTGGCTCCCTTGAGGACCAGCATGTGCAGGATGTTGCCAGGATTCAAAGCTTGGAGGCGACAATAGCCCAACATCAAGAAAAACTGGAGGACCTTGAGAACCGTAGTCGCAGAAACAATTTGCGCTTTATTGGGGTTGAGGAATCCATTCCCGAGCGGGACTTAAGACGGCACCTGGAGCACTGGATCAGTACCACCCTGCCCTTACCTGAAGATGTAGGGCGGATAGTGCTGGAGCGAGCCCACAGACTGGGGCCCTCCCGAACAGGCGACCGTCGTCCGCGGGCAGTGATCGCCCGATTTCTCAACTCTACGCAGAAAGACGAAGTGCTGCGGGCCTCTCGGCAGCTGAGGAGAAAGGAGACTTCTGCCGCTTCGGTCCTGGTCTTCCAGGATTACTCCACCGGCGTCTCTCTTAGGCGTAAAGCCTACAAGGACTTATGCAGCAAACTTATAGAACGAGGGATTCGTTTTGTGTTAGCTTACCCAGCGGTCCTACGAATCTACGGTGACAAAGGGAACCGCGTGTTTCACTCTCCGGAAGAAGCCCGGGATTTTTGCAATAGTTTGGGTTGAGGGTCTGGTGAGCATATAATAATTCTACGCCTATTATGCCTATAGTATGCTTTTACTCTAAGTACTGCCTGGATAATTTAGTTTCTGGTCTGTCTGGGCCTGGGGCCAGTGCCTTGTTGACCTTGATGGAGGGAGAGGAGAACTGTACCAAGACCTCCCGGGAATTACTACTCCTTACCACTCTGCAGTCTAACCGACGGTAATGTCTCCTTGGTGCTCGAGAGTGTGGGGGAGGTTGGCTTCCTCTCCTGGATTGCTCAGGATATACAGTACTACTTTGTACCCCTGCTTTGATACCTCAGGAACTACTTCGAGCTGGGTACAATTGGCTACACGCTGTTGCAAGCTGCTACCAGATGCCATTGTTCACTGCTTTAAACTGTTACTTATTTTAATTAATGGCGATGGTAGGGATCTTTTCTGAGTGCTTGGACCTTCTGGGAGCTAGGGGAGGTTTAGTTTATTTGGAACGGAAGAGGGGGCCTGATTTTCCAATCCGCTCCCGAGAGATGTAAACTGTAACAGGATATAAGGGGAGATAAGGGAAGAGATTCTTCGCTATTTGGCGCTTAGCGGGGGAGGCTCGTGGAGGATGGGGGGGGGGATAGTGGTGCCGCCCCGCTTAGGCGGGGGGTGGCGGCGGCCCGCTGCCCCCCCCCCCCTACTCCTGCTACTGATATTGCTATTGCTGTTGATACTGCCATTGAGCCTGATATCGGTACTCCCCCGACACCATTAATGTTACATTATTGTTATTGCTATTCTTCTTGTTCTTATATATGGCCTATTACCTCTTGTTTGTTTGTACCCGTTGGAGTGTATCAGCTTTGTATGTAAAAAGTGGAGAGTGTGTGGAAGAGAGCTTTAGGTGCCCTGTTGTTCTGTGCTTTGACCATGTTAAGGCGCGCATGAGCCCCTCTGAACGCATCACTGAATGTGGAGACGGTTTGGTGGGTGAGCCTGGAGGACCATTCTGCTGTCCCCTCCATAGGTGGGGGGCGTTGGGTGTCGAGGGGGATAATGTATGGCTCTCTCGGCTCCCGGCGCTACTCATACTTCGCATTTGCCGAGTAAGTGAAGTGCGGTGGGGGGGGGGGTGGGGACGATGATTATACTCATTATGCAGATTGCCCTATGGGCTGGCTCTCGGGCCCTCCCACCCTCTCTACCCGAATTTGTGTACTTTATTTCCTGTCATGTGTTTGAAACAGCAGGGTCTGGGATGCCGCTTTGAAATGGATGTCTCCGCACATTGTGGCTTCCCGCTGAGAGGGCGTATATATCTTGCTCCGTGACGTAGGCGGCAATGGGGTGGTGGTTGAGTAAGGGGGACAGGGATAGCACTAATTATAGGTGGGGAGGGGCGGGGACCAACATGCTACGGAAGTCTAGGTGGGGCCAGTTCAGACTGGTGCAAGGTTGCAGGAAGGGATATTGGGGCGGGGGGGAGAGGGTTGTTGGTGGGGGGGGTTAAGGGGTGGTGATAGGGGGAGGGGGGAATTTGGATCAGTTGAATGGGGAGGAACTCAGTGTGCACCTTTAGACTGTGTCAGCTGGAGAATGAGGAGGGAGTGGAATTTATCACAGGGGGGGGTTCTTGGCTGGGGGGGCCCCTTCTTTGCAACTCGCTGGATGGGAACGTATAGGCTTCCAGACCTTTCAAATTCTTATGGCTGATATTACTCGAATAATTTCGTGGAATGTCTGTGGGCTGGGCTCTCCGGTGAGGCGATCCAAGGTCCTACAGCACTTGAGGCGCCATCGTGCAGATATTATCTTACTGCAGGAGACGCATCAAACGGGAGCGGAGCACCACAAATTGGGTTTAGGATTTAGAGCTCATGTGTATGGGGCTCCAGCAGTGGGGAAGAAACGGGGGGTGGCTGTTCTTGTGGCTAAATCCGCTTCCTGGGAGGAAGAAAAGGTTGTTTCTGACCCGCGGGGTAGGTATGTCGGTGTGTGGGGACGTTTAGCTGGGAGGAAGATGTTTCTCTGCTCTGCATATGGCCCCAATGTTTATGAGGCCTCCTTTTTTCATGACCTCTCCCAGTTGTTGGTTGATTCTACTGGATATGAGGTCATCATGGGTGGTGATTTCAATGTTACTTTGGATAGTGATCTCGACAGATCCAATCCCTTAGCATATGGGAACCCTCGGGCGCGACGTAGGCTTCGGGGCCTCTGCGATGCGTACGACCTTCTTGACATTTGGAGGGTGCTGCACCCTGGCGATAGGGATTACACACATTTATCTCGAGCGCACGGCACTTGGTCGCGGATTGATTTTTTTCTAATGGCCGAATCACTCTTCGGCCGGGTCTCCAAGGCCACTATCGGCCCTCTCGTTATTTCAGATCATGCTTTAGTGATACTGGATCTCCGAGTGAGCTGCCCTCCTGCAGGTAGGGTGTGGCGTTACCCCCTGGAGCTTTGCGGTGACGCGCGATTTGAATCCTTCCTGAGGGAGCGTTGGAAGGAGTACGAACTGTTAAATGCCTCTCCGGAGATTTCTCCCGCACTTTTCTGGGAGGCAGGCAAGGCGGTACTCCGGGGTGATATTATTAGTTATCAGAGCCACCGACGCCGGCAGATAAACCACCGGATTATTGAATTGGAGAGGGAACTGGGCCGTCTGCGCCGGGCGACAGCGGGCCCTCATAGGGGGGCGCCAATACGGAGCCTAAAGGAAGTACGAGCAGAATTGGAGGCACTTCTTCACCAGCGAGCGCATAAATCATTGATGTACTATCGCTATAAACTTTACCGATTTGGTAACAAAGCCGGTAGGCTGATGTCCTCATTGTTGAAACCCCCTGGTGGCTCTCGGCAAATAGGGGCCATAAGACGGCCTGATGGAATTGTTACTCGTGATTCTGCCAAAATTGAGACGGTCTTCATTGACTTCTTTCAGCAATTATACGCCCATGAGGAGACTAATGTCTCGGTGGGGCGCTCCTTCCTGGAAGGCTGTGGGCTTCCTAAGTTGACGGACGAGCAATTGGGGGCTCTTAATTTGCCCTTGTCGGGCCAGGAGATTCAAACAGCCATTCGGCGTCTTAAGAATGGGCGAGCCCCGGGGGTCGATGGCTTCCGGATTGAATTTTATAAAACCTTGAGTGATGCTATAGTTGTTCCCCTTATTGGTTACTTCGAAGATCTTGTGAGCCGCGGGAAGTTTCCGTTTGACCCGAACAAAGCTTTGATTACTATCCTGCCCAAACCAGGGCGGGATCCTCTTTTGCCGGGATCGTATCGCCCCATTTCCTTATTGAATGTTGACATCAAACTTCTGGCCAAGATTATGGCGGATCGCTTATCGCCCATACTGCCCTCCCTCGTACACCAAGACCAGGCCGGATTTGTTAGGGGGCGCCAGGTGGCATATAATTTACAGCGGATTCTACTCTCCATCAGCGCCGGACGATTGGCGGGGGAGGCATCGCTCCTTATTAGTTTCGATGCCGAGAAGGCGTTCGACCGTGTCAGCTGGGTCTTTATGCACCAGACCTTAGAGTTGATGGGATTCGCGGGCCTCTTCGTCGACGTGGTAAAACTGTTGTATGCAGATCTTTTAGGGGCCATTATGGTAAATGGCGTTATGTCCCCTCCATTTGCCATTCAGAAAGGGACCCGACAGGGCTGTCCGCTGTCACCTTTGCTTTTCGTGCTCTCGCTGGAGCCCCTGCTTTTGCGTATCCGAGCTGCTTCCCAATTTCGGGGCATCCGATTAGGAAATGTTGAATTTCGGATCGCCGCCTTTGCTGACGACTTGCTTGTGCATCTGGGGGACCTGCAAAGGGGCCTGCCTCATCTGTTGCGGCTTATTCAGGAATATGGGATACCCTCCGGCCTGCGCCTTAACTTAGACAAATCCGAGGCATTATATTTATCACCTGAAGGGCCAGCAGGCTGGCGGGGACCGTTTCCTCTCCGATGGGCGACCGGCCATTTTAAATACCTCGGTGTTTATCTGCCGGCGCGACTGGAGGATCTCTATCAGTTAAATGTTAATAAGATCTTAGGTGAGATATCTACTTGTGTGGACCGCTGGAAGGATTTACCTTTATCGCTGGGGGGCAGGGTTGCCTTGTGCAAGATGTCCCTCCTCCCTAAAATCCTCTATCCTCTGCAGACCCTCCCACTGCTTCTTAGACGGGTGGACCTTCGGCAATTGGAACGGTATTTTAACCAATTTTTGTGGCGAGGCCGTAGACCCCGGATTCGTTTGGCTATACTACAACAACCTAGATCCTTAGGAGGAATGGGCTTTCCCGATATTCGGCGGTACAATATGGCTTGTCTACTACAATATGATCGGGACTGGCTGTGGGATTTATCTGATTGGACACCGCTGGAGCAGTTCGTAACTCTACTGGCGCCTCTTCATCCTCGGTATCTTTTACACGCCCGTGCTCTTCGAGAGGTCGCACCGAGTCTCTGTGACACTTTTTTGGTCCCGTTTCGGAGGGCGTGGCAGTTCTTCTGTGCGGGACGTCGGATTTCTGCCTTTTACACACTGTACCTCCCTCTGCGGGGTAACGCGGATTTTGCAGCCGGCATTGGGCGGACCCGTTTCCACATCTGGGAGGACTTGGGCCTGGTAAATCTAGAGCATGTGTTAAATCCGGAAAGTACACTGGTGGCTTTTGACGAACTTCGGCGACGGTGCCCACTGGGGCTCTGGGATGTGTTCCAATACACGCAACTCCGCAGTTACCTTCGTACGATCCCGGAAGAAGCACTGCGCGGAGCAATCAGCTCAGAACTTGAGGTGGCTCTTCTGGGGGGGGCCCTTAAAACCCGCGTGTCGGTACTCTATCAGATGCTGTGGGAAGGGGTACTACCTAGTGCTCTTGACACTTTGGCGGCGGCCTGGACGGAGGATTTAGGTGAACATATTGGTGAGGACTCATTGTTGGCAGGACTGGTGGCCATTCCGACTGTGAGTACACTAGTTCTGCATCGGGACACCCAGTATCGCCTTATGCGTCGCCTTTACTTTGCCCCCGTTCGAGCTTGGAAAGCCAAACTTACGGTGAGCCACTGCTGCCCCAGGTGTGGGGCCGCTCGGGCGACGCTGGGACACATGTTCTGGTGCTGCCCCAAGGTCCAGGCGTTTTGGGGGAGGGTGGCATCACATCTTGGTCGCTGTGTGCCGCATCTGGACCCTCTTACAGCACGCCACTTGGTACTGGACCTATGGGAAGATTCCTGGGGGGCTTCTGTGGGGGGCTGGGTGATGCGATGGCTACGTTTGGTGTTGATGGCTGCCCGAATGACTATCTTGCAGCAATGGTTAGATGCCCGGGGTCCATTATATGGGATGTGGCGGGTCCGACTTCATAAGCTCCTTCTTATGGAACGATTAGCGGCGGCTGGGAACGAGCGCCATTGGGCCCGTTTCCTTCGGGGGTGGGGGCCACATCTACAGCTATTGCCAGCTGGTACTCGGCGCCAAGTCTTGGAGGGCTCCTGAGTCCACAGTTTTATAGGTGGCCACCCTAATCATTTAATTTAATCTCTTACCTTGCAGCTGGGAGGGGGAAGGGTTGAGGGGAGAGATCTGGACCTTGGCACGCTTCAATCGGGGGGGTTTGATCCAGTGCTCTTTCTCTTTTTCCTTTCTACTGGGGCCCAGCCAGACAGCCCGAAGGTTGGAGGTCTTGCAATTGAGGGGCTCTTTACTTTTGATTTTCTTTTTTTTTGGCGATTTCCTTCCCCTTTTCTTATATTTATACTTATGCCTGCCTTTCTTCTTTCTTTTTGGTTTCTAGTTTTCTCTTGCACACTAGAAATGTTCCCGTTGGGATGGGTGGGAGGGGGGGGGGATATAGAGATAAGGGGGGGGGGTCATCGCTATCTTACTATGAAAGGAGATGGATCTGGGAGAAGAGTACACCCTGGATCTGTCCACTGTATTCTGCGCTAATTCTAGGGATGGGGGCCGGGGGGGGGGGAGGGGGGAGACAAGTATGGTTTAGCCCTAGTAGTAGCACTTTTTCTAGTATTTCCTGTACTCATGGCACCCTTTTGGCTCCTTATTACGCATCTTTCCTTTGCACCTTCACTGTCGATTTGAGAGGTGAATGTTTATTGTTTACTGTTTCAATGGTTTTATTTTTGTATGATGCATTGCTGGTGCCGATTATTTCACTGTTTCATTGGATGGCCACTGTTTTGATATTTGTATTGCTTTTGTTGAAATAATAAAAAAGATTTGAACCTAAATTGAAACTAAAACAAACATCTATGCGCCCTCTCCTGAAAAACAACAAACTTGACCCGACAAGGACAGATTCATATCGCCCGATCTCGAGCATACCCCTTCTAGCCAAACTTATTGAAAAGGTGGTGCAAATGCAACTACAGCAACACATTGACATGACATATCCCCTCTTGATTCCTGCCAACATGGGTTCCGAGAATCCCATGGGGTAGAGACTCTACTCACCTTACTTATCAACACTTTATCCAAAGGTATTGACAAAATCAAAAACGGATTTGTACTCATCTTCCTTGATATTGCTGCTGCATTTGATTCTGTTAACCATGAGCAACTCCTCTCTCGCCTTCAGGAAAAGGGAATTCATGGCCTGGCCTGGGAATGGTGCAAATCCTATCTAACTGACCGTTGGCAACATGTTTGGATAGGACCCTCAACTTCTGAACCATTCCAGCAACAACAGGGAGTACTCCAAGGATCCTCACTATCTGCTTTACTTTTCAATATTTATATGCAACCTATTTGTGATATAATCCGCTCCTTTAATATATCCAGCTTGATCTATGCAGACGATGTCTTGATATTCACACCAATCAAAATCATGCACCCTGACCTCTCCGCACTAATAGAGTGCTTCAGTGCAATCACTGATTGGCTCCTTTTGCAAAATCTATGCATAAACTTTAAGAAAACTGAGGTACTATTCCTAACCAAGAACAAGAACTTCTCTCCCCCCCACTTCATTGAAGGTGCGAGATGCAGAGCTCCCATGTAAATCTGTAATACGCTACCTGGGTGTCACAATTGACCAACAGCTCAACTTCAAGGAACACATAAAGAACATCACCAAGTCCATCTACAATAAAATACGGACACTAAGACACCTAAGACCTCTACTAACCCAAGAGGACTTCAGAACGATATTCCAGACGCTTGTAATGCCTCACTTTGACTATGCCAACATCATCCTACACGGCCTCTCTAACAGCACCATCAATCCACTACAGATGGTGATGAATGCAGCAGCCCGCATTCTCTGTGGCATTTCCAGAAGGGATCACATTACACCTATACTTATGGAACTTCACTGGCTACCGTTACAATGCAGGATCACCTACAAGGCACTACTCCTATCCTTTAAGGCAATTAACCGGCTATCCCCTTCTTCCTTCTCTGCACTTCTGACCATCACCCCTACAAATAGGCTAAGGAGATCAGTTGCTGCCAATACGCTGACTATTCCACTTGAGTCTACCAAATGTACTCAAACAACTAGAAACAGAGCCTTCACCTTTTATGCCCCCAGGTGCTGGAACAATCTCCCACATCATATCCGAGCAATCAAAGACCTCTCACAGTTCAGAAAAGCCCTTAAACACCACCTATTCTGCCTTCACTTCTACCCTAACTTAACACAATCACCCCCTGCACCCCAACTCACTCACTTAGCCTCTGACATTCCAACAACATAACTATTGACAATGTACAAAACATACCCACCCTCTAGTACACTCTAGGCGACTATAGATGACATTGTTTCTTGAATTACGATTCCAACTTGCAATATAAACTGTAAATAGTTACAACAACCACTGTTGTTGATTTGTATATAGTTACCCTTGTTACAGTCCCATGTTCCAATCCTGTTACAATGTAAGCAAAAGATCTTGTTCTGATGCAGAATTTTTGTTGTTTGTAAACCGCACTGATACTAAAAAGCGCGGTATATAAGAACTGTAAATAAATAAATAAATAAAAGTACTTTGCTGCTACTAGGCCCTGAGTGACTATTAAATTTAAACTGCAAGCTCTCTGCTAGGTTCCAAATTTAACCAGAAAGCTCTCTTCTGTGTTTTAAATGTAAACTAAAAGTACTTTGCTGATACTAGGCCCTGAGTGACTATTTAAACATATCTGTCTCCTCTATCCCGCCTTTCCTTTGAGGTATACATATTAAGATCCTTAAGTCTGTCCTCATATGCTTTATGAGAAAGACCAGTAACCATTTTGAAATCCTCCTCTTCACCGTCTCATCTCTACCGCCACTAAACCCACGGTCCCCATAAAACGACAATCACGCAGCACCAGACCCAGCTCCACACCCTGGTATTCCAAGGACATACGCATAGCAAAGAGAACACTAAGACAACTAGAACACTGCTGGAGACTCACCAAGTCAGCCTCCATACAGAAACTATGCCAGATAAAACAAAAGTAATATAACAACCTCATCAACCAACAGAAAAAGGAATACCATACAAATCTTATCCTGAAGTCTGCCAACAAACCCCGAGAACTCTTCGAAATAGTAAAGACCCTCACCAATGAACCCTACAACAGAAATGAGCAGCAAATAGACCCACAGACCTTCGCAGACCACCTCAAGAGCAAATTCACTGCATCCCCTAAGATCAACATGGAGATCATCAGCAACAAGACCTCTTCCAAACCAAAGATGGTGCAAATTCAACATCCCGTCCAAATATCATATGTCTAAAATCATCACTGCCCTCAACACCAGCACCGCCCTTACAGATCCATGCCCAGTATCCTGGATTAAAGCAGCAAAAGAAGATCTGATACAATTCATCTGCAAAATAATTCAAAATTCTCTCACCACAGGAATAATGCCAAACGCCCTAAAGCTAGCTACATTACGCCCTATCCCCAAGAAATCCACTCTAACTAAAACTGACCCCGCCGCCTACCGACCCATATCAAGCCTTCCCTTCCTATCCAAGATCGTCAAAAAAAGTGGTACAACATCAACTTCAACAACACATCGACACCCACGCCCCCATGGACCCCAATCAACACGGATTCCGACCAGACCATGGAGTCGAAACTACTAATCCAACTCTTCGACAAGCTGATACAGACCATTGACAACATCAGAATGGGTGTCCTCATGATGATCTTAGACATCTCCTCAGCATTTGACACTGTTAATCCCACAACCTTACTAGCCCAGACTACAGCAAACTGGCCTACATGGCACCACCTTGAGCTGGTTTACATCCTACCTCACCAACAGACAGCTACAAGTCAAATGCGACTCAGACAACTCACAGCCTTTGAGAGCCACTCAGGGTGTCCCACAAGACTCAGCACTCTCCGCACTGCTCTTCATCCTATACATACAACCCATCTGCTCCATCATCAAGAACCACAAGATTCAATACACCATATACGCAGACGACATCATGATATTCACCCCAATCAAGTTGGACAACCCAGACTACTCCAACCTAGCCAACTGCCTTCAGCAAATGACGACCTGGTTCCTAGAAAACAATCTCTCAATAAACTATAACAAAACAGAAGCTCTATTCATCTCAAGAAGCCCCACATTCTCACACACAACTACCATCAAACTGAACAACATCACAATGCCAGTAAAATCTGAAGTAAAATACCTCGGAGTGACTCTAGACAAGGACCTGAATCTACAATCCCACATTGTCAAAACCACAAAGAGCGCTTACCTCAAAATGAGAACCATCAGACGTCTCAAACCCATTCTCTCCCAGGAACGTTTTCGAAAAGTCTGTCGAGCTCTCATCACTCCCACACTAGACTACTGTAACCCCATCTATCTTGGGCTATCAAAACAGGCTCTCAGACCTCTACAGCTAGCACAGAACACCGTCGCATGCTTAGTAACAGATTGCTCTGGACACGACCCCTTTACACCCATCCTGTACCACGTACACTGGCTCCCAATCAGCTCCCGAACCCGATTCAAAGTACTACTAAATATAGTCAAAATAATACATAACCTCTCAGCTAACAGCCTACAACCACTCATCAAAGCCGACCGCAGCATAAGACCCAGAAGAAAAAGAACCTCGGACACCATCAGCACCTCCAAAGAATTCACCAAAACTAGACAGGACACATCAAGAAGGGCACTTTCCTTGGCAGCGCTCGCCCTATGGAACTCTCTTCCCGACAATCTGAGATCAACCACCGACCTCAAGGACTTCAGAAAGCTGCTTAAAACTGCTCTCTTTACAGAACACTACAAGGACTTCACCTGAACTGGATACCAACCTTCCCCAACACCCGCAGCCCTATAGCTTTCTGTAGTTTGTGCTCATAGCTCATCTTTTTACATAGCTCTAGCCTTGAATGTATGTATATAGCTCACCATGTATATAGTTCACCAGCAAATCTAGCACACTGCATCCCACACCACTCTTCTTGACTTACCCACTGCATGTTTGACCACATAATTATCTTGATTGATTGTTGTTCTAACCGCTTTGATTTAATGATAAAGCGGTATATCAAATCCATCTAAATAAATAAATATCCTTTTGAAGGCATGGTCTCCAAAACTGCACAAAATACTCCAAATGAGGTCGCACCAAAGACCTATACAGAGGCTCTGTCACCTCCTTTTTTCTGCTGGCCATTCCTCTCCCTATGCACCCAAGCATCCTTCAGCTTTTGCCGTCACTTTTTCTACCTGTTTAGGTACTTTAAGGGTTCATAAAACTGCTGCCTTTGACAAAAGAAGTGAAACATCCCTGTGGAGGAGGGAGGGAAAGGCAGGGTATTTGGATTAGATTTATTTTTATTTATTTATTTTATTTAACAGGGTTTTTTTATACCACCCTATCGTTAATTCAGGGCGGTTTAGAAAAAACATATCACCAAAACCAAACCTTTACACAGAGCAGGGTGTTGAACTTGAATGATTATATGGAGTTCGAAGGGGTGTATTAAAGGACAAATATTAAGACCAGCTGTGATTTCTGGTGATGATCAAAAGGCAAATAACAAAATAGTATTTGTGTGTGTTAAAATAGTATTTATGGGTAATGTCAAAAGTGGCTGAGTAAAACAAAGCTGTATAATTATGAAGCTTGTAGTGTTCTTACCTGTGTCTTTCCTTTCAGTCTTTGCTTCTGTAAATTTGTTTCCCCTGTGTGTATGTAAATAGATTAAACAGATTTATTTTGTGCAATGCTAAGTACATTCAAACATTTGTCTGTGCTTCTCGACCCTGGAGGCACACATTTCCAGTTGGGTGGCAGTCCTGTAACTTGTAACCCTTAGTCTGTAATCACTTCTCTTACTGTTGCTGTCCTTTAACATTCCTCTCTATTTCCTTATGGATTATAGTTCCTTTCTTGTATCTTCAAGCTTATCACTTCTTATTCGATATCTTCCTATTAGACCAGTCCAGACAAGTGGGTTGTGTTCCTCTACCAGCAGATTGGTGGAGACAAAGAACCAAGGAAAAGTCCAGGTTTCAATGACATCACTCCCATGCCTCTATTCACCTCAATCACCAGAGATCCCTTCAGTATTTCTTTGTCTCCAGCAGATGGTGGATGGATTTTCTCTTCTTTGAGGAAATCTGAGGATTGAGAGGAAAAGATTGATTTAATGCTTGTGAATTACCACTTTGAGGGTGACTCTCACTTGAATGCGATGTGGGAAGTTCCACTAGACTGGAGTCTTTTCAGTAGCTCCCTGCTGTTATGATAAGAGCCTGTTGAGCAGCCACAAAATTGGAAGTATTTGGAAATATCTGAAAGAGTGCAGCCGCCTCGCACATTCTCAGTGCCCCCTCCCTCCTCCTCTGTTCCCCCCTGCTCTCTTCCAAAGATTACAGAAGGCTCTCAGAGGGATCTGCCTGCCTGCCAGCCACCTTAAACGCAGTGCTGCCAAAGTCAGTAAAACAATATTCTAGGAGTAGAGCTGAGCTCAGCATGGATCCTGTGCCTGGGGCACTTGGAGTGAATACCAAGGGTTTGATCTCATCATTGTCCTTGTTGGGGGCCACCGATTCCTTCTGTGTGGGATACAATTAGAGGTAGACTGCTGTCGACCATTGGCGCAGGGTGGGGGTTTCCTGCCGTTTTCTGAACATGTTAGTAGTGTTTTCTCCTTTTTTGTGCTTCGCAGCCCTGTTTGATTGTCTTTGACTAAGCATCCTTGGCATGGGGCACCCCCTGGAAATTGAGAACAGCTGGGAGCTGTCTGAGATTTTGACTGACTTAGATTCAGATGGCTCAATACTGGGCTCTGACGTGGATGCAGAAGTACTCTCGCCTTCAAAAAAGATTGTAAGGAGGCCGTTGTGATCCACCTATTCTCCAGGAACAAGCAGGAAGTAAGTCCTCACATATGGGTCACGTCGGCACCGAAGGAGCCCACGCGGAGCATTTCCCCAGTTTTCAAAGAAAGCCTTTTGGAATGCTTCCACGCATGCATGGTCCCCTTCCCGCCCAAGGGTGCCATCTTACTCAGTCTCCCTTTTTCCTCTGAGTGTGAGCGAAAAAAAAAAGAAGGCCTCACTCCTGGTCCCTCAGCCCCCTGCGACAGTCTGAAGAGTTGGAGAGGGAGCAGCCAAGAAAGATACCTCAAACCGATGCGGAGGCCTCCAGAGATGGCCGAGGGTCGTCCCAGCGAGGACCCACTCTCTTCCTCGACACCTGACCCGGGCACCCTGGGGTCGGTGTCACAGGACCCCACTCCCAAGTGGGAGGCCCCAATACTGGCTTTAGAATGCAGCATTTCTGCATTCCTCTCTGCCCAGCAGGCACAGGTGCCTGGCCCTGCTGGCACACACCATGAGACTACAGGGACTTTGACCTTGAGGACTCCCCAGGCCGCTGCAGTGATCCCCAAGAGCCAGACAACTCGTGAGGATCCTTGGCGAGGGTCTCTATCTTCTTCCCGTTCCTCAGGTGCGAGGTCATCCTGGGCAAGTGCCTCCAGCTCTGGCAAGGCTCCAGCCTCGGGAGCTCGGCATGGGTCTTCGACCCACCTTGACTCGCCCGACCTTGAGTCCTCCACGAACAATTCGGAGTGGGAATCTGATGGTGACACCTTGTCAGAGACTCTGGCCCACCGAGATCTCCCCTCAGACCCATCCCCGCCGGCCCAACGGCGGCAGTCCCCTCCCAAGGACACCTCTTTTCTGGAGTTTGTCTGTGATATAGCGCTGGCCCTCGCGCTTTACACAGAGTCGAAGGAGGAGCCTCGAGCGGAGGAGCTCAATATCCCCCAGTATGAGGCACCACCAAAGGAAACCCTCACAGTTCCGGTCCTCTCCATTCTTAACTGACTTCTCCTCCATATGTGGGAGACCCCTGCTTCCATCCCAATCATCAGCCAACGCCTGGACTCCATGTACTGGGTCCAGCGGGGGTTTCAGAAGGCGCAGTTTCCCCATACCTCCATGATCATCGAGTTGGCCATGCATAAGCAGAAGAGCACAAAGACTCACTCTTCAGCTCCTCCAGGCAGAGAGTCTCACGTCCTCGACACCCTTGGGCACAAGTGTTACCAGGGCTCCATGCTATCTTGCCACATCCGGGTCTACCAACTCTATATTGGTATGTTCCCCTGGGACCTTACCAAGGAACGCGGAGGTTTTGCAGCCGGCCTCAATGGGGGACCACCTCCAGGACTTTCAGGCGCTCTCAAAATCCATTGGCAAGTGCTCCAAATACCTTTCTCGAGCCACCTACAATGGCTTCACGTCCTCAGCATGAATGGCGGCAGCAGGCACTGGTGCCCGCTGGTAGACTTGGCTTCAGTCCTCCGACTTGGAGCGGTGGGTCCAGGAGAAGCTGTCGATGTCCCTTGTCTCGGGAAGCAACTCTTTGGTAAGCCTATGGAGGACAAAGCGGCCAAAATTGAGATAGAGTACGTCACTCGTACTCTGCTCTCCAGGAAGACCTCTACCTTGCCTAGGAAAAAGCCGCAAGGGAAGAAACCCTTCTTCCACAGGAAGGGCCAGCCCTATAAGAGATATCCCCTGTACCCGGCCACACAAACCCCGCCATGAGGCAGTCAGGGTAAGGGTACCGGCCACGAACCTTGCAAGCCCAAAGGACCGAAGACCCAGTCGCCGTCCCTGGCACAGCTGGGCTCTCGATGCTATGCACCATTCACTTTGGCTATGTTCTGGAATGCAAAGAGCAGATTCCCGATGCCTTCATTTCTCCTCATGGGTCTGCGATCAAAGGTGCTGCAGTGCGGACCACCTTGGACTAGTTGCTTCGCCTAAAAGCACTGGTGCCTGTTCCCCCAGATGAGTGAGGCAAATGCAGATACTCCATCTATATCGTGGTCCCAAGAAGAGTGGTTCCTTTTTTCCCATTCTGGACCTCAAAACGGTCAACAAGCACTTGCACATCCTGCTCTTCTGGATTGAAACCTTGTGCTTGGTGATTCAAGCAGTGAACCGAGGAGAATTCTTTGTTTTTCTAGATCTACCCAAGGAATATTTTCCTATCCTGATCTGGGCAGATCAGCAGAAGTATCTACGTTTTTGTCATGTTTGGCTCTCACTATCAGTTTGCTGCCCTTCCTTTCGAGCTCTCCACCACCCAAAGGACGTTCTCTAAGATCATGGGTAGAGGTGGCTGTGGTGCCAAAGGATCTATGTCCACTCCTATCTGGATGACTGGCTCATCCAAGCCCATTCCTTGTCAGAAGCATCTCCAGTGATGTCCTGAGTAGTGTCCTTTTTGGAAAGCCTCGGCTGGGTGATCAATCGTGAAAAGAACCAGTTTTTGCCTTCCCAGTCCTTGGAGTGGCTGGGAGCACATTTCGATATTCGAGTGGGCAGAGTTTTCTTGCCAGAGGAGAAAGTCAGAAGACTATTGAATTGCCTGGCGATGTTCTGTGTGCAGCAGACCCTCAGAGTCTAGGATTATCTTCAGCTCCTCGGATTGATGGCAGCGACCATAGAGATGGTCCTGTGGGCACTTGCTCACCAGCATACTGTATCTGAATAGTGGCAGGGCAGAGCATGGGCATTCCACATGACTACAGATAGTTGATGTAATTTAGGACAGCATAGAGGTTGTCCTTAATAAAACTGCTCAAGTATATGAATAGTGGCTGAATAGCATTGACTGTCCTATAATGGTAGCAGCAGTTACAGCTGGATATGTATATGCAGCAGCACTGCATCTGCAAACAGTGGCGCTGAATACATCTAAAAAATGAACGCCACACCTAACATTTAAAAAAAAAAAAAAACCTGACTATGAGAGTTAAATATTGACCCGAGAAATTCTAATACACTGTTGTTTTTGAAAAAGAGGTTTATGTGGTCTGAAACTTGTACTGCGTCATTATTTTTATTAGTCCTTTAAACCTATATAAACAGAAACCCTATTATGACTTTCTAGCTCTACATTCAAGACACTATAGAGAATCACAATATCTAAGTCCTTGTAGATTGTAGCTCACCTGCACATTTGTGCAATGGATCCTTATGGCCAGTTGTGAATATATTATTCTGTGTTTGTGACATTAAACGCTAAGTGTTTTGATGGTTGCATTAGTTACATCTATTTCTTTTTTTCAGCACATAAATGCTCATCAGGCCTATGAATTACAAATCTCATCAATGGCTAAAACTATGTCTAGACTTGAAGAGGAGCTCAAGCATGAGCAAAGTCAAAAGACTTCAGTATTGTCTGAACTGAGTTCTGTGAGAGATCTTTGTGTCAAACTTGACTCTAACAAGGAACTATTTTCACGACAGCTGACATCCAAAAGTGTGGAGTACGAAAGGGTAAGATGTGAAAAAAAAATGCATTTCATTTTACAACTGTTTTGAATGAGTGTGACCAAAAAATCCCAGTTCAATCTTATTTTATAATTGTTACCAGTTGGTGTTTTAACGCTCTTCTTTTTTATACTTTATTAAAACATTTTCAGACTCTAAGGGATATGTTTACTAAACTGTGTTAGGCTTTTGCAGTTAATGTGCCGTTATCGTGCAAATAGCGCCGTGTTAGCTGCAAACATGATGCGCAATCTGTTGGCATGCACAGCAGATAGCACACTGAAATGGAAAAGAGTGCAGCCTAACAGAACTGTGGATACACATAATTCCACCCATTGAGGTAATGGTATCTGCATGCACTCTGTCTGCAGCTTTGGCAGTGACCACGTGTTGTTTGCACCTAGGATAACCATGTGTTGCAGACTCGACCAGTCTTGCAGGTACTGTGCTTTCTCTAGATAGCGCAGGAAATTACTGCGCTAATCTGCATTTTGTCTGCGTTATCTGTTAAAATGGGCCACGCTCTTAGCTGCATTAACAGCGCAGCTTAGAAAACATACTCCTACTGGCTCATGCTCCTACTGACTCTTGGCTTTCCTATGTCAGTACATTTATTTTCTTATACTATAGATCTGAAACAGTAAGCTCTGATGAGCAGGGACTGTCTTTTACATGTATCTGTGCAACGCTGCATATGTCTTTTAGCACTATATAAATGTTCAGGTGTAGTAATAGTTCTAGAAAAGACTTTCCTGGGCATGTGTGCATCTTCCCATGTACATGTCACCTTGTAAAGACCTCTCAGTCCATTTTTGTCTGCAGGGATGGTTGGATGCATCAACCTGGACTTGAGAATAGATTTTTTCTTACAGTTTGCACCTTCAGTTGGTCTTCCACTCCCTCGGTAGTATCTTTTTATCTCCAGGGACAAGCAGGAATGTAGTCCTCACATATGGGTATCGTCGGTACCGACAGAGCCTGTGCGGGAACGCTCCCCAGTGTCCAATAGGAACACTTTTGGGAGCATCCCTCAACACATGCGCACTGCCTTCCCGCCTTTCCAACTGTCCCTCTTCAGTTCTTCGTTTTCTGCGGCGCCAACAGGATCTATTCCCTGTCACCGCAGAAAATTCCATCTTTAAATTTGTTTTCTTGTGGTCGCGTTTGCCTACCGCACGACGCCTACCGGTACCGCCGGTTCTTTTCTTTTTTTTCTTTTCAAAAAAAACCTTAGGCTTTAGACTGTTTCTTTTCAGAAACTTTTCTCTTTGGTGCTAGATGCCATTTTGGGCACTAGGCCCCATATTCCTAAAACATGGAAAAGCCAACTAGTGGTTTTAAAAAAATGTACTAAGTGTGGCGGTACCATTTACGTCACTGACACCCATGATTGGTGTCTGAAATGTTTAGGACCTGAACATTCTCCAACTGAATGTCTCTCCTGAATGGGGATGACTTAAAGAGGAAGACAGAACCGGGCTGCAAAGCTCGGTACCCTCTTTTCTTCAGATGCCAGATCCATTGCATCAACATCGTCAAGGGCCTCTTCTTCCTCCCATGGATCTCAGGGAACTAAACATAAAAGCCGGTCCTCAAAGGGTACCTCTCCTGCTAAGCATTGAGAGGCCATTGGCATTGCCCTTGAGGGAACCATACCAGCAAAACAGCGCCAGCGGGAGGCTTCGGCTTCCAAAGCATCGATGGGGCTTCAGGATGTTCTCGAGGCTTCAACCTCGCAAGAACTACCTGTGTCATGCTCAGGGGTTCCGTCCGTTCTTACCGGTACCGATACCCAAGCATCGGCAATGTCGATAGACCAGAAGTTCCTCGCTATCGAGCGCAGCATCGCAGCTCTTTCAGCTACAGTACTGGTGGTCCCACGGGCACCGGTACCGACATCGACACCGATGCCGGTACAGATACCGGTACCGACACTGACGATACCGGTACCGATGGTACCGACCCCGGTGGGAACTCTTCCCATGCCATCTCTGGCTGGAATTGTCAAAGCGGTACCGGGTCAACTCGGTACCAACTTCGATCGGTACCAGGATAGTGCTTTGCAGGAGCATCGGGGGTCAGGAGTACTTCGATTCCGAAGACTCTGACAATTCTGCTGGCACTAGAGGGTTTCTCCTAGAAGATCCCTCTTCTCCCCAACGCAGAATGTCACCTCCAGAGGACGTCATTTCAGGATTTCATCCGTGATATGGCCAAAGGTCTTTCAATCACAGTAGCTCCTGAGGAGGAACCCAGAGCAAAGGAATTGGAAATTCTCCAATATCCTAAAGGTCCTAAGGAGGCAGCCACTCTGCCTATCCATGAAATTCTGCATAGTTTGATGCTCAGAATGTGGGAGACACCTCTGACTACTTCGCCTCACTCTAGGAGACTGGATACTATGTATCGAGTTCTGCCATGTCCTGGATTTCAGAAATCTCAGCTGCCACACCATTCAATGGTAGTGGAATCAGCCATGTGTAAGATGAAACGTGCAAAGAGGCATGCATCCAGTCCTCCAGGTCGTGAATGCAGGGCTCTGGATGCTTTTGGGCACAGAACTTTTCAAGCTCCCATGCTTTCAGCTAGGATCAGTTCATATATCCTATATATGGGAATGTTCCTCAAGGAAGTCACAGGAGATTTGGAACTTATGAGCCCATTTCTCCCAGATGACAAGACAAGATTTTCTTGCTCTAGTTAAACATGCTCAAGATGTCTCCAAGTTTGTCAATCATGCAGCTTTTGACTGCTTCAAATGCATCAACAGAACCTCTGCTATTGCCATTGGCGCACGACGGATTGCCTGGTTACAGGCATCAGACTTGGAGACTTGGGTACAGGACACGTTAGACAACATTCCTTGCACGGGGAGAATCTCTTCAGCAAGAACTGTCAGGAAAAGGCTAACGAGTTAGATGCTGACAAATTGCACCACAGTGACAGTTAAAGCGGAGTGAATGCAGCTACCACAAGCAATTTTCTATGTTATCTGCATTTCACACATTAGTGGCAAGAGTGGGCGGACAGTGAGCATGCCTTTACCATGCGGTTACCGTGTTGACGGCACGCGGTAGCCACATGTTTTGCAGAAACTGCGAATGCAGCTAACGCTACTTCTTTGGGTGCTGTTAGCTGCATCAGTGATGCTGTCTCGCCACAATCCCTGCATTTTCACCACATTATCTGCTGGGGAAATGTTGGCAACGCCCACATGACTTTTGCAGCTACATAGTGTATGACAGCAGATAAAGGCCATTATGGTCCATCTAGTCTGCTCATTAAGGTGGCTAGATTGGTTGTACCCACTGCTCCATGCAGATCACATCCTCCCTCTATGCCTTTGTTGAGGGTTGTATCCACCACTCCATGCAGGTCACCCCCTCTGTTGAAGTATGAAAGATATTTAAGTTTGTTTTTATTTAGTTTGTTTACCATAAGGGATCTACTGGGTCTGTCTCATGCCATTTTAAATTCGGTCAATTTTTTGGTCCCTATCACCTCCATCAGAAGCCCAGAACAGGAAGAAGCAGTTCTCCAGATTACTCCTACAGTACCTTTGTGTAAGGAACACTTGTGGCTCTGCTAGGAAGAAGTTTGATACTTTATAACCTGTAAGAGGAAGAAGAACTACCAGGAACATTAGGACAAGTTTGGAGCACCTTCTGTTGTGAGAGACTCCACCCCCAACGCTGACGTCACCTGCGGTGTCTGTGGGGCCTCCTCATAATTTGGAGTGACTGAGGCAGGGGAAATAGCAGACTGTTCTCACCTTTGATTTCTAGCTCTCCTTGCTGCTATTTCTACCTACTCATTGCTTGCCTGTTTTCTGCAGAGGAGGAACTACTTTGGGGAACATCAGGGCAAGTCTGGAACACCTGCTGTCGAGAGAGACTCAGCCCTCACCGCTGACATCACCTGCGGTGTCAGCATTGCTTCCTTCTAATATGGAGTGACTAAAGCGGGTCCCGGCCAAGAGGTGTGCCACTTAACACACCGCATAGAACATGCTTGGAATGTGCTGCACCGGATGTGTTGTAAATTACTAATGTTTGGGGGGCTTTTATTTTATTTCGTTTAGGGCGGGGGTCTTGCTATTTGAAGGTTAGTAGTGTTTGTTTACGTATTTTCAGATATGTCTACGAATATTCTTAACAGTGGTGTTAAAATATGGAAGTTTGTAATTGTATTGTTTATTTCTTAATAGTTTTGTAACACAGGGATTTTCCCTTTTGACCTCCCCAGCCCATATATCTGATTCTGAAAACACCCCCTTTTAATTTATTTATTTAGCTATTCTTATATACCACTAAATCTAAGAGTCAAAACGGTTTACCTAAAACAGACCAACATGGCTTTACATATAACATTGAACGAGAGGGGGGGAGGTTAATAATGTACAGATTAGGTGGATAGGTATAATAACGTGTTTAGGATTAAAGCATCAAGAACTTATTTATATATGTAATTTTCATCATCGGCGAAGCGTTCGAGGAAGAGAAGTGTCTTGAGGTTCCTTCTGAACATCCTAAGTCATCTGTGGCACGAAGGTTGTTGGGGATCGCATTCCATATTGTTGGCGCAAAGAGAGAGAAAGCTCTCTTTGACGTAGTACAGGTGGTCTTAGTATTTAGCGTGGGTATGCATAGGGTATTGAGGGCACCAGGCCGCCTCTTCCTGTTGTCTGGTACATTTTGCTTTAGTGATAGTTTATGGGTGGCTTTGAAGATTGTTAACAGGGACTTGTATTTGATCCTATCAGTGATGGGTAACCAGTGCAGCTGCTTGAGTATGGGGATGATATGTTCAGTTCTAGATGCGTTACAGAGAAAGCACACAGCTATGCTCATGGCTAGTTGAAGTGGTTGAGTGGTGGATTTGGGGAGGCCTTGAAAGATGATGATACAGTAGTCAATGTGGGGGAAGGTGAGTGCTTGGAGACTGTGTGAAAGTCGCTGGAGTCCAGGAGAGGTCTAAGGTGTTGCACTGTTTTGAGTTTTTGAGCTTAAAATTGTCTAAAATATCTTCGCAGGCAGATTTTGTTACCTATCGAAGTTTTGACTTCTAGTTCAAGGAAACCCAAGTGGTGTAATAAGGATAGGTAGCAGGAAAGATGTCTTTCTAGTTTAACGTGAGCAAATTCATCTAAATGCTCTCGGGAAGTAATTCCTATTCCCTGTTTGTTTTTAATGCCAGATCTGTGTGTAATAAGGTATCCCTTATTTCTGATTTAGTAACAACCAAGGATCCTGGCTTTGTTTTGTTTTTATTATTGGATCTTAGATTCGTTCCAAGGAAGGCCCTATACTATATGAAATGTGTACTATAGGTTACAATTTTCTTAATGTTTTGTGGGAAGGAGTTTATTGCTTTTATTTAAATCTTTTTATCATTTGAAATTATTAGGCACAGTCACCTCACCCAATTTAGAAGCCCTGTGTTGTGAGATCTCCTCAGTGGATTTAAAGGAGAAATATATCGTTATTTTAGTGTATCACCCTCCAAGATGCTGGGCAAATATGCAGGATTACTATTTTGAATTTTTTTCATATTGGGTCTTATCGTATCCTAATTGTATATTATTAGGAGACGTTAATCTTCATATGGAAGATTTGCAGGATGTTAAGGTTCGTGAATATATTGACTTTTTGCATTCCTTGGGTTTTACAATAGCCCTTTTAAATTCTATCCATATATCAGTGCTTGCTATTTTTCTACATCGTATAGTGATATCTCAGATATTTATACATCTCCTTTGATCTGGTCTGATCACCATATTATAGAATTTACTTTTCATCTACCATGTACTAAGGTCCTAAACTCTTCTTTGTTTGAATTTATTCATACACAATTAAGGCCTTCTCCAGATCTCAATTGGGATAGTATAGAGGGTAGTGGATTTCTACAGAACAATCCTGCTATGATTTCTTTAACGAGTTGGGTAAAAAAAAAAATTTCAGTTGTGGAGGATATTGCCACTATTGTTCGTAAAAAGCATTTTGTATTTAAACAACATCTTCCGTGGTTTTCTTGGGAAGTATCTTAGAAAGAAAATGGAGAAAGTCATATAGTCATAATGATAAACAAAGATGGCAGATTAAATACAAAAAATATAAAGCTGCAATGGAGCTCAAAAACGGCATTATGCAAATTAAATTGCATCCACTTCTTCTCAGCCCCATTCTTATTCAAACTAACTTCATCTTTAATAAGGGATAAAACTAATGTACAACCTGACTCTACCCCGATGGTTCATCATTTCGCGGATTATTTCAAACAAAAGATTGAACACATACATAATAATTGTGATAAGGAGCAAATAAATATTGATAATTTCTCAATGAAGATCTTTAGTAATAAACTTTTAAGGGTTTGTTATGTAGACCTTGTCTGGCTTGAATTTATTGTTCCCTTATACTCAACAATTAATGACCTTTTTAACAAACATACTAAAATGTTCTCTCCTGCAGGTCACATCATGAGATTCTCCACCATGAATCCAGAAGTTCCCCTCCATTCATGATCCCCTTTTTATTCTTCCCTCCTGTGGTGATCAGCGCAGGCCCCTCAAATATTGACTGTGCTTTAACAGCACCCTCCTCCCCATGGAGGTAGGACAGTCCATTAGTCATGGCACCTTGCTTCAGTTCCCATTGTTCCAGAGCAATACTGTGTGTGCAGACTAATGTCTGGATGGGAGCTTACCATGGATGTGCGGCATTATTTTCCACCCTTAGTCAGGCTCTCGTACTTCTGTCCATAAGTGTTATCTTTTCCAATGATCAGCTCTATGCTCCTGAGCTGCACTTAAGTGTTTGGTGTAAAATGCCATAGCTTCTGTTGGGGATTTAAATATTCACTGCTGCCCATTGTAGTTCAGGTAACGTTTGCTGTGTATGCTAGAGAGAAGGGCACTCCTCTCTTTGCCAAGAAACCACATACCTCTGAGATGGCTTTGCGTTTTTGGGCCACCGCCACCGAGTAGTCTTGAAAGAGTAGTATCTTTTGACCATTTTGTTCCAAACTTTGTTGGTTCTTAGTAGCACGCAGAATTGTATTCTTCTGCTAATAGCTTAAGAAGCACTCCAAAACCGCTCGGGGCCTTGTCTCACCCTTGCAACGCTGGCCAACTCTGTGCACCCTTTCTATTTGTATCTGCCCCATCAGGCCTGGGAGATGCAAGCTCTGTGGTAATCAAGAATCTAGGAACCCCCAAAACTCACTCTCCAGAACCGACTCAAGTATACCAATCAGTCGTATGTTATTTTGCTGGCCCCTGTTTTTAGGTCCTGGCATCTGATTTGCTCTTCTGGAGTCTGCAGCCATTTCTCGTAGGCCTGACTTCCATCCTCTAGGCCCAACATCCGTTGTTCCACTTGTTGTATCCAACCTGTGAAATAACTTATTGTGGCAGTCAATTTTGCGATTTGTGCTGCTAATCCGTCAAATTTATCGTTGAGGTTCTGGGCCACCGCTGCTGAAACCTCCGTCACCAGCACCATTTGTGTAGTTTCATTTCTCACTGTGGGGCTGCTTTCGGCCATTTTATTGTCAGCTCTATGCAGTTTTTCTCTGCCCTGTGACTTTGCTGCCATAGATTTACTTTTTTTCGTTCTGTCCTTGCCAATCAGCGTGCCTACTGCCAGCAGAGATCCCAGGAGTGTTGTCCTCCATTTTGGGCAGTTTAGCTAGTAAATGTGCAGGATAGTGAAGCAGGGAGCCCCGGAGCCAGGTCACAGACGTCTGCCCTAGCTCATGGCAACGCTGGAAGTCCTATGTATTGTTTTAAAGAATAGAAGATACTGGGTGCAGATAGTTAAGGACAGCTCCACTAGGTGGGAAGCCAGCTGTGGAGTTCCACAAGGCTCCTCATTGTCACCAATTCTTATCAATCTATTTATGACTACACTAGGGTGTGCTTTTGAGCAAGCAAACCTTAAACTTTATACATATGCTGACGACATCTCAGTGTTGCTAACTTTTTCTGCATCTTCTAAGTACTTTTTTTTAACGATCAGTATCATAGCGAAATTGGAAGACTGGGCAAAAATGATGTGACTACAAGATAATACACCTAAAACAAAGGTTTTATGCCTTAACAATTCTAAGCCTTTACCAGAAACCTTGTCGCATACATTGACACAGTTAAATCCAAAGGTCAATTGCGTCCTCAGAATTCTGGGGATTTTGATTGATGCTGATCCATCCTTTGAGGCTCATATCAGCTCAGTTGTCTCAAAATTCTTCTTTAAGTTACATGGGTTATAAAGAATAAAAGAGTGCTTTTCTAAAGAACAATTTTCAACTTGTGGTTCAGAGTTTTGTCCTGGCATATTTAGACTATGGAAACTTGTTCATAAACTGTTCCCAATATCAAATTAAGCGATTGCAACTGTATCAAAACACAGCTGCATGCCTTATTTTTGCCGGGCCTCAGTATACCGCAGTAACTCCTTTACTTCACAAATTACACTGGCTTAAAGTCCCTAACCGGATTCATTTTAAGTTTTTTTGTTTTTCTGTACAAATTCTTTAATGATTTTGTTCCAGAAGGTTTTTTGTCACTGTTATTTCCTCTTATAATATGCAATTCTAAACGTTTGCAATCTGCCTGTACTCTTTTATATCCCCCATGTAGAGGTATTCAGGCAAAATTGTGTTTTATACATACTATGGCGGCGCAGTACTGGTCTGATTTGTGTAGGCAATTAAAACGTATTTTTTTCTCTTTTTCAGTTTTGTAAAAAAACTGAAAACTTGGTTGTTTAAATCCAATTAGCTAAATTTTTACTGTTCTTTTTGGGCCCGATTTTCGAAGGCATTTATACAGGTAACTGCCCTAGTTAGCCATGTAAATGCCTTAACAGGGAATTTTCAAAGGCACCTACACAGATAGTGCCTTTGAAAATTCCCTGGTTTGTCTCTTACGCGCCCTAATGCTATGTGGTTAGCATCGGGGCGTGTCTGGGGCAGAACGGGGATGAAGTAAAGGGCTAAGCATGTAGCAGCAATTTTCGATGCTACCCGGTTAGCTCTCGACGCCTTAAAGATAGGCAAGGGTTTTCCTCGCCTATCTTTGAGGCACTGGGGCTAACTGGTTAGCATCGAAAATCGCTGTTATCCGCTTAGCCTCGGCAGCTGCCAGCATGTCCAGCTAAAAAAAGATTAAAACAGATTTTCACATCTGTCGCTGCAGAAGTAAAAATCTGAGTTAAAGGGTCGGTGGGCAGGTTTTGTGCCAGCGCGGCTCATAGTCTACCTAAATGAAAATCAGGCCCTTTATGTTTATTCTTCTTGCTGTAAAACTGTAGCAGCAGAGCGCAGACAAACCAATGATACCAGGAGTCTGTTCAGAAGGTCCAAATCATTTATTTGTGCACAAGTCTCAAGCAGAATCAAATTCAAAATGGCTGAGCAATGGTTTCTAGCAAATGCCACTCATACCTAACAGAAAGACAGCTACAGGTCAAGTTGGGACACAACACCTCCCGACCCATAAACGTCCGACAAGGAGTGCCTCAAGGATCCGCACGCTCAGCTCTCCTATTTAACATCTACATACAACCAATATGCAACATCATGAAAGAGAACAACATTCAATACACAATATATGCAGACGACATCATGATATACACCCCGATATCAATCGACAACCCGGACTTCTCTAGGATAACAGACTGCCTTACCCAAATGGCAAGCTGGTGTCAAAACAACAACCTCGCAATAAACTACAATAAGACCGAAGCTTTAATCATCACTCGGAACCAAAACTTCATACACCCACCAAATATAAAGATACAAAGCACTACTATACCAATAAGATCAGAAGTGAAATACCTCGGAGTTACTCTGGACAATAAACTCAATCTCAAAACACACATAGACAAAACAATCCAAAAAGCCTACTACAAGATGCGAATCATCAGGAGACTGAAACCGCTACTCGCCCCGGAACACTTCCGGACCGTCTGTCAAGCACTGATAACCCCACTGCTGGACTTCTGCAATCCGATATACCTTGGGCTACCGAAACAAGCCCTCAAACCACTCCAACTGGCACAAAACACTGCAGCACGAATCATATCAGGAACTGCAAGACAGGAGCACATCACACCTACCTTAAAGGACTTACACTGGCTTCCAATCGGTGCTCGCATCAGATACAAAACCATCATAAACCTATTTAAGATAAAACAGCACACATCAGCCAACAGCCTGCACTCCCTCATACAACCAGACCCCAGCACTCGTCCCAGAAGAAAACAAACACACAACCGAGTCAGCACCCCCAGTGAATACAAACACACACGCAAGGACACAACGGACAGAGCACTCTCCATGGCTGCTCCAACAATATGGAACAAGCTCCCGGACGATTTGAAGGCGACTACAGAACTCAAGGACTTTAGAAAACAGCTAAAAACCATGCTGTTCATTGAACACTATGGACACATCACATAACCTCAGAGAATGCATAACAGCACATGATACCACCTAAACAACGTATGTATGGAATATGTTTTTGCACCACTATACATAGCCCACTCTGTACATAGCTCATGCCAATCTAGCACACAATACAACACACACTCAATTTCACCCTCACTGCATGTATAACACACTCACCTTACCCGATTGTTTGCTGTGATACCACCTTGATTATTAAGATAAGGCGGTTTAGAAATACTGTTAAATAAATAAATAAAATAAAACAACAACTTTTATAGACTTCTTCTCCATTCTAGGTATAGGAAAACATTTCATTGGTCCCGGTAACCTCCCGTACCCCTTCTATTGGTCCTGGTATTGATAAAGCTATCCAATTATGTCTTTTGACTGGGCTTAGCACCTGCTCACCCCCCTTCTAGTCCCAGTTACAATGGTCAGTTCACCAACTTCGTTACTTTTCTCCTCCAAGGCCATTTAACTAGTTAGCACATGTGGGGAGCAGGGCACTGTAACCTTTCTGTCAGCAGTTTTAATTAAATTCTTTGCAGCTGTACTTTCTTATCAGTGGTATTTAAACTTATTTTTCTATATTTTCTGAGTTTCAATTCTGCTCAGCTAGGCTGATTATTCTTTGCTAAGCTTTCCACAGGCTTCATTTACAGGTCAAGCTTGTTAGGCCTGTCTGTTCATTTCAGACACCATGGATCATAGGCCTTCGCCTACCACATTCCCCCCTTTGATTAATCTCACCCTATTACTTAATAAGGTGTGAGAGTTAAATCATTCAATTGGATCATACCATGGTCGGAGGATCCCGACTATATGCAGGAGGATGCCATAAGGCCATGATTTTAGTTGCGGTCTTCCGCTCAACTGTATTCTCAATAACAATGTTGATAGAACGCATACAACAGGGAATTGTACATGGTAATAGCAAAAATACAGCAACAATTATTAGTACTAGTATCAGGAAAGTTTTAAGTCCTCCTAGCCACGAGAATATAGAGGCGAACCAGTTAGGAAAATGCAATCCATGCCAAGTCTGTACTGGCACATAAGCTTGTTTTCGCATATTTTCAGCAATTTCTTCAACTACTTGACCTTTATCATCGATCTTCAAACAACAATTGGTTAAATTCAATTTTCCGCATACTCCTCCTTCCGCTGCTAATAGATAATCTAGTGCTAAGCGATTCTGATATATAGCAGTGCGCATTTGGGTGCTCTGTCTAGCTAAAAGTGTGAGTGCTTGGCTAGTCTCATTGGTTATTAGTTCAACTACTGCTTGTAAACGAATAATACGGTTAATCATATATACAGGGGTACGATAGCCCCACATACCATCATCATTCCAAGTGGCAGGCCCATAGTAATCAATGATTCTTTCTGGTGGCCAATCATCACCCTTCCACTTCTCCCACTTGCCTATCTGTAAGGGTGCTCTCTTTTGTCTTAGCGCTCTTTTGTCTCGGTGAGTAGTGTACACTGGGTATCCTAATTGTTCTCCATGTTCTGCGGGTAAGAGAAAGAAAGAAGGTCTGATGGTCCCTAAGACGCACGCCCCTCCCCAGTGTATAGGGAGTCTGGCATATGCTCGGGTTCCACAGATCCAATATAGGCCAGGTGGGGCTTGCCAGGCATGAGGTTTTGCAAGATTATTCCATAAATCAGCAAGCTCAGGGAATTGTGCTAATGGATTAGGGGGTTCAGGTTCTTTGGCTCCTGACCACCAGGTCGTCTTTTTCATGGTGTCATTATAAAACTTTTGGCTGAGACAGACCAGCTGTCTCACTGGTAGATTGAATTGAGGTCCAGTTCTAGCATAACAGAGACGTCCAACTATTGGGTGTGCTAATACCCATTCGCTGGTAGTCTTATGTAATTCAGTATGGTTGTAAGTCATGGAATAATTCAATTCTAGGGCTTCCCATGGCCACTGGTCACCCATTTGTGTCCCACCACAAAAGTAACAATCTGAGATATGGAGACTGGATACTACTGCTCCAGCTAATTCTAAGAATAAATTCTGGGAGGGATGGGGAATATCAAACTTATTCTCATGCATGGTTTCATAGAAAGTGTTATGGATATGGTACCTGGATGATCTATGGGCTTGGGTATTTAATCTTATATATACAATGGTTCCGGGATCTGACCCGGAGCCCGCAATTCTAAGTCCAAATTTATATCCTTGTTTCCAAGCACTAGGATTTATTACAAGAAATTCTAACGGGTTACAAGCTCCCTTCTTGCAATTCTTTTCTATATCCTTCACATTTGGCCTTTGCAAAACCGCCATTCGATTGTCTCTGGTGTTTTCTACCATCTTTCCCGTTTTCCATGTGGCATAGAAAACACATTCCCATTTTGGACAATAGTAGTCTGCTTCCGGGGCTGTACTATATTCATTAGCTAGAACTCGTTTACCTGTACACTCTCCCCATCCAGTGGCTCCTTCTGGACACATGTATTTATCATCGAGAGCATAGGATTTCTCCCAATTAGCACATTTTGAACGACTATCCCTATTGATAACATCACAGGCATCAAAGTATAATACAGCAATCTTAGTAGGGTCGGTGAGTGGGGGTGTGGCATTAAGCAGAGGTCCATCCGCATCATTCCATCGTATTTCTAAAGTGTAATAGGATGGATTCTGATGTGGGTTGAAACAAACTTTAGTTTTCCCTTTGGTGCAAACATTCAGTTCAGTGGTGTTATAAATACACCGAGTCACTTTACCAGTGCAGGTATAGTAAGAATGATAAAGCAAAGTCTGAGTTACTTTCGTTCCAGTCCGAGTGGAAGTAATGCAAGCAGTGCATGGAGGCAAGGCATGAGTCAGTTCAAAGCCTCCTAGGCAGGCAACCAGGGCAAGGTAAAAACAAAGATGCATGTTAATTGGAGTTCTTCTGAATCCTCAACTTGAAAATCTTGACCTCAACGTCCTCTTCTTCGTCCCGTTTGCTAATGAAGCAATTCAACGGGCGCTGAGCGTTGATTGAAGATCCTCAAAAATGTCTGTCGTGTGTCAACCAACTTATCAACTTTAGTTGGCTCTAAATATTGTTAATCAATATAGTATCAAGGCAGTGTGTGAAATCACACACACATGAGGTTCGTTTAAGCAAACTCTTGCTGTATTGGATACAGCAATCCTCTTCGAAAGACTTGGCTACTGCAAGGCACTGTGGTCGTTGGGATGATCCCAAAAGTATCTAGGTTGCTGGTTGCCGTCTCAGGGTGAGTCGCAAAGGTACATCAGGATGCTGCTCTGCTGTCCACTGCTCGGGTTCTGGAACAGCTGCAGGCTTGACTCTGCTGTGGTGGATCCAGGAATCGATCTCTGCTACCTTTACTGCAGTTGGGGTAGACAGGATGACGGTGTATGGTCCCTTCCAATGGGGTTCCAGCGGTGTCGTCTTCCAATCTTTGATCCACACCGAGGTACCAGGCTGGTAGGGATGCAGGGGTTCCGTCAAGTTGATAGGCAACTGGTCTTGGATCCACTTATGAAGAGTCTGTAGAACAAAACTAAGAGCTAGAAGTTCTTGTCTGGTTATCTCTGAACCAATTTGGGCTAAACTTCCTTTAATTCCCTGCACTATTGGTGGGGGTTTACCATACAAAACCTCAAAAGGGGAAAATCCTGTTGACTTCACAAGAGCTGAGCGTATTCTGAGTAAAGCTATTGGGAGTACTTGGGGCCACTTCAGGCGAATCTCCTGACAAAGCTTAGACATTTGGGCTTTCAAGGTGCGATTCATTCGCTCAACTTTCCCTGAACTCTGAGGTCTATATGCAGTGTGGAGCTTCCATTGTATCTGTAGGGCTTTAGCTAACTGTTGAGTGATTTGAGACACGAATGAGGGCCCATTATCTGACCCTATTACAGCTGGGATTCCAAATCTAGGGATAATCTCTCTTAGCAACACTTTGGTGACTTCTCTAGCTTTTTCAGTCCTGGTGGGGAAGGCTTCCACCCACCCAGAGAAGGTACAAACTAATACTAACAAGTAGCGGTATCCATTTGCTTTTGGCATTTCAGTAAAGTCAATTTGCAGGTGGTGCATGGGGGTTACACCTCCTGACTGAACTCGGGGTGGTGGTGTGGGGCCTTGTTTAGCATTATTCTTGGCACAAATTAGGCACTGGCGTGCTACTGAAGCTGATAGGGCTGCCAACATAGTAATGCAAAAATGTGGTCTAAGTGCTTTTTCCATAGCACTTTTTCCATAATGTGTGGCTTGATGGAATGCCTTGACAAAGGCTGGTCCCAACAATTCAGGAATTACAATCCGTCCTGGGGGTTGACTGCCCTCTGCTGGTGGCAGCTCAATCCACCCATCCCTCAGCACTCCCTCTTCCTTAGTACAGTAGTACTCCAATTCTTTGGTGGTATATCGGGGTGTCCATAAATTGAGGGGTACTGGAAACAATGCTGCCTGCATTGGCATGGCTTGCGATGAAATTTGTCCTGTCATGGCTGCCTGTTGTGCTGAGGCATCAGCGAGCCTATTTCCTTTGGCAACATCTCCTTTGCCTGCTTGATGTCCTCTGCAGTGCATGACAGCTACACGAGTTGGGGCCCATACTGCATCAAGTAGCATCAATATCTCCGGGCCATATTTGATTGATTTTCCTCCTGACGTGATGAGCCCTTGTTCTTTATAAAGAGCTCCATGAGCATGCAGAGTGGTGAAGGCATATTTAGAGTCTGTGTATACATTTAACACGAGTTTTGCTCCTAATACTAATGCTCGGGTAAGTGCAATTAATTCTGCTTTCTGGGCTGATGTGCCTGATGCTAAAGCTGATCATTCAACTACTTCATACTGGGTGACTACTGCATACCCAGCACAACGTCGTCCATTGATGATGAGACTGCTTCCATCCACAAAGTAGGTTTGATCAGGATTCTCTAGGGGCACATCTGTTAGGTCTGGTCGACTTGAGAAGACAGTTTCCATGACTTCTATACAATCATGCTCTGGCAATTCTTCACTGACAGGTAACAATGTAGCTGGGTTCAAGGCATGGCTCACTTCTAATTGTATCTGTGGATTTTCACATAGCATACTCTGGTATTTCAACATTCGAGAATTGGTGAGCCAATGATTTGCTTTCTGTTCCATGAGGGCAAGTACTGCATGTGGCACAGTGACTCGTAGATTCTGTCCTAATGTGAGCTTGTCTGCTTCACTTACTAATAGGGCTGTAGCTGCAACTGCTCTCAAGCAAGGTGGCCATCCTTTAGCCACAGTGTCCAATTGTTTCGACAGGTATGCTACAGGTCGTTCCCAATTTCCTAATTTCTGAGTCAACATGCCCAAAGCATTCCCTTGTGTCTCATGTACAAACAAATGGAAAGGCTTGTGGACATCTGGTAGTCCAAGTGCTGGTGATGACATCAATTCTTCCTTTAACGTTTTGAAGGCTGTATCCTGCTCAAGTCCCCACTCTAGTGGCGACTTTTCTTCTCCTTTCGTTGCTTCATACAGTGGTTTGGCAATTTGAGCAAAGTTGGGAATCCAGATTCGGCAATATCCTGCTGCTCCCAGAAAGGCTCTGACTTGCTTCCTGGTAGTTGGGGTTGGGATTCTGCACACAGCTTCTTTTCTTTCCCTTCCTAATTGGCGACTTCCTTTAGTCAGACGAAAGCCTAAATATTTCACTTCTTTTTGGCATAGCTGTGCTTTGGCTCTGGAAACTTTGTATCCAGCTTCATCTAGTAACTGCAAGAGGTCTTTGGTGGCTTGTATACATTCACTTTCTGATACAGCAGCTATCAGCAGATCGTCCACATATTGGAGAAGTACTCTCTTCCCCGGGGCCACTGGATAGCTGGAAAGGTCTTGGTTCAATGCAGCACTGAAGATGGTAGGTGAATTCTTGAATCCTTGGGGTAATCGTGTCCAAGTAAGTTGGTCCCGTCTTCCAGAGACAGGATCCTGCCATTCAAAGGCAAACAGCAATTGACTAATTGGGGCTAATCTTATGCAAAAGAACGCATCTTTTAAGTCCAAAACAGTAAAATGGGTAGCTTCAGCAGGAATTAGTCCTAAAAGTGTGTAAGGGTTTGGCACAACTGGATGTATGGTCTCAACTGCTTCATTCACTCTCCTTAGGTCCTGCACTGGACGGTAATCATCTGTTCCAGGCTTCTTCACTGGCAAGAGTGGAGTGTTCCATGAGGACTGACATACTTTTAGTAGGCCATACTCTAGTAATCTTAACAAGTGGCGGTGAATGCCTTCAATCGCTGCTCTTGGGAGCGGGTATTGCTTGACATGTATTGGTGTAGCACTGGGTTTAAGATTCACAATTATTGGAGCTATATGCTTGGCTAGGCCTGGGGGATTGCCTTCCGCCCATACTCCGGGCGGGGCATCAATGCTTTTTAAAGTTTGCTCAAAATAGGTATCCTGGGCGGATTCATCACTGTAATACCTCCATTCTTCTTCTCGGGGTACAGTAAGCAGCATTATTCCTGCAGGTTTAGTTTGAGGATTTACTGTCATTTGCATTTCTCCTTTTTCAGAAAATGATATTTGGGCCTGTAACTTGGCTAACATATCTCGTCCCAGTAATGGCACTGGACATTCAGGCATATAGAGGAATTGATGAGTTATCTGCTGTCCTCCCAAACTGCATATACGGTTTTGAAGAAAAGGTTTTGTAGCTTTGGCACCAGTTGCTCCCACAATGGTGACTGCTCTTGCGGAAAATGGGGCAATCTTTTTGTCTACTACGGAATGTTCTGCTCCAGTATCAACCATAAAGTTCATAACTTGGTCTCCTATTTGTTTTCCGACCATAGGCTCCTGGAGACCTAAAGCAAATTCGGAGCCCGGTCTGTCCTAATCCACATCATCCTCGTCATTGGCTGTTGCGGCCAATGCTTGAATGGCCTCTCCTCTTTCTCGCTGGAATTGTTCTCGATTAGCTCCTCCGCGATTCCGGGGACGGCCTCTTCCTCTTTCTCTCCATTGATGATTATTTTCGTCATCTTGGTGGGCGTCTTCGAGTTGCGGGCATGTATCTCTCCAATGTCCTTCCTCCTTGCAGTAGGCGCATTGGTTCACGCCTAGCTGGGAGTGGCCTCTTCCTCGGCCCCTCCCTCTTCCTCTGCTCCGTCGACTGGGGAAACCTCCCCTTTTCTGTTCAACTATGGCCGCAGCCAAAAAATCAGCTTTCTTCTTCATCTTTCGATCACATTCTCTCTGTCTTTCATTGTCACGATTCACATACACTTTATGTGAGCGACTTCCAGTAACTGAGTTGCATTCATGCCCGCAAACCCTTCCAATTTCTGTAGCTTACGTCTAATGTCTGGTTGTGACTGATTTACAAAAGCAGAATTCACCATGCATAAACTTCCTGGCGCATCTGGGTCATAGGGGGTATACATTCTATACGCTTCAGTTAATCTCTCATAAAACACTGCTGGGCTCTCATCTATGCCTTGAATAACTTCAGTAACTTTAGAAAGGTTCATAGCTTTCTGGCCCCCCCTTTTCAGACCTTGCAAAAGGCCTTGGCGAAACCGGGCTAGGGCTCTGGATCCTCTTTCTGTATTCGGATCCCACCGGGGGTCTTCATTTGGGAATTCTCTTTGGCTGCCTCTCGATTATCTATCCTTGCATCCACCCTTTCTCCTGGAGCTACAGGGTTGTCCGCCATCCAATCAACAGCTGCTTTCTTAATTCGTGTCCGCTCCTCTGTGGTGAATAGGGTAGACAGGAGCTGGCGGCAGTCTGCCCAAGTGGGTTGGTGGGTTTCCATAATGGTATGCACTAATTCTGTGAGTTCCTGGGGCTTATCGGTATAGGAAGCGTAATGTGACCTCCAATTTAACAAATCAGTAGTAGAGAAGGGCACATACACGTAATTTAGAGGTCCCGCCACCACCTCATTATCCTCATTCCTTACGGGCATTCCCGGGACCTGCCGTAAAGGCATCATCTTGGCAGTAGATGTCTTTTGGGATCTGAGGGATATTTTCGTAACTTTCCTGTCAGGGGTTGTCTTTTTCTCTATGTGCTTTGCTTTAGATTTACTTTTTACTGACGAGCTACCACTGACAGTCGCTTTTACACTGTCAGCATCGCTCTGGGAAATTTCAGTTTCCTCCTGTTCTGTTTCTGTCTCTGATTCACCTTTCTCTTCGGTCTCAGTAGAATCTTCTTCTTCATTTAGAGGGAGCTCATCTACCTGCTCTTCGGGTGACGGCTCGGGAGTTGGGTCCTGTTCCCGCTGTCTCCGGGGTTCTGGGGCAGGACGTGGGGCTACCCTTACTGGACGCTGGGCTTGGGGCTGTCGAATGATCACTTCTGGGGAATCAGGATCTACCAGGACAGGTTTCTGTCTGGACTTCTCACCTTTCCCTTTCTAGACTGTTCTATTTTCTGAGTATGATCTGTCCGTGCTAACATTATTCTGCACTGTTCTTCATAACAACGCTTTGCCCAAAGGGGCTGGCTTTCACAAATACTTAACCAGGAATCTATATAGGGGTACTGATCGGGGTGCGATACTCGCACTTTCTGATGAACTGACTGGATAATTTCTACATTAAGGGTTCCCTCTCGGGGCCAGGTGGGGTCTAAATCGGGCCACTCCCTAGTACACAAAATCTGTAATCGGGATGCAGTCATTTTAATTCCATAGTCTCCTGAATATCCTTCTTTAAAATGTGCGATCATACATTCTAATGGAGTGTTCCTAGTAGACCCCGCCCCTCCCATTTCGATGTGTGCGCGCAACAACAGACAAAAGGGAAAAGGAGGGCGGACCGTGGGTAAGGGGTCCTCACGGTCCTAGAAACATATAGGGAAAACAAATAACAAGACAAGACGACAGTCGCTTCCCCCTTTTTACGACCTGAACGCGGTCGCCCGGTCAGGAACTGCGTTACTCAGGGGTCCGCCTTCGCTTGGTCCATGCTGCCAGACCTCTCATTCACACTTCATTCACACAATCATGCTAGCAACGTATCCCAGGAATGCAATCCAATCCTGTCTATTCTGACTAGTCTTGTTCAAGTTCCAAAATACAAGAAGACGGGGGTTTCGCACTGCGAATACTCATGCAGGGTTAATCGGCCCGTCTTTGAGAGGTGACCAAGCTCTCTTACCAAGTTCCAAGTCCAAAATTCAAGATGCAAGATTCAAGTGGCAGAACTGCTCTTTCTTATCTGTCTAGACATACCAAATCAAAACTCTACTCACCGGATCCGGTCCTCAAAGTTCCCAAGCAAGCGCATGAGTTGGACCTCGGACTCCCCTCACTCGGGTTCGAGGTGTTGGCTCCAGCCGGGTCCAGCACCCGCCGAGGTCTGGCCAGCTCCCTCCGATGCAAGGGACCGGTGGCACCAGGGAGCGAGCCCCGTCGGTAGGGCGCGATCCCGGCAGGACCAAACCTGTAGAGGCGGAAAGTCGTGGTATATTGCCCTATATACCCTCTAATACCACACCTTCCCGGCCAATGCACCAAGAATATGTAGCAGCAGAGCGCAGACAAACCAATGATACCAGGAGTCTGTTCAGAAGGTCCAAATCATTTATTTGTGCACAAGTCTCAAGCAGAATCAAATTCAAAATGGCTGAGCAATGGTTTCTAGCAAAACAACAACTTTTATAGACTTCTTCTCCATTCTAGGTATAGGAAAACATTTCATTGGTCCCGGTAACCTCCCGTACCCCTTCTATTGGTCCCGGTATTGATAAAGCTATCCAATTATGTCTTTTGACTGGGCTTAGCACCTGCTCACCCCCCTTCTAGTCCCAATTACAATGGTCAGTTCACCAACTTCGTTACTTTTCTCCTCCAAGGCCATTTAACTAGTTAGCACATGTGGGAAGCAGGGCACTGTAACCTTTCTGTCAGCAGTTTTAATTAAATTCTTTGCAGCTGTACTTTCTTATCAGTGGTATTTAAACTTATTTTTCTATATTTTCTGAGTTTCAATTCTGCTCAGCTAGGCTGATTATTCTTTGCTAAGCTTCATTTGTACAATAGCAGCAGCATATTGGGGGATGTGCAATTCCTATGGGCCTCTCCACAGGCTTCATTTACAGGTCAAGCTTGTTAGGCCTGTCCATTTCAGACACCATGGATCATAGGCCTTCGCCTACCACAAAACCACACAGAACCACTGGCTGATTGGGATCATTGCGGTGTACAAATCTGTATTAGATTAGATTAGATTAGAAACGCCTGACATTAGCAGCAAAAACCTACTGCGCTTTAGTAAACATATCTTTAAGAGACTGTTTCTTTGATGATATACCATTTTCTAATTGTATTATACTACTTGTGTCTTAATGAAAATTTTTTTTGTTTCTGTATCATCCTACTAGGCCAGTCCAAACAAGTGGGTTTTTTCCCCCTACCAGCAGGGGTGGAGACAAAGAAAAAAATCTAGAGGTTTCTTATGACCTCATCCTATAATTATATCTGAGGCAGCTAGGGCATACTAACCCAGTATTTCTCTGTCTCCAGCAGAGTATGGCTACATCTGAGCAGCTCTGAGAAAATTTTGAGGAAAATTTGATTTAGCTCATAAGCGACCGCTCTTAGGGACGATTTCCTCACTTGAGCTCGATATGGGAGGCACCCATTAGGTCACCTTTAAAAGAAGTGCCCTCCTGGGTTTGCCATAGAGGATGTCTGTTCAGTTCCCCATCCTTATCCTATTAAGTTTGAGTTGAACAGTCAAATTATTGGATCAGGACCCCGCGCCTAGCACAGCCTCAGTGTCCCCTTTCGCCCTTCTGAAGATTGGATGAAGGTCTCAGGAGATATGTAGCTGCAGGGGAGTAGCATTGGTGAGTACCAGATTTTAAGTTCCTGTTTTCTGTACCAGATTTACACTTGTGCTTGTTTAAAGTTGTCTTTTGGGGGGGCCACTAACCTCATCCACTTAGTAGGTCAATTGTCGGGTCCAGGAGCAGAACTGTTGATTAATCGCAGTTTTTTCTCCCATAAGTGCCCACCTTGTAGTTATGCTGTGTGTGCATGCTATCATATGACCTTGGACCGGTGGGTGCTCGACATCATTCAATATGGTTATGTCCTGGAATGCAAGGATCCCATCCCAGATGTCTCCATGCGGGTCTACGGCCAAAGAGGCCACTGTTCAAGCTACCCTGGAGAGACTGCTCAGTCTCTAGGCTGTCATGCCAATGTCCTCTTTCAAAAGGGGCAAGGGCTGGTATTCCATCTACTTTGTGGGTCCTTCTACCCCATCTTTGATCTGAAGGTTATCAATGTTTACCTAAGAGCCTTTCACATCTGCATGGAAATGTTGAGTGGTCTGACAAGGGGATTTTCTTGCATCTCTGGACTTGGCCGAAGCCTATTTCCACACCCCATTCGAGTTTATTGACCAAGATCATAGTGGTGACTGATTCTGCCCTGTGATGTGAAGAGATTTATGTTCATCCTTACCTGAACAACTGACTTTTAATGGGCCAGATCGCATTTGAGGCAATTTGTGCGTCAGCTCGAGTGGTGCAGTTCATGGAGAGTCAGAACCAGGTGATCAACTGTGACAAGAGCCTCCTGAGGCTTGCCCAGTTGCTGGACTACCTTGGAGCGTGTTTTCTACACCACTTCAGGCAGGGTCTTCGTGCCCAAGAAGAAAGTGAAAAGTCTGCTGTCGCAGCAGATTCCCAAGTTGTGGGACTACCTTCAGCTCCTACGGTCAATGGCGGCAGTGATTGAAATGGTTGCTTGGGTGCAGGTGCATATGAGACTGCTGCATAGGTCCTTTCTATCCTGCTGGTCTCCTCCTTCACAGGACTTCGAGGTCAAGCTTCTCTTCTCCCATTGGTGACATCCAGCCTGCAATGGTGCGAGCAGCCCGTTCTGCTGAAGGGCTTTCCCCTGGACAATCACTATTGGCTTCTACTGACAACGGATGCCAGCCTTTTGGGGAGCCCATTTATGGGAGACAGACCAGCCCAGGATTGCTTGAACAAGTGAGAGGCGACTTGGCCCATCAACCGTTTGGAGGCGAGAGCTATTTGCTTGGCTATTCTGCATCTTCGGAGCTTAGTCCAAGGAAAGGGGGCATGAAGAGTTCCAGCATTGTCTGAGAAATGATCCTCCTGGATGGAGCAGAATCTGCTGGCCCTCTCGGCACAACATATTTCAGGAGTGGACAGCATGGAAGTGGACTATCCCAGTCAGCATGCCCTCAATCCCAGAGAGTGAAAATTGAGCCAAATGGAATTTTAGAGGATCCTGAACAGGCAGGATCATCCCGAGATAGCTCTGATGGTGACCTGGACTAATGCCAAGGTGCAACAGTAATTCAGCTGCTGCTGAGTCAGGCTCCGAGGGCGTGGACACCCTAGTTCAACCTTAGCCAAGGCAGGATCTGCTGTATACATTTCATTTGGCCTCTTGTAGGGCGAGTGCTTCATCACACAGAGCACCATCAGGGTCCAGAGGTTCTGGTGGCACCAGATTGGCCGAGGAGGCTGTGGTACACAGATCTGATGTGCCTCCATCAGGGGCCCCAATTTTATGCCTCCCATTGGCTCGGATGCTCTTGAGGCAAGACTAGTATTGTTAGATGTTCCGACTCCCTTCTCACTTTCAACTTGGCTCTGGAGAGGCAATGCCATTTGGTGCCTTTTTGAGCACTGGTGCATCAAAGTCAGCCTTAGTGCTGTGGACTTGCTGGCTCTGCTTTCCTTCAAGATGGATTTGACAGGGACCTCTCCCTCAGTTCATGGAGGGTCCAAGTGGTGGCCTTATCTTGTGTCAGAGGCTGGTGGTGGGGCACTCGATAGCCTCATACCCAGATGTGGCATGTTTCCTTCGGGAAGCTAACATTTGCATCCTCCCCTGCAATCAGTTGTTCCTTCTTGAGATCTCAGTTTGGTCCTTCAGGCCTTGATGGCTGAACCGTTTGAGCCCTTGAGGTGGGCCATACTCAAGAATTTGTCCCTTAAGGCTGCCTTTTTGGTTATGGTCTGCTCAGCGAGACGGATCTCGGAGTTGCAGGCTTTGTCCTATCAAGATCCCCTAAAAGTCATTTTTGGAAGAGGTTGTGTATATACGGCCCATTCCTTTCTCCTTTCCCAAAGTGGTATCATCTTTTTATGTCAATCAGGTGGTCTGTTTGCCTTCATTCCCGAAGGAACAGTGTCAGGGAAGGATAGGGGCCTTGACCAGTGTTTGCATGCACATTCCACATGGGCTCAAGCTTCATCCTGGGCAGAGCATCGCTCCCATAGACATCTATTGAGTGGCAGTGTGGTCAACGCTTTCCACTTTTATCTAGTATTACTGCTCGGGTGTCTACATTCGGGTGGACATAACCTTCGGTGCAGAAATCTTGAAGTCTGTCATGTTTTCTTCCTGCCCAGTGGAGGCGTAGCTTTGGTACGCCCCATTTGTCTGGACAGGCCTAGCAAGGTGATATGCAAGGTAACATTTTACTTGCCAGATAATGTCCTTTCCTTAGTCCTGTTAGACCAGTCCAGGACCCACCCCGATCTGTTATAATTATGCTATAATGAGTTATCAGCTGCTATGTTATGCGGTTCGGCCCTGCGGACTAAATTCTTCTTGGCAGACCTTGTATCCAAAGGGTATTTTTGTACTGTATATAGCAATGGTTCTCAACCCAGTCCTGTGGTACCCCCAGGCCAGTCAGGTTTTCAGGATATCCTCAATGAATATGCATGAGATAGATCTACAGGCACTGCTTCCATTGTATGCAGATCTATCTCGTGCATATTCATTGTGGATACCCTGAAAACCCAACTGGACTAGGGGTCACAGATGATTGGGTTGAGAACCACTGGTATATAGTGGTCCTTGTTACCCTCATTGAGGCTGTGTGTGGTCAGACATCTTGGGTACAAGTACTGGGTTAGTATGCCACTAGCATTTCAACTATTGATGCAGGATGTGGTCATAAGAAACCTCTAGATCTTTTCTCTGTCTCCACCTCTGCTGGTGGGGGAATGCAGCCCACTTGTTAGGACTGGCCTAGCAAAACTCAAGGAAAGCACGGTTATCTGGTAAGTAAAATGCTACCTTTTTGACTTAAGAACATAAGAACATAAGATATGCCATACTGGGTCAGACCAAGGTCCATCAAGCCCAGTATTCTGTTTCCAACAGTGGCCAATCTAGGTCATATGTACCTAGCAGTTTCCCCAAGAGACACAAGTTCCACAATGCTTGTACTGGGTCAAGCATTGATATCTTCGGTCACTTCTTAATAACGGTTTATGGACCTTTCCTCCAGGAACTTGTCCAAACCTTTTTTAAACCCAGCTACACTAACAGCCTTTACTACATCCTCCGGTAACAAATTCCAGAGTTTGATTACACGTTGAGTGAAAAAATATTTTCTTTTATTAGTCTTAAATAGTTTACCCTGTAGCTTCATTGCATGTCCCCTAGTCTTTCTATATTCTGATAACGTAAACAATCGATCTACGTTTACCCGTTCCACTCCGTTCATTAATTTATAGACTTCTATCATATCTCTCCTCAGCCGTCTCTTTTCCAGGTTAAAGAGCCCTAACCTTTTTAGCCTTTCTTCATAGGAGTATCCTTCCATCCCCTTTACCATTTTGGTGACTCTTCTCTGAACCTTTTCTAAAATCGCTATATCCTTTTTAAGATACGGCGACCAGAATTGCACACAATATTCAAGGTGCGGTCTCACCATGGAACGATATAGAGGCATTATAATATCTTTTGTTTTATTTTCCATTCCTTTCCTTATCATACCTAGCATTCTATTTGCTCTCTTGGCCGTCGCTGCACACTGGGCCGAGGGTTTTAACATGGTATCCACAATGACGCCTAAATCTTTTTCCTGGGTGGTGGTTTCTAATGTGGAACCTTGCATCGTGTAACCATAGTTTGGGTTGTTCTTCCCTAGGTGCATAACCTTGCACTTGTCCACATTAAATTTCATCTGCCATTTTGATGCCCAGTCTTCCAATTTATCAAGATCCTCTTGCAATTTTTCACAATCCTCTTGGGTTTTAACAACTTTAAATAGTTTTGTGTCAAATGCAAATTTGATCACCTCACTCGTTATTCCACTTTCCAGGTCATTTATGAATATGTCCAAAAACAGCGGACCCAGCACAGATCCCTGGGGTACACCACTATTCACCTTTCTCCACTGGGAAAATTGGCCATTTAGCCCTACCCTCTGCTTTCTATCTTTTAACCAGTTCCTGATCCACAATAGTACACTGCCTCCTATCCCATGACTCTTTAGTTTTGCCAAAAGTCTCTGATGAGGGACCTTGTCAAAGGCTTTCTGAAAGTCCAGATACACAATATCAACCGACTCACCTTTGCCCACCTGTTTATTCACTCCTTCAAAAAAACATAACAGATTAGTAAGACAAGATTTTCCTTGTCTAAAGCCATGTTGGCTGTCTCCCATTAGGTTGTGACTATCTACCTGCTGAGTAATTTTATTCTTTATGATGGTTTCTACCATTTTTCCTGGTACTGACGTCAGGCTCACCGGTCTGTAGTTTCCCGGATCACCCCTGGAACCCTTTTTAAAAATTGGTGTTACATTGGCGATCCTCCAATCTTCAGGTATTAGAGATGATTTTAATGATAGTTCACAGATTACTGATAGCAGGTCTGCAATCTCATATTTCAGTTCTTTCAACACCCTTGCATGTATACCATCCAGCCCAGGTGATTTGCTACTCTTCAGTTTATCTAATAGTTGTAAGACATCTTCCCGATGTATCGATATTTCCTTCAATTCTTCCGCACCTTTAAATACCACTTCAGTCATGGGTAACATCCCTACATCTTCCTCAGTAAAGACCGAAGCAAAGAATTCATTCAGTCTCTCCGCTATCGCCTTGTCGCCTCTTAGTGCTCCTTTAACCCCTTTATCATCTAATGGACCAACTGACTCTCTCACAGGTTTTTTGCTACGAATGTACTTGAAAAGGTCTATCTCCAGGAACAAGCAGGAATAGTCCTCACATATGGGTACGTCGGTACCGACGGAGCCTTCGCGGGAAAGCTCCCCAGCTTCCCAGAAGAAAGCTTTTGGGAGCCTCCCATAGTGCATGCGCGCTGCCTTCCCGCCTTTCCTGACCAACTCTCCTCAGTTCTTCTTTTCCGCGGAGCCAGCAGGTCGTGTTCCTGTCACCGCTGAAGAAGTTCTTATTTTAATTTGTTTCTTTGGTCGCGTGTCTGCCTTCCCCGACTCCATACCGGTACCGCCGGTCTTTTTTCTTTTTACTTTTCAAAAAAAAAAAAAATTTTCTTTTCCCTACTTGGTGAAATTTTTCTCCCCTTAGGCCCCTAGGCCTGGAGAAAATTTTTCCCTCATGGAGAAACCAGCATCTGGTTTCAAAAAATGCACCAAGTGTAGCAGTACCATCTCAGTCACAGACACACATGAATGGTGTCTTAAATGTTTGGGGCCTGACCACTCCATACCGGATTGCCAGTCCTGCTCCCTGATGTCTAAACGTGGCTTACAGAACCGAGCAGCCAAGTTTCATATGCTGTTTTCCACAGATACTCCAGCATCGACATCTTCCAGGTCTTCCTCTCCTGATGGATCTCAGGTAACCAAACATTCTTCTGGCAGGTCCTCAAAGGGCAAATCTCCCTCCAAGTATCGAGATGCCCCCGGGCTTGACCCTGAGGACCCTGCCCCAGCCAAACAACCCCGGCGGGAAGCTCCGGCTTCCAAAGCTCCTCCTATGGGGTTACAGGTTGACATCGATGGCACGGCCTCGACCGATCACCTGTTAGACTGCTCTGGGGTACTGGCACACTCTTCCGGTACCGACATCCAGGCAGTCGTGGCGTCTATGGATCATACAGTTCAATCCATGCAGCAGGCCATAATGGCTTTTATTAAGGCTGCGACGCCCACGGTACCGCAGCAAGTGGTACCGACCTCGGTTCCGGTACCGCAACCGATACCGGTACCCAGGGCATCCACATCGACCAGGATTCCGGTTCCGGGGCTTTTCCCGATACCGATCCGGTTCCGGGTACGCCCGATCGATCCCTGGAAACAAACAGACGATACTTCCGGTCTTCTGATGATTCCGATTTATCGGATGACTCTCCTGAAGTATCTCTTACTCTTCCTGAGGAGCCCTCTTCTCCAAAGAGGAGAATGTCTCCTCCAGAGGATTTGTCCTTTCAAGACTTCATCATGGAAGTAGCTAAAGGACTCTCTATTTCAGTAACCTCTGAAAAAGAACCTAGAGCAAAAAGTTAGACATTTTGGGATACTCTAAGGTTCCCAGAGAGGCAGTCACCTTGCCAATTCATAAAATTCTCCAAGAACATTTGCTTGAATTGTGGGAGACTCCTCTCACCCTTTCTCCTCATTCTCGTAGATTGGACACTATGTACCGTGTCCCTCCTTCTCCTGGTTTTCAAAAAACTCAGCTTCCTCACCATTCTATTGTGGTGCAGTCAGCTATGAAGAGAATAAAGAGTACCAAAAGACACTCTTCTACTCCTCCAGGAAGAGAATGCAGGACCTTGGATGCTTTTGGTAGAAAAATCTTCCAAGCTAGCATGCTTACTGCCAGAATCAATTCATACAGCCTTTATATGGGTATGTTTCTGAAGGAGGTTGCAGAAAAGCTGCACAACTTTCTCCCTTTTATTCCTGAAGATAAAAGGGAGGAATTCCTTCTTTGGCTTAAGCATACGCAAGACATTTCAAAGTTTTCCAACAGGGCAGCCTTTGATTCCTTTGAGGTTGCCAGCAGAGCCTCAGGAATTGCTATAGCTGCTCGTAGAATTGCTTGGCTCCAGGCTTCTGATCTAGAACCCTGGGTTCAAGATGGTTTAGGAAATCTACCCTGTACAGGTGAAAACCTATTTGGCAAAGAGTGGCAAATTAAAGCCACTCAAATGGATGCAGAAAATGCTGCTCTTGATAGACTTTCTAAGTCTACCTCCACTCCAGCCAAGAAAAAATCTTTTAAAAAGTCTTTTTAGAAGAAGGGCAGATTTCCTTCCACTTCTGGTCAACAGTCTTCTGCAGGTCGATTTGCTACTAAGCGTCAGCAACCCAAACAGGCCAGGCCTAAACCTGCAGGGGCTGCTGCAACCCAGCATTCCCAAGCCCCTCAGGGGTTTTGACTTAGTGCTAGAGAACTTAACCTTTCTGGCTCTACAACAGCCAGAACCTCTCACCATTCCAGGAAGGTTGGCTCATTTTGCTCCCAGATGGGAGCAAATCACATCAGAGCAGTGGACCCTCTCCATCATCAGAGAGGGCTACAAACTTCATTTCTCAGACCTTCCTCCCTACACCATGGTGAGACATTTCAATTCTCCCACATCTCTCCTCGACCTTCTGGATCAGGAGGTAACCTCCCTTCTGGCCCAGAGGGCCATAGAAGAAGTTCCTCTTCTTCAACAGGGGTCAGGTTTTTACTCCCCCTACTTTCTCATCCCAAAGAAAACAGGGGGATACAGACCTATTCTAGATCTCCGAGAATTGAACAAATTTCTGTACGAGAGGTTCAAGATGCTCTCTTTAGGCACTCTCTTTCCATACCTACAGAGTCAGGATTGGCTTTGTTCTCTAGATCTCAAGGATGTGTACACCCATATACTCATCCATCCATCCCACAGAAAATTTCTACGTTTTCTGTTCCAGGGAAAACATTACCAATACAGAGTCCTTCCTTTCGGTCTGGCCTCTGCTCCAAGAGTGTTCACCAAATGCATGGCAATAGTTGCTGCATTTCTGCGCACTCTGGGAATCTTTGTCTTCCCATATCTGGACGACTGGCTCATCCGAGCTCCATCCCAGTCAGAAGCCCAAATTTCCCTGAACACTACCAGGTGCATTCTGCAGTATCTGGGACTTGTGGTAAATCTCCCAAAGTCTCAGCTCATCCCTACTCAGTCCCTAGAATTCATAGGGGCCTGGTTGGACACCACTACTGCAAGAGCCTATCTTCCCCAGGCTCGTTGCCAACGTCTAGTGCAGTTAGCCTCCCAGATTCAGTCAAAGGACCACTTCACTGCCCGGGAGATGCTGCAACTACTAGGCCACATGGCTTCCACAGTACATGTGGTACCCTATGCTCGTCTACACATGAGAGCAGCTCAATGGACTTTGTCCACCCAGTGGACTCAAGCGTCAGGAGCTCTCTCAGACCAAATAGCAAACTCCAAACGTCTCCTTTGGTCTCTCCAATGGTGGATGTCCACTCAAAATCTGTTGTTGGGGTCCCCCTTCCAACCCTTGTTGCCCCAAGCAATCCTCACAACAGATGCCTCCCAAACAGGTTGGGGAGCTCATCTGCAAGACCTCTCCACCCAAGGCACTTGGTCCCCACAGGAGACCTCTCTTCATATCAACCACTTGGAACTTCGAGCAGTGTTCCTAGCTCTCAAGGTCTTTCATACCCTCCTCAGCTACCAGACAGTCCTCATTCAAACGGACAATCAGGTAGCCATGTTTTACATAAACAAGCAAGGAGGAACTGGCTCTCTGTCGCTTTGCAACGAAGCTCTCAGATTATGGGCCTTCGCCAGAGAGCATCAAATCCATCTCCTGGCAGTATACCTCCCAGGAATTCAAAACTCTTGGGCGGACAGACTCAGTCGAGTTCTGCTCCCACACGAATGGTCCCTGCACATGGATCAGGTACTCAGAATCTTTCAGGAATGGGGTACCCCGGACATAGACCTATTTGCAAGTCCGTGGAATGCCAAACTTCCCCGGTTCTGTTCCAGGATTCCGTGTCAGGGAGTTCAGGCCAAGGATGCCTTCCTCCTTCATTGGGGTCAGGACTTCCTGTATGCCTTTCCACACATTCCTTTGATCCCCAAGACTCTGTTCAAACTTCAGAGGGATCAAGGATCTATGATCCTCATAGCTCCACGCTAAGTGTGGTACCCTCTACTTCTGCATCTCTCCCAAGTCCCCTCCCTGGACTTGGGAGCTGCTCCAGACCTTCTGTCTCAGGAGGAGGGGACTTTGTGGCATCCAAACCCCAAGTCCCTTCACCTCAGAGCTTGGTTACTGAAGGCCTAGACCTTCAAGACTTCAATCTTTCGCAACAAGTGAAGGATATCCTTCATGCTTCCAGGAAACCTTCCACTAGGTGTTCCTATGCTTTTAAATGGAAGAGATTTTCCATTTGGTGTGCTCAAAAGGGTCTTGACCCTCTAGCACTTCCCCTGAATTCTCTATTAGAATATCTCCTGCATCTTTCCAATGCAGGCCTTAAGACGAATTCCGTAAGGGTCCATTTAAGTGCTATTGCAGCATCTCTTAAGCCTATCAATGGACAACCTATTTCCTCTCATCCTCTTATTGCCAGATTCATGAGAGGCCTAACCTTAACTAAACCTCCCATTCGACCTCCTCCGGTGGCATGGGACTTAAACTTGGTTCTTGGTCAGCTTATGAAGCCACCTTTTGAACCCTTAGCCACTACCTCCTTGAAATTTCTTTCCTGGAAGGTTATTTTCCTTATTGCAATCACTTCTGCTCGCCGCATTAGTGAGCTGCAGGCCTTAGTGGCTAATCCACCTTATACAAGGTTCCATCATGATAAGGTAGTCCTTAGGACAAATCCTCACTTTATGCCTAAAGTGGTCTCACCTTTTCATCTTAATCAAGAGGTATATTTACCTGTCTTTTTTCCAGCTCCTCATGCATCCACTGCAGAGAGGAACCTTCATACTCTAGATTGTAAAAGAGCTCTTGCTTTTTACTTACACAGGACACAGCAACATAGGAAGTCTTCCCAGCTTTTTGTTGCTTTTGATCCTTCTCATCTAGGACTTCCAGTCTCTAAAAGAACACTGTCCAATTGGATTGCTCAGTGTATTTCTTTTGCTTACCAGAGTAAGAACCTTTCTCTGGAGGGCCATGTCACAGCTCACAATGTGAGGGCCATGGCCACCTCTATGGCTCATCTTCATTCTGTATCCATCGATCAGATCTGTCGAGCAGCCACCTGGGCCTCGGTTCATACCTTCACAGCCCATTACTGTTTGGACAAGGACTCCCGCCGGGATGCCTTGTTTGGTCAGGCTGTCCTCAGACACCTGTTCCATTCTTGAACAACTCCTGCCCTCCTTCCCTGAATGGATGCCTGAGATCCATAGGAAGACGAGGAACCTTTCAGGGTCTCATACCCTTGGGGTTCTCCTGGGCATCTTAGCTAGGGAGTCCCCATATGTGAGGACTATTCCTGCTTGTTCCTGGAGATAGCACAGTTACTTACCTGTAACAGGTGATCTCTGGGAACAGCAGGAATTAGTCCTCACAACCCACCCACCTCCCCTAGGAGTTGTATCTCTCTCTCTATCTTTCCTTTCCTCTCTCTCTCTATTGTCTCAGCTTTAAACTCGAACTGAGGAGAGTTGGTCAGGAAAGGCGGGAAGGCAGCGCGCATGCGCTGTGGGAGGCTCCCAAAAGCTTTCTTCTGGGAAGCTGGGGAGCTTTCCCGCGCAGGCTCCGTCGGTACCGACGTACCCATATGTGAGGACTAATTCCTGCTGTTCCCAGAGATCACCTGTTACAGGTAAGTAACTGTGCTTTATTTCGCGTTTTTGCTTCCGCAGCAAGCTTCTTCTCAAATTCTCTCTTTGCCTGCCTTATCAATGCCTTGCATTTGACTTGCCAGTGCTTGTGCTGTTTCCAGGTTTCGTCGTTTGGCTATTTTTTCCATTTCCTGAAAGATGCTTTTTTGGCAACAACAGCCTCTCTGACCTCACCTTTAAACCATGCTGGCAGTTTTTTGGACTTCCTTCCACTTTTCTTAAAGCGTGGAATACAGCTGGTCTGGGCTTCCAAGATAGTATTTTTCAACAACACCCAAGCTTGATGTACGTCTTTAACCTTTGCAACTGCTCCTTTTAGTTTTTTCTTAACTTTTTTCCTCATTTTATCATAGTCTCCCTTTCGAAAGTTAAAAGGTAGTACTGTGGATTTCCTTACTATCCCTCCTCCACTAATTAAATCAAAGGCGATCATGCTATGATCACTCTTGCCAAGTGGCCCCAACACCCTTATCTCTTGCACTAGATCTGGTGTTCCACTAAGGACTAGGTCTAATATGGCTTCCCCTCTGGTTGGTTCATGAATCAGCTGCTCCAAGAAGCAGTCATTTATTTCATCTAGGAACTTTATCTCCCTAGCATGTCCTGACGTGACACTGACCCAGTCGATACCGGGGTAATTGAAATCACCAATTATTATTACTGCGCTGTAACTTTTGTTAGCTTCCTTGATTTCTTTGAGCATTTTATCATCCATTTGGTCATTCTGGCCAGGTGCTCGATAGTACACCCCCACTGCCATTGCCTCCCCCCTTTTATATGGAATTTCAATCCATATAGATTCTACAGCAGATTTTGTTTCCTGCAAAACGTTACTCCTTTCTGAGTCATTGCGCTCTCTAACATAGAGCGCAACCCCTCCACCAATTTGATCAGCTCTATCATTACGATATAGTTTGTACCCAGGTATCACAGTGTCCCACTGGTTGTCTTCCTTCCACCATATCTCTGATATTCCAATCATATCTAACCTTTCATTTAGTGCTATATATTCTAACTCTCCCATCTTATTCTTTAGACTTCTAGCATTTGCATGCAAGCATTTTAGAGAATGTATTTTATTCATATTAATTTGGCTATTGTTAGACATGGGTAAATTGGGATCTTTAAGCTCTGTCTGCTCCATACTTGAGGGCATTTGGGCTACTTTACTCTTTTGTGGAACCTCTCTGCTTTTGGTAGTATCCTTCAAGGATACATTCTTCCGAACCATCCGCTCTTGGGCGGCTGTCGGCTTTCCCTAATATCTAGTTTAAAAGTGCTCTATCTCCTTTTTAAAGGTTAATGCCAGCAGCCTGGTTCCATCCCGGTTAAGGTGAAGCCCATCCCTTCGGAAGAGCCCCTCCTTTCCCCAGAATGTTCCCCAGTTCCTAACAAATCCAAAACCCTCATCTCTGCACCATTGTCTCATCCACGCATTGAGACTCTGGAGCTCTGCCTGCCTTTTGGGTCCTGCGCGTGGAACAGGAAGCATTTCGGAGAACGCTACCATGGAAGTTCTGGATTTCAACTTCTTACCTAAAAGCCTAAATTTTGCCTCCAGAACCTCCCTACCACATTTTCCTATGTCATTGGTACCGACATGTACCAAGACAGCAGACTCCTCCCCAGCACTATCTAAGACCTTATCTAGGTGGCGCGTGAGGTCCGCTACCTTCGCACCAGGCAGGCATGTTACCAGGCGATCCTCACATCCACCAGCCACCCAGCTATCTACATGCCTAATGATTGAATCACCAACTATAACGGCTGTCCTAACCCTTCCATCATGGGCACATGGCCCTGGAGAAACTTCCTCGATGCGAGAGGGTTTTACATCACCTGGAGGACAGGTCCTAGTTAGAGGATCACTTCCTGCCACACCAGGGTGATGCTCCCCTGTCACGTGACCTCTCTCCTCCATGGCAACAGGGGTGCTGCCAGACTGGAGGTGGGACTTCAGGACTATATCCCTGTAGGTCTCGTCTATGTACCTCTCTGTCTGTCTTATGTTTTCCAAGTCTGCTACTTTAGCCTCTAGAGAACGGACTTGTTCCCTGAGAGCAAAGACCTCTCACCAACTGGGAGAAAATCATACATGTGACACTCAATGCAAACGACTGGAAAGCCCCCATCCCGCTGCTGGACTGCTGTCTGCATCTTAGTTTTAAGTTTGTGTCTAGATCTTTAAGTTCTTACTTACTAGGGGTTGCTATGGGTATTTATACCAATAAAACTGTACCTAATACGTTTAATATACCTTGTTCACCTGAAGCTTAATTAATCTCAGGTCCTTAGTGTATGACTTGAGGAACAACTCTGTATACCAACTCTGTGCTCAGTACTAATCGTTCCTTTTTTCTCCAGAGTTGGTTTAAGTGTGAATTAGAAACAAATATGACGACATAAAAAGACCACATGGCCTATCTAGTCTGTCCTTCCATATCAACAACTACAACAGTCTCCTTTTTTTCCTTTAGAGATCCTCTGTGTTTGTCCCATGCTTTTTTGAATTCAGTTACTGTCCTTATCTCTGGGAGACTATTCCACGGAGCTACCACTCTTTCCGTAAAGAAATATTTCCGCATATCACTCCTGAATCTATCCCCCATCACCCTCATCACTGTTCCCTCTAAGCTGTGCGCGTTTGCGCGCGCACACACCTTGCTGAATGAGCGCACATACTTTACAACAGAGCGCACAAAAATTACGGTTCTGATTCTGATAGAAAACAACACAGACGTCTTAAAATTTAAAAGTTGTTGTGTATTTACGGTTTTCACAAGTTCTACAATATTTTCTAGTGCAATCCATGTGGTGTACATACTATATTCTGACGTGTAGTCAAATTTTAAAGTATATAACTCCGAGTGTCGTTATGTGGCGCACAAAAATTTAACCTTCCTTCAAAAGCTGCACAGCTGATATTTTATGCGCACACAGCCTACAGAAAATTAGAGGGAACATTGACCCTCATCCCATGTCCCCTCATAGCAGAACTTGCTTTTACTACAGCTTTATTCAGCTTGCCCTCTTAATCCAGCAATCCGGCATTTCTGCATTTAACTATGCAGACGATATTGTCCTCCTGCACCATACCTCATCTTCATGTCCTGACCTTTCCATACTAAATTCTTGCCTATCTTCTGTGGCCAACTGGCTAACCCATAACTGTCTTCACCTCAATCTCACTAAGACTGTTGCAATCTGGTTTTCTCACGGTGCTCCCCTTCCTTCACTCGCCCCTTCTTTCTCTGGTGCCTCCGTTCCCTTAGTCACCTCTTTCCGTTATCTTGGGGTTCACTTCGATCCTGAACTCTCGTTTCACGATCACATCTCACATATCTCCAAATCATCCTTTTTCTTTCTTTCTTCGGCAAATCCGGGCCATCCGCCCTTTCCTTACCCCTGCAGCTCTCACCACTCTATCTCTGTCCTTAGTCATGTCACGCGTCGACTTCTCAAACTCTGTCCTTCTCGGTCTCCCTAAAACCCAAACATCTCGACTTCAAAGAATCCAAAACACTGCCGCCCGTCTCATCACACACGCTACCCTCCGCGACCATGTCACTCCATTGCTCTTTCGTCTTCACTGGTTACCTATTTCTGTCCGCTCCCAATACAAACTGCTTATCCTGGTCCATAAAGTTCTCTACACCAGCACTCCTCAGTACTTAGCAGACCTCATCCACTTGCACTCTCCCAGATTCACCCCACGTTCCTTCCACCTCAACCGCCTCACCCTTCCCTCCCCTTCATCTGCTCACCTGCAAGCCACTCGCTCCTCTGCTTTTTTCTATGCCGGCCCTGCTTTTTGGAATGCTCTCCCCTCCTCCCTGCGTCTAGAAACTAACCACACCACTTTCAAACAAAACCTGAAGACACACCTGTTTTCCCTGGCATTTGACCTTCCCTCTCCCTTTGTCTGATCTCTCTCGTCCCTCCCATTGTCTCTACCCGGAATGCATGTACTACTGTCTCGTCTTATCTCTCTTTTTTTTTCTCTTTCTCTCCTGTCAAAGATTTGTAACTTCTTTTCCTACTTCTCTTGGCCTTGGCCTTGATTTTCCTTCAATTTTTGAAAATTGTACACCGCCTTGATTTCAGTAGAAAGGCGGTTTTATCAAATTCAATAAACATAAACATAAACATTCAAATTCTGACAAAAAAATTGAGATATATTAAAATCACACACTTTTATTATATGCTTAGGTTGTGATCAGTAGCATAGCAGCTTAAACAGTATTCCATAATATTTAAAAGTATGCCTATTGCACTAAATGCAAAACAGTTGAATATGGAGTACACAGTTTTAAAATTTGGTCTCTCTTTTGAGTAATTTATTTTTATATGCCATTATATTTCTTGGTCTTGTACGGGTGTAAAATATAAGCAGTGCTCAGTCAGTTCCACTGTGTCTTCTTCCATACTTTTCACTGGGCCTTTACACTAATGCATAAAAATGCCAAATCACTGTAAGTGGCATTTAGAATGGGCGTCTAAGAAGAATCCAGAGCACAATGCCCAAAAATCCAGAAGAATGACAGCAGTGAAGGAAGGCTCGAATATAAGTGCCTTCTGAAATCGCTTAGTCTCTGCCTCGAAAGATGAATGCCCCAGTAATCTGTTCTGGCAAATATGGACATCCCCAAATTGCACGACCTTAGAAATGGGTACTTGGATGTGCTGGCCAGGGTATTTCAGAAGGAGGGCGACTATGTTATAAGACTTGCACATTCTGGCCAGGCATTTCAGATAATCAGACATGTGGCGGTGAGCTAGTAATATGTTTTGTAGTATGTATTTACATGTAGGAGGAGTAGCCTAGTGGTTAGAGCAACTGCCTAGTACCCAGAAGATCAAGGATTCGATTCCCACTGGCACTCCTTGTGACTTTGGGCAAGTCACTTTACCCTCCATTGCCTCTGAAGAAAAGGCTGGCAATCTACTTCCAGTGATACATTGCCAAGAAAACCCAGAGGTAGCTGGTTCGCTATGAGTCAACACTGACCTGATGGCACTAAAAAAAAAAAAAAAATTACATGTAGGTTTCTTTAGCTAGGAAACATTAACTATAGCAATGAAAGCACAACTTGCTCTTCCTCCTGGCAAAGTTGCAGCCATGAAATGCCACTTTTTTGCACCTTATTTCTGGTCAGGAAGCAGGTTATAAAGTTATAAATGCAAGAGAAATATTATAATAATGTATTCCCTTATATTCTTCTTATTCCATTTAAGTGGATTACAGCAGTACTAATTTCCAAATTTCATACACAATAACTAAATTTACAATATATCATACTAAGATACTCAATTTTTTCACACAGATAAAATTCATTATTAATTAATATAGCCTCATACATCTACAGTTTTTAAAGGAAAAAATTGTAGATGTATGAGGCTATATTAATGAATAATATGGATTCTCCAGGACCAAGCAGGAAGTCAGTCCTCACATATGGGTATCATCGACGCCGATGAAGCCCCAGCAGAGCATTTCCCCAGCTTTCTATGAAAGCCTTTGGGAATGCAGGCACGCATGCGCGGTTCCCTTCCCGCTTAAAGGTGCCATCTTACCTCAGTCTCTCTTTTTTCCGAGAAGCCCACCGGACGTGTGTCCTGTCATCCCGGATAAAAGTTTGATTTTTCGGCGATTCTCGCTATTTTTTCTTCCCGGTTCGACGACGGTTCCCCTCCCGTCTGGTTCGGTACACCGGTATCGAGCCCGATTCTTCTTTTTCGGTTTTTACCCTTCGTGGCTGGCGTTCGCGCCTTTTTTTGCTTTTCCCTGGAAGGCGGGTCCTTTGACCTCGCGGGGACTCTTTTTTCCCCGATGGCTTCCAGCGGTTTTAAAAAGTGTGATCGGTGTAAGAAGTTGATGTCTCTCACCGACACACACGACTACTGCCTGCGGTACCTCGGTCCTGATCACGACCCTAAGACGTGTGGACCATGTGGGAAGATGTCTTCCAAGGCACTGCGAAGTCGCCAGCAGCAGAAAGAAAGGCTTTTCTCGGACTCAGCCTCCGTCCGGGCCTGAACCTCGTCTGAGGCCTCGACATCTCGGAATTCAGATCCCGAGCGCCGTCAGGGCTCCTCGAACATGGGGTCCCCCGACCGGGAACGCAAGAGGAAGTAGCTGCTCGTGAGGGCGTCTGAGGAGGAGGTCCCTGGCTCCTCGAGGGCCAGGTCTAAGACCCCCGACCGCCGCCCCGGGCCCGTGGAACAAGAGAAGCCTCGCGTGGAGCCGGAGTCTGCTGGACAAGTTTCGATGCTTGCTTGCTGTGTCCAGTCTTACCAGCTGTACATGGGCATGTACTTGCGAGACCTGGCCAAGGAGTTGGCCGGCTTCTCCGCTGGTCTCTCCGGGGAGCCCTTGCAGAGATTCAAGTCTTTGTCCTTGGGGATTCGGGACTGCTCGAAGTTTATGTCCCGCACCACCTACGATGGCTTTGAGGCTTTGGCCCGAGTTGCGGCAGCTGGCATCGCAGCTCGACGCCAGGCATGGCTGCAGTCATCGGACCTCGAGCCATGGGTTCAGGACAAGTTGGTCGATGTCCCTTGCCGAGGTGAGAACCCTTTTGGCAAGCCCATGGCCGAGAAGGCCGCACAGCTCGAGACTGAGCACCTTACATGGACAAGGCTGTCTAGGAAGACCTCTGCCCCTTCTCACAAGAAGAAGGCCTCGGGTAAGAAGCCCTTTTACCTGAGGAAGGGCACTGCCTACAAACAGTACCCTCGGTATCAGGCTGCCCAAGCTGCACCCCAGGGTCAGCAAGCCAAGGGGCAGGGTAATGGGCCCCGTAGGCAGAGGACCCCCAAGCCTCCGGCTCCTGCTCCCACTCAGGGTGGGGTTTTTTGACTCCTTGAGCTTAGCCTCTCAGTCCCTGCTCTCCCAACCCTGCACAGGAGGTTGCCTCACCCTCTTTGCCCACCAGTGGCCCCACATAACTGGGGACAGTTGGGTGTTGAACATAGTCCACAGGGGCTATGCACTACATTTTCACCAACTGCCTCCACCATACTTTCCAGGGGATCCTCCAAGGCCTCCCCTGCACACAGATCTTCTTCTCCAGGAGCTCCAAGGTCTGTTGGTGGACAGGGCGGTGGAGCCTGTGCCTCTCCACTTGCAAGGTCAAGGGTTCTACTCCAGGTATTTCCTGGTACCCAAAAGAACCGGTGGCCTTCGACCTATTCTGGATCTCAGGAACCTAAACAAGTTCCTAGAGAAAGAAAAGTTCAAGATGCTTACTCTTGGAACACTTCTGCCCTACCTCCAGCAGGGAGATTGGCTATGCTCCTTAGATCTAAAGGATGCGTACACTCACATCCTCATTCATCCAGACCACAGAAAGTACCTCAGGTTCATTGTGGGAGGACACCATTATCAGTACAGAGTACTGCCTTTTGGCCTAACCTCCGCTCCCAGAGTCTTCCCCAAATGCCTGGCAGTGGAGGCGGCCTACCTGAGAAATCAAGGCTTCTTTGTCTTCCCCTATCTGGACGACTGGCTCATCAGAGGTCAGACGTGCCAGGAGGCCCGACAGGCCACCTTCAGAACTATTGTTCTTCTTCAAAGCTTGGGTTTTGTAATAAACTTCGCAAAGTCCACTTTGCTCCCCTCCCAGAACTTGGAGTTCATAGGGGCAAGGCTAAACTCTGTCCTGGCAAAGGCATTCTTGCCAGGAAACAGGGCCCAAAGACTGATGGACTTAGCAAATCAGTTTCTCAGCGGGTCAGTGGTCTCCGCCAGACTCTGCCTGAGGCTGCTTGGCCACATGGCTTCGACAGTTCATGTAACCCCCAATGCCAGGCTCCATATGCGGCCTGCACAGTGGTGCCTTCGGAGTCAGTGGTCACAGGCCACAGGCAGCCTCAGAGACAGAATAAGGGTGTCCAGACCATTTCGGGACTCCCTCAGCTGGTGGCTGCACCCACCCAATCTACTAAAAGGGGTGCCCTTTCAAATTCCCGGGGACACAGTGGTACTGACCACAGACACCTCCTTGCAGGGCTGGGGGGCTCATTGTCTGAACAAGTGCACCCAGGGCCTGTGGTCTCCTTGGGAGGCTGCACAGCAGAACAATCTCCTGGAACTCAGGGCTATTCGATTAGCACTCAAAGCTTTCTCTCCTGCCCTAGCTCATCAATCTGTCCTGGTTCAGGCAGACAACCAGGTAGCCATGTTTTATGTGAACAAACAAGACGGAACTGGGTCCAGACTCCTTTGTCGGGAGGCACAGGACCTTTGCTCATTCGCCCTCAAGCACAACATGCTCCTCAAGGCTGTGTACCTTCCCGGCCAGGACAACTACCTGTCCGACAGGTTGAGCAGAATTTTGCAGCCCCACGAGTGACAGCTGCATCCTTTGGTGGTTCATAAGATCTTCCTGAAATGGGGTCTTCCTTTGATAGATCTGTTTGCCAGTCCACTGAACAAGCAGCTACCAAAGTTCTGCTCCAGGCAACCGCATCCTCTGCGGATAGCAGCAGATGCTTTTTTGATTCCCTGGTCACAGGGCCTCCTGTATGTGTTTCCTCTCACGTACTTGGTGGCCCGAACTCTGTTCAAGATTCTTCAGGACAAGGCCTTGTTCCTGCTGGTGGCTCCCAGGTGGCCGAGACAGCCTTGTTTTCCACTTCTGCTTCAGCTGGCGGTGGATCCCCCACTGCCTCTGGGGTTGCAACCCGACCTTCTCTCTCAGGAGCAGGGTTCCCTACTGCACCCCCATCTCAAAGCTCTCAATTTGATGGCCTGGATCCTGCAAGGGTAGTTTTGGCTCCCTGGGGCCTACCTCAGGAAGTTGAGGAGGTTGTCCTAGCCTCTAGGAAATAGTCCACTAGGAAAACCTATGCTCTCAAGTGGAAAAGGTTTTCTGTGTGGTGTCAGCTACGTACAGAGGATCCTTTCTCCTGTACTGTACCAGTGGTGCTTCAATACTTACTGCACTTGTCCAATCAGGGACTTAAGTCCAATTCTGTTCGGGTCCACCTCTCAGCTCTAGCAGCTCACCACTCACTGGTGGAAGGACATTCTCTGTCGGTTCACCCCTTGGTGTCCCGCTTTCTCAGGGGCTTGCTTTTGCTCAAGTCTCCAATCCGTCCTCCTGCTCCTGAGTGGGAGTTGAATGTGGTCTTGCAGCAACTGACTCGCCCACCCTTTGAACCGATGGCTACTTTCCCTCTCCGCTTCCTGTCCTGTAAGACGCTCTTCTTGATAGCCCTTACCTCGGCTAGGTGAGTGAGTGAGCTTCAGGCCCTGGTCTGTGATAGGCCTTACACTCGCTTCTATGGGAACAGGGTAGTCCTTAGGACTCATCCAAAGTTCCTCCCAAAGGTTGTCTCCTCCTTCCACCTTAACCAAGAGGTGGTTCTTCCAACATTCTTCCCTAGGCCTCATGCAAGCCAGGCTGAAGCAGTTCTGCATACCCTGGACTGTAGGAGGGCCTTATCCTTCTACCTTGACCGTACGCAAGGACATAGACGGGCTACTCAGCTCTTCATTTCCTTTGACCCTAATAAGTTGGGGTTGGCTGTGTCCAAGCGTACCTTGTCCATCTGGGTGGCTGACCATATCACCTGGGCTTACAAGGCGGCTGACCTTCCTTTGCAGGGTAGGGTCACGGCCCACCGTGTCAGGGCAATGGCAGCCTCAGTGGCTCATCTCCGCTCTGTACCCTTGGTAGACATCTGCAGGGCTGCAACTTGGTCTTCAAGCCAGACTTTTGCGGCCCATTACTGTCTGGAGAGGGAGTCCTGTAGGGACAGTGCTTTTGGCCAAGCAGTACTCCGGAATCTTTTTGAGGTTTAGGCAACTCCTGCCCTCTGTTGGGCTACCGGTGGAGGTTGTGTCAGTGAAAAGCCTTTCTTTGCTGCTGGGACTAGAGGGAGTTCTCTTGTTCAACCTGGGTTCCTCGGTAGGCCAGAGCTAGGGAGTCACCCATATGTGAGGACTGACTTCCTGCTTGGTCCTGGAGAAAGAGTAGTTACTCTCCTGTAACAGGTGTTCTCCAGGAGCAGCAGGAATCAGTCCTCACAACCCTCCCTGCTCCCCTGGGAGTTGCAGTTGTACATAGTTTATTTTTCCATTTTTTGTGTGCTGTTCTTAGCTATGTCATTTGACTGAGGTAAGATGGCACCTTTAGGCGGGAAGGGAACCGCGCATGCGTGCCTGCATTCCCAAAGGTTTTCATAGAAAGCTGGGGAAATGCTCCGCTGGGGCTTCATCGGCGTCGATGACACCCATATGTGAGGACTGATTCCTGCTGCTCCTGGAGAACACCTGTTACAGGTGAGTAACGACTCTATCTCCCAAAATTTAAAACCATAATAGCCAGTTAGCATCTAGGTTTTTTTGTTTTTGATTTTTTTTATGTGCTGTCACATCAATGCTGGTTCCTGGTGACCCAGCAACCCCTGATTTTTCTTGGCAAAGTATGACTTGCCCAAGGTCACAAGGCATGCCAGTGGGTTCTAGGCTGTTGCTCTAACCATTAGGCTACTTCTCCACTCCTGGCTTCTAGTATCTAACTGTTTATCAAAACTTCCCTAAACAGATATGATTTCAATGACTGACAAAACATTTCATTTCATTTATTTGATATTTTACCTGTCTTTACAAAAGACTAAAGCAGTATACAATTCAATATATTGTCACGCCCTTGCCCCTTACATCCAGTATGGAGGGGCGTGGTTATCATAGAAAGTTTCACCACCTAGCCTTTTACTGACTGGTTCTTTTGCAGTGCCTCTTGGGAAAGGTAGTTCAGTCACAATTCACTTGGCTTCAGGTAAAAAAAAAAAACACTTGTAGTTGGCTCGAATGATAAGGCAATGACAGAACTTTTATTAACTCAACGCTAGGTTCACAAATATCACCTTTGGATTCTTTCTCCAGGATTCTTCCCAATACACATCAGTATATAAATAAACTCAAAGCAAAATTTTAGCTTATAATGTTCTTCAGCTCAAAGATAAAGTCCTTTAACCACCAATGCTACCAGCCTTGGCTAGCATTGCTGGTTAAAGCAAACAAAAACAGCTTTCCTTAAAGCAGATTTCTTTTCTTACATTCCCCACACTTCCAGGTTGTTTGTCTCCTTATAAACAGAGTAAAACTTTCACCAAGGATAAAACTTCTCTTAAGCAAACCATACCCTATGCAAGGCTTTTGGAATATTCAAAAGCAAATCAGAGCTTTACTTCCTCTCTCCGTTAGCTCGGCTTCTTGCCGATGCACTGCTCTGGATAGCAGGTGTTTAACCAGCACAATTAGAGAGCTTCAGCTTGCTCTTACTTTCTCAGCAAACGTATTTCTTCTTTAACACAGGACATGCAGAAATTATCTACAAGCTTTCAAGGGTACCTGGGTCTGAAGGTTTTCACTTAATGGTTGACTTTCTTTCAACTCCTCCGTAGTTAAGGACTGGCATAAAGAGCAATCCATGAAGGTCTCTCCTTCATTCAAAGCTACGTCTGGTTCACCTATTTGCATAGGTTCTATCTGTCCTTCCAGCATACAGGGCTCAGCTGCCTGCCTCTCGTTAGAGCTGAGAGTATCTCTTGCAACTCTGCACTGCTCCGTGTTAGAGAAACTTCTAAGGCTTCTACCTGGCTCTGGACTTGTCAGCTTCTCCTTTCTCATGCTCTGGCCACCATTCTCCTGTACTTCCTCGTCCTGTCCTGCAGCTTGTGTTCCTTCTGCCTGTGTTCCAGCGTGGGTCTCTGCCTGGATCTCTCAGTGGCAGTCTCTCTGACACTCTCTGTGTGTCCTCTGGAACTCTCTGCATGTCCCCTGGAACTCTCTGCGTGTTCTCCCCTGAATAATCTATCCTGGACTTAAATTCCCAAGGCTTCAGCCCCACCTCTTCTCCCCTCAGGTGACGGAGATCAGCTTGCCTCCGTGCAGCTGAGTAATTAGGAAACTCAGTGACGTAAGGGTCTCTTACCTTGGGTCTGCACTCCCTCACCTTTACTCCACTAGGGGAACTCTGAAACCTATCCCCGCTATGAATTTCCTGCTTTCTAGGTGTGAATGGGGTTCTGTTTCTCTGACCTTGTAAAATAGGTCCTTTTATAAGGGTGAATTCCTTTTCTTTTCCCCTTTTCCCTAAGTCATGATAAGCTTCCTTATCACAATATACAGTAAATACATACAATACATAACACACAAAACAGCTATAAAAACAGCATCTTCAGAACTCGCTAGAGATTTATACTCGCAACTCTTGGGGAACAAAAAAGTCTTCAACGCCTTCCTAAATCCCACATGAATGGCAAAGAACAAGATATTAAATAGTCAAACTTCTGATCTCTACTGGAAGGTCATTCCATACAATGGGTTGCTCTATAATTTAAACATTTATCCAGAGACTTTTGAGAATATATTTTCTACATGATGACAGCATCAGAGAAAAGGTAATTACTCACCTGTAGCAGGTTTTCTCCGTGGACAGCAGAAATAAATCCTCACATATGGGTGACATCATTGACGGAGCCTCATGTGGGAACACTCCCCAGCTTCTATTGGAAGCTTTTGGGAGGCTCCTCTGCTCCTGCATGCCTGCCTGCCTGCAGTGGCGCCATCTTCTCCAGTATGATAACAAAGCTGTAGCGGAATACAAATCCTCAGGGAGGTGGTACAGTTGTGAGGACTTATTCCTTCTGTCCTTGGAGAACATCTGCTACAGGTGAGAAACTACCTTTTCTCTGTGGACAAGCAGGAACGAAGTCCTCTGGTATGGGAGTGGAGACCAAAAAGCCAAACGGGCAAATTGAACTAAGAACTGGAGAATCAACTATGCACAGCACTGGCATTTCCCAAAGGGGAATTCATCTGATTCAGCTTCTTCACTATACAATTTCATTCATGATCATTCATGCTCTGTGAGGTGGTGGTTTTTTTATTTTGGTTGTTTTTTTTGGTAGCCTGGACAGACAGAAGGGCCTTGGTGAGTTGGAGTTGGAGTCTAATCCTCAAACAAATGCTGGAGTACAGATTGGCCAATGTTGCTGTCACGTTGGGAATCCCATACCTGTACAGTGAGATGTGAATGTCTGGACAGAAGACCACATTGCAGTTCTGCAGATCTCTTCCGTGGAGACCAGGCGCAGCTTGGCCATAGATACAGCCATGGCTCAGATGTTCTGAGCTGTGACATGACCATCAAGGCTCAGGTCGGCCTGAGCATAAGCAAAAGAGATGCAGTCTGTCAGCCAATTGGGAGAGTGCATATGGAAACTGCAGCCCCTAGCTTGTGGTGGTCAAAAGAGACAAACAGCTTGATGGACCTTCGTAGGACCTCCGTTCACTCTAGGTAGAAGGCCAAGGTTCGCTTGCATTCCAGCATGTGCAGCGCTGCTTCTCTGCTCCAAGCTGTAGGGCTGGTACCTGGGGTCTGCTCAGAAACTAAAGCCTGAACCTTGCAACATGGCTTCCTGTAACAAGATGGGACCTGCTCTGAACCAAACAAGATGAATTCCTCCTTCTATATTCTTAGCATCAAACCTGCTGATCAAGAAATTCTGCAAGGTTATGTGCTATACAGCAGAGTCATTATTTATGACTATGTGCAAGAGAACTCGCTCTCATCCAGAGTGTGCTGCTGGTCCTAGGATTTACATCAATGTTTGGACCTGCATACCAGCATCCTTTCTCACCATGGGCCTTTGTTCGAAGAAGGACCACCTGTCAACTGTTACATGATTCACTGAAGATGACATACAATATCTGAGACCAGCCAATCACTGGGCCATGATGAGGAGGTCAGGATGCAGAATTATACACTGGACACGGAGGGATGCAGGACACTTCTAGACACTCTTTTGGGCACTTTTACTTGGGAACCACTTTTAGACTTGCAGAACTTTTGAATACTTCATGGGAACTTTCACTTAGCTCCTTGACATTGGCAGCTTTTTTTGTGCAATCTCTAGTCCTACTGCCTACCTGCCTCAAGGACAAAGACTAACCTTTGGAAGAAGTGAATCTCTTCCACAGACCTGAAGCTCTGTGCTATCACATGGCTCGTCAGACTGCCAGCAGCCTACATTGGACCACTGCCATTCTTTGGACTTTGTGCTGTTCCGGAGACAAATGACTTCTCTGATCCAGCAACAAGCGTCTTGGCAAAAACTAAGGTATTGGTCTAAATTCTCTGGGGTTGTGTCTAGCTTAGACAGACAGATAATTTTCTGTACATCTGAGTGCAGGGCGAATCAATAACAGCTGCTAAAGCAGGGATTTATGATATTAGTAATTTAATCATTGGGCTACATAACTGGCTATTTCAGATAATGAATTTATTCTAGATCTGCATTATTTTTCTATCAGCAATAAAGTCTAATTTATATATATAACACAGGGTTGGTTCCTTTATATCACATGCTTCATTTGACAGACGGACCTATAGAACCTTGGGAAAAGTGGGAAGTAGCAATTACTCCTGGGCATATCAAGTATTTATATATATTTATTTGCTACTGACAACGCCCCCTACAGGCCATGAGGCCTTGGAAAGAAAGTAGGCAAAACGACTGACTGATTAAGATGGAAAGCCGATACCACCTTTGGGAGAAATTGAGGATGAGTGCACAGGACAACTCTGTTATGATGAAACCTCATATACAGTGGATGAGCCACACTAGAGCCTGGAGCTCACTAACATAGCGTGCTGAGGTAATCGCCACCAGGAACCAAGACCTTCCAGGTCCGGAACCTCAAGGGGCAGGAGTCAAGCAGTTCAAAAGGAGACAACATGAGCTGCGCCTGAACCACAATGAAGTCGTAAGCCGTTGCTGGAGGTTTGAAGGGAGGTTTCGAGAGGAGCAAGCCTTGCATGAAGCAAACCGCTTATTTATTTATTTATGTGTGTGCTTTTCTATACCGCCCCTTTCAGAGATCAGGGGTGGTTTATAGAGAACATCGTAAGCATCAATTACATAGAACATTTTTGAGCACATAATAGCTATTTTACAGAGAAAATATTAACTATTTTACATAGATTGAGCACATATTCATTATTTACAGAGGGTAGGACAAATATGCACATCAATAATAAACATATTAACTATTTACAACAGCCAGAACAGGTCTGACTATAGTTCAGTGGAAGGAGTATAGCGGGGTTATCAGTGGGAAAGTGCAAGGAAGTGTGGGACATGAGTTAGGTAGGGTAAACTTGTGTTAGGTGATTTGTGTACTTTTGTGACATCTGCTCGGGGCTGAGCTGTAAGTTGTGATAGTGCTGGGTGAAAATGTATGTTTTAAGTTCCTTCCTGAAGGTTAGAAGGTCTTTAATCTCTCTTAGGTTGCATGGTAGTTTGTTCCATTGACTGGGTGTATTATAAGAGAAGGCAGTATTGCTTGTTACCTGCTTCATTTTTCTTACAGAGTCAGGGATTAGAAGCATGTTAAGGTTCACCCTTCTTCTCATTCTGTTTTCTGAGGGGGTCTGGATTAGGGTTGCTAGATGAGAAGAGACTATTTCGTTAATGAGCTTGAATATAGTGACTAATGTTTTATATTGAATCCTACTGGCAACAGGTAGCCAGTGGAGAGCGTAAAGAATTGGAGAGATGTGGTCGGATAGCTTGACTTTGAAAATAATCCGAGCAGTAACATTTTGGGCCATTTGTAGTATGTGAAGGTTTTTCTTAGATGTACCTTGAAATAAACCATTGCAGAAATCTACTGTAGGTGTGGCATTATAAGTGCCTGGGCAACTGTTCTGAAATCACCAATGTCATTGAGGGGTCTGAGTTGCTAATGGCTGAAATCACCAATGTCAATGAGGGGTCTGAGTTGCTAATGTCTGAGTCGATATGGACTTTCCCTCCAAACTGCAATGGTAAGCCCCAATCGCACCGAGGTGAATTCAGACAGAGTTGGACTTGAGACCTGACTCTGAGAGGTGTATGAGGTACTCAAGATGTTTGTCAATGGAACAATTAAAGAGATCCAGCACCTGTGCTGCACACATGACACAAATCCCTTCCATTTGACAGCTTAAGACTTTCTCATCAGGGCCCTCCTAGAGGCCAACAGAACATCTGCTATGCCATTGGGCAGGTTAGGCTCTGACAGGACTAGCCTCTCAACATCCACGTAGTGAGGGCCAAGGATCTAATGGGGCGCAGCATCCTCCTGTCCTCCTGAGATATAAGGTCTGGGACAGAGCCCAACCACAGAGGTTCCCACTGAGAGAGTTGAAGCAGAAGGGGAAACCATGGCTGCCTGGGCCAGTATGGTGGATCATTGACCTCCTGTCTGTCTGGAGCTTCAGTAGGATTTTTGTTGTGCAAGGTATGGGAGGATATGTGCATAGCAGGCCCTCCCCCCAGTGCAGGAGGAAGCATCTGGAGCCAGCCTGCTGTGCAAGACAGCCCTGGAGCAGAACTGATCCACATGGGCATTGTGCTGAGTGGTGAACAGATCTATTGAGGAGGTATCCCACTTCCAAAAGATCTGGGCCATGATCTCCCTGTCCAGAGTCCACTTGTGCAGCTGGAGAATGCAATTCAGCTGGTCCGCCAGGGTATTCTGCTCTCTTGGCAGATATGTGGCCCGTAACGCCATGCCATGAGTAATGGTGAACTTCTTCAACTGGACCGCCACCCAGCACAGGAGACATGACACTGGTGCCTCCTTGCTTGTTTATGTGGTGCATCGAGACCTGATTGTCGGTCTGAAGCAGAACAATCTGTTTGGCTAGGTAATTCTGGAAAGCCCCGAGGGCATTCACTATGGCTCCGTAATTCCAAGAAATTGATCTGGTGCAGTCTCTCCTGTTCAGACCAGGTGCCTTAAGTGTGGAGGCTATCCAGATGTGCTCTCCAACCCAGTTTGGATGTCAGTGTCTTCTGGGGTGACGCCTTCTGAAAAGGGAGGCCACCTGAGCAGATTCTGATGATCCATCCACTAGTGCCAGGGACTGGACCAGAGGTATGGTGATTGCTACCTTGTCCCAAAGGTGGCCGGTGACCTGTTTACACTGAGTCCATTGAAATTGTCTCATCGACAGACGAGCCATGGGAATGATGTGCACTGTGGAGGCCATGTGGCTGAGCACAGTCAGCAACCCGCAAGCCATTGTCTGCTGATTCCTCTGGGTATTGTGGTCCAAAACTGTCAATTTCTGGAGTCTGTCTGGCAGGGGAGAGTCCTGTGCCTGAATCTTGTCAAGGAGTGCCCCTATGAGCTCCTGTAGGCTGAAGATGGGACTTTGGGTAATTCACTATGAAATCCAACAGCTCTAGCGCCAGGATGGTCAACCATGTTGAATGCAGGACTCTGTCTGGAGCAGGACATTTTATGAGCCAGTCATCTAGATAAGGGAAGACAAAAAGCCTCAGTGTTCTGAGATAGGCCACTACCGTTGCAAGGCACTTCAGAAGACTTGGGGCACCGAGACCAGACCGAAGAGTAACACTTGGTAATGAAAGTGCTGTCCTCCCAGGATGAATCTGAGATATTTCCTGTGGGAGGGATGGATTGGTATCTGTGTATATGCATCCTTTAGATCCAGGGGGCATAGCCACTTGTCTTTCTGAAGATAAGGGAGCAGGATCCCTAGAGAGACCGTCTTGAACTTTTCTCACACCAGGAAGATGTCGTGGTTTCTGAGACACAGGAAGGGCCGAAACCTCTCCTTCCCCCGACTTCTTGGAGACCAGAAAGTACCTGGCATAAAATCCCCATCTGATCTGTTCCTGAGGCATGGGCTTGATGGTAAAATCAGCTAGAAGTGCAGAGATTTCCCTCTGAAGGAGGTTTAGATGCAAAGGGTCGAGTGGATATCACAGCAAAGTTCAGTGAAGTGCACATGTAGCCGCTTTGGACTGTTTTGTAGCACCCAAGCATCCAAAGTTATAAGGGGCCCACCTGTGGTCAAAGAGAGTGAGCCATCCCCCTACCAGAGGCGACTACTCTTTGGGCACCAGCAGACTGGCTCTGCGCCAAAGGAACTAGTTAAAACCCTGCCCCTGGCTTGAGTTGCGGGGCAGGCTGAGTCTTTTAGGGCTTCTCCCAACGCTGCGGGCAAGGAGCCTGTGACTTTTGCTGAAAAGCTTGAGGACCAGGAAAGTACCTGCTCTTATGCAAGTAGTAGACAATCTTCTGTCGCCCCCCACCCCAATACTTCTTGTGATAGGGATTAGACATGCATCTCAAGAGCCTAATGAGGTTGATGTGTTGCTTCTCTGATGCCAGCTTTCTCCTTTACCTGCTCTCCGAAGAGGTTCTCTCCCCAGCATAGCATGTCCGCTAGCATATTTTGCACAGACTGTCCAGATCGGAAGACTTAAGCCAGGAGAGCTGGCAGGCTACAGTAGCCACAGCTGCAGCTCTAGAGACCATTGTAAAGGCATTGTACATTTCCCTGACCACTTTGAGCGGTCTTTGCCATAGTCTGCCAGGGTACAATAATGCTCTAGTTTCTCCATAGGGAGGAATGGGCACAAGTTGTCAAGATCATGCATGATATCCTTCAGGAACATGCCTTTAGAACTGATAGGCATTTACCTTAGCCACGAGTATGGAGCTCTGGAAGCACCTCCTTCCGAGGGAGCCCAATGTATGAGACTCCCTACCCGAGGTTGTCAGCGAATGAGTCTGGATACTCTTAATCCTTTTTAAGGTGGACTCTACCACTAAGGCGCGTAGTGCAGAAGCTGAGGCTTCTCAAATTCTGGGGCCTTTGGAACCCGATACCTCAAGTCCAATCTCCTACTGATCGAGGGAACAGTGAAGGGGGTTCTCCCACCTCATTTGCAGCCTTTGTAGGATTTGGTGCACTGGCACCAGCACTGCTTCTTTAGGAGCCAAGGGGAACTGTAGCATCTCAAACTCCTCTGCCTCAAGCTCATTCTCAGTCTCCAGTGAAGATGGGATGGCCTTGGCCATATCCCTCACAAAACCCTGGAAGGACATGTCCTTTGGAGGAGACTTTTGCCATTCGTGTGGAGGGGAGGGATCTGATGGAAGCTCAAGAAACCCACCAACAGGTTCTCCAATTCCAAATCTGTCACCCAGCCATCGAGAAGAAGTTGAACTACCTCTGAGACTCTGCTCGGAGCTCCCTCCAGCCTTGGGGAGTGGGTGCATCAGTGATGCATCGTGTGCTTTCAGGACTTCGCCAGGACATTGGAATCTGATGCAAGAGACAGAGATGGCGCTGCCAGGAATTGGCATAGGATCTCCTCGATGCCCCAATAACGATGCCTCCGCAGGCAGTGCATGCATTTTGAGGATCGACTGCACAGCGGTCGAGGATGATGTCCTGGGCACCGATGGACCAGCCATCTGATGCTCCAGCATAGATGCGATGTAGGCCTCAAGTGCCTGAAGGCATTCCTCCATGGCTGCCGATTACGAAGGCCTTGGGGCCTGAGCAGCTTTGACCAATGTCTCCGGCACCCTGCAGGGGTATCGGGACCTCAGTGGTTGGGAGACGGTCTGTTCCCCTCCAAAGCTGTGGAGGTCTATCCTCTGGAGCACTTTGGCAGGCTATTCATGGCCATCGCTCTCGACATCGTGTCAAGAAGGGCTCCAATGACAATGCACATGGGACTTAGTCTGGTTCTCGAACGAGTCCCCCTTTGACACCAATGGAGTCAGCGTCGAGGTTTTTTTTCAATTCCAGGTGGAGACCGACCAATGGTCGATGCTCCAGGGCACCACAGGTGCTCTTCTCCGATTGAGCCTGGGAACATCTCGATATCTATGCACCTTCAGGGAAACCGCTGAAGACGCTGAATCAGACCCTGGCCAAAGAGGGATTCTCTCTGCTTCTCTGCTTCTCTCAACCTTTCAGTCTCTCCTTGTCATGGTGATCGGGACCTAGACACTGGAGGCACCACTTGGGCTTTTCTGTGACCAAAATGGTCCTAGCACAATTGGTGCATTTCTTGAACCCGCTGGCCGGTTTCTGGGATATGTCTGGGAAGATGGGTGTGGCAAAATCAAATAGCTTGATGGTGACCAGAGGCCCAGCTGAGCCACGGGAAAAACAAAATAAAAGTTGCAAAAAAGCACCAGAATTGAAAGCGGAACCACGATTGACAGACCCAACGCTACCAACAGCAGGCAGAAATATAAAACAAGCACAAAAAAAGACCCCTGGAGGGGACAAAGAAACTGAAACGTTTACCAGTGGATGACCGAGCCACATCTGTGGGAGCTCTGCGGAAAACGAAGACTAGAGAAGATGGTGCCATGAAGGATAGGCGCAGTGGAGCCTCCCAAAAGCTTCCAATAAAAGCTGTGAAGCGTTCTCATACAGGGCTGTGTCAGTGATGTCACCCATACATGAGGACTTCATTCCTGCTTGTCCATTCCTGATTGAGAAATATGCCAGTGATAGCATATAAATGGGGCTACATCCGTTTAAAAACGTAAAAATAAAACATAATTTTAAATCTGTTCTTGCAATTATTGGGAGCCAATGTAGCTTAATCGAAAATGGTTTTGCTGCTTCCCATCAGTTCCATGAATAATTACTTTTGCTACAATATTTTGCAATATTTGTTAATGAAAAAGGTGCTTTTTTGACAGACCCAAGTAAGCAATGTTGCAATAATCATATTGCAGCATAACTACAGTTTGCATCGCAGTTTTTAGAGGCTCAGGAGGTAAATATGCCCTAATCTGTCAAATAAAGTGTAACTTATAAAATACCTTCTTTAACAGAGCAATCTGCTCGTCCATTAAGAGCACTGATCTATCACTATCCATAATCTAATTGAGTGTCATAAAGAACATGACATTCCAAATCATTGTGTCTGTATTCAATAAAACATATACCAGAGGTGGCCAAAAATTATTGGAAGAATAGTTCTATCAACAGATCAGAAAAAATACTACTTATGACTACTATTCCATATGAAAGAGCCACAATTTTTCCAAGACTTTTTAAATATCAAAACAGAAAACAAATCAGCTAATTACTAATAATAATCATTTCTACTGTATCGCGCTACAAGGTGTACGCAGCGCTGTACACATATAAATGTAAGAGACTGTCCCTGCTCATCAGAGCTTACAGTCTAATCAAGATGAAAAAAACATCAGAAAACTGGTGTCTTAGGGTATGGTAAGGTACACAAGTAGTGAGCAAGAGAGTGAGGAGCATCAACATACAAACAAGCAAGCATATAATTAGAGTTTCTCAATTCTGGAATCATGTTGAACACATTAATATCTTATATCCCCGTCAATCAGTTTTTTGCCCTATTCATAGTACAGAGACCATCTTGACTGCTTTATAAAGCAAAATTCACTCGCCTAGAATAGTGGCATTGTTGTTCTGGCTGTATCTTTGGACTTGTCAGTAGCCTTTAACCTGGTTGATCATATATTACTTCTATCCCTACTGCAAGATAACCTTCACAATAATGTACTTAGTTGGTTCACTTCTTTCTTAACAGACCGTTCCTCCACAGTTAAGGCAGATCCTCAATTTTTGTCTTGCAGGGTTTCACAGGGCTTAGCCCTAGCCTCCCTTTTTTTTAATGTATTCTTGAGTCCAAGTGCCCACCATCTTACAGGAATCTGGAATTAATGTCTCTTATTGCAATGATGACATCTTTTAATAACCTATACATGTCCTAGAAGTCCTGACTTGCATATATTAATGCCTACCTTGACAGAGTAGCCTCTTGGCTTTTATTAATTGATTCAAACTAAATCCAAGTAAAACTACAGCTGCTGGCTGACTGATTGGTTCTTCCAAGCAATCATGTTTGGCAAGTTTTCCAATCATACTCACAGACTCTTATAGGTATTTAGGTGTGACTAGTCATTTGGGAGTTCTTTTCAACAAACAAATCTCTATATTGGTCAAGTCTACTTTCCCATTTCTTTCTACTACCTGTGCATTACAGACATTTCTGGACAAAACTGCTCAAAACACTTTGGTACATGCTCTCATTATATCTCGCTTAGATTACTGTTACATGGGAGTATGTTTACTAAGTAGGGCTAGCAGTTAACCCAGGCTATTTGTTATTCAGTAGGACCTAGTTGCAAGTAGGTTAACTATTAGCCTGGCTTAGTAAACATACCCCCATGTTGTATGTAGGTATTCTCTCATGGAACTTTAAGTGACTTCAATCAATACAGAACATAGCTGTTTGGGCTGTATGTTATGCTCACAAATACAATCATGTTTCCCCTTCTGTTAGTTTCTTATCATTGGTTACCTGTATTTTTCCGAATCCAGTTTAAATTTCTGATTTTGAAACGCGACATATTCTTCTGGTACCCCAACTTATCTTGCATCCATGATAACTCCATATACATCTAGCCATATGTTGCGTTCCCTTCACTATTACAAACTTGTCATACCACCAGTCTCATTGGCTTGATTGGAATCAACCAGAGAGCCTTCTATTTTAGAGTCTTTTTTCTCTGGAATAAACTTTCTTTAGATCATTGTGCTGAATCCAATTACAGGAAATTTTGGGCAGCTTTGAAGATGTATTTGTTTCAGAAGGCTTTTGGGTTTCAGTCTGGAGGCTAGCCAGATAAGAGTGAGCATCACTTTTCCTCTTTACTCTCCTACTTTACTTTGATTTCTGCTTTTTCTACCATCCTATCAATCTGATGGTGCTCCTTTTCTCTAATCTACTATTAGATTTATTTTATTTCTTGTAAACCACTTTTTAACTATGCTTAAGGTAGCATATCAACTAAACTAAACCTAATAAACCATAACCAACCTTTCCATATCATCCTGCTAGACCATTTCAGACAAGTGGGTTGTTCCCCTCCCAGCAGAGGTGGAGACGGAGAAGAAAAATCCAAAGGTTTCTTATGACCTCATCCTGGTATTATTGCCAATACAGCTAGGGGCACACTCCAGTATTTCTTTGCCTCCAGTAGATGGTGGATGCAATCAGATGCAACTTTCTGAAAATCTTTGGAAACATTTGATTTACATTGTAAGTAAGCGCTCTCTGGAATGTCTTCCTCACTCGAGCTTGACGTGAGAAGGCTCCCAGAGAGTCATCCTTAAAAAAGATGCTCTCTTAGGGATAGTCCATAGGAGAACATAGTAACACAGTAACATAGTAAGTGACAGCAGATAAAGACCAGCATGGTCCATCTAGTCTGCCCAGTAAGATGGCAAGAGTAGGTGCACCTGTCGCTCTGTGCAGGCCACCCCTCCCCATGTTTTTGTTTTTGTTTAGGGGTGAACCCACCACTCCATGTAGGACACCCTTATTTGTTGAGACGCTAGATAGTTCAGAAGTTAGATGGTACCGTTTATTTTGCTTTTATCCTGTTGTTGTAAAGGGATCCACTGTGTTTGTCCCATGCCGTTTTGAATTCCATCACCGTGTTTGCCCCCACCACTTCCATCGGGAGGGCATTCCAAGCATCCACCACCCTTTCAGTGAAGAAATATTTCCTGACATTGCCTTTCAGTTTACCACCTTGCAGCTTCATGTTATGCCTTCTAGTTTTACAGCTTCCCCGTCTTTGGAAGAGGTTTGTTTGTTCATCATTTCTCTTTAAGTATTTAAAGGTCTGAATCATATCTCCCCTGTCCCTCCTCTCCTCCAAAGTGTACATATTTAGGTCTTCAAGTCTCTTCTCATAAGGCTTCTGACGCAGGCTCCAAATCATTTTGGTCGCCTTTCTCTGAACAGGGATATTGGTTCAGTTCCCTGTCCTTTCCTGGGTAAGGGCTGGTTGAACAGCCAGGATGTTGGATCAGGATCCTGCACCTATCACAACTTCAGTACCCCCTCCTCTCCCAGCTCTTCCCCAAAGACTTGGATTAAGATCTTCACAGAGTTGTGCCAACAGGTCTTGGCAGCAGAGGAGTAGCACTGAGCTCAGCAAGGTCATTGCTTGGAACAGCTTGGAAGTTAGTACCAGATTTAAGTTACTTCTGCTCAACTAAAATTGCCTATGAGGAGGTTCTGACCTCATCCACTGGGCAGTTTGACTTTCTGGTTTTGGACCATTTTGGAGAAACTGTTGGTTAGGCATGTTTTTTTCTCCTGCCAGTTCCTGCCTTGTGCTAGCACAGCTTGTGCGTGTTACCGGCACTTGGCTGTGCGATAACCTGCATACAGCACTATGCACGTTGATATGTGCAGGTACCTATACACATGTTATCAGCGAGTAGCATTAGAATGCACGGTTTGGCTGCTTACTTCCTCAGCTTGCAATGATGTCTGCACTTCTGGTGCATACTCTCTGAGCACAGCCCTTTCTAGCAGACTTTGGCTAACTCACTGCTGAAAGGAATTGCTGGACCCGGAAGCTGCTTTTCTTGAGGCAGACACATGTCATGTAAGTGGAGACACTGCCTGATCTGTGGCAAATACAGAGTTACTTCATTGGACTCCTTCTGAAATTCCTGTATGGAGACTTTTGCTAACCCCTTGGAGCTATGTCCCTTGCAGTCGGTGGACAAGGACCTCCTTCCTTCATCACCAGTTCAGCAGGCAACTGTGGGGGCAGCTGGAGGATGAGACAGTGGCGCAATTTTGGATTCCTCCTCTCGCTCTACTATCCTCTGCTCGCCTCTTCTTGAAGCTTCTCAGAGGCATACTGTAGCGACTGTTTGAGGGCGCAGGCTGGCAAAGAATTCCCAGCCTCTGACTTGTCCTATCCAGAATTTTTCTCCTTTCTCCAGCAAGCAATGTCTTTCTAGCAAGGCAGCTCAAGAGGCTTCCGGACCCTCCCATTATCTCTCCTCTTGTTCAGAGGAGGGTCCTACTTTTAAAGGCAAGCAAAGCCCTATGGGAACCCCACCGCAGAATTGGCCCCAGTAGATTCCAATGGCTCAAACCATCTCTACTGTACTCGATATCCTGACTTGAGCCTCGATGGTTGTGATGAAAACTCCACTTGTGATGATGGTGAGCCTTTGATGCCAGATGACCAAGATGATTCCCTCATCATTGGTTTTTTTCGGAGGGATGAGCTGGCGGTGTTGATTCATTAGATGTCCTCTGCCCTGTGGCGATTGGATCTTCCAATGATGGAGCAGGTGCCACAAGTGCAGCCCCTCTGGCAGAGAGGGTTCAGAAATCCTCCAGGGTGTTCCCCTTCCAAAAGGTTCTCAAGAGCATGGTGTTCATGAAATGGGACCTGCTTGACGTTCTATTGAAAAGGGTGAGGGTCATGAGCAAGCTTTACACTCTTCAGGAAGATTTCAATGCCTGGTTTTGTTTGCTCCAGGTGGACACACATGTGACAGCTGTCACTTAGTGCACCACCATCCCAGTGGATTGCAATTGGATTGCAAGATGGAGGCTCTCCTGAAGAGCCAGTTTTCAGCCTCCTCCCTATTTCTCTAGACAGTGATTTGTGGAGGGCTTACAGCTTGTGCCCTCCACCATTGAATTCAGTCAATCTCTCAGGATGACACCACATTCTAGAGTCAACAGCAGCCTTCTTGTTGGACACCATATATGATCTGTTTTGCCTTGTGGCCAAAGATGATATGTTTTTCTATGGTGGGACATTGTTGGCTTTGGCTTTACTATTGGGCAGCAGACATAGCCTCCAAGTCCTGGCTATCTAAGTTTCCCTCAGGGCAGTTTCTTCAAATTAATTAGTTTTGCATATACCTTGACAGTCATGACCCTCACTTCAAAGCCCAAGAGTATGTGGAGTATGATCTCAGTCGCTCTAATTTACTGCTAATGCTTGGTGTGTAGTACTTGCATTGTGCCAAAGATAGCTCTCTTCTGGAATTTGTAAGATGGAATGGAGGAGTCGCCTAATGGTTAGAGCACTGGCTTGGGAACCAATAGACCAGGGTTCAATTCCTACTAGTACTCCTTGTGGCCTTGGGCAAGTCACTTAACCCTCCAATGTCTTAGAAAAATCCAAATTATCAATGTCCCTGTTTTAATGTACATTACCAAGTTTAAGTTACAATGTAAACCGCTTTGACGGAAATGATAAAGCGGTATTAAAAACCTGTTAAATAAATAAATGTAACAGGCATGGATAATTTGTCAAGATGTGCTTGGAAAATCATCTTTATCAAGCCTGTGGCGTCCAATACAATGGAAAATATTTCTATATCTTTCTGCCACATTTTCTTGGTCTCTGACTACATTTCTTGGTACTTCAGGATCATTTGCCTCTCCACACGATTCACAGAATAATCACTTGGAACTGACACCTCTATCGATGCCGTTCTGGTGTTTTTCTTCTTTACCACTATGTTGGGTTTCCTCGTATCCATTTTCTTATCCGTCAGAATGGGAATGTCCCAGATGATCATAACCTCTTCATTCTCTGTAATTTTCTTAGAGTCATGGTCCCAGTGCTTTTCAGCTACAGTGATGTTTTAGTATTTTAAAAGTTTCCAGTGAATGAGGCTTGCTACTTTGTTGTGCCTTTCTGTATAGAAATTTTCCTTCATCAGAACTTCACATTCTTCGGTTTCATTTCACTTCTCCTTAACCATTCATATGTCCTTTTGTGATCGATCAAGGGTTCCTGGAGTAACACTTTGTATTTCCCACTGAATTTGTGCATTTGCCACTTGTTTTTCCTTGTTTGCTGATCAAATTATTTGAAGAGTATTTTCTCTTGTTTTGCAAATTCTGTTGCTTTCTTTCCTGGGTGTACTTGTGGATTATCACTCACATCCTTCTAGTCTTCGGAACACTTGTTCTGGTTTGATGATGGAGACAGATTCTGGACATTTACTTTCATATTTCAGCACTTTTTGCATTTTTGGATCCAATGATGCTATCGGGTAGGCCTGGAGGGTTATCATAGTAGCTCTGTAGATGTAATCAATCTTTATGAAGCCTAGCCCTCCTTCAGCTCTAGGAATGTACAGTCTTGGAATACACTGATTCTTGTAAAGTACTTCATGGGCATGGCAGAATTTTCTTGTTCTCATATCCAGTTTTTCAAGATCTTTAAGAGGCCAATCCACAATCCTGCAGCTGTATGAGAATACAGGAATTGCCAGATAATTGATGGCTTGTATCTTATTCCATGATGTTAAAGAATTTATTAATAACAATTTTAATCTCCTGATCTGCTGTTGTTCTCTCTCAGTAATTTCTGTTTACGTGATGTTCCTTGCTCTACTCTGAGATACTTATACTGTATATGCCTTCCTGTTCTTGATCCTTGATGTCACAGCCCTCAGCCAGGGAGAATGTTTTCTGTTTTACTGAATTCGCTCTTAAAAATAAAAAGTTGCCTTAGGAACATCAGAAAAGCTGTTCAACACACAGAGTTGCTCTGCTAATTGTTGGTCGCTGGAGTTGTAGAGCTTCAAATAGTAGATGAGATATTGCTTCTGGGTTATTACCTTCTTTAGGTTTCAGGTTAAATCCATATCCCAAAAAGGTTCATGAGAGTAGTCATTGGATTAAGTGCCACACAAAACAGAAGTGGCGACAAGGAATCTCATTGAAATATTCCTTGCTGGATCTTAATTTTAGGAATGATGTACTGACCATCTTCATAACTCAAAAAGAGTGTGGTTTGCCACATTGTCATGGTGAACTTAATGTACTCTATCAAACCAGGATTTATTTTAAACATTTCAAGGCAATTTTATCCAAGAGTATGGGACGCTGTCAAAAGCTTTCTTATAATCAATCTATGCTATACTGAGACTTCTGCTTTTCTTAGCACTGGCCATGATGGCCTTATTCAACATTAACTGGTCCTTGGTTCCATATGCTTCACTTCTTATTGCCCTTTTGCTCTATTGCCATGATGTTATTGGATTCAATATGATCATATATTCTGTCTGCATTTATTACAGTGAAAAGCTTATAGATTGAAGGTAAACAAATGTATTGGTCTCTAATTTTTGGGAATATTACTTGGGTCCCCTTTGGAAGGAAAATGTTCTTCCTATAGTAAGCCATTGTGGTGTTAAGTCTGGCTGCTTGAAAATTTGATTTTTTCAGTTCGCCAAGTCTTGATAGAGTGATGTTAATTGTTTGAACCAAAGGTTGGTCACTCCATCTGGGCCTGGGCCTGGGCCTGGGATTTTCCAGTTTGGGGCTTGTTTTAGCCTGCTTTCCAGATCTTTTGTTACTGCAGGCCCTTGTTTTTTTCTAAATGCTCCTGTATGCAGGGTAGCCATTCTGCTTCTTGTTTGTGTCCTATAGGATCCTCATATGGGCTTCTCCAGAAGATTTCTGTTTCGGTTGTGGTTGTAGTTTATTTTCATATCTTTTCTGTTTTCTTCATATCTTTGCAGTTTTTGTGTGTCTGCTGCTACTTTCAATTTATTGTTGGAACATATAAATTTCAGGTCTTCTGTTAATGCAGCATGTTTCAGCTTGATGTCTTTGATCTTTCTCAATATCTTTGATGATCTTTTAGATACAAACACTGCGTGCTGAGTTATCCCTGATATATAGGTATTTTTCCTTCGATGCGCTTTTTCCAAGGAAGAACTGTTGTTCTCTCTTTCTTCTGGCTGTGCACTTTAGTTAGTATTCTTTCAGTAATAATTTTAGTTGCACAAAATTGTATTTGATTTATTTCAGTGATGTCAATAAATGGTCCCTTTTTACTGTATATGGTCTTGTTCATCTTAATTATCATACTTCTAACATTAGGTATTAAATTTAACTTGAGTAATCTTTCATTTGCTTGGAACCCAGCATATTCATCTCTTTCCATGTGGACTAGGAGTTTGATCTTGAATTTCTCCACCTCTGGGTCTTTCTCCTCCCTTTCTTCCCCCTCTTCAGTAGATTTGTTGACCCGTTCTTTATTCAGCTTACTCTCCTGCAGTTCCAGATGTCTCAGCTCCAATTCCCCCTCAACTGCTCTTTCTTTTTCTATGTTTTCCTTTCTTCTGGTACTCTCACCTAGGTCTCCTCCTCCTCCCAGTATTTCTTTTTCCCCGGAAGCCCTTAGTTGCTTCAAGATGTTATCATTCACATTTCTTTATTTTGATCTGTGAAATTGAAGATCTTAAATTTGCATCCGTTGCTTTTTGCAGTTTTTCTAGTAGCCGTTTTCCTCTTTCTTCCATTTTTTTGTGGATTCTCTTTCTATGGAAAGCAGTGTGTATAAATGCCCGTAGCATGGGGAATAAAATCCCTGATGTTGAAGCTTTGGTGGGAGTGGCCCACTTGGATTTAGTGGCAGTTACAGAAACATGGTTCACAGAAAGCCATGACTGGGATGTAACTATACCTGGCTATACTTTATTCAGAAAGGACAGGGTAGAAAGAAGGGGAGGAGGAGTAGCACGATATGTAAAAAATACTATTAAAGCTTTGGAATTACAGAGCTTAAAGGGGAGAGAGGAGGCATTGTGGGTTAAACTAGAAAGAGGAAAAGAGAAATATATTTGCATTGGCGTGATATACAGACCTCCCTCACAAGAGGAAGAGGTGGACAGAGAGTTAATTGAAGACATACGCAGCATTGCTAGGAAAGGGGAAGTGCTACTGATAGGGGATTTCAATATGCCAGATGTTGACTGGCACATTCCTGCTACAGTATCATCTAGAAGTAAAGAGATCCTGGATTCTCTACAGGAAGAACTATTCAAGCAATTGGTAACAGATCCCATACGTGAAGGGGCCATACTGAATTTGGTGCTTACCAATGGTGAAAGTGTTTGTGATGTTATAGTGGGAGACCATTTTGCATCCAGTGATCACCAGATGGTGTGGTTCAGTATTAGGACTAGGGCTGTTAGAATCCATTCAAAGGTGAGGGTCTTAGACTTTAGGAAGACTAACTTTGCCAAGATGGGCCAATATCTCAGGGAGTAGTTAGCGGGATGGGAACAGCTGGAGGATATAGAAAAACAGTGGGCAAAACTGAAAGGAGATATTTTAAGGGCAACCAACCTTTTTGTTAAAATGATAAATAAAGGTAAAAGGAAAAGGGAGACCGCTATGGCTTTCGAAAGAAGTAGCTGAAAAGGTGAAGAAAAAGAGGGAGGCCTTCATGAAATACAAGAGATCACAGAGAGAGGAAGACAGGCATCTATATTTGGAAAACCTTAGAGAAGCTAGCAAAGTAGTCAGGAAAGCAAAGATTCAAAAAGAGGAGGAAATAGCTAATGCAATAAAATGGGGGGATAAGACATTTTTCAGGTTTGTTAGTGAGATGGGGAAAGGCAAAAGTGGTGTTGTCAGATTCAAGGGTGAAGGGGAGGATTATGTAGAAGCTGAAGAGGATAAAGCAGACTTGCTTAACAAATATTTCTCTTCTGTGTTCATAGATGAAGGGCCAGGAACAGGACCTCAGAAAACACCCAGAAATAGTAACAGAAGTGAAGGGGATATTGAACGATTTTCAGAAGACTGTATTTGTGAGGAACTAGCTAAACTAAATTTAGACAAAGCGATGGGATAGGATGGAATATATCCAAGAATATTGAAGGAACTTGGGGGCATTCTAGCGGCTCCATTGACTGACCTTTTCAATGCCTCTTTAGTCAGGAGTGAGCCCAGAAAGGCACATGTGGTCCCTTTACAGAAAAGCAGAAGTAAGGATAAGATTGAAATCCACAGGTTGGTTAGTCTAACCTCTGTGATAAGTAAATTATTGGAAACACTGCTAAAAGAGAGAATAGTGAGATTTCTGAAGTCCAATGGATCGCAGGACCCGAGGCCGCATGGGTTTACCAGAGGCTGGTCTTCTCAGACAAATCTGATTGATTTCTTTGATTGGGTGACCAGGGAGATGTACTGAGGGAGAGCCCTAGATGTGGTGTACTTAGATTTCAGTAAAGCCTTTGACACCGTTCCGCACAGGAGACATATAAACAAATTGAGCACCCTAGGGATGGATCCTAAAGTAACTGACTGTTTAGAAATTGGTTGAGTGGGAGACGGCAAAGCATACAGGTAAAACGAGCTCACTCTGAGGAGAAGGATGTTACTAGTGGGGTGTCACAGGGATCTGTCCTCAATCTGATTTTTAGCATCTTTGTTAGTGATATTGCCGAAGGTCTGTCAGGTAAGGTCTGCCTCTTTGTGGATAATACTAAAATCTGCAATAGAGTGGACGCCCAGGAAGGAGTAGATAACATGAGGTCAGGAATTTGGCAGCTGAGATTTAATGCTAGGAAATTCAGCATAATGCATTTGGGCTGCAAAAATCCAAGGGAGCAGTACAGTATAGGGGACGAAGTACTTCTGTCCATGAAAGAAGAACGAGACCTGGATGTTTTTGTTTCTGATGATCTTAAAGTGGGTAAACAGGTAGAAAAGCAGTGGTGAATGCCAGAAGAATGCCTGGTTGCATAGGGAGAGGAATGGCCAGCGGAAAAAAGGAAGTGATAGTGCCTCTGTATAAGTCTCTGGTGCAACCTCATTTGAAGTATTGTGTGCAATTCTGGAGACCACACCTTCAAAAAGATATAAACAGGATGGAGTCAGTACACAGGGTGGCTACTAAAATAGTGGTCTTCGTTATAAAGCATATGGGGACAGACTTTAAGACCTTAATATGTATACGTTGAAGGAAAGGCGGGCTAGAGGGAGACATAGAATGAGGGTAAAAGGGGATAGACTCAGGAGTAATATGCAGAAATATTTCTTTACAGAAAGAACGGTAGATGAAAGGGTAGAACTTCTGAGAACAGTATAGTGTTGATAATGGGTTTGTTTCCCTCCCAAAATCTGGAGGTTCCTCTGTACTGTATAGATACTGTTTCTGGGAGACAACAAGGAGCGAGACCCCTAACGGATGTCCAAAATCTTTATTGAGGGGTACGGAGTAGCCACACCCAACACAGGCCATGTTTCGGCACGTGCCTTCCTCAGGGGTGTAATGGCACTACAAACAGTAAAATCGTACATAAATCAATAAATAAGACCTTAAAAACAATTATATTAAAAAATATATATAAATTATTAGTCAATTCAAGCAATGTCAGAACTGGATAACAGCTATTCAAAATTTTAAAAAACATAACATATACATATAAAAAGATAAAAGGAAAATAAAAAAAAGTATACACCAATTGCTTACTAAAACATATAACAATAAAAATGAAGATATACATATGTGAATCATGCATCAATGAGAAAAAAACAGGATCCTAGGGTACATAGGTAAAGATTATCAACTAAAAGTAATACACGTGGGTGAAAGAAGAGGACGGGACATTAGGTAATATTGTAACACTATTTATTTATTTATTTATTTATTTATTTAACATTTCTTCTATACCGCGCTATTACAATCAGCGCGGTGTACATCGAACAAAACATACTACAATGCATACAAGCAACATTGAGTTTTACATAGAACAGGGAAAAAAAACATAGGATAACCGGGGTAACTATTTACAGGGTAACTATTTACATGTTAAATTAGTATTGTCACCAATATTCTAAGCCAATTTGGTATCATCTTCATTTCGTGAGGGAGGGACAGGAGTAAAAGTGGTGGGTGGGCAGTAGTATAGTCTAACCATTTTCTGGTTGTAATAAGGTGCTATGGTAGCTGAGACATGAGGGAAGTTTACCCGATGTGTGGGTGTCAGGGTAGTATATTGTGAATAGGTGGTGTTTCAGAGCTTTTCGGAATAGGATTAAGCTTTTGATGCCACGGATTTCATGTGGAAGGGCATTCCAATTTAGGGGAGCGAATATAGAGAAAGCCCTGTTGGAAGTGGTCTTAGTACATGACGTCATCATCTTGGGGACTATTAAGGTGTTCATTGAAGTGGATCTCCTGTCTCTGTTTTCCAGGGTGCTGTGGATTAGTTTGCTAATCGGTGTAGGTGGGTAGTTATTCAGGGCTTTGAAAGTAAGGACTAGTGACTTATATTGGAGTCTGGCATGTAACGGCAGCCAATGCAGATTTTTCATGATTGGTGTTATGTGGTCAGTTCTTGATGATCCAGAGAGAACTCTTGCGGCGGCATTCATAGCTAGGCGGAGCGGATTTAAAGTTGATTGAGGCAGGCCGTGCAGGACGATGTTTGCAAAGTCCAGGTGTGGGAGGACTAATGCCTGAAAGGTTGTCCGGTAGTCACTGGATTCCAGTAGGGGGCGGAGGTGACGTAACGTTTTGATCTTGTGATATATAGACTTTGTAACACTGATTCCTTGAAAGCAAACTAAAAACCTTCTATGCACTCTCTGCAGAATAAAAGATATAGTTGATAATCTTAACCCATGTACCCTAGGATTCTACTGTCTGAGTTAATTCAATCAGTCTCTCTGCTACCTGAGCAAGAGTTCTGATCCAGCACTGCAAAGATAAGTTTTTCTAAATTTACTATTTTGGCTGGTTTTGTTATAAATTTTCCCTGCCTATTTATTTTCTGTTTATATTCTCTTAGATTTGAGCGTGCCCTCAGTTCATAGAAAGTCTACCGACCAGGAAAAGCTCGATGCTGAATTTAGTACTCACCAACAGAGATAGTGTGTCAAATATCTGGATGAATGCCCATGTGTGCAGCAGCGATCATCAACGATGTGGTTTGAGATAAAAACCAAGGCGGAGTCCAATCACAGCAAGCTGTTAGGCTTCAAAACCGCTGTTTCAGTAAAATGGTCAAGTGCCTGCAGGGGGGGGGGGATAAGAGAAATGGAATTGTAGTGCGCCAAACTAAAGGAGGCAATAAAATGGGCAACAGATACATATGTAAGGAAAGTAAATAAAAACAAGAGGAAAAGGAAACCTATTTGGTTCTCCAAAGAAGTGTCTGCACAAATAAAGGCAAAAAACACAGCTTTCACAAAATTCAGCAGTTCACAAACAGAGGGACACAGAAAAGAATACAGGATAAAACTAAAAGAGACAAAGAGAAATAAGGATAGCAAAATCCAAGGCAGAAGAAAAGATGGCTAAAGATGTGAAGTGTGGCGAAAAAACATTTTTCAGGTATATTCGGCAGAGGAGGAAATTCAGAGGTGGAATTGCAGGACTCAAAAGTGCCGGGAACAGATTTGTGGAAGGTGTCATTGAAAAAGCAAAAATGCTAAACAAATACTTCTGTTTTCACTAAAGAAAATCCTGGAGAAGATTCACCTGTGATTGACAAATATACAAATAGGAATGGAATAGATACCACACCATTTACAGAAGATGATGTAGTGTGTTAGAACAGCTTGCAAAACTGCAAGTGGAGAAGGCCATGGGACTGGATGGGATACATCCCAGGATACTGAAAGAGCTCAGAGAGGTTCTTTCAGGGCCATTAAAGGATGTTTTTAATAGATCCTTGGAGACAGGAGAGGTTCCACAGGACTGGAGAAGGGCTGATGTGGTACCTCTTCACAAAAGTGGTAATAGGAAAGAAGTGGCAAACTACAGGCCGATAAGCCTTACCTTGGTGGTTGGAAAAGTAATGGAGGTGCTCCTGAAAGAGCGAATAGTGGACTTTCTCGAGACCAACAGGTTGCATGATCTGAGGCAACATGGTTTTACCAAAGAACGATCTTGCCAAGCAAAACTGATTGAGTTCTTTGATTGGGTAACCAGAGAACTAGATCAAGGGCATGCAATGGATGGCATCTACCTAGATTTCAGCAAAGCCTTTGATACTGTTCCTTACAGGAGACTTATCAGTAAACTCAACAGCTGGGGGATGGATCCCAAGGTGGTGAACCGGATCAGAAATTGGTTGACTGACAGACAACAGAAGGTAAACGGAACTCATTTGGATGAAAGGAAGGTGATTAGTGGTATGCCCCAGGATACGGTCCTTGGATCGGTACTGTTCACTGTATTTGTGAGTGATATTGCTGAAGGACTGAATGGAAAAGTCTGTCATTTTGCAGATGACGCGAAAATTTGCAAGAGTGGACTCCCCTGAGAGAGTGGATAACATGAGAAAAGATGACAAAAGCTGGAAGAATGGTCTAATGCTTGGCAGTTAAGATTTAATGTGAAGAAGTGCAGTGTCATGCACTTGGGTAGCAAAAATCCAAGGGAATTGTATGTGATTAGGGACGAGAGGTTGGTGTGCACGGACCAGGAGAAGGACCTCGGCGTGTTTATTTCTGAGGATCATAAAGTGGCAAAACAGTGTGACAAGGCGGTGGCAAAAGCCAGAAGGATGTTGGGTTGCATACAGAGAGGAATTACCAGCAGAAAGAAAGAGATACTAATGCCTCTGTACAAGTCGCTGGTGAGGCCTCACTTGGAATATTGTGTTCAGTTTTGGAGACTATATCTCGCAAAGGATATGAACATACTGGAAACAGTTCAGAGGAAGACAACCAAAATGATTTGGAGCCTGGTTCAGAAGACCTATGAGAAGAGACTTGAAGGCCTAAATATGTACATTCTGGAGGAGAGGAGGGACAGGGGAGATATGATTCAGGCCTTTAAATCGTTAGAGTATTAATGAACAAACAAACCTCTTCCAAAGACAGGGAAGTTGTAAAACTAGAGGGCATAACATGAAGCTGCAAGGGGGTAAACTGAAAGGCAACGTCAGGAAATATTTTTTTACCGAAAGGGTGATGGATGCTTGAAATGCCTTCCCGATGGAAATGGTGGGGACAAATACAGTGATAGAATTCAAAATGGCATGGGACAGACACAGGGGATCCCTATATAGCAACAGAATAAAATAAAAGTGGACATAACTCTCTCTTATATCTCAACAAGTAAGGGTGACCTACACGGAGCGGTGGGTACATCTCTAAATAAAGATGTGGGGAGGGGTGACCTGCATGGAGCTGCAGGTGTACCTACTCTTACCATCTTACTGGGCAGATTAGATGGACCATACTGGTCTTTATCTGCCATCATATACTATGTTACTATAGCTAGCTGTTTTCTGGAGGAGGAGGGGGAGATCTCACCGCAAGCTGAATGAGATCGCTGTGGGCGACCTGTGGTCCAGAGGTTTCTCATCCCTGCTGTAAGGAAGCAAAGTCAATCTTTAAATGGCTGAAAAGGTAGTGAAAATATTTTTCTTCCAGTGTGACCAAGAGAATAACCAACTCATGTAGTAAATTATAAAGAGAAGGTTAATGCTGCATTATTAACTATAATGCTCAAAATATTATATTGCCTCTTCTTGATTCTTTGTTGTGTTATTTGAATCTCTTTTTTGTTGTTTTTCTTATACTCTTAATTATTGTTAAAGTTCTGTTTGTTCTACAGATTGTGGCTGAACTCTGTGATGTAAAATCAGAAGCAGAGCTCTTGAAGAAGCAATTGGCTAGTGAACGACTTACTATTAAAAACCTTGAAACCCTGTTGGTTACTAATCGGGAGAAAGAATTTCAGAGTCATTTAACGTCCCACGAGAAAGATTCAGAAATTCAACTTCTAAAAGACAAACTAACACTTTCAGAGAGTAAATTGTGAGTAGCTATTCGTTATTGTGATTTCAGTAATAAAGACCTAAATGGACCTAAATGTGTTTAGTGTCATTTTCATTTTACCAATTTTTTGTCCTATTTTGAAATGTTTCTGCATATTTATGAGTCTTGCAAATTCCGATAATTTTAACATTTTTACTATTACCAATGCTCTCCCTATGCAGTTTCTCAATCTATGAAAGAATAGCTTATTTGAGTAAGCTGTTTGAGCTTAGTTTATAGCCATAATTCTTTGGCACGGGTGCTCTCCAGCTAATGCTAGGATGAAAACAAAACCATATGAAGGAGGAGAGGTTGAAATGAGAAGGGCATAGAGAACATCCGAAAACAGCATGTCCGTGGTCTGATGCTTGTGTCTGTTGATGCTTCTAATTTTCACTCTGTTTTTACTGTTCAGGTAATAGATCACAACTAGGTGTGTAGAAAGGGGAGATATTTAAAGCCATTTAGGCAGATTGCAGACCTGCAGACTGCCCAAATGATGCTCAGTGGGATATTCAGTGGCACTAACAGTTAGTGCCACTGAATACCCTCAGTTTCGGCTCCTAAGCATCCCGATGATAGCCGGCTAGCATCAGGGCGTTCCTGGTACTGAGCAGAGGTGGCACCCAGGGATAATCAGCTAGTGGTGTTATGCAGCTTCTAGCTTGTTATCCTACAGAAGCTAAAGTTAGGCACTTGAAAGGCTCACCTAATTTTAGCAGCTTTAGGTAAGCAACTAGCAGCTGAATATCACCACTAGCTAGCAGGGCCGGCCCGTCCATTGAGCAAGAATGTTGTTTGCACAGGACTCCACGTTTCAGGGGGCCTCGCGCAAACAACATCCTGAACACCGGCAGGCAGGGCGGCTTTAGAGGGAGCCGGAGATATTTCTTTACGGAAAGAGCCGGAAATATTTCTTTACGGAAAGAGTAGTGGATCCGTGGAATAGTCTCCCAGTGGAGGTGGTAGAGATGAGGACAGTAACTGAATTCAAAAAAGCATGGGACCAACACAGAGGATCTCTAAAGGTAGAAAGTGGACTGTTGTAGTTGTTGTTATGGAAGGACAGACTAGATGGGCCTTGTGGTCTTTTTCTGTCATCATGTTTCTATGTTTCTATGAAGTGAAGCACATCTATTTCCTTCACTTTGGCAGCTGTACTGACGTTTAGAATGCTGCCACACTGAGCGCGGGAAACAGGAAGTTCCCTTTGACCTCAGCGTGGCAGCGTTCTAAACATCAGTACAGCTGCCAAAGTGAAGGAAATAGACACGCTTCACTTCGGCAGCTGTAGAGGTGAGCCAAGGCCTCTCTGGCTCCCTTTAAAGCATCTTAAACAACCGTGGGGCTCTTCGGGAGGGGGGAGCTAGGACTGGAAATGGGTTGAGTGGAGGGGGGCTTGATCTGGAAATGGCTGATGGGGAGGGGGGCTTGGAATGGAAATGGGCTGTGGGGGGAGCTAGGACTGGAAATGGGCTGAGTGGAGGGGGACTTGAACTGGAAATGGGCTGAGTGGGGGGGCTTGGACTGCAAATTTTTTGGGGGGGAGCTAGGACTGAAAATGGGCTGAATGGAGAGGGGACTTGGACTGGAAATAGTTGATGGGGAGGGGGCCTTGGTCAGGAAATGGGGGGGCTTGGACTGGAAATGGGCTGAGTGGGGGAGGCTTGGACTGGAAATAACTGATGGGGAGGGGGGCTTGGACTGGAAATGGCTGAGTGAGGGGCATGGAATGGAAATGGGCTGAGTGGGGGGAGCTAGGACTGGAAATGAGCTGATGGGGGCTACAATTGGAAATGGACTGATGGAGGGCTAGGATAGGACTGGAAATGGGCTCGGGGGGGGCTTGGATTGGAAATGGGCTGAGTGGGGGGGGAGCTAGGATGGGAAATAGCTGATGGGGAGGGGGTCTTGGACTGGAAAGGGCTGAGTGGGGGGAGCTAGGACTGGAAATAGCCGATCAGGAGGGGGCTTGGACTGGAAATTGGGGGGGGGGGGGGAGTTAGGACTTGAAATGGGCTGAGTGGGGGGAGCTAGGATTGGAAATGGGCTGATGATGGGGCTAGGAAAGGACTGGAAATGGGCTGATGGGGGGCTAGGATTGGAAATGGGCTGATAGAGGGGCTAGGATAGGACTGGAAATGGACTGATGGAGGGGCTAAGATAGGACTTAAGGGGAGCTAGGTTTGGAAATGGGCTGATGGGCGGCTAGGATTGGAAATGGTCTGATGGAGGGCTAGGATAGGATTAGAAAGGAATGGAGGAGCTAGGACTGGAAATGGGCTGATGGGGAACTAGGACTGGAAATACACTGATGCGGGGACTAGAAGGGAGCAGATGCTGGGTGGGGCTGGAACTAGAAGGGAGCTGATGTTGGGGAGGACTAGAATGGGATGGGGCTGGGAGAGTGAAATGGAGAGGGGAAATATTTTATGTAGAAGGGAAGAAAAATCTACAATTGGCCAGGTATTTGGAGAGTAAGTGGGAATTGAGAATGGAGGGGTAAAATTTGAGTGGATGAAAAAGGAATAAAGAAAGAGATGGAGGAAAGAGCAAAAGGGGAAAGATCAGTATGTTAAAGCAGATGTAGAGAGAAAATAGAAAAAAAAATTAGAAGAAAGGATAAATGGACAGTAGACAATGGAGAGTTAGCAGAAAATAAGAAGAAACCAGAAGAAAGTGACTGGAGCAATTGCAACCAAAAAATAAAATGCACACACAACAAAAGGTAGAAACATACTTTTTTATTTTGAATTTATTAACTGGAATATGTCAGTTCTGGGAAATGTGCATCTTTAAGTCTGCATTTTGTTTAGTACAAGAGGAAATTAATTTATAGTTTTATTTTTGCAGTAGTGTTGTACATTCCAAGTTGGGCTTTTGGGGTTCTCAGTTTAATTATTGTCTTCCTGTTTCTAAATTGTGTTCCCTTGTTCTTTGTTTGGTGATGGTCTATGTTCCGATGGTGTAACCAAGCTGAGGTATTCTATTTATATAGTTTCTGTTTGACAGTGCCACTTGTTCTCTTTCCCCAGTAGGAGATGTATTAATATTCTCTGAGATGTATTGGTTTACTATTTACAGTGTTGCCTTTTGATAGGTAGGATTTGGTGCTTTGAGTCCTGGTAGTACTGTTATGATATGGTGGGTTTGCTATGGGTTCTAAATGGGCAGTGTTTGTAGTACTTCCTAATGTGCTTGGCGGTTGGCACTGGAATATCGTAATATAGAAATCTGGTAGTCTTTCTTTATTCATGCACTCATTAAGAGTCATATTTTCTAAAAGTTAATGCATGATAACATTATGCAATTTTTATGCAAATGATTCCCTTATGCAAATTAGGCCCCGCACATCGAGTCTCTGCACATGGCCCCGCGCCCCCCTTGGGCCGCCCCTGCTAGCTAGTTAACTGAAATGCTTTCCGGCCAATCCGGATATTCAAAGCTGGTGGCCAGATATGGCCCCGGCATTGAATTTCAGGGTTCAGTGGCGATGGCTGGCCACTTCATCAGCATTAGCCACTGGCACTGAATTCCTTCCCCCCCCCCCCCCCCCACACACACACACACACTCTTTGTGTGAGTGCTGCAAATTATTTTTTCTTGAGGTCTAGGAGGCTTGTTGTTTCTCCAACCCTTAGATATATTTCATAAACAATTATACATAAGAAATACCATACTGGGTCAGACCAAAGTATATCAAGCCCAGTATCCTGTTTCCAGCAGTAGCCAATCCCAGGTCACAAGTATCTGACAGGTTCCCAAAAAGCACGCAGGTTCCACAATGCTTGTCCCGGGGTAAGCACTGGATTTCCTGGGTCCTCTTTAATAATGTCTTATGGACTTTTCCTCCAGGAACTTGTCTAAACCTTTTTTAAACCCAGCTACACTAATAGCTTTTACTATATCCTTTAGTAATGAATTCTAGAGTTTGATTACACGTTGAATGAAAAAATATTATCTCCAGGAACAAGCAGGAATGCAGTTTTCACATATGTGTGAATGTCACCGATGGAGCCCGCGTGGGAACGTTCTCCAGCGTCTAATAGGAAAGCTTTTCGGAGCACTCCACTGTGCCTGCATGCCTGCCTTCCCAACTCCTCTCCTGAGTTCTTCATTTTCCGCGGAGCCAGCAAGACATACAATCCTGTCACTGCCGAAAAACTTATCTTCCCATCGCCACTGGTTACATTAAATCCGACACCAGCCCCGATAATTCTTTTTTTTTTATTTTATAAATTTTCCATTCCCTTTCTCTTCATTTTTAACATGGTTTTCATTGCAAAATTAGGCCTCTAAGCCTCTATAGCAACAGTTCTCAACCTGTGGGTCACGACCCCCACGGGGGTCGCCACAGGATTTAGCGGGGGTCGCCTCACTCCGCCAAGTTAAAAATTTTTTTTTAAAAAGCACACAAGTTGCTGCTGCTGCTGAGTCCGCTTCTCGGTAGCGGCAAACTCACTGCCTCCCTTCTAATGCAGCCACGGCTCCCTGCCTCTTAGGGAACCGCGGCTGTGCCTGTAAAACCGTTGCGGAGCCTTCCCGTCTCTCGACGGGCTCCGTGCAGCATTGTCCCGCCTCCAAAGGAAGTGGTAAACAACTTCCTTTGGAGGCGGGACAATGCTGCACGGAGCCCGTTTAGAGACAGAAAGGCTCCACAACAGCTTCACAGGCACAGCCGCGGTTCCCTAAGAGGCAGGGAGCCGCAGCTGCAGAAGAAGGAGGCAGACATGGGGAGAGGGGTGGAAGGGGTAGGGAACCTGCAACGGGGCTGACATGGGGGAGAGAGGGAGGGGGCTGACATGGACAGAGGATGGGCTGACATGGGGGGAGAGAGGGAGAGGGGCTGACATGGACAGAGGATGGGCTGACATGGAGGGAGGGAGGGGGGCTGACATGGACAGATGAGGGGCTGACATGGAGGGAGGGGGCTGACATGGACAGATGGGCTGAAATGAATGGAGGGAGGGGGGCTGACATGGAGGAAGGGGGGGCTGATTTGGATGGATGGAGGGAGGGAGGGGAGCTGACATGGACGGAGGGAGGGCTGACATGGAGGAAGGGAGGGAGGGGGGCTGACATGGACAGAGGGAGGGAAGGGGCCTGACATGGACAAAGGAGAGAGACAGGGGGACATACTGGACAGACGGGATAAATGCTGGACAGAGGGGAGAGACAATGCAGGTTAGGATTATAATGGGCTGATGGAGGAGCTAGCACTGGTAATGGGCAGATGGGGGGGGGGCTAGGACTGGTAATGGGTTGATTAGGAAAGGCTAGGACTGGGAATGGACTGATCAAGGGGGGTTGGGACTGGTAATGGGCTGATAGGGGGGTAGGACTGGTAATGGACTGATGGGGGGCTAGCATTGGAAATGAGCTGATCGGTGAGGTTAGGACTGGAAATGGACTGATTAGAGGAGGCTAGGACTGGTAATGGGCTGATGGGGGGGGGGTAGGACTGGTAATGGGCTGATTAGGGGAGCCTAGCACTGGTAATGGGGTTGAGGGGGGGACTAGCACTGGAAATGAGCTGATTTGGGGAGGCTAGGACTGGTAATGGGCTGATGGAGTGGGGTAGGACTGGTAATGGACTGATGGGAGGCTAGCATTGGAAATGAGCTGATCGGGGGGGGGCTATGACTGGAAATGGGCTGATTAGTGGAGGCTAGGACTGGTATTGGGCTGATTAGGGGAGGCTAGCACTGGTAATGGGGTTGAGGGGGGACTAGCACTGGAAGTGAGCTCATTGGGGGGCTTCGACTGGGAATGGGCTGATTATGGGGAGGGGAGGATAGAACTGCTGGCTCTGGAAGAAAACTGGGGGCTAAGGCTACAAATGGGCTGATACAAGGGGATGAGAGAATGGAACTGGAAGGGAGTGGATATGAGAGGGGCTGCCATGGTATTTGTACTAGAAGGGACTGGTCAGTGGGGAAGGAGGGGGACTAGAAGGGAATGGGCACCAGTGGCAGTCATGGGAATGCAAGTTGACATTGGAAGGTACTGGGAGTGAGGACTGGAAGGGGGCTGATACTGGGGAGGGTAACTGGGACTGGAAATAGGCCGATGGAAAGAAGTGAAGAAAACAAAAGAAGAGATAAGAAATGGCAGATGGACCATAGACCACAGAAAGAGAGCTAAGAGAAGACAGGAAAGCAGAAGCCTCAGATTGGGACCAGCATGATCAGAGAATAAATTGGTCAGACAACAAAGGTAGAAAAAATAATTTTATTTCATATTAGTGATTTGACTACAAAATCATCATAATTTTGAAATCAAATATTGTTACTTGTTATTGGGATTAATTATTGTGGTTTAAATAAGTAAATTTTATAAATAAAAACATAATGCAAAGGCCTATGATATAATTCAACAAATGATTACAGCGACAGTGCGTTAAACGGTAAAGGAAGAGAGACTCATTTGATTTTATCATTGGGGGTCATCACAAGTTGACCAATGTTAAAAGGGGTCACGGTACAAAAAAGATTGAGAACCACTGCTTTATAGCCTTATCTTCAATCTTGAAGACAACTTTTTGAGGCATGGAAAATCCAACTCATGGTTTTAAAAAATGTACCAAGTGTGCCAGTACCATATCAGTCACTGATAAACATGACTGGTGTCTAAAATGTTTGGGCCCTGAACATCAGCCCAATTCTTGTGTTTGTGCTAGCAAATGACAGAGGCCTAAAGAATCGAGTCAGACAGTATGGATCGTTCACATCGGGCTCTATTTCAGTGGCTTCCACTTCATCAAGGACATCGATTCCTCTATGGATCTCAGATTTCTTCAAAGTCCAAACATAAAATTTATTTATTTATTTATTTATTTGCATTCTCTTATATACCGCGCTATTCTGCATCAGCGCGGTTTACATTGAACAAACTGAAATTACATTGAACAGGGCATTACAACTTAGAGATAACTATTTTACAGGGAACATGGGCTATGGAGGGTTAAGTGGCTTGCCCAAGACCACAAGGAGCACCTGTGGGACTAGAAACCCCAGTCCTTCCGGCCCAAGGTTGCTGTCCTCTAGTGGGATTTGAACCCCCGACCTTCCGGCCTGAAGTACCTTGCCCCAACCACTAGGCCACTCCTCCACTCCTAAATCAAAAAGTAAATCAAAGTCTCTGGCCGCTCCTAAGTCATCAGCATCGGCACTGAAGACCAAAGAGAAGTCCCAGCATAAGAATCGTGACTACCCTAGGGGTGCTTCCAATGCAGACCTGCCAACAAAACAGCCTCGGCGGGAGGACCTGTCCTCCAAAGCACAGGAGGGGCTTCGGGATGCTCCTGAGGAATCGAGCTCCAGAGAGCTACTGGTTCCATACCGGCCATCTCCCTAGATCAGCGCATGCTGGCTCTCGAGGGGAGTTTGGCTGTACTCCTGGCAGCCTCTGTACCAATAGCAGCGGGAGCTCCAGGAGTGCAGGTTTCGGCACAGAGCCTAAAGCCAAGTGCATCGGCCCTGATGCCACCTTCAAACCAACATCATTGGAACTCCTGAAACCGGTGCCTTCATTGGATCTGACTGCTATCCCCGGTACCCAATAGATTCAAACTGCCATGGCTTTCGATTCCAGTACCTCCAAGTATCAATATCGGCATCGACCCTCAACGTTCATGAAGTATGGAGGTCAAACACAAGACCCGCCGATACTTTGACTTCCTACCAGACTCTGATTCCAGTTCTTCAGAATCTGACGAGGGATCACTTGATTCCCGAGAACTTCCAGACATACCTTCAGACCCTTCGCCACCTCAGGAACAGCATCTGTTCCCACCAGAAGATATATCCTTTCAAGACTTCATATGTGACATGGCAGCAGGGCTTGCCATCACAGTAGTTTTGAAAAAGGAACCGAAAACAAAGAAATTGGAGATACTCCAATACCCTCCCATGCCCAAGGAGGTGGCTACATTACCAGTGCATCAGATCCTGCAGGATATGCTTCGCACATTGGAGGCCCCGCTCATGGTTCCGCCTATCAGAAGAGGCTCAATACCATGCACAGAGTACCAGAGTGCCCAGGCTTCCAAAAACCAGCTTCCCCACCACTGAGTGGTGGTGGAATTGATGATGCACCAAATAAAGAGCTCAAAAAAACCATTCATCCATGCCTCCTTGCAGAGACTCGAGGACACAAGATGCCTTTGGGCATTGATGCTTCCAGGCATGCATGTTGGCCTCCAGAATAAACTCATACATGCTGTATATGGGCATGTTTCTAAAGGAAGTCACCAGGGATCTGGAGATTTTTGTCCTCATGCTTCCTGAGGATAAACAGAGTGCGTTCCAGACACTCATCAAGCAAGACCACTAGGGTGGGCGGGTGGTGGCGGCAGCAGCACACAAGTCCGGCTGTGCCGTGCCGTCCCCCCTTTCCAGCTGCCGCCAATTCCATTGTGGGGGGGAGGCAGCAGTATTTCAGAAGGCGGCGGCTTTCTGCCGCTGTTTTCTTCCCCATGGCAGGCCATGTCCTTCAGCACACATGGCCTGCCTGGGGAAGAAAGTAGCATCAGAAAGCCGCCATCTTTTGAAAAATACTGCTGCTGCCGCCTCCCCGTGATGGAATCAGCAGCAGCTGAGGGGTGGCAACATGGCTTGGCGGGAGCGGTGCTGCCAGGGTTTCTGCCTAGGGCTGCAGAAAACCTTGAACCGGTTCTGACTACCAGGGCCTCTTTTGATGCCTTCATATCAACAAGCAGAGATTTAGCAGTCTGCATTTGGGCTCACAGAATGGTCTGGTTACATGCATCAGATCTCAAGCAATAGGTCCTCGATAAATTGGCTAATATCCCATGTACTTGAGAAAACCTTTTTGGAAAAGATTGGAAGGAAAAAGCAGGAGAGATTGAGACAGATGATCTCACCCTAAAACGCCTTTCCAGAAAAACAGCTGACCCATCCTAAAGGAAGGCTCTTCCCAAGAAAAATTCTATTCTAAAATGAAGGGATACTACCCTTCTTACTCACCTTCAGCTGCCTATCAGCCTCAGCAGACACATCAAGGCCCTCGCCAACCCAAGAAGCCCAAGGCTCCTGAACCTCAACCAGCTGCACAGGCATAACTTGTGCCTGGTTTTGGACTCCTTCCTAGAGAGCATTGCCAGTCTGCCTCTGGAGAGTCCCCAGCCCCTCCACATAGCAGGCAGACTCTGTAACTATGCCCACAAGTGGCACCTCATAAATCAGAGCAGTTGACATTCCACGTTTTCCAAAAGGGGTTATCAGCTTCATTTCGAAACCTTACCCCCCCCCCCCCACCAGCTTCACAGGGGATTATCCTACCCATCCCTTTTACAGCACTCTCTTAAAAGTAGAGATGACTACCCTGTTTTCCCAGGGTGCAATAGAAAGAATTCCTCCTCCTCAAGAAAGGATGGCTTCTACTCTCCATAATATCTCATTCCAAAGAAAACAGGAGGATTCAGGCCCATCTTGGATCTCCGAGACCTAAACAAGTTCCTGGTCCGAGAAAGATTCAAAATAATTTCTGTAGGAAATCTTTTTCCATACCTCCAGAGATATGAGAGGTTATGTTCTCTAGACCTAAAAGAGGTGTACACATATTTACTGATCCATCCCTTGCACAAGCAGTGCCTGCGCTTCATTTTTCAAAGAAACCATTATCAATACCGGGTTCTCCCCTTAGGTCTAGACTCTGCACCAAGAGTCTTCACAAAATGCATGGCAGTGGTCGCTGCCTATCTATGCACTTTGGGGGTTTTCGTCTTCCCTTACTTAAACGACTGGCTAATCAGGGGAGACATCCCTCTGGAGGTAAGACTTTCTCTTCATCGCACTATCACAGTGTTCCAACATCTGGGATTTGTCATAAACTTCCAAAAGGTTCATCTCACTCCAGCCCAATGACTGGAGTTCATTGGAGCAGTCTTAGACAGTCAACAGTCCCGAGCTTTCCTCCCACAGGATTGCTGTGCCCGCCTCATCGCACTGGCCAGAGGGAGTACAACAGCAAAGCTGAATAACAGCAAAGCTGAATAACAGCTCGAGAGATGCTACGTCTGTTAAGACATATGGCCTCCCCAGTCCATGTCATTCCCTTCACTCGATTACACATGCAACAAGTACAATTAATTCTGTCTTCCCAATGTACGCAGGCAAAGAGCCATCTCAGAGACGACATCCAAATCACCCCTCAACTGATCAGGTCCCTTCAGTGGTGGTGTTCCCCACAAAACCTCCTTGTCGGGTCACCTTTTCAGGTGCCTCCACCTCGATGCACCCTGACAACCGATGCTTCCATGCTGGATTGGGGGGCACATCTGAACAATCTAACCACACAGGGACTATGGACACCACAGGAATCTGCCCTGCAAATCAACCTGCTAGAACTATGGGCACTGACAAATGCTCTTTGGGCTTTTCATCCCCAACATTTGGGGCACCCTGTTCAAGTCAGGACGGACAACCAAGTTTACATGTTCTACGTGTACAAATAAGGGGGAATGGGGCCCTGTCCCCCACTGCGAGAAAGCGATTCACCTGCGGTCCTTTGCCATCTCACACCACATTCACCTCCCGGGCGAACTCAATGTCCTTGCAGACAAGCTAAGCCGTATCCTTCGTCCACATGAATGGACCTTGCATCGGGAGGCGGCTAGGCTCTTCCAGACGTAGAGAACCCCACTCATAGATCTTTTTGCCATTACACAAAACACACAGCTTCCACTCTTTTCCTCCAGGTTTCTGTCACTGCACAGACGGGCCCCGAACACCTTTCTTCTCCATTGGGGATAGGGACTGCTCTACGCATTCCCTCCCATCCCCTTGATACCCAAGCCGCTATTCAAACTACATGCCGACAGGGGCTTGATGATTCTCATAGCTCTCTTCTGGCTGTCAAACATGGTTTCCTCTGCTTCTTCACCATGCGCAGACTCAGCTGCTCACCTGGGATGTGCACCTGACCTCCCCTCTCTAAACCATGGGACGCTCCTCTATCCCAATCTTCATTCTCTATGCCTGACAGCATGGCTGCTGAAAAGCTAGTGCTCACCGACCTTGACCTACCACAGGCAGTCAAGGATGTCGTCCTAGCATCTCGTAAGGATACCACCGGGCAATCTTGTGCCTTCAAATGGAGTAGGTTTGCCCTATGGTGCACCCCAAGGGTCATTGACCCTTTTTCTTGCCCGGTGGAGTTGCTTCTATCATATCTCCTCCACCTATCCTTGATAGGTCTGAAAACGAACTCAGTGAGAGTTCACCTTAGTGCCAGTGTGGCCTCTCACAGACCAGTGGATGGGACAGCCTATCTCCTTGTATCCCTTAGCATGCTTCGTGCAGGGTGACCTGCTGTCCAAGCCACCCATTAAGCTGCCTCCAGTGGCCTGGGATCTGAATGTGGTTCTGGTGCAGCTTCTAAAGCCACCTTTCAAACCACTTTCTATCTTGGAAGGTCATCTTCTTTATTGCCCTCGCTTCAACTTGCCACATCAGTGCGCTGCAAGCTCTAGTAGTGGATCCCTACTATACTCTGTTCCACCATGACAAGGTGGTTCTCCATACCCATCCGCACTTCCTCCTGAAGGTGGTTTCCTCTTTCTGTCTAAACCAGTAAGTTATCCTCCCAATTTTCTTCCCTAGACCACATGCGTCTTGGTCTGAAGCAGTGCTACACATCTTAGACTGCAAGTGAGCGCTGGCTTAATACTTGGATAGAACTAAGGATCACAAGCTCCTTTGATCCTAGTCACATAGGTCTACTGGTGACGAAATGTACTCTATCCAGATGGATAGCAGATTGCATGTCTTTCGCTTATGCACAGGCAGGACTCTCTTTGGAGGGTCATGGCTCATAATGTGCGGGCTATAGAAACCTCTGTAGCCAATCTCTGTTCAGTATTCATAGAGGAGAACTGTCGGGCAGCTACCTGGTTCTCCGTTCATACCTTTGCCTTGCACTACTGTCTGGACAGAGACTCCCGTTGTGACACTCTTTAGCCAAGCTGTGCTTCAGCACCTCTTTGGGACTTAGACTCAACTTCCACCCTTCACCCCGGACTTCTACAAGATACCAGACTATCACTGGAGGAGTATCGCCTCCTGGAATCGAGTCCAATCGCATACAACTTGTCCAGCCTCTTCGGCTGCAAACATTTTCCCTCGGGGATCGCACTGCTCTCTCCCCCATACCAGTCTAGTATCTGGGAGCTAGTGAGTCCCATATATGAAGACTGCTTTCCTGCTTCTCCTGGAGATAGTGTAGTTATTCACCTGTAATAGGTGATCTCCAGGAACAGCAGGAATCAGTCTTCACAAACCGCCCTCCTCCTCTAGGAGTTGTAGGGATTTTTTATTTTACTCTTCTCAGCTAAAGCTCAGCTGAGGAGAGGAGTTGGGAAGGCAGGCACGCAGGTGCAGTGGAGTGCTCCCAAAGGCTTTCCTATTGGACACTGGGGAGCGTTCCTGCACAGGCTCCTTGGGTGATGTTTATCCATATGTGAAGACTGATTCCTACAGATAAGTAAGTACGCTTTCTCTTATTAGTCTTAAATGGGTTATGTTGTAGCTTCATTGCGTGTCCCCTAGTTTTCTGCTTTTTGGTGGTGTAAACAACCAACCTATTTTGGTGGCATCAACACGTGGAAATAAATATTGTCATATACACATGTGAACAGCACACACATGTAAATACGGTTTCTTTGTGGATGAGCAGGAAAAAAGTCCTCGCTTATAGGTGATTTTTCAGTTTCTTTATTCTTACTAATGTCTTCCCTCCTGTCATGGTATTAAAACTTTCCCATTTTATATGTCCTTAGCTAGCATTTTTGGACATTTCAGATTTCCCTTTATTTTCCATGGTGCCTCAGCCCCCTTAAGTGTTGGCGCTCTGGCCATGGCTTTATATTTTTTGTGTCAAAATCAAGACTTTTGATTTTGCTGTGGCTATTTTTCTGGATGACATGTTCCAAAAACTTGCCAGCAGTTTTAAAAAGCTGTTCCAAGTATTCAAGGACCATATCCATAATGGACATAAATAATTGGTGCCTCCAATGCTTGGGACCCGATCATGAGCCCTCTTCTTGTAAATTATGCTTGCAGATCACAAAAATAAGGCTGAAGGGTTGAGAAAAACAGCATAAAATAATTTTTGGAAAATTTAGGTCAGGTTATTCCATATCAGCTGCATCAAATGCTGGCGGTGTGTCGACACAGAGGAGCCCTCAAGCCCACTCAGAGTGGAGCACCCATATGTCACTGGAGCATCAGTCATCTCTCCACATTCACTCAAAGATGTAGGATTCGTCTTCATTGATGCCGGAGAGTAAAGCTGCCACACATCGGGTGGAGGCCTTGGTAGACTGATGGGGAAGCACTCTGAGGTATGGTGTCGAGAGCAGTGAGGGTTCTCAAGCACATCTCTCTAAGCTGCTTCCCTTTAAAGGAGGAGAGCGCAACCTTCAAATCATCAGAGGGGCAGCAATGGCCTACAGATAGCAGAGACCAGTCTGCCAATACCTCTTTTCAGATTTCAGGAATATCAGCCAATGCTGCTAGAGGCCTACCACCTTTGGAGGTGGCAAACCTGGAAAGATGCCTTCTGAAATCTGTCAAGGACAGAATAATGACACTGTTCACCATGCAGTCCCTCAATGCATCGAAGGCTGCATCGGCACCTATAGCCATCCAACCTGTCCTCGAGAAGCATAAAGTGCCTGTGGGAGAGACTTTCGGGCATCAAAGGGCTCTGACACCAGAGTCTAACTGGTTGATATCATTCTCTAATTCATCAGGGTTTGATATGGGCCCAGTTCGCAGCAAATCATCGGTGCACTGGCACGCCCATTTGCTGCGGGGAAGAAGAGTCATCTAGGCTGAGACTCAGAAGTACTTTGACTTCCTCTCTGAATCAGAAGTCTGGGTCACGAATGAGGAGTCTGATGGTCTGTTGGAGGACAAATCCCCCAGAACTCCTCTCTGATCCTTCTCTTCCTCATAGAGATGCAAGTCTCCTTCTGAGGATATGAAATTCCAAGAGTTTATGAGGGATAATAGCTCAGGCCATACCATTTTCTTTTGAAACTAAGGATGAGCCCAGTGCAAAGGGACTGGAGATCCTCCAGTACTCCTCCACCTTCAAGGAACAGTGACAGTGCTCATGCACTGTATCCTTCAGAGAATAGAGATGAGAATATGGGAAACCTCCCTCTCTGTACCTCCAATCAGTAGAAAGCTTGATTCCATGTACAGGGTTCAAAAGATACTCGGATTCAAGAAGCCCCAGCTTCCACGCCACTCTTGGTAATCAAATCTGCTCACAAAAGCTCCAAGAATTGCTTCTCAGCACCTCTAAGGAGGGAGACTCAGACATTGAAGTCTTTTGGGAGGAAAGTATTTCAGAGTTGCATGCTCTCTGCCCATATGGCCTTTTATCAGCTCTATATGGGTATATTCTTGAAGGACATCATGCGTAGTCTTAATGAAATGTCCCAATTTCTTTCTCAGGAGAAGTTGGAACAGTATCATTCCTAGTAAAACATGGCAAAGCCTGCTCAAATTTCATGTTTCAGGCAACCTAGGACATCTCTGACATGGTATCAAGGTCTTTTTCAGCAGGTATTGGTGCCCAGAGATTCACCTGGCTACGGGTTTCAGACCTTGAACAGTATGTGCAGGACAGGCTTGCTGATGTACCATGGCATCTAAAAGCAGCACGTCACTCTTTGAAATCTCTCAAGGCACACGTCTGCGCTGACCTCCTACTACAGAAGTTATCAAGGAAGTAACCAAAGAAAGACCTATTACTCTCAAAGGTGCAGGTATTTCCCTGGTTTTTACTATTGTCAATCTAAGTAGACTCCTTATGCATAACCGAAGTGATAGAAGTTGCAGAAACCCCAGCTGTCTCCTCAGTCAAAACCTATGGCGGTGTTTTAACTGGGTTCTGTGGAGTGTAGCCACTCTTCCTGTAGCCTCAGCAGAGAACTTTCCTGAAGGAAGAAGTCTCATTCTTTTTACCCAAAGGTGGCCCCTTGTAACCTTCGACACTGGAGCCTTACAAATTATCTAAAGCGGCTACAAATTATAGCTGTTTGATCTTCCTCCAAATTGCCCTCCAAGGGTTCAGTACTTAAACCCTCAGCATCATGAACTAGTTCTGCAAGAAGTCACCGCCCTTCATAAAGATCTAACGATCAAGCTTGTTCCACCAGAGTAAGAAGAGTGGGGATTTTATTCAAAGTGCTTCCTGGTTACCAAAAGGTTTTTGGGGGGGGATACCATCCCATCCTAGACCTAAGAAATTTGAACAAATATTTTATTTATTTATTTAAAGTTTCTGTTATACCGCACTATTCGGCATCAGAGCGGTTTACATAGAACAAAAACATCTCAGTACATTTAACAAGTATGAGTTTACAGATAACAGTTTAAGAACTTGGATAACTGGGATACTCTATTTGTAGAACCATTCCATAAACTATTTACATAAGATCAACAAAAACATATGTATTTAAATTTACATGAGATCAACAAAAACATAAGTATTTCTAAGTGTATATACAACTGCATTGCGTAATTCTAATACATTTGGGTTTTTGTTAAGCATTGGAGGTATATGTTGCAGGTGATCTATGTTACGGTGGCTGAAAGTATTCCGTGAATAAATAGTGCTTGATAGCCTTTCTGAATTGTTTAATATCTCGTATTGCTCTAATATCTGGGGCGAGTTTATTCCAGCATCTAGGAGCAAAAAAATTAAATGCCCTGTTGATCGTTGATTGGGACCAATTTGTGGATTCGCTGGGTATGACTAGCATGTTTTTAGTGAGAGGTCTTCTTGATCAAAGAAAAGTTCTGAATGATTTCTCTAGGCACCCTACTCCCTTATCGTCAAAAAGGAGACTGCATATGCTCGCTGGATCTAAAGGATGTGTATACCCACATACAGCTACATCCCATTCGCAGGAGGTATCTCAGATATGTCATAGGGAACAGGCACTTCCAGTACTGTCTGCTGCCTTTTGGTCTTGCATTAATCCTGTGAATCTTTACTAAATACCTAGCAGTAATAGCTGCGCTCCTGCACAGGCTGGGAGTGCACATTTACACCTACTTGGATGATTGGCTGCTCAAGAACGACACTCTGGAAGGGGTTTTGGAATCAACACAAATCGCCATTTGGATGCTGGGACTATTAGGGTTCATAGTTATCCCAAGTCTCACCTCTATACCACCCAGAAAAATGGAATTCATTGGAGCTCTGCTCAACACGACTCAGGTGAGAGCTTTTCTCCCACATGACAGACTAACCAGACTGACAGTCTGAGACTCAAATGAGTCAGCAGATAACAGCTCATGTCATATTAACATTACTAGGCTACATGGCCTCAACAGTGCATGTAACACCCTTGGCAAGTTTGAATATGACACAAACTCTATAGACCCTGACTACCCAATGGTCACAAGCCACCGAAAGCCTCAAGGACATTCTGTCAGTCACTGGTCCACTAATTCAGTTGCTGTCCTGGTGGACAAATCACAACATTTTGGTAAAAGTTCTTTCCTTCTAAATTCCCATCCCACAAAAGTTACTGATGACAGATGTATCCAAACTGGGCTGGAGAGCTCACCTCGATGGGTTCCTCACAAGGGGAACTTTGTCCCTTCAAGAAAGTCTCCATCAGATAAATGTATTCAAAATAAGAGCAATGGCAAATGCTCTAAGGGCTTTCAAAGATCAGTTGTCCAACCAAATTGTTCTGATTCAAACCAACAATCAGTTGGCTATGAAAGGACAACTGAGGAAAAGGTAGGACTTTGGTAGATCTCTCTCTTTTACTTCAACAGATACCAAAGCTCCACCAACTGAACAATGGCTGGGAAACATCATATTGCCAAAACTGTTGCCCCCATTCTGGCTTCTGCCTCTTTCCAGACAGAGAGCCCGATTCCAGTTGAACGACCAGGTACATGTGAAGAATTCTTGCAAGCGGAAGCTCTCATGAAAGAAGTGGAGAAGCTCAGAGAAGAGTTGGTAAGGCTGAGAAGCATTCGAGAAAGTGAGAAGTACATTGATGAGATGCTTCTTGAAACATTCCAGCTCTCTGACAGAGCTGAAGATAGGAGGCTACAGAATGAAGAGAGGTGGACATAAGTCACCAGAGCCTGTAGAATCAACAATCCAACTCCTCCAGCCCTTGAATTGAAGAACCAATATCCAGCTCTGGAAGGTGGAAAAGGAGAAAGCATCTCAGGGACGAACCAGAGATCCAGCGCCGCAAAGTTGCAGAATCAGTAACCACAAGGAAGCAAAGAGTAGTGATTGTTGGTGACTCTGAGGGGTACTGAGGCGTCCATCGGCCAGCCAGACTTGATATCCACAAAGGAGTGCTGTCTGCCAGGTGCCAAAATCCAAGATGCTATGGGGAGTTTGCCGAGACCTATCAAACCTACTGATTATTATCCGATGTTGCTCATACATGTCGGCACAAATGATACTGCTAGGTATCCCTCTGAGCATATCAAAAGTGTCTTCATGCCTCTGGGACAGATGGTGTTCTCTTCAATCCTCCCTGTTGAGGGTAAAGGCCAAGGCAGAAAAGTTTGCATCCTGAAGATGAATGCGTGGATGGTGTCATAGAGAGCATTTTGGTTACCTGGATAATGTTCCAAGTGCTGCAGAGCAGAGATGGCATCCATTTGTCCAAGAAGAGTCGGTGTCTTCTGCAGCAGATTGGTTAACCTACTGAAAAGGACTTTAAACTATAGTCATTAGGAATGGGTGAAAAAGGCCCCAGGGTAAATGAAAGACTAAATACCCTTGTAGAAATGGGTAAAAGGGGTAATATCTGGAAAGCGGCATGTATAAATGCCAGTAGCATGGGAAATATGATCCCAGTGTTAAGATTTTAATGGAAGAGGCTGACTTGGATTTAGTGGCAGTTACAGAGACTTTGTTCATGGACAACCATGACTAGAATGTAATTATACAGAGCTATTCTTTATTCAGGAAGAAACGGGTAGGAAGAAGGGGAAGAGTGGCACTATATGTAAACAAAAAAATAATATTAAAGCTATAGAATTGCAGGGCTTAAAGGGAGCGAGGAGGCACTGTGGGTTAAATTAGAAAGAGGGAAAAGGAAATCTATTTGCATTGGAGTGATATACAGATCCCCTTCACAGAGAGAAGTGGTGGTTGGAGATTTAATAGAAGAGATACGCAGTATTACCATGAAAGGAGAAGTGCTACTGATAGGTGATTTCAATATACCAGATTTTAATTGGCACATCCCAGCTGTGGTTTCATCTAGAAGTAAGGAGATCCTAGATTCTCTACAGGGAGAACTATTCTGGCAACTGGTAATGGCACCCACACGTGAAGGGGCCATACTGGACTTAGTGCTTGCAAATGGGGAAAGTGTTTTTGATGTCATAGTAGATCATCTTGCAACCAGTAATCACCAGATGGTGTGGTTCAGTATTAGGACTAGGGCTGATAAACCCCATTCAGAAGTGAGGGTCTTAGACTTTAGGAAGACTAACTTTACCAATATGGGACAATACCTCAAGGAGTCATAAGCGGGATGGGAACAGCTGAGGGATGTAGAAAAGCAATGGACAAAACTGAAAGGGGATATTTTAGGGGCAACAAACCTTTTTGTTAGAAAGGTAAATAAATGTCTAAGGAAAAGGAGGCCAATGTGGTTCTCAAAAGAAGTAGCTGAAAAGAAAAAAAAGAGGGAGGCCTTCATAAAATACAAGAGATCACAGAGAGAGGAAGACAGGCATCTATATATATATCTGTAAAAAGGGGAAGGTGATGGCAGTGGGGGTGCACTATGGACCGCCTGGCCAAAATGAACAAATGGATGATGAAATGCTCAAAGAAATCAAGGAAGCTAACAAATGTTACAGCGCAGTAATAATAATGGGTGATTTCAATTACCCCGGTATCGACTGGGTCAGTGTCACGGCAGGACATGCTAGGGAGATAAAGTTCCTATATGAAATAAATGACTGCTTCTTGGAGCAGCTGGTTCATGAACTGACCAGAGGGGAAGCCATATTAGACCTAGTCCTTAGTGCAACACCAGATCTGGTGCAAGAGATAAGGATGTTGTGCCCACTTGGCAATAGTGATCATAGCATGATCGCGTTTGATTTAATTAGTGGAGGAGGGATAGTAAGGAAATCCACAGTACTACCTTTTAACTTTCGAAAGGGAGACTATGATAAAATGAGGAAAATAGTTAAGAAAATCTAAAAGGAACAGTTGCAAAGGTTAAAGACTTACATCAAGCTTGGGGGGTGTTGAAAAATACTATCTTGGAAGCCCAGACCAGCTGTATTCCACGCTTTAAGAAAAGTGAAAGGAAGTCCAAAAAACTGCCAGCACGGTTCAAAGGTGAGGTCAGAGAGGCTGTTGTTGCCAAAAAAGCATCTTTCAGGAAATGGAAAAAAGAGCCAAACGACAAAACCTGGAAACGGCACAAGCACTGGCAAGTCAAATGCAAGGCATTGATAAGGCAGGCAAAGAGAGAATTTGAGAAGAGGCTTGCTGCGGAAGCAAAAACGCGAAAAAAAGACGTTTTCAAGTACATTCGTAGCAAAAAACCTGTGAGAGAGTCAGTTGGTCCATTAGATGATAGAGGGGTTAAAGGGGCACTAAGAGGCGACAAGGCGATAGCAGAGAGACTGAATGAATTCTTTGCTTCGGTCTTTACTGAGGAAGATGTAGTAATGTTATCCATGACTGAAGTGGTATTTAAAGGTGCGGAAGAATTGAAGGAAATATCGATACATCGGGAAGATGTATTACAACTATTAGATAAACTAAAAAGTAGCAAATCACCTGGGCCGGATGGTATACATCCAAGGGTGTTGAAAGAACTGAAATATGAGATTGCAGACCTGCTATTAGTAATCTGTGAATTTTCATTAAAATCATCTGTAATACCTGAAGATTGGAGGATCGCCAATGTAATGCCAATTTTTAAAAAGTGTTCCAGGGGTGATCCGGGGAACTACAGACTGGTGAGCCTGACATCAGTACCAGGAAAAATGGTAGAAACCATCATAAAGAACAAAGTTACTCAGCATGTCATGGCCTAATGGGAGACAGCCAACATGGCTTTAGACAAGGAAGATCTTGTCTTACTAATCTGTTATGGTTTTTTGAAGGTGTGAATAAACAGGTAGACAAAGGTGAGTCGGTTGATATAGTGTATCTGGACTTTCAGAAAGCCTTTGACAAGGTCCCTCATGAGAGACCTTTGGCAAAACTAAAGAGTCATGGGATAGGAGGCAGTGTACTATTGTGGATCAGGAACTGGTTAAAAGATAGAAAACAGAGGGTAGGGCTAAATGGCCAATTTTCCCAATGGAGAAAAGTGAATAGTGGTGTACCCCAGGGATCTGTGCTGGGTCTGCTGCTTTTTGACATATTCATAAATGACCTGGAAAGAGGAATAACGAGTGAGGTTATCAAATTTGCAGATGACACAAAACTATTTAAAGTTGTTAAAACCCAAGAGGATTGTGGAAAATTGCAAGAGGATCTTGATAAATTGGAAGACTGGGCATCAAAATGGCAGATGAAATTTAATGTGGACAAGTGCAAAGTTATGCACATAGGGAAGAACAATCCAAACTACGGTTACACGATGCAAGGTTCCACGTTAGGGACTCACAACACAGGAAAAAGATTTAGGCGTCATTGCGAATAACATGTTAAAACCCTCGGCCCAGTGTGCAGCGGCAGCCAAGAGAGCAAATAGAATGCTAGGTATCATAAGGAAAGGAATGGAAAATAAAACAAAAGATATTATAATGCCTCTATGTCGTTCCATGGTGAGACCGCACCTTGAATATTGTGTGCAATTCTGGTTGCCGTATCTTAAAAAGGATATAGCGTGTAATTAGAAAAGGTTCAGAGAACAGCCACCTAAATGGTAAAGGGGATGGAAGGATGCTCCTGTGAAGAAAGGCTAAAAAGGTTAAGGCTCTTTAACCTGGAAAAGAGACGGCTGAGGGGAGATATGATAGAAGTCTATAAGTTAATGAACGGAGTGGAATGGGTAAACGTAGATCGATTGTTTACGTTATCAGAATATAGAAAGACTAGGGGACATGCAATGAAGCTTCAGGGTAAACTATTTAAGACTAATAAAAGAAAATATTTTTTCACTCAACGTGTAATCAAACTTTGGAATTTGTTACCGGAGGATGTAGTAAATGCTGTTAGTGTAGCTGGGTTTAAAAAAGGTTTGGACAAGTTCCTGGAGGAAAGGTCCATAAACCATTATTAAGAAGGGACCCCGGATATCAATGCTTGACCCAGTACAAGCATTGTGGAACCTGTGTTTTTGGGGGAAACTGCTAGGTACATATGACCTAGATTGGCCACTGCTGGAAACAGGATACTGCGCTTGATGGACCTTGGTCTGACCCAGTATGGCATATCTTATGTTCTTATTTAGAAAAACTTAGAGAAGCTAACATAGTAGTCAGAAAGGCAAAGATACAAAAAGAAGAAATAGCCAGTGCAATAAAATGGGGGGATGAGACAGTCGGGAGTGATCCCAGAGGACTGGAGAAAAGCACATGTGGTCTTTTTACACAAACGCGGACGTAAGAATGACATTGAAAACTACATGCCGGTTAGTTGAACCTCTTTGGTGAGTAAATTGTTGGAAACGCTGCTAAAAGAAAGAAAAGTGAGATACGTCCAGTGGATTGCAGGATTTGAGGCAGCATGGGTTTACCAGAGGCAGGTCTTGTCGGACAAATCTGATTGATATCTTTGACTGGGTGTCCAGGGTGTTGGACCGAGGGACAGCCCTAGATGTGGTGTACTTAGATTTCAAAGCCTTTGACATCATTCTGCACAGGCGACTTATAAACAAACTGAGAACCCAGAGATGGACCCTAAAGTGACTGACTGGGTTAGAAAATGGTTGAATAGGAGGTGACAAAGGGTACAGATAAATGGAGCATTCTCTGAGGAGAAAAATGTCACCAGTGGTGTGCCACAGGGATCTGTCCTTGGTACGATTCTTTTTTACATCTTTGTTAGTGATATTGTGGAAGGGCTGTCAGATAAGGTTTGCTTGTTTGCGGATGGTACCAAAATCTGCAATATATTAGACACCTAGGAAGGAGTAGATAACATGAGGAGGGATCTAGCTAAGCTTGAAGAATGGTCAAGAATTTAATAGCTGAGATTTAATGCTAAAAAAAATGCAGGGTCATGCTTGTTGGCTGAAAAAATCCAAGGGAGCAGTACAGTGTAGGGGCGAAGTACTTCTGTCCACGAAAGAAGAGCAGGATCTGGACACGATTGTTTCTGATGATCTTAAAGTGGCTAAACAGGTAGATAAGGCGATGGTGAAAGCCAGAAGGATGCTTGGGTACACAGGGAGAGGAATGCCCAGCAGAAAAAAAAGGTGATAGTGCCTCTGTATAAGTCTCTGGTGTGACCTCATTTGGAGTATTGTGTGCAATTTAATTCTGGAGACCACATCTTCAAAAGTATATAAACAGAATGTAGTCTGTGCAGAGGGTGGCTACTAAAGTGGTTACATAGTATAGTATATGACGGCAGATAAAGAACCAGCATGGTCCATCTAGTCTGCCCAGCAAGGTGCCAAGAGTAGGTGCACCTGCCTCTCCGTGCAGGTCACCCTTCCCCATGCCTTTGTTTAGGGGTGTACACCTCTCCATGCAAATCACCCCTAAATATAACAGTTAAGTTTTTTTATTGTATCCTGTTGCTATAAAGGTTTCTACTGTATCTGTCCCATGCCATTTTGAATTCTTTCACTGTATTTGCCCCCACCACTTCCATCGGCAGGGCATTCCAAGCATCCACCACCCTTTCAGTGAAAAAGTATTTCCTGAGTTGCCTTTCAGTTTATCCCCTTGCAATTTCATGTTATGCCGTCTAGTTTTACAGATTTCCTATTTTTGAAAAAGATTCATTTCTTCATATAATACAGACCTTTAAATAAAGAGTATTAATCTCCCCTGTCCCTCCTGGGAAATGGCTGATGTGGGGGCTAGGATTGGAAATGGGCTGATGGGGGTGGGGCTTGGTCTGGAAATGGGCTGATGGTGAGCTAGGATAGGACTGGAAATGGCTAATAGAGGGCTAGGACTGGAAATAGGCTGATGGCGTGGGGCTTGGACTAGAAATGGACTGATACGGAGGGATGAAAGAATGGGACTAGAAGGGACTAGATGCTGGATGGAACTAGAAGGGAGCTGATGTTGGGGGAGGACTAGAACGGGATGGGGCTGGGGGGTGAGGATGGAGAGGGAAAAAGATATTTTGTGTGGGAGGGAAGAAAAATCTATGATTGGCCGGGTTTTGGGAGAGTATGTGGGGATTGAGGATGGAAGGGTGAAATTTGAGTGAATGAAAAAGGAATAAAAAAAGAAATGGAGGAAAGAGCAAGGACTGTTAATCACCAAGGAAGTTGGTCACAGCTTACCTCAGCAGCACAGGACAGGGTACTGTGTAGCAGCCCTCTTTTAATAAGTGTTATTTCCCTCCCTCCCTCCCTCCCTCCCTCCCTCCCCAACACCCACTCACCACTGGGATAATTGTAGCTTTATAGCTACTTACACATCTTAAAGGAAAGGAAGTGTTCTCAGGTGAAGCTTGTTATCCAAATCAGTCATATACTAAGGGCCTGAGATTAATTAAGCTTCAGGTGAACAAGACATATTAAACGTATTAGGTACAGTTTTATTAGTATACATATACATAGCAACCCTTAGTAAGTAAAGAACTTAGATCTAAACACAAGCTTAAAACTAAGATGCAGACAGCAGTCCAGCAGCGAGATGGGGGCTTTCCAGTCTTTTGCATTGAGTGTCACATGTATGATTTTCTCCCAGTTGGTGAGAGGTCTTACGTATTTTAAAGCAGATGTACAGAGAGAATGGAAATAAAACTAGCAGAGAGAAGAAAAGACAAATGGACAGCAGGCAATGGAGAGTTAGCAGAAGAAACGAAGAAACCAGAAAAAAGTGACTGGAGCAATTGCAACTGAAAAATAAAAAATAAAATGCCCTAACAACAAAGGATAGAAAAATATCTTATTTTGAATTTATTAACTGGAATATATCAGCTCTGGGAAATGTGCATCGTTAACGTTTTTGCATTTTGTTTAGTACAAGAGCAAATTTTTATTTTTTTTATTTAACTAGCTTTATATACTGCTTTTCTACAAGTCAAAGCAGTGTACATTCAGGTACTGCATACATACAGTGGTGTGCAAAAGTCTGGAATCACTGGTGAGATTTTCGTATTTTCTAACTTTTTTTTTTTTTATTTTACTTTAGCCCAGCATATTCATCTTTCTACCACGTTAAAAGGGATACATTTGGCTATTAGAGTTGACTTTTTTGCATTCCTTGCTTTCAATTTAAATACTTTACAGACACTGGGAGATAGCTATTGTGATTTTTGTGGATCCTGCATCAAAACTGGATCGAGATTATCCAATATGCACATGTTATTTCTGACCAATCAGGAAGCTGGTTTCACTAACCAATCACAATGCAGATATCTAGCCAACAGTGCAGCTATAAAAACGCATGGAATTTTTGAATTTCATACTCTTTCTGTATCGACCATGAAGATGACTCAGACTTTGATGTTGGTGGAGCATGTTTGTGTGTCCTTTATGAGCGAGGAAGGATTTTCAAGCCGTCAGATAGCCAGGAAAGTTGGCTGCAGTCAGAGCGCTGTTGTTAAGATTGTACAGAAGAAGAAAGAAATGGGTTCAGTGGTGGACAAGCCTCATTCAGGTCATCCACATGCATCAACATCACACCAGGACCGTGCACTACGACGCATTTCACTGACTAATCACAAGTTGACCTCTCCTCGGCTACATCGAGAGTGGTCAAACAAGAGTGAGGTCAGTGTCAGCTCATCAACAGTTCGTCGCCGGTGCCTGCAGTTTGGTCTCCAGGGCTGCAAAGCACGGAATAAGCCACTGATGACTGACATACAACATAAGAACATAAGAACATAAGATATGCCATACAAAGGCGCAACCGGATCGTGTGGGCGAGAAAGCACTCAACCTGGTCAACCGAAATGTGGGAAAAGGTGTTATTCAGTGATGAAAGCACCTTCTGCCTGTTTGGTAACCAGGCCCACACCTATGTGAGGAGATTTCCTGGAGAGGAATTCAAGCCTGAGTGTCTCAGCCTCACTGTGAAGCATCCTTTGAAGGTCATGGTCTGGGCCTGCATGGCTGCCAGTGGCGTTGGATGTCTTCACATCATCGATGGAATGGTCAATGGGGCTAAGTACATCACCATACTGCAAATCTGCATGGTGCCATCAGCACACCAGCTGTTTCCTGGCCAGTTCCTTTTCCAAGATGACAATGCTCCCTGCCATCGCTCCAGACAGATGATCAGCTGGAAGCAGCGGAACAACATCAAGTCAATGGACTGGCCTGCCCAGTCTCCAGATCTGAATCCAATCGAGAACCTGTGGCACAAGGTGGCCTTGGAAATATCCAAGAGGCATCCAACATCAAAGCGTGAGCTGATTGAGTCACTCATTGCAGCTTGGAACCGCATTGTCACCAATGATCACCTTGTCAGACTGATTCATTCAATCCTGACAAGGCGCAGACAGGTGATCAAGAACAAAGGGTGGCCCATCAAATACTGAGCCATCACCGACACATAAAAACGACCTTTTTCAAGGCCACATACATTAATTTGAAGGAAACCTGGCGTGCGTCCATAAAATTTGAAAGCATACTTACAATAATATATCGTTGGCCAACAATGTACATTACGCGATTTTCACAGAAAATCTATCAACAGGACAACTATGGGGAACAAACTCAGAAAATGAGGGCCAAACCAATACTAAAAGTTGGCCCTAATAGCCAAATCTATAACTTATCATGAGATACACAGAAAAAGCCACTGAGAGGAAAAATAAATTAAGATATAAGGTCATGAAGTTTTAAAAATGTCAAATTTATAAGTGATTCCAGACTTTTGCATACCACTGTATTTCTCTTGTTCCCGAAGGGCTCACAGTCTCTGTTTTTGTACCTGAAGTAATGGCGTGTTAAGTGGCTTGTCCAAGGGCAAAAGGAGCACCTGTGGGACTAGAAACCCCAGTTCTTCCGGCCCAAGGTTGCTATCCTCTAGCGGACTTTGAACCCCTGGCCCTCCGGCCTGAGGTAAATTGCCCCAACCACCAGTGTTGTACATTCCAAGTTTGGCTTTTGGGGTTCCCAGTTTAATTATTGTCTTCCTATTTCTAAACTGTGATCCCTTGTTCTTTGTTCAGTGATGGTCTATGTTCTGCATGTGTAACCCATCTGAGGTATTCTGTTCATGTAGTTTCTATTTGATAGTGCCACTTGTTCTCTTTCCCCAGTAGGAGAGATGTATTGGTATTCTCTGAGATGTATTGGTTTAAAATTTGCAGTGTTGCCTTTTGTGTTAGGTAGGGTATGGTGCTTTGTGAGTCCTGGTGGTGCTGTTATGATATGGCGGGTTTGCTATGGATTCTAAATGGGCAGTGTTTGTAGTACTTCCTAATGTGCCTGGTGGTTGGCACTGGAGAATAGTAATGTAGAAATCTAGTAAACTTTCTTTATCCAGATATTCATTAAGAGACATGTTTACTAAAAGTTAGTGCACTTTAACATTATGCAAATATTTATGCAAATGAGGCCCTGCAATGAGTCTCTGCACATGGCCTCGCACCCCCTTGGGCTGCTCCTCCTCAGTGTGGTTCTCATGCAGCTGATGAAAGTTCTGTTTGAGCCACTCAATGCCTGTTCTCTGAAATTTTAGACCTGGAAGGCATTATTTGTGGTGGCAATCACTTCAGCGCGTAGGATGAATGAGTTTCAAGCCCTATTAGTTCATCCGCCTTACACAAACCTTTACCATAACGGAGTGGTGCTTCGTATTCATCCCAGATTTTTTCCGAAGGTGGTTACAGGGTTTCATCTTAACCAGTCAATTGTCTTTCCTACATTATTTCCAAAACCCCATTCTCACAAAGAGGAAGTTGCACTACACGTGTTGGACTGCAAATGAGCCTTAGCTCTCTACTTGGAATAGACGAAAGCCCATAGAGGTCCATCCTGATTTTTGATTCTTTTGTTCCTGACAAGCTAGGGGTTGCCATCTCCAAATGCACTTTATCAATTTGGCTCGCAGACTGGAGCTCTTTCATTTGTGCCCAAGTAGGCCTAAGCCTTGAGGTTCATGTCACAGCTCAGAATGTCAGAGCCATGGCTGTGTTGTTGGCCCATTTGCACTCTGTCTCCATGGAAGATTTGCAAAGCTGCAATGTGGACTTCAGTTCAGGTCACCTAAAAGTGTATATATATATATATATATATGTTTATTTATTTATTTATTACATAAACAACCTGTTGCCACCAAAAACAATTATTCTGTTGCCTTGTGGTTGGACAGTTACTATTCCCCCTTTTGTTCAAGATAGCCTATAGCTAGAGAATCCCCATAAGTGAGAACTTTTTTCCTGTTTGTCCACAGAGAAAATGTAGTTATTCATCTGTAGCAGGTGTTCTACATGGACAATCTTCACACCTCCCTAGGAGTTGAATTCTCCTCAGTCATTTGATAACACTGAGGATAAGATGGCGGCAAGTGGGAAGACGCATGGATGGATGCTTCTAGAAGGAGCAGGATATGCTCTCATGCAGGGGCTCCATCGGATGACATTGCCCATAAGTGAGAACTTTTCCTGCTGTCCATTGAGAACACCTACTACAGGTGAGTAACTGCATTTTTTGCAATGTTGCTATTTACACATGAGAGTGTTGTTTGAGTATTACAAAAACTATGTGTATATTTTCCATTTTACACATATTTTTAAAATTGTCTCTATTGGCACTTATACTTGCTGTACCTTTGGACCAGGGCTCTTCACCTAATGATTGACGGGACAATAATACTTCTATATCATACTGCTAGACCATTTCAGATAAGTGGGTTGTATCCCCTTACCAGCAGAGGTGGCGATAGAGAAAATCTTTCAGAGGCTTCTAATGGCATCATCCTGCCATTAACAGCCAGTACTCCTATGGGAATACATTAGTATTTCTCTGTCTCCAGTAGAGGTTGGATGGATGTTTTTACAGCTTTGGTGAAATCTGGAAAAAGGTTTGAAAAGCAGTTGATAGAGGATTGATTTTGCTTGGGTGACTGTCTCGCTAGAGCACGACACTGGAGGTTTCATTAGAGTTACCCTTAAAACCAGTGCTCTTTTGGGTATTGCCATAAGGAGGAGAGAAATTGGTTCAGCTCCTCATCCTTATACTGCTATTGACCATATGTTTGAAAGGATTCCTTAAGACTTGCACAACTTCAGTAGCCCCTTCCGTTCTCAACCTCCCCCTTTCCCGCCCCAGTTCTTCCCCAAAGATATGATGAAGGCTTCTCAGAGGTATGTGATTGCAAGCTCTGATAGCAGGGGAGTAGCACTGAGTCCAGCATGGTTTTTACTTGCCTGCGACTCCCAGGGGGTGAGTACCAAAACAACGTCTTTGTTTTGTTTGACTTTGTTTTGTTTGGGGGGAGGGGCTACCCGACCTTATCTTCTGTACAGTGCATTACACTGGGTTGGGCCGCCCGGGTATCCATTGGTGTTATGTGCTTTTCCTGCCATGTCCCACCTCATTGTGCTGCTGCATGCGTTAACCACACTTAGCATACACCTTCCTATATCGAGCGTAATGTATGAGTACCTTAACTCCACATACTGCCATAGTACATGGTAGCTCTGCAGTGTGCATTATTGATGCATCTTGAGCCTGGGGAGCCAGGCTATAAGTGATGTATAAGACACACAATATTGGTGTGGATGTATGCCTCTTTCTACGAATGCCACCTGCTCCAAGGAAAGTTCTCTGGCGTTCCCATTCTGAACCGAACATGAAGCTTCTGGTGTGCTTTGAGGGCCTGTTTCCCCCCTGCAGCATGGGGACATGGTTGCCCTGACCTTGTCGTCTTAGCTGCAGATCTGATGACTCGAATTCTTCTTCAGTGAGTTCTGCTGGTACCTCCGACTTCCTGGCATTGACAGCAGCATGCATGCCTTGGTCAGTGTAGTGGCTATAGATAATACCTTTTTGATGACTATGGTTTCCAAACTCTGGTAGTTCCAGTTCGCTTAAGGGAAGCCTCGTTTGGGGATGACATGGAGAAGCTGCTTCAGGATTTGATGAGCTCAAACCTCACCACCTCTGAGAAACGAGAGGATGTCCTCTTCCTCTGCCTCCACTCGTTCTTCTAGTTATTGATGCCTGGATCTCCAGAGTACCGGGATTCTGCTGCTGTAGTCCCAGAAAGCCCACCTCTGCTTCTTCAGACCTCCAGAGGTTTTCCTTCCCATCCGGAACAATGATGGTTGGGGAAGCTCATTCTGGAGGGTCTACTGAGGGGGAAGCAAGCTATGGGGAGGAGTGGCCTAGTGGTTGGGGCAAGGTACTACAGGCCGGAAGGTCAGTGGTTCAAATCCCACTAGAGGACAGCAACCTTGGGCCGGAAGGACTGGGGTTTCTAGTCCCACAGGTGCTCCTTGTGGTCTTGGGCAAGCCACTTAACCCTCCATTGCCCATGTTCCCTGTAAGTATTAGTGTATGTCTCTCATATCCTCTCGTGTTAAATGTATCCCCCAACCGCTTTGATCCAGTGAAAAGCGGGATATAAATGCAGCTAAATAAATTAAATAAATAAATAAATGTCTTCTCTACCTAGAGTGGGTCTAGGCCTCCGAAGTTCTCTGGATATTCGACACCATAAGACTGTTGCATTCCGGAATGCAGAACCTATCCCAGGCACATGTGTCAGCTTTTATGAGTTCTGCACCCAGGAGGGTTGCCATGCACATTGTATTAAAAGGCTTGCTCAGTCCGCAGGCAGTTGTACTGGTCCTTCTTCCAAATGGGGAAAGGGCCAGATCCCCATCTCTGTCATGATGCACAGAGGGTGAATTCTTCCATCCAATTCTTGGCCTCAAGTGGGTCGGCCCAGGCCAGCAAGCATTGCACTTCCATATGGGCATCTTATGTTCAGTGATCCAGACGGTGCGACACAGGGAGTTTCTCATGTCCCCGGATTGACTTAAGACCTTTTCCATACTCCTATTTCTGCACTCTTATCCATTAGGATCAGCTGCACTCACTCTGATTCTCCGCTGTCAGCTCGTCTTCAGGTTGCTGTTCTTTCTTTGACCTGTTGCCACTCCGAAGTTATCCTCTGAGGTCTGGCAATGACGACTGAGATGCAAGGAAGTTTGTGGCCACTCATATCTATGCCAGTGACTCATCCAAACCCGATCACAATCAGACACATCTCGGGTAACAGCCCGAGTGGTGCAGTTCCTGGAGAACCTCCGGTAGGTTAGCAATCATGTGAAGTCAATTGCAGCCTCCCAGCCTCTGGAATTCCTGGCAGTGCGAATCTGCTCTTGCATGGGCGGAATGCCCTGTTCAGAGAGAGGGCATGAAGTCTGTTGTTTCAGCTGGCAGTCCTCAGGGTGCTTCAGGCTCCCCAAGCTTGATGTAATCTACGTTTTCCCGATGGATGGCAGCATCAGTCCACATGGTTCCTGGGCATGTGTTTGCATGTGACTGCTGTGAGGGTGCTTACTGCCTGTTGGTCTCCGAGCTCTCTGGATCTCGGAGCCAGGCCTCCCCTCCTACCTTCGGTGAAGCTCCATCTGCTGGGGACAGCCCCTGCTTCTGTGGAAGGGTGTGTCACTGGACACTTTATCGTGGCTCCTTCTGTTGATGGATGCTGGCCTGAGTGGCTGAGGTGTCTGTTGCAACGACCGGACAGTTTAGAAACAGCATGGCCCATCCACTGGCTCGAGGTAAGGCCACTCACTAGGATTTGTTATGCCTCCAGTACCTAATCCACGGCAGAGTGGTTTGGATATTCTTGGACAATGCCATGGCGATGGTGTCTGTTGATTGTCAAGGTCCCGTGTAGCCCTAGAGTTGACTCCTCTGGTTTCATGGGCGGAAAGGAACCTCTTAGCCCACGCAGCACAAAGCTTTGTGGGTGTCAACAATATGGTAGCAGACTTCTCTGTCACCTGGTCTCAGGGAGTGATTGTTGAGCTATTCTGTGTTCATTAGATTCTGGACCATGTGGGTCATTCTGAGATGGATCTGGTGGTGACGCAATCCTGCGCCAGATGCACATTTCTTCAGTCAACACAAGGATGCAACTTGGAGGATGCTGGCATTTTGATTCAGTCCTATCCAAGTCAGGTTTGGCCTTGGTTCCCGGGGTGGCTGTTCATGGGGCATGTGCTTTGCCTCATAGAGTGACACTCGGACTGGATTTGCCGGGTGGCACTGGATGTGCTGAGGAGATCATGGATCGGGAATCAGATGTGGCTCCTGTAGGAGCTTTCTCTGCTACTTCTAAAGCTCATTATCAGCAGGACCAGTCATTCTGAATGACCTGAATCCCTTCTCACTTACATCATGAGAGGTGACATCTGGCACATCAAGGCTTTTCTCTTGCCGTTGTTTTCACGTTACTGTCAGTAGATGGAGGCTCTCTCAACCTTGCCTTCAAGCGTGTCTGGTCAACTCCCTTAGGTGCAGTGTAGAGCGGTCATCTTTCCGACATTTCTCGGGAAATGACATGGCATCGCCTTTCACTTTTGTTGAGCACTGCCGCTTCAAGGTTCACTTGCAAGTGGACATGACCCTGGTTCAGTGGTCTTGAAACTGTCATGCCTTCTTCCCACCCAGTGGAGGCATAGCTTTGGTATGTCTCACTTGTCTGGACTGGTCTAGCAGGGAAATAGGGACGATGACATTTTACTTACCAGTTAATGTCCTTTCCTTGAGTCCTGCTAGACTAGTCCAGGACGCATCTCTGTGACCTGGTGTGGTCTGCTGTGCTTTTTCTGCAGTTGGCCTTGCGAGCCCTTACCCCCTTGACAGGCCTAACATTGATTTTGTTCATAGTTATGGTTCCTTATGCCGTTGAGCCTTGTTATCATCTCTGCGGTTGTGTGTAGTCAGATTCTTGACCATCTGCCTGGGTACAAATACTGAGGTATGTCCTTAAGGGCAGTAGCTTTAAATGGCAGGATGATGTCAGAAGAAGCCTCTGGAAGATTTTCTCTGTCTCCAGCTCTGCAACCCACTTATCTGGACTGGGTCCATCAGGACTCGAGGAAAGAGTATTTTCTGGGAAACAGAATGTCACTTTATCTCAGTTGTGTCTAACACCACTTGAAAATTTTAAAAAAAGTTATTTGTCTGTGCTGTTTAATTGGCTCCTCTTGTATGTGTGCAGTCATAAGAACATAAGATATGCCATACTGGGTCAGACCAAGGTCCATCAAGCCCAGTATTCTGTTTCCAACAGTGGCCAATCTAGGTCATATGTACCTAGCAGTTTCCCCAAGAGACACAAGTTCCACAATGCTTGTACTGGGTCAAGCATTGATATCTTCGGTCACTTCTTAATAATGGTTTATGGACCTTTCCTCCAGGAACTTGTCCAAACCTTTTTTAAACCCAGCTACACTAACAGCCTTTACTACATCCTCCGGTAACAAATTCCAGAGTTTGATTACACGTTGAGTGAAAAAATATTTTCTTTTATTAGTCTTAAATAGTTTATCTTGTAGCTTCATTGCATGTCTCCTAGTCTTTCTATATTCTGATAACGTAAACAATCGATCTACGTTTACCCGTTCTACTCCGTTCATTAATTTATAGACTTCTATCATATCTCCCCTCAGCCGTCTCTTTTCCAGGTTAAAGAGCCCTAACCTTTTTAGCCTTTCTTCATAGGAGTATCCTTCCATCCCCTTTACCATTTTGGTGGCTCTTCTCTGAACCTTTTCTAAAATCGCTATATCCTTTTTAAGATAGGGCGACCAGAATTGCACACAATATTCAAGGTGCGGTCTCACCATGGAACGATATAGAGGCATTATAATATCTTTTGTTATATTTTCCATTCCTTTCCTTATCATACCTAGCATTCTATTTGCTCTCTTGGCCGCCGCTGCACACTGGGCCGAGGGTTTTAACATGGTATCCCCAATGACGCCTAAATCTTTTTCCTGGGTGGTGGTTCCTAATGTGAAACCTTGCATCGTGTAACCATAGTTTGGGTTGTTCTTCCCTAGGTGCATAACCTTGCACTTGTCCACATTAAATTTCATCTGCCATTTTGATGCCCAGTCTTCCAATTTATCAAGATCCTCTTGCAATTTTTCACAATCCTCTTGGGTTTTAACAACTTTAAATAGTTTTGTGTCATCTGCAAATTTGATAACCTCACTCGTTATTCCACTTTCCAGGTCATTTATGAATATGTCAAAAAGCAGCGGACCCAGCACAGATCCCTGGGGTACACCACTATTCACCTTTCTCCATTGGGAAAATTGGCCATTTAGCTCTACCCTCTGCTTTCTATCTTTTAACCAGTTCCTGATCCACAATAGTACACTGCCTCCTATCCCATGACTCTTTAGTTTTGCCAAAAGTCTCTGATGATGGACCTTGTCAAAGGCTTTCTGAAAGTCCAGATACACAATATCAACCGACTCACCTTTGTCCACCTGTTTATTCACTCCTTCAAAAAAACATAAGAGATTAGTAAGACAAGATCTTCCTTGTCTAAAGCCATGTTGGCTGTCTCCCATTAGGTTGTGACTATCTACATGCTGAGTAATTTTATTCTTTATGATGGTTTCTACCATTTTTCCTGGTACTGACGTCAGGCTCACCGGTCTGTAGTTTCCCGGATCACCCCTGGAACCCTTTTTAAAAATTGGTGTTACATTGGCAATCCTCCAATCTTCAGGTATTAGAGATGATTTTAATGATAGTTCACAGATTACTGATAGCAGGTCTGCAATCTCATATTTCAGTTCTTTCAACACCCTTGCATGTATACCATCCGGCCCAGGTGATTTGCTACTCTTCAGTTTATCTAATAGTTGTAAGACATCTTCCCGATGTATCGATATTTCCTTCAATTCTTCCGCACCTTTAAATACCACTTCAGTCATGGGTAACATCCCTACATCTTCCTCAGTAAAGACCGAAGCAAAGAATTCATTCAGTCTCTCCGCTATCGCCTTGTCACCTCTTAGTGCTCCTTTAACCCCTTTATCATCTAATGGACCAACTGACTCTCTCACAGGTTTTTTGCTACGAATGTACTTGAAAAGGTCTTTATTTCGCGTTTTGCTTCCGCAGCAAGCTTCTTCTCAAATTCTCTCTTTGCCTGCCTTATCAATGCCTTGCATTTGACTTGCCAGTGCTTGTGCTGTTTCCAGGTTTCGTCGTTTGGCTATTTTTTCCATTTCCTGAAAGATGCTTTTTTGGCAACAACAGCCTCTCTGACCTCACCTTTAAACCATGCTGGCAGTTTTTTGGACTTCCTTCCACTTTTCTTAAAGCGTGGAATACAGCTGGTCTGGGCTTCCAAGATAGTATTTTTCAACAACACCCAAGCTTGATGTACGTCTTTAACCTTCGCAACTGCTCCTTTTAGTTTTTTCTTAACTGTTTTCCTCATTTTATCATAGTCTCCCTTTCGAAAGTTAAAAGGTAGTACTGTGGATTTCCTTACTATCCTTCCTCCACTAATTAAATCAAAGGCGATCATGCTATGATCACTATTGCCAAGTGGCCCCAACACCCTTATCTCTTGCACTAGATCTGGTGTTCCACTAAGGACTAGGTCTAATATGGCTTCCCCTCTGGTTGGTTCATGAACCAGCTGCTCCAAGAAGCAGTCATTTATTTCATCTAGGAGCTTTATCTCCCTAGCATGTCCTGACGTGACACTGACCCAGTCGATACCGGGGTAATTAAAATCACCCATTATTATTACTGCGCTGTAACTTTTGTTAGCTTCCTTGATTTCTTTGAGCATTTTATCATCCATTTAGTCATTCTGGCCAGGTGCTCGATAGTACACCCCCACTGTCATTGCCTTCCCCCCTTTTATATGGAATTTCAATCCATATAGATTCTACAGCAGATTTTGTTTCCTGCAAAACTTTAATCCTTTCTGAGTCAATGCCCTCTCTAACATAGAGCGCAACCCCTCCACCAATTTGATCAGCTCTATCATTACAATATAGTTTGTACCCAGGTATCACAGTGTCCCACTGGTTGTCCTCCTTCCACCATGTCTCTGATATTCCAATCATATCTAACCTTTCATTTAGTGCTATATATTCTAACTCTCCCATCTTATTCTTTAGACTTCTAGCATTTGCATACAAGCATTTTAGAGAATGTATTTTATTCATGTTAATTTGGCTATTGTTAGACATGGGTAAATTGGGATCTTTAAGCTCTGTCTGCTCCATACTTGAGGGCATTTGGGCTACTTTTACTCTTTTGTGGAACCTCTCTGCTTTTGGTAGTATCCTTCAAGGATACATTCTTCCGAACCATCCGCTCTTGGGTGACTGTCGGCTTTCCCCTAATATCTAGTTTAAAAGTGCTCTATCTCCTTTTTAAAGGTTAATGCCAGCAGCCTGGTTCCATCCCGGTTAAGGTGAAGCCCATCCCTTCGGAAGAGCCCCTCCTTTCCCCAGAATGTTCCCCAGTTCCTAACAAATCCAAAACCCTCATCTCTGCACCATTGTCTCATCCACGCATTGAGACTCCGGAGCTCTGCCTGCCTTTTGGGTCCTGCGCGTGGAACAGGAAGCATTTCGGAGAATGCTACCATGGAAGTTTGGATTTCAACTTCCTACCTAAAAGCCTAAATTTTGCCTCCAGAACCTCCCTACCACATTTTCCTATGTCATTGGTACCGACATGTACCAAGACAGCAGACTCCTCCCCAGCACTATCTAAGACCTTATCTAGGTGGCGCGTGAGGTCCGCTACCTTCGCACCAGGCAGGCATGTTACCAGGCGATCCTCACGTCCACCAGCCACCCAGCTATCTACATGCCTAATGATCGAATCACCAACTATAACGGCTGTCCTAACCCTTCCCTCATGGGCACATGGCCCTGGAGAAACTTCCTCGGTGCGAGAGGGTTTTACATCACCTGGAGGACAGGTCCTAGTTACAGGATCACTTCCTGCCACACCAGGGTGATGCTCTCCTGTCACGTGACCTCTCTCCTCCATGGCAACAGGGGTGCTGCCAGACTGGAGGTGGGACTTCAGGACTATATCCCTGTAGGTCTCGTCTATGTACCTCTCTGTCTGTCTTATGTTTTCCAAGTCTGCTACTTTAGCCTCTAGAGAACGGACTTGTTCCCTGAGAGCAAAGAGCTCCTTGCACCTAGTGCACATGTAAGACCTCTCACCAACTGGGAGAAAATCATACATGTGACACTCAAATAAAAAGACTGGAAAGCCCCCATCCCGCTGCTGGACTGCTGTCTGCATCTTAGTTTTAAGTTTGTGTCTAGATCTTTAAGTTCTTACTTACTAGGGGTTGCTATGGGTATTTATACCAATAAAACTGTACCTAATACGTTTAATATACCTTGTTCACCTGAAGCTTAATTAATCTCAGGTCCTTAGTGTATGACTGATTTGGGTAATGAGCTTCACCTGAAAGCACCTCCTGTCATTTAAGATGTGTAAGTACCTATAAAGCTATGATTATCCCAGGGTTGGGTGGGTGTGGGGAGGGAGGGAGGGAAATAACACTTATTAAAAGAGGGCTGCTACACAGTACCCTGTCTTGTGCTGCTGAGGTAAGCTAAATTCTGATTTGATTTAAATTATAGCTCTTAGCTGCTGCTAGGCTCTAACTTCTTATGAAATTTAAACTACAAGCTCTCTGCTGGGTTCTAAATTTAACCAGAAAGCTCTCTTCTGTGTTTTAAAACTAAAAGTACTTTTCTGATGCTAGGCCCTGAGTGACTATTAAATGTACACTACAAGCTCTCTGCTGGGTTCCAAATGTAACCAGAAAGCTCTCTTCTGTGTGTTAAATTTAAACTAAAAGTACTTTTCTGTTACTTGGCCCTGAGTGACTATTAAATGTACACTACAAGCTCTCTGCTGGGTATGAAATGTAACCAGAAAGTTCTCCTCTGTGTTTTAAATTCAAACTTTAATTGCTGCTACTAGGCCCTAACTGATCCAACAAAAAACAGTGGGTTCACAGATTAAGTAGCTTTAATACAAAGAATTCTTTTTAGAAAATTACCAGAAGTATATACTCACAGTTGCAGATATCTCTCCAGAAGTAACAGTCCCCCTTTCTAGTCCTTCAAGACAGAGATCCAGCATATAAAATTATGTCTGGCAAATACCATGTCTATGTTGTTAGATAAGCATTAATTTTTTAATGTTTTCTTTGCCCTGTGCCAAAATGGGGCTTATAATATGAAGGATAGCATTACAACTTGATCTTTCCAAAGCTTTTGAGGTGTTAACGCGTTCGGCGTTCAGGAAAATTCTCTACTATATAATTTATTCATTCTATCTTTCTGCAGCTTTTTTGACCCGTTTTCCATCCTTGAAGGATTCTGTCTGTGATTCACTTGATCATCTAGCATTTCTTTAAATATTCCTGAAGCAATCCTAGTACATTCATTTGTTCTCCAGGACCAAGCAGGACGTTCGTCCTCACACGTGGGTGATGTTACCAACGGAGCATGCACGGAACGCTTCCCAGCTTCCATAGGAAGCTTTAGGAAGGTGCTCAACGCATGCATTACGGTCATCTCCAGGGACAAGCAGGAATGTAGTCTTCAAAATGGGGTGATTTTGGTATCGACAGAGCCTGTGCGGGAATGCTCCCTAGCATCCAATAGGAAAGCTTTTGGGAGCATCCCACTGTGCCTGCGTTGCTGCCTTCCCAACTCTCCCACCTCAGCTCTTCGTTTTCCACAGAGCTAGCAGGAAGCAAATCCTGTCATTGCAGAAAATTCTTTAATTCTTTGTTTTTTGTGGTTTGCGTCTGCCTTCCCATTGATGCTGGAACCCGCCCCTCGGTTCTTTTTCTTTCTTTCTTTTAAAAAAACAAAAGAACCTTTTAGAACTTTTCTTCAGGCGCCTCAATGCCATTTTAGGCCTTTAGCCTTCTGTTTTGTCTGCTGACATTATGGACAAACCAGCTAGTGGTTTTAAGAAATGTTCTAAGTGTGGCAGTATCATTTCTGCTACTGATATCCATGAGTGGAGTCTTAAATGCCTCGGGCCTGATCACCAGCCATGAACATAAGAACATAAGATATGCCATACTGGGTCAGACCAAGGTCCATCAAGCCCAGTATCCTGTTTCCAACAGTAGCCAATCTAGGTCATACATCTAGCAGTTTCCCCAAAAGACACAGGTTCCGCAATGCTTGTACTGGGTCAACTATTGATATCCTGGTTCCCTTCTTAATAATGGTTTATGGACCTTTCTTCCAGGAACTTGTCCAAACCTTTTTTAAACCCAGCTACACTAACAGCCTTTACTACATCCTCCGGTAACAAATTCCAGAGTTTGATTACACGTTGAGTGAAGAAATATTTTCTTTTATTAGTTTTAAATAGTTTACCCTGTAGCTTCATTGCATGTCCCCTAGTCTTTCTATATTCTGATCGATCTACGTTTACCTGTTCCACTCCATTCATTAATTTATTGACTTCTATCATATCTCCCCTCAGCTGTCTCTTTTCCAGGTTAAAGAGCCCTAACCTTGTTAGCCTTTCTTCATAGCAGGGAGGGAGGAGTAGCCTAGTGGTTGGGGCAAGGTACTTCAGGCCGGAAGGTCGGGGGTTCAAATCCCACTAGAGGACAGCAACCTTGGGCCGGAAGGACTGGGGTTTCTAGTCCCACAGATGCTCCTTGTGGTCTTGGGCAAGCCACTTAACCCTCCATTGCCCATGTTACCTCTAAGTATTAGTGTATGTGTCTCATATCCCTGCGTGTTAAATGTATCCCCCAATTGTGTTGTGACCGCTTTGATTGAAGAATAAGGCGGTATACAAAACTGTCTCAATAAAATAAATAAATAAAATAAATAGCAGTATCCTTCCATCCCCTTTACCATTTTGGTGGCTCTTCTCTGAACCTTTTCTAATAACGCGATATCCTTTTTAAGATACGGCGACCAGAATTGCACACAATATTCAAGGTGCGGTCTCACCATGGAACGATATAGAGGCATTATAATATCTTTTGTTTTATTTTCCATTCCTTTCCTTATGATACCTAGCATTCAATTTGCTCTCTTGGCTGCCACTGCACACTGGGCCGAGGGTTTTAACATGTTATCCACAATGACACCTAAATCTTTTTCCTGAGTGGTGGTTCCTAATGTGGAACCTTGCATTGTGTAACCATAGTTTGGGTTGTTCTTCCCTAGGTGCATAACTTTGCACTTGTCCACATTAAATTTCATCTGCCATTTTGATGCCCAGTCTTCCAATTTATCAAGATCCTCTTGCAATTTTCCACAATCCTCTTGGGTTTTAACAACTTTAAATAGTTTTGTGTCATCTGCAAATTTGATAACCTCACTTGTTATTCCACTTTCCAGGTCATTTATGAATATGTCAAAAAGCAGTGGATCCAGCACAGGTCCCTGGGGTACACCACTATTCACTTTTCTCCATTGGGAAAATTGGCCATTTAGCCCAACCCTCTGTTTTCTATCTTTTAACCAGTTCTTGATCCACAGTAGTACACTGCCTCCTATCCCATGACTCTTTAGTTTTGCCAAATGTCTCTGCTGAGGGACCTTGTCAAAGGCTTTCTGAAAGTCCAGATATGCTATATCAACCGAATCACCTTTGTCCACCTGTTTATTCACACTTTCAAAAAAACATAATAGATTAGTAAGACAAGATCTTCCTTGTCTAAAACCATGTTGGCTGTCTCCCATTAGGCCATGACTATCTACATGCTGAGTAATTTTATTCTTTATGATGGTTTCTACCATTTTTCCCGGTACTGACGTGAGGCTCACCGGTCTGTAGTTTCCCGGATCATCCCTGGAACCCTTTTTAAAAATTGGCGTTACATTGGCGATCCTCCAATCTTCAGGTATTACAGATGATTTTAATGAAAATTCACAGATTACTAATAGCAGGTCTGCAATCTCATATTTCAGTTCTTTCAACACCCTTGGATGTATACCATCCGGCCCAGGTGATTTTCTACTCTTCAGTTTATCTAATAGTTGTAATACATCTTCCCGATATATCGATATTTCCTTCAATGCTTCCGCACCTTTAAATACCACTTCAGTCATGGGTAACATCCCTACATCTTCCTCAGTAAAGACCGAAGCAAAGAATTCATTCAGTCTCTCCACTATCGCCTTGTCGCCTCTTAGTGCCCCTTTAACTCCTCTATCATCTAATGGACTAACTGACTCTCTCACAGGTTTTTTGCTACGAATGTACTTGAAAAAATCTTTATTTCGCGTTTTTACTTCTGCAGCAAGCTTCTTCTCAAAATTCTCCCCTTGCATGCTTTATCAATGCCTTGCAGTTGACTTGCCAGTGCTTGTGCCGTTTCCAGGTTTCGTCATTTGGCTCTTTTTTCCTTTTCCTGAAAGATGCTTTTTTGGCAACAACAGCCTCTCTGACCTCCCCTTTAAACCATGCTGGCAGTTTTTTGGACTTCCCTCCACTTTTCTTAAAGCGTGGAATACAGCTGGTCTGGGCTTCCAAGATAGTATTTTTCAACAACACCCAAGCTTGATGTAAGTCTTTAAACTTTCCAACTGCTCCTTTTAGTCTTTCCTTAACTATTTTCCTCATTTTATCATAGTCTCCCTTTCGAAATTTAAAAGGTAGTACTGTGGATTTCCTTACTATCCCTCCTCCACTAATTAAATCAAAGGTGATCATGCTATGATCACTATTGCCAAGTGGTCCTCTGTGTAAGAAGATGACAAAGAGGGGCATATAGAATCGAGCTGCAAAGTTGGGATCTCTCTTTGCCTCAGATGCGGTTTGTTTGGCATCATTGTCATCGAGAGCATCCTCTTCCTCTCATGGATCTCAGGTATTGAAACATCAGTCGTCTTCGAAGACAGGCCGCATCCCTAAGGGTAGATCTCTTTCTAAGCATCAAGATGCCTCGAGCGTTTCCCAGGAGATGGATCAGCCGGCCAAACAACCTCGGCGGGAGGACCTTTCCTCTAAAGCTATCAAGGGGTTGCAGGATGCTCCCAAGGCCTCCACTTCCGGAGAGCTCCTGGTGCCATACTCTGGGACGGTAGCATATATCTCTGGCGCCGATACCCAAGCATCGGCGGCCTCTATGGATCAGTGTATCCTCACCATAGAGCAGAACTTGGCAGCTCTTCTAGCAGCTTCGGTTCCAGTAAAATCCTTACTGGCAGTACAGTCCTCATGCAAACCGCATCGGGTTATATGCCACTTGCTGCGCTGCCGCTCATGCCTACCCTTGAGTCCATTCCCAGTACCAAGGTATCACTTAGGCAAGCCCCGCGCTCCGATACCAACTTCGCTCGGTACCAGGCCTTGTCAGAGCGAGGACATCATTCATGCTGATACTTCGAGCCTTCTGATTCCGATTCTTCTGATAACGAATCGATTGATACCCGAAGACTGCAGAGTCTTCCGGAAGATCCTTCTCCTTCACCTTAGACGTATGTCCCCTCCCAAGGATTTGTCCTTTCAAGAATTTATTCGGGACCTAACTAAGGGCCTTCCCATTACAGCGACATCCGAGACTGAGCCCAGAGCAGAGGAATTTGAGATCTTCCAATACCCTACAGCTCTTAAGGAGGCAGCCACATACTCCATGAGCTCATGCTCCGGGTGTGGGAAACGCCTCTTACTATTTCTCCCCATACTCGACAACTCGAACCATGTATCGAGTACCGATTTGTCCCGGTTTTCAGAAGAGACAGCTTCCACATCATTCAATGATAGTGGAATCGGCAATGCGTCAAATCAAGAATTCTAAGACACATTCTTCTAATCCTCCAGATAGAGAATCAAGAACTCTCAATGCTTTTGGACGTAAGTGCTTTCAAGCTTCCATGCTTTCAGCCAGAATAAGTTCATACATACTCTACATCATGGCTATGTTCCTCAAGGAGGTTACCAGAGATCTTGAATCAATGGCCCCTTTCCTCCCTGATGATAAGAGGGCTGCCTACCTTACTCTGGTCAGACATGCCCAGAATGTTTCAAAGTTTGTAAATAGGGGAACCTTTGATTGTTTTGAGTGCATTAGCAGAGCCACTTCAATTTGCATCGGTGCATGCAGAATTGCTTGGCTTCAAGCATCAAATCTTGAACAATGGGTTCAAGATAAATTGGGAAATATTCCCTGCACAGGTGAAAACCTGTTTGGCAAAGACTGGCAGGATAAAGCTGCTCAGTTAGAATCAGAGAACACCACTCTCAATAGGCTGTCTAAGACTACAGCCAACCATGCTATGAAGAAAGCAACTGCAAAGATGATTTTCTTTGGTAAGAAGAAAATGTTTTACCCTTCTTACACCCCTGCTTTTCAATACCAACCTCAGGGTACCCAAAAGAGGCAACTGCCTCCCAAGCAACAGAAAAAGCCACAGGCAAAGCTCAACCAGCTGCGCAGACGCAATCTGCGCCTGGTTTTGACTTTTTCCTAGAGAGCATAGCCACCCAGCCTCTGGAGAACCCCCACCCCCTCCACATAGCAGGCAGACTTTGTCATTATGCCCATGTGTGGCATCACATCACCTCAAAACAGTGGACTCTAACCATAGTAAGAGAAGGGTATAGACTTCATTTATAAAGCTTGACCCCATCCAATCTAGTGGGGGAATATCGATCTCAAACCCTCCCCATTGCACTCATGCTACAGGAGGTAACGTCTCTTCTATCACAGGGTGCCATAGAAGACGTTCTCACATTTCAGCAAGAGACGGGTTTCTATTCTCCGTACTTTCTCAAACCAAATAAATGTGGAGGGTACAGACCCATCTTGGACCTCATGAACCTAAACAAATTCCTAGTCTGCGAGAAGTTCAAGATGGTCTCACTAGGGACCCTCTTGTCCTATCTCCAGAGTCAGGATTGGCTCTGTTCTCTAGATCTAAAAGAAGCATATACACATATCCTCATTCATCCAAAACACAGGACGTATCTATGCTTCATCTTTCAAGGAAAACATTACCAATGCAAAATCCTGCCTTTCGGACTCGCCTCTGCCCCAAAAGTCTTTATAAAGTGCATGGCGGTCGTGGATGCATATCTAAGAACTCGGGATATTTGTCTTCCCTTACTTAGATGACTGACTCATAAAGGCTAGCACCTGTCAGGAGGTTCATCAATCCCTTCTTTGTACAATGCAAATACTGCAACATTTGGAATTTGTAATAAACCTTCTAAAATCCCATCTCATTCCTACTCAAGCACTGGAGTTCATAGGAGACTTCCTAGACACCTACCAGTCAAGGCCATTCCTATCCCAACCCCCTGTTCTCATCTCCTTCAGTTGGGATCTCAGGCCCGTCTCAAAGATGAACTGATGGCCCAAGAGATACTACTGCTTTTAAGTCATATGGCCTCAACAGTACACGTAGTTCCATATGCCCGTCTGCATATGCGCACAGCTCAATGGACTCTCTTCCCAATGAAATCAGGTCTCAGGACGTCTCAGGGACAGAATCCAAGTCACTGCCCTTCTGGCTACATCCCTCCAATGGTGGTGTGCCCCAGAAAACCTCCTTATTGAGTCACCTTTTCAGATGCTTCCACATCAATGTACCTTGATGACGGATGCCTCCAAATTGGGATGGGGAACTCATTTGGGTACTCTCTCCACTCAGGGCCTCTGGACAGCACAGGAGTCGAAACTCCAGATAAATCTACTAGAGCTTTGTGCTTTCTTCAATGCCTTAAAGGTGTTTCTGGGTCATCTACGATGCCAGAGGGTTCTGGTCCAGACGGACAATCAGATTGCCATGTTCTATGTGAACAAGCAAGGAGAAACAGGTTCTTGGCCCCTCTGGTCTTTTGCCATTGCTCATCAGATACACCTTCAAGCAGTGTATCTACCAGGAGAGCAGAATATCTTGGCAGACAGGTTGAGTCGGAACCTCCTTCCCCATGAATAGTCTCTCCATCCGGAAACAACATCTTTCAGACCTGGGGGACTCCAGAGATAGACCTCTTTGCCAGACCACAGAATGCCAAGCTTCCACGCTTCTGCACCAGAACTCCTGTGTCCAACATATATCAAGTGGATGCTTTTCACTTCCATTGGGGTCGGGATCTCCTGTATGCCTTTTCTCTCATTCCCCTGATTCCCAAAATGCTTTTCAAGCTTCAAGCAGACAGGGGCCACATGATCCTCATAGCCCCACGCTGACCACGTCAGCTATGGTTTCCTCTCCTGCTGCATCTGTCTCAGACTCGCTCTCTGAGTCTCAGGACAGCTCCTGATCTCCTCTTGAAGTAGCGAAGCGCACGTAATGAATACACCAGGAGTCTATTTACTAGAATTCAAACCAGTTTATTTGTGCACAGTCTCCGACACTTGTCACATTCAAAATGGTCTGAGCATGGCGTTCAGTAAAACAACAGCATTTATAGCTTTCTTCATCAGTTCTATACAGACAAACTCCTCATTGGTCCCGGTGGCCCCCTCACCCCCCCATCCAATGGAGATTTCTGACCGGGCCCACACCGCTCTCCCCCTGCTCTCAGGCCTTCCTAGCCATGGCTCAGTATCTAGACATAACATATTCTGCCTTGCTTTTTGCTTACAAGGTCACTCTGCAGTACAGAAGCTGTGTGAAAAGCAGGATACTGAAATACATCTGTGAATAACATAAGAAACTCAATGGAAAAGTTTTGCATTCTTATCAAAGCAGCTTGAAGCAGATTTCTATTTTCTCTGGCTTTCAGCTCTGCTCAGCTATAATATTCTAAAGTGGGGGTTGGGGATTCGGGCCTAACCTACAGGCTTTCTGCTACATAACATACATTTACAGGCTATTCTAGGCCATAGCCTATCACATTCCCCCCTTTGATTATTCTCACCCGCAAGTGAGAAAGGGTGAGAATAAAATCACATATGGTACTTTACACTAGGGTGGAGGGATCACTTTGTGGTATAGGGTTAGGGTAGTAATGCCACATGGCTAGTATCTGTGAATCTGCCTTGCGTGCAACAATCCTATCAATGGTTGAGTTCAGCATACGCAAGCATAAGGGAAGGAAACATGGGACACATAAGCAAATAGCCACAATCAAGAATACTATCAATACAAGTGTCTTCAGGCCGCCCATACCTGAAAACCACGAACCAAACCAGCCATCAAGTTGCAAGCCATGCCAAGTTTGGACTGGGACATAAGTTTGTTTTCTCATGTGATTGGCTATGTCTTCTACAACTTGCCCTTCATTATCAATTTGCAAACAACAGTTAGTTAAATTAAGCTTGCCACATACGCCTCCTTCAGCTGCAAGCAGATAATCTAATGCTAAGCGGTTCTGGTAAATGGCTGTACGCATCTGTGTGGCTTGTTTGGCTAACAAGGTTAGTACTCTGCTAGTTTCATTGGTTATAATTTCAACAACAGCTTGCAAACATATAATACGGTCCAACATATACACAGGAGTGCGGTAGCCCCAAGAACCATCTTGTGCCCAGGTAGCAGGTCCATAGTAAGAAACAATTCTCTCTGGCGGCCATTCTTCAGAGGTTGCATCCCATTTGTCCCACTGGCCGATTTTGAGAGCCTCTCGCTTCTGTCGGCTTTTGTATACAGGAAATCCCAATTGTTCTCCGTGGGAAAGGGGCAAAAGGAAGAAAGATGGTCGTATAGTTCCTAGAACACACGCTCCTCCCCAATTGGCAGGGAGTTTAGCATATGCTCGAGTGCCACAAATCCAATAACGTCCAGGTAGAGCTTGCCAGGTGCTATGCGTAGCCAGATTTGTCCATATCCTGGCCAAGTGAGGAAAGACGATTAAAGGATTAGAAGGTTCCGGAGTATTGGCACCTGACCACCAAGATGTCTTCTCAGTAGTAGCATTGTAATATTTCTGGTTCAAACAGACCAACTGTCCTACTAATGCAGTCAATTGTGGTCCTGCTCGTACAAAACATAGTTTACCCACTATGGAGTGGGCAAGGACCCATTCATTGGTAGTGTTATGAACATCAGTCTGGTTATATGGTACGGAATAGTTCAGTTCTTGCGCTTCCCAAGGCCATTGGTCTCCCATCTGAGTTCCTCCACAAAAGAGACAGTCTGAGACATGGAGGCTGGAGGCCACAGCTCCAGCTAGTTTGATGAACAAATTCTGCGAAGCATGGGGAACTACAAATTCTGCCTTCATGGCCTCGTGGAAGATATGATGTATGCGATAAGGTGAAGAAACATGAGTCTTTACATTCAATTGGATGAATACGATGGTTCCAGGATCAGTTCCACCTCCTGCTATGCGCAGGCCAAATCGAAATCCTTGCTTCCATTGACTGGGGTCGGAGATCTGGAGTCGTAGGGGATTGCATGTACTTTTCTTGCACTTGTTGGGTTCTAGTAGGGGTAATCTTTCCAGTATAGCTTTACGATTATCTCCAGTTTGTCCTGTTGGGCCACCAGACCAGGTAGCATAGTACACACAGTCCCACTTCGGACAGTAGTATTTATTTATTTTTATTTATTTAGTATACATTTGTATACCGCTACTTCCAGTGATCAGCAGCGGTTTTTTTTTTTGATTACAGATTGGAAATTGTCAAATCATGACAGGAAATTTTTGAGGTATAAACACATTGATTAGACAGGAAAGCACAGCACACAGAGAACTATTTTACAGGGAACATGGGCTATGGAGGGTTAAGTGGCTTGCCCAAGACCACAAGGAGCACCTGTGGGACTAGAGACCCCAGTCCTTCCGGCCCAAGGTTGCTGTCCTCTAGTGGGATTTGAACCCCCGACCTTCCGGCCTGAAGTACCTTGACCCAACCACTAGGCTACTCCTCCACTCAACTAGTAGTCTGCTTCTGATGATTTGCTATACGTTGTTGGGGAATGTGTTCCAGTGCACATTCCTCATCTGTACGCACCTTCAGGACACATATATTTCTCATCATAATAGTAGGCTTGTTCCCATGATCCGCACCTGTAGTAATTATTTCTGTTAAGTCACAAGCATCAAAATACAGGTACGCAGGTTGGGTGGGATCAGAGAGTTGACTTGTAGCGTTGACGAGGGCTCCATCTTCATCATTCCATCTCAGTTCCAGGACATAATAAGATGGATTCTGTCGAGGTCTGAAACAAGTACGTGTCTTTCCCTTTGTACAGACGTTCAGTTCTGTACCATTATAGATACACTGGCTGACTGTGCCAGTATAAGTATAGTAAGAATGATAAAGCAGAGTCTGAGTGACTTGCATTCCAGTTCGGGTGGTGGTTATACAGGCTGCACAAGGGGGCAAGGCAAGAAGGGTTCTCAAGTGTCCCAGGGCTACCGCAAGAATGAAACAGCAATTAGTAAGCCTCATGATCATATTCTCTAATTGATGAGGTAGGTAATGGTTGATTGAGGTAGATAGATAAGGTTGATAGAGTCTGCAGTGTGGATACTGCAAAATTGAAGGATGGCTCTTTCTTTGATGTCCAGGAGTGGGTTGGCAAAGTCTTATTATGATGGAACTTGTCTTCGCAGTGTGAGTCGCAATGGTGATGCAGGATTAGCAATCGAGGTCCATGGGTGACTCTCAAGAACTGCTGCTGGCTTTACTCGACTGTGGTGGATCCAGGAGTCTGTTTCTGCCACTTTGATTGCCGTTGGGGTTGATAACAAGACGATATATGGCCCCTTCCAATGAGGCGCCAACGGTGTCTTCTTCCACTCTTTTACCCACACCGAGGCTCCAGGCTTGAAAGGATGCAAGGGCTCTGTTAGATTGATAGGCAACTGGTCATGTATCCAGGTATGAAGGCCCTGTAAAACCAACAATTCTTGCCTAGTGATTACTGATCCAATTTGATTCATATCCCCCCTTATCCCCTGAATTATGGGCGGGGGCCTCCCATACAAAATCTCAAATGGGGATACTCCTAAGGGCGTGGTGGGGGCTGAACGTATCCGGAGAAGGGCCATGGGGAGAGCTTGGGGCCATTTCAGGTGGGCTTCTTGACAGAGCTTAGATAACTGAGACTTCAGGGTTCGGTTCATTCTCTCTACTTTCCCTGAACTCTGGGGTCTATAAGCTGTGTGTAACTTCCATTGTATTTGCAGGGCATGGGCTAGCTGCTGGGTTACTTGTGACACAAAAGAGGGCCCATTGTCGGACCCCATGGTCAAAGGTATTCCGAACCGGGGGCTGATCTCATGGAGCAAGGCTTTGGTGACTTCCCTGGCCTTCTCAGTTCTAGTGGGAAAAGCTTCCACCCATCCAAAAAAGGTACAGACTAGGACTAACAAGTAGCGATATCCATTCGCTCGTGGCATTTCTGCAAAGTCTATTTGAATATTCCCCATGGGGGTAACTCCTACTGACTGAACTCTTGGGGGTGGGACAGGACCTTGTCGGGCATTGTTCTTGGCACAAGTCACACATCTTCAGGCTACTGAGGTGGTCAGAGGTCCCAGCAACGAGATATAAAAGTATGGTTTTAGAGCGTCTGCCATTTTGGTTTTTCCATAGTGTGTGGCTTGATGAAAGGCTTGGACAAAGGCAGGGCCTAGGGCTTCAGGAATCACGGTCATACGAGGGGGTGAGCTCCCTTCAGGCGGTGGCAACACTATCCATCCAGTTTCCGATAGTTGCCCCCCCTCGTGTCGACAATAATGGTACATCTCTGTCTGGGTATATCTGGGTGTCCATGCACTAAGAGGTACTGGAAATATGGCTGCTTGAATTGTTACACTAGGGGTAGTGATTTGTCCAGCAATAGCTGCTTCTTGGGCTGTGGTATCGGCAAATCTATTTCCTCGGGACACTTCTCCATCTCCAGTTTGATGGCCCAGACAATGCATTACAGCAACGCGTTTGGGGGCCCATACTGCTTCCAATAAAGTCAATATTTCTGGGCCATACTTGACAGACTTGCCTCCTGAGGTGATTAATCCACGCTCCTTGTACAGGGCTCCATGGGCATGTAATGTTGTAAAAGCATATTTGGAGTCTGTGTAGACGTTCAGGCTGATTCCTGTTCCAAGTCTGAGTGCGCGTGTGAGGGCTATCAATTCAGCCTTCTGCGCTGAGGTTCCTGGGGCCAGGGCTGACTATTCTACTACCATGTCCAGGGTCACCACTGCATAACCAGCACATCGCTGTCCTTCGACTATAAGGCTACTTCCATCCACGAAGAAAGTTCTGTCTGGGTGGTCCAAAGGGATATCAGTTAAGTCTGGGCGACTTGAATATACAGTGTCCATTACTTCCAAGCAATCATGGTCAGGAGGGCCTGGACCGGTTGGCAGTAGGGTAGCTGGGTTCAGAGTTTGGCTGACACTCAATTGCAATCGAGGATTCTCACATAGCATGCTTTGATATTTCAACATTCGAGCGTTAGTGAGCCAATGGTTTCCTTTGTGTTCCATCAGGGTTAAGACAGAATGTGGTACGGTGACTTGAAGCTCTTGTCCTAGGGTGAGCTTGTCCGCTTCACTCACCAAGAGGGCTGTGGCTGCTACAGCTCTCAGACAAGGTGGCCATCCTTTGGCAACAGGATCCAATTGTTTTGACAGGTAGGCTACAGGTCGCTGCCAAGACCCAAGAGGCTGAGTCAAGACTCCCAATGCGTTTCCACTTGACTCATGGACATATAGGCGAAAGGGTTTCTGCACATCTGGTAGTCCCAAAGTCGGGGATGACATCAATGCTGTTTTTAGGGATTTGAATGCTTTATCTTGTTCTGGGCCCCATTCCAAGGGGGATCGTTCCGCTCCCTTTGTGACTTGGTACAAGGGTTTTGCCATGATCTCAAAATTTGGTATCCATATGCGGCAATAGCCTGCAGCTCCCAGGAAAGCCCGCACCTGCTTTCTGGTGGTGGGGGTTGGGATGCGGCATACTGCTTCCTTTCGTTCAAGTCCTAATTTCCGGGTTCCTCTGGATAGATGGAACTCTAAGTATTTCACTTCTGTCTGACACCGTTGCGCCTTGGCTCTCGAGACCTTGTATCCAGCTTCATTCAGGAGGTGCAAGAGATCACTGGTAGCTTGCACACAATCAGTTTCGTTGTTGGTGGCTATAAGCAAGTCATCTACATATTGGAATAAGATTCGTTTTCCCGGAGTCACAGGGTAACTTGACAGATCTTGACTGAGGGCTGCACTGAAGATAGTGGGTGAATTCTTGAATCCTTGTGGTAATTGAGTCCAAGTGAGTTGTCCTCGTCGTCCTGTGGTAGGGTTTTCCCATTCAAATGCAAACAAAAGCTGACTGGCAGATGCCAGGCGTATACAGAAAAAGGCATCCTTTAAGTCCAAAACAGTGAAATGTGTGGCTTCTGCTGGAATCAGTCCCAGGAGGGTGTAAGGATTTGGTACTACTGGATGTATGGTTTCAACTGCACTGTTCACTCGACGTAGATCCTGCACTGGGCGGTAGTCACCTGTCCCAGGCTTCTTGATTGGGAGAAGGGGGGTGTTCCAGGGTGATTGGCATTCTCTAAGGAGTCCATACTGCAGTAGTTTCTTCAGGTAGCGATGTATACCTTCAATTGCTGGTCGTGGGAGGGGATACTGACGCACATGCACTGGTTCTGCTCCTGGCTTAAGGGTGACAAGCACAGGAGCTATATTCTTTGCTAGACCAGGTGGATTATTCTCTTCCCATACTCCAGGCGGGGCTGCAATGCTGGTAGGTATACAGGAGCTTGCTGCTTTGGATGTAGGTAAATAGAACCATCATTCTTCTTCTTGGGGGACAGCTAACACCATCAGGCTAGCAGGTTTTGAATTTATAGTCATTTCCATTTTTCCCCCTTCAACGAAGGATATCTGTGCTTGAAGCTTTGCAAACATGTCTTGGCCCAAAAGGGGAACTGGGCATTCAGGCATATACAGGAACTGGTGTGTTATCATCTGTCCCCCTAGTTCACAGGCGTGGTTTTGCAGAAAAGATCTTGTGGTTCTAGTTCCAGTAGCTCCCACAATTGTGACAGATTGAGAGGACACAGGAGCCACAGGTTTAGCTACTACTGAATGCTCGGCCCCTGTGTCTACCATAAAGTCCATATGCTGGTCTCCAATCGTTAATTTGACCATAGGCTCCTGGAGACCTAGGACGAACTTGGAGCCCGGTCTGGCCTAGTCCTCATCCGTAAAATTGTTCTCGGCGGCTGCCACTCCCGCAGTCTCTTCTCGCTGTTGAAACTGCGCGCGCTGCATCCCCCCTCGCTGCTGGAATCGCCCCCCCCCCCGCTCTCCTAGTGCTCCCGCCTCCCCTCCAGGGGGTGGAGATAATGTTCGGGCACTCGTTCTTCCAATGTCCTTCTTCCTTACAATAGGCGCACTGATTTGCACCTAAGGGGGGCCAAGCGCTCCCTCGGCCCCTTCCCCATCCTCTGGCTCTTCTATTAGGATATCCTTCTCCGCGTCCTTCCACTAGTGCTGCAGCGAGCAGATCCGCTTTCTTCCTCATCTTTCTTTCACTTTCCCGTTGGCATTCTTGATCACGATTCACAAATACCTTTTGTGTGACTTCCATTAACTGTGTTGAGTTCATGCCCGCAAATCCCTCTAATTTCTGCAGTTTTCGTTTTATGTCTCCCTGGGACTGACTCACAAAAGCGGCGTTCACCATACGTAAATTCTCCTGGGCTGCTGGGTCATAGGGGGTGTAAAGTCTATAGGCTTCAGTTAATCGTTCATAGAAAGCAGCAGGACTTTCATCTGGGCGTTGAAGAACGTCCGCTACTTTCCCAACATTCATGGCTCTCTGCCCTCCCTTCTTTAGGCCCTGCAGTAAGGCATGGCGGAACCGGGTAAGGGCCTTCTCTCCGTCATCACTATTTGGATCCCATCCGGGATCTTTATTTGGGAAATCTACAGCTGCTGCCTGTCGGGGATCTAGGTTTCTCCCATCTTCAGGGCTCTCTTCCAACCATCTAGTGGTTGCTCGCACTATCCGTGCCCGCTCTTCAGTAGTAAAGAGGGTAGCCAAGAGCTGGCAACAGTCAGAGCAGGTGGGCTGGTGGGTTTGCATAATACTGGACATTAACTCTGTCAAATCTTGAGGCTTTTCAGTATAGGAGGCATAATGCATTTTCCAGTTCAATAAATCTGTTGTGGTGAAAGGCACATAAACTAGACTGGTCGGTCCGACCACAACCTGACCCTCTGCATTTACAATAGGTAATCCTGGGACCTGCCGCAGTGGCATTTGGTGAACTTCTCTCTGGCCCGCTGTCCTGCTTCTGAGGGCGTAACGCAGATTTGTGGGGGTAGTTCTGCTGGTACTTGGACTAGTGGGTAGCCCTGGACTGGCATCTGACCCTCCGCTAGCAGATCCTTCAGGGGATGATGGTTCTGTTGCAGAGCTCTGCCCAGGGCTTGCAGCGCTCTGCTCAGGACTAGGGCTCCGACTCTGGGGAAGGGAGTGGTCCTCGGGTGGTGGAGATGATGGGTGATCGGGTGGAGGTACCTCAGCTGGGGGTTGTCTTTCCACTTCTGGCTCTACTCGGGGTACTCGTGGAGCCGACGGGACTGGAGTATACAGAAAAGTGGGTGGATAACTCGGGACCTCTAGAGGCTCGGGGGCTGCATAAATAAAGGGTTTTTCTTTCTTAGCAGGGACTCCCGTTGCAGTTGCTAACATAATTCTACTCTGCCCCTCACGGCAACGCTTTATCCAAGGGGGTTGCTTCTCACAGATAGCTAGCCAGGAGTCTATATAGGAAAACTGTTCAAAACTATATCTGCGCACCACCTGGTGCACTCGGGACACAATTTGAATATCAAAAGTACCTTCTAGTGGCCACACGGCGTCCAGCGCCGGCCACACCCTACTACACAATATTTCTAAGCGGGTCGGTGACATTTTTACCCCATAATCACCACTAAACCCCTTCTTAAAATTCGTGATCATACAGTTCAACGGAGTTTGTACGGACTCCGCCCCTCCCATTATAACATATGACGGACAAGACAGCAAACAGAAAGGATGGGTAGGATGGCTGCGGGTAAGGGGTCCGCACAGCCCACAAAACAATAAGGGGGACAAACACCAGACGCTTCCTCCTTTTCGCGACCTGGGCGCAGTCGCCTGGCCAGGAACTGCGCTGCTTAGGAGTCCGCTCTCGCTCGGCCTGTATTGCAAGACCTCTCAAGCACACTTCACACAACCAAACATGCTAGCATTTCCCAAATTCCAAATTCCCGGGCTAACTGACTAAACCAAAATTACCAAACCAAAAGGGTCAGTGGCTTCGCCCCGCACATACTCATGCAGGGTTACTAGGACCGCCCTGGAAGTTGATCAGACTCCCTTTACCTGTTACCATACCATATTAGTCTCAAGACTTTCCCAGAGCTAACTGACTAAGAACCAGAAAAATCAATACTCACCGGATCCGGTAGCTAATGCGCTGCGCAACCAGTTTCACCTTGGGTTGAATCCTGGACTCCCCTCAGGGATCGAAGTGTTGGCCGACCGGACCCAGCAAGCCACCGAGGCAGGGCGGAACCCTCCGATGCAAGGGGACCGGCAGCGCCTGGGCTCCTCTCCGCTGTCGGCCGGCTGCAGTCCCAGCCGGACCAAACCTGGAGGCGGTAATACGTGGTAGTATTCACTTGCGCACCATTCACGTACCCCACCTTCCCGGTCAGGGAACCAAGAATATGAAGTAGCGAAGCACACGCAATGAATACACCAGGAGTCTATTTACTAGAATTCAAACCAGTTTACTTGTGCACAGTCTCAGACACTTGTCACATTCAAAATGGTCTGAGCATGGCGTTCAGTAAAACAACAGCATTTATAGCTTTCTTCATCAGTTCTATACAGACAAACTCCTCATTGGTCCCGGTGGCCCCCTCACCCCCCCATCCAATGGAGATTTCTGACCGGGCCCACACCGTTCTCCCCCTGCTCTCAGGCCTTCCTAGCCATGGCTCAGTATCTAGACATAACATATTCTGCCTTGCTTTTTGCTTACAAGGTCACTCTGCAGTACAGAAGCTGTGTGAAAAGCAGGATACTGAAATACATCTGTGAATAACATAAGAAACTCAATGGAAAGGTTTTGCATTCTTATCAAAGCAGCTTGAAGCAGATTTCTATTTTCTCTGGCTTTCAGCTCTGCTCAACTATAATATTCTAAAGTGGGGGTTGGGGATTCAGGCCTAACCTACAGGCTTTCTGCTACATAACATACATTTACAGGCTATTCTAGGCCATAGTAAAGATACAAAAAATTGTATGTGGTCTTTTCGGAGCTATGTATAAACTGATATAAATAAATAAATTGCTCCACTCTAACTTGCTGCTAGATGTGAGGTATTCATAGGATTATTCCTCATTCAACTTTTAGTGCCCAATTTGTAGTCTCAGATTAACACGGCACTGATTATCATAAGAATCAATGAAAATCAACGTGCCTAGAAAACATCAATGACTACTGGGCTTTTTTTCTTTTTTTGTGTGATGCTGATTCAACCCTTCTATGCTTGTCTTCCCTTGTGACAAAATATATATATATCTTTGTTGAGTAATATTTTCAAAATACCATTTCTCCTTGTTGATTACAACTATGTTGTTTTTTTGAAGATAAATATATATATTTATGTTTTTTTGAAGATAAATATATATATTTATGTTCAAAAAAACAACATAGTTGTAATCAACAAGGAGAAATGGTATTTTGAAAATATTACTCAACAAAGATATATATATATTTTGTCACAAGGGAAGACAAGCATAGAAGGGTTGAATCAGCATCACACAAAAAAAGAAAAAAAGCCCAGTAGTCATTGATGTTTTCTAGGCACGTTGATTTTCATTGATTCTTATGATAATCAGTGCCGTGTTAATCTGAGACTACAAATTGGGCACTAAAAGTTGAATGAGGAATAATCCTATGAATACCTCACATCTAGCAGCAAGTTAGAGTGGAGCAATTTATTTATTTATATCAGTATTCTAGGCCATAGCCTATCCCACTCTCCGAGGAAGAGAAGACCCTGCTCCATCCCAACCCACAGTCTCTCTGTCTCACTGCTTGGCTGCTGAAAGCATAGCTTTGCAGGGTCTTAACCTTACTCAGGAAATAAAGGAGATCCTTCTAGCTTTCAGGAAGCCATCCACCAGACATTCTTATGCCTTCAAGTAGCATAGGTTCTCTACCTGGTGTTCTCAGAAGGACCTCCATCCTTTCTCAGCTCCTGTAGAAGCTCTCCTTCAGTATCTCCTCCATCTGTCTTCCTGTGGACTTAAGACCAACTAGGTAAGAGTTCACCTCAGTACAATTAGTGCCTCCCACCTTGGGTGGGCAGCTCATCTCTTCACAGCCGCTTATGGCACGCTTCATGAGAGGTCTTTTATTGACCAAGCCTCTCATCAGGCCACCACCGGTGGCATGGGATCTTAATGTCGTGCTAGAGAAGCTTCTTAAGCCATCTTTCGAATCCTTGGCCATGACCTCTCTTAAGTTCCTGTCATGGAAGGTAATCTTCCTTATTGCCCTCACTTCAGCTAGACGCATTAGTGAGCTTCAGGCTTTAGTGATAGATCTGCCTTATAACCGATTCCACCACGACAAGGTTGTCCTTAGGACTCACCCCAATTTTATGCCAAAGGTGGTGTCTCCTTTTCATCTGAATCCGTTTACTTTCCTGTTTTTTTTCCTAGACCACATACGTCTAGAGCAAAGGCAATCTTGCATACTCTTGACTGCAAGCGTGCCTTAGCATTTATCTACAAAGAACTTGAGAGCACAGAAGAGTTTCACAGTTGTTCATTTACTTTGACCTGAGTCACCTGGGGCTGCCCATTTCTAAACGTATACTCTCAAAATGGATAGCTGATTGCATCTCATTTGCTTATGATAAAGCAGGACTATCCCTTGAGGTGAGATCATGTCACTGCCCATAATTTCATGCCATGGCCACCTCGATGGCGAATCTACGCTCTGTAATCATTGACGAAATCTATAAAGCAGCAACTTGGTCTTCAGTTCATACCTTTGCTGCTCATTACTGTCTGGACAAGGACTCCCGCCGGGATGCCATGTTTAGACAAGCTGTTCTCCAGCACCTCTTTCAGGCCTAAGGGCAACTCCTACCCTCCGTCCCGAAACATATCGATACCAGACATCCATGGAGGATTCATGACCTCTCAAAGCCTTCTCTGAGGCAAACCAACTGGTTCTGAGGTAATTTCTCTGGCATCCGGGAACTAGGGAGTCCCATATGTGAAGGCTACATTCCTGCTTATTCTTGGAGATAGCATAGTTACTCATCTGTAACAGGTGATCTCCGTGAACAGCAGGCATTTAGTCTTCATGACCCATCCTCCTCCCCTAGGAGTTGTAGGTGTTCTTTTTCTCTCCTTTTCACTCAGCTACAAACTCAGCTGAGGTTGAGAGAGTTGGGAAGGCGGAAAGGCAGCAACGCAGGCGCAGTGGGATGCTCCCAAAGACTTTCCTATGGATGCTGCGGGTCGTTCCATCAATATCAACGTCACCCATATGTGAAGACTAAATTCCTGCTGTTCCCAAAGATCATCTGTTACAGGTGAGTAACTACGCTTTCCTGCCCGAAGGAGCCATCTTTACTTCAGTCTTCTTTTTTCCGTGGAGCCCTCCAGACATTGTCTGTGTCCCGGAATTTATTTGATTCCCTTTTCACTAGTTTTTGCTAGTTTTCACTATTTTTCCGGATTGCGTATTGTTCAGTGTCTTCCTTCCATGTCTGAAAAGATCAGTGCTGCGTTTTTCTTGGAGCTTTCTTTTTTCTTTTTTTTTTACTTTTCAGCACACAGGATTTTCCTTTCGGGCCCCCCCCCCCCCCCCCCCCGGTCGGTGAGGATGTTGGAGTCCTTTGACTTGGCAGAAGCCATCTTCCCTACCATGTCAAAACTGTCCAGTGACTTCAAGAAGTGCACCCAGTGTGGCCAGACCATTTCAGTCACAGATCGCCACAGCTAGTGCCTTCAATGCCTCGTGGCCTGACCATGAGATCTCTGAATGCGCGCTCTGCTTGCAGATGACACGCAAGGGGCTTGAGAACCAAAAACGGCAGTACTTGCTGTTTAGTTCCGAGGCATCAACATCGGCCTCAGCATCAACCTTTGTATCGATACCCTCGAAGGCCCCTGCTGAGGCTTCAGCTTCACGCGGTGGCCAGGCCCATTCAGAGCCGAGGGGTCACGGAGCACCAGAACAGTGGCTCTCCTTTGATAAGAAGCACCCTAAAGGACTGGACTTCGACCCCATCAGTGTTGAACGGTGATGCCAAGCCCAGGGCAAAGACCTATGGGCATTGGTATCAAAGCCTTTGGTGCGACTCTGAGGGTGAGAGCTGGGAGCAGCCCTCCAAGATGTCCCGGCAAGAGGAGTTGCCTCCTGAGGCCCTGGAGGGCCAGCATGGGACTCACAAGGCCTTGACTATTGAGGAGTCCCCGCCGAGGAAACTGGCATCAGCACTGAAAACTGTGGCACCGACTCCAGCAGCAATGAAGACTAGTATACTTGCAGAGAAGATGTAGGCCCTCGAGCATTGCCTCGCTTCATTCGTGGCCCAGCACACTGCCAGGGAACCAGTGATATCGGGTTCCTTGGCACAGTTGATTGCCCCATCTTCAGCGGTGCCTCACCGTCTCTGATGCAGCCCATCCTGGAGGTACATGATCTCTCAGGAGGCTCTTGTGAGCACTTGTGATCCCTCTTCGTGCAGCGGGTGTCCCACCCCAAGTGCATCTGGTTCAGACAGACGGGAGCCGAAGACTCCTTTGACTCCACTTACGCGCCACCATTCACAGCGGTACTTCGTGTTCCTCTCGGACTTGGACTCTGATTGGGAGACCGAGGAGTAATCTTCGGAGACTGCCTGTCACTACGATGTCCCCTCCGATCCCTCACCCCCATACGAATGGAGGAGGTCCCACCTCCTCTGAAGACCTCTCCTTCCTCATGTTCGTGCGGAACATGAGGAAAGCTTTGCCCTTCACTTTTGAGGAGGAGGAGTAGCCTCAGGCAGAGTAGTTTGAAATCCTCCAGTGCCCGACTCCACCTAAAGAGGTCGCTACGGTTCCAATTCATCCAATACTGGAACAGAAGCTCTTTAGGATGTGGGCAACACCCCTCATGGTGCCAACAGTCAGCTGTTGCCTCGATTCCATGTATCGAGTGCACAAGAACCCTGGGTTTGAAAAGGCACAACTCCATGGTGGTGGAATTGGCCATGCTCCGGATTAAAAGTTGCAAGATGCACTCCTCGGTGCCCCCAGGTAGGGAGGCACGCACCATGGTCAGTTTTGGTAGGAAGTGCTTCCAGGGCATGATGCTGGTAGCTCAAATCCAGGTATACCAGTTATACATGGGCATGTACCTGCGTGACCTGGCAGGGGATCTTGCTGGGTTCTCAGCTGGTCTGTCAGGAGGGCACCTTGAACGCTTCTGGAGCCTGGTGGAAAAAACAAAGGAGTGCTCCAAGTACATCACCTGGGCAGCCTATGACAAGTTCAAGCCCATGGCTAAACTGGCTGCTGTGGGCATTGGTGTTCACCACCTAGCATGGCTACAGCCCTCTGACTTTGAACAATAGGTTCAGGACAAGTTGGCTGATGTCCCATGCTGGGGAGAGAACCTCTTCAGTAAGCCCATGGCGGAGAAGTCCATAGAGTTGGAAACTGAACAACTCACAATGAACAGGCTCTCTAGAAAGATTTCTGATCTTTCCAGGAGAAAGATTTAAGGAAAAAAGGCCCTTTACCCAAGGCCTATGGTACTTACACCCCATATTACTCATACCAGCCGCCCCAACAGGAACAGTGGGCTAAGGTTCAAAACCAGAGACAACAGCACAAGCCTAAAACTCCATAACCTCAACCAATGCCACAACCCTAGCTAGGCGGGGGGCTTTTAACTCTTGGCTATGGACCATGGCCCTTCTTCCCCTCCCAGCCTCCGTTCCACTACAGGTGGGGGGAGCAGCTGATACACTTTGCCCACAGGTGGCCTAGCATAACAACCGATGCCTGGGCACTGCAGGTGGTCCGTGAAGGCCACCTGCTGCATTTCGATCAGATTCCCCTCATCTTTTTTCCAGGGGAGTACCCTCTTGAGCATCACCATCATGAACTACTCCACCCTCCTGGCAGAACGAGTGGTGGAACTCGTTCCACTATCTCAAAGAGGACAAGGTTTCTACTTCTGTTACTTCCTGGTTCCCAGGAAAACAGGCAGGTTCCCAACCCATCTTGGATCTCCGCAATCTCAGTCGCTTCCTAGTGAAGGAAAAGTTCAAGATGGTATCCCTTGGAACATTGCTGCCCTACCTTCAACGGGAAGATTGATTGTGCTTCTTGGATCTCAGACACCTGCATGTACATCCTCCTCCACCCCCTTCACAGTCAGTACCTCCACTTTATGCTCAGCGGACAGCACTATCAGTTCAGGGTTCTGCCCTTCAGCCTTGCCTCCACCCCAAGGGTCCTCACAAAATGTCTCGCTGTTATTGCTACCTTTCTCCAGAACTTGTGAATCTTTGTCTTCCTCTACAAGGACAACTGGTTGGTCAGAGGCGGGACACTGGATAAGGCCTGGCAGTCCGCACAGCGCACCATTCAAGTTCTGGAACAGCTGAGCTTTGTCATCAACTACCCAAAGTCCCATCTGCAACCCTCTCATCACCTCAAGTTCATTGGGGCTGTCCTTGACACCCCTCTAGCTTGAGCTTTCCTTCTGGCAGATAGGGCCCGATGCCTAGTCACCCTGGCGAGGGACATCCAGCGTTGCCCGGTTGTTGCAGCTTGGCAGATGCTGCACCTCCTGGGCTACATGGCCTCTACAGTCCTTGTTTACCCCCTCAGCCCGAATTCAGATACATCAGATGCAGTGGACTCTGCACGCAGTGGCGTCAGGCGACAGGACATCTTTCGGACAGGGTCACAGTGACTCCACCACTCCAAGTATATCCCTATCCTGGTGATAGCAGCCTGCTCACCTGCTTGTGGGGCTTCCCTTCTAGGCCCCACCGCGCCATCGAGTCCTAATGACAGATGCCTCCAAACTGGGCTGGGTAGCACATCTGCTGTAGATGGCCTGTCCACAAAGGGCCTCTGGATGGCTGGGGAAAGCTGCCATCAGATTAACTTCCTGGAGCTTCAAGCCATTGCCAATGCCCACCGAGTATTTCAGCAGCAGCTCTCCAACCGAATCACCCTCATACAGATGGACAACCAGGTGGCCATGTTCTACATCAACAAAGTAGCAGGAGTTTGTACCTTCTTTGCTGAGAAGCAGTCCGCCTCCCATGATATGCTCCTCAGAGCAGTATACCTGCCAGGGGAGCTCAACATCCTGGCATATCGCCTTCAACCACGCAAGTAAACTCTGAACAGGCAGGTTGCAAACCGCATCTTCTAGAAGTGGGGCATGCTGTCGATAGACCTCTTTGCCACCCCTCGCAACTCCCAGCTCCTGTTGTTTTGCTCCAGAGTGCCATGCAAGAATCGCTTGGCTCCTGATGCTTTTCTCCTGGACTGGAGCGAGGGTCTTCTCTATGTCTACCGACTCCTGTGGTGGACAAGACCCCTCTTGAAGTTGCAGACAGATGGTGCTACCATGATCCTCATTGCACCGCACTGGCCCAGGGAATCCTGGTTTCCACTTCTGCTTCGATTGTTACAACGGCAACCACTCAGACTGGGCTGTGCCCCAGACCTGATCTCGCAGGATGACAGGATTCTGCTTCATCCCAACCTGTCCTCCCTAATGCTAACTGCTTTGGATGCTGAGTAGTTAGTACTCGTAGAGCTCTGCTTACTGCTGGACATGGAAAACATGCTCCTTGCCTCGCGTAAGGACCTGACGTAATGTGCCTACATCTTTAAGTGGTGCAGGTTCTCCGTGTGGTGTGAGCAAGTCTCTGGACCCCTTCTGCTCTGTGGAGTCAGTTTTGTCTTCTGCACCTGTTGAACTCTGGTCTGAAGTCCAACTCTGTCAGAGTGCACCTCAGTGCTGTAGCTGCTTATCATCGGCCCATAGTTGATAGGCCGATCTTAGTTCACCCCTTAGTGGGTTGCTTTATGTAGGGGTGCCTACTGTCTCACTCCCCATTGAACCACCCCTGTACTTCTCGCACCCCTCTTTGAGCCGCTTAGCTCCTGCCCGTTCAAATTCCTTATCTGGAAGATCATTTTTCTAGTGGCACTTACTTCTGCGCGGTCAGCGAATTGCAAGTGCTGGTAGCGCACCCACCATACAGTAGGTTTCATAAGAACCAGAGTAGTTCTCCAAACTCCAAGGTAGTTTCTGCTTTTCATCTCAATCAATCATGGTACTACACATCTTCTTCCCAAGACCTCTTGCCAGCAGAGCTGAGGCCTCGTTGCACACCTTAGACTGTAAGAGAGCTCTGGCTTTCTACCTAGAGAGGTTGAAAGCCCATCACCGTTCCTCCCAGTTCTTTGTTTCTTTTGACCTCAATAAGCTGGAGGTGATGGTGTCAAAACACACCCTGTTCATTTGGGTGACGGACTGCATTTCCTTCGCTTACGCTCAGGCTGGGCTGACTTTGGAATGCCATGTCACGGCACACAATGTCCAAGCTATGGCCACTTTGGTGGCCAACCTGTGCTCATTCTCCACAGTGGAGATTCTTATAGGGCTGCTACGTGGTCCTCAGTCCACACGTCCACAGCTCACTACTGTCTGGATAGAGATTCCCAGTGTGACAGCAACTTCAACCAAGCCGTACTCCGGCATCTCTTTGGGAATTTATTTATCTGTTTTTTTTCCGGGAACAAGCAGGAAGTCAGTCCTCACATATGGGTGATGCCGACGGAGCCCATGCAGAACAAATCCCCAGCTTTCAAAGAAAGCTTTTGGGAGTTGCTACCACGCATGCGTGATCTCCTTCCTGCCCAAAGAATTCATCTTGCTCACTCTCCTTTTTTCCGGGGAGCCCATCAGATGTAGTCTGTCCCTGTCCCGGAAAAAATTGAATTTTCTTCTTGCCTTACTGGCTATTTTCTTTTCCAGTTAGCACTGGTACCCTTTCCCACCCGCCCCTGGTACCCCAGTATCGGGCTGGCTCTCTTTTTTTCTTTTCTTTTCTTTTCTCTTCTTTCGATTTTTTCTTTTGGGCGTCCCCACCCTTGTTTTCCCTCGCTGGCAACCCGAAAAGTCTTCGAATTTGCTAGGATCCTTTTTCCCCCCCATGGCTATCAGTGGGTTCAAAAAATGCGATAGGTGCAGGAAAATTATGTCTCTCACTGATATGCACGACTGCTGCCTCCGGTGCCTAGACCACGACCCGGAAGTCTGTGGCCTCTGCAAAATGATTTCCTCGGCCTTGAGAAGCCGCCAGCAGCAACATGGAAAATTTTCCCTGATTCCCCCATGCCTCCAAAAGCTAGGACCTCATCTGAGGCCTCCACGCCTCAGGAGGAGCGCTCTGAACCCAAGCATTGTCGAGGGACCTCAGAGGGGGGGGGAACCGAAAAGAAGGAAAAAATCCTCGATGGCTGCGTCTCTGGATGGCTCAGAACGGCCAGGTCCCTCATGGGGCCGGTCACAGAACCCCGAGTGCCGGCCCAAGGCGTCAGAGAAGGAGCACCCAGCCAAACTTCTCCGGAAGGACCCGGCCGCTGACCGGCCCTGGCAGGTGCATCCTATCCTAGTCGAGAACTCACTTCCGGAGAAACCGGCTTCAGGCCCAAGTACATCGGTGCCTGAGCCGGATGCTACGGAGCCTCTAGAACTGATGTCCAGGATGGTGTCCTTGGAACGCAGGATCACTGCTTTCCTGAAGCAGCAGCAGGCGTTGGTATCTGTCACATCCGGTTCCTCTGCCCAGACCACCAGGTGTTCGAAGTCGACCCCGGAGGCCAAGCCGATCCTCGAAGCCCTGCGGGTCTGAGTAGATCCTCGGCCACGGTCTCCCGTTCCTTGGGATGGAGGTTGTTGCCAGCAAGCCAGCGAGCACCAGAGTGGATGGTGCCGGACCCCTTGGGGCCCGAGGAATGCCACATGTCTTCCTCGGAGGCCTCTGCTTGGGAGTCCGAAGATGAGGCGTCACCGGACACGCGCCTTCACCGAGATGTCTCATCCGATTCCCCAGTATCGGAACCTCGGAGAAGGTCCCCTCTGGAGGACATGGCTTTTCAGGACTTCGTTCGAGACATGTCCAAAGTCTTGGCTTTCCCATCGGAGTCCGAAGAGGATCCTTGGAGGATTTCGAGTTCATCTGCTCAATACGAGGTCTCCCCTCGGGAAACCCTCACGGTGCCCATCCCTCCTATCCTGGAATGCCTCATGCTCCACATATGGGAAACACCGGCATCGACGCAGGTGATCAGAAAGCGGCTGATGTATCGGGTTTGCCGGAGCCCTGGATTTCAAAAGTCACAACTGCCGCATAATTCCATGGTGGTGGAATCGGCCATGCTTTGACTAAAAAGTCAGAAGACGCACTTATCAATGCCACCTGGCAGGGAGGCCCGCATCTTGGATGCCCTCGGTAGGAAATGTTATGTTACCAGGGTGCAATGTTGAATTGGCGGATCCAGGCCTACCCAGCTGTACATGGGCATGTACCTGAGGGACCTGGCAAAGGAGATCGCCAGGTTCTCGGCTGGTCTCTCCGAGGAGCCTTTGCAGCACTTCAAGGGCCTATCCAGAGCCATCAGTGAATGCTCCAAATTCAAGCGGCCTACGATGGTTCGAGTGGGCGGCCAGGGTAGCCACGGCAGGCATCGGTGCATGCCGCCAAGCCTGGCTACAGTCGTCAGACCTCAAACAATGGGTACAAGACAAGTTGGTCGATGTCCCATGTCGTGGGGAGAACCTATTCGGCAAACCCGACAAAGCCATCGAACTGGAGACCAAGTTCATGACAAGGATTAGGCTGTCTAAGAAGACCTCGGCCTCTTTCTGAAAGAAAGGCTTGGGTAAAAAGCCCTTCTACCCAAGGAAGTCCACTGCTTACCGAAATTACACCCCTTATCAGGCCTCCCCAGCAGGGGCAGCAGGCCAAGGGACAAGGGCATGGCCCACGTAAGCAGAAGGCTCCCAAGCCCCAGGCTTCAACTCCGGCCCAGCCCGGGGGAAGCTTTTGACTCCTGCAGCATGGCCTCTCTCCCAACTGAGGCTTGGCAGCCCACAGGAGGTCGGTTCACCCTGTACACCCACAGGTGGGGAGCTATCACCACCGATGCATGGGAATTACAGGTGATCAAGGAGGATTACCTCCTCCGCCTAGTCGAAGTGCCTCCGCATTATTTCCCCGAAGAGCCCCTCTGGCCTCCCCTTCACCGGGGACCTTCTTTTGAAGGAGTTGGCAGCTCTTCTCGAGGACCAAGTGGTGGAACCAGTGCCCCACCATCTCAAGGGTAAGGGGTTCTACTTCAGGTACTTCCTCGTGCCAAAAAGGACAGGAGGCCTAAGACCCATCCTCGACCTGCGCAGCCTCAACAGATTCTTGGTAAGGGAGAAGTTCAAGATGCTCTCCCTTGGAATATTGCTGCCTTACCTCCGCCAAGGAGACTGGCTATGCTCCTTACACCTAAAGGATGCTTATACACACATCCTTATCCACTCGAACCACAGGTGATACCTACGCTTTGCGGTGGGGGGGGTGGGGCCATCATTTTCAATACAGTGTGCTTCCCTTCGGCCTCGCCTCAGCCACCAGAGTATTCACAAAGTGTCTCGCAGTGGTCGCTGCCTTTCTCAGGCTTCAGGGGATCTTTGTCTTCCCCTCTCGACGACTGGCTCATCAGGGGCACCGTGGCTCCCGAGGTGCAGCAGGCCACGGCATGCATTATCCAGGTCCTTCAGCACTTGGGTTTTGTTATCATCTATCCCAAGGCCAGCCTTTGCCTGACTCGAGAGCTGGAATTTATTGGGGCAAGGATCAATAACCTTCACACCAAGGCCTTCCTACCTGCAGGCAGGGTAGGCAGGCTTATGGAGCTGGCCAAAGACATACAGCTCCGTCCCTCGGTGCCAGCAAGACACCTATTGCACCTCCTCGGGCACATGACCTCCTCGGTCCATGTCACGCCAGATGCCCACCTCTACATGCAAACTGCGCAGTGGTGCCTCAGGGACCAGTGGTCCCAGGCCACGGGGCATCTCCAGGACAGAGTCAGTCACCAGGCACCTGGCACAGTCTCTGACCTGGTGGCTATCGCCCCGTCACTTGCAAGCAGGGATGCCTTTTCAGGCCCCTCATCACAGATGCCTCCCTGCTGGGCTGGGGAGCCCATTGCCAGGGGTACTGCACCCAGGGCGTTTGGTCCCCAGACGAGAGTACCCAACACATCAAGCTGTTGGAATTGCATGCAATCCTTCTCGCCCTAAAGGCGTTCCGGCGGTCTTTGAGCCACAGGTCTGTCCTGGTCCAGACGGACAACCAGATCACCATGTTCTATGTGAACAAGCAAGGGGGCATGGGGTTCTGCGCCCTCTGCCGGGAGGCCCTGGACTTGTGCTCGTTTGCAGCCCGACAGGGCATTCTCCTCAGGGCAGTGTACCTGCCGGGCCAGGACAACTGGCTGGCTGACAGACTCAGCAGCCTGCTCCAGCCACACGAGTGGCAGCTGGACCCGGAGGTGGCCTGCAGGCTTTTCCAGATCTGGGGGGAACCGGTGATGGACCTGTTTGCCAGCCCAGACAACCACCAATTGCCCCGCTTCTGTTCCTGGCAACCACACCCTGCCAGAGTGGCTGCCGATGCCTTTCTAATTTCATGGTCAGTGGGTCTTCTGTATGCGTTTCCCCCGACACCTCTGATCGTCAAAACCCTGTTCAAGATTCTTTGCGACAGAGGTTCAGTCATTTTGATAGCCCCACGGTGGCCTCGGCAACCGTGGTTCCCACTCCTCCTGCAGCTATCTGTGGAGACCCCCATCCCCCTGAGGACAGCTCCGCAGCTCCTCTCCCAGGAGCGGAGCTCTCTCCTGCACTCCAGCCCCAGCTCCCTTTTTCTGACGGCGTGGCTGCTGAGAAGGTGTCACTAGCTCCGCTCCTACTTCCGAAGAACGTGGAGGATGTTCTGCTGGCTTCATGCAGAACATCTACCAGATGGGCTTATGCCTTTAAGTGAAGCAGGTTTGCGCTTTGATGTGCGGCTCGGAGGGGCCAACCCCTTTTCCTGCCCGGTGGTTATGGTGTTGCAATATCTTCTCCACCTCTCCAACACGAGGCTCAAGTCCAACTCTGTCAGGGTGCATCTCAGTGCCCTAGAGGCGAACCACCATCAGGTGGATGGGAAGCCCCTCTTGGCTCACCCAACAGTGTCCCGGTTCCTAAAGGGCCTGCTCCTGTCTAAGCCCCCGGTCCACCCCCCAGCGACCAAATGAGATCTCAATGTAGTGTTGGGACGGCTCACCCTGCTGCCTTTCAAACCGATGGCTACGTGTCATCTCCGCTATCTCTCCTGGAAGTTGGTTTTCCTTGTCGCACTCACTTCCGCCCTAAGGGTAAGTGAGCTTCAGGCCCTCAAAGTGGAGAGGCCTTATACCAGGTTCTACAGGAATAGGGTGGTGCTTCTCACACACCCCAAGTTCCTTCCGAAGGTGGTGTCCTCGTTCCTCCCTATCTTCTTTCCCAGACTGCACGCTAGTTGGGCTGAGGCAGTCCTACATACCCTGGACTGTAAGAGGGCCTTATCCTTCTACATTCAACGTACTCATGGCCACCAGAAAGCCTCTCAGCTTTTTGTTTCCTGCGACCCCAGTAAGCTGGGGCAGGCGGTGACCAAGTGTACACTGTCCACGTAGGTGGCGGACTGTATTGCCCAGGCCTTTGAGGAAGCAAAGCTTCCATTGGAGGGCCGTATCACAGCTCACAAGGTCAGCCATGGCAGCATCAGTTTTCTCATCTGCGCTCCGTTCCTCTGGCAGACATCTGCCGGGCCACCACCTGGTCTTCAGTTCATACCTTTGCAGCCCATTACTACCTGGATAGGGAGTCCCGACGGGACAGTGCCTTCTGCCAGGCTGTACTCTGTAATCTTTTTGAGGTTTAGGAAACTCCTGCCCTCCGACCCTTCTGTGTTCAGGCTACCAGAGTGCTCATTCCTTTGACGCAGAGGATTTCATTGTGACTGTTTGCGGCTCTTGATGAGGGAGCCTTTTTGTTTTTGGGCTATAGGTTAATGGTAGCCTGTAGCTGGGGAGTCCCATATGTGAGGACTGACTTCCTGCTTGTTCCCAGAGAAAGCGTAGTTACTCACCTGTAACAGCTGTTCTCCAGGGACAGCAGGAATCAGTCCTCACAACCCTCCCTCCTCCCTTTGGAGTGCAGTCCTCCTATATTTAGTGTTTTATTCTTTGCTGTCAGTAGTATAATGGGTACACTACTCGTCAAACTGATTGACAGGTGAGATAAGGATGACAGGAGCCAATCAGCGTTCACTTCCGGTGTATGTCCCGCCTTAGGCCACGCCCCTCCAATAGAAGTGAATGGTGAGTTAGCCCCGCCCACTCCCACCCCCAAACTGTTGACGGGTACCAATCAGTGTCCACTTCCGGTGTATGTCCCGCCTTACGCCATGCCCCTCCCATAGAAGTGAATGGCGAGTTAGCCCCACCCACTCCCGCCCCCAGGCATGGCCACCACCACCACTTGACACGCCCCCACCCTGCCCCAGGGATGACGACATCCAATCAGGGTCCACTTCCGGGTTTGTGCCACGCCCACGCCCCACCCCACAATATTGGCATTAGCCAATCAGCACCCACTTCCTGGTTTGTGCCACACCCACAGCCTCCCACCTTCAACCACGCCCCTGCCTACATCATCGGAAATGACGTCACCGGAAACAGGGTGTCATCAGAAATGGACTGTCGCTTTTTGCTGACATCACCGGAAACAGAGTGTCATCAGAAATGGACCGTGTCCTTTTCCGATGACCTCAGCAGAAGCAGAGTGACTGACTCCGCAAATGTGTTTTGCTTCTGGTTAATGTCTACATCTGCAAAAAGCAGGAACCCTGGAAAACAAAAAATGCTTTTCTATCTCCCACTGCCCCAGTTCTTTTTTCTCACAAAAGATTCTTAGCACAGCACAGGGCTTTTCACAGAGGCACAGACAGGGTAGAAGCTTTTCTTTACAAATGTTAAACCTCAATTAACACATCTTTTGTTAGAGAAACCAGTGCTGTCCATGTGATAGAATTTTGCTTTTAAGACCTCATGGTTAAACCTGAGTTCAAATCCCCCTAATACAGCTATTTTTTAGTGGCTTTGAAAAAAGCCAATATGGAGAGACAAGTTTGAACATGCCTCTAGGGTGTGACCGCACATGTGATTGGTAGAAAGAACAGGCTATACTTTAAAACACATAGGGTTTGTAGAATAAATCCATTCTGAAGATGTTGGCAAAATAAAAAGAATAGTCAAAGCACGGCAATCATGAAGGAAACCTTATTGAAGAGCATTTACTATGACCCCAAAGCAACAGGGAGCTTTGGGGGCATAAATCCTCTACTTCAAGCTGCTAAAAAGCAGGATAAAACAGTCAACAGAAACGATGTAGTTAGATGGGCTACCGGACAAGATGCTTATACTTTACACAGACCTGCTAGGGTCCGTTTTAAAAGAAACAAGACGATGGTGTCAGATGTGGATGTGCAATGGCAGGCTGATTTAGTTGATATGGCAGCCTTGTCCCATTATAACAATGGCTACAAATACATATTAACAGTGGTAGACATCCTATCAAAATATGCATGGGCTGCAAGTTTAAAATCGAAAACCGGTCATGAAGTTGCTAAAGCCTTTGAAAAAATATTTAATCTAGGTCGTATACCTGAAAAAATACAGACAGACAAGGGTAAAGAATTTTTAAATAGGTTCCTGAAGAATTTATTAAAACAAAGAGGGGTTCATCATTTTGTAACCAATAACGATGTTAAAGCAGCGGTGGTAGAAAGGTTTAACAGGACTTTGAAATCCAAAATGTGGCGTTATTTTACTACACACAACACCTTTAGGTACCAAGACGTATTGCAGGCTTTTGTGCACAGCTATAATCATAGTTTTCACAGAACAATAAAGATGAGGCCTGTAGATGTGACACACACAAATTCTCTGCAGATCTGGAAAAGAGTCTACGGTGATAGCATCAAGCGTAAGCACACCAAGAATCCCTTAAAGAAAGGAGATCATGTAAGACTTTCAAAAACTAAAGGAAAATTTGAAAAAGGTTACGAGCAAACGTGGACTGACGAGGTATTTATAATAACGGACATTTTAAACAGGGGCCAGAAAGCAACATACAAGATACAGGATTATGACGGTGAAGCCATACAAGGTTCTTTTTATCCTGAAGAATTGCTAAAAGTCACACCGCAACAGGACAGAATATACCGAATCGAAAAGGTTCTAAAGGTAAAAGGATGTGGCAGGAACAGATTCTACCTCGTGAAATGGAGGGGATGGCCTGTTAAATTTAGCAGTTGGGTTAAAGCATCAGAGATTCAAGACATCTGGTGTCTTTCTTTCTTTTGAAGCAGCATTAAAATAAAATTTAAAATGAATGATGGTGGCTTTTATATCACACTGCCTAGCAGTGCCTCAGCAGGTGTGTTTTCCCAAAATACCAGCTCTAATTTTACCATACAACTAGCAAGGCCTTTGGACTTACAAGGACAGTGAGACAGTAGGGCTCGTGGAAATACAAATCTCCAGGAACAAGCAGGAATGAGTCTTCACATATGGGAGACGTCGCCGATGGAGCCCGCACGGGAATGCTCCCCAGCATCCAATCAGAAAGCCTTTGGGAGCATCCCCCGCGCCTGCGCGGTTGCTTCCCACCCTTCCTACTGCCTCTCCCCAGTTTTTCGTTTTCCGTGGAGCAGGCAGGACGTCCCTCCTGCCACCGCAGAACTTTTTACCTTTTTTTCTTTTCTTGTTTCTGTAGTCGCGGTTTTTCCCGCCGACAGCGGCACCTCTGTGCCCTTTTGTTTTTCTTTTCTCACTTATTTTTGTCGCCTAGCGGGACCTCTTTTCCCTCTGGGCGCCGAGGCCTACCGGGCTTTCCCCCCGGGTCCTCCGGGCTACAGTGTCGGGAGAAGACCTTCCCTTTTTCGGGTATCCCTCAATGACGTTTTCACGCCCAAGGCGCGGTCATCGGGTTTTTCTTCTCTCCAGGATCAGGTAACCACGCAACAGTCTGTTAAGACTAGCCAAGTCTTGAGGGGCGAGTCTCATGCGCGGCATGGCGACGGCTCCGGCCAACACCTCAAGTCCCCCTTGGCTATTATACCCTGGCGGGAGTCCTCGGGCTCCAAAGCATTTACGGGGTTTCGGGATGTTCCTGGGGTTCGCTCCTCACAGAACATTCCCGAGCCGTGCTCGAGGGAGGTACCCGCTTCAAGCGGTGCCGATTCCCTGGCATCGGCGCCGGCGTCGAGTGTTCCACTCTTCGCCAGGGATCGTCAGCTGGTGTCCTCGGCACCTCCGGGGCTGATCGACTCGACCGAGTCTGACCTCCCTATGTCCAAGCCGTGCTCGAGGGAGGTACCCGCTTCGAGCTGTGCAGACCCCCCGGCATCGGTGTCGGTGTCGAGCGTCCCGCTCCTCACCGAGGATTGTCCGGGGTCGATCGAATCGGTCCACCCTGGCGTTCCTTCATCCCTGCCATGCGCGGGGGTGGTATCCGCTACGGGCGGTGCCGACCCCTCGACGTCGGCGTCGAGCATTCCGCTCCTCACCGGGGGCTGTCAGCCGCGGTCCTCGGCACCTCCGGGGCCATCCGACTCCTGCCGGTATGGCATTCCTACGGGGGTGGTATCCGCTCCCGGCGGTGCCAACCCGTCGGGGTCGAGTGACCCACTCCCCACCGGGGATCACCTGCCGCTGCCCTTGGCAGCTCTACGGCCGACCGACTCGACACAGTCTGGCGGCCCTACGTTCAGGCCATGCGCAGAGGTGGTACCCGCTTCGGGCGCGTCGGCGTCGATGGTTCCACTCTTCGCCGGGGATGGTCATCTGGCCTCGGGGCCGGTCGCTTCGACCCGCGCTGGGTTGCCGGTATCCCAGCCCTGCGCGAGGGTGGTACTGGGTTTGCGCGGCACCGCTCCGCCGGAGACGGCAGGGGCGTCGAGCGCCAGGGACCGCCGTCGGCCTTCCCCGGGAGCCTCAGGGTATGTCGATCAGCCCCAGACGGGCGACCCCCCGGCATCGTCGCGGCCGTCGAGGGCCCCGCCCTTTCCGAGAAAGGGGGCCCCGGGGTCTTCGATCGCTTCGATCCAGCCTGGATCCGTGCCATTCCGCAACGGTACCCCGGCATCGGCGCAGGAGTTTGGCACTTCCCTTCCCACAGGGGCTTGTCATCGGGCGACCTGGGTACCCTTGGGGACGGGTCGTATGCCCCGGAAGGATTTCCCTCCGGGTCAGGCGGGCTCGAGAGGGGGCCCGGCATCTGGCAGTGCCCGCCGCCCGACATCGGCGCCGGCGTCGGATGGGCCCCTCTCCACTGAGCTTCGTCCTCGGGGGCCCTTGATGCTCGCGACGCCGATCGACGCGGTTCCAATCCGCTCCCCGGGATCAGCACTGCCGGCGCAGCCGCCCCCGCCGGGGTCCTCTAGAAGGGAGTCGATTTCATCGCTCGGTTCGATGTCCAGCCTGGAATCGGTATCCAGCCTCGAAGACTTGGCCACGACACTTCTCGGGATCGGCCCCTGTCCCCTCCTGCGGCGCAGAGCGGAGATCGTTGGCCACTGCCCTCCGGCTGCCACGGAACCGCTTCAGTTGCCAGGGGCAGCGCCGCCCCCGGATTCGGGGCCGAGGCCGATTCCGGCGGCTCCGGCGGCGCCATCAACCCCTTCGATGCCTAGCTTGGAATCAATTCCAGGAGCCGACAACGCCTTGTTGACCACCCCAGTCCGGGGCTGTTGGTCCCCTCCTCTGCCCAGCGGGCATCAGCCCGAGAGGCTTCTCGGTGCCCTTGCGGCCTCTCCCGCCACCGCCTCCCACGGCATAGCCCCTCCGGGAGAGCCGTCTTTTCAGAATTTCCTCCTTGACATGGCGGACTTGCTGGCCATCCCTATCCCGGACCTAACTCCAGGCCCAGCGGAACGGGCCGCCGTGATGCTTCCTCTGCATCTCTCCCTGCAGGATCTCCTGCTGGGGGCTTGGCGGTCGCCTTTGAGGGTTCCGGCACTGTCAACTGCGATGCATGCTCTGTATCGGGTGCCTCCCTCCCCGGGGTTTCGGCAGCACCAGCTTCCACATCGTTCCATTGTGGTGGAATCGGCGCTGAGGAAGGCCGGAAGCAAGGAAAAGCATTCTTCTCGCCCTCCAGGCCGCGCCTCGAAGACGCTAGGTACCCTAGGACGTCAAACCTTCCAAACGTCTATGCTGGCGTCCAGGATTATTTCATATATTTTTTATGTGAGTCTGTCGCTCCGGGAGGTCACCGAGAGATTATCTTTGTTGTCTCCCTTCTTGTCTGCAACCAAGGCCTTTGAATATTCCTTGCTTTTTTATCACTGCAGGAATATCTCTGGGTTCCTTTCTTGTGCTTCTCTAGACTCCTTCCTGTCGGTCAGCAGATGCTCTGCTGTTGCCATTAGAGCACGCCGTAGAGCATGGTTGCAGGTGTCCGAGTTGTGTAGACGGGCACAGCATAACCTGGGTAATTCTCCCTGTGACGGAGATCACCTTTTCAATAGCGAAGCCTTACATCAGGTCGCGCAGTGCTTCGCTAACCTTCCCAGCGTTAGAAGCCATCCTAGGGCCCAGCTTCCCCCCCGGCGGTGGTGCGCGCCTCACAAGGCCCTCCTTCCCTAGGAAGAGGAAATGTCACCCCTCCACCCAACCGCCAGGTGCGCCCAAGCAAGGGACCCCTCGCCCTGGGTTGAAGTCCCCGGGCCCGCACCGGAACTCTCATACCAAGCAGTTTTAGGCTCCGGTGGGCGGCTGCCTGCAATTTACCTTCTTACCAGAAGTTTACAATTGAGCTCTACTCTGGGGCTCGTTCAGTAGGGCAAATGGTTCGGGGGCTTATCCAGGGGTTCAGGTACTCTCCTTCCGTTGGTAGAGGGAGACCACCTCTACTCCATGATAGCTCTGGCCCACGGTCAGCTGGCTTACCCTTAGGTACGTCCCCGAACCCTTCTCGGCCAGTATTCCCCTGCTGATTGCTTCCGTACCGGAATTTTCCTTTCAGCCGCTTTAGTTCCCCAATGCTTACCAGGGACTATGCCCTCATGTCCCCCGATTAGTGCGGGGGGCGGGTTTCTGCGTGCAGGTCCTGGGGACACCTATAGGGCCTCAAGCCCCCTGGTGTGTTCTTCCGGACTGATGCTATCCTCTGTCCTTCACGCTACCGTGCTGTTCGTTCGCCGATCTCCCCGTGTTCCACCGGAATAGATCCCTCTCCCGGACGGATCTTGATGCCACCTCCCCAGGTGGACGTTCTGTGGATCACTGGCAGGTCCGCCTTACTAGTGTTATGCTCATGGAGGTAGGTTCCTCAGCGTACCTGCATTAGGGCCGGGGTGGGGCGTTCTCCATGCCCAACGGCCTAGATATGCCAGATATCGCCTGCTCGATAGGCGCGTTTTGGGGGATGCCCACAGTGCCTGTGTTCTGCCGCCTATTTTTTTCCCAATGGCCGGTACTCATGCCCCCCCCCCCCCTCCGGGGTCCGGCCAGTCTGCCTGCCTATTCTTTAGATCGGCCCTCGAACTGGTTGTACTCTACTGCTGTGAAGTCAACAGCTTCTATTTTCAGTTATGCCCTCCTCCCGGAGGTTCAGACCCTTGTCTCCCTATCTCTTAGCTAGGGCAGGCTGTGTACTCCTTCTGCTCCAGGGTACACCCCTACTCTTCTCCGGAATAGGCTATCCAGATCGGCCAGTCTTCTACTGTTAGTCCTCTGAGTTATGGACTCTGCTCCTAAGGGAGTGCTCAGCTTTGCATAAAGCTTCCTTGAAGACCTGCCGTCCTTCTCCTGACCCAGCTGATTCCTGGATCTCCTGGCCTTCCGGATTTGGAACTTCCTCCTCGCTGCGGTGAAGTTCCCTTGAAGACCTCGCTACTGCGTCTACAGTACCTCCATCACAGTCCTACTTCCTACAACTCAGTAGGTAAGCTCTACATGGTACTAAGTCATTAATTCATTAATAACTTAATGATGCTTCCATGCATTCTAATGACTACTCTCCCTGTAGTCTTTGGGTTTTGCTGTTCCTCTCTTCTCAACTCCTACCCTCCATCCCTCGGGGGATGCCGGGGATTCAGGTTGGGCAAATGCCATCCCATCCTGGGCCGGGCTTACGGGATCTCCCCTGGGCATCCTCAGCTAAGGAGTCCCCATATGTGAAGACTCATTCCTGCTTGTTCCTGGAGATAGCACAGTTACTTACCTGTAACAGGTGATCTCCGGAACAGCAGGAATTAGTCTTCACAACCCGCCCACCTCCCCTAGGAGTTGTATCTCTTTCTCTCTATTCCTTCCTCTCCTCTCCTTCTGGCTCAGCTATGAAACTCAACTGGGGAGAGGCAGTAGGAAGGGCGGGAAGCCACCGCGCAGGCGCGGGGGATGCTCCCAAAGGCTTTCTGATTGGATGCTGGGGAGCATTCCCGTGCGGGCTCCGTCGGCGACGTCTCCCATATGTGAAGACTAATTCCTGCTGTTCCGGAGATCACCTGTTACAGGTAAGTAACTGTGCTTACCCCAACACCTGGGAGAATATTAAGGGAGATCATAAGTATGTTGTCGCTTCCGCAGCAGGAAATATACAGCACCTTATAGTCAGGAAAGGACATTACGCGACCATGCAGAGTTTAGTGGAATCCATGAATCAGGACATTAGCAACATCTATAAATCGGCGGCACCACTAATCATTTATGAACCCCATGTGCGAAGAATCCAAATAAAATCGGAAGATAGGTCTACTATTTATGCGTATGGTGATTTGGCAACCATTTTGTGAATAGAAGCTTACGTTAATACACAGCGTTCCCATTTTTCAGCGGATATCACGGCCGGTTTTAATACCCTCTACCTGTACACAGATATTGTAGAGCACCAGTTAGTAGGTGACCATTTTGTGCCACTGCTGCGCTGTGTTCCAACTAAGGGGGTTAGGGATGAGTTTATCACGTTAACTTATGATAAGCCGCACTATGTCCCTGTGAACAAACAGCATATTGATACTATCACATTTGAAATAAAGACGGATCAGGAAAGGCACGTCTCATTTTGTTACGGGAAGGTGATCCTTAAGCTTCATCTGCGCCCCCGGAGGGTGACTGTTTTTTAAAATGGTTGTGGCTAAAGACTACGGAGACCCCAAGGCATACAGGCATTATTATACAACACAATCCGGCTATGGGCTTTCAGGATATCATGGAGTACCGGTCATGTACGGGGCCGGTGTAGGGGGTGTTTTTCGCAGCCTCTTTAGAAAAGCTATGCCGTTTTTGAGAAGGGGTTTTGAATTATTAAACCACACGTGAAAGGCGCCGCAAAAAACATAGCCAAGGATGTCATGAGTCATGTCACAACGGCTGTTCTAAATAAAATGAACCAGGCTACAGAATAGGCAGGATCAGGACTGGCTGTGATTAGAAGAGCTGTTAAAAGAAAGAGAACCAAGTCTCGGGAGTTACTGCAAGGACTGCCCAAGCCTTTTAAAAGAAAGAAACCCATGGGTGACATGTCTCAGAAGCTTAACCACCGATCTAAGAAGAGAAGCACTAGCTCTAGGCAGCGAGATATATTCTAAAAAGCACCATGGCTTTTGTACACCACAGCTCTGAAGAGTGTGTTAAATCGGAACTGGACCTGTTTCAACTAGCACCGACCCAAACAAGTATCGAAAAAAGTATTTATGTGGAAATTCCGCCATTATCGGCTTTGTCGGAAACAGCCCCTTTGGACTTCTATATCGCAGGTCATGGTGAAGACTACATTGATTTAAATAGTACACTTTTGCACCTGACCTGTAAAATTATGGCAGAAGATGGCTTGAACATCGATCCGGCAGCCAAAGTAGCGCTGGTGAACTACCCAATCGCAGCTCTGTTTAGCCAGCTGGATGTTACCCTGGGGGACCAATTCATTAGCCAGAGCAACAACTGCTACCCCTACAGAGCCCTCATAGAGCTGCTTCTCAATTATGGTGAAGTATTCCTCAAATCACAGTTTACAAGTGGGCTGTTTTATAAAGACACAGCCAGTCAGCATGAGGTGAGAGAGATAGGCTCTCGCAACGTCTGCTTTACTGAAAGGGCCCAATTTACGGTCTCTAGCCACAAGGTAGAGCTATTGGGGCATTTACATAGCAATCTATTTTTTCAAGAGAAGCTATTGATTAATGGTGTGGAGCTCAAAATTAAATTGACCTGCAACAAAAACTCTTTCTGTTTAATGAGCGGTGATGCCGAAGAAAGTTATAAAATCCTAATCCTAAACGCTGCGCTGTTTGTAAAGAGAGTTAAAGTTTCCCCCGGAGTGCGCCTGGGACATGAGGAAGCTCTGCTGAAAGCTAATGTCAAGTATGCTATTGACCATGTGGGGCTGAAGGTGTTTAGCATACCAGCCGGAGTCCGTGTGACTAACCAGGAAAATCTCTTTTTGGGGCAGCTACCAAAACTCATTGTGCTGGTATTTGTGGATAATGATGCTTTCAGCGGCAATTATGCTAAAAACCCCTTCAATTTTAAACATTATGATATTAATTTTGCCGCTCTATATGTAGATGGTGAACAAGTACCCAGGAAACCTCTTCAACCTGACTTTCAAAATGGATGTTGTGTAAGAGAATATATGCAACTGGTGCAAGCAAGTGGCAAACATCAGAAAGACACAGCGTTGCTGATTGATCGTCAGGAGTTTTACAGAGGTTATACCCTGTTGGCGTTTGACCTTTCACCGGATCAGGAGTGTGCAGACCATTGCTCGCTGATTAAAACTGGCAACCTGCGGGCTGAAATAGGTTTTGCCAGCGCCTTACCCCATACAGTTAACATGATTGTTTATGTCTGCCAAACTCCTGCAAGCTGGAACAATTGCGTCGCAAACGCAAAAACTGTCCAAATGGGAGACCCTCCCTCAAGGCCCGTGGATGAGGAGGAGTTTGGCCGACATGCGGAGGAATTGAAACTGCGCCTATTTCAAAGGGGATATCCAAATTCTGTAGTGTGAAGAGCCTGGAAGAGAGGTATTTACATCGGGAATGGCTGTTTATTCCTGCTGAGTCTACACATTCTGGAGATGCGATTACGGGTGTTCTTCCCTATACCAGGGATATGACTAAGGTGGTTCAAATTTTGCATCAATTCTGGCCCATTTTAGGCTTACACTCATGTTTTCGGGAGAAAAAGTTGCAAATTGCATGTTCGTGTAAGGCTAATTTCAGAGACTTAATTGTGCGTACAACTTCTAAGGTGGATCGCCCAGTTACATCTCATGAGGATAAGGGACATTTTGCATGTGGCGCCTGTGCCTATTGTTCGCTTTCCCTGTTGGGTAAAGATTGGATAGATGTACATACCTCTCGGACATATTCATCTGTATGGCACACAGACTGCCTTTCGGTATTTGTGGTATACCTGATTATATGTCCCTGTTCCCTATATTGTGTGGGCCGTACTAAACGTGCAGTGAAGACACGGCTCTCTGAACATGCCTCTAGATTACGGACAGCGACCCTCTCGGCCCCTATAGTTGAACATTGTTTGACAAACCATCATGATTTTGGGTCGCTTAGGTGGCGGGTGTTGGACTTTGTGCCTTTGGACCCCAGGGGAGGAGATCGGGAACAACTTCTGCAACTGCTGGAGCAGCGGTGGATTTTTCTATTAAATTCAGTTTCCCCTTGGGGTTTAAACCAGCAGATTGACTGGCACACCATTGTCTAGAGTATGGTTGATAGCTCTTCTGCACTGGTGTCCAATGGGGGTTTCCCTGTTCAGTGGGATCCATCTGATTGGCTAAGGTGTCTGAGTGCTTTTGATTGGTAGTTAGCAACCTTCCAGCTATGTGACGTCAGACGCCGGGGGGTTTTAATATCGGAAATGTTCCCATTTTGTTAAATCGTAGTTTTGCATTTTGCCGGTAATGAGTAGACCTGAAGCAGGGTTATGGAAGATTTTTGAATTAACCCGAAACGTGTGGCACGTCGTCATTTGATGTACCTGGCAAAAAGCTTGCTGTTGTTTGCTTTGACCCTTCAATGAGAGCATCTTGTAAAAGCATCCATAAAGCTAAGTTCTATAGACTGTTGCAAAACCTTTGCTGTTTTTTCATTAAAATAAAACTTTGTGATTAAAAGGAGTGGTCGCAGTGGTGTGGAGAGGACTTCTTCACACTGGGCCGACAGGGCTCCGACAAAAATTTAAATGTTTAAAATATTCAAAATTCTATTTATTTGTTTTTGAGGGGACTTTTGTTCACAGAATCTCTATGTTTTTGATTTGATGTGAGGGTTCTGATTTGGTTTGTTTTCATCGAGGTAGTACATCTCTGTTGGCTGCATTACCCATTACCATAGAGGGCATATTTAATTCGGCTAGGGTTTGCATGAACTCCTCCCAGCCCCTGGGTATTCTTCGTTGTGAAAGAGCTTGGGGCTGCGTAGTCCCACGAACGAGGTCGAGTAGGTTAGAGCCATTGACGGGGTTTCCCCGGTATACAAATGTTCCATTTCCCTCCCAGGATGCCACATCCTTGTTTTTTAACAGTTTATTAAGCAGCAACTCAGCATTTTTCCTATAGCGCATATTGATGCTGTTTAACACTTCTTGTATTACAGGGTCTGGAGGTATAATATTTTCTAGATATGCTGCCGTTGATGTCTCATCTTGTGCCTGTAGATACAAGTTTATTTTTTCTTTTTCCATATCCCTCTGTCTGTTAAGCACAAGATAGCGCTGTAACACTTCTGAGTAACATTTAGCCTTTCTCCAGGACCAAGCAGGAAGTCAGTCCTCACATATGGGTGACGTCGGCGCCGATGGAGCCCTCGCGGAGCAATTTTCCCCAGCTTTCAAAGAAAGCCTTTGGGAATTGCAGCGCGCATGCGCGGTCCTCTTCCCGCCCAAGGGTGCCATCTTGCTCAGTCTTCTTTTTTCCGCGGAGCCCTACAGACGTTGTTTGTGATTCCCCGCTAGAAAAGTTGATTTTATTTGTCTTTTTTCTCGGTTCGACGCCGGTTCTTTTCCCGCCCGGACCCGCGACGCCGGTTGCGAGTCCATTCTTTATTTTTTCAGTTTTTTTGTCCTCCGTGACAGATTTCGCGCCTTTTTTTCTTTTTCACTGGCAGCCCTGTCTTTTGACCTCGCAGGGGCCCTTTTTCCCCCGAAGCTCATGTCTCTTACCGACACACACGACTACTGCCTCCGCTGCCTCGGACCCGATCATGACCCGATGATCTGTGGTCCGTGTGGCAAAATGTCCTCAAAAGCGTTGAGGAGTCGGCAGCATCAGCGGGAACGTATCTTCTCTGACTCCGGCCGGGCTCGGACCTCGTCAGAGGCTTCGACGTCTCGGGACTCGGGTCCTGAGCATCGTCGAAGTTCCTCTGAACGGAGGTCTCCTACCCGGGAACATCATCAGAAGAAGAAACCCGCGAGGGCAAGGTCAGTGGACGCTCCTGGTTCCTCGAGGGCCAGGTCGCATAGCCCTGATTCCCGTCCCGAGTCCTCGGAGATGGAGAGGCCTTCCAAACATCCTCGTCTCGAGATGGACTCGCCCGCTCACGTGAGTACTGTTGTCCTCGTGGACTCGCCTCCGAAGGAGCCGCCGTCGGGCCCTACACCGTCGGGGCCCGAGTCGGGGGCTGCTGGGTCTCCTGAGCTCGGACTCAGGTTGACGGCCTTGGAGAGCAGTCTGACTGCCTTCATGGACCAGCAGCGGGCATTAATCGCTGGCCTCGCCGGTGCTTCTGCCCTGACCACCGGGACGTCGACGTCCAAGTCGACCCCGGAAACCGAGCCGATCCTCGAGTCCATGAGGGCTCGAGTCGATCCTCGGTCGCGGTCTCCTTCGGCCTCCCGTTCGGGACCGAGGTCGTCGACGCCGACTCCCTCGGCATCAGGGCGAACCGCATCGCTGCCCGCCCGACCGGAGCCGCTCGACTCCTCCTCCGAGGAGTCAGCCTGGGAATCCGAGGACAAAGAGTCACCTGGTTCTTTTCGGACTTGGTGTGTCCCATCGGACTCCCCCGAGTCCGAACCTCGGAGACGGTCCCCCCCGGAGGATACCCGGTTCTCGGACTTCGTGCGGGATATGGCCAAAGCCTTGGCCTTCCCCGCGGATCCCGAGCAGGAGCCTCGAGTAGAAGAGCTCGATGCCCTCCTATATGACTCTCCCACAAAGGAGGCCTTTATTGTACCGGTTCCTCCGATGCTGGAACGACTTCTCTTCCGCATGTGGGAGAGCCCGGCGTCGTCGCCGGTCTTAAGCAAGCGGGTCGATTCCATTTATCGAGTCCGCAAGAGCCCCGGGTTCCAAAAGGCACAACTACCGCACCATTCCATGGTGGTGGAATCGGCCATGCATAGACTTAAGAGTCAGAAAATGCACTCCTCGATGCCTCCCGGTCGGGAGGCTCGAAGCCTGGATGCCCTCGGTAGGAAGTGTTTCCAGGGCTCTATGCTTGCTTGTCGAGTCCAGACCTACCAGCTCTATATTGGCATGTATCTCCGAGACCTGGCTAAAGAAATAGCCGGGTTCTCTGCTGGTCTCTCCGAGGAACCTTTGCAGAGGTTCCAAGCCTTGTCAACTGGTATTCGGGAGTGCTCAAAGTTTATCTCTTGAGCAGCCTACGATGGCTTTGAAGCCTCGGCTCGAGTAGCCGCAGCCGGCATCGGTGGCCGTCGACAGGCTTGGCTTCAGTCATCCGACCTCGAGCCATGGGTGCAGGACAAGTTGGTCGATGTCCCCTGCAGAGGTGAAAACCTCTTTGGCAAGCCCATGGATGAGAAGGCTGCACAGATCGAGACCGAGACTCGTCTCTCAAGGAAGACCTCTGCCCCTTCTCAGAAGAAGAAGGGCTCGGGGAAAAAGCCCTTTTACCCGAGGAAGGCGGCTGCCTATCACCACTACCCTCATTATCAGGCCTCGGCAGCTCCCCAACAGGGTAAGCAAGCCAAGGGTCGGGGTAATGGATCACGTAGGCAGCAAGCCCACAAGCCTGCACCACCGGCCCCTGCTCAGCAGGGTGGGGTTTTTTGACTTCATCAGCATAGCCTCTCCCCCTCAGCTGGTTTCTCTCAGCACAGGAGGCCGGCTGGTCCACTTTGTCCACAGGTGGACCAACATCACTACAGATACCTGGGTACTTCACATAGTCCAAGAGGGCTATCTTCTGCACTTCCACCAGGTACCTCCCTCCTACTTTCCGGGGGAGCCTCTCAGACTTCCTCTGCACAGGGACTTACTCCTTCAGGAGTTAGCAAGTCTTCTTCAGGAACAGGCTGTGGAACCGGTGCCCCACCACCTGAGAGGTCAAGGCTTTTACTCCAGGTACTTTCTGATACCAAAAAGAACAGGAGGCCTCAGACCCATCCTGGACTTGCGGAACCTCAACAAGTTCCTCGCGAAGGAAAAGTTCAAGATGCTTACCCTTGGAATCCTGCTGCCCTACCTCCAGCAGGGAGACTGGCTATGCTTCTTGGATCTAAAGGATGCCTACACTCACATCCTCATCCACCCCAGCCACAGACAATATCTCAGGTTTGTTGTGGGGGGCAATCATTACCAGTACAGAGTACTACCCTTTGGCCTATCCTCCGCACCAAGGGTGTTCACCAAATGTCTAGCAGTGGTGGCGGCTTATCTAAGACTTCAAGGCCTCTTTGTATTTCCATACCTGGACGACTGGCTCATCAGAGCATAGTCTTCCCAAGAGGCCACTCACGCCACGCACCGCACTGTGGCTCTGCTCCAGCACTTGGGCTTTGTCATAAACTTCGCAAAGTCCACTTTGCTCCCCTCTCAGGATCTCGAGTTCATCGGCGCAAGATTAAACACGCTTCAGGCGCGTGCCTTTCTGCCTCTCGACAGGGCAAACAGGCTCATGGATCTTGCCAGCCACTTTCACAGCAGTTCCCTGGTCTCTGCCAGGCAATTTCTGAGACTGCTCGGCCATATGGTTTCCACTGTCCATGTGACCCCCAATGCCCGCCTGAACATGCGGCCTGCTCAATGGTGCCTTCGCACACAATGGCATCAGGCCACTGGGAGCCTAGCGGACTCCGTACAGATCTCCAACCCGCTGGTCTCTTCTCTGCAATGGTGGCTTCATCTGCCAAACCTAGTGCTCGGAATGGCTTTTCAGTCCCCTCCGCCTTCTCAGGTCCTGACGACCGATGCTTCTCTCCTGGGTTGGGGAGCACATTGCCAAGGGACATGTACTCAAGGCCTCTGGACTCCTTGGGAGTCTGCCCAGCAGATCAACTTCCTGGAACTCAGAGCTATCCGCCTAGCTCTGAGGGCCTTCTCCCACCTCACTTCTCACCAGTCTGTGCTGGTCCAGACAGACAATCAAGTTGCGATGTTCTACGTGAACAAACAAGGGGGCACAGGCTCCTTCCTTCTCTGTCGGGAAGCACAAAAGCTGTGCTCTTGGGCCGTCAGCCGCGGCATCCTCCTCAAAGCTGTTTATCTCCCGGGTCAAGAAAATTGCCTGGCAGACAAACTGAGCAGAATCCTCCAGCCACACGAGTGGAGATTGGATCCGTTAGTGCTTCAGCGGATCTTTCTCAAATGGGGCTTACCCACCATGGATCTCTTTGCCAGTCCTCTCAACCGGCAACTTCCCCGATTCTGCTCTCGATAACCGCATCCTCACAGAGTAGCAGCGGATGCTTTTCTTCTCTCCTGGTCCACAGGCCTTCTGTATGCCTTTCCTCCCATGCCACTGGTGTCTCGGACGCTCTTCAAGGTTCTCCGGGACAAAGCCTCAATGATCCTCGTGGCTCCCCGGTGGCCGAGACAGCCCTGGTTCCCGCTTCTGATGCAGCTGGCGGTGGACACTCCTCTCCCTCTGGGGTTTCAGCCCGATCTCCTGACCCAGGATCACGGGACTCTCCTACACCCCAACCTCCGGTCCCTTCATCTGATGGCCTGGCTGCTGAAAGGGTAGTCCTGGCTCCCCTCCTGCTGCCTCCAGATGTGGAGGAAGTCGTCTTGGCCTCCAGGCGACCCTCCACCCGGAAGTCCTACGCTCTGAAGTGGCGTCGGTTCTCCGTCTGGTGTGCTCAGCAGTCTCAAGATCCCTTCTCCTGTTCGATATCAGTGGTCTTGCAATACTTGCTTTGCCTCTCCGATCTTGGACTTCAGTCCAACTCGGTCAGGGTCCACCTCAGTGCTCTTTCTGCGCATCAGATGCCGGTGGATGGCAGGCCTCTTTCCAGCCACCCTCTAGTGGCTCGTTTCCTCAGAGGCCTCCTTCTCCTTAAACCACCTTTGCGCCCACCAGCCCCTGACTGGGATCTGAATGTGGTTTTACAGCGGATTACCTGTCCGCCTTTTGAACCTATGGCTACCTGTCATCTTCGTTTTCTTTCTTGGAAAACCTTATTCTTGGTAGCCCTCACTTCTGCTAGACGCATTAGTGAGCTACAGGCCCTGGTCTCTGATCCTTCTTACACTCGGTTCTACAAGAATAGGGTAGTCCTCCGGACTCACCCTAAATTTCTTCCTAAAGTACTTTCCCCTTTTCACATCAACCAGGAGGTGGTACTTCCGACCTTCTTTCCCAGGCCACACTCCAGCCGAGCTGAAATGGTCCTGCATACCTTGGACTGTAGGAGGGCATTGACCTTCTACCTTGACCGTACGCGGGAGCACCGAAGGACTGTTCAGCTCTTCGTGTCTTATGACCCCAATAAGTTGGGGCTCCCTGTCTCCAAGCGTACTCTGTCCATCTGGATTGCTGACTGTATCGCTTGGGCTTATGAGGCAGCCGGCCTCTCGTTGGAAAGTCGAGTCACGGCTCATTGTGTTAGGGCGAAGGCTGCGTCAGTGGCTTACCTCCGCTCTGTTCCATTGGCAGACATCTGCCGGGCCACTACTTGGTCTTCAAGCTAGACTTTTGCAGCCCATTACTGCTTGGAGAGGGAGTCCCGCAGGGACAGTGCTTTCGGACAGGCAGTCCTCCGTAATCTCTTTGAGGTATAGGCAACTCCTGCCCTCCGTCCCGGATGTTGGGCTACCGGTTGGGGGCGTACTCAGAGAAGATTCCTTCCTTCTGTGCTACTGAGCTAGAGGGAGCTCATTTTTTGTGCTTAGGGTCTCCGGTAGCCTTAAGCTTGGGAGTCCCATATGTGAGGACTGACTTCCTGCTTGGTCCTGGAGAAAGAGTAGTTACTCACCTGTAACAGGTGTTCTCCAGGAGCAGCAGGAATCAGTCCTCACAACCCTCCCTCCTCCCCTTGGAGTTGCAGTTCTATGATTTCGTTTTTGCTAATTTTTTGCTGTCTTTTAGCTATGTCATCAGACTGAGCAAGATGGCACCCTTGGGCGGGAAGAGGACCGCGCATGCGCGCTGCAATTCCCAAAGGCTTTCTTTGAAAGCTGGGGAAAATTGCTCCGCGAGGGCTCCATCGGCGCCGACGTCACCCGCGAGGGCTCCGTCGGCACCGACGTCACCCATATGTGAGGACTGATTCCTGCTGCTCCTGGAGAACACCTGTTACAGGTGAGTAACTACTCTTTTCGTGTTCAGACATACCGACGCTTTGCAGGATGTTTTTCATTTCTTCATTAGCCTTTTCGTGTTCAGACATACCGACACTTTGCAGGATGTTTTTCATTTCTTCATCTAACTTATGAATGGTCGTGGTTCTAATATTTTCATTCCGATCTGGCTGGTTTCTCAAGCACTCGAGTTGTTGACTAGGGACTATGTACATTTTTTCAGCGTGCTGCATTAGAGGTTTGTCTGAAGCCCCGTTATCAACGGTAATGCAAAACTTAACATGGGCCCGATAAAGCCACCCAACTGTCTCACCAATTGCTTCTTTTTTTTAATGGGTAGTCTTTTATCGCACAGACTCTATCTCCAGGAACAAGCAGGAATGAGTCTTCACATATGGGTATGTCGGTACCGACGGAGTCTGCACGGGAACGCTTCCCAGCATGCAATCAGAAAGCCTTTGGAAGCATCCCAACACGCCCGCGTGCTGCCTTCCCGCCTTCCCAACTGTCTCTCCTCAGTTTTCGTTTTTCCGCGGAGCCGGCAGGACGTCCTCCTGTCACCGCAGAAAATTCTTCTTTTATTTTTTTAGTTTTCTTGTGGTCGCGACTGCCTTCCCCGTCACAACCGGTACCGCCGGTCTTGCTTTTTTCTTTTCTTGTAAAATTTTTCCTTTTTAAGGAATATTTTTTCCTCCTCAGTTTCTCACGGTTTCTCAGGCCTGTTAGGCCTCTCCTTTTTCCTTCATGGAACCGCCAGCCACTATCCCCAAGAAATGTACAAACTGTGGCAGTACAAACTTATTTTTAGACACTCACAATTGGTGTCTAATCTGCTTGGGTCCTGACCATTTTCCTCCGGAGCCCTCTGGCAATAGTATTGTGGGAAGAAGTTTTCAACATCGAGTTCCCCTCGACACCCGGTCCCCATCCAACTTCAGGGCACCGACCATAACTACTTCTACACAGGATCAGGTAACCCAAAAAGAGTCTGTTAAGACTAGCCAGTCCTCGAGCGGCAGTTCTCATGCACAGCATAGAGATGCCTACGGCCTTGCCCTCGAGAAACCACTGGCTTCCAAACCCCGGTGGGAGTCTTTGGCCTCCAAAGCCTGTGTGGGGTTTCAGGTTGTTCCTGAGGTTCACCCCTCACAGAACATACCTGAGCCATGCCCGGTGGTGGCATCCGCTTCGAGCAGTACCGATACCGCGGCATCAGCAATGGTGTTGGGTGAAACATTCCTCACCAAGGATCGTCGTCTGGCGTCCTCGGTACCTACGGTGCCGTTGGATACGCTCCAGACCGACCTTCCAGTACCGGTACCGATACTAGTACCGACGTCGGTACCCTCCAGACGTGCATCGATAGACTCGCTTCCTTCGATGCCAAGTCTGGAATCGATCTTTAGTCTGGAGGACTGGGTACCGACTCGCCTTGGTACCGACACCAGACGGTACCGAAGGCTCGGTTACGATAATTCGGATCCGCAACTCTCGGTTTCTTCGATACCGTTAGAGTTGCCACCGGCTGGCCTTCATCCACCGGTATTGGATACGGTACCGAAGTTGGTACCGGTATCCACATTACCATTGCTGTCGGTGCCTTCCATGCTTCTCTCATCAGGCTCGCTTCCCTCGATACCGAGTTTGGAATCGATCCCTAGCATGGACAATGCGCTACCGACTGTTGCTGGTCCTGACCACCTGTGGTACCGGCGACCATCCTCTAAGGACCACCATTCAGGATCTTCTATTCCTATAAAGTTGGATAGATCCCTCGGTGCCAATGCTAGTTCTTCAGCAGATCTAGCCTGTCCAAAAGAATTTCCCGCTGGGGATTTTTCTTTTCAAGCTTTTCTCCTGGATATGGCAAAACCACTTGCCATTTCTATACCTGGACAGGATCCTACACAAGGGAATACAGAATCCCTGTATATTCCTGGAAGAGCAAAGAAGAACATCATGCTTCCTTTGCATCATTCCTTGCAGGATCTCCTTCTACGAATGTGGGAAGCTCCTTTAAAGGTACCCCCACTTTCAAGAGCAACTGATCTTCTATATCAGGTGCCCCCTTCTCCAGGATTTCAAAAGACTCAACTTCCTCATCATTCCATTGTTGTAGAATCAGCAATGAGGCGGGTGAAGAGTACTAAAAAGCACTCTTCTTATCCGCCAGGTCGTGAGTCTAAGACTTTAGATGCCTTTGGACGCCAAACTTTCCAGGCATCCATGCTTTCAGCAAGAATTCTCTCATATATTTTTTATATGGGCTTATCTCTTGAAGAGGTCACAAAGAAATTACATCTTTTGACTCCTTTTCTTCAAGAGCCCAAGAGTGCAGACTATTCCTCACTGGTTAGTCATGTTCAAAATATCTCTAGATTTCTTACTCGTGCTTCCCTAGACTCCTTTGAGTCTGTTAGCAGGACTTGTGCTATAGCTATAGGAGCACGACGTAAAGCCTGACTCCGAGCTTCAGACTTGGACAAATGGGCACAAGTTAGACTGGGAAATACTCTTTGCACTGGAGAAAATCTCTTTAACAAGGAGTCTTTACTCCAGGTTGCTCAGTTAACAACTGACTGTCCTGTTTCCAGAGGCTGTTCTACGCCTTCTTCTTTCCCAGTTGGTAGGAAAGGTCCTGCCAAAATTTCTTCCTCTAGGGGAAGAAGATTTTATCCATCTTCTGCCCATCATACAGATGTTCCCAAACAGGGGAAACATCACCCTGGTCTGAAGAATCCACAACCTCAGCAGGGTCAACAAACCCAGCAGTCGCAGGGTTTCAAATAGATCATCATTGCCCTCTTGGTTGGTGGTTAGAGTAGCAGTCTGCTTCTTTTCATTTGCAGTATCTGCACTAAATTTATTCTAACCTTCCTAGATATCTCTTCATGAGACATATTTTCTTTAACTTTGAGTCTTTATGATGATCATGCCCATACTTAACACGGTTTTCCTCTTCCTCTTGGAGGAAAGAGAACTAACAACTATTAATAGACAGTTGTTTTCCCTGTACTGGCATGTATCATCTCACCTGTCAGAGACTTCCTCCATAGTCAGTCTCTTTTAACTCTGTCTTACCTCCCTCTTACTATAACATTTGGTTTGTAAGAGTGACCCCTTTTACACTGGTAAGCCCTTATGGTCCTCTACCTGTTCTACCGGGGGATTCTCCCTTCCGGAGTTGCCTCCCCACTTGTTACCTTAGGGCAGCCCATCAGAAAATAGGAAATCCTACCAGGTCTGTTTCTTTTTCCCAATCTAAAAGAGGGAGAGGGAAAAGAAGTTTTCTCCACTGCCCTGGTACGTTGCTGCAGATACAGCAATTCCTAGTGGTTAAGCCACTGGTTCTGTCCACCACACAACCAGGGATTCTCCTCCACTAGCAATCCTTCTAGCCTCAGTGCTAAGTCGCAAACAGGTTATCAACCTCGTTTGGGAAACCCTCTTATCACAGCCTGGTTGGTTAACTTCTATTCTTCACCCCCTTGTCCTTGGCAGAATACTTGGTTACCTGCTGGCTTTCCACCGCCAGTCTTTCTTCTAACCAACCTGCAGCATGCTCTCTGCAACTCTACAGAGTAGCTTTGCACTATGGGCCCTTGCTAGAGAGCATTAGTATCTTGCCTAGCAGATAACCCCAGATGGTTAAAAGGGGTTCCCCCAGTCATGTTTCCATGACTGGTAGGTATTTCCTACCCTTACCATCTCATCTTAAATCTCTTTTGAGACTCCAGTCTCAGGCCTTTCATTATGTGAAAACCTAAAGAAGGGCCAATTCCCTGGCTTGGCCCAAATCTCCTTTGGTCTTCTCATCAGAGATAATTTTCTTCAATGGCAGCTAGAGGATGCCCAATATCCCTCTTGCCCTCATAGGCAAGTCACTAGGGTACCTTCCTCCAGTGGCGTCCTCTATCCATTCTCCATATGGCAATTCTGGAGAAATCTGGACTTCCTGCCTAGTCTGAAGTTATCCTCTGCCTTTTTCACGTAGGCCATCCTGGTTATTCAAGAGCTCAAATTCTGAAAAGAATCCAGACTTCTTCTTGTCAGGGAGACCTCTCCTCTGACTCTGCCAATCATAACCAGGAAAAGAGATTTCTCTGTATGTCTATTCAAGCAGGTATTAACCTTCTTGCTCTTAGATGAATCTTCCTCTCTCCCTATATCCCTAGGGAGGATCAGCTTCTATAGACCTCTCTCCTTCCACATACCTGGAGATATGTGTCTATATGTCTACATATTCATATATATATATATATATATATATATTGTGATAAGGAAGCTTATCATAGCTCAGGAAGGAGCTATAGAAAAGGTGAAGTGACTCTGAACAAGCAACCTGTCAGTTCTGGTAGAAATAAGAAAACAGAATTTTGCCATAAAAGACTACCAGTCCCAGAATGCACCAGGTTTCCAACAGCCATTAGAGGAGCTGAAGTGGGGAAACGTGTGTTCAATCAGGAGGGCTATGACGTAATCCCTAAGCACTCATCTCAAAGGGCAGGGCCTGATTCAGCACAGCTGCGCTGTGTTAGGGAGGAGCACTCATCTAGGCAGAATAAGAGTAGAGTTTATTCTACAGATGACCATCTTCATGATCACCTTGGATATCCAGAGAAGGATCATCAGTTTCATCTCAAGGATCATCAGAAGCCAAACCGGACGGACAGAGAGGGAAAGAAGCCCTCTGGAAGAAAGAGGAGAAAAGCCTTTGAGAGGTCTAGAAGAGTCCAAAGCAGTACGTATACTGGGAGGTATTCCAAGGGCCAGCATACACCATTGGACTGGGGAAAGCCAGAGGAATGGTGCTGCAGAGCTAGGAATCTCCAGACGCTACCTGTGAGGGAGACGGCTGCACGTGGAAGGGACCCTAAGACCCGTGCCAGAAGGTATGTGAAGAGAGATCCAGTGTCCAGGGATCTGGATTGGAAGGCTGGACATTATTTATTTATTTATTTATTTAGCTGCATTTATATCCCGCTTTTCACCGGGTCAAAGCGGTTGGGGGATACATTTAACACGAGGGGATATGAGACACATACACTAATACTTACAGGGAACATGGGCAATGGAGGGTTAAGTGGCTTGCCCAAGACCACAAGGAGCACCTGTGGGACTAGAAACCCCAGTCCTTCCGGCCCAAGGTTGCTGTCCTCTAGTGGGATTTGAACCACCGACCTTCTGGCCTGTAGTACCTTGCCCCAACCACTAGGCCACTCCTCCCTGGACTACATACTGGCCAGGCTATATAGAGAGGAACTCTAGCAGCAATGGAAGCTCAGGTATGAACACTGATCTATGCCCTAGCTATAACCTTGAAAGACAGCAGGGAAACAAGTATTCTCCTGAAAGTTCTTCATTGAGAGATTCATCTGTGCCAATCTATGATATTGAACCTATGCTTGTTGAAGATGGGGGAATGATTGCAGATGAAGAATGTGTTTATATGGATTGCTCTCTATCTAAACTCCGTTGGTAACTTTCTCTTATAAAGTACAGCAACCATCACAAAGAAATACAAATTTGTCCTTTAATCTACTCAGAAAAGCTCCTGAAGCAGGATTTGACCCACACAGTGGAAGGCAAGCCAGCTAAGGGGTTTCAGCTGGTAACTGCTAGCAATTAAGCCTTACCTAATTGCTTGTGAGCTAGGAGAGAATCACTTCTGTATCTATGTGGGAAGTAATCAGAAGTTAACCTGAAAAGAACAGTTTGTTTCTTGCTTTGTGGCTTTTCATTTGTTGTTTTCCTGATTTTTTTGACTTTGTTTTTCCAAGTTAACACTGAAAGCAAGTAACCTAATTTATGTGCTACCAAGCATATCTGTGTTGGGAGAAATAACCCCATAAATAAATATCTTATTGGCTTTACCCAAGAGCACAACTAAATTATTGTCAGCAGCTGTGTCTGGTGTGAATGAACTACATTGCCCACAATACCTTGCAAATCATATAGATATATGCACTTGTCAAGTGTGTGAAGATTTTCACCCAGGCAGCCGTCTGACAATATATATATATTGTCGCGCCCTTGCCCCGCCTAGGCGGCTGCCTGACGAGGTGAAGGGGGAGCGAATGTCACTTTCAAGCAACTCCAGAGCAAAGGCTTCTGGGAGTTGTAGTATTTAGAGCAATTGTAGTTGTAATCAAAGGCTGAGCCGAGAGTTGAAAGCAAACGCAGGAATATTTTTATTAGCCTCCCTTAATAGTGGGAACTCCAAAAATGAAGCTTGGTAAATCACGGGTACAAAATATTCACAAGGAACTCAGGTACGAAAAATGTTCTTGCTTATTTCAGCATACAAAGGTTACTCATTCAAAATAATGCTTCACTTCTCAGTGCTTTTAAACAAACACTAAATGTTCATTGAAAACTTCAATGCAAACAACTTCCAGCAAATAAACTTTTCTTCTTTGGTTTCAGAGCTTTAAGTGTTTTAATCAGTAGTCCAGAGACTTCCAGCAGCACTCCGGTGCACGTCTCATTTAGGGCAGCAAGCCCACTAATTAAAACTTCTTAGCTCTATAAAACCACCATGCATATCAGAGAAATGGAATTTTCTTTAAACATATATTCCCAAACACTCTTATTTCACTATCAGGGATAACTCACATTCCATGGCCTCCTCTGGCTCACTTAAAAGAATATTTTCCCCGATGTCCATTGACTCACATTCTGAACAGGACTGTTCTGTGACGTCGTCAGCAAACAGCTGTTCTTTCCCTCGGTGCAGAGAACTACTCTCTCCACTAATTACTTCCTGGTCTTTCAGCATACGTTGAACCAGTTTTAAGATATTTAAACCTTCTTTACTGAGAGGCTTCTGGTAACCCTGCATCTCCAGGAACAAGCAGGAATAAGTCCTCACATATGGGTACGTCGGTACCGACGGAGCCTGCGCGGGAAAGCTCCCCAGCTTCCTAGAATGGAAGCTTTTGGGACCTCCCACTGCACATGCGCACTGCCTTCCCGCCTTCCTGAACAGCTCTCCTCATTTTTAGACCGCGTACCTGCCTTCCCATACCGATACCGGTATCGCCGGTCTTCCTTTTTCTTTCTAAAAAAAATTATTTTCTTTTCTTTTATTATTTTTTCAGCACTTGGTCACTTCAGTTAGGCCTTCAGGCCTACTTTAATTCTCCACATGGAGAAGCCAGCCCCTGGCTTTAAGAAGTGTACCAAGTGTACTGCTGTAATATCAGTCACAGACACCCATGAATGGTGTCTTAAATGTTTGGGGCCTGACCACTCCATTCCGGACTGCCCTTCCTGCTCCCAAATGTCTAAGCGTGGGCTGCAGAACCGGGCCAACAAATTCCATGTGCTGTTTGCTTCAGAGAATCCAACATCACAGTCATCCCGGTCATCATCCCCGGATGGATCTCAGGTAACCAAACCTTCTGTGGGCAAGTCCTCAAAGAGCAAATCTCCTTCAAAGCATCGAGAGGCTCTTAGTTTTGAGGACCCTGCCCCAGCCAAACAGCCCCGGCGGGAGGTCCTACCTTCCAAAACGCCAATACAGGGGCTACAGGTTGACATCGATGGCACGGCCTCGACAGATCACCTGTTGGACTGCTCTGGGGTACCGGCCCATACCGGTACCGACATCCAGGCAGCCGTGGCGTCTATGGGCAATACTGTCCAATCCATGCAGCAAGCCGTCATGGCTTTCATTAAAGCTGCAACGCCATCGGTACCGCTTCCAGCGGTTCCGGGCCCGGTTCCGGTATCGTCCGCCATGCCGGAACCCAGGCCTTCCTCTTCTAAACGCAAATCGGTACCGTATGGGCTTTCGCTCCATACCGCTTCCATACCCGGTACGCCCGATGTCGATACCGATCGGTATGCGTATCGTGCGTTAGAGGAAACTAGACAATACACCGATTCCTCTGAGGATTTTGTCTCCTCTGATGAATCTGCAGAGCTCTCCCTTGACCTTCCTGAGGAACCTTCTTCTCCAAAAAGGAGAATGTCTCCTCCAGAGGATTTGTCCTTCCAGGACTTTATTTTAGAAATGGCTAAAGGCCTTTCTATCACTACTTCCTCTGAAAGGGAACCAAGGTCAAAAAGATTGGATATTTTAGGATACTCCAAGTCTCCTAAAGAAGCAGTTACTCTGCCTATCCATGAAATCCTTCAAGAACAATTGATGGATTTCTGGGAGAACCCTTTAACTCTGTCTCCTTATTCCCGTAGGTTGGACACCATGTATCGGGTCCCTCCGTCTCCTGGTTTTCAGAAAACTCAATTGCCTCACCACTCCATTGTGGTAAAGTCTGCAATGAAAAAGATCAAGAGTACTAAAAGGCACTCTTCTACACCTCCAGGAAGGGAATGTAAGACACTGGACTCTTTTGGTAGGAAAATCTTCCAGGCTAGTATGCTTATAGCCAGGATTAATTCCTACAGCCTCTATATGGGCATGTTCCTAGGGGAACTTGCCAAGAAAGTACGGCATTTTGCCTCCCTTATCCCTGAGGATAAACAGGAGGACTTCCTTTCTGTTGTGAAACAACTTTTAGATGTTTCTAAGTTCTCCAACAGAGCTGCCTTTGATTCCTTCGAAGGAGCCAGCAGAGCTTCTGGCATTGCTATTGCAGCCAGACGTCTGGCTTGGCTCCAGGCTTCTGATCTGGAACCCTGGGTTCTAGATGGCTTACGGAATCTGCCCTGTACAGGTGAGAACTTATTCGGTGCAGAGTGGCAAGTTAAGGCCACTCAAATGGATGCTGAAAATGCCACCTTAGAGAGACTTTCTAAGTCCACTTCTACTCCCACTAAGAAGAAGTCTTTCAAGAGGCCTTATTATAAGAAGGCCAGATATGCTTCCAATACTGGCCAGCAATCTTCTCAACCTCGTTTTGCGGCTAAACGTCAGCAAACGAAACAAGCAAGAGCAAAGCCTGCAGCAGCTACTACAGCTCAACAGGCTCCACCCCCTCAGGGGTTTTGACTTGCCCCTAGAGAACTTGCCATTCCTGGTTCTGGACCAACCAGAACCTCTCACCATACCTGGAAGGTTAGCTCACTTTGCTCCCAGATGGGAACAAATCACAACAGAGCAATGGACCCTCTCTATCATCCGAGAGGGTTACAAACTTCATTTCTCCAACCTTCCTCCTCCTCATCACATGGTGAGACCCTTCAATTCTCCATCTCCTCTCCTAGCCCTGTTGGATCAGGAGATCTCTTCTCTGCTTGCCCAAGGAGCCATAGAGGAGGTTCCTCTTCATCAACAGGGGTCAGGTTTCTACTCCCCCTATTTTCTCATTCCAAAGAAGACAGGGGGATTCAGACCAATCCTAGATCTGAGAGAATTGAACAAATTTCTGTACAAGGAGAAATTCAAAATGCTTTCTCTGGGCATTCTCCTTCCATACCTTCAGAGTCAGGACTGGCTTTGTTCTCTAGACCTGCAGGATGCGTATACACATCTACTCATCCATCCATCCCACAGAAAATATCTTCGCTTTCTGTTCAAGGGAAGTCATTACCAATACAGAGTACTTCCCTTCGGTCTCGCCTCTGCCCCAAGAGTCTTTACCAAATGCATGGCAGTCGTAGCCGCATTTCTCAGAAGCATGGGGATTTTCGTATTCCCATATCTGGACGACTGGCTCATTCGAGCTCCAACTCAGTCGCAGGCCCAGATTTCCCTAGACCGCACAAGGAGCCTTCTGCAGTATCTGGGACTGGTGGTAAACCTTCCCAAGTCTCAACTCAGCCCTACTCAGTCTCTAGAATTCATAGGGGCCCAGTTGGACACCACCACTGCAAGAGCCAACCTTCCACTGGTTCGGGGTCAGCGTCTGCTGAGCTTGGCCTCCCAAGCCCAGTCCAGTACTCACTTGACAGCCAGGGAAATGCTACGCCTCCTGGGCCATATGGCCTCCACAGTACATGTGGTGCCCTACGCTCGTCTTCATATGAGAGCAGCTCAATGGACCCTGGCCACCCAGTGGACTCAGGCGTCGGGAGCACTCTCAGACCAAATACAAACCTCAAACCGTCTGTCTTGGTCCCTCCATTGGTGGATATCCACCAAGAATCTGTTGTTGGGGGCTCCCTTTCAGCCCTTGCTACCCCAAGCAACCCTCACAACAGATGCCTCCCAATTGGGGTGGGGAGCCCATCTGCTAACTCTCTCCACTCAGGGCACTTGGTCTCCACAGGAGGCCACCCTTCATATCAACCTCCTGGAACTGCGAGCAATTTACCTTGCCCTCAAGGTCTTCCATACCCTCCTTGCCAACCTGACTGTCCTGGTTCAGACAGACAATCAGGTGGCCATGTTTTACATAAACAAACAAGGAGGGACGGGCTCTCTGTCGCTTTGCAACGAAGCTCTCAGATTATGGGCCTTCGCCAGAGAGCACCAAATTCATCTGCTAGCAGTGTACCTTCCAGGAGTTCAAAACACTCGAGCAGACAGGCTCAGTCGAGTTCTGCTGCCACACGAGTGGTCCCTACACGTGGACCAGATAACCAGAATCTTTCAGGAATGGGGGACCCCGGACATAGACCTCTTTGCAAGTCCGTGGAATGCCAAACTTCCCCGGTTCTGTTCCAGGACTCCGTGTCAGGAAGCTCAGGCCACGGACGCCTTTCTCCTCCATTGGGGTCAGGCGTTCCTATATGCCTTTCCACCCATTCCGCTGATTCCCAAGACTCTGTTCAAACTCCAGAGAGATCACGGCTCTATGATCCTCATAGCTCCACGCTGGCCACGCCAAGTGTGGTTCCCTCTGCTTCTACAGCTCTCCCAGGGATCCTCCCTGGACTTAGGAGCTGCACCAGACCTTCTGTCTCAGGAGGACGGGACTTTGTGGCACCCAAACCCCAAATCCCTACATCTCCGAGCTTGGTTACTGAAGGCTTAAGTCTTCAAGACTTTAATCTTTCTCAACCTGTGAAAGATATCCTTCATGCCTCTAGGAAACCTTCCACGAGGCGGTCTTATGCTTTCAAATGGAAACGTTTTTCCATTTGGTGTGCTCAGCAGGGCCTTGACCCTCTGGCACTTCCTTTGAATTCCCTCTTAGACTATCTCCTGCATCTTTCCAATGCAGGCCTTAAGACGAATTCTGTAAGAGTCCATTTAAGTGCTATTTCAGCATCCCTGAAACCTATAAATGGACAACCTATCTCCTCTCACCCTCTTGTTGCAAGATTCATGAGAGGCCTGACCCTCACTAAACCTCCCATCAGACCCCCCCCGGTCGCATGGGATTTGAATCTAGTGCTTGGTCAGCTTATGAAGCCACCTTTTGAGCCGTTATTTTCTACCTCCTTGAAATTTCTTTCCTGGAAGGTACTATTCCTAATTGCAGTCACTTCCGCTCGTCGCATCAGCGAACTGCAAGCTCTGGTGGCTAATCCACCTTATACAAGATTTCATCATGACAAGGTGGTCCTTAGGACGAATCCCCACTTTATGCCTAAAGTGGTCTCGCCTTTTCATCTTAATCAAGAGGTATATCTACCTGTATTTTTTCCGGCTCCTCATGCCTCCAATGCAGAGAGGAACCTTCATACTCTGGATTGTAAAAGAGCTCTAGCCTTTTACCTTAATAGGACTCAGCCACATCGAAAGTCTTCTCAACTTTTCGTGGCTTTTGATCCTTCACATTTGGGACTTCCAGTCTCCAAGCGTACACTTTCCAATTGGATTGCTCAGTGTATTTCCTTTGCTTACCAGAGTAAAAACATTCCTCTGGAAGGCCATGTCACAGCTCACAATGTGAGAGCCATGGCAACTTCTATGGCTCATCTGCACTCTGTTTCCATTGATCAGATCTGTCGAGCCGCTACCTGGGCCTCGGTTCATACCTTCACAGCCCATTACTGTTTGGACAAGGACTCCCGCCGGGATGCCTTGTTTGGCCAGGCTGTCCTCAAACACCTGTTCCATTCTTAGACAACTCCTGCCCACCTTCCCAGGATGGATGCCTGAGATCCATACGAAGATGGCGAACCTTGACAGGGGATCCCATGCATCTAAGCTAGGGAGTCCCCATATGTGAGGACTTATTCCTGCTTGTTCCTGGAGATAGCACAGTTACTTACCTGTAACAGGTGATCTCTGGGAACAGCAGGAATTAGTCCTCACAACCCACCCACCTCCCCTAGGAGTTGTATCTTTTATCTATCTATCTTCCTGTCCTCTCTCTATTGACTCAGCTATAAACTCGAAACTGAGGAGAGCTGTTCAGGAAGGCGGGAAGGCAGTGCGCATGTGCAGTGGGAGGTCCCAAAAGCTTCCATTCTAGGAAGCTGGGGAGCTTTCCCGCGCAGGCTCCGTCGGTACCGACGTACCCATATGTGAGGACTAATTCCTGCTGTTCCCAGAGATCACCTGTTACAGGTAAGTAACTGTGCTTTCTGGTTAAACTCCTGGAGCTGGCTGTATGGGAACTCTTCCTGAGACCTCTGGCTAAGAACTTTAGCAGCAGTAACTTTTGGAAGTTTCTTTAGCAGTGCTTCCCTGCTCCTTCCCTGGCCATGCTGTTTCCTGGTTAAAGCAGCCTTCTCGTCTCCCTTCCTCCTGCAAGCATGAAACTCTTGCACTGGATGAGGCTCCCTTTCAGACTCCTCCTCTGAAACCGAGTCAGCTCTCTTCCTCTCGTGTCCTGGCAATCTTTCCAGACCTGGCAACCTCCTTGCCTGTCTTTGCACTCTCCCTTCCTCCCCTGGAAAGCTCGAGACTTTCTCCAATCTTGCCAATCTATCTCTCTCTGTTCTCTGGGGCTTATAAACATGTGACTGGCCGGTATCTTTCCACCCCGCCCCCAGCTGTGCTGCATTACCACTCTCAGTTGCTATGGAGCTGGGGCGTGGCTTTTGGACAACAACTTTTGACAGGTTCTTTTTTTCAGCCTTAGCTGCACTTTTAAACTGAGCATTTTTTTCTCTTTCCCTCTGACTAGGGGAAATTGCCTGTGCTTTTTCTACCTCCATAGGGACTTGGCCGTCTTCGCCATCACATATCCCCCCACTTAAGATATTACGGGCTGGCGTTTGTACTTCAGCACAGCTCGTAATACGGGAAAGGGCGTCAGCGTTGGTGTGTAACTTCCCAGCCCTATGCTCTATGTGGAAGTCAAACGCCTGTAAGGCCATGTACCAACGGGTAAGACGGGGATTATGATCCTTCATCTGATTGAGCCAGCGTAATGGGGCATGATCCGTCACTAATAAAAACTTGCAGCCCGTCAGATAAAAACGCAAGGCGTCCACCGCCCACCTTATGGCCAGACATTCCCTTTCCACTACCGAGTATTTCCTCTCTGGTGGTGTCAATTTTCTGCTGAGGAACATAATCGGATGTTCCTCCCCCTCAAACGTTTGGGACAACACAGCGCCTAACCCTGTGTCAGAGGCGTCTGTCTGCACGATAAAGGATTTACTAAAATCCACACCCCTTAATATGGGTGCCTGGCATAGCTCTTCCTTCAAGCTAGAAAAGGCCTGTTCTGCTTCCACTGACCATTTCACCTGGTTGGGTGCATTTTTCTTCAACCACTCTGTTAAGGCAGCGCTCTTGGTAGCGAAATGGGGAATGAATCGGCGGTAATAACCGATTAACCCCAGAAACCCACGGAGTTGCCTTTTTGTCAAGGGCCTAGGAAATGTCCTAACACTTTCTACCTTCTCTATCAGGGGTTTTACTGTGCCCCGTCCTACCAAATGTCCCAAATATTTTACTTGCGTTCCCCCAAACATACACTTGGCCGGGTTTAAAGTAATACCCGCCCCACCCAAGGCCTTTAAAACCGCCTCAATGCGTGCCAAGTGCTCATCCCAGCGAGAGCTATGGATCACTATGTCGTCCATGTACGCGGTCGCGTATTGTTGATGGGGACGAAGGATCACATCCACTAATCGCTGGCAAGTCGCAGCCGCCCCATGCAATCCAAAAGGCATGCGACGAAATTGGTACAAACCAATAGGGGTGCTGAATGCGGTCTTTGGGCGAGATTCCCTGGTGAGGGGAATCTGCCAATACCCCTTGGTCATATCAAGGGTAGTCAGGTAAGACGCCTGGCCTAATTTGTCCAGCAACTCTTCTATCCTGGGCATGGGATAGGCGTCAAACCGGGAGATGGCATTCACCCTACGGAAATCAATGCAAAACCGCATTGTCCCGTCTGGCTTGGGTACCAGCACTATGGGGCTGTTCCAGGGGCTATGGGACTCTTCGATTATCCCCATCTTAATCATGTCCTGCACTTGGGAAATTACCTCTTGGCGTTTTGCCTCAGGCAACCGGTAGGGTCTCTGGCGTACTATCTCCCCTGGAAAGGTAACTACCTCATGAGCCACGAGTCTTGTCTCACCTGGAATAGGTGTTAACACATCGGGATACTTCCTTAATAGCCCTAATACCTCCTGCTGCTGGGACCAGGACAGTTCCTCCCCTAACCTGGGAACTGGATCTGCCTTGCAATCGGGTAATTGCGAGCCTAGATCCTCCTCCTCGGTCACCTCACAACTGGCAGCTAAACCTTTCACTGCTGCTTTACCGGTGGATCCAAAACCTCCGGTCCCCCTGGTGGTAGGAGTTAATTCCGTTGCCTCCTCCAGGGCCGGAAAACCCACCCGCTCACAAATCATCTGGGCTATACGATCCCCTATGTTTATCCTGAAATCTTCTTTGGCAAAGTTGAAAAGTAGGACCTTAATCGTCCCTCGGTAGTCGGGATCGATTACTCCAGCGCCTACATCTATAAAATTCTTCCAGGCTATGCCTGACCGGGGTGCAAGCCGCCCATAACAACCCGGGGGTATTTGCACTTGTATGCCCGTTTCCACCAGGGTTTTTCCCTGATGGGGAACGACTGTCTCCTTGGCACTACACAGGTCAAATCCCGCTGCCATCTGGGTAGCCCGCTTAGGAACTTTGGCATTGGGGGTTGTGCGACAAAACCTAAGAACAAATGGGCATTTCTTAGGGGTGTCCTCCTTCCTAGCTACCTCCCCTTTTGCCTGTCGCTGCTGGGTTCCAAACAATGGTTGAGGGACTGGCCTGGCCTTAGTGTTCCCTATACGTGTAGGTGGAGCTTGCTCTCCCTCACTCTCCTTTACCTGGGGTACTCTCCCACCCTCCAAATGAGGTGAATCCCCTGATGAGGTTTCTTTCTTCGCTTTGGGTGGTGCTAAAGTGGATGCTTTACCTGCCTTGCTCTGAAGACCCTCTGCTATCCCACGCCTGAACTGGGGCCAGTCTCTTCCCAGGACTAGGGCTTGTGGGAGCCTGGGGACTACCGCAACAGGTACTCGGCGCTTTATCCCTAAGCCTTTCACATATACTGTATAAATGGGGTACGATGAGGCTGCCCCATGAATGCACCTTATCTTTATGGACCTTTCTTGAGGCTCGGGAGTCAGACCAATCCGGGATGCTATCCCTTTCCAGAGTTTCCGCGAAATCATTGATTGGTCCTCTCTGGAGTCCAACAAAGCCTCCACAGGAATACCCTCTACCTCCACCTCTAGGAGGAAACCCTCTCCGCTCTCTTCAGAGTGGGAGGTCATCAATGCTATCCTAGCTTTGCAATTTCTTTTCACATGGCCTTCTTCTCCACATGCAAAACATTTCCTGGTTACATAATCAGGTTTATCCAAAGGCAATGCTTTCACATCTTCTCTCCATACAGGTTTTCCCTTCCTTTCTGATGCTACATTTACTGCTGATGACAGACCACCTACTTTAACTGGGCTCGCCACACTGGCCTCCAGGTAACGCTCAGCCAGTGCGGTCGCTGCCTCTGTGGTCCTGCAGTCTTGTAGGATCAGAAAGGACCTCATCTCTCGCGGAACAGCGTCCATAAACTGTTCCAAGATGATAGAATCCAATAAAGACTCTTTTGTCTGAGTCTCCGGTGTTAGCCATTTTACCGCTAACCCCTTAATGCGTTGGCATAGCGCGCGCGGTGTTTCACCGGGCTTTAACCTGGCGCTTCTCAAAAGGCGGTGGTAGACCATGGGACTTAATCCTAGGCGGTCTCTTATTGCCTTTTGCACCTCCCTGTAATCAGTGGCTAAATCCACGGGCATAGCCCTGTACGCTGCTAACGCTTCCCCAGTTAATGAAGCGGCAAGGCGTATGGCCCATTGCTTTTCATCCCACCCTGACAACCGGGTTACTCTCTCAAATGCGGCGAGAAAATCATCCACATTGTCCTCTTTGGTTAATTCTCCAAAGGAAAATGTCCCAGTACCATACATGCCCAATGCTAGGGTATCACCCAAGTAACCTGGTACTGTCCGTGGTGTCTCCGCTGTTGGTTTCTGCACGCCCAGCCAACCGTCCAGCTTCTCCAACAACGGTTTCTGCTGTGCTTGGAGCATGGCTGCTGTATGTTCCAATGTCCGCGCTGATACTTCCTGTTTTTTTTGGAACTGGTCAGCCATCCATCTTAGTAGCTCCGCCTGCTCCATGCTGGGTAGTAGCTGAAACGAGAGAAAACAGAGAAAGAACACCAAGTGCGGCCCTCTAATGTATAGGCCCTCTCTCCTTTGACCCTGCTGTACTGCTGCAGTCCCATCCGGCTCTGGTATCCACTTGTATTCCCTTATAAATACTTATTACCTCCAGCCGGTGTAGACTCAGGCTTATCAAGCAGCAGGAACGGCTTCAGGAACTGCTCCACTCCGATCCCTCAGCTGTTGATCCGGGCCTTCTCCAGAAGCAGTTTGTATCCTCAGCACAGGAAAAAAAAAACCCCCCACTTTTTCCTCTTTTCTTTTCCTTCTTCTTCTTTCTGTAGTTCCAGTGTTTTTGTGGGACCACGTGACCAAGGCTTGATCCTTAATACTACGTCACCTGTCGCGCCTTTGCCCCGCCTAGGCGGCTGCATGACGAGGTGAAGGGGGAGCCAATGTCACTTTCAAGCAACTCCAGAGCAAAGGCTTCTGGGAGTTGTAGTATTTAGAGCAATTGTAGTTGTAATCAAAGGCTGAGCCGAGAGTTGAAAGCAAACGCAGGAATATTTTTATTAGCCTCCCTTAATAGTGGGAACTCCAAAAATGAAGCTTGGTAAATCACGGGTACAAAATATTCACAAGGAACTCAGGTACGAAAAATGTTCTTGCTTATTTCAGCATACAAAGGTTACTCATTCAAAATAATGCTTCACTTCTCAGTGCTTTTAAACAAACACAAAATGTTCATTGAAAACTTCAATGCAAACAACTTCCAGCAAATAAACTTTTCTTCTTTGGTTTCAGAGCTTTAAGTGTTTTAATCAGTAGTCCAGAGACTTCCAGCAGCACTCCGGTGCACGTCTCATTTAGGGCAGCAAGCCCACTAATTAAAACTTCTTAGCTCTATAAAACCACCATGCATATCAGAGAAATGGAATTTTCTTTAAACATATATTCCCAAACACTCTTATTTCACTATCAGGGATAACTCACATTCCATGGCCTCCTCTGGCTCACTTAAAAGAATATTTTCCCCGATGTCCATTGACTCACATTCTGAACAGGACTGTTCTATGACGTCGTCAGCAAACAGCTGTTCTTTCCCTCGGTGCAGAGAACTACTCTCTCCACTAATTACTTCCTGGTCTTTCAGCATACGTTGAACCAGTTTTAAGATATTTAAACCTTCTTTACTGAGAGGCTTCTGGTAACCCTGCTTCTGGTTAAACTCCTGGAGCTGGCTGTATGGGAACTCTTCCTGAGACCTCTGGCTAAGAACTTTAGCAGCAGTACCTTTTGGAAGTTTCTTTAGCAGTGCTTCCCTGCTCCTTCCCTGGCCATGCTGTTTCCTGGTTAAAGCAGCCTTCTCGTCTCTCTTCCTCCTGCAAGCATGAAACTCTTGCACTGGATGAGGCTCCCTTTCAGACTCCTCCTCTGAAACCGAGTCAGCTCTCTTCCTCTCGTGTCCTGGCAATCTTTCCAGACCTGGCAACCTCCTTGCCTGTCTTTGCACTCTCCCTTCCTCCCCTGGGAAGCTCGAGACTTTCTCCAATCTTGCCAATCTATCTCTCTCTGTTCTCTGGGGCTTATAAACATGTGACTGGCCGGTATCTTTCCACCCCGCCCCCAGCTGTGCTGCATTACCACCCTCAATTGCTATGGAGCTGGGGCATGGCTTTTGGACAACAACTTTTGACAGGTTCTTTTTTTCAGCCTTAGCTGCACTTTTAAACTGAGCATTTTTTTCTCTTTCCCTCTGACTAGGGGAAATTGCCTGTGCTTTTTCTACCTCCATAGGGACTTGGCCGTCTTCGCCATCACAAGATATATATATATATATATATATATATATATATTCATCTATATCTGTGTGTCTTCTGCCCCTACATATCTCCTATAGATATATGCATATATACCCTATATGTGTATATATTCAATATATATGTATATACATAGATATATTTATAGATCTACTGAGATATATTTTTAGATAGATATGTATCCATATACTCATCTATCTGTTCTGTTAGGTTCAGATATCCTTATATTCCTATATGATCCTGACAGATGGGCACTACCCCTATCAATGCTATGCCAGCATACTTAGGGGGCGACACTTATAACCACTTCCTGTGGTAATTAACAAAAGTTTCCTTACCATATAGGTTGGGTACTCCTGAAGCTCTCCATTTATTTTTATTTATTTATTTAACATATATTTATAACCCGCAACTTCCAGAGTTCAGTTGCGGTTCACAATAAAACAACATTCCACATAGCAAAAGCTTAGTTTTACATCGAACATTTTTGTAACAATAAAAGTAATGGGTAACAGCTTGAACTAATGCAAAATAGCAAAACTGGCTTATTAAACTATGTACAAAAAACTATATACAGGTACATGTTGGGGGTACTCAGGGTTGGATCGTAGAGTTTATATAATAGCGTAATGTCTGTTAAATTTTTGGGATAAGTATTACTCTGTCATATTTTTAACCTTTATCTGAGTGTATCCAGGGGTTATCTATGTTGCCGTAGTGCATGGAGAATAAATAGGTTTTTAGTTTTTACGGAGTTCCATGATTTCAGTTATAGTTCGTAAGTCCTCCGGAAGGGAATTCCAAATAGAGGGGGCAGCATGAGAAAAAGCTCTTTTGTTAGTTAATTTATTTGCTTTTATGAAATCATTAGGGGTATTTAGTTTGTTTGAGTATCCTTTTCTGTGCGTGGTTTTTTGAGATTCCATGCTAATTAGATTGCTTAATGGGATTGGGGCCATGTTGTTTAAAGCTTTGTATGTGGTTATTGTGGTTTTATATATTATCCTACTTTGAATTGGCAACCAGTGTAGGGAAGCTAATATTGGAGTTATGTGCTGGATTGAGTGTACTTTCATTATAATTCTGGCTGCTGCGTTTTGTGCTAATTGGATTCTTTTTATGTTTTGTTTCGATATACCTAAGAGAATTAGGTTGGCAAAATCAAAGTGCGGTGTTATTGTAGCTTGGATTATATTAATGAAGTCTAGTTGGTGTACTAGCGGGCGTAATTGTTTAAGGATTTTAAGTTTAAAGTATATTTCTTTATGGTGTTTCTGATGTGAGTGTTCATCGTCAGGTGAGTATCTAGAATAACACCTAGGTATCTTATTTCATTTTTTATTTTAATGTCATGGCTTTGTAATGTTATATGGGATGGGGGGATATATGATTGATTTTTTGTTACAATTAGGACTTCTGTTTTTGAATGATTAATGTGAAGGTTTTGGACTTTTAGCCATGTTGTAATTTCATTGAAGCATTCTGATAGTAATTTTATTGGTAAATTAGGAATCGTGAATGGGATGTACATCATAATATCATCTGCGTATAGATGATAGTATACACCGAATTTTTTAAAGATATCACTGACAGGTTTTATATAAATATTAAATAGAAGGGCTGATAGTGCAGAGCCTTGTGGGAGACCAATTTCTTGTTTATATATGGTTGATGTTTGGTTACCAATTCTTACATTTTGTGTTCTATTACTTAAGTAAGAGGTAAACCATTTATGTACAGTGTCTTTTATTCCTATTTGTTTCAGGTTATTAAGCATTATAGTGTGGTGAACACTATCAAATGCTGCGGAAATATCAATAAATAAAAGTATGAATGCTTGTTTATGATTATCAATTCCTTTGAGTAATACATCAGTTAAGACTGTTAGCAGTGTTTCGACTCCATGTTGAGGTCTAAATCCATATTGGTGGTCATCAAGTGGGTAGGATGAATCTAAGTATTCTTGTGTCTGAATTTGTACCACTTTTTCTATTATTTTAGCTAAAAAAGGGATACTTGAAATGGGTCTGTATGTACCTTTCTTCTTTCCTAATTGACCCCATTTAGGAAAGACATTGCGGGGCTTCAGTTAACCTAACGCTTAGCCCTCCTGAGTCTGTCCTTACTTTCTTATCAGATACAAGGGTCTCCATACCCTTTCTCCCCTACATGGACTGATTCCATCCCCAGTCCAGTTAGGTCAGACTCATTTTTTCTTTGGGTCCTAAATTTGTACTGTTTTTGGACCTAAACAGCTTAAGCTTTCTTTAATACTGCCTTCTGCGTCTTTGCTGAAGCTCTACCTCTTATACTACTCCAGTCTTTCCCCCTGGGGCCATTTCTCACCATGAAGGGTTCTGACCTCCACTTGTTTTTCTCTGCTTTTATTACCTCTACTTCTCAGTGAGGTACCCCTTGAGCACATTCACTGGCTCTTCTAATAGATCCATATGTACCTCAGTGGAATTGTGCAAAGTCTACAAGGGAGACCCAGATTACAATATTTTACTACAAAATACCCTCTATACAGGTCTTCCCCTTTAGAAACCCTGTTCTAGCCAGCTGTTACACAGCTCCTCTTCTGTATTCAACTCCTACCCTCCATCCCCAGGATGCCTGAGGTCTTAAGCAATAGCATGGCTCGTTCTAGACTTGCAACATGCTAGGACTCCCTCTGGGCATCTGAGCTTGGGAGTCCCCATATGTGAAGACTGTCAGACGGCTGCCTGGGTGAGAATCTTCACAGTCTTGTCAAGTGCATATATCTATATGATTTGCAAGGTATTGTGGGCTATGTAGTTCATTCACACCAGACACAGCTGCTGACAATAATTTAGTTGTGCTCTTGGGTAAAGCCAATAAGATATTTATTTATGGGGTTATTTCTCCCAACACAGATATGCTTGGTAGCACATAAATCAGGTAACTTGCTTTCAGTGTTAACTTGGAAAAAACAAAGTCAAAATCAGGAAAACAACCTTTAAACTTGACAGGCAATTAGCTAATGTTTTCTTAGCATATATCTAACAAACGAAAAGCCACAAAGAAAGAAAATAAACTGTTCTTTTCAGGTTAACTTCTGATTACTTCCCACATAGATTCAGAAGTGATTCTCTCCTAGCTCACAAGCAATTAGGTAAGGCTTAATTGCTAGCAGTCATCCAGCTGAAACCCCTTAGCTGGCTTGCTTTCTACTGTGTGGGTCAAATCCTGCTTCAGGAGCTTTTTTTTGAGTAGATTAAGGAACAAATTTGTATTTCTTTGTGATGGTTGCTGTACTTTATAACAGAAAGTTACCAACGGAGTTTAGATAGAGAACAGTCCTTATAAACAGGATCTTCATCTGCTATTATTCCTCCTTGTTCAACAAGCATATTTGGATACAAAATTGGACCCTCGGTCAGTCAACACCTCTCTTGGGAATCCCACTTCACAAAACAATTTTGCTAGCTCTAAAGCTATTGTTTTTGCAGAAACATTCCTCAATGGTATGGCCCAGGGAAACCTTGTTGCCTGATCTACCATAACTAGGATGTATTGGAAACCTCGGGGCGTTTTGACTAATGGGCCTACAATATCCATGGCAATGCGACCAATTGGGTCTGTGATAATTGGCATGGGAATCAATGGCACCACCGGTGGGTGAGCCGCTGTAACTCGCTGACACGCTGGACATGCAGCACAAAACTGGGCAGTTTCTTTGAAAATACCTGGCCAGTAAAAACGCATAAGTATTTGATCCAGCGTTCCTTGCATCCCTTTATGACCTCCCACTGGATGATCATGTGCTAATCTAAGTACTAGCCCTTTGAAAGTTGTGGGTACCACCAATTGTTTACGTATGGTCCTGTTTCTGGGGTCCTGACTCTCTCTATATAATATTTCATTATCTAGTCTGAATCTGGGCAATTCCTCCCTGACCTCCTGAGAACATAACATAAGAACATAAGATATGCCATACTGGGTCAGACCAAGGTCCATCAAGCCCAGTATTCTGTTTCCAACAGTGGCCAATCTAGGTCATACGTACCTAGCAGTTTCCCCAAGGGACACAGGTTCCACAATGCTTGTATTGGTTCAAGCATTGATATCCTGGGTCCCTTCTTAATAATGGTTTATGGACCTTTCCTCCAGGAACTTGTCCAAACCTTTTTTAAACCCAGCTACACTAACAGCCTTTACTACATCCTCCGGTAACAAATTCCAGAGTTTGATTACACGTTGAGTGAAAAAATATTTTCTTTTATTAGTCTTAAATAGTTTACCCTGTAGCTTCATTGCATGTCCCCTAGTCTTTCTATATTCTGATAAGGTAAACAATCGATCTACGTTTACCCGTTCCACTCCGTTCATTAATTTATAGACTTCTATCATATCTCCCCTCAGCCGTCTCTTTTCCAGGTTAAAGAGCCCCAACCTTTTTAGCCTTTCTTCATAGGAGTAGCCTTCCATCCCCTTTACCATTTTGGTGGCTCTTCTCTGAACCTTTTCTAAAATCGCTATATCCTTTTTAAGATACGGCGACCAGAATTGCACACAATATTCAAGGTGCGGTCTCACCATGGAACGATATAGAGGCATTATAATATCTTTTGTTTTATTTTCCATTCCTTTCCTTATCATACCTAGCATTCTATTTGCTCTCTTGGCCGCCGCTGCACACTGGGCCGAGGGTTTTAACATGGTATCCACAAGGACGCCTAAATCTTTTTCTTGGGTGGTGGTTCCTAATGTGGAACCTTGCATCGTGTAACCATAGTTTGGGTTGTTCTTCCCTAGGTGCATAACCTTGCACTTCTCCACATTAAATTTCATCTGCCATTTTGATGCCCAGTCTTCCAATTTATCAAGATCCTCTTGCAATTTTCCACAATCCTCCTGGGTTTTAACAACTTTAAATAGTTTTGTGTCATCAGCAAATTTGATAACCTCACTCGTTATTCCACTTTCCAGGTCATTTATGAATATGTCAAAAAGCAGCGGACCCAGCACAGATCCCTGGGGTACACCACTATTCACCTTTCTCCATTGGGAAAATTGGCCATTTAGCCCTACCCTCTGCTTTCTATCTTTTAACCAGTTCCTGATCCACAGTAGTACACTGCCTCCTATCCCATGACTCTTTAGTTTTGCCAAAAGTCTCTGATGAGGGACCTTGTCAAAGGCTTTCTGAAAGTCCAGATACACAATATCAACCGACTCACCTTTGTCCACCTGTTTATTCACTCCTTCAAAAAAACATAACAGATTAGTAAGACAAGATCTTCCTTGTCTAAAGCCATGTTGGCTGTCTCCCATTAGGTCATGACTATCTATATGCTGAGTAATTTTATTCTTTATGATGGTTTCTACCATTTTTCCCGGTACTGATGTCAGGCTCACCGGTCTGTAGTTTCCCGGATCACCCCTCGAACCCTTTTTAAAAATTGGTGTTACATTGGCGATCCTCCAATCCTCAGGTATTAGAGATGATTTTAATGATAGTTCACAGATTACTGATAGCAGGTCTGCAATCTCAAATTTCAGTTCTTTCAACACCCTTGGATGTATACCATCCGGCCCAGGTGATTTGCTACTCTTCAGTTTATCTAATAGTTGTAAGACATCTTCCCGATGTATAGACATCTTCCTGTATGTATAGACATCTTAAAAGCTCGGGTGAGAGCTTGATCAGCTCGCTGCTCTTGTGGAAAGTTAGGAAACTTTGCCACTAACTCAGCTGGCACCCAGGGTAAACTTTGACCAGCTAACATCTCAGCCCTTCCCTGTGCTCTGCAAAGTCTCTCACGCCGCTTTTGTGCTTTCAACTTTCTTACTTTAGCAGATGATGGGGTTATTAAATCATCATGAGAGGGTAAGTCTCCTAATAACTCTGCCTGCTCCCCCTCCTCCTTCTGCTGGCTCTCTATCTTAGCCTGCGAGCGGGTGGATACAAGGCCCCTCTTATTACCCATAGTTTGGCCTTCTGGAAGCTGAACCATCTTTTTAGCTAGGGACTGAGGACTTCCAAAGAAAGGCCCGGGAGCTATTTCCATTATTAAACCTTCTCCCTCCTTCTTTCCTAGCCCTTCCACTAGACCCTGCTTAAATCTTGGCCAGTCCTGTCCTAGAACCAAATCAAAGGGTAGCCTAGGCACCACTGCTACCAGGACTTCCTCTTGTTCCCCCAGGCACTTAACCTTTAGCCTATAGGTGGGATGTGATGTTGCAGCACCATGAATGCACCCGATGTGAACTTGGCTTTCAGGGGTTCTAGGCACAAATCCTTCTTGGACCTCTATTCTCTGCCAAAGCCTTTCTGACATCATACTCTGGTCTGCCCCAGAGTCTAACAAAGCATTTATGGTAATTCCTTGCACATCAACCATCAAAAGAAATCCTTCCTTGGGCTGTTCTAACTCCACACCCATTAAGCTAGTGTGTGACTGGCATCCTTTTTCTAAGTGTCCCCATTTTCCATACTTGAAACATTTCTTTTCACTCCCCTGTGTCATCTGGTTTGGCACAGTACATTTATTTTCAGAAATACTTTTAACTATTTTCTTTTCTGATACAGCACATCTTGCCTCAGCACCTATCTTCAGAGGGCCACCCATTCTATGGCAATCCTGCGTGGCTCCCAAGAATCTCTCTGCTAGCATGGTTGCCTCTCCAAGATTTTGGCAATTTTGCTGTATAAGGAAAGTGTGCATATCTTTAGGCATAGCAGACATAAATTGTTCAAGCATCACAATGTCTAATAACATTTCTACCGTCTTTTGCTCAGGCTCCAACCATTTTACAGCTAATCCTCTGATTCTCTGACTCAGAGCCCTGGGTGTTTCACCCACTTTCAATGTAGTAGCTCTAAACATTCGCCTATACTCTGAAATAGACAACCCTAGGCGATCCCTAATAGCAGCCTTTACATCCTTATAAATCAAAGCCTGGGCTGTTGGCATTGCTCTATACGCTGCAAGCGCCTCTCCAGTTAATGAGGCTGCCAGCCTTACTTCCCACTGGGTCTCTGGCCATGCTAATGCCTGTGCCACTCTTTCAAAAGACTCTAGAAAATCATCAACATTATCATCTGGAGTTAGCTTCCCAAAACTAAATGCCCCAATCCCTTGATTGAGTCCCACACTGTCCACATGTGGTGTACCAGTATTTACTGCTGGTCTTGCATCTGTTCCACTTTGGTTCTTCAGCTCAACTAGGGTTTGCACCAGATCAAGCACTGGCCTCTGCTGGTCCATTAAGGCTCTCATAGCAGTGTCCTGAGCCTGCTGTGCTAGCTCCTGCTGCCTGCTGAACTGGGCTGCCATCCACTCAGCTAGTTCCCTTGAATCCATCTTGATCCCTGCAAGAAACAAAGAAAAAAAAACCAAAGTGCACCACCTTCCAAACAGGTGTGTTTTTTTCTACTTTTTTTTTTTTTTTCTCAATTACCCCTGTGCTTACTCCCATCCACCACTAGACATGCCCAGGTACTTATTACCTTGTCTCAGTGATGAATCCAGCTCTGCACAGGGTCTTTTCCTCCTGGGACAGCTTCCTGGAACAACCACTTCTCCTCCAAAGTGCAGTTGAGGGAAAATCTTTTTTTTCCAGCTTTAAACTTGAACTTTAGTTGTAATCCTCAGCAAGTAAATCCCCTTTGTGCAAAAGCAATCCGAAAAACTACGCCATTTGTCAGACGGCTGCCTGGGTGAGAATCTTCACAGTCTTGTCAAGTGCATATATCTATATGATTTGCAAGGTATTGTGGGCAATGTAGTTCATTCACACCAGACACAGCTGCTGACAATAATTTAGTTGTGCTCTTGGGTAAAGCCAATAAGATATTTATTTATGGGGTTATTTCTCCCAACACAGATATGCTTGGTAGCACATAAATCAGGTAACTTGCTTTCAGTGTTAACTTGGAAAAACAAAGTCAAAATCAGGAAAACAACCTTTAAACTTGTCAGGCAATTAGCTAATGTTTTCTTAGCATATATCTAACAAACGAAAAGCCACAAAGAAAGAAAATAAACTGTTCTTTTCAGGTTAACTTCTGATTACTTCCCACATAGATTCAGAAGTGATTCTCTCCTAGCTCACAAGCAATTAGGTAAGGCTTAATTGCTAGCAGTCATCCAGCTGAAACCCCTTAGCTGGCTTGCTTTCTACTGTGTGGGTCAAATCCTGCTTCAGGAGCTTTTTTTTGAGTAGATTAAAGAACAAATTTGTATTTCTTTGTGATGGTTGCTGTACTTTATAACAGAAAGTTACCAACGGAGTTTAGATAGAGAACAGTCCATATAAACAGGATCTTCATCTGCTATTATTCCCCTTGTTCAACAAGCGTGGGTTCAATATCATGGATTGGCACAGATGAATCTCTCAATGGAGCACTTTCAGAAGAATACTTGTTTCCCTGCTGTCTTTCAAGGTTATAGCTAGGGCATAGATCAGTGTTCATACCTGAGCTTCCATTGCTGTTAGAGTTTCTCTCTATATAGCCTGGCCAGTATGTAGTCCAGTTCTTATGTCCAGCCTTCCAATCCAGATCCCTGGACACTGGATCTCTCTTCACATACCTTCTGGCACGAGTCTTAGGGTCCCTTCCACGTGCAGCCGTCTCCCTCACAGGTAGCGTCTGGAGATTCCTAGCTCTGCAGCACCATTCCTCTGGCTTTCCGAGTCCAATGGTGTATGCTGGCCCTTGGAATACCTCCCAGTATACGTACTGCTTTGGACTCTTCTAGACCTCTCAAAGGCTTTTCTCCTCTTTCTTCCAGAGGGTCTCTTTCCCTCTCTGTCCGTCCGGTTTGGCTTCTGCTTCTGATAATCCTTCAGATGAAACTGATGATCCTTCTCTGTATATCCAAGGGGATCATGAAGATGCTCATCTGTAGAATAAACTCTACTCTTATTCTGCTTAGATGAGTGCTCCCCCTTAATACAGCGCAGCTGTGCTGAATCAGGCCTTGCCCTTTGAGATGAGTGTTCCATCCTAGCACAGCACAGCTGTGCTGAATCAAGCCCTGCCGTTTGCAATGAGTGCTTGGGGATTACCTCATAGCCCCTTTGATTGAACACACGTTTTCTCACTTCAGCTCCTCTCATGGCTGTTGGAAACCTGGTGCATTCTGGGACTGGTAGTCTTTTATGGCAAAATTCTGTTTTCTCATTTCTACCAGCACTGACAGGTTGCTTGTTCAGAGACACTTCACCTTTTCTATAGCCCCTTCCTGAGCTATGATAAGCTTCCTTATCAGAAGACTCATTCCTGCTTGTTCCTGGAGATAGCACAGTTACTTACCTGTAACAGGTGATCTCTGGGAACAGCAGGAATAAGTCTTCACAACCCACCCACCTCCCCTAGGAGTTGCTTTTTCTCTCTCTCTATCTTTCCCTTCCTTGCTCTCTCTCTCTCTTTGTCTCAGCTTTCAAACTTAACTGAGGAGAGACAGTTGGGAAGGCGGGAAGGCAGCACGCAGGCGTGTTGGGATGCTTCCAAAGGCTTTCTGATTGGACGCTGGGAAGTTTTCCCACGCAGACTCCGTCGGTACCGATGTACCCATATGTGAAGACTTATTCCTGCTGTTTCCAGAGATCACCTGTTACAGGTAAGTAACTGTGCTTTATGGCATGACGCTTCCCTTTTAAAACCTTTATCTGTTGTTGTGAAAGAGGAATGTTACCTTTTAGGGTGTTGAGAGCGATTTCAAATATAGCTGCTACCAAATCATTAGAAGCTGTATTCAGGATGGCTCTTCTGTGCTGCGGAGAGGCTTGAACCAAAAGTTTTAAAAGGGGCAGGTTTCTCTTTACACGGCGAGACAAAGTAGAGCCATCCTGAATACAGTTTCTAATAATTTGGCTCTGTAGGGGTAGCAGTTGTTGATCTGGCTAATGGGTTGGTCCCCCAGGGTAACATCCAACTGGCTAAACAGAGCTGCGATTGGGTAGTTCACCAGCGCTACTTTGGCTGCCGGATCGATGTTCAAGCCATCTTCTGCCACAATTTTACAGGTCAGGTGCAAAAGTGTACTATTTAAATCAATGTAGTCTTCACCATGACCTGCGATATAGAAGTCCAAAGGGGCTGTTTCCGACAAAGCCGATAATGGCGGAATTTCCACAGAAATACTTTTTTCGATACTTGTTTGGGTCGGTGCTAGTTGAAACAGGTCCAGTTCCGATTTAACACACTCTTCAGAGCTGTGGTGTACAAAAGCCATGGTGCTTTTTAGAATATATCTCGCTGCCTAGAGCTAGTGCTTCTCTTCTTAGACTGGTGGTTAAGCTTCTGAGACCTGTCACCCATGGGTTTCTTTCTTTTAAAAGGCTTGGGCAGTCCTTGCGGTAACTCCCGAGACTCGATTCTCTTTCTTTTAACAGCTCTTCTAATCACAGCCAGTCCTGATCCTGTCTGTTCTGTAGCCTGGTTCATTTTATTTAGAACAGCCGTTGTGACATGACTCATGACATCCTTGGCTATGTTTTCTGCGGCGCCTTTCACGTGTGGTTTAATAATTCAAAACCCCTTCTCAAAAACGGCATAGCTTTTCTAAAGAGGCTGCGAAAAACACCCCCTATACCGGCCCCGTACATGACCGGTACTCCATGATATCCTGAAAGCCCATAGCCGGCTTGTGTTGTATAATAATGCCTGTATGCCTTGGGGTCTCCGTAGTCTTTAGCCACAACCATTTTAAAAAACAGTCACCCTCCGGGGGCGCAGATGAAGCTTAAGGATCACCTTCCCGTAACAAAATGAGACGTGCCTGTCCTGATCCGTCTTTATTTCAAATGTGATGGTATCAATATGCTGTTTGTTCACATGGACATAGTGCGGCTTATCATAAGTTAACGTGATAAACTCATCCCTAACCCCCTTAGTTGGAACACAGCGCAGCAGTGGCACAAAATGGTCACCTTCTAACTGGTGCTCTACAATATCTGTGTACAGGTAGAGGGTATTAAAACCGGCCGTGATATCCGCTGGAAAATGGGAACACTGTGTATTAACGTAAGCTTCTATTCCCAAAATGGTTGCCAAATCACCATACACATAAATAGTAGACCTATCTTCCGATTTTATTTGGATTCTTCGCACATGGGGTTCATAAATGATTAGTGGTGCCGCCGATTTATAGATGTTGCTAATGTCCTGATTCATGGATTCCACTAAACTCTGCATGGTCACATTATGTCCTTTCCTGACTTTAAGGTGCTGTATATTTCCTGCTGCGGAAGCGACAACATACTTATGATCTTCCTTAATATTCTCCAGGTGTTGGGGTATTGTATTTCCACGAGCCCTACTTTCCACTGTCCTTGTAAGTCCAAAGGCCTTGCTAGTTGTATGGTAAAATTAGAGCTGGTATTTTGGGAAAACACACCTGCTGAGGCATTGCTAGGCAGTGTGATATAAAAGCCACCATCATTCATTTTAAATTTTATTTTAATGCTGCTTCAAAAGAAAGAAAGACACCAGATGTCTTGAATCTCTGATGCTTTAACCCAACTGCTAAATTTAACAGGCCATCCCCTCCATTTCACGAGGTAGAATCTGTTCCTGCCACATCCTTTTACCTTTAGAACCTTTTCGATTCGGTATATTCTGTCCTGTTGCGGTGTGACTTTTAGCAATTCTACAGGATAAAAAGAACCTTGTATGGCTTCACCGTCATAATCCTGTATCTTGTATGTCGCTTTCTGGCCCCTGTTTAAAATGTCCGTTATTATAAATACCTCGTCAGTCCACGTTTGCTCGTAACCTTTTTCAAATTTTCCTTTAGTTTTTGAAAGTCTTACATGATCTCCTTTCTTTAAGGAATTCTTGGTGTGCTTACGCTTGATGCTATCACCGTAGACTCTTTTCCAGATCTGCAGATTATTTGTGTGTGTCACATCTACAGGCCTCATCTTTATTGTTCTGTGAAAACTATGATTATAGCTGTGCACAAAAGCCTGCAATACGTCTTGGTACCTAAAGGTGTTGTGTGTAGTAAAATAACGCCACATTTTGGATTTCAAAGTCCTGTTAAACCTTTCTACCACCGCTGCTTTAACATCGTTATTGGTTACAAAATGATGAACCCCTCTTTGTTTTAATAAATTCTTCAGGAACCTATTTAAAAATTCTTTACCCTTGTCTGTCTGTATTTTTTCAGGTATACGACCTAGATTAAATATTTTTTCAAAGGCTTTAGCAACTTCATGACCGGTTTTCGATTTTAAACTTGCAGCCCATGCATATTTTGACAGGATGTCTACCACTGTTAATATGTATTTGTAGCCATTGTTATAATGGGACAAGGCTGCCATATCAACTAAATCAGCCTGCCATTGCACATCCACATCTGACACGATCGTCTTGTTTCTTTTAAAACGGACCCTAGCAGGTCTGTGTAAAGTATAAGCATCTTGTCCGGTAGCCCATCTAACTACATCGTTTCTGTTGACTGTTTTATCCTGCTTTTTAGCAGCTTGAAGTAGAGGATTTATGCCCCCAAAGCTCCCTGTTGCTTTGGGGTCATAGTAAATGCTCTTCAATAAGGTTTCCTTCATGATTGCCGTGCTTTGACTATTCTTTTTATTTTGCCAACATCTTCAGAATGGATTTATTCTACAAACCCTATGTGTTTTAAAGTATAGCCTGTTCTTTCTACCAATCACATGTGCGGTCACACCCTAGAGGCATGTTCAGACTTGTCTCTCCGTATTGGTTTTTTTCAAAGCCACTAAAAAATAGCTGTATTAGGGGGATTTGAACTCAGGTTTAACCATGAGGTCTTAAAAGCAAAATTCTATCACATGGACAGCATTGGTTTCTCTAACAAAAGATGTGTTAATTGAGGTTTAACATTTGTAAAGAAAAGCATCTCCAGGAACAAGCAGGAATGAGTCTTCACATATGGGGTTCGTCGGCGCCGACGGAGCCCGCACGGGAATGCTCCCCAGCATCCAATCAGAAGGCTTTTGAGAGCATCCCTCGCGCCTGCGCGGTAGCTTCCCGCCCTTCCCACTGCCTCTCCCCAGTTTTCGTTTTTCCGCGGAGCCGACAGGACGTAACTCCTGTCACCACAGAAACTTTTTCTTCTTTTTTGTTCCTGTGGTCGCGGTTTTTGCCCCGCTGACTCTGGCACCGCTGGTGCCCCCTTTTTCTTATTTTTTTGTTTTCCTTTATTTCCTTCGAGGAGCATCTTCCTCGTGTTATTCTGAGGCCTACCGGGCTTTCCAGCATGGAGCCTTCTTCCCTTAAGAAGTGCCCCCACTGTGGAGACGTTGTCTTCTGCTCCGACTCCAACGCCTGGTGCCTCTCCTGTTGGGGCCCTGACCCCTTCTCCCCCAGTTCCCCGGGCTTCAGCGTCGGGAGAAGACCCTCCCTGTTTCGAGTGTCCCTCGATGACGTCTTTCCCTCTGAGGAGCGGTCGTCGGCATTCTCTCCTGGCCAGGATCAGGTAACCCAACAACAGTCTGTTAAGACTAACCGAGCCTTGAAGGGTGAGTCTCATGCGCCGCATGATGACGGCTCCGGCCTTCCCCTCCAGTCCCTTACACCCCGGAGGGAGTCTTCGGGCTCCAGAGCCTCCACAAGGTTTTGGGTTGTTCCTGAGGTTCGCTCCTCACAGAACATTCCCGAGCCATGCCCGAGGGTGGCACCCGCTTCGAGCGGTGCAGATCCCTCGGCGTCGAGTGTTCCACTATTCGCCAGGGACTGTCGACTGGTGTCCTCGGTGCCTTCGGGGCCGATCGACTCGACCCAGTCTGGCTCTAAGGCATCCCGGCCCTGCGCGGGGGCGGTACCCGCTTTCGGCGGTGCCGATTCCCCGGCGTCGGTGTCGAGTGTTCCACTCGTCACCGGGGATCGTCGGACCAACCTGACACGGTATGGCGTGCCCACCCCCCTGCCATGCGCGGAGGTGGTGACCGCTTCGAGCGGGACCAAATTATCGGCGTCGGAGTCAGTGGCCCCACTCCCCGCCGGGGATCGGCACCGGGTGCCCTCTGCTCCGCCAAGGCCGATCGACTCGTCCCGGCTTCCGCGGGGGCGGTACTGGCCTTGAGCGGCTCCGCCCCTCCCACGGCGGTCTCGGGAACAAGGGCCCCGTTCTTCGCCAGGGGTCGTCCCCGGGCTCCGCCTGCGGAGCCGATCGATCTATCCCGGTCGGGCGGGTCGGCACCCCCACCTTGCGCGGGGCCGGGGCCTCCCCCGGACGCCCCCGACCTCCCCTGGATGCCCCCGACCTCCCGGCATCTACGCGGGCGTCGAGTGCTCCGCTCGTCACTGGAGTTTGCCCGCGGGACCCGGGTCCTTCGGTCGAGTCGACCCAAAGAAGCACCGCGGAGCCGGGGCTGGGCGTCTCGCTCCCCGCCGGGGCTCGTCGGCGGGTTACCTGGGTACCCTTGAGGCCGCGTAGTACGCCCCGTAAGGGTTTCCTGCTCAATAAAACAGGCGCGGGCAGAACCCCGGCGCCTAGAAAGGGCCTCTCTCCCGGCGTCGGAGCCGACTTCGGGTGTTTCCCTCTTCGCCGAGTTTCGGCCTGGGAAGCCCTCGTTGCCCTCGGCACCGATCGTCGCGACCCCGACTCCATTCGCGGGAGTGGCAGCACCGGCGCGGCCGCCGACACCGGGGCCCCCTAAGGAGGCGTCGCTCGGTTCAATGCCCAGCCTCGAATCGATCTCCAGTCTGGAAAGCGTGGCTTCGGCGCATTTCGGATCCGACCCCGGTCTCTTCCAATGGCGCAGTGCCGCGCTCGCCTGCTCCCCAGCGGCCTCGGCGCCACTCCAGCCGCCCTTGTGGATTTCCCCGGGGCTGCCCCGCCCCCGGAATCGGGGCCAAGGCCGAGTCCCGCGGGCCCGTCGGGGACGTCGCTCCCTTCGATGCCCCGCTTGGAGTCAATCCCGGGCTCTGACGATGCAGTACCGTCTGCCTCGAATTGGGACTGTCAGTACCCTCCTCTGTTTAGAGCGATTCCTCCCGTGCACCAGCACGGTGGGTCACCTGGTGTTCAAGCGGGCCCCTCCACCTCGGCCTCCCCAGGGATAGCCCCTCTGGGAGAGCCGTCTTTTCAGGACTTCCTCCTTGACATGGCGGACTTGCTCGCCATTCCTATACCGGGCCCTTCGCTAAGTCCGGGTACTGCGGCACAGGCGGCCGTATTGCTTCCTTTACCTCACTCCCTGCGGGATCTCCTGCTCGGGATTTGGCGCTCGCCCTTACAGGTACCGGCGCCGCCTGCGGCCATGCATGCCCGGTATCGGGTGCCTCCCTCTCCGGGTTTCCAGACGCACCAGCTTCCCCATCATTCCATTGTGGTGGAATCGGCCCTGAGGAAGGTCGGAAGCAAGAAGAAGCACTCTTCCTGCCCCCCGAATCGTGCGTCTAAAACTCTGGATAACTTTGGGCGGCAATCCTTCCAAGCGTCCATGTTGGCCTCCAGGATTCTCTCATATATTTTCTATATGAGCCTGGCGCTGCGGGAGGTCACCGAGAGGTTATCTCTTTTGTCTCCCTTTGTGTCGGCCCCTCGGGCCCCTGACTATTCCTTGCTTCTTTACCATTGCAGGAATATCTCTTGGTTTCTTTCTCGGGCTGCCGTGGACTCTTTCGAGTCAGTTAGCAGGTCCTCTGCGGTAGCCATAGGGGCACGTCGTACATCCTGGTTGCAGGCTTCCGCCTTGTGCAGCTGGGCACAACATAACCTGGGTACTTCCCCGTGCACCGGGGAGAACCTTTTCAATGGCGAGGCTTTGCGTCAGGTTGCTCAGTGCTCCGCCGACCTGTTTGGCACTGGCCGCCCGTGGCCCTCCCCCTCTCCCGGGGGTAGGAAATGTCCTTCCCGACCCTCCTGTCCGAAGAGGAGGAGGTTTCATCCCTCTGCCCGCCTGCCGGGTGCGCCCATGCCAGGGACGTCTCACACCGGTCGGCAGTGCCAGGGCTCGCGCCAGGCTGCCCGTGCCAGGCAGCCTTAGGCTACGGTATGCGGCAGTTTGCACTTAACTCCTCTTACATGAAGTTACGGTCCAGTCCTACACTGAGGTTCTTTCAGTGTGACAAGCGGTTCGGCTGCTTGATGGGAGGTATGGAGCCCCCCGGGGGGGGAAACCTTCCCACGCTAGGTTAGCCTGGCTCCTCAGGGCCATGCTAATCTTCTTCGGACTTACCCTCGGGTACATCCCTCGGATTCCCTCTGCCTGGCCCCGTATTGTGAGGATCGCGAACCGAATCTCCTTCTCCCAGTGTAGGCCTTGGCCGCTACTCCCCGAGCGTGGCCGAACCATTCCTCGACAGGGCCGGACCACCCCCCCCCCCTGGTCTGTGTCTCCGCTCTCGCAGAGAAATCCCTGGGTCCATCAGGTTATGGTGGACAGGGGCCCTACTGACCCATGCCGATCCCTGGCTCCGTTCCCTGCTCTCTTCGGAGCGGTGGAGGGCATTGGCCCTTACCCCGAGGGTTTTTTTTTATATAGGCCGGAGATGGCCCCACGGTCACGCCGTGGCTATAGGGTTTTCTTTCCTCCTGCCTTCCATGTGGCACGGAGGACACGTTTTGGGTGACTGCCAGGTGGACGCCTCAGGGATCTACGTACTCCTGATGTGCTCCTACCCAACTGATCTGGCGGTCACACAACCATACTGCTACTCTCGCCGATCTGCCCTGCTCCACGCGCATAGGCCCATCACTTGGATGGCCCTTCCTCCCCCCGCCTTCCAGGAAGGCGCCCTCCTGTGGATCAAGGGCCAGTCCGAGTTGGCAGTATCGTTCTCACGTGTCCATACCGGTTGAGTAACCTGGGTGGGCGCTCCAGGGCCCACCTATAGCCCGATATACATCTATACCTGTTATTGGATATATATCGGTACAGGTGGGCGCTTTTTGGGAAATGTTATAGCGCCCTGTGTCTTACCGACTATCCCCCAATTGTCGGTACTGACGTTTTGTTATTTCTTACGGGGTCCGGCCGGCCCACTTGCCTGCGTTCTGCGGCTCGGGTGCTTGGACCGGTTATGCTTAAACTTGCTGTGATGTCAACAGCCCCTTGGTTTTCGAACCCATTGTCTTCCTATCCCTTGCCGGCTCGGGTAGACAGTGTACCCCTCGGTATCCCGGGGTACACTTCTGTTCTTCTCCGGGCTGCGTTCTCCCAGATCGGTCAGTCTTCTGATTAGTCCTCCGGATTGGGGACTCTGCTCCTACTGGAGTTCTCAGCTTCTCAGAGCTCCTCATGAAGACCTGCCGTCTTTCTGGTGCCAGTTGACACCTGCGTCTCCAGCCCGCCCGGACTGGGAACTTCGTCCTCTCTGCGGTGAAGTTCCCTTGAAGACTTCGCTACTGCATCTACAGTACCCGTCGCAGCTCTGCCTTCTACAATCCAGTAGGTAAGCTCTAGATTGTGCTAGATCATTAACGGTTTAATGATATTTGACGTGGTTTTGAAGACTCCCCTGTAGTCTTCGGTTGCTGTGCCTTGGCAACTCTTCTCAACTCCTACCCTCCATCCCTCCGGGGATGCCGGGGATCCAGGTTGGGCGATGCCGCCCTGTCCAGGGGCGCGCATTCTGGGATCTCCTCTGGCACCCTCAGCTAGGGAGTCCCCATATGTGAAGACTCATTCCTGCTTGTTCCTGGAGATAGCACAGTTACTTACCTGTAACAGGTGATCTCCGGAACAGCAGGAATTAGTCTTCACAACCCTCCCACCTCCCCTAGGAGTTGTAACTTTCTCTCCTTTCTCTCCTCTCCTTCTGTCTCAGCTATTAAACGCAACTGGGGAGAGGCAGTGGGAAGGGCGGGAAGCTACCGCGCAGGCGCGAGGGATGCTCCCAAAAGCCTTCTGATTGGATGCTGGGGAGCATTCCCGTGCGGGCTCCGTTGGCGCCGACGAACCCCATATGTGAAGACTAATTCCTGCTGTTCCGGAGATCACCTGTTACAGGTAAGTAACTGTGCTTTCTTTTTTTTTTTTTTTTTTTTTAACTTTTATTTATAAGATTTTCTTGAATACAACACAATCATTAAGAAATGAATAATACAACAATAGTTATCCATAGAATAATTGTAAATCACATAACAAGTAACACATCATGAGAGAGAAGCCAGCTCATAAGATACAGAAATAATATAATTAAGGAAATCAGGAGTTAATACTCCACAATAGGGAGCTAATATAATTAATCCATTCCCTCTCACTATTTCCCCGCATTTTCCTTTTCATTCAAAAAATTAAATAAGGATGAAACCTCAGTAAATACATAAGTTTGCCCCTCGAAAGTTATAATACATCGACATGGAAATTTTAAAAAGAAATTAGCTCCCAATTTCACAATTCTGGTTTTTAAATTCAGAAACTGTTTACGACGTAGTTGAGTATGACGGCCAACGTCTGGAAAAACCTGGACTTTAAAACCACAAAAAAGGGCCTCCTTATATCTAAAGTACGCCCTTAAAACTTGCAATTTTATGGACTCAGAACCAAACTGCACCACAAGAGTGGAGCGCTTGGAAATGATGTCTTTTGAATCCTCCAGGAAAGCTGTGAGGTCCTGGCCTACGGAACCGGGGGAAGGCACGGAGCCTCCATCTCCCAGTGGTGTTAGACCAGGGCCTCGCTGCAAATAATACATATGGCTGGTTTCCACATTATCTTGTAGGTGAAGCACCTCAGAAAAGTATTTCTCGAGCAATATTTTTGAAGATAGCAAATGGGTAATAGGGAAATTAAGAAACCGAAGGTTACACACCCTATATTGGTTCTCCAACGCTTCTACGCGATACGATAACAGAGAGGAATCACGAATTAAAGCAATATCAGTTTCTCGAGAAGACTTAAGTTGGGAATCAACAAGTGCAACAGAATTAAATAACATACCCAGTTGCTGATCTACACTTTCCAATTTACATACAACATTTTGTGAAAATTTACATAGTGAAGATACAGTAGAAGTTAATCGACAATCAATATTCTGAATAGCAGCCCATATGTCTTTTAAAGTCACTTCCCCAGAAGGGGGAGCAACAGGTAATGCGTCGGCAGACGGCAAAAATACCGGAAGCGGCATTGGTGTAGAAACTTCAGAGGGGCCATCTAGCAACGTAGATGATAAGGGAGCTTGCGGGAAAGGAGGGGGAGACCGGGACTCAGGGCTTAACGAAGCCCCTTCCGGTGACAGGATGGCAGGCAGCGAGGGAGCTAAGTGTTTGTCCATTGGGCCCATCACCTTACCTCCTTTTCCACTCTCATCCGGCTTGATACCAAGCTTCCCCTTCCTCTTGCCCATAACAGCGAACACAACACTCAATCTCCAGCTCCGATCAACTCTCCTCACGTGCGCCGAAGGGGCGCAAAAGGGGCGTGTCCTGCCCCTTGGATCACGCCCCTTAGACCACGCCACGCAGGCCGCGACACGCGGCCGCGTGTAGGAACCTCTGTGCTTTATGCAGCAGGTAGGGGGGGTCCTCCAGCCCTGGGATCGTCCTCCAAGATGCCTGCCCGATGTTCCGTAGCACCAGACCTCACACTGCACAGCTCCGCTAGAATGGCACAAGCGGCAGCTCCCTCAAGCAGCAGGCTCACTCTCCACTTGAGTACAGGTACCTCTGGGCTTTATGCAGCAGGTAGGGGGGGTCCTCCAGCCCTGGGATCGTCCTCCAAGATGCCTGCCCGATGTTCCGTAGCACCAGACCTCACACTGCACAGCTCCGCTAGAATGGCACAAGCGGCAGCTCCCTCAAGCAGCAGGCTCACTCTCCACTCGAGTACAGGTACCTCTGGGCTTTATGCAGCAGGTAGGGGGGGTCCTCCAGCCCTGGGATCGTCCTCCAAGATGCCTGCCCGATGTTCCGTAGCACCAGACCTCACACTGCACAGCTCCGCTAGAATGGCACAAGCGGCAGCTCCCTCAAGCAGCAGGCTCACTCTCCACTCGAGTACAGGTACCTCTGGGCTTTATGCAGCAGGTAGGGGGGGTCCTCCAGCCCTGGGATCGTCCTCCAAGATGCCTGCCCGATGTTCCGTAGCACCAGACCTCACACTGCACAGCTCCGCTAGAATGGCACAAGCGGCAGCTCCCTCAAGCAGCAGGCTCACTCTCCACTCGAGTACAGGTACCTCTGGGCTTTATGCAGCAGGTAGGGGGGGTCCTCCAGCCCTGGGATCGTCCTCCAAGATGCCTGCCCGATGTTCCGTAGCACCAGACCTCACACTGCACAGCTCCGCTAGAATGGCACAAGCGGCAGCTCCCTCAAGCAGCAGGCTCACTCTCCACAGTAACTGTGCTTTCTACCCTGTCTGTGCCTCTGTGAAAAGCCCTGTGCTGTGCTAAGAATCTTTTGTGAGAAAAAAGACCTGGGGCAGTGGGAGATAGAAAAGCATTTTTTGTTTTCCAGGGTTCCTGCTTTTTGCAGATGTAAACATTAACCAGAAGCAAAACACATTTCCGGAGTCAGTCACTCTGCTTCCGCTGAGGTCATCGGAAAAGGACACGGTCCTTTTCTGATGACACTCTGTTTCCGGTGATGTCAGCAAAAAGCAACAGTCCATTTCTGATGACACCCTGTTTCCGGTGATGTCAGCAAAAAGCGACAGTCCATTTCTGATGACACCCTGTTTCCGGTGACATCATTTCTGATGATGTAGGCAGGGGCGTGGTTGAGGGTGGGAAGCTGTGGGTGTGGCACAAACCAGGAAGTGGGTGCTGATTGGCTAATGCCAATATTGCGTGGCGTGGGCGTGGCACAAACCCAGAAGTGGACCCTGATTGGATGATGTCATCCTTGGGGCGGGTGGGGGCGTGTCAAGTGGTGGCGGTGGCCATGCCTGGGGGGGAGTGGGCGGGGCTAACTCGCCATTCACTTCTATGGGAGGGGCGTGGCCTAAGGCAGGACATACACCGGAAGTGGACGCTGATTGGTACCTGTCAACAGTTTGGGAGTGGGCGGGGCTAACTCACCATTCACTTCTATTGGAGGGGCGGGACATAAACCGGAAGTGAACGCTGATTGGCTCCTGTCATCCTTATCTCACCTGTCAATCAGTTTGATGAGTAGTGTACCCATTATACTACTGCCGTCTTTAGCTATGTCATTTGAAGAGGACCACGCATGCGTGGTAGCAACTCTCAAAATCTTTCTTGAAAGCTGGGGATTTGCTCCATACGGGCTCCATTGGCATAGACATCACCCATATGTGAGGCCTGATTCCTGCTGCCCCCAGAGAACACCTGTTACAGGTGAGTAACTACGCTTTCTATACCGTTTTATCTGGGAAGCAAAGCAGTTTACATCAAAATTCAACTGTATTACATAGAACATGGTAAACAGTGTGTCTAGATATATAAGAAGTTAACATATAACATAGTTATTAAACCTTTACAAAGGGATTTGCATTGTGGGGGGGGCATGAGCTCTGACATGTTGTATGATAGCTAGGAGTTTATTGTTGAAATTTCCTATCTGGACGATGGTGAGAGTTCCTGTTTCCTTCTTGATGGAAACTCTGACCCTGATATGTTCAGTCCCTGAAATGTTCTCTGAATAAGTGAGTTTTGAGTTCCTTACGAAATTGTCAATTTTTGTATGTCCCTTAGGTTATTAGTGAGAGCATTCCAGAGCAATGGCGCATACATGGAAAAGGCTCTCTTACATGTTGTTTGATTGGCCTTTATTAGTTTAGGTGGCAAGGCTAGCATGTTTTGTCTGCTTTTGCGTGTGCCTCTGGTGCCTGTTTCATTTTGGATGAGTGACTTTAAGTACATTGATGATTGGTTGTGTGTGAATTTGAAGATGTTCATTATTGTTTTGTATTGGATTCAGCTAGTTAACGGTAGCCAGTGAAGCTGTCTGAGTATTGGTGTTTTGAGATCACTTCTTGTTGCTCCTATTATGATTCTGGCCGCCGTGTGTTGAGCCATTTGTAGTTGGTGAAGCAACTCCTTCCCACCAGCCTTCTGTCCGTCCAGGCTACCGTAAAGTCTATCTGATGTTGACGTCCCTGCTGGGCGCTGACTCTTGGAACCTCTCAGCGATTGCTCATGCTGTTTGTTCTCAGTTCGTTTTATCTGGTTGCCCTGTTAGGCTTTTTACAGGATTTTTGGTATCCTGTAGCTTGGGAGTCCCACATGTAAGGACTGACTTCCTGCTTGGTCCTAGGGAAAGCATAGTTACTTATCTGTAGCAGGTGTTCTCCTGGGTCAACAGGAATCGGTCCTCACTACCCTCCCTCCTCTCCATGGAATTCCTTTCTTTCTTGGCTTGATTAAGCTATGTCATCATACTGAGGTAAAGATGACTCCTTCAGGTGGAAAGACCGGCACACATGTGTAGAGCACCTTTCAAAAGTTTCCTATAGAAAAGGGATGGCCAACTCCGGGCCTAGTGCACCACAATCCAGTCTGATTTTCAGGATGGCCGTAATGAATATTCATGAGATATATTTGCATACAATGGGAAGCAGTAGATGCAGATATACCTCATGAATATTCTTTAGGGATATCCTGAAAACCAAGCTCGATTGTGGTGCACTAGGACCAGAATTGGCCAGCCCTGTTCTAGAAGCTGAGAAGTGTTCCTGTGTGGACTCTGTCTGTGACGTCACCCATATGTGAGGACTGATTCCTGCTGATTCCGGAAAACACCTGCTACAGGTGAATAACTACACTATTTCCTTTAAATATCCTTAAATTCTGTAATGGAAGTGATATTTTCTTGTTTCTATTTTTAAAGGAACAGTCAAACTCGAGAGGTTTCCATGCTTCGAAGTAAGGTTGCACAACTACAAACTGAATTTGACATCATGAAAAGGCAGCTTACCACAGAACGCTTTGAACGGTAAGCAATTTTTAGTTGCTGCTTTATGGGACAAATTTTAAAGAATGAGTAAACTACCTGCAGTACTATTTGCAAATTTTTTTTAGCGGGTATGAAAATTTTGCAGAAGTAATGTTTTAATAATATACAAAAAAATAGCATGTGTAATTTTTGTTGAAATGTTTTCAGAGGTGCTAACTGCATGAAAGTTTGCACAAGTCTTCAATTTAGCACAGATCAGCATGCAAACTACTTGGAATTTTATTGAGACTGTGATTTTTTTTTATTTTGCTCTTTTTAATATATACCCATGAGTCAATATTCAGAAGCACTTATCTGGAAAGCAGCTCTAAGTGCCACTGAATGGGATATTCAGTGGCACTTGCTGAATATTCAGATTTCCTCAGCACTGTCTAGATCAAAGGTTCCCAACTCCAGTCCTGGAGGGCCAAACACCATTCAGGTTTTCAGGCTGTCCCTAATAAATATGCATGAGATGCATTTGCATGCACTGCCCTATAGTATTCTAATGTATCTAATGCATATTCATTAGGGACAGCCTGAAAACCTGAATGGTGTTTGGCCCTCCAGGACTGGAATTAGGAACCTCTAATCTAGATAATTCTCCATAGACAAGCAAGGGGATGCATGCGCACTCCGTTAGTGATGTCCTCCAATGGAGCCGAGTTTCCCAGGCTCTCCCCTAGCTCAGAGAAGTCTTTGGACCTCTCTAAGCATGTGTGCGGCTTTTCACCCGCATTTATCCATCTTGTCAGTTTTTCTTCACAGCGCAGTCAAATCAGCCGTGGCTCTCCTTCGAGCACATCGCAAACTTTAACAGAAACACATAAGAAATCAAATACCTGCTACTGCCATGAGCTCAGACATTGGAAATATCAAAAGAAAAAAAAATAATCGTACAGACCCGACCTATCGCAACAAAGGTCTGTGTTATCACTGCGATCCTACTCTTCCCCCACCCTCCTCCCATCGGGCCCAGACTAGGCATGATTGGGAAAATCAGTATTTGGATATTCAGCGCTGGCCACTATCAAGATATCAATGCTGAATATCTGGATGTCTTTTTCAAAATGGTGGCCATCATTTAAAAAAAGAAATGCTGGCCACCACAGTTGAATATTGACCTGCCAATCTTTAAATACAGTTCTTTGCGAATAATAAGATAACATCCCTCCTGTATCCTTGAGACTATTATAATGGTAATGGTGATTGTGACTGTTGGATGAAAAAAGCATAAGTGATGATATTTGTGGATTTCTCTTCTTACTATTTAAATAATATTACAATATTGGAGAATAACTTAACTGTGTTATAGCTATACATACATGCTGCTGAACAACATCTACGAAAATATAGAACAGCAAAAAACAGAGTGGAGGAGTAGTCTGATAGTTAGCGAGCAGACTGAGAACCAGAGAAGCCAGGTTCATATCTCATTGCTGCTGCTGCTTGTAATCTTCGGCAAGTTGCTTATCCCTCCATTACCTTAGCTACAAATTTAGGGGCTTGTAAGGTTCACTGGGGATCAAACCTTGCAGGCCAGAGAATGGAGACTCGCAGCTGAGCCACAGATGCTGCTTGGCTACAACCCAAGTTACAGAAGCACCAGAAGGGTAAGTCTGCTTCCTGGAGAAGCCCATTGGATATGCAAGAGGTATACCTTATGAAAATCCATACAGTATAAGGAAGACCAGCCAGACACACCCTTTCAGTGAGTCTGACCTACATCTACCGCTGCCCAACTCCACATCGCTTTGTCAATGGAATGTTCCTTAATGCCTCTGATTCCTACTCTACATCTGGTTCCTGCTCTATCCTGCCCTGGGCCTAGCCTCTCTGCCATGTTCCTGCCCAGGGTAACATAAGAACATAAGATATGCCATACTGGGTCAGACCAAGGTCCATCAAGCCCAGTATCCTGTTTCCAACAGTGGCCAATCTAGGTCATATGTACCTAGCAGTTTCCCCAAAAGACACAGGTTCCACAATGCTTGTATTGGGTCAAGCATTGATATCCTGGGTCCCTTCTTAATAATAGTTTATGGACCTTTCCTCCAGGAACTTGTACAAACATTTTTTAAACCCAGCTACACTAACAGGCTTTACTACATCCTCCGGTAACGAATTCCAGAGTTTGATTATACGTTGAGTGAAAAAATATTTTCTTTTATTAGTCTTAAATAGTTTAACCTATAGCTTCATTGCATGTCCCCTAGTCTTTCTATATTCTGATAACGTAAACAATCGATCTACGTTTACCTGTTCCACTCCGTTCATTAATTTATAGACTTCTATCATGTCTCCCCTCAGCCGTCTCTTTTCCAGATTAAAGAGCCCTAACTTTTTTAGCTTTTCTTCATAGGGGTATCCTTCCATCCCCTTTACCATTTTGGTGGCTCTTCTTTGAACCTTTTCTAATAACGCTATATCCTTTTTAAGATACGACAACAAGAACTGCACACAATATTCAAGGTGCGGTCTCACCATGGAATGATATAGAGGCATTATAATATCCTTTGTTTTATTTTCCATTCCTTTCCTTATGATACCTAGCATTCTGTTTGCTCTCTTGGCCGCCTCTGCACACTGGGCTGAGGGTTTTAACATGTTATCCACAATGACGCCTAAATATTTTTCCTGGGTGGTGGTTCCTAATGTGGAACCTTGCATCGTGTAACCATATTTTTGGTTGTTCTTCCCTAGGTGCATAACTTTGCACTTGTCCACATTAAATTTCATCTGCCATTTTGATGCCCAGTCTTCCAATTTATCAAGATCCTCTTGCAATTTTCCACAATCCTCTTGGGTTTTAACAACTTTAAATAGTTTTGTGTCATCTGCAAATTGAATATCCTCATTCATTATTCCCTTTTCCAGGTCATTTATGAATATGTCAAAAAGCAGCGGACCCAGCACAGATCCCTGGGGTACACCACTATTTACCTTTCTCCATTGGGAAAATTGGCCATTTAGCCCTACCCTCTTCTTTCTATTTTTTAACCAGTTCCTTATCCACAATAGTACACTGCCTCCTATCCCATGACTCTTTAGTTTTGCCAAAAGTCTTTGATGAGGGACCTTGTCAAAGGCTTTCTGAAGGTCCAAATACACTATATCAACCGACTCACCTTTGTCTTCCTGTTTATTCACACCTTCAAAAAAACATAACAGATTAGTAAGACAAGATCTTCCTTGTCTAAAGCCATTTTGGCTGTCTCACATTAAGCCATGACCATCTACATGTTCAGCAAATTTGTTCTTTATGATGGTTTCTACCATTTTCCCGGTACTGACATCAGGCTCACCGGTCTGTAGTTTCCCGGATCACCCCTGGAACCCTTTTTAAAAATTGGTGTTATGTTCGCCATCTTCCAATCTTCAGGTATTACAGATGATTTTAATGATAGTTCACAGATTACTAATAGCAGGTCTGCAATCTCATATTTCAGTTCTTTCAACACCCTTGGATGTATATCATCCAGCCCAGGTGATTTGCTACTCTTCAGTTTATCTAATAGTTGTAATACATCTTCCCGATGTATCGATATTTCCTTCAATTTTTCCGCACCTTTAAATACCACTTCAGTCATGGGTAACATCCCTACATCTTCCTCAGTAAAGACCGAAGCAAAGAATTCATTTAGTCTCTCTGCTATCGCCTTGTCACCTCTTAGTGCCCCTTTAACCCCTCTATCATCTAATGGACCAACTGACTCTCACAGGTTTTTTGCTACGAATGTACTTGAAAAAGTCTTTATTACGCGTTTTTGTTTCCGCAGCAAGCTTCTTATCAAATTTTCCCTTTGCCTCCCTTATCAATGCCTTGCATTTAGCTTGCCAGTGCTTGTGCTGTTTCCAGGTTTCGTCGTTTGGCTCTTTTTTCCATTTCTTGAAAGATGCTTTTTTGGCAACAACAGCCTCTCTGACTTCACCTTTAAAACATGCTGGCAGTTTTTTGGACTTCCTTCACTTTTCTTAAAGCATGGAATACAGCTGGTCTGGGCTTCCAAGATAGTATTTTTCAACAACACCCAAGCTTGATGTAAGTCTTTAACCTTTGCAACTGCTCCTTTTAGTTTTTTCTTAACTATTTTCCTCATTTTATCATAGTCTCCCTTTCGGTAGGCGCTAACAGTTTGAAGCAGCCCATACCGAAGGGCTAGGTTAGAATGGAGCCAGTCACAGAGATTCTGTGGGACCTTACAGAGGCCTTGCGAGCCATGCAAGGATAACTCTAAGTTTTTGGCACAAGGTAGACACACTCCAGCCTTCTAGATCAGAGCAAGGACAGCAGGTCATCCACCCTTACCAATAAATTTGATGGCACTCGGGGAGAACTGTAGGATTTCCTACACCAGTGCAAACTGATTCCTTATCGCTTCTCCGGGCCAGTCCAGGGAAAGGTAGTCTTCCAGTCCAGGGAAAGGTAGGGTTGTCAATCCCCTATAGCAGCTGAGGACTGAAGACTTCAAGTTTTCTTGAGAGGTGAAGCCACTCCCCCTGAGGGTAATCCAGCAGTCTTTCAGTCCTCAGCAGCTAAAGAGGATCGAATCTCTATTTCTCCCTCTTAGGCAAACCTACAGGTTATTTTTCTTTCTTTGTTTTTGGGGAAAATTATATTGGCTCTAGCAGAGCTGATTTATTCTATAGTCCTTGTGGTGTTTTTTTTTTTTTTTGGTACGCTACTGCTTTAAGGACATTTGAGACGTCGAGTGAGTCATTCCTTTGCGGTGTGAGGTAGAGCCTGCCTCTTTCACCGTCTCCGTCTCTAACAACAGAGTGATCCTGGGAGCCCCAGTTGTTTCCTCTGCCCTGAACACTGCCGGTTTTAGAGTACTTCCCGCTAGCAGCGGGACTGCCTTGAGTGCTCAGCAGGTTACTCTCTTCACTCCGGTGAGTCTCTGGATGTTTTTTATTTTTATTCCTTTCACGAACAGTTCTGCACGCGCTGTACCGGCACCGCGTTATTTCCTCAGCGCCGTGCTTTGAACTGCGGCGTTGGTTTTTTGCCCGCTTCCAATATCCTTCGGGGGTTCATTTTTTGATGGCGGACAAGCCTTTAAGTAAATTAGACGAGCCATCTTTGCCCGCCGAAAAGGCGGGAAAGGCGGCCATTTTGACGGCGCCGGTCAGTTCGCCGGCAGAGCAGCCCCGGCCGCATAAAAGGAAGGTGAAATCTTCTAAGGACGCCGTTCCACTGGAAAAGCCTTCGCGCTCATTTTCTGAGGCTCAGGAAGGCATGGCATCATTTTTTTCACCCGAATTTATTTTGGCGATGCACAAGGCTTTTTTGCTCAAGTCTTCACAGCCTGATCACTTCACAGCGGTTCCTAGTCCTGTGCCTGTTCCCCTTAATTTTCAGGTGACAGAGGATCCTGGTGAGGGGTCTTCTCAGACTAAGGACATTATTAAGGATCCTTTGGATCCCTTTGCTTCTCAACCTTCTGTACTCCTGGGTCAGGGGGACACAGAGGTTCTGGCAGAGACAGGCTTAGATCTGGATACAGATGACTTGGAGGAAGGAGAGATTGCTCCCGGAGAGGATCCCAATATTTTCAGGGTCTTCCGTAAGAAGGAGCTGTCAGCTCTCATTTCTCAATCTTTGGCGGCACTGCACCTGCTTCTTCCTTCTGCATCTCAGGAGCCTTTGAAAGATTCGTTATTGCAGGGGTTTAAGGCTGAACAACGGTGTTTCCCGATGCATCGGGTTATCAGGCAGATGATTGAATCTGAATGGGAGTGTCCAGAGGCTACCCTGCGCGGCAGCCGCGCCTTAGCTCGCCTGTACCCCCTTCCGCAGGAGGAAAAGGAGTTATTATGCATGCCAAAGGTGGATGCCATTATATCTGCATTGACTAAAAAGACTACCATCCCTGTGGAGGGAGCGGCAGCTCTTAAGGACCTTCAGGATAGAAAATTAGAAATTCTTCTCAAGCAGGCATTTGATTCTAGCGCTTTGGCACTGCAAACTGCAGTTTGTGGAGCTTATGTTTCTCGGGCGTCCATTAGATGGTTGCAGGGGAACGCTTCAGGAGAGTCCTCTTCTGAAGCTGCAGAAAATGCAAAGTTGGAATCAGCCGCTGCTTATATGGCGGATGCTTTTTATGATTTGCTACGGATTGCGGCTAAAACAATGGCCTCCCTGGTAGCTGCCAGACATTTTCTCTGGTTGCGTAACTGGTCTGCAGATGTATCCTCGAAATTGCGCCTCAGTAAATTGCCCTATAAGGGGAAATTATTCTTTGGGGAGGCGTTAGAAAAAATTGTGAAAGATTTAGGCGACTCAAAAGGGGGCCGTTTGCCTGAAGATAAACCTAAGTCGGCGAGAGGTACTGCTGGTTTCCGAGGTTCCGGTCGGGACTCCCGTAGATTTCGCGGAGCGCGCTTTGCTCCCTATTCCAGGGGCTGTTCCGGCTTTCGTGGTCAGTCCTTTCGTGGAGCCAGAGGTTTTGGCAGGTCCTACTTTAGTGTGTCCCAACCCTCAATTAAAAAGCCGCAATGAAGGTCGGCTGGTCCAGGCGTTGGTTCCTGTAGGAGGGCGCCTGCAGAATTTTCTGGCAGCCTGGACCGACATTACTTCCGACAAATGGGTTTTGGAGATAATTCAGAAGGGGTATGCTCTAGACTTCGCCTGCCCTTTGTCGCCCGCCTTTGTAATGTCTCCCTGTGCTCCCGGTCTGAAGATGCAGGCCATTGCGGACACGCTCTTTCGCCTTCTACAGCTGCGAGTGATAGTTCCCGTGCCTCTAGGCCAATACGGTTGCGGTCGATACTCGATTTACTTTGTTGTCCCCAAAAAGGAAGGTTCTTTTCATCCCGTGCTAGATCTCAAAAGCGTAAACCGTACTTTGCGAGTGCCTCACTTTCGCATGGAAACGCTACATACAGTAATTCGAGCGGTACGGCCGGGAGAGTTTCTCTCGTCCATAGATCTCACGGAAGCCTATCTTCATATTCCCATCAGACAATCTCATCAGCAATTTTTACGTTTTGCCCTTCCGATGGGGCATTTCCAGTTTTGAGCATTGCCGTTCGGTCTCGCTACGGCTCCGCGAACGTTCACGAAGCTGATGGTGGTTGTTGCAGCGGCGCTTCAAAAGGAAGGTATCCGAGTTCATCCTTATGTCGACGATTGGTTGATCAGGGCCGATTCTCGTGTGGCTTCAATAAAGGCGACAGCTCGAGTTGTTCAGCTTCTCGAGCAGCTCGGTTGGGTGATCAATCAAGCCAAAAGTCACTTAGAACCGTTGCAACAGCTGACTTATCTCGGAGCATTCTTCGATACGGAGCAAGGGAAGGTCTTTTTGCCCGAAGTGCGGGTAGAGAAGCTTTTACAGCAGGTACAAGCTTTTCTGCGACTGACAGCTCCGTCGGCGTGGACGTATTTGCAGCTCTTGGGGTCCATGGCGGCGGCGCTGGATCTAGTCCCGTGGGCCAAGGCTCACATGCGGCCCTTGCAACAAGCCTTGCTTTCCCGATGGTCACCGCAGCTTCACCCACTCTCGCAGCGCCTGCCCTGTCCAGACCTCGTGCGACACAGTCTGGAGTGGTGGTTAGTTCGGGATCATCTAACGGCGGGAATTCCCTTACAGGAGCCCTCGTGGGTGTTGGTCACCACAGATGCCAGTCTCTCGGGCTGGGGAGCTCATTGTCAGGCACACATTGCTCAGGGTTCTTGGTCCCCGGAGGAGAGCTCGTGGTCGATCAACCGGCTAGAGCTTCGCGCCGCTCGTCTCACCCTACTGCACTTCGCGACCTTGCTCAAGGGAACAGCGGTCAAGATATTCTCAGACAATGCAGTGACAGTCGCGTATATCAATCGTCAAGGGGGAACCAAGACTCTTTCTCTCCTCTCCGAATGTCAGGAAATGATGGTTTGGGCAGAAACCAATCTCCTGACGGTATCAGCGGCACATGTAGCTGGCAAAGAGAATGTGCAAGCAGATTATCTCAGCCGCAATGTGCTCGATCCCGGAGAATGGGAGTTGAACGCGGCAATTTATCACGAACTGACGTTGCGTTGGGGACAGCCGGTGATGGATCTTATGGCGACGTGCAGCAATGCCAAGGCCAGCCGTTTCTTCAGCAGGCGCAGAGAACACATGTCAGAAGGTCTAGATGCTCTCGTTCAGCCGTGGCCACTGGACTCTCTCTTGTACGTTTTCCCGCCTTGGCCGATGTTGAGTCGAGTTATCCAGCGGATAGCACAACACCGGGGGGTGGTGATTCTCATTGCTCTGGATTGGCCTCGTCGTCCTTGGTATGCCGATCTAGTTTGGCTCCTAATAGCTCCAACTTGGCCTCTTCCAGTCCGCATCAATCTGTTGCATCGGGGACCGATTCTCATGCCACGGGTGGATCGCTTCTTACTTACGGCTTGGCTCTTGAAAGGGCTCGCTTAAAACGCAGAGGATATGCGAGTTCCGTTGTGGCCACCTTACTTCAGTCTAAGAGGCCTGGGACTTCTCTGGCGTATGTGCGAGTATGGCGTCTTTTCGAAACTTGGTGTGAACAACGCAATGTTCCCCCAATGTCATCTACCTTACCTCAACTGCTCCTATTTCTTCAGCATGGCTTGGATAAAGGGTTGGCTCTTAGTACCCTTAAGGTTCACATAGCCGCGCTCGCTTGTTTTCGGGGATCAGTGCAGCATCGCCGTCTTTCGGCGCATCCGGATATACATCGGTTTTTACGTGCAGCAAAAATTCTCCGTCCTCCAGTGCACCCGATTGTGCCTCCTTGGGATTTGAACATAGTTTTGGAAGCGTTTTCCCGGTCGCCCTTAACTTCCATCTGCTCTCGGGATCTCCGAGAGTGTTCTTGGAAAACGGCTTTTCTTGTGGCTTTATGTTCAGCGCGCCGAATATCGGACTTGCAGGCCTTGTCTTGCCAGGAGCCTTATCTTCAATTTCTTCCGGAAAGGGTTTTGCTACGGACGGTTCCTTCATTTTTACCAAAAGTACTGTCTGTTTTTCATGTTAACCAATCTGTGGCTTTGCCCGTGTTTTCTGATAGGTCCGGTTCTCCTATAGACCGTGTGCTCAAACATTTAGATCTTGTCCGGGTCTTAAAGACGTACCTTAGGGTTTCGCAGCCCTTTCGGAAGACGGACAGGCTCTTTGTCCAGTGTGCAGGTCCCCGTAAGGGTCAAGCAGCGTCTAAGTCCACCATAGCTCGTTGGGTTCGCTGCGCTATTGGGGCGGCTTATGCTGCCCAAGGCATCTTGCCGCCGGTTGGTCTGAAGGCTCATTCCACTCGGGCTCTAGCAACTTCCTGGGCGGAGTATGCCTTCGTTCCGCCAGTAGATATCTGCAGAGCAGCGACGTGGTCTTCATTGCATACTTTCACGAAGCATTACCGGTTGGATGTTCAGGCCAGAGACAATGCGAAAGTAGGGGCCTCGGCTCTTATCGCAGGTCTGGCGGGTCCCTCCCGTATTTAGGTACTGCTTTGGTACTGCCCTACCTTTCCCTGGACTGGCCTGGAGCAGCGATAAGGAAGATGAAATGAGGTCTTACCTGCTAATTGTCTTTCCTTGAGCTTTCTCCGGGCCAGTCCAGGGAAAGGTAGTCTTCCAGTCCAGGGAAAGGTAGTCTTCCAGTCCAGGGAAAGGTAGGGTTGTCAATCCCCTATAGCAGCTGAGGACTGAAGACTTCAAGTTTTCTTGAGAGGTGAAGCCACTCCCCCTGAGGGTAATCCAGCAGTCTCCTTCTGACAAAGCAACTAAAAAGAAAGAACTGAAAACAGTAGATTAACCCTTGAAAACTGATAAAGTTCTATAGTCCATGAAAACTCGGAAGCCAAGAAATTTGCTCCCTTGTTTTAAATTTAAAAAAAAAAAAAAAAAAAAAAATTAAGGGAGCAAATTTCTTGGCTTCCGAGTTTTCTTTTTTTTTTTAATTCTTTATTTTCGTTTTACAACAACAAAGGAAAGGAAGACATACAGCTAAAAGACAAATACATACATGGAATGTGATACATACACCAAAGTAAACCCCTGCCACCCCCCTCCCCCCTGCTTCTTCTCTAGAAAACTGAATCATTCTCGAAGCGGGCGTGTACTGACATTATTGTGTTACAAAACCTAACGGCGATCTGAAACATGATGAGTGTACATTAAACAGACATGTCGAAGCAATGAGCAGATTGTACATGATCATTGAGCATCTGCCATTTAGACAAGCGAGAATGAATTTGGGTATGGAAAATAGCTCTCCGAGATATCTGCTCATATTTACTATATAAGCAGACAAGGTTCCACTATTCATTGACAGTAAGTCGAGAGCTATCCTTCCAAGTCCTCGTGATTAAACATATGGCTATACCCAGCATGAAATCAGGAGAAAGCGACCCTTCTTAGGAAGAGAGGGGACCTCCGCCACTGAGCGGAGTCCCACAGTCTTCCAAGAAAGAGGCTCGTGAAGGTGTAAGATAAATGGAAGACGACCCCAGACCCGCCCCCAGTAAACCTGTGGTTAAGGACATTCATAAAGAACATGAGCGAGGGTCCCACATCAGTATGGCAAGACCTACACTGATCCCTGGCAGTTGTGTTCCATTTGTCTATTTTCCTGGAATATAAGAACATCTATGTGCAAAAGGAAGAGAGTTTGGGTAACTGAGGCAGATCGGGAAACCCGCACTAGTTTGCTCCAGAAAACGCTCTAATGCACAGGGGTTAAGGTGGTTTGCGGTTAGCGATCCCAGGCTTGTTGGACTCTACAAGTGGCAGTAGCTGTACCCTGACATAATAGTTATAAAAGTTAGAGGCTACCCCATGTGTACTACTAATAGAGTGAATTAGTTCTAATAGCCCGTCCTTAGTAGGGACAGAGGGCGGCATGATTGGAGCACTTTTGAGGCAGCATGGAAGCTGCATCAATTGAAAGTAATGTTTCGCTGGTAACGCAAATTCCCTGTATAAATCAGAAAAGGTTTTCCAACGAGCTGCAGAGAAGAGCTGTTGGGGTGTCCAGATCCCCCTGGAGTACCAGGGTCTGGAAGTAATCATACATGGCTGCTCGAATTTCTAACCGGAACTCTGGCTGAGTTAATAGGGCTCTATCAAAGAACCAGGCCCCCGGATTCCCTTGGAGTGCAGTAGTGTGTTATTGAAAAGAAATAGCAGCATGATCTGAAATATGCTGAGAGTGAATCTTTGCAGCGTCCACCTGAGGAACTAACAGTTTTGATATTAGAAAGAAATCTATGCGAAACTGGGATTTGTGAGGGGAAGTGAAGAAGGTAAAGTCAAGCTCATTGGGGTGTAGTAACCTCCATAGATCGACTAGAACAATATCTGTGTTCACAGAGATTAGCGCGATGTGACTCTTGGGGGGACCACTTGTCCTAGGCGGCTATTTGTCAATCAGGGGATCAAGAACTAAATTGAAATCCCCCCCAATATCAATGAAGTATTAGCAGAGGCCTGCGCAACCTGAGCAATAGTAGCAAAAGGGCAGGGTCATCCACATTAGGAGCATAAAGGCATATGCATGTAACTTTAAAGTTACCTATCTTGAGGTGAACTCGGGACCATCTACCCGCTGTATCTGAGCAAGTCGCAATAATAGTAGCATGCAGAGAGTTCCTATCCAATATGGCAACCCCACATTCCCTAGAAACGGCTGGGGAATAGGCGGCCACCATGTAAGGTTTAATATAGAGTTTGAGAGTTTCCTTCGAATTGAAATGTGTTTCTTGGAGGAAAATCAGGTCCGCAGCGTCATGACTTAAATAGCTTAGGATTTTCCTCCGTTTTATCGGATTTTTGATTCCTTGTACGCTCAATGAGAAAATCTTACATGGTGCCATCAATCGATAACAGACATTTTAGGTAAGAGCGCTTGAAAACTTACAACATAATCAGAATCTGTACAATAATGACATAAGCACCAAGTATGCTGGCCAATACACCCATATTGAAAAGTATGTACCAAAGTAACTTAGAGAAGAAGCAAAACCCCCAATGAATATGGCGACCAGATGTCTGCGGGAGGAGGCCCCAGAGAGGAAGACAGAGACATAATAAAAGAAAAGAAACACCAGAGTCCATAAGTAACACTGTCTCTGATACTCGTCGAGGCTACTATGGGTAGATGGAGTCGGGTCCCAGATATCTTCAAACTAAGGCAACAAACCGCCCTCGACAGACTCTTCGCTGAGCCGCGGTAAATCCAATATGGCAGGTACAGCGGATATGAGAGTACTGGCAGGAATATTCTGGAAATCAGCGCATCAAGTCGGCTTCTTTAGAGTCCAAAAACTCCGCTAGTAGATCAGGGTCCTCAAATGTTCTTGTCTGATTGTGAAGCGTGACTCGGAGCTTGGCCGGGTACATCAGGCCATAGCATGCTTGTAGTTGTTGAAGCCTCGGCCGAAATTCCAGAAAGCGCTTTCGGCGGTCGACCGTAGGTTTAGCCAAGTCAGGATAGAAGGAGACCTTGTGGCTCTCAAACTCCATATGGCCCTTTGCCCGGGAGGCACTGAGAATTTGTTCCACATGTTGATATCTCAAAAGTCGAAAGATGATAGGCCGCGGGGTCTTCCTGTTGAGCGTTATGTTTGTGGGTACACGATGAGCGCGATCGATCTCCAATTCTTTGGTAAAGGTGATTTGGAGCAGGGAAGGGAGGATTTTACTTAAAAACTCCTTCATGTCTCCCAATTCCGCTCCCTCCGGTATGCCCACGAGTCGTAGATTGTTGCGGCGCGCTCTATTATTGCCATCTTCCACTTCTTTCTGCAAGGCCCGCACCTGACGTTCAACGTTGTCGAGTTTGGACAGCCGGACCGCATGGGAGTCTAATGTACTCTCCATTTTGTCCTGACGCGAAGAGAGCCCCTCTAGCCTGCCTTGCAGTACACCAAGATCTTCCCTCAGCGCTTGAAGTGCTTCACCGTTTGACTGCACGAGGTCCTTAACCCCTCTAATTTCTGCGAGGATTTCCTGCTGCATTTCGGGGCCCTCGCGCAAAGCCAGCCCCTTCTGCGGGGACGGGGGTTCAGTTTTGGAGCGTTTACCGTGAAAAGCCGCTGGAGATCCAAATTCCAGGCGCGTGGGTTTGGTCCCCGCCATCTCACCAATGTGCCCCGGCAAGATCAGAGCAGAAATTCAAGTATGTCCGGTGTTAATTCAGGATTCTGAGTAGGCCTCTCGGGAGCCTCAGCGTTATGCGACCATCCCGCTGGACATCGGGCTCCGCCCCCGGCTTCCGAGTTTTCATGGACTATAGAACTTTATCAGTTTTCAAGGGTTAATCTACTGTTTTCAGTTCTTTCTTTTTAGTTGCTTTGTCAGAAGGAGACTGCTGGATTACCCTCAGGGGGAGTGGCTTCACCTCTCAAGAAAACTTGAAGTCTTCAGTCCTCAGCTGCTATAGGGGATTGACAACCCTACCTTTCCCTGGACTGGAAGACTACCTTTCCCTGGACTGGCCCAGAGAAAGCTCAAGGAAAGACAATTAGCAGGTAAGACCTAATTTCATCTTCCGACTTCACCCATACTTGTACAAGACTGACTTCTTCAAAGTAAGCTTTATTATTAGCTTACTTAAAAGCAATCCCTGGCATAGGCAACACTCTGTTGGAGCAAAACAATACCATCTCAAACAACCCAGAATACTTTCTGGCTGCTTTTTCCCATTGTTTCAAGGAACCAAACAGAGTCCAGTTGGCAGAGAATAACATAATGACGCTCCGCTAGGACCCATAGAATACACTACAGTGTTCTGGCACTGGGCCAATAACCTTCACTGGAATGAAGCTGGCCTCTGTGTCCATTTCCAATGTGGCCTTGCTACTCCAATTAAAGATGAGTTTGTATGGTTGGATCCACCTGTTCACCAGGAGGAGTTATTCATACTACTTTAGTGTTTAGCACAGAAAAGTTCTAATCAGAACACATCCTGGAGAGACATTCTAGAAGATTGAATTCAGTCACAGAATTGTGCCTCCAGAATTACAATCTCTGCCAGAGGAACCCATGCCTGCCTTTCTGACTTTGCTGCTTAGATGTCTCACCACCGCTTGACATTCAACATGGCCAAAACTCGGCTTCTTATTCTCCGGGAACAAGCAGGAAGTCAGTCCTCATATATAGGCGACGTCAGCACTGACGGAGTCCTTGCAGAAGCATCTCCCCAGATTTCAAAGAAAGCCTTTGGGAGATGCCACCATGCATGAGTGGTTCCCTTCCCGCCCAAGGGTGCCATCTTACTCCCTTTTTCTGCAGAGCCCATCAGATGTCGGTCTGTCTTCCCCCGGAAAAAGTTGATTGTTTTGCTGAGTTCCATACTCTCCCTTTGGTTGCACTCTTCCCTCCAGTACCTTTCCCGCTACCTGAGCCCCCTGCCTCCGCATCGAGTCCCTGGGTCTGTACTCATTTTTTCGCCTTTGTGCCTTTTTTCCAACTGGCAGCACCGCGGGTCTTCGACCTCGCCAGGGTAATTTTTTCACCCATGGGCTACCAGTGGTTTTGAGAAGTGTGATCAGTGTACAAAGATTGTCTCTCACCGAAACACACAACTGTTGTCTACGCTGCCTCAGGCCAGACCATGATCCCACGGCCTGTGGTCTTTGTAAAAAGATGTCCACCAAGGCCCTCAGGAGCTGTCACAGCAGCATGACAAATTTTTCCTGGAAACCCCAGCGCATCCGAAGGCCAAGGACCCCCTCTTGCTGACTATGATTTCCAAGCCAATATTATGAGACATAGATTTAGAGTAAGAAAGTATCCGTTTCAGCATATAGATAAGGCCTATGCATGGGCTTGTGAGTCCTCGAGGGACGATCTTTTGCAAATGAAACCTAAGGTTTCGGATGCACGGATATTGTGTCCACTTTTATACTTACAGTTTTGAAAAGGCATTATTACGATATTATGGGAGGAACGACACCTTATACAGACTTTACCTTGGTTTGCTGATTTGCAGCTGGTGGCTCACAAAAGTAACATTAATTTGCGTAATATGCTGGTTCTGTCAGCATTGACCGAAAGAAAATTTCTTTCTAAACATAAAGGCCAATTTCAGTGTGGGCATTGTTCGGTGTGTGTTCATGTAGCCCCAGTGAGAGACTCTTTTGTACATCCAACCACTGGACAAAAGTTCTACATTGATGATTTTTCTAATTGTGATACAAATAATGTCATTTATATCATTCAATGTCCATGTAATAAGTTGTACATGGGAAAGATGATTAGGAGTATACACATTAGGATTATTGAACACAGAAGTTGTATCAAAGGAGGTCTTACTGATAAACCACTAATTGCCCATTGGTTAGAACAGAAGCATAAAATTTCTGATCTTCGTTTTTTTGCTTTGAAGAAAGTCAAGAACAATTGGAGAGGAAGTGACCTCCACAAAACTATTAGGTGCTTTAGGACAACGGTACATCTTTCTATTACTGTAGATACCTTGACCCCCGTGGGCCTTAACTTAGATACATATTTGTCTGTTTGTTGTGAGTTTTTTGAGCATCGGTGTTTTTTTCAGTTGTATCATGGTTTACTGTCTATTGGTGTATGTTTTTAGGGTTATTTTCCTATCTCCAGGAACAAGCAGGAATAAGTCCTCACATATGGGTACGTCGGTACCGACGGAGCCTGCGCGGGAAAGCTCCCCAGCTTCCTAGAATGGAAGCTTTTGGGACCTCCCACTGCACATGCGCACTGCCTTCCCGCCTTCCTGAACAGCTCTCCTCAGTTTCTCTTTTTTCCGCGGAGCCAGCAGGTCGTGTATCCTGTCACCGCTGAAGAAATTGTAGTTTTTTGTTTTGTTTCTTTAGACCGCGTACCTGCCTTCCCATACCGATACCGGTATCGCCGGTCTTCCTTTTTCTTTCTTAAAAAATTATTTTCTTTTCTTTTATTATTTTTTCAGCACTTGGTCACTTCAGTTAGGCCTTCAGGCCTACTTTAATTCTCCACATGGAGAAGCCAGCCCCTGGATTTAAGAAGTGTACCAAGTGTACTGCTGTAATATCAGTCACAGACACCCATGAATGGTGTCTTAAATGTTTGGGGCCTGACCACTCCATTCCGGACTGCCCTTCCTGCTCCCAAATGTCTAAGCGTGGGCTGCAGAACCGGGCCAACAAATTCCATGTGCTGTTTGCTTCAGAGAATCCAACATCACAGTCATCCAGGTCATCATCTCCGGATGGATCTCAGGTAACCAAACCTTCTGTGGGCAAGTCCTCAAAGAGCAAATCTCCTTCAAAGCATCGAGAGGCTCTTAGTTTTGAGGACCCTGCCCCAGCCAAACAGCCCCGGCGGGAAGCCCTACCTTCCAAAACGCCAATACAGGGGCTACAGGTTGACATTGATGGCACGGCCTCAACAGATCACCTGTTGGACTGCTCTGGGGTACCGGCCCATACCGGTACCGACATCCAGGCAGCCGTGGCGTCCATGGGCAATACTGTCCAATCCATGCAGCAGGCCGTCATGGCTTTCATTAAAGCTGCAACGCCATCGGTACCCGCTTCCAGCGGTTCCGGGCCCGGTTCCGGTATCGTCCGCCATGCCGGAACCCAGGCCTTCCTCTTCTAAACGCAAATCGGTACCGTATGGGCTTTCGCTCCATACCGCTTCCATACCCGGTACGCCCGATGTCGATACCGATCGGTATGCGTATCGTGCGTTGGAGGAAGCTAGAGAATACACCGATTCCTCTGAGGATTTTGGCTCCTCTGATGAGTCTGCAGAGCTCTCCCTTGACCTTCCTGAGGAACCTTCTTCTCCAAAAAGGAGAATGTCTCCTCCAGAGGATTTGTCCTTTCAGGACTTTATTTTAGAAATGGCTAAAGGCCTTTCTATCACTACCTCCTCTGAAAAGGAACCAAGGTCAAAAAGATTGGATATTTTAGGATACTCTAAGTCTCCTAAAGAAGCAGTTACCCTGCCTATCCATGAAATCCTTCAGGAACAATTGATGGATTTCTGGGAGAACCCTTTAACTCTGTCTCCTTATTCCCGTAGGTTGGACACCATGTATCGGGTCCCTCCTTCTCCTGGTTTTCAGAAAACTCAATTGCCTCACCACTCTATTGTGGTAAAATCTGCAATGAAAAAGATCAAGAGTACTAAAAGGCACTCTTCTACACCTCCAGGAAGGGAATGTAAGACACTGGACTCTTTTGGTAGGAAAATCTTCCAGGCTAGTATGCTTATAGCCAGGATTAATTCCTACAGCCTCTATATGGGCATGTTCCTAGGGGAACTTGCCAGGAAAGTACGGCATTTTGCCCCCTTTATCCCTGAGGATAAACAGGAGGACTTCCTTTCTATTGTTAAACAACTTTCAGATGTTTCTAAGTTCTCCAACAGAGCTGCCTTTGATTCCTTCGAGGGAGCCAGCAGAGCTTCTGGCATTGCTATTGCAGCCAGACGTCTAGCTTGGCTCCAGGCTTCTGATCTCGAACCCTGGGTTCTAGATGGCTTACGGAATCTGCCCTGTACAGGTGAGAACTTATTCGGTGCAGAGTGGCAAGTTAAGGCCACTCAAATGGACGCTGAAAATGCCACCTTAGAGAGACTTTCTAAGTCCACTTCTACTCCCACTAAGAAGAAGTCTTTCAAGAGGCCTTATTATAAGAAGGCCAGATATGCTTCCAATACTGGCCAGCAATCTTCTCAACCTCGTTTTTGCGGCTAAACGTCAGCAAACGAAACAAGCAAGAGCAAAGCCTGCAGCAGCTACTGCAGCTCAACAGGCTCCACCCCCTCAGGGGTTTTGACTTGCCCCTAGAGAAACTTGCCATTCCTGGTTCTGGACCAACCAGAACCTCTCACCATACCTGGAAGGTTAGCTCACTTTGCTCCCAGATGGGAACAGATCACAACAGAGCAATGGACCCTCTCTATCATCCGAGAGGGTTACAAACTTCATTTCTCCAGCCTTCCTCCTCATCACATGGTGAGACCCTTCAATTCTCCATCTCCTCTCCTAGCCCTGTTGGATCAGGAGATCTCTTCTCTGCTTGCCCAAGGGGCCATAGAAGAGGTTCCTCTTCATCAACAAGGGTCAGGTTTCTACTCCCCCTATTTTCTCATTCCAAAGAAGACAGGGGGATTCAGACCAATCCTAGATCTGAGAGAATTGAACAAATTTCTGTACAAGGAGAAATTCAAAATGCTCTCTTTGGGCATTCTCCTTCCATACCTTCAGAGTCAGGACTGGCTTTGTTCTCTAGACCTGCAGGATGCGTATACACATCTACTCATCCATCCATCCCACAGAAAATATCTTCGCTTTCTGTTCAGGGGAAGTCATTACCAATACAGAGTACTTCCCTTCGGTCTCGCCTCTGCCCCAAGAGTCTTTACCAAATGCATGGCAGTCGTAGCCGCATTTCTCAGAAGCATGGGAATTTTCGTATTCCCATATCTGGACGACTGGCTCATTCGAGCTCCAACTCAGTCGCAGGCCCAGATTTCCCTAGACCGCACAAGGAGCCTTCTGCAGTATCTGGGACTGGTGGTAAACCTTCCCAAGTCTCAACTCAGCCCTACTCAGTCTCTAGAATTCATAGGGGCCCAGTTGGACACCACCACTGCAAGAGCCTACCTTCCACTGGTTCGGGGTCAGCGTCTGCTGAGCTTGGCCTCCCAAGCCCAGTCCAGTACTCACTTGACAGCCAGGGAAATGCTACGCCTCCTGGGCCATATGGCCTCCACAGTACATGTGGTGCCCTACGCTCGTCTTCATATGAGAGCAGCTCAATGGACCCTGGCCACCCAGTGGACTCAGGCGTCGGGAGCACTCTCAGACCAAATACAAACCTCAAACCGTCTGTCTTGGTCCCTCCATTGGTGGATATCCACCAGGAATCTGTTGTTGGGGGCTCCCTTTCAGCCCTTGCTACCCCAAGCAACCCTCACAACAGATGCCTCCCAATTGGGGTGGGGAGCCCATCTGCTAACTCTCTCCACTCAGGGCACTTGGTCTCCACAGGAGGCCACCCTTCATATCAACCTCCTGGAACTGCGAGCAATTTACCTTGCCCTCAAGGTCTTCCATACCCTCCTTGCCAACCTGACTGTCCTGGTTCAGACAGACAATCAGGTGGCCATGTTTTACATAAACAAACAAGGAGGGACGGGCTCTCTGTCGCTTTGCAACGAAGCTCTCAGATTATGGGCCTTCGCCAGAGAGCACCAAATTCATCTGCTAGCAGTGTATCTTCCAGGAGTTCAAAACTCTCGAGCAGACAGGCTCAGTCGAGTTCTGCTGCCACACGAGTGGTCCCTACACGTGGACCAGATAACCAGAATCTTTCAGGAATGGGGGACCCCGGACATAGACCTCTTTGCAAGTCCGTGGAATGCCAAACTTCCCCGGTTCTGTTCCAGGACTCCGTGTCAGGAAGCTCAGGCCACGGACGCCTTTCTCCTCCATTGGGGTCAGGCGTTCCTATATGCCTTTCCACCCATTCCGCTGATTCCCAAGACTCTGTTCAAACTCCAGAGAGATCACGGCTCTATGATCCTCATAGCTCCACGCTGGCCACGCCCAGTGGGGTTCCCTCTGCTTCTACAGCTCTCCCAGGGATCCTCCCTGGACTTAGGAGCTGCACCAGACCTTCTGTCTCAGGAGGACGGGACTTTGTGGCACCCAAACCCCAAATCCCTACATCTCCGAGCTTGGTTACTGAAGGCTTAAGTCTTCAAGACTTTAATCTTTCTCAACCTGTGAAAGATATCCTTCATGCCTCTAGGAAACCTTCCACGAGGCGGTCTTATGCTTTCAAATGGAAACGTTTTTCCATTTGGTGTGCTCAGCAGGGCCTTGACCCTCTGGCACTTCCTTTGAATTCCCTCTTAGACTATCTCCTGCATCTTTCCAATGCAGGCCTTAAGACGAATTCTGTAAGAGTCCATTTAAGTGCAATTTCAGCATCCCTGAAACCTGTAAATGGACAACCTATCTCCTCTCATCCTCTTGTTGCAAGATTCATGAGAGGCCTGACTCTCACTAAACCTCCCATCAGACGCCCCCCGGGCGCATGGGATTTGACACTAGTGCTTGGTCAGCTTATGAAGCCACCTTTTTGAGCCGTTTTTTCTACCTCCTTGAAATTTCTTTCCTGGAAGGTACTATTCCTAATTGCAGTCACTTCCGCTCGTCGCATCAGCGAACTGCAGGCTCTAGTGGCTAATCCACCTTATACAAGATTTCATCATGACAAGGTGGTCCTTAGGACGAATCCCCACTTTATGCCTAAAGTGGTCTCGCCTTTTCATCTTAATCAAGAGGTATATCTACCTGTATTTTTTCCGGCTCCTCATGCCTCCAGTGCAGAGAGGAACCTTCATACTCTGGATTGTAAAAGAGCTCTAGCCTTTTACCTTAATAGGACTCAGCCACATCGAAAGTCTTCTCAACTTTTCGTGGCTTTTGATCCTTCACATTTGGGACTTCCAGTCTCCAGGCGTACACTTTCCAATTGGATTGCTCAGTGTATTTCCTTTGCTTACCAGAGTAAAAACATTTCTCTGGAAGGCCATGTCACAGCTCACAATGTGAGAGCCATGGCAACTTCTATGGCTCATCTGCACTCTGTTTCCATTGATCAGATCTGTCGAGCCGCTACCTGGGCCTCGGTTCATACCTTCACAGCCCATTACTGTTTGGACAAGGACTCCCGCCGGGATGCCTTGTTTGGCCAGGCTGTCCTCAAACACCTGTTCCATTCTTAGACAACTCCTGCCCACCTTCCTAGGATGGATGCCTGAGATCCATACGAAGATGGCGAACCTTGACAGGGGATCCCACGCATCTAAGCTAGGGAGTCCCCATATGTGAGGACTTATTCCTGCTTGTTCCTGGAGATAGCACAGTTACTTACCTGTAACAGGTGATCTCTGGGAACAGCAGGAATTAGTCCTCACAACCCACCCACCTCCCCTAGGAGTTGTATCTTTTATCTATCTATCTTCCTGTCCTCTCTCTATTGACTCAGCTATAAACTCGAAACTGAGGAGAGCTGTTCAGGAAGGCGGGAAGGCAGTGCGCATGTGCAGTGGGAGGTCCCAAAAGCTTCCATTCTAGGAAGCTGGGGAGCTTTCCCGCGCAGGCTCCGTCGGTACCGACGTACCCATATGTGAGGACTAATTCCTGCTGTTCCCAGAGATCACCTGTTACAGGTAAGTAACTGTGCTTTACTCATTATTTGGTGGTTTGTTTTTTTAATTATAGGTGTAGGTTTTTCCTTTTCTTCCCTTCCTTTTACCTCCCCCTCTTCCCCTTCTTCTTCTTCTTCCCTTTTCCCCTTCCTCCCCACCCCTCTTCCTCCCCTCTCCCTCCCCTCCCCCTTTCCCCCTCTCCCTCCCCTCCCCCCTTCCCCTCCCCCCTTTCCCCCTCTCCCTCCCCTCCCCCTTTCCCCCCCCCCCTCCCCCCTGCCCCCTCCCCCTTTCCCCCTCCCCCTATCCCTTTCACCTCTCTCGCTCTCCCCTTCCTCGTCCCCACACCCCTCCCCCATCCCCTTCCCCCTTTCCTCCGTACCTTTTCTCCCTCCCCACCCCCTTTCTTCCTTCCCCCTCCCTCCCCCTATTCTCCTCCCCCTTTCCCCCTCCCTCTTTCCTTTCTCTCCTTTCCCCCTTCCTTTCCTTCCCCCTCCTTTCCCCCTTCCTTTCCTTCCCCCTCCTTTCCCTTCCCCCTTCTTCCCCTCTTTTTCCTCCTCCCCATCCCTTCCCCCTCACTCCTCTCCCACCACTTCCCCTTCCCCATTTTTTCCTTTTCCTCCTTCCTCTTCATTTCTTCCCCCTTCCCCCCTCTTCCTTCCTCTTCTTCTTCCACCCCTCACCCCTCCACTTCCTCCTCCCTCCTTTTTTTTTCCTCCCTTTCCCCTTCCCCCACCCCTTTTTCCTCTCCTCTGTTTCCTTTTCTTTCTCCCTTCTTACTTCCCTTTTAATAGGTTTAAGTTATGCTTAAGCTGGATTTGTTTTTATAACTATTCTCATATAGGTAAGTATTAATATTATTACACATATTTTACTAGTTTACTCCAGTTTTATTGTTTTTTAAGATTTTTTTCCGTAGTTGGTGATACCTTTTATTTATCTTATCAACTGTTCTGTTTCATTCCGAAACAATCAACTGTCTGCTGTGTTTTTAATTTTTTTCCTATGGACTTTACTGGAACCCATGGGTGACACGTACAGAGAGCAGTCCTCCTTTTTCATTATGTTTTATTCAAGTGGTTTCCGGTTGGTTTTTATTATACACTCTGATTTAAATTGTCCACAGTTCATTGCTTGGATTACGCAAATTCTGTTTTGGCACAAATCTTTATCAGTTTCTAGGTTTTTAGTAGCCCGTGTACCGGCCAAGTGGTCATGTGATCTGATTTGCGCCAAAATAAACGTTTTTGTTCAACGCAGCTGCAGACTTTTTTTTCTACAGTCAGAACAGTCGGAAGGCTCACAGAAGTTGCTGTATAAGGGTAACTGACGGTTTGGCCTCTTATTTTTATATTTTTTAAATTAGATTTATTCAAGAAATTTTAAGATTAATGAGTGGTTTTGCCCAGTCTCGACGGCATCTTGATGGTATTTTTAGTTGTATTTTCGCTCTTTCATACGTACGAGGGTTATTTTTAAAGTAAGGTCCGATTGGCTGTAGCTTTGTAAATTTTTTCCCCTTGTAGAAACAGCATGCCTTGTGCAAAAGCAGATGCCATTTGCAGTCGTAGCGTCACTTTGTACGGTTTATACTGAGATGTTTAAGACAATTGAGCGGCCTTCCGACTGCGAAATAGGGTCTGTGATTCGGTTTTTGAAAGCAAGGGCCGTGTCATCAATGGGCATTCATCGCCAGATATGTGAGGTATATGGCCCCAATGCGATGAGTGACAGCAAAGTACGTAAATGGGTGAGATTGTTCAAGGACGGGCGGGACAATGTCCATGATGAACCGCGATAGGGTCGACCTTCAGTAATCACAAAAGATTTGGTGCGCACAGTTGACGCAAAAATTCATGAAAAATGGCAATTCACGATTTCCACTTTGTCACTGAAATTTCCACAAGTTTCAAGGTCAGTGTTATACAAAATCGTTTCTGAAAAATTGCAGTTCAGAAAGCTGTGCTCGCGATGGGTTCCCAGGCTGCTTTCCGAGGAACACAGTTGCCATAATCTTGCGTGTTGAGATTGTCTGTTTGGCTTTCACTTTGACTGGAGAAGACGTGTGTCTCCATTCCATCGACTGCCGCTTTGATTCTGGAGTCGTGTGAGAAACCCATGTCTTGTCCCCTGTGACAATGTGGTCCAAAAGTTCATCTCCTTCCTCATTGTATCGGATCAAAAATGTCAAAGCACTAGCCATTCTCCTTTTTTGGTGTTCATCGGAAAGCAGCCTGGGAACCCATCGAGAGCACAGTTTGTCCACCCATCCTTGAACAATCTCACCCATTTACGCACTTTGCTGTCACTCATCACATTGGGGCCGTACACATCACATATCTGGTAATGAATGTCTGCTGATGACACGGTCCTTGCTGTCAAAAACCGAATCACAGACCGTATTTCACAGTCGGAGGGCGGCTCAATTGTCTTAAACGTTTTAACGTCTCAGGGAAGTCCATTGCTTACCCCTGGGACAAGCAGTATGGAATCTGTATAAGTTTTGGTAAACCGACAGGTACTTGTGACCTAGATTGTCCACCTTTGGAAACAGAATACTAGGCTTGATGGACCTTTGTTCTGACCTAGTATAGCATATCTTATATTCTTATGGATCTACATTATCTCATATGGAATGAAGTTCAGGGCCCGCACCACTGCCTGGCTGGCAAGGACAATAACCTGTCAGACAGGCTTTGTCCTTCAACCTCACAAATAGACCATGGACAGGGGAGTTGCTATGAGTATCTTTCAGAGGAGGCGCCCCCTTGATAGATTTATTTGCCACTTTTCAGAACAGGCAAGTGACTCAGTTCAACTCCGTGGTGGGGCCATATGGCAAACTGACTTCAGATGCCTTCCTTCTCAGTTGAGGAATAGTCAGCAGTGGTCAAAACAATTTTGATTTATAATCATAAAACACACTTCTTTTTTAGAAGTAAAATTGCATTATTTTCATGAATATTTTTTAGTGTCTTTTTCTGTAACTCTCAACAAATAGGGGTTAGTTACCTACACTGAGCAGTGGATACACCCCTAAACAAATGCATGGGGAGGGGCGACCTGCACAGAGCAGCAGGTGCACCTACACTTGTTGCCTTGCTGGGCAGACTAGATGGACTATACTGGTCTTTATCTGCCGTCATATACTATGTTACTGTGTTGCGTCTAGTCTGCCCAGCAAGGCAACAAGAGTAGGTGCGCCTTCCACTCCGTGCAGGTCGACCCCCCCCCCCCATGCCTTTGTTTAGGAGTTTACCCACCGCTCCGTGTAGGTCACCCCTATTTACTGAGATATAAGAGATAGTTAATTATTTTGATTTTATCCTGTTATAAAGGGATCTACTGTGTCTGTCCCATGCCATTTTGATGACTGTCACTGTATTTTCCCCCACCACTTCCATCGGGAGGGCATTCCAAGCATCCACCACCCTTTCAGTGAAAAACTATTTCCTGACATTGCCTTTCAGTTTACCCCCTTGCAGCTTCATGTTATGTCCTCTAGTTTTACAGCTTCCCCGTCTTTGGAAGAGGTTTGTTTGTTCATTAATGCTCTTTAAGTATTTAAAGGTCTGAATCATATCTCCCCTTCCCTCCTTTCCTCCAGAGTGTACATATTTAGGTCTTCAAGTCTCTTATAAGTCTTCTGACGCAAGCTCCAAATCATTTTAGTCACCTTCCTCTGAACCGTTTCCAGTCTTTTTATATCCTTTGCAAGATATGGTCTCCAAAACTGAACACAATATTCCAAGTGAGGCCTCACCAGCGACTTGTACATGTGGCATTAGTACCTCTTCCTTTCTGCTGATAATTCCTCTTTGCATACAATCCAGCATCCTTCTGGCTTTTGCCTCCGCCTTGTCACACTCTTTCGCCATCTTGAGATCCTCAGAAACAATCACTCCGAGGTCCTTCTCCTGGTCCTTGCACACCAAACTCTCACCCCCTATCGCATAAAATTCCCTTGGATTTCTGCTTCCCATGTGCATGACACTGCACTTCTTCACATTGGTCTAATGCTTGGCAGTTACGATTTATTCTTCCAGCTATTGTAGATCTTTCCTCATGTTCTCCACTCTATCAGGGGAGTCCACTCTGTTGCAAATTTTCATGTCATCTGCAGAAATACTTTTCCATTCAGTTCTTCAGCAAAATCGCTCACAAATACATGGAACAGTACCAGTCCCAGGAACGAATCCTGGGGCACACCGCTAATCGCCTTCCTTTCATCTGAGTGAGTTCCGTTTACCATCACCTTCTGTCGTCTGTCAGTCAACCAATTTCTGATCCAGTTCACCACCTTGGGACCCATCCCCATTCTGCTGAGTTTATTGATAGGCCTCCTATGAGGAACAGTATCAAAGACTTTGTTGAAATCCAAGTAGATGGCATCCATCGCATGCCCTTGATCACTCAATCAGATTTGTTTGGCAAGATTGTCCTTTGGTAAAACCATGTTGCCTCCGATCATGCAACCTGTTGGTTTCAAGAAAGTCCATGATTCGCTCTTTCAGGAGCGTTTCCATTACTTTTCCAGCCACCAAGGTAAGGCTTACTGGCCTATAGTTTGTCACTTCTTCTTTGTTACCACTTTTGTGAAGAGTTACCACATCAGCCTTTCTCCAGTCCTGTGGAACTTTTCCTGTCTCCAAGGATCTATTAAAAACATCCTTTAATGGCCCTGCAAGAACCTCTCTGAGCTCTTACAGTATCCTGAGATATATCCCATCCGGTCCCATGGCCTTGTCCACTTTCAGTTTTGCAAACTGTTCTAACACATCATCTGTGAATGGTGTGGTATCTACTCCATTCCCATTTGTATATTAGTCAGTCACCAGTGGTCCTTCTCCAGGATTTTCTCTAGTTAAAACAGAGCAGAAGTATTTGTTTATCATTTTCGCTTTTTCAATGTCACTTTCCACAAATCCGTTCCCAGCACTTTTGAGTCTTGCAATTCCACTTCTGATTTTCCTTCTCTCCTGAATATACCTGGAGAAAGTTTTGTCGCCACACTTCACATCTTTAGCCATCTTTTCTTCGCCTTTGATTTTGCTATCCTTATTTTTCTTTTTGTCTCTTATTTATTTTATTTATTTATTTAACAATTTTTCTATACTGCTTTTCTTATATTCAAAGCGGTTTACATTGAACAATAAACAAGGAACATTACATAGAACAAGGGCATTAAGCTTGGAGAACAAGGGTATTAACAGTATTAGTTACATGGTTTCTTACAGGTTGTGGGGTGATTGTTATTGTATGGTTGGGTATTTGACTGGTTGTAGTCACTAGGAAGGTGTGGATGGGTTCAAATTTTATTGTCGTGGGTACGTTTCGCAAGATGGTTCTGCGGTCATTGGTGGTAGTTATTCTTTCCAGGAATGCGTTCCAGAATGATGGAGCATATATTGAGAAGGCTCTGTGACAGGTTTTCTGTTTTGCTTTAGTTTTGTTCTTGGGTTTTAATATTAGGTTTTATTGTTTTTCCTTTTTGTTCTGTTTTTAGGGTCTTTGCTGATGAGTGTTTGAAGTATTTGCGGTGATAGTTGGTATAGGATTTTGAAAATAGTGAGTATGGCTTTGGCTTGTTATTGTTGTCCCAGTTATGATGCCATCTGTGGTATTTTGGAGTAGTTGCAGAGGGTAGATGGGATTGGGTTGGTAGACCTTAATAGATGGTGATACAATAGTTCAGAGTGGTCATTATTAAGGTTTGACAAACTACGGAAGTTATTGGCGTCCAGAAGAGGTTTGAGTTTTTGTAGTGTTCTAATTTTGTGGTAGACTGTCTTTGTTATCTTGTTTTATGTGAGCTTGGAAGTTTAGGTTTTGGTCGAGGTATATCCCCAAGTAGTTGACTTCTGTTTTCACTGTTATAATTTTGTGTGATAATTGCAGAGATTTTGGCAGAACAAAGGTGTTTCTTGTTATGAAAATTGCTTCCATTTTATTGTAATTTATCAGTAGGTTGCATTCCCGAAGCCATTCTGACATCTCTTCTGTGCATGATGTTGTTCTTGAGTAGTCAGGTTGGTCTTTGTTGAATGGAGTATATGCCATAATGTCATCCACATAGATACTGTAGTTTATGTTGTATTGGCCATTATGCTGCAGAGTGGCTGGAGATAGATATTAAACAGCAGAGCGGAGAGTGCTGATCCTTGTGGTACTCTTTGTAGTTGCTCAATTGGTGTTGATCAGAGTGTTCGAGATTTAACTTGTATTTTTCTGTGGGTGAGGTATGATGTGAACCATTTCAGGGTTGTTTCCTGAAGTCCAATTTCCTTTAGGTGTTTGATAAGTGTATTTGGTTAATAGAGTCAAAGGTGGCTTTTATGTCGAGGAGTACCAATATACAGTACAGCATTGTTTGATGTTGTCTAGACTGCTTATTAGGTTATTCAGGAGTGATGTAATGAGAGTTTCTACACTGGGTTTAGGATTGAAACCGTGTTGGTGGGGGTCCAGAGGGGGCATGGGTGTCCAGGTGATCTTGTAATTGCAGTTGGACCACTTTCTCAATTATCTTTGCTGTGAATGGTAGACTTGAGACGGGTCAATATGAATTAGGATCCCTTGTGTCCACGTTGTTGTTCTTTAGGATCGGTCTTACAATTGATTGTTTAAGTATGGGAGGGATAGAGCCTTGTATAAGGGAGAGTTTCACTGTTTCGAGTAGAGTGGGGGCTAAATGTTCAGTTGTCATTTTGATCCAGGATATTGGGCATGGATCAAGGGGAGAGGTTGTGTTGTTGAGATTGGTTATGATGTTTTTTAATTCTTTTATTGATGGTGCATGAAAGGTGTTCCATGGGTGGGCTTGTTTTCCTATTGGGTAGATTTCTGTTGTTGAAGATTGGCATTAATTTGTGTTAGGTTTGATCTTTGATTGAAGGAAGTCAGCCATGGTTTGAGATTCGATTAGATTGTGTTCTTAAGGGTTGTCTTTTGTTAAGGGATATAAATACAGCTAAATAAATAAATAAATAAAGGTCCTTGTTATGTTGAATCGTTCTCATAGCTTGTTTAGGGAGCTCGTGATTAGATTGGTATGGTATTCTTTCTTGCAGGCATTTTTTAGGTCCTGGTATTCTTGCATCTTAGTCGTGTAGGTTATTCTGTCTTATGGATCCTTCGTTTTTCTCCATCTGTTTTTCTCAAGGCTTGTTTTAGTTTATTAATGTTATTGGAGTACCATGGTGCGATGTTCTTCCTGTTGTGTGTTTTCTTGTGCAGGGCAATGGCTGCATTGAAAATTGTTGAGTTCCAGTTTCTTATCCCTTCTAGGTCTGTTGAGTCTTTGTTTATTTGTGGTAAGACCTGCTGTATAAAAGTGTCTTTGTCAAACCGTTTGATCCTGTATTTCTTTCTGTGTTCCTCTGTTTGCATGCCATCAAAACACTGTCGGGGGCATGCATTAGAGATTAACATCTACTCAAGACCCTGCAGTAAAGGTTTTGGCACTATGGGCTGCCTGCGAAATCCTCTATCTCCAGAAACAAGCAGGAATGTAGTCTTCACATATGGGTATCGTCGGTACTGATGGAGCCTGCGCGGGAACACTCCCCATCGTCCAATTAGAAAGCTTTTGGAAGCATCCCACAGCGCCTGCGTGCTGCCTTCCCGCCTTTCCCAATTGCCTCTCTCCAGTTCTTCGTTTTCCGCGGAGCCAGCAGGTCGTTTTTCCTGTCACCGCAGAAATTATCCCATCTTTTTCATTCTTTTTTGTGGTAGCGTCTGCCTTCCTTGACGTTATACTGGTACCGCCGGTTCGTTCTTTCTTTTAAAAAAAAAAAAAAAAATTCTAATCTTTGTTTCTGGATTTTCCAGTCTTTTTTCTGGAGGGTGCCACGCGCCATTTTGGGCACTAGGCCCAACTTTTCCTTCAGAATGGAAAAACCCGCCTCGGGTTTTAAAAAGTGTTCCAAGTGTGGCGGTACCATCTCCGTCACCGACACTCATGAGTGGTGCCTTAAATGTTTAGGTCCTGACCACTCCATCTCGGAGTGTGCTGCCTGTGGGATGATGTCGAAGAGGGGTCGGCAAAACCGAGCTGCTAAGCTTAGCACCCTTTTTCCCTCCGATGCAGCATCTGTGGCATCGATGTCTTCCAGGGCTTCGTCTTTCTCCCGTGGATCTCAGGTAACCAAACATAAATCTGGCCGGTCCTCAAAGGGTAGATCCCCTTCCAAGCATCGAGATGCCTCTGGCGTTGCCCTTGAGGGACTTGTACCGGTAGAACTGCCCCGGCGGGAGTCTTCGGCTTCCAAAGCACTATCGGGGCTCCAGGATGTTCTCGAGGCCTCATCCTCGGCAGAACTACTGGTGCCATGCTCTGGGGTACCGGCCGCTTCGTCTGGTACCAATACCCAGGCATCGGCAGCATCAATAGACCAGACGTTCTTGGCTATTGAACGCAGTCTGGCAGCTCTCCTTGCGGCTTCAGTGCCTTCGGGACCGCTTCAGATGGCTCAACCGGTATCGACACCAGTTCCGGCACCGATATCGGTACCGGTACCGACAGCATCGACATCGGCGACTGTGTTACTGACACAAAGTCATGCTGTTTTCTCCGGTATCGACAGCCATTACCGGACCCCTCCGGTACCGACTTCGATCGGTACCGGTATCGTGCTTTGCAAGAGCACCCGGACAGGAGATACTTCGATTCCTCCGAGGAGTCTGAGGATTCTGACAGCTCTGTCGGTACCGGAGTATTTCTCTCTGAGGAGCCTTCCTCTCCTAAACGTAGGATGTCTCCTCCAGAGGATATATCCTTTCAGGATTTCATACGGAAGGTGGCTAGAGGTCTTTCCATCACAGTGGCTCCTGAAACAGAGCCCAGAGCAAAGTAATTGGAGATTTTACAATATCCTAAAGCTCCCAAGGAGGCGGCTACTTTGCCTATTCATGAGATCTTGCATGATTTCATGCTAAGAATGTTGGAAACACCTCTTACCTCCTCTCCTCATTCTCGTAGGCTTGATACCATGTATCGAGTACCTCCTTGTCCTGGATTTCAAAAAACCCAGTTACCACACCACTCCATGGTAGTGGAATCAGCTATGAGAAGGATCAAGAGTGCAAAAAGGCATGCATCTAATCCGCCAGGACGTGAATGTAGGACTCTTGATGCCTTTGGGCGTCAAACCTTCCAGGCCTCTATGCTTTCTGCCAGGATTAGTTCCTACATTTTATATATGGGAATGTTCCTTGAGGAGGTTACAGGAGATCTAGAGCTTATGAGCCCTCTCTTTCCTGATGATAAGAGGCAAGATTATCTTACACTTGTCAAACATGCCCAAGATGTTTCCAAGTTTGTTAATCGTGCAGCTTTTGACTGCTTTGAGTGCATAAGCAGAACCTCTGCCATTGCCATAGGTGCTCGTAGGATTGCCTGGCTCCAGGCATCTGACTTAGAACTCTGGGTACAGGACAAACTGGGGAATATCCCTTGCACAGGCGAAAATCTCTTTGGCAAAAATTGGCAAGAGAAAGCCAATGAGCTGGATGCTGAAAACACCACTTAGGATAGGCTATCCAAGGCTACAGCTGATCCTGCAAGGAGAAACTCCTACAAGAAACCATTCTTCTCTAAAAAGAAGAGGTTTTACCCCTCCTATACCCAACAGGGGCATTCTGAAGGTCAGTCTGCCCGAAAGGGACAGCAGCCACCAAAACAAAGAAAAACAAAGTCTGCTAAGCCTCAGCCGGCCGAACAGACTCAGCCTCCACAGGGGCTTTGACTCCCATCTAGAAAACTTGGCCTTCCTGGCCCTCAACGGGCCAGAGCCCTCCACCATTCCAGGAAGGTTGTGTCATTTTGCCCCCAGATGGGAGCAAATTACAGCAGAAGAATGGACTCTCTCCATTATAAAGGAGGGATACAAGCTTCATTTCCTCAACATGCCCCCTCCTACAGTTGTAAGAAGGTTCCTCCAGGAGCTCTCCAGATCAACCAACAGTAAGGATTTAAGGGTTTGTTTTATTATATTAAATTGTTAGCTCTCTGACTGGGAGCTCTTAAAAGGTTTTTTTGTACATTTTTAAAGCAAGGTTACTTTCTTTTTGGTGCTTTAGTGGGACTTTCCTTGAGCACAGTAGGTGGTTGAACTCCAGTAACCTCCTCAGCTTTGGGAACTGCTAACACCTAATCAGGTGTTAGTTCCCTCCCTACCCACCCCGACTCCCACCCACCCCTAGCGAGTAGTCTTGCTTTATAGGGCACCTCCCCATTTGACAAAGCACAGAGAATTGGACCAGCACATTTTGAATATAATTAAGGAGATTTAACTGCTTTTTCTCTGAAAGGACAGCTGGGAAACCGGCTGGTACTTGGTAGATCTCTCTCTTTTGCTTTAACAGATACCTAAGCTCCACGAACAGAACAATGGCTGGGAAAAATTGTATCGCTAAAGCTATTGCCCCCGTTACAGCTTCTGCCTTGGTCCAGACAGAGGTCCTAATGCCAGTTGAAGGACCAGTTTCATGTGCAGGGTGCCTGCATGCTGAAGCTCTGAGGAAACAAGTGGAGGAACTCAGAGAGGAGGTGGCGAGGCTGAGGAGCATTCAAGACAGTGAGAAGTACATTGATGAGATGCTTCTTGCAGCAACCAAGCTCTCCAGCAGAGGAGAAGATGGGTACCAACAGAATGTCGATGGTTGGACACAAGTCACCAGGGCCTGCAAAATCACCACTCCAACTTCTCCAGCCCTTGAATTGAAGAACTATTATGCAGTCCTGGAAGTGGAGGAGGTGAAAGCATCCCTAGAAAGGGAAGAACCAGAGCTCAAGTCCGCCAAAGTTGCAGAATAAGTGACCACAAGGAAACAAAGGGTAGTGGTGATTGGAGACTCTCTTCTGAGGGGTACTGAGGCGTCCATCTGCCGACCAGACTTGATGTCCAGAGAGGTATGCTGGCTGTCTGCCTGGTGCCAAAATCCAAGATGTTACGGAGAGTTTGCCGAGACTCATCAAGCCCACTGACTATTACCCAATGTTGCTAATCCATGTTGTAACAAATGATCTCCAGGAACAAGCAGGAATGAGTCTTCACATATGAGTATTGTCGGTACCGACGGAGCCTGCGCAGGAACGCTCCCCAGCGTCCAATCAGAAAGCTTTTGGGAGCATCCCACAGTGCCTGCGTGCTGCCTTCCCGCCTTTCCCAACTGTCTCTCCTCACTTCTTCTTTTTCCGCGGAGCCAGCAGGTCGTGTTCCTGTCACCGCAGAAGAATTTCTTTATTTTTCTTTATTTCTTTTGTGTCGCGTCTGCCTTCTTCGACGCTCCACCGGTACCGCCGGTCTTTTTCTTTTCTTCTTGTTTAAAAAAAAAAATCTTTTTCCGTTTCTTTTCTTCAGGTGCACTTGCGTTTTGGGCCTTAGGCCCAAAACCTTTTTTCCTTAACATGGAAAAACCTGCTTCAGGATTTAAGAAGTGCACAAAATGTGGCGGTACAATTTCCGTCACCGACACCCATGACTGGTGTCTAAAATGTTTAGGTCCTGACCATTCCCATCACAGATTGTATGTCCTGTTCTATGATGTCTAAAAGAGGTCGGCAGAACCGAGCTGACAAGCTCAGTACCCTGTTTCCCTCTGATGAGGCTTCGGTAGCATCGACGTCTTCCAGGGCTGCTTCTTCCTCACATGGATCTCAGGTAACTAAACATAAATCCAGCCGGTCCTCGAAGGGTAGATCTCCTTCTAAGCATCGAGATGCCTCTGGCATTGCCCTCGAGGATTCTGCACCAGCAAAATTACCCCGGCGGGAGGCTTCGGCCTCTAAAGCATCATCATCGGGGTTCCAGGATGATCTCGATGGCGTGGCCTCGACAGATCTCCTGGTACCATGCTCTGGGGTACCGGTGGCTTCCACCGGTATCGACTTCCAAGCATTGGCGGTGTCGATGGATCAGAGGATTCTGTCCATAGAACGCAGTCTGGCGGCTTTCCTTGTTGCTTCGACGCCCGTGGTACCGCAACAGACTATCCCTCCGGTACCAGCTATAGCATCGCCATCGGTACCGATCCCGGTACCGGTGGCATCGGCATCGGTGTCCGCTATGCCGGTACTCTGTCCTCTGAAGCCCTCCTGTACCGATACCTCGGTACCGGTTATTCCCGATGCCGATCCCAGTCGCTACGGGTATCGGGCTTTGCAAGAGCATCCGGACAGACGATGCTTCGATTCCTCTGAGGACTCTGAGGATTCTGAAGAGTCGGTCGATGCAGTGATGCTTCTTCCACAGGAGGAGTCCTCTCCTAAACGAAGGATGTCTCCTCCAGAGGATTTTCAAGACTTCATCAGGGAGGTGGCTTGGGGCCTTTCCATTACAGTGGCCCCAGAGACAGAACCCAGAGCCAAGAAGTTAGATATTTTACAATATCCTAAAACTCCTAAGGAGGCAGCTACCTTGCCTGTTAATGAGATTTTGTATGATCTCATGTTAAGGATGTGGGAAGCACCTCTGACCACCTCCCCTCATTCTCGCAGGTTGGATACCATGTATCATGTCCCTTCTTGTCCTGGTTTCCATAAAACTCAACTTCCTCACCACTCTATTGTGGTTGAGTCTGCTATGAGAAAGATTAGAAGTGCCAAAAGACATACCTCTAATCCTCCAGGACGTGAATGTAGAACCCTGGATGCTTTTGGAAGAAGAGTCTTCCAAGCTGCCATGCTTGCTGCGAGAATTAATTCCTATAGTCTTTACATGGGAATGTTCTTAAAAGAAGTCACTGATCATTTGCAGACTTTAAGTCCTTTCATTTCTGAAGATAAAAGACAGGACTTTCTCAGTTGGCTTAAACATGCCCAAGATATCTCCAAATTCTCCAACCGTGCAGCTTTTGACTCCTTTGAATGTGTCAGCAGAGCCTCAGCTATTGCCATAGGTGCACGTAGAATTGCTTGGCTTCAAGCATCTGATTTGGAGATCTGGGTTCAAGATGAATTGGGAGATATCCCTTGTACAGGTGAGAACCTGTTTGGTAAAGATTGGCAAGCAAAAGCCAATCAGATGGATGCTGAAAACTCTGCCTTGGATAGACTATCCAAATCCACAGCTGCTCCTGCTAAGAAAAGGTTGTTCAAGAAAGCACCTTTTTCTAAAAAAGGAAGATTCTATCCTGCTTATGGTCAGCGGGCATCTTCTGCAGCTCAGTTCCCTACCAAACGTCAGCAATCATCCAAACAGAGCAAAGCAAAGGCTGCTAGGCCTCCACCGACCCAGCAACCTCAGCCCCCTCAGGGCCTTTGACTTTCCGCTAGAGAACTTGACCTTCCTGGCTCTGGAAGGACCAGAGCCCTCCACCATTCCAGGAAGGTTATGTCATTTTTCTCCCAGATGGGAGCAAATTACAGCAGAGCATTGGACACTCTCCATCATAAGAGAGGGGTACAAACTTCATTTTTCAAGCTTGCCCCCCTCACACAAGAGTGCACCAGTTCAATTCTCCAACCTCCCTCCTCAGCCTGTTGGGGCAGGAGGTTGCCACCCTTCTCATCCAGGGGGCAATAGAGGAAGTGCCTCTTCAAAAACAGGGCACAGGTTTCTACTCCCCCTATTTTCTTATCCCAAAGAAAACAGGGGGCTACAGACCCATCTTAGATCTCAGAGAATTGAACAGATTCCTAGTCAAGGAAAAATTCAAAATGATTTCTCTGGGAACTCTGCTGCCATAACTTCAGAGTCAGGATTGGCTTTGTTCTCTAGATCTCAATGATGCGTACACCCATGTTCTCATCCATCCAACTCACAGAAGGTTCCTTCGGTTCCTTTTTCAAGAGAAGCACTATCAATACAGAGTGCTCCCTTTTGGTCTGGCCTCTGCACCAAGGGTATTCACAAAATGCATGGCAGTGGTAGCTGCATTTCTGCGCACTCTGGGAATATTCGTCTTCCCTTATTTGGACGACTGGCTCATCCGAGCTCCCACTCAGTCAGAGGCCAAGAGTTCTCTAGCCTGCACAATGGGTATCCTTCAGTATTTAGGGCTGATAATAAACATCCCAAAATCCAATTTAACCCCTACTCAGTCCCTGGAGTTTATAGGGGCATTGCTGGATACCACAAAGGCAAGGGCCTATCTCCCCCAGGCCCGTTGCCTTCGCTTGGTGCAGTTAGCTTCTCAAGCAGAGTTGAAGCCTCACTTAACTGCTCGAGAGATGTTACAATTGCTAGGCCACATGGCATCCACCGTGCATATGGTCCCATATGCTCGCCTTCACATGAGAGCAGCTCAGTGGACTTTATCCACCCACTGGACCCAGGCATTAGACTGCCTGTCAGACAAAATAGCAAACACAAGTCGCCTCATTTTGTCGCTCCAGTGGTGGAAGTCCCCTCAAAACCTGTTGCTGGGGTCCCCCTTTCAGCAGTCTCTACCCCAAGCAACTCTCACAGCAGATGTTTCTCCAATGGGGTGGGGAGCTCATCTACAAGACCTCTCCACCCAGGGCATCTGGTCCCCATAGGAGACTTGTCTACATATCAATCTCTTGGAACTCAGAGCAATCTTCCTTGCTCTGCGAGTGTTCCACACGCTGCTCAGCTGCAAGACAGTCCTTATCCACACGGACAATCAGGTAGCCATGTTCTATGTGAACAAGCAGGGCGGAACTGGCTCTCTGTCGCTTTGCAACGAAGCTTTGCGACTGTGGGCCCTCGCCAGAGAGCATCATATTCATCTTCTGGCAGTTTATCTTCCAGGTGTTCAAAACTCTTGGGCAGACAGGCTCAGTAGAGTTCTGCTTCCACACGAGTGGTCCAGGTGACCAGGATTTTTCAGATTTGGGGAACCCTGGACATAGACCTCTTTGCAAGTCCGTGGAATGCCAAACTTCCCCGGTTCTGTTCCAGAACTCCGGCTCAGGGGGCTCAGGCAAGGGATGCTTTCCTCCTTCACTGGGGTCAAGACTTCCTGTATGCCTTTCCACCCATTCCCCTAATTCCCAAAACCCTGTTCAAGCTTCAGAGAGACAGAGGCCACATGATTCTCATAGCTCCACATTGGCCACGGCAAGTGTGATACCCTCTGCTTCTACATCTCTCTCAAGCTCCCTCCCTCGAGTTAGGGTCTGCTCCAGATCTCCTATCTCAAGAGGACGGGAAGTTATGGCATCCCAATCCCCAGTCTCTGCATCTCGGGGCTTGGTAGCTGAAGGCCTAGATCTCCAAGATCTTCATCTTTCTCAACAGGTGAAAGATGTTCTTTATGCTTCCAGAAAACCTTCCACTAGACGTTCTTATGCTTTCAAGTGGAAGAGGTTTAGTATCTGGTGTGCTGGGAAGGTTCTTAACCCCCTTGCCATACCCCTGGAATCTTTGCTGGAGTATCTCCTCCATCTGTCTAATGCAGGCCTTAAAACTAATTCAGTAAGGGTCCATTTGAGTGCTATTGCAGCTTCCCTTAAGCCTCTGAATGGGCAACCTGTTTCCTCTCATCCTCTTGTAGCAAGGTTCATGAGAGGCCTCCTCTTAACAAAGCCTCCCATTAGACCACCTCCGGTGGCATGGGACTTGAACCTGGTTCTTGGTCAGCTTATGAAGCCGTCTTTTGAACCTTTGGCTACTACCTCCTTGAAATACCTTTCTTGGAAAGTTATCTTTCTTAATGCAATCACATCAGCACGTCGTATTAGTGAATTGCAAGTACTCGTAGCTAATCCACCTTATACAAGGTTCCATCATGACAAGGTAGTCCTTAGGACTCATCCACATTTTATGCCTAAGGTGGTCTCGCCCTTTCACCTCAACCAGGAGGTCTACTCACCTGTCTTTTTTCCAAGGCCTCATGCATCAAGTGCAGAGAGGAATCTTCATACCCTGGACTGTAAAAGAGCTCTGGTTTTTTATTTACAAAGGACACAGCAACATAGAAAGTCCTCTCAGCTCTTTGTTGCCTTTGATCCTTCTCATTTGGGACTACCAGTCTCCAAGAGAACACTATTTTACTGGATTGCCCAGTGTATTTCTTTCGCCTATCAGAGTAAGAACCTTTCTCTGGAGGGCCATGTCACAGCTCACAATGTGAGGGCCATGGCAGCCTCAATGGCTTATCTGAACTCTGTGTCTATTGACGACATTTGTCGAGCAGCCACTTGGGCCTCGGTTCATACCTTCACAGCCCATTACTGCTTGGACAAGGACTCCTGCCGGGATGCCTTGTTTGGCCAGGCTGTTCTCAAACACCTGTTCCATACTTAATCAACTCCTACCCACCATCCCTGATGGGATGCCAGAGATCCATGGGGGGAAGTGGAGCCCTGTCCCAGGGACACACAACTTCTGGGGTCTCTCCCTGGCATCTAAAGCTAGGGAGTCCCCATATGTGAAGACTCATTCCTGCTTGTTCCTGGAGATAGCACAGTTACTTACCTGTAACAGGTGATCTCTGGGAACAGCAGGAATAAGTCTTCACATCCCACCCACCTCCCCTGGGAGTTGTATCTCTCTATCTATCTTTCCTTTCCCTCTCTCTCTCTCTCTTTGTCTCAGCTTTAAAACCTAACTGAGGAGAGACAGTTGGGAAAGGCGGGAAGGCAGCACGCAGGCGCTGTGGGATGCTCCCAAAAGCTTTCTGTTTGGATGCTGGGGAGCGTTCCCGCACAAGCTCCGTCGGTACCGACAATACCCATATGTGAAGACTTATTCCTGCTGTTCCCAGAGATCACCTGTTACAGGTAAGTAACTGTGCTATACTGCCAGGTATATCTCGGAACATATCAAAAGTGACTTCATGGCTCTTGGGCAGAAGGTGAAGCAGTTAGGTGCACAGGTGGTATTCTCTTCAATCCTCCCTGTTGAGGGTAAAGGCCAAGGCAGATGAATGCATGGCTGCGTGGATGGTGTCGAGAGCGTTTTGGTTTCCTAGACCATGGGATGCTGTTTCAAGGGTTGCAGAGCAGAGATGGCATTCATCTGTCCAAGAAAGGTCAACGCGTCTTCAGTAGTAGACTGGCTAATCTACTGAAGAGGGCTTTAAACTAGATTCGTTGGGGATGGGTGAAGAAACCCCCAGGTAAGTTTAAGCCCCCAGGTAGGTGATACATTAAATAACTTTATGGAAATGGGTAACAGGGGTAACATATGGAAAGCAGTGTGTATAAATGCCCGTAGCATGGGAAATAAGATCCCTGATGTTGAAGCTTTGGTGGGAGTGGCTGACTTGGATTTAGTGACAGTTACAGAAACATGGTTCACAGAAAACTATGATTGGGATGTAACTATACCTGGCTATACTTTATTCAGAAAGGACAGGGGAGGAGGAGTGGCACTATATGTAAAAACTACTATTAAAGCTTTGGAATTACAGAGCTTAAAGGGGAGAGGGGAGGCATTGTGGGTTAAACTAGAAAGAGGGAAAGAGAAATCTATTTACATTGGTGTGATATACAGACATCCCTCACAAGAGGAAGAGATGGACAGAGAGTTAATTGAAGACATGCGCAGCATTGCTAGGAAAGGGGAAGTGCTACTGATAGGGGATTTCAATATGCCAGATGTTGATTGGCACATTCCTGCTGCAGTATCGTCTAGAAGTAAGGAGATCCTGGTTTCTCCACAGGGAGAACTATTCAGGCAATTGGTAACAGACCCCACACGTGAAGGGACCATACTGGACTTGGTGCTTACCAATGGTGAAAGTGTTTCTGATGTTGTAGTGGGAGATCATTTTGCATCCAGTGATCACCAGATGGTGTGGTTCAGTATTAGGACTAGGGCTGTTAGAATCCATTCAAAGGCGAGGATCTTAGACTTTAGGAAGACTAACTTTGCGAAGATGGGCCAATACCTCAGGGAGTCGTTAGTTGGATGGGAACAGCTGAGGGATGTAGAAAAACAGTGGGAAAAACTGAAAGGGGCTATTTTAAGGGCAACCAACCTTTTTGTTAAAATGGTAAATAAAGGTAAAAGGAAAAGAAGACCGCTATCGTTTCGAAAGAAGTAGCTGAAAAAGTGAAGAAAAAGAGGGAGGCCTTCATGAAATACAAGAGATCACAGAGAGAGGAAGACAGGCATCTGTATTTGGAAAAACTTAGAGAAGCTAGCAAAGTAGTCAAGAAGGCAAAAATTCAAAAATAGGAGGAAATAGCCAATGCAATAAAACGGGGGGATAAGACATTTTTCAGATATATTAGTGAGAAGAGGAAGGGCAAGAGTGGTATTGTCAGACTCAAGGGTGCAGGGTAGGAATATGTAGAAGCTGATAAGGATAAAGCGGAATTGCTTAACAAATATTTTTGTTCTGTGTTCACAGATGAAGCACCAGGAGCAGGACCTCAGAAAACACCCACCAATAGGAACAGAAGCAAGGGACATCTTGAACAATTTTCAAAAGACTGTGTTCGTGAGAAACTATCTCAACTTAAAGTAGACAAAGCGATGGGACCAGATGGGATACACCCGAGAATACTGAGGGAACTTGGGGATGTTCTAGCAGCTCCACTGACTGACCTTTTCAATGCCCCGTTGGAGTCTGGAGTGGTGCCAAAGGACTGGAGAGAGGCTCATGTGGTGCCTTTGCACAAAAGCGGAAGGAAGGATGTGATTGAAAACTACAGGCCGGTTAGTTTAACTTCGGTGGTGAGTAAATTATTGGAAACACTGCTGAAAGAGAAAATAGTGAGGTTTCTGGAGTCCAGCGGATTACAGGATCCGAGGCAGCATGGATTCACCAGAGGCAGGTCTTGTCAGACAAATCTGATTGATTTCTTTGACTGGGTGACCAGGGAGTTGGACCGAGGGAGAGCCCTAGATGTGGTGTATTTAGATTTCAGTAAAGCCTTTGACACTGTTCCTCACAGGCGACTTATAAACAAACTGAGCACCCTAGGGATGGATCCTAAAGTTACTGCTTGGGTTAGAAATTGGTTGGGTGGGAGGCGACAAAGAGTAGAAGTAAATGGAGCTCACTCTGAGGAGAAGGATGTTATCAGTGGTGTGCCCCAGTGATGTGTCCTTGGTCCGATTCTTTTTAACATCTTTGTTAGTGATATTGCAGAAGGACTTTCAGGTAAGGTTTGCCTCTTTGCGGATAATACCAAAATCTGCAATAGAGTAGACACCCAGGAAGGGGTAGATAACACGAGGAGGGATCTAGCTAAGCTTGAAGAATGGTCTAGAATTTGGCAGCTGGGATTTAATGTTAAAAAATGTAAGGTCATGCATTTAGGCTGCAGCAATCCAAGGGAGCAATATAATATAGGGGGTGAAGTACTTTTGTCCACTAAAGAAGAGCGGGACCTAGGCGTGGTTGTGTCTGATGATCTTAAAGTAACTAAACAGGTAGAAAAGGCGACGGCAAAAGCTAGAAGGATGCTTGGGTGCATACGGAGAGGAATGGCCAGCAGAAAAAAGGAGGTGATAATGCCTCTTTATAAGTCTTTGGTGCGACCTCATTTGGAGTATAGTGTGCAATTCTGGAGACCGCACCTTCCAAAGGATGTGAACAGGATGGAGTCGGTGCAGAGGATGGCTACTAAAATGATTAGTGATCTTCATTATAAAGCATATGAGGACAGACTGAAGGATCTTAATATGTACACCTCAGAGGAAAGGTGGGATAGAGGTGATATGATTGAGATGTTTAAATACCTCCATGGCATAAATGTTCAGGGAGAGAGCCTCTTTCAATTGAAAGCAAGTTCTGCTTACGAGGGGACATGGGATGAGGGTGAAGGGAGATAGATTCAGGAGTGATATGCGGAAATATTTCTTTACGGAAAGAGTAGTGGATCCGTGGAATAGTCTCCCAGTGGAGGTGGTAGAGATGAGGACAGTAACTGAATTCAAAAAAGCATGGGACAAACACAGAGGATCTCTAAAGGTAAAAAGGGGACTATTGTAGTTGTTATGGAAGGACAGACTAGATAGGCCATGTGGTCTTTTTCTGTCATCATATTTCTGTGTTTCTATGTTTCTAAGTGGAAAAGGTTTTCCTTATGGTGTTCGCAGAAGGGTCTTGACCCCCTGGCGATACCTTTGGAAGCATTATTGGAGTATCTCCTTCATTTATCTAATGCAGAGCTTAAAACTAACTCAGTGCGAGTCCATTTAAGTGCTATTTCAGCTTCTTTCAAGCCTTTAAATGGACAACCTATTTCCTCTCATCCTCTCATAGCGAGATTTATGAGGGGCCTCCTTCTAACTAAGCCTCCCATTAGGCCACCACCGGGACCTAAATCTAGTTCTTGGACAGCTCATGAAGCCGCCTTTTGAACCTCTAGCTACTACCTCCTTGAAATTCCTTTCCTGGAAGATTGTCTTTCTCATTGCAATCACATCAGCACGTCGCATTAGTGAGTTGCAAGCATTAGTGGCTGATCCTCCTTATACACGAGGTTCCATCATGATAAGGTAGTCCTTAGGACTCATCCACACTTTATGCCAAAGGTGGTCTCACCTTTTCATTTAAATCAAGCAGTTTACCTGCCTGTATTTTTTCCAAGGCCTCATGCTTCAAATGCAGAAAGGAGTCTTCATACTTTGGACTGTAAAAGAGACCTTGCTTTTTACTTACAAAGGACACAGCAACATAGAAAGTCCTCAACTCTTTGTTGCTTTTGATCCTTCTCATTTGGGACTTCCAGTCTCCAAGAGAACATTGTCCAGTTGGATTGCACAGTGTATTTCTTTTATCTATCAGAGTAAAAACCTTTCTCTGGAAGCCCATGTCACAGCTTACAATGTGAGAGCCATGGCAGCCTCAATGGCTCATCTACACTCTGTGTCTATTGATGACATCTCTCGAGCAGCTACTTGGGCCTCGGTTCATACCTTCACAGCCCATTACTGCTTAGACAAGGACTCCCGCCGGGATGCCTTGTTTGGTCATGCTGTTCTACGACACCTGTTCCATACTTAATCAACTCCTACCCACCATTCCCGATAGGATGCCAGAGATCCATGGGGGGGAAGTAGTGCCCTTTCACAGGGGCGCACAACTTCTGGGGTCTCTCCCTGGCATCTGTAGCTAGGGAGTCCCCATATGTGAAGACTACATTCCTGCTTGTTCCTGGAGATAGCATAGTTACTCACCTGTAACAGGTGATCTCCAGGTACAGCAGGAATTTAGTCTTCACAACCCACCCACCTCCCCTAGGAGTTGTATCTCTCTTTTCTTTTCTTTCCCTCTCTCTCTCTCTTTGTCTCAGCTTTAAAACTCAACTGGAGAGAGGCAGTTGGGAAAGGCTGGAAGACAGCACGCAGGCGCTGTGGGATGCTCCCAAAAGCTTTCTAATTGGACACTGGGGAGCGTTCCCGCGCAGGCTCCGTCAGTACCGACGATACCCATATGTGAAGACTAAATTCCTGCTGTACCCGGAGATCACCTGTTACAGGTGAGTAACTATGCTTTGCCCGTCTCTGCATCGGCGTAGCCATGATTTGCATACCAGACCAGTTGATTAAAATGCATTTAAATAATTAGAAGTTCATTTAAATAGATTTAAATATGTGTGGCGTTAGTTGGGTGTTAGTTTTTCCATCAGCGTTTGTCTGTTTTCTGCATTTAAAGGATCGTAAAGTGTGCTTAAACGTGGTATTAGGGGTTTGTAAAGTCCACGCTAGCTTTCTGCTTTGGCCGGTATGCCTTCTTCCAGGAAATAATGTTTGACCTGTGTCAAGCGAGGAACACCTCATCTTTGAATTCTGAACTCTGCCTTTCCAGCATAGCAGCTTCTTAGTCGCACCTGGAGGGCCTGCTTTCCCCATCTCAGCTGGGGGATGCAGTTAGTCAGTCCTTACCTACCTCAGGGCAGGAGGTGACAGATGGCGCTATGCGTAAGGATATTCAGCTGGCTAGGGCTCTGGCAACCAAGCTGTGAGCTGCTCTTTGTTCTCTAGGAGGTCTGTGGCAACTGGGCCCCCTGGTGTTGGGGAGCCTTATCCGAGAGGAGAGCTTCCAGACTCCGGTTTATCCTTCCCAGAATTCTTTTCCTTTTTGCAACAGACCTGGTCCTTCTGGCATGGTAATTCAGACCCTGCAGCCTCTGTGTGTCCCCCAACACAGTCTCATGCCAGGCAGGCTGACAGTAGAAGGCATGTTCGCTTACCTTTGTCTAAGTGTCCCCGGCGAGGAGTGCTTCATGGAGATAGGGAACAGCTGGGAGCTATTCGAGATGTTGACTATTCCTCGGATTCAGATGGCTTGGTACTGGGCTCTGATCTGGATGAGGAAGTTCTCTCACCTTCAGAAGATTATACAGAGACCAGCATGATCCGCCTATTCCAGAAGGAGGAGCTGATGGCGTTGATTACCAGGGTCTTCTCCGCCTTGAACTTGATGTATGCTTCCAGCATGGAGCAAGAGCCGAAGATGCATCTGCTCCTTCAAGGGGTGCAGAAATCCACTGCTGTCTTCCCATTCCTAGAGGTGATCACGGATATGATCCAGTCAGAGTGGGACTCCCCTGACTCCTCACCTAAAGGATTAAGGGTGTGTAAGAAGATCTCCGCTCTCCTAGGGAAGGAGGGTGTTGAGTGGTTTGACATTCCCAAGGTGGATGCGCAGGCCACAGTGGTTACCATACAGACCTCCATTCCTGTGAAAGGCGGATCGGCCTTAAAGGATGTTCTGGACCGCAAGGTGGATTACTTGCTGAGGTGCCAGTTCATCATGGTAGTGGCTATTCTACAGCTGGCGGTGTGTACCAGTCTGATGTCTCAAGCCCTTCTCCAGTGGATTCAGCCTCTTCCACCTGATGTTACTACCCCTCTTTTAGAGTCCGCTACAGCCTTCCTTTCTAATGCCATGTATGACCTGGTACGTTTGGCAGCCAGGGATGGTGCCCTGACGACGGTGTCATGGCATTGGATTTGGGCAATGGATACATCCTCCATAGCTCAGTAGGCTCAACTGGTCTTTAAGGGGAAATGTCTGTTTGGAACTGATTTAGAGAATCTGGTGATGGACCTAGGCAAGACAAAATCTTACTGCCTCCCAGAAGACAGGTCCAAGGTGCCTGTGAAGCGGGCTGTTGCCCTTTTCTTGTCAGCCTCCACACAACCACCAAGGGTGCACTGGCCAGATTCCCAGGGGTCTCGGAACTGTCGTCATTGCTGACCTGGAAAACCTTTCTTCCCTTCTGCTTCAAGGTCCTGGGCTCGTTCTCAGTCCTTTCGTGGAACATCTAGGTGCAGGAACTCTGTCCCTTCCAGAGGAGGACCTCTTGAGCTCCACAATGAAGGTTTTGGGGCCCATTCCCTGGTTCCTCTGGTTGGAGGCAGGCTTTGCCTTTTCTTTCAGGAATGGACCTGGATTACTAAGGATCGTTGAGTGCTAGACACCATTCAGTTTGGCTGTGTCATGGAATGCCGAGTCTATTCCTGATGTCTTCATCAGTTCCCTTTGTGAGTCTGTAATCAAAGGTGCCACTGTATGGACCACCTTGGATAAGTTGCTACGACTGAAGGTGGTGGTGCCCATCCCTCCAGATGAGCGGGTCAAGGGCAAGATATTCCATCTATTTTGTGGTTCCGAAAAAGGACTGTTCCTTTTGGCCCATTCTGGACCTCAAGGGAGTCAACAAGCATTTTGCACATCCTGCCCTTCCAGATGGAAACCTTGCACGTCATGATTCAGGCAGTTTGTTGAGGGGAAGTCTTAGCTTCTCTGGATCTAGTCGCAGCATATTTTCATATCCCGATCCGGGCTGATCAGCAGTAATATCTGCGTTTTGCCAATGCTTGGCTCTCACTATCAGTTCACCCCTCTCCTTTTCGGGCTATTCAGCACCCCAGGATCGTTCTCCAAGGTCATGGTGGCGGTTGTAGCTTTGCAGCTCCAAGGGATCTGTCCTCATCCCTATCTGGATGACTGTCAGAAGCATCTTGGGTGACATCCCGAGTGATGTCCTTTTTGGAAAGCCTTGACTGGGTGATCAATCAAGGGAAAGAGCCAGCTTTTGCCTTCCCAGTCCTTGGAGTTGCTGGGAAGAGGTTTCAGCATTTGAGTGGGCAAAAGTTTCCTTCCAGAGGAAGAAGGTCAGAAGACTATTGGATTACTCGGCACTGTTGTGTGCGCAGCAGGCCCCCAGAGTCTAGGATTATCTTCAGCTCCTTTGATCGATGGCGACAACCATAGAGGTGGTGCCATTGACGCATGCTCACATACAACTGCTCCGGCAGTTCTTGTTGACTTATTGGGCCTGAAGTTCTCAGGAGTTCAAGCACAGGCTTCTGCTCCTGTTGACGGAGTTGGCCAGCCTGCGGTGGTGGCTGCAGCCCTGTCATCTGAGGAAAGGTGCACTCCTGGACGATTTCTCCTGGATCCTACTAATGGCGGATGCTAGTCTCTCGGGCCAGGGAGCCCATTGCCAAGACAGTATGGCCCAGGGTCATTGAAAGCACAGAAAAGCAGTGTGGTCCATCAACCGCCCTGAGGCGAGGGACATCTAGTTGGCTGTTCTGCATTTCTGGCCCCTGGTCGAGGGCCAGGTGGTTTGAGTGTTTCTGACAATGCCACTGTAGTGGCCTATGTCACTCAGTAAGGCGGCATAAGGAGCGCTGGGGTGGCTCTGGAGATGAATCTCCTGTTTGTCTGAGCAGAGAAGAACCTTCCTCAGCTAGCACTCTCTGAATCCCTGAGAATGGGAGTTGAGTCAGTAGGTGTTTCAGTTGATTTTGCTCCACTGGAACAGCCCCGAAATGGATCTGAAGGCAACCTGCTCCAATGCCAAAGTTTGCCTCTTCTTCAGTCGCCACACCAAAATGGGGTCCAAGGTCTCCGATGCCCTGACCCAGCCTTGGCCAAGTTAGTGGCTGCTGTATGCGTTTCCTCCATGGTCCCCGGTAAGGGGATTGTGATTCAGTGTATAGTGCACCACCCGGGCAGGATTGTTCTGGTAGTGCCAGATTGGCCGGGGGGGAGAGTGTTGTTCAGAGATCTGTTGTGGCTCCTGTAGATAATGCCTCTTCAGCTGCCTCCATCTCAGGAGCTATTGCAGCAGAGACCGATCGTCCTGGAGGACCTGGCTCCCTTCTCGCTTACAGCATGGTTCTTGAAAGGAGACTGCTAGCGCATAAGGGCAAATCTCCAACAGCAATCTCTACTCTTCTTGATGCCCAAAGGAGGTCTACCAAGTTAGCATATGTATAGATATGGTGCCTCTTTGAGCTGTGGTGCGGCGCAAGGCATCCAAGGTATCCTCCTTGTTGGCCTTTCTGCAGGATGGCCTAAAGGAGGGCTTTTCACTTACCTCCCAGACAGTTTAGGTGGCAGCTCTGGCCTGTTAGCATGCTGCAGTGGCGATCAAGTCCTTGGCCTTACACTTGCACACTCACATTTTCTCTAGGAGGTTCGGTGCCTGCATCCTCCCCTTCGGTCTGTGATCCCTTACTGGGATCTGTGTCTGGTGCTCATAGCCCTGATGGCAACCCCCTTTGAGCTGTTGAAGCACGCTGCCTTAAAGGATTTGGTGCTCAGGACTGTCGTCTTGGTCACGATTTATTCCGCATGGCGGATTTCTGAGCTGTAGATTCTGTCTTGTCAAGATTCTTATCTGTCCTTTTCGGATGAGGCTATTTCCATTCAGCTTGTGCCTTCCTTCTTGCCTAAGGTGCTTTCTCCCTTTCACGTGAACCAGGTGGTTTGCCTGCCCTGCTTCCCGAAGGAACAGTGTCGGGGAAAAGGATAAGGATCTTTGCCTGGTAGATGTCCGGAGGGCGCTTCTCTGGTACCATCTTTCGTAAGTCCAGCCATCTTTTTGTAATGTTTGCTGGCCCATGCAAGGATGAATTGGTGGCCAAGTCAACTTTGGGGCACTGGATTAAGAAGGCCATTGCCTTGGCATATCTGTTGCAGAACTGGCCGGTTCCGGAGGATCTGTGTGCCCATTCTACTCAAGCATAAGCATCCTCATGGGCAGAGCAGAGCTTGGTAGCCCCTGCAGACACTGTCAGGCAGAAACGTGAGCATCACTTTCCACTTTTGTCAAGCATTATCACTTGGATGTCCACATGCGGGCAGACACGGCCTTCGGCTCAGGCGTTTTGCAAGCTGCTGTGTCTTATTCCCACCCAGTGGTGGCATAAGTTTGGTATGTCCCACTTTTCTGGACTAGTCTATCACATCGATATAGAAGGTGACATTTTATTTACCAGTTCCTTTCCTTGAATCCTGCTAGACCAGTCCAGGGCCTGCTCCTGAAACTGTATTGTTCTGTTCTTCGGCTGCGGTACCCTTGGATCCACTATGATTTTTATCCTTGGCCCTGCATTTTCATCTTCTGCTGTCAACCTTGTTTTTACTTTTCTATACATAGTTTTCAACTGTTGATTGCTCATTGCTGCCCACAATTGAGGTTGTGTGAGTCTTGCTTTGGGACGAATACTGAAGGGGACCTCTGGTGGCTGAGACAAATAGAGGCATGGGCTTTTCATTGGTTCTTTGTCTCCACCAACCTGCTGGTAGAGGAACACAACCAGCCCATGTTCGCTGTAAAATAGTTATCTCCAAGTTATAATGCCCTGTTCAATGTAATTTCAGTTTGTTCAATGTAAACCACACTGATGCAGAATAGCGTGGTATATAAGAGAATGTAAATAAATAAATAAATAACCCACTTGTCTACTGGTATAGCAGGACTCAAGGAAAGGACATTAACTAGTAAGTAAAATGTCACCTTAGCTCATATTAATCATCAGTATGTATTATGGCTGAAAAATGTTTTTCTTACTCTAATCACTGCCAGTGCTCTTTGAGGCTGGTACTCTATAGTCTTTTCAGTTTTCTAAACGCACCTGTAATAATAGAGAGCAGAAGCAGGTTTGACTTTGCCTTTGTTTATGGTGGTTAATGTTTGTAGCTTATAGCTATTTTTTTATGAGGCTAGGACCATATAGCCCCTTCAGATTTCAATATGTGTTTGTTCTATATGGACTAAAGCTTTTTTGCTATTTCATCTGGGGGGGGTGGGGGTTAAGCTGATAGGTGCTGGGGCATTTTCATTCCAGTGTCTTGAAGGTGATTTGTTCATTGTGCACATATAGCTCATATATTAGAGGGCTTTTTCTACTTCATCCATCTTTCTTCTTTACTATATTGGACAGTGAACACAACTTTTTTGACACTGGGTGATGTATTTTTCTTGTCATTTTTTTTCTTTTTGTTTTTCTTTCTGTCTTGCTTTCTTTAGTTTTTCTCCTTCCCACCCTTCCCCCTTTTTCCTTTTTCTCTCTTTCTCTCTTTCCTCCTCCTCTCCATTCCCCTCTCACTCTCTTTCCCTTTTACTTGATTTTTACCTTCTTTCCCCTCCTTCCCCCTCCCTCCTTTTTTCCGCTATCCATTCTTTTTCTCTTTTTCCTTTATTTTCCTCTTTTTCCTTTCTCTTCTGTCTTCCCCTTTCCTGTTTTTTCTTGGAGGTATTGTGGAAGTTTCTGCGGTTTGGTTTGCCTTTTGGCTCCTAGGTCATTCATCCAGCATAGAGCGGCATCTTCTAAATTTCAAGAGTTAGATCTTTAAGTTATAGCCTCTGATGCAGGCATTGTGTGCCGAAACATGTTTGGCTGTTCTTTAATATTTGAACATGTTGGACTCAGGACTCATCTTCATGCTGCTGGATGGAACTGTCATGTTTTAAAATTGCTGTGTTTTGTGATTATATATTAAAATTGTATTGATTATTCCCGCTTGTTTGTCATCCATCTGCTTGGATTGTGTCTGCTGCCACCAAAAACATGTGTTTATCCAGTGTCAGCTTATTCCGACATCAGTTTTTCTCCCCCCACCCCACCCCCTTTTTTTTTAAGACAACCTGTAGCTAGGAAGTCTCATATGTGAACACTTATCCTGCTTGTCCATGGAGAAAATAGAACTACTTACTACTTAGCAGGTGTTCTCCATGTCTAGCAGGATAACTCTTTACAATCCTCTCTCCTTCCCTTGGTGTTGCCTTCTACCTTTCAGCTAGTAATTGAATGAGGAGATAAGGCATAATGGTGGCAGCAGCAAGCACATAGGCACAATGGAGCCACTCCAAAAGCTTCTAGAAACCTGGAGAGGTCTCCCACACAAACTTACCCTCCTGTCTATAGCGAGCACGTGCTTACAGGTAAGTGGGGCTACAGGTTCTGCATTACAAAGGAAAGGGATGATAAACTCAATATGCAGGAGGAGGATGAATGCTCTACATCTAAAGTAACGCTGGGAACTAATGTGCATTCCTTTTAAGAGTGTGAAAAGCTGACTCTGTTGTTGTGTTCACTAGCTCTGGAAATTGTAAAAGTTACTTGGCCGGATATAGATTGGAATTACAGCCTTTTGCCTTTGGGTGATGACAGGACATTGTTGAGTCCAAAAAAATTGTATTTTTGCAGAATTTGATTAATTTGATTTCTTATTGCAACTGTAATGTTTTTATTCTTTAACATATTAACTGCCTTGTTGGTAGAGAGCGTGCAGTTCAGGAGTTGCGTCGTCATGGCCTTTCTACATCATCTGTGCGTACTTCATCTCCAATTTGTTTAACATTGAGATCGCCACCATTATCCCCAGAACGTTCAATCTTAAGATCAACTGATCGAGGAGCAGATAAATCGGCAGAAAAGTAAGTACTTCATTCTGATGTTTAAATCAAACTTTCCGTATTTTGCTTGATTGATTCAGATGTTCAAGCATAGATGAGTCTTTGAAGTGCAAACAGTTTTGAGGTATTTATACCATGGACATAGTTTGACTGCTTCATTTGGGAGGGAGAGGGACAAAGAGTGGGGCGACACAAGATGGATAGGAAGCCAGTGTATCAAACAGACAAGGGATGATCTGGCAACCCCAAGATACTCCGAGAAGGAACAGAGTTCTCATTCAGTGGTTTTGCCAAAAAAAAAGAAAAGCAACATATTCCCAGGATATAATTAAAATGCAGCAAAAATTATAGCTGTTCATTTATTTAGCCTGGCACTCTTAAGATAAAACAAAATACTGACACCTAAATATATATTCTGCAAAACAAAAATGAGGAGATGTTCTCCAGGACCAAGCAGGAAGTCAGTCCTCACTGATGGGTGATGTCGGCGCCGACGGAGCCCTCGCAGAGCAATTTCCCCAGCTTTCGAAGAAAGCCTTTGGGAATTGCAGCGCGCATGCGCGGTCCCCTTCCCGCCCAAGGGTTCCATCTTGCTCAGTCTTCTTTTTTCCGCAGAGCCCTACAGATGTAGTTTGTGATCACCGCTGAAAAAGTTGATTTTTTTTCGTTCTATTTTCTCAGTTCGACGCCGTGTCCTTTTCCCGCCCGACCTCGATACTCCGGTGTCGAGTCCGTTCACTATTTTTCGGTTTTTGTCCTTCGTGACTGGCGTTCCCGCCACTTTTTTCTTTTTCTCTGGCAGCCCAGTCTTTTGACCTCGCAGGGGCCCTTTTTCCCCCGATGGCTGCCAGCGGGTTTAAAAAGTGTGATTGGTGTACGAGGCTTATGTCTCTCACCGACACACACGACTGCTGCCTCCGCTGTCTCGGACCCAATCATGACCCGATGATTTGTGGTCCATGTACCAAAATGTCCTCGAAGGCACTGAGGAGTCGGCAGTCTCAAAAGGAGCGAATCTTCTCTGACTCCGCGTCCGGCCGGGCCCGGACCTCGTCAGAGGTTTCGACGTCTCGTGACTCCGGCCCCGAGCGTCGTCGGAGCTCCTCTGAGCGGGGGTCTCCCGCCCGGGAACATCGTCGGAAGAAAAAACCCGCGAGGGCGGCGTCGGAGGACGCTCATGGTTCCTCGAGGGCCAGGTCGCATAGCCCCGATAGCCGCCCCGGGTCCTCGGAGTCGGAGAGGCCTTCGAAGCATCCTCGTCTCGAAGTGGAGTCTCCTGGACACGTGAGTACTGTAGTCCTCATGGACTCGCCTCCGAAGGAGCCGACATCGGGCCCGACGCCGTCGGGGCCCAAGTCGGGGGCTGCTGGGTCTCCTGAGCTTGGACTCAGGCTGACGGCCTTGGAGAGCAGTTTCGCTGCCTTCATGGACCAGTAGCGGGCATTGATCGCTGGCCTCGCCGGTGCATCTGCTCCGACCACCGGGACATCGACGTCCAAGTCGACCCCGGAGGCCGAGCCGATCCTCGAGTCCATGTGGGCTCGGGTCGATCCTCGGCCACGGTCTCCCTCGGCCTCCCGTTCGGGACCGAGGCCGTCGACGCCGGCGTCGGGGTGGAGGTCCTCGGCGGCCACCCGCACGGAGCCGCTCGATTCCTCCTCGGAGGAGTCGGGCTGGGACACGGAGGAGGACGAGTCACCCGGTTCTTTTCAGTCTCGGTGCGTCCCCTCCGACTCGCCCGAGTCTGAGCCTCAGAGATGGTCCCCCCCGGAGGATACCCGGTTCTCGGACTTCGTGAGGGATATGGCCAAGGCTTTGGCCTTCCCCGCGGATCCCGAGGAGGAGCCTCGAGCCGAAGAGCTCGAAGCCCTCCAGTATGACTCTCCCCCGAAGGAGGCCTTTACTGTACCAGTTCCTCCGATGCTGGAAAGACTTCTCTTCCGCATGTGGGAGAGCCCGGCATCGACGCCGGTGTTAAGCATGCGGGTCGATTCCATGTATCGAGTCCGCAAGAGCCCCGGGTTCCAGAAGGCACAACTACCGCACCATTCCATGGTGGTGGAATCGGCCATGCATCGACTCAAGAGTCAAAAGATGCACTCCTCGGTGCCTCCCGGCAAGGAGGCCCGGAACCTGGATGCCCTCGGTAGGAAGTGCTTCCAGGGCTCTATGCTTGCTTGTCGAGTCCAGACATACCAGCTCTACATGGGCATGTATCTCCGAGACCTGGCAAAGGAAATTGCCGGGTTCTCTGCTGGTCTCTCCGAGGAACCTTTGCAGAGGTTCCAGGCCTTGTCCACTGGTATTCGAGAGTGCTCGAAATTTATTTCTCGAGCAGCCTACGATGGCTTCGAAGCATCGGCTCGAGTAGCCGGGGCAGGCATCGGTGCCCGCCGGCAGGCTTGGCTTCAGTCATCCGACCTCGAGCCATGGGTGCAGGACAAGTTGGTCGATGTCCCCTGCAGAGGTGAAAACCTCTTTGGCAAGCCCATGGCTGATAAGGCTGCGCAACTCGAGACAGAGACTCTAACCAGGACTCGCCTGTCCAGAAAGACCTCTGCCCCTTCACAGAAGAGGAAGGGCTCGGTGAAAAAGCCCTTTTACCCGAGGAAGGTGTCTGCCTATAAACAACACCACCCACAATATCAAGCCTCAGCAGCTCCCCATCAGGGTCAGCAGGCTAAGGGACAGGGTAATGGGTCCCGTAGGCAGAAGGCCCCCAAGCCCACTACACAGGCCCCTGCTCAGCAGGGTGGGGGTTTTTGACTCCGTAAGCATAGCCTCTTCCCCCCCGCTGGCTTCTCTCAGCATGGGAGGCCGGCTCGCCCACTTTGCCCACAGGTGGTCAGCCATAACATCAGATACATGGGTGCTTCAGGTAGTTCAAAAGGGCTACCTTTTGCATTTTCACCAGGTACCTCCCTCCTACTTTCCAGGGGAGTCCCCAAGGACCCCTTTGCACAGGGACTTACTCCTTCAGGAGTTAGCAAGTCTTCTTCAGGAACAGGCTGTGGAACCGGTGCCCCACCACCTGAAAGGTCACGGCTTTTATTCCAGGTACTTTCTGATACCAAAAAGAACAGGAGGCCTCAGACCCATAGGGGACTTGCGCAACCTCAACAAGTTCCTGCAAAGGGAAAAGTTCAAGATGCTTACCCTTGGAATCCTGCTGCCCTACCTCCAGCGGAGAGATTGGCTATGCTCATTGGATCTAAAGGATGCTTCTCCAGGACCAAGCAGGAAGTCAGTCCTCACTTATGGGTGACGTCGGCGCCGACGGAGCCCTCGCGGAGCAATTTTCCCCAGCTTTCAAAGAAAGCCTTTGGGAATTGCAGCGCGCATGCGCGGCCCTCTTCCCGCCCAAGGGTGCCATCTTAGCCAGTCTTCTTTTTTCCGCGGAGCCCTACAGACGTACCCGTCGTGTCCCCGCGAAAAAGTTGATTTTTTTCTTCAGAATTTCTCTTATTTTCCATTCGGTTCGACGCCGGTCTTTTTCCCGCCGGACTCGCGACGCCGGTCTCGAGTCCTCTTCTTATTTTTCGGTTTTTCTGACTTAGTCAGTTTTTCGTTTCGGTTTTTCCCTGGCAGCCCGGTCCTTTGACCTCGCCGGGGCCCTTTTTCCCCCGATGGCTGCCAGTGGTTTCAAGCGGTGTGGTCAGTGTGACCGAAATATGTCACTAACTGACACACACGACTTTTGCCTCCGCTGCCTGGGCCCGGATCATGAAGAAATGATCTGTGGGCCCTGCGGCAAAATGTCCTCCAAAGCGTTGAGAAGTCGGCGGCATCAGCGGGATAGAATCTTCGCTGACCCCAGCCGTACCCGGACCTCGTCGGAGGCCTCCGCGTCCAAAGGTTCCAGCTCAGACCGTCGCCGGAGTTCCTCCGACAGGGGTTCTCCCTCCGGGGACCATCGTCGTAAGGTGAAACCCGCGAGGGCGGCGTCGGTGGACGCTCCTGGCTCCGCGAGGGCCAGGTCGCATAGCCCCGATAGCCGTCCCGGGTCCTTGGAGAAGGAGCATCTCACGAAGCGACCTCGCCTGGAGTCGGAGCTGCCTGCTCGGGTAAGTCCTGTGGTCCTCCTGGACTCGCCTCCGAGACAGCCGACGTCGGGCCCGACACCGTCGGGGCCCGAGTCGGGGGCTGCTGGGTCACCTGAGCTCGGACTCAGGTTGACGGCCTTGGAGAGCAGATTGTCTGCCTTCATGGACCAGCAGCGGGCACTGCTCGCTGGCTTCGCTGGCGCCGCTGCCCCAACCGCCGGGACGTCGACGTCCAAGTCGACCCCGGAGACCGAGCCGATCCTCGAGTCGATGCGAACTCGAGTCGATCCTCGGTCGAGGTCACCCTCGGCCTCCCGTTCGGGACCGAGGTCGCCGACGCCGACTCCCTCGGCGTCGGGGCGGCAGGCGCCGCGCCCTGCCCGGGCCGACCCCACCGAGTCCTCGTCGGAGTCGGTCTGGGAGTCTGAAGAGGAAGAGTCGCCTGATTCTTTCCGGACTCGGTGTGTCCCCTCGGACTCACCGGAGTCCGAGCCTCGGAAGCAGTCCCCCCCGGAGGATGCCCGGTTCTCGGACTTCGTCAGGGATATGGCCAAGGCTTTGGCCTTCCCTGCGGATCCCGAGGAGGAGCCTCGAGCCGAAGAGCTCGACGCCCTCCAGTATGACTCTCCCGCAAGGGAACACTTTACTGTACCGGTTCCTCCCATGCTGGAACGACTACTCTTCCGCATGTGGGAGAGTCCGGCCACCTCGCCGGTCCTGAGCAAGCGGGTCGATTCTATCTATCGAGTCCGCAAGAGCCCTGGCTTCCAAAAAGCACAGCTGCCACACCATTCCATGGTAGTGGAATCGGCCATGCATCATCTTAAGAGCCAGGAGATGCACTCCTCGGTGCCTCCTGGCAGGGAGGCCCGTAACCTGGATGGCCTTGGCAAGAAGTGTTTCCAGGGCTCTATGCTTGCGTGTCGTGTCCAGACCTGCCAGCTATACATGGGCATGTATCTCCGAGACCTGGCTAAAGAGCTAGCCGGATTCTCCGCTGGTTTGTCCGAGGAACCCTTGCGGAGGTTCCTGGCCTTGTCCACTGGTATTCGGGAATGCTCAAAATTCATATCCCGAGCAGCCTACGATGGCTTTGAAGCGTCGGCTCGAGTGGCCGCAGCCGGCATCGGTGCCCGCCGACAGGCTTGGCTTCAGTCATCTGACCTTGAGCCCTGGGTGCAGGACAAGTTGGTCGATGTCCCCTGCCGAGGCGAAAACCTCTTTGGCAAGCCCATGGCTGAAAAGGCTGCACAAATTGAGACGGAGACTCTCACCAGGACTAGGCTTTCTAGGAAGACCTCCGCCCCTTCCCAGAAAAAGAAGGGCTCGGGAAAGAAGTCCTTTTACCCGAGGAAGGCGGCTGCCTACAAACAATACCCCCATTATCAGGCCCCTGCAGCTCCCCAACAGGGCCAGCAGGCCAAGGGACGGGGTAACGGGTCCCGTAGGCAGCAAGCCCCCAAGCCTGCACCACCAGCCCCTGCTCAGCAGGGTGGGGGTTTTTGACTCACTAAGCATAGCCTCTCCCCCCCCGCTGGTTCCTCCCAGCACCGGAGGCCGGCTGGTTCACTTCGCCCACAGGTGGTCCAGCATCACCTCAGATGCCTGGGTGCTTCAAGTCGTGCGAGAAGGCTATCTTCTCCACTTCCACCAGGTCCCTCCCTCCTTTTTTCCGGGAGAACCTCCACGACCCCCTCTGCACAGGGAATTACTCCTTCAGGAGTTAGCAGGTCTTCTACAGGAACAGGCGGTGGAACCGGTGCCCCACCACCTGGAGGGTCAAGGTTTTTACTCCAGGTATTTTCTGATACCAAAGAGAACAGGAGGCCTCAGACCCATCCTGGACCTGCGCAACCTCAACAAGTTCCTCGTGCGAGAGAAGTTCAAGATGCTTACCCTTGGAATCCTTCTGCCCTACCTCCAGCAGGGAGATTGGCTATGCTCCTTGGATCTAAAGGATGCCTACACGCACATCCTCATCCACCCAAGCCACCGACAATACCTAAGGTTTGTGGTGGCAGGAAATCATTACCAGTACAGAGTACTGCCCTTTGGCCTGTCCTCCGCACCGCGAGTCTTCACAAAAAGTCTCGCGGTGGTGGCGGCCCATCTCCGGCTTCACGGCCTCTATGTCTTTCCGTACCTCGACGACTGGCTCATCAGAGCAGCGTCCGCTCTGGAGGTCACCAACGCCACGCGCCGCACAGTGACTCTTCTGCAGCACTTGGGCTTTGTTATAAACTTCGCAAAGTCCACTTTGCTCCCATCACAGGATCTCGAGTTCATCGGCGCAAGACTGCACACTCCTCAGGCACGAGGCATACCGACCGCTCGACAGGGCTCAACGGCTCATGGACCTAGCCGACCGTTTTCGCAGCCAGCCCCTGGTCTCCGCCAGGCGCTTCCTGAGACTACTCGGCCATATGGCTTCCACCGTCCATGTGACCCCCAATGCCCGCCTGAATATGCGGCCTGCTCAATGGTGTCTCCGCCAGCAGTGGCGACAAGCCACAGGCGACCTAGCAGACCTAGTGCGCGTCTCCGAGCCGCTGCTCTCGTCTCTGCGGTGGTGGCTTCAGCAGCCGAACCTGATATTCGGAATGCCTTTCCAGTCTCCTCAGCCGGCCCGGGTGCTGACGACAGATGCATCCCTCCTGGGCTGGGGTGCGCATTGCCAAGGGGCACGTACTCAGGGCCTCTGGACCACATGGGAGTCTGCTCAGCAGATCAACTTCCTGGAGCTCAGGGCGATCCGCCTGGCTCTCAAGGCTTTCTCCCACCTGACTTCTCATCAGTCCGTCCTTGTCCAGACGGACAATCAAGTTGCCATGTTATACGTGAACAAGCAAGGGGGCACGGGCTCCTTCCTCCTCTGCCGGGAGGCACAGAAGCTCTGCTCTTGGGCCGTCAGTCACGGCATTCTCCTCAAGGCAGTTTATCTCCCAGGCCAAGAGAATTACCTGGCGGACAAACTCAGCAGGATCCTTCAGCCGCACGAGTGGCGTCTGGATCCCTTGGTAGTTCAGAAGCTCTTTCTGAAGTGGGGCCTCCCCACGGTGGATCTCTTTGCCAGTCCTCACAACCGGCAACTTCCTCGCTTCTGCTCTCGTCAGCCCCACCCCCGTCGGGTTGCGGCGGACGCTTTTCTACTCTCATGGTCGGGAAGCCTTCTGTATGCTTTCCCTCCCATCCCGCTAGTCTCTCTGACTCTTTTCAAGGTTCTCCGGGACAAAGCCTTCATGATCCTGGTGGCCCCTCGCTGGCCCAGACAGCCGTGGTTTCCGCTCCTGCTGCAATTAGCAGTGGAGGATCCATTCCCTCTGGGGTTTCAACCGGATCTCCTCACTCAGGATCAGGGTTCTCTGCTACACCGCAACCTCAGGTCTCTCAACCTAATGGCCTGGCTGCTGAGAGGGTAGTCCTTGCTCCCCTTCTCCTGCCGGCAGAGGTGGAGGAGGTCGTCTTGGCTTCGCGACGACCTTCTACCCGCAATTGCTACGCCCTTAAATGGCGTCGCTTTTCCGTTTGGTGTACCCAACAGTCTCAGGATCCCTTCTCCTGCCCGGTGTCGGTGATCTTGCAGTACTTGCTGCACCTCTCTAATCTGGGACTTAAGTCCAACTCCGTCAAAGTTCACCTCAGTGCTCTTTCGGCACATCATGTGCCGGTGGACGGCAGACCTCTCTCCAGCGACCCTCTCGTAGCGAGGTTTCTCCGAGGTCTCCTTCTACTTAAACCACCTCTGCGCCCGCCAGCGCCTGACTGGGACCTGAATGTGGTTTTGCAGCGGATCACCTGTCCGCCTTTTGAACCTATGGCTACCTGTTCTCTCCGTTTTCTGTCTTGGAAAACACTGTTCTTGATAGCCCTCACTTCCGCTAGACGCATAAGTGAATTGCAGGCCCTCGTGTCTGATCCCCCTTACACTCGGTTCTACAAAAATAGGGTAGTCCTACGGACTCACCCTAAATTTCTTCCAAAAGTGGTCTCCCCTTTTCACATCAATCAGGAGGTGGTACTTCCGACCTTCTTTCCCAGGCCACACTCCAGCCGAGCTGAAACGGTCCTCCATACCCTGGACTGTAGAAGGGCTTTGAACTTCTACCTTGACCGTACGCGGGAGCACCGTAAAGCTGCTCAGCTTTTTGTGTCTTTTGACCCCAATAAATTGGGGCTCCCGGTCTCCAAGCGTACACTGTCCATCTGGGTTGCGGACTGTATCACTTGGGCTTATGGGGCAGCCGGACTCTCCTTGGAAGGTCGAGTCACGGCTCATTGCGTTCGGGCAAAGGCCACATCAGTGGCTTACCTCCGCTCTGTTCCGCTGGCAGACATCTGCCGGGCCGCTACTTGGTCTTCGAGCCAGACTTTTGCGGTCCATTACTGCCTCGAGAGGGAGTCCCGCAGGGACAGTGCTTTCGGACAGGCAGTCCTCCGTAATCTCTTTGAGGTCTGAGCAACTCCTACCCTCCATCCCGGATGTGGGCTACCGGTGGGTGATGATTCTTTCCTTCTGTGCTGCTGAGCTAGAGGGAGCTCATTTTTGTGCTTAGGGTCTCCAGTAGCCTTGAGCTTGGGAGTCCCATAAGTGAGGACTGACTTCCTGCTTGGTCCTGGAGAAAGCGTAGTTACTCACCTGTAACAGGTGTTCTCCAGGAGCAGCAGGAATCAGTCCTCACAACCCTCCCTCCTCCCCTTGGAGTTGCAATCGTCTGCTTTAGTTTTTTTGCAAATTTTTATGCTGTCTTTTTTTAGCTATGTCATCTGACTGGCTAAGATGGCACCATTGGGCGGGAAGAGGACCGCGCATGCGCGCTGCAATTCCCAAAGGCTTTCTTTGAAAGCTGGGGAAAATTGCTCCGCGAGGGCTCCGTCGGCGCCGACGTCACCCATAAGTGAGGACTGATTCCTGCTGCTCCTGGAGAACACCTGTTACAGGTGAGTAACTACGCTTTATACTCACATCCTTATCCATCCGGACCACAGACAATATCTACGATTTGTTGTGGAAGGAAATCATTACACAGGTACACTACCAAAAAACTGCCTCCAGTTTTGCAACTGATTCCCATAGATTTTGGGGTGCTGAATCCAGGAAAAATAGCCAAAATGTTCCATCACGTCACGTTTTCTTGCAAAATTAGATTTCTTACCCATATAAGGAATGTTCACATAATTTTTATTAGCCGACTGCAGTTTATTTTCTTGGCCCAAAATAGAGGTTGTAATGGTTAACTAACTAGAAACACTCCCTCATGATATTTTAGAGTGTTTTGTATTCATTTTATACATTAACAGGACAATTGGGAGGCGGGGGGCTAAATCCAGTACTCGCGCTGGCGCATGTTCTTTCCTGTTCGCCTCGCCTCGTTCGCTCGCTCAAACACGGTGGTTGCGACATGAACGTTCCTGTCAAATTTCAGTTTCTTGCAAGTTCATTATTACCTTTTGTTTGCTCAGTCGTAATCCAGCTTTATTCCGAAGTGGTTCACTACAGTTGTAGTTTGCAGTGCTGTGTATTTGTGATGGCTCACAGAGCCAGAGGTTGCGTCAACTCTCCGGACAGTTTTTGTTTTATTTGTGGGGAATATACCGTGAAAAAGCGGCAGAGGAACATTTCTGCATTTATTAAAAAAGTATATTTCGCCTATTTCGGTTTGAAGTTAGGCGATCAAGACAAACCGTGGGCTCCTCACAAAGTGTGCAAGACATGTGAGGAAGATCTACGCTTATGGATGAAAGGTAAAAAACAAGCATTTCGTTTCGGAATACCTATGATGTGGCGTGAACAAAGAGACCACAGCAGTGACTGCTATTTTTGCTCTTGCATTGTGAAGGGATACAACTTAAAAAATAAGAACGTAATAAGTTACCCCAACCTTCCCTCAGCAATTAGGCCTATGCCTCATAGCAACGAAGTACCTGTGCCTGAACCACCAAAATCTTTGGATCATATTTGTGTGGACGGTTCTGATCATGATGAGACTCATCAGATGGCTTTTCCCGATGAGTCCAGTACTTCCGAGTTTGAAGCTGAACCAGATCCGAAACCTGAACTTTTCTCTCAAGCTGAATTGAATGATTTAGTCCGGGATTTAGGACTCCCAAAAGATGCTGCCCAACTGCTAGGTTCTCGGCTTAAACGGAAAAATCTATTGTCACCAGGAACAACTTTTTATTGGTACCGCAACCGCGAGACACAATTTTTGAAGTATTTCAGCAAAGAGGAAGATTTGGTATTTTGCAACGATATATACGGAGTGATGGAAAAGTTTAAACTCAAGTATGATCCTGCTGAATGGTGGCTGTTCATTGATTCGTCAAAAGACAGCATAAAAGGTGTTCTTCTTCATAATGGCAACACATTTGCTTCAGTTCCTATTGCTCACTCTGTTATTCTCCAAGAAAAATACGAGAATTTGGCCCTGATTCTTCAGAAGATTCGTTATGATGAGCATAAGTGGATGATTTGTGGAGACTTTAAAATTCTATCCATGCTATTAGGGCAGCAATCCGGTTTCACCAAATATCCCTGCTTCCTTTGCTTGTGGGATAGCCGGGCCTGCGACCTACACTGGGGGAAAAAAGACTGGCCAATTCGGGAGTATTTGAGACCCGGTGAGAAAAATGTTCTTCATGAGAGCTTGGTACCTCGTGATAAAATTCTATTACCACCTCTCCACATTAAGTTGGGTCTCATTAAGCAATTCATCAAGTCCCTTCCAAAAGATGGTGAGTGCTTTCGGTACCTTTGCTCAAAGTTCCCCCGACTTTCTGAAGCAAAGCTAAAGGAAGGAGTGTTTGTTGGCCCTGATATAAGGAAACTCATTTCAGATGGAGCATTCGCTGAAACGATGTCTGAGAAGGAAAAAGAAGCCTGGGATTCCTTCAAGGATGTTGTTCTCAAATTCTTGGGGAACAGGCGGGATGAGAACTATAAGGATATTGTTGCCAGGATGCTCAATGCCTTCAAAGAACAAGGCTGTAACATGAGCCTGAAAGTCCATTTCTTGCACTCCCATGTGAACTACTTTCCCGAAAACTTGGGGGCGTACAGTGAAGAACAACGTGAAAGGTTTCACCAGGACATCAAGGACGCAGAGAGAAGGTACCAAGGAAGATGGAACACCACTATGATGGCTGATTTCTGCTGGTTGCTGCTGCGGGAAACCCCAGATGAAAAATACGCCAAGCAGCGCACCAAGAGAAGCATTCGGGGGAAGAAGAAACGGGCCCACCAGGAGATTGATTGACCCAAGAATGACTTTAAAATCTAAACTGTGTTGACAAATATCGTGTTTTTACTAAACTTTGAAATAAAAATTTGCTAGTTATTACCACAGTGTCGGATCTCATTTATTAGAATTTTATTTTCACACCATCGGGTGTTTGTCTTCATGTATTGCAATGGTGCGGTTTGCGTTTTCTATTCTTACATACATACCTGTACAACATTTTTTGCACATTTCTTTGCTTTGCTTTGTGTCTAACCTCGCTCTTATATGCTCAATGTTTGTGCACATGTATGTGGCTGTTTTAAGTGCAGACAATTTTGCTACCATCACAGTGTGTTTTGTTGACATTACTCTATTCTTATGTGCTGCCTTGTTACAATTTTCTTTATTCTTATTTGAATAACTACTAAACAATTAGTATAAAGAATTCATCCAAGAAACTTTTATCTCGATCGCACTCAATCTGAAACGTTCACCTCAAACTGCTAACCCAATGTAGCGAAAAATCTGTACGTGATGGAGCAAATTGGTTACCAGATTTGGATTCAGCGCAACAAAAAACGTAAAAATCAATCGAAACATTAGAGGCAGTTTAAAAAAAAATTTTTTTAGTGTACCTGTGTCAGGGTACTGCCCTTTGGCCTGTCCTCCGCTCCCAGGGTGTTCACCAAATGCCTGGCAGTGGTGGCAGCCTTCCTGAGGCTTCAAGGCCTGTTTGTCTTTCCCTACCTGGACGACTGGCTCATCCGGGCACAGTCTTCCCTAGAGGTCACTCAGATCACTCGTTGCACTGTAGCTCTGCTTCAGCACTTGGGGTTTGTCATAAACTTCGTAAAGTCCACTTTGCTCCCCTCTCAGGATCTAGAATTCATAGGAGCGCGGTTGGACACTCTGCTCGTGCCTTCTTTTATTTATTTATTTAGCTGCATTTATATCCCGCTTTTCACCGGGTCAAAGCGGTTGGGGGATACATTTAACATGAGGGGATATTGTAGCAGCAAAGCGCAGACAAACCAATAATACCAGGAGTCTGTTCAGAAGGTCCAAATCATTTATTTGTGCACAAGTCTCGAACCAGTCAATTTCAAAATGGCTGAGCAAAGTTTTCAAGCATTACAACAACTTTTATAGACTTCTGTTCCATTCTAGGTATAGAAAAACATTTCATTGGTCCCGGTAACCTCCCGTACCTCCCGTACCCCTTCCATTGGTCCCGGTACTGATAAGTTTATCCAATTATGTCCCTTCAGTGGGCATGGCACCTGCATACCCCCCTTCTAGTCCCAATTACAATGGTTAGTTCATCAACTTGTTACTTTCACACTCTCAAGGCCATAGAACCAATTTGTGCATGCAGAGGAGCAGGGCTCTGCAACTCATCTGTCAGCATTCCCAATTATTTCTTTGCAGATGTACTTTTTCTTATCAGTAACTTTTAAACATGTTTTTCTGTATTTTTCCATCTCTCGGTTCTGCTTACCTAAGCTAATTCAATACTTCTACTGAGTTCTATCTTACAATAGCAGCATATTGGGGGATGTGCAATCCTATATGCCTCTCCACAGGCCTCATTTACAGGTCAAGCTAGCCATGCTGGCCTGCTTATGTCAGACACTGTGGATCACAGGCCTGCACCTGACACATTCCCCCCTTTGATTAATCTCACCCTATTACTTAATAAGGTGTGAGAATTAAATCACCTTTTGAAGAATCACATCATGATTGAAGGATTTCGACTAGGACTGGCTTTGTATAAAGCCATTATTTTAGTTGCGGTCTTCCGCTCTACTGTACTATCAATAGTGTTATGAATGGAACGCATACAACATGGGATTAAACATGGTAATAAAAAGATAACAGCAACAAGGATTAGTACTAGAACAATGAAAGTCTTAAATCCTCCCACCCATGAAAAGAGGTTAGCAAACCAGTTAGGAAATTTCAATGAGTGCCAAGTCTGTACTGGCACATAAGCATGTCTTTGCATATCTTTAGCAATTTCTTCAACTACTTGACCTTTATCATCTATTTTCAAACAGCAATTAGTTAAATTCAGTTTACCACATACTCCTCCTTCAGCTGCTAACAAATAATCAAGTGCTAAGCGGTTCTGGTATATAGCAGTGCGCATCTGAGTACTTTGTCTAGCTAAGAGCGTAAGAGCATGACTAGTTTCATTGGTTATTATTTCAACTACTGCTTGTAAGCGAATAATACGATTAATCATATAAATTGGAGTACGATAACCATACATACCATCATCATTCCAAGTGGCAGGTCCATAATATTCAATAATTCTTTCTGGTGGCCAATCATCACCTTGCCACTTCTCCCACTTGCCTATCTGTAAGGCTTCTCTTTTCTGTCTTAATGCTCTTTTGTGTCGGTGGGTAGTGTAAACAGGGTATCCTAATTGTTCTCCATGTTCAGTGTTTAAAAGAAAGAAAGAAGGTCTGATGGTTCCTAAGACACATGCTCCTCCCCAGTGTGGTGGGAGTTGTGCATATGCTCGGTTCCCACAGATCCAATATAGGCCAGGTGGGGCTTGCCAGGCTTGGACTTTGGCAAGGTTAGTCCATAAACCAGCAAGTTCAGGAAATCTGGCTAATGGGTTAGGAGGTTCAGGGTGTTTGATTCCTGACCACCATGCTGTCTTTTTGGTCGTGGCATTATAGTACTTCTGGCTAAGACAGACCAGCTGTCCTACCTTCTGGGTGAACTGGGGTCCAGTTCTGGCATAGCAAAGACGTCCAACGATTGAGTGCGCTAACACCCACTCACTGGTAGTCTTGTGTAATTCAGTCTGATTGTAAGTCATAGAATAATTCAATTCTTGGGCTTCCCATGGCCATTGATCTCCCATTTGGGTCCCACCACAGAAGTAGCAATCTGAGATCTTAAGACTAGATACTACTGCTCCAGCTAATTCTAGGAATAGATTCTGTGAAGGATGAGGGATCTCAAACTTATTTACATGCATGGCTTCGTAAAAGGTATTATGAATATGATATTTAGATGACTTGTGGGCTTGGGTATTCAATCTGATATACACAATGGTCCCTGGATCTATTGCCCCTCCAGCAATACGTAAACCAAACTTGTATCCTTGTTTCCAAGCATAGGGATTGTGTATACGTAAGTGTAAGGGGTTGCAAGCATCTTTCTGATATTTATCATTTGTGGTTGGCTTTGTTAAGGTAGCCATTCGTTTATCTATTTTCTCATCAGTTATACCAGTATTCCAGGTAGCATAAAAAACACATTCCCAATACGGGCAATAGTAGTCTGCTGCTGGGGCAGTACTATAGCCTGGTTCCTTTTTACCTGTACACTTTCTCCATCCTGTGGCACCTTCTGGACACATGTACTTATGGTCATTTCGATACGCCTTCTCCCATGTACCACAGGTGGAATAACTATCTCTATTAATAGCATTACATGCATCAAAATTCAAAACATCAGGTTTAGTAATGTCCTTAAGTGGTGGCGTAGCAGCTAATATAGGTCCATCTGCATCCTTCCATCTTATTTCCATCGTGTAATAGGATGGATTCTGATGCGGATTATAGCATGCTTTAATTTTTCCATGAGTGCAAACATTTAGTTCAGTGGTGTTATAGATACACCGAGTCACTGTTCCCTTGCAGGTATAGTAAGAATGATAAAGCAAAGTCTGAGTTACTTTCAGTCCAATTCGAGTAGAAGTAATGCAGGCAGTGCATGGAGGTAGAGCATAAGTCTGTTCAAAACCTCCAAAGAAGGCAACCAAGGCAAAGCAAAAGTAAAGATGCATGTTGATGTTGATTGGAGTTCTTCTGAATCCTCAGCTTGCTGATCTTGATCACGACGGTCTTTTATTCTTCGTTCCCGTTTGCTAATGAAGCAATTTAACGGGTGCTGAGTGTTGATTGAAGATCCTCAAGTTGTCCAGTACACATTAACCAACTTATTAGCAATTTCAGTTGGCTTGTGAAGTCTGGCTTAGTCAATGTAGTCTCAAAGTAGTGTGTCAAATCACACACAAATTGGGTTCGTTGAAACAAAACTGTTGCTGCATGGAAAACAGCAATCCTCTTCGAAAGACTTGGCTACTGCAAAGCACTTGTGATGAAGTGTCTAAGCTGCTGGTTGCCGTCTCAGAGTAACTCGCAAGGGTGCATCAAGATGCTGTTCTGCTGTCCACTGCTCTGGTTCAGGATCAGCGGCGGGCTTGACTCTGCTGTGGTGGATCCAGGCGTCGATCTCGGCTACCTTTACTGTAGTTGGGGTAGACAGGATGACGGTGTACGGTCCCTTCCAATGGGGTTCCAACGGTGTCTTCTTCCAATCTTTGATCCACACCGAGGTACCAGGCTGGTAGGGATGCAAGGGTTCCGTCAAGTTGATAGGCAACTGGTCTTGGATCCAAGTATGGAGAGTCTGCAGAACAAAACTAAGAGCTAGGAGTTCTTGTCTGGTTACTTCTGAACCAATCTGGGCTAAACTTCCTTTGACTCCCTGCACTATCGGTGGGGGTTTACCATACAGAACTTCAAAAGGGGAAAATCCTGTTGACTTTACAGGAGCTGAGCGTATTCTGAGTAAAGCTATTGGGAGCACTTGGGGCCACTTCAAGTGTGTCTCCTGACAAAGCTTGGACATTTGGGCTTTTAGGGTACGATTCATTCGCTCAACTTTCCCTGAGCTCTGGGGTCTGTATGCAGTGTGGAGTTTCCATTGTATCTGCAAAGCTTTTGCTAACTGCTGAGTAACTTGGGAGACAAATGAGGGTCCATTGTCTGACCCTATTACTGCTGGAATTCCGAACCTAGGGACAATCTCTCTCATCAAGACTTTGGTAACTTCTCGGGCTTTCTCAGTTCTGGTTGGGAAGGCTTCTACCCACCCAGAGAAAGTACAAACTAATACTAATAGGTAATGGTATCCATTGGCTCTTGGCATTTCGGTAAAATCAACTTGGAGGTTGTGCATGGGGGTGACACCTCCTGACTGAACTTGGGGTGCCGTAATAAGGCCTTGCTTGGCATTATTTTTGGCACAGGTTAGACATTGACGTGCTACTGAGGCTGATATGGTTGTCATCAGAGGGATGTAAAAATGTGGTCTGAGTGCTTTTTCCATAGCACTCTTCCCATAGTGGGTGGCTTCGTGGAAAGCTTTGACAAAAGATGGTCCTAATAGTTCAGGAATTACTATTCGTCCAGGGGGTTGACTGCCCTCTTCTGGTGGCAGCTCAATCCATCCATCTTTCAGTACTCCATCTTCTCTGTTACAGTAGTAATTCAATTCTTTGGTGGTATATCGTGGTGTCCATAAATTCAGAGGTACTGGAAACAATGCTGCTTGCATTGGCATAGCTTGTGGGGCAATCTGTCCTGTCATAGCTGCTTGTCGTGCTGAGGCATCTGCAAATCTATTTCCTCGGGCAACTTCTCCTTTTCCTGCTTGATGTCCTCTGCAATGCATGACAGCTACACGTGTTGGGGCCCAAACTGCATCAAGTAACATCAATATCTCGGGACCATACTTGACTGATTTTCCTCCGGATGTGATGAGTCCTCTTTCTTTATAGAGAGCTCCATGGGCATGCAAGGTAGTGAAGGCATATTTGGAATCTGTATATACATTTAGCACAAGTTTTTCTCCTAACAGCAATGCTCTGGTGAGTGCTATCAATTCGGCTTTCTGGGCTGATGTGCCTGAGGCTAGAGCTGATGATTCAACTACTTCGTGTTGAGTGACGACTGCATATCCGGCACAGCGTCGTCCATCGAGGATGAGACTGCTCCCATCAACGTAATAGATCTGGTCAGGATTGTCTATGGGCACATCTGTCAAGTCAGGTCGACTGGAGAACACAGTCTCCATGACTTCGATACAGTCATGTTCTGGGAGTTCTTCACTGATGGGTATCAAGGTGGCTGGGTTCAAGGCATGACTCACTTCCAGTTGTATCTGTGGGTTTTCACATAACATGCTCTGGTACTTCAACATTCGGGAATTGGTGAGCCAATAATTTGCTTTCTGTTCCATGAGAGCAAGGACTGCATGTGGCACAGTGACTCGTATGTTCTGTCCTAGTGTGAGTTTGTCTGCTTCACTCACTAGTAGCGCTGTAGCTGCAACTGCTCTCAAGCAAGGTGGCCATCCTTTGGCCACAGGGTCCAATTGTTTCGATAGGTATGCTACAGGTCGCTCCCAATTTCCCAATTTCTGAGTCAACATGCCTAAGGCATTCCCCTGTGCTTCATGTACAAACAAGTGGAAAGGTTTGTGGACATCTGGTAGTCCAAGTGCTGGTGATGACATCAATTCTTTCTTTAACGTCTTGAAGGCTGTATCCTGCTCAAGTCCCCACTCCAGTGGCGACTTTTCTTCTCCTTTTGTGGCTTCATACAGTGGTTTGGCAATTTGGGCGAAGTTGGGTATCCAGATTCGGCAATATCCTGCCGCTCCCAGAAAGGCTCTGACTTGCTTTCTGGTTGTTGGAGTTGGAATTCTGCATACTGCTTCTTTTCTTTCTCTGCCTAATCTTCTGCTTCCTTGGGTAATACGAAAACCCAAGTATTTCACTTCTTTTTGGCATAGCTGTGCTTTGGCTCTGGAAACTTTGTATCCAGCTTCATCTAGTAACTGCAAAAGATCTTTGGTGGCTAGTATGCATTCACTTTCTGATATGGCAGCTATCAACAGATCATCCACGTATTGGAGAAGCACTCTCTTCCCCGGGGCTACTGGATAGCTTGAAAGGTCTTGATTCAGTGCAGCACTAAAGATGGTAGGCGAATTCTTGAATCCTTGGGGTAATCTTGTCCAGGTGAGTTGGCCCCCTCTTCCAGAGATGGGGTCCTGCCATTCGAATGCAAACAATATTTGACTTATAGGGGCTAATCTTATGCAAAAGAATGCATCTTTCAAATCCAGTACAGTGAAATGGGTAGCTTCAGCAGGTATCAGTCCTAGAAATGTAAAACACCAAACAGGAGCCTTTTTCCATTGAACTTCTTATGTAAATAGTTCACCTTTGTTTATAGTTGATACTTGTTCTCCAAATCCCACTCCCTGTTCAATGTAATGACCAGACATATGCATTTTGTCGGATGTTTTTTGTTACATGTAAACCGTGCTGATTGCAAATAGTGCGGTATATAAGAATTGTTAAATAAATAAATAAAAAATAGAAGAGTGTAAGGATTGGGTACAACTGGATGTATAGTTTCAACTGCATCATTTACTCTTCTTAAGTCTTGTACTGGGCGATAATCCTCCGTCCCAGGTTTCTTTACTGGCAAAAGTGGAGTGTTCCATGGGGATTGACATACTTTCAGTAGGCCATACTCGAGCAATCTTTGTAGGTGGCGATGAATGCCTTCAATTGCAGCTCTTGGGAGAGGGTACTGTTTGACGTGCACTGGTGTAGCACTAGGCTTGAGGGTTACAATCACTGGAGCTATATGCTTGGCTAGGCCTGGGGGACTGCCTTCTGCCCATACTCCAGGTGGTGCATCGATGTTCTTTAAAGTTTGTTCAAAATAGGTGTCTTGGATGGAGTCATCAACGTAATACCTCCATTCTTCTTCTCGGGGCACTGTCAGCAGCATTACTCCTGCTGGTTTGGCTTGGGAGTTTACTGTCATTTGCATTTCTCCTTGTTCAGAGAAGGATATTTGTGCTTGAAGCTTGGCTAACATATCTCGTCCCAGTAATGGCACTGGACATTCGGGCATGTAAAGGAATTGATGAGTTATTTGCTGTCCTCCTAGACTGCATATACGATTCTGAAGAAAAGACTTTGTGGCTTTGGCACCAGTTGCTCCTATAATGGTGACTGCTTTTGTAGAGAATGGGGCTATCTTTTTGTCTATTACTGAATGTTGTGCTCCAGTATCAACCATAAAGTCCATAATTTGGTCTCCTATTTGTATTCCGACCATAGGCTCCTGGAGACCTAAAGCAAACTGGGAGCCCGGTCTGTCCTAATCCACGTCATTTTCATCATGGGTCGTTGTGGCCAATGCTTGAATGGCTCCTCCTCCTCTTTCTCGCTGGAATTGTTCTCGATTGGCTCCTCCTCGATTTCGGGGATAGCCTCGTCTTTCTTCTCGCCACTGATGATCGTTGTCGTCATCTTGCTGGGCGTCTACAAGTTGCGGGCACGTATCTCTCCAATGTCCTTCCTCTCTGCAGTAGGCGCATTGGTTCACGCCTAGCCTCTGGGTCCGGCCTCCGCCTTGACCCCGCCCTCTTCCTCTGCTCCTTCGACTAGGGACACCTCCCCTTTTCTGTTCAACTATGGCCGCAGCCAAAAAATCAGCTTTCTTCTTCATCTTTCTATCACATTCTCTCTGTCTTTCATTATCACGATTCACATACACTTTATGAGCGACTTCCAATAACTGTGTTGCATTCATGCCCGCAAACCCTTCTAATTTCTGTAATTTACGTCTAATGTCTGGTTGAGACTGGTTTACAAAAGCAGAATTCACCATACATAAACTTCCTGGTGCCTCGGGATCATAGGGAGTATACATTCTGTATGCTTCAGTTAATCTTTCATGAAAATCTGCTGGGCTCTCATCTATACCTTGGATAACTCCTGCAACTTTGGAAAGATTCATAGCTTTCTGGCCCCCCCTTTTCAGGCCTTGTAAAAAGCCTTGGCGAAAACGGGCTAGGGCTGTGGTTCCTTCTTCTGTATTTGGATCCCAATGGGGGTCCTCATTCGGGAATTCTCTCTGGGCTGCTTCCCGACGGTCTATTATATTCTGCCCTGGTCCCGGAGCTACAGGGTTCTCTGCCATCCATTCAATAGCTGCTTTTCTAATTAGTGCTCGCTCTTCTGTCGTGAATAGGGTAGTCAGGAGCTGGCGACAATCTGGCCAAGTGGGTTGGTGAGTTTCCATAATAGTAGTTACTAATTCTGTCAGCTCCTGGGGCTTACTAGTATAGGAGGCATAATGCGACCTCCAATTTAACAAATCAGTTGTAGAGAAAGGGATATACACATAAGTTAGGGGTCCCGCTACCACCTCATCATTATCATTCTTTACGGGCACCCCCGGAACTTGCCGTAAGGGAAACATTTTGGCCGCCGTAGGTGTCTTTTGGGATCTAAGGGTTATTGTTGTAATTGTCTTTGAAGGGGTCACTTTCTTTTTCCCAACAGGTTTCACTTTGGGTATATCTTTTACTGGCGTGCTAGTGCTAGCAATCGCTTGTACACTGTCCTCCTCGCCTGGGGCATTCTCTATTTCTTCCGCTTCTATCTCCGTTTCTGACTCGCTTTTTATGGCATCCTCTTCTCTTTCAGCTAATTCTGCCTCTTCCTCTCCTCCGGGAGGTGGATCAGGGGTTGGGTCCCGCTCCGGCCGTCGCTGGGGTTCTGGGGCAGGACGCCGGGCTACTCTTATTGGACCTGGGGTTCGGGGCTGCCTGAGAATTATTTCTGGGGAATCAGGATCTACCAGGATGGGCTTCTTTCTGGCTTTCTTATCCTGCTCTTTCATTTTAGGCTGTTCCGTTTTCTGTCTAGAATCTGTTTTTCGCTAACATTATTCTGCACTGTTCCTCATAACAGCGCTGCGCCCAGGGGGGCGGATCTTCACAAATACTTAACCAGGAATCTATATAGGGGTACTGATCGGGGTGCGCTATCCGCACTCTACGGTGTATTGACTGAATAATCTCTACATTGAACGTTCCCTCTCGGGGCCAGATGGGGTCTAGATCGGGCCACTCCCTAGTACACAAAATCTGCAAACGGGCTGCTGTCATTTTAATACCATAATCTCCTGAATATCCCTCTTTAAAATGTGCGATCATACATTCTAATGGAGTGTTTTCTAGTAGACCCCGCCCCTCCCATTTCGATGTGTGCGCGCAACAACAGACAGAAGGGAAAAGGAGGGCGGACCGTGGGTAAGGGGTCCTCACGGCCCTGGAAACGTATAAGGAATACAAATAACAAGACAAGACGACAATCGCTTCCCCCTTTTCGCGACCTGAGCGCGGTCGCCCGGTCAGGAAATGCGCTACTCAGGGGTCCGCCTTCACTTGGTCCGTGCTGCCAGACCTCTCATTCACACTTCGTTCACACAATCATGCTAGCAACGTATCCCAGAATGCATTCGTTTCTATCTATTCTGACTAGTCTTTTCCCAATTACAATAAGGATGGGGGTTTCACCCGGCGAATTCCCATGCGGGGTTACTCGGCCCTTCCTTGAGAGGTGATCAAGCTCTCTTACCAATTCCCAATATCTCGAGATTACAAATTCCAAATTCCAAGTTCCAATGGCAGTACTGCTCTTTCTATTTCTGTCTAGACACCAAATCAAAACTATACTCACCGGATCCGGTCCTCAAACTTCCCAAGCAGGCGCATGAGTTGGACCTCGGACTCCCCTCACTCGGGTTCGAGGCGTTGGCTCCAACCGGGCCCGGCACCCGCCGAGATCCGACCAGCTCCCTCCGATACAAGGGACCGGTGGCGCCAGGGAGCAGCCCTCGTCGGAAGGGCGCGATCCCGGCAGGACCAAGCCTATAGAGGCGGAAAGTCGTGGTATATTGCCCTATATACACTTTGATTCCACAACTTCCCGGCCAACGCACCAAGAATATGTAGCAGCAAAGCGCAGACAAACCAATAATACCAGGAGTCTGTTCAGAAGGTCCAAATCATTTATTTGTGCACAAGTCTCGAACCAGTCAATTTCAAAATGGCTGAGCAAAGTTTTCAAGCATTACAACAACTTTTATAGACTTCTGTTCCATTCTAGGTATAGAAAAACATTTCATTGGTCCCGGTAACCTCCCGTACCTCCCGTACCCCTTCCATTGGTCCCGGTACTGATAAGTTTATCCAATTATGTCCCTTCAGTGGGCATGGCACCTGCATACCCCCCTTCTAGTCCCAATTACAATGGTTAGTTCATCAACTTGTTACTTTCACACTCTCAAGGCCATAGAACCAATTTGTGCATGCAGAGGAGCAGGGCTCTGCAACTCATCTGTCAGCACTCCCAATTATTTCTTTGCAGATGTACTTTTTCTTATCAGTAACTTTTAAACATGTTTTTCTGTATTTTTCCATCTCTCGGTTCTGCTTAGCTAAGCTAATTCAATACTTCTACTGAGTTCTATCTTACAATAGCAGCATATTGGGGGATGTGCAATCCTATATGCCTCTCCACAGGCCTCATTTACAGGTCAAGCTAGCCATGCTGGCCTGCTTATGTCAGACACCGTGGATCACAGGCCTGCACCTGCCACAATATGAGACACATACACTAATACTTACAGGGAACATGGGCAATTGAGGGTTAAGTGGCTTGCCCAAGACCACAAGGAGCACCTGCGGGACTAGAAACCTCAGTCCTTCCGGCCCAAGGTTGCTGTCCTCTAGTGGGATTTGAACCACCGACCTTCTGGCCTGTAGTACCTTGCCCCAACCACTAGGCCACTCCGCCTTCTTGCCTCTGGAACGGGCCAACCAGCTCGTAGCTCTGGCCAGCAGTTTTCACAGCTCTTCCCTGGTCTCGGCCAGGCAATTCCTGCGACTGCTCGGCCATATGGCTTCCACGGTCCATGTCACGCCGAATGCCCGTCTACATATGAGGCCTGCTCAGTGGAGCCTTCGCACTCAATGGCATCAAGCCACAGGGAGCCTTGCGGACTTAGTACGGATCTCCGACCGCCTGGTCTCCTCTCTGCAATGGTGGCTTCATCTGCCAAATCTGCTTCTCGGCATGACTTTTCAGTCTCCTCCACCTTCCCAAGTGCTGACGACAGATGCCTCTCTCCTGGGATGGGGAGCACATTGCCAAGGGACATGTACTCAAGGCCTTTGGACCCCTTGGGAAGCTGCTCAGCAAATAAACTTCCTGGAGCTCAGAGCGATCCGCCTAGCTCTGCGGACCTTCTCTCACCTCACCTCTCATCAGTCTGTACTAGTCCAGACGGACAATCAAGTTGCCATGTTCTGTGTCAACAAACAGGGGGGCACCGGCTCCCTCCTCCTATGTCAGGAGGCTCGGAGACTGTGCTCTTGGGCAGTCGACCATGGCATCCTGCTCAAAGCGGTTTACCTGCCCGGACAGGAAAATTACCTGGCCGACAAACTGAGCAGGATTCTGCAGCCACACGAGTGGAGATTGGACCCTCTGGTTGTTCAGCGGATCTTCCTCCGGTGGGGCCTCCCCACCATGGATCTTTTTGCCAGTCCTCTGAACCAGCAACTTCCCAGGTTCTGCTCCAGGCACCCGCACCCGCTCAGAGTAGCGGCGGATGCTTTCCTCATTCCGTGGTCCACGGGCCTACTGTATGCCTTTCCTCCCACGCCACTCGTGTCCAGGACGCTTTTCAAGGTTCTCCGGGACAGGGCCTCGGTAATCCTGGTAGCGCCCAGATGGCCGAAACAGCCCTGGTTCCCACTCCTGCTACAACTAGCAGTGGACACTCCCCTTCCTCTGGGGTTTCAGCCCGATCTCCTGACTCAGGATCAAGGCACTCTCCTGCACCCCAACCTCCGGGCCCTTCACCTGATGGCCTGGCTGCTGAAAGGGTAGTTCTAGCTCCGCTGCTCCTCCCTCCGGAGGTGGAAGAGGTCATCCTGGCCTCTAGGCGTCCGTCCACCCGGAAGTCTTAGGCCCTTAAATGGCATCGCTTCTCTGTGTGGTGTTCTCAGCAATCTGAGAACCCCTTCTCCTGCTTGGTATCGGTGATTCTGCAATACTTGCTTCACCTTTCCAATCTCGGCCTCAAGTCCAACTCTGTAAGAGTCCACCTCAGTGCTCTCTCTGCACATCATTCGCCGGTGGATGGCAGGCCTCTTTCCGCACACCCCTTGGTGACGCGTTTTCTCAGAGGCCTCCTTCTGCGTAAGCCTCCCTTGCGCCCCCCAGCCCCTGACTGGGATCTCAATGTGGTCTTGCAGCAGATTACCTGTCCGCCTTTTGAACCTATGGCTACCTGCTCTCTTCGTTTCCTTTCTTGGAAAACTCTCTTCTTGGTAGCCCTTACCTCCGCTAGGCGCGTTAGTGAACTACAAGCCCTAGTGTCAGAGCCTCCTTACACTAGGTTCTACTCTAATAGGGTGGTCTTCCGGACTCACCCAAATTTCTTCCAAAAGTGGTTTCCCCTTTTCATCTCAACCAAGAGGTGGTTCTTCCAACCTTCTTTCCCAGGCCGCATACCAGCCGGGCTGAGACAGTTCTGCATACCCTGGACTCTAGGAGGGCCTTATCCTTCTACCTTGACCGTACGCGGGAGCATAGAAAGGCTGTTCAGCTTTTCATTTCTTTTGACCCCAATAGGTTGGGGGTGCCTGTCTCCAAGCGTACTTTGTCCATCTGGGTAGCTGACTGTATTGCCTGGGCTTATGGGGCAGCCGGCCTCTCCTTAGAGAGTCGAGTCACGGCTCACCGTGTCAGGGCGAAGGCTGAGTCAGTGGCTCATCTCCGCTCTGTTCCGTTGGCAGACATCTGCCGGGCCGCTACTTGGTCTTCAAGCCAGACTTTTGCGGCTGATTACTGCCTGGAGAGGGAGTCCCGCAGGGACAGTGCTTTCGGTCAGGCAGTCTTCCACAATCTCTTTGAGGTTTTTGCAACTCCTACCCTCCGGCCCTGGTGTTGGGCTACCGGCCGGAAGCGTATTCAGAGAAGATTCCTTACTTCTGTACTGCTGAGCTAGAGGGAGCTCATTTTTTCTGCTTGAGGTCTCCGGTAGCCTTAAGCTTGGGAGTCCCATCAGTGAGGACTGACTTCCTGCTTGGTCCTGGAGAAAGAGTAGTTACTCACCTGTAACAGGTGTTCTCCAGGAGCAGCAGGAATCAGTCCTCACAACCCTCCCTCCTCCCCTTGGAGTTGCAGTCATTCTTATCCATTGTTTTGCTATCTTTTCGCTATGTCATCAGACTGAGCAAGATGGCACCCTTGGGCGGGAAGGGAACCGCGCATGCGCGCTGCAATTCCCAAAGGCTTTCTTCGAAAGCTGGGGAACTTGCTCCGCGAGGGCTCCGTCGTCGCCGACGTCACCCATCAGTGAGGACTGATTCCTGCTGCTCCTGGAGAACACCTGTTACAGGTGAGTAACTACTCTTAAGGTGGGCACATGCCAAGGGGCAAAAAGAAAGGGAAAACCATGATACAGTGTCTAACACCAAAATAAAATTGGTTGTAATTTAGCTGATTTTATTTTGGTGCTATAAATAGTGCTATGGTTCTCTTCTTTTTTTCAAACATTTTTTTGCGTCTAGCAAAACCCCTCTTTATTTATTTATAGCAACACTTGATATGCCGCTAGGGCCAATGCATAAAAGCGGTTTACAGTAGCCAAAAGGCTGCAAAAGGAAGGAAAGGAACACCAATAAACAGACAGGAAAGGGAAAAGAATTGAAAAAAATCAGGAGAGACAGTGAGAGAGAACAGAAGGAAATGATACACGTACATGGACATCAGAAGAAATAAAAGACTGACAACAAGGATGACATAACTATAAAATGAGAAGCCACCACATACAAGGGGGAAGGTACACAAAAGTTAAGAAATTGACAGAAAAGGGAGGATGGTCAGTGTGAGATTGAGAAGGCCAAACTGAAAGAGATGGGTCTTCAGGGCCATTTTGAACCTTTGGAATGACACCTCAGAGCGAAGTGTTAGAGGGAGAGAGTTCTATAATGCTGGGGCCAAAAAGAAGGCGGCACCCTATCGGGTGCATTCCAGATGTGCCTGGGAGACAGAGGGAAGGGCAAGCCAGTGAGTGTGGAGGGAGCGAAGGAGCCGGGGAGGGTGATGGAAGTGGATAAGATCAGCTAAGTAGCGAGGAGTGGAGGTATGTATAACTTTGTGTGCCATGATAAGAAACTTATACTGGACACAGTATGGAACAGGAAGCCAGTGCAGTTGTGCTAGTAGGGGGGAGACATGGGGCAGTGTTCTGAAGAAGCTGTAGTCTGTGGAGATGATATTGTGGGAGGCCAGCGAGAACTACATTGCAGTAGTCTATCCGGGAAATAACTAGGTTCACAAGTAGTATAACTAGTGCTCGGGAAAGGAACGGCCGGACCGAGCAGATCTGTTGCAGGTGAAAGAAGCAATGGCGCAACACCGAGGAGATATGCTCAGAGAAGGTCATGTCAGAGTTCAGGATAACCCCAAGATACCTAAAAGAGGACACTACGGGGATAATACTACGCGCTGACAATAGTGCGGTATATAAGAAATTGTAATAAATAATAAAATAAAAATAAATAAAATAAATAAATAGCAGTGGATGCAATAACAGGACCTTGTAGTGGAGGGTTGGAACCAAAAGTCATCCCAGGTGGCTGAGGACTTTGCAGGGTTGAGATGGAGAAAGTTGTCTGCTAGCCATGAGTGGACCCGGGCTAAGCAGGCATTAAGGGCAGAGAGGTACGGGGCTGTGGAAGGAGTGCGGTGTAGAAGAAGAATGTCATCAGCATAATAGTAAGCGGAAACACCCAACTGCTGAAACAAAAGACTGAGAGGTGCCAAGAAGGCATTGAACAAGGGAGAGAGGACCAAACCCTGGGGGATACCACAGGACAAGGGGACAGTAGAGGAGGACGAGGAGCCCAAGAGGACAGAGAGAGAGCATGACGTCAGAAAGAATCTAAACCATTTAAAGAGGGTACCAGCAACACCAAAACCAGACGAGTGCGGTGATTGACCAGGTCAAAAGCGGAGGAAAGGTCAAGAGAGACCGCAGTGAAATCACCTTGTTGGTGGGCCACGTGAAATTCGTTCAATACTGAGAGAAGAATGAATTCAACACTATGGCCCTCATGGAAACCAGACTGACGTGGGTGAAGTGCATTCATAGTGAGTAGATGAGAGGAAAGTTGAGAGAAAACGAAGAGTTCGAGAACCTTAGACAGAAAGGGAAGATTTGACACCGGTCGCCAGCTGGCAGGGAGTGTGGGGTCAAGGGAGGGAACTTCTTAAGGATAGGGCAGACAAGAGCCGTGCTTCCAAGGGGCTCGGAAACATCCAGAAGTCAGACTAGCATTGAGCATGGTCAGGAGAGGGGAAAGTAAACCTAAGGTGGGCTCCAGGAGCCAGGCGGAGGGAATGGGGTCAAGCGGTCAGGTAGTCTTATGGGCAGCTGACAGAGAGGTAGCTAATTCAGCTGATGTGAACAGACTAAAGGACGACCAGGAACGCATATAAGCAGGGGACGAGGAAGTCGAAGCAGAGAAGTTATTGGATCAGGGGAGAGGGGAGCAGGGCAAGAGGGAAAAGAGGACCGGAGAGACACTACCTTCCCGAGAAGAACTGGGCTAGGATGGATGGGTCAGAGGTAGCAGACATACAGGGGGATGAAGAAGAGGGGAGAGAGGAGAGGTTTCAGAAGACTGAGTAAAGACAGTGCGAGGACCGAGAGGCAGAAGATATCTGCTGGGAGCAGAAGTTACGTTTTGCTAGCCCGATGGCCCGGCGGTATTCGCAATAACATTGCTGGAAGATTGAGCGCGTGGAGGGGGAGGGATGAGAGCACCAATGGCGCACTGCACAACGGAGATGGGAACGCAGAAGCTTAAGGCCAGGGTGGTACCAGGGATGTGGGGACGAGGAACAGAGGAAGAGGGGTGCAGTGGAGCAAGTAAATCAAGAGAAGCTGAGCGAGCAGAGTTCCAAGTAGTGGCCTAAGATCTGGTGATAGGAGGGTAAAATCGGAAGGGAGGAGCTGATCAGCTGGCAGAACAAGCTACAAAAGGTGGGGAACGATATAACGCCGAGTCCACCCAGCTGGGGGGGACAGAAAGGGAGATGAGGGGTCTGAAGTGAGAGGGAGCTGCAAAGAGAACAGAACACACAAATGGTTGATCCAGGGAAGAGAAAGAGAAGATGGAGACAGAGAGGAAAAAGAGGAGGCAGATGAAGTAATAATCAAGTCTAAGGTATGACCAGCCAGATGTGTCGGAAAACAGATATACTGTCTCAGGGATAGGTCCACCAAAAGAGAAAGAAAATCCTTATCCCAAGGACGTACAGGTGCACCCACATGAAGATTAAAATCGCCCAAGAGAATTACCTGAGAAAAAAAGAGAAGAAACTTCGGATATAGTCAGAAGAAGACTTTCCAAACCTGAGGGGATAAAGAGGGAGGGACATAGAGGAGGAGAAAATATAAGGGGGGTGTGGTATCAAGCCAGAGGAAGAGAGCCTCAGGATAGTGAATTGCTGGGGACACGACCTCCCGAAGAGGGAGAATGGAACAAAATACTACGGCAAGACCTCCGCCTGACAGACTCCGGTGCGGAACCGACAGGGCCGTAAACTCTGGTGGAAGACAGCGTGTCAGAAGGCCCTCTTCCCCCTCATGAAGCCATGTTTCCATTGCAAACAAAATATCTGTAGATTGCTGTAGGACCAGGTCATGCACCAGAGCTGACTTGGCTCAGAGAGACTGGCAGTTAAGAAGGGCAAGGCGGAGCAGGAGGTTCAAGGAAAGGGACAAGTGGCCCATCTGAGCCAGATGACAGGGCACCAGGTTAATGAGGGACCGGGAAAAGAGCGGAGAAATGGCAGGATGGGGGAGGTCCAGGTGCCAGCCCCAGTGCACTGGGGATTGTAGCCATACTGAAAAGAAGAGACAAAACCGAGAAACAAAGAAAAGAGTGCGGAGGAGTGCACGGTGGTAATCCTGGGGAGCAGTATGTAAGGCAGGTACCCTGGGTCACGGTCACCCCCGATTCGCCCCAAGGAGCACAACCTGCTCCTTGGGCGCACTCTGCCATGGCGTGAAACGCCTCAGGCGGCTTTGCTTTATAGCCCAAAGGGAACACAGCCGTGCACATCCGGCTGCATCACTTCCGGGAGGTGGTGAAATGGCACAGCAGGTCAGCGATTCTAATCTGGTACCTGTAAACACAGCAGAGAGGCACTCAGAGATGGCAGGACACAATAGACAGACACAGCAGCACCAGGTCAGTCCAGCACAACAGTGGGGTGGGAAGCAGCAGTGAACGCTGCAGGCAGCTTTGCTTTATAGCCCAAAGGGCACGCGGCCGTGCACATCCAGCTGTGTCACTTCCGGGATGCGGGGGAATGGCACAGGAGGTCAGCGATTCTAATTGGGTACCTGTAAACACAGCAGAGGGGCAGTCAGAGATGGCAGGACACAACAGATAGTCACAGCAGCACCAAGTCAGTCCAGCACAACAGTGGGGTGGGAAGCAGAAGGTACAGAGCAGAACTAGGACATTTCACCTTAGAACCTAACATATAAGAAAAAAAAAATCTGATTCCGGTGTCATCTCATTAACAGCCTCTCCAGTATCAGGCAGAATGTGAACTAACACAAAATCCTTCTTCCCTTTGTGACACCTACTCCATGTCCAGCCTCTGCTCTTCACCCCATGTCCAGCATCTCCTGTCTGTCCCTCTATACCCCCTACCCCATGTCCAGCATCCACCTCCACTCCATATCCACCATAAGAACATTAGATATGCCATACTAAGTCAGACCAAGGGTCCATCAAGCCCAGTATCCTGTTTCCAACAATGGCCAATCCAGGCCACAAGTACCTGTCAGGTTCCCAAAAAATATACAGATTCCATGCTGATTGTCCATTGGGTAAGCAGTGGATTTGCCGGTCCTCTTTAATAATGGTTTATGGACTTTCCCTCCAGGAACTCGTCCAAACCTCTTTTAAATTCAGCTACCACTAACTGCTTTTACTACATCCTCTGATAACGAATTCCAGAATTTGATTATGCATTAAGGGAAAAAATATTTTCTCCGATTAATTTTAAATGTGCTACATCAAGGGTCTCAAACTCAAATTGCTTTGAGGGCCAAATGAGAACTTGTAAAGTAACCCGTGGGCCGCATCGTCGGAACTTTTTTTTACAATGGAAAAAAGTCAATAAAAAAGTCAACATAATAAGAACATAGTGCTGATCCATAGTGTTCTCTTCAGAGTCACCCACCGGATGTCTCACGTCTCCGCCGGATGGATCAGCTTCCCCCTCGGGCCATGCGGAACGCAGGACCCCTCATGTGTTCCACCTCCTCATGGTAATGGCCGCAGCCATCCAGGGACCGGAAATCACCCTCAGGCAGCCAAATCTCAGGGCAGAACAGCAGCAAGAGCTCCTCATTCACCTCTCAACATGCCAGCCTCTCCTGCATTCGATCTGCACTCGGTAGCACTTTTTTTAATACGGTGAGTTTCGCCGTTAAAACAGGCTCTCTAATCCCTCCATCAGCTCATTTCCAAACCCAGCCCCCCATAAGCCCATTTCTAGTCCTTTCCTAGCCCCACCATCAGCCCATGTCAAATCCTAGCTCCCCTCCACTCAGCCCATTTCCAATCCAAGCCCCCCAAAGCCCATTTCCAGTTCTAGCCCCTCCATGCGTCCATTTCAATCCAATCCCCCACCACAGCCCATTTCCAATCTTAGCTCCCCCCAACAGCCCATTTCCAGTCCTGTCCTAGCCCCTCCATCAGCCCATTTCCTGTCCTAGCTCCCTCCCCTCACAGCCCATTTCCATTCCAAGCCCCTCTCCCCATCAGCTATTTGCAGTTCAAGTCCCCCTTCCACTCAGCCCATTTCCAGGCCTAGCATCCCCCCACCCATAACCATCCCTAACCCCTCCCCATAGCCCATTACCAGCCCTAACCCCCCCCCCATCAGTCCACTTCCAGTCCTTAACTCCCCTTCACCCCATTTTCAGTCTTAGTTCCCCCTCATCAGCCCACAGCCCATTACCAGTCCTAACCCCCCTCCCCCCATCAGCCCAGGGAAAGTTTAAAATTAAAAAAAAAAAAAAGCTGGCTAGCTGCTGCCGCTGCCGCCGTGGCAGTGGCAGAATCGAGTGTCCCGTGGCCTCCCCTCTGCCCGGCAGAGCTCTCCCTCCCTCCATCAGTCCCTTCGGTGCGGCTTTCAGAGCCTCGAAGAGAGCGCTTCTCCCTCGCGCCTCTGTTGAGCCCGCCGGGACTGATTGGAAATCCCATCAGCCCTGGCAGGCTTAACAGTCGCGAAAGGGAAATTCTCCCTTCGCTGCTCTGAAAGACGCACCAAAGGGACTGATGGAGGGAGGGAGGGCTCTGCCGGGCAGAGGGGAGGCCGCGGGACACTCAATTCTGCCACTGCCACGGTGCCAGCCATGCGTCACGGGCCGCACAAAATGCTCTCGCGGGCCGCATGTTTGAGACCCCTGTGCTACATTGTAGCATCATTGCATGTCTCCTAGTCTTTCTACATTTTAAAGGAGTAAACAAGAGAACTACATTTACCCGTTCTATTCCATTCATTATTTTATAGACCTTTCTCATATCTCCCCTCAGCCATCTCCTTTCCAAGTTGAAGACCCCTAACCTTTTAAGCCTTTCCAAGTAGGGATATCTTTCCATCCCCTTTACCAGTTTTCTCACTCTTCTCTGTACCTTTTCTAATTGTGCTATATCTGAAAGATATCTCTTTCCTGTAGCCTACTTCTGACCAGTTAGCAAAACTTAACCTCGGTCCTTGGACATGAATTCTCTAAATTCAATTACAAATAAGGAACCACACATACACAGAGAGTTATATAAAATAGTGCAACTTAAGTTTAAATGAGGAATTCACAGATGTGCAAACTTGTGCAGGTTCCTATGATTTGTACTCGAGCCAGGCATTGTACTCTCTTTATTAAGAGAAAACAACTTGCATCTCAATACATCCAAAACCATTGCTATTTAGTTTACGTTTGGCCTACCCTGCCCCTCACTGGCTCACTCCCTTGCAGGTGCCCCCATCTGCCTAGCATCTTCCTTTTGTTTATCCTCAATTCTTCCCTCTCCTTCCATTAACCCATCTCTTCCCCCGTTCGTCATCGTTTCTGTTCTCCAGGAACAAGCAGGAAGTCAGTCTTCACATATGGGTGACGTCAGCGCCAACGGAGCCCTCATGCGAAGCAATCCCCAGCTTTCAAAGAAAGCCTTTGGGATTGCATCATGCATGCGTGGTCCCCTTCCCGCCCAAGGGTGCCATCTTGCTCAGTCTCCTTTTTTCCGCGGAGCCCAACGGACGTTGTCCTAATTCCCCTGTAGAAAAAGAAGATAAAAGTTAGAAAATGTATTTTCTTCTTAGCTGGTTCGACACCGGTTCCCCTTCCCGCCTCGGCTCGGTACACCGGTATCAAGTCCAGTCCAATATTTCGGTTTTTGTCCTTGGAGACTAGCATTTGCGCTCTTTGACCTAGTAGGGGCCCTTTTTGCCCCGTTGGCTGCCAGCGGGTTTAAAAAGTGTAATCGGTGCACGAAGCTGATGTCTCTCACTGACACACATGACTGCTGCCTCCGTTGCCTCGGGCCCAACCACGACCCCAAGGTCTGTGGCCCGTGTAAGAAGATGTCTTCTAAGGCCTTGAGCAGCAGGCAGCAGCAACATGATAGGATTTTTTCCCGAGTCTGCACCCGCCCAGTGCCGGACCTCGTCAGAGGTCTCGACCTCTCGGGAGCTCTCTGACTCCGAGCAGCATCAAGTGTCCTCTGAAAGGGGGTCTCCCTCGCAGGAACATCGGAGTAAGAAAAAATCCATGAGGGCGGTGTTGTCTGATGGCGCCGAGCGGACTGGTCCCTCACGGGCTCGGTTGCGGAGCCCGGCTCACCGCCCTAGATCCTCGGAGTTGGAGAGGCCTGCCAAACTTCCTCGTAAGGACCCGGAGACACCAAGGCAGGTAAGCGCTGTCCTCGTTGTTGACTCTCCTCCATGAGAGCCGGCATCGGGATCCGACCCGGGAGCTGCGGAGCCTCCTGAGCTCGGTCTCAGGTTGGCGGCCTTGGAGCGCAGCGTGTCTGCCTTCATGGACCAAAAATCAAAAAACTAAAGTCAAAACATAATACCAGTGAGTCCGTTTAAAGAAAAAAACAAGTTTTCACCATAAATGTTTTTCTGTCGGGATCCACCGACCTGAGACAGGGAGAGGAAAAGCTCCCCACTCTGCGTCGGTAGAAGCCTTTTATTTATTTTCAAAAAAGTAAGCAGTAGTGAAAAGCACTTATCTGAGAGAGTGGACCAAATCCTTTCGTCAAAAGGGCGTCAAGGTTTCTGACAACGACATGCATGTTTCGAGCCCAAAAAGAGCCCTGTATCAAGCGAATTCAGCAAACGTTTGCGCAAAACGGACTCATGGATATTATGTTTTGACTTTAATTTTTTTGATTTATAGTGTGTCATCACAAATTTGGAGGTTTTTTTCTTTTATGATTTTTTTTTCTTTTATGCCTTCGTGGACCAGCAGTGGGCGCTGATGGCCGGTCTCACCCGTCCGTCTGCCCTGACCACCGGGACTTTGACGTCCAAGTTGACCCCAGAGGCCGAGCCGATCCTCGAGACACTAAGGACTCGAGTCGATCCTCGGCCGAGGTCTCCCTTGACCTCCCATTCGGGACTGAGGTCATCGATGCCGATTCCCTCGGCGTCGGGGCTGTCGAGACCGAAGCCCTCTAGGCCGGAGCTGCTTGATTCTTCCTCGGAGTCTGGTTGAGAAACGGAGGACGAGGAGTCTCCGGACACCCACCAGACAAAGTACATCCCGTCAGACTCCCCGGGATCTGAACCTCGGAGAAGGTCACCCCCCGGAGGACACCCAGTTCTTGGACTTCGTCCCGGATATGGCAAAGGCTTTGTCTTTCCCGGCGGAGGCCGAGGAGGAGCCTCGAGCCGAGGAGCTCAAGATCCTCCAGTATGACTTTCCTCTAAAGGAAGCCCTTACTGTACTGGTGCCTCCTATTCTGGAACGGCTGATGCGCCGCATGTGGGAGACACCGGCCTTGATGCCGGTCCTCAGCAGGCGAATCGATTCCATCTATTGAGTTCGCAAGAGCCCTGGGTTCCAAAAAGCACAGCTGTCGCACAACTCCCTGGTTGTGGAATCGGCCATGCGCCGGCTCAAGAGCCAGAAGACGCACTTCTCTGTGCCTCCTGGCAAGGAGGCCCGCAACATGTATGCCTTCAGCAAGAAGTGTTACCAGGGTTCAATGTTGTCATGCCGAATCCAGACATACCAGCTGTACATGGGCATGTACCTGTGAGACCTGGCAAAAGAGATTGCCGGGTTCTCAGCTGGTCTCTCCAAGGGACCTTTGCAGTGCTTCCAAGTTTTGTCCACTGGGATCCGAGAGTGCTCGAAGTTCATGACTCGAGCAGCCTATGACTGCTTTGAGGCTTTGGCCCTGGTAGCCGTAGCCGGCATCGGTGCACGCCGCCAGGCATGGTTACAGTTGTCGGACTTGGAGCCATGGGTACAGGACAAGTTGGTCGATGTCCCTTGCCGAGGGGAAAACCTCTTTGGCAAGCCCATGACAGAGAAGCCTGCTGAGATAGAGTCTGAGTACCTGACCCAGACAAGACTCGAGAATAAGACTTCTGCCCCTTCTAAGAAGAAGGGCTCGGGTAAAAGCCCTTTTTCCCCCGAGGAAAGGTACTGCTTACTGCAACTACCCCACATATCAGGCCTCCCCAGCTCCCCAACAGGGGCAGCAGGCCAAGGGACCGGGGCATGGCCCGCGTAAGCAAACCCCCCCTCCCCCAAGCCCCAGGCACCACCTCTGGCCCAGCCTGGAGGGGGTTTTTGACTCCCAGAGCATAGTCCCTCTCTCCAAGGAAGCAAGGTCATGCACAGGAGGAAGGCTGACCCTGTATGCCCACAGGTGGTCAGCCATCACAACAGACACCTGGGTTCTCCAGATAGTCCAAGGGGGCTATTGGCTACTTCTCCAGGACCAAGCAGGAAGTCAGTCCTCACATATGGGTGACATCGACGTCGATGGAGCCCCCTGCGGAGCATTTCCCCAGCTTTCTATGAAAGCCTTTGGGAATACTGCACGCATGCACGGTCCCCTTCCCTCCTAAAGGTGCCATCTTGCTCAGTCTCTCTTTTTCCGTGGAGCCCTTCGGACGTGTGTCCTAGTTCACCCGGAAAATAGTTAGATTTTTTCGTCTATTCCTTGCGATTTTCTTCGCGGTTTTTATCCGGTTCGACGCCGGTTCCCCTTCTCGCTGGGTTCGGTACACCGGTATCGAGCCCGATCTTATTTTTTCGGTTTTTGCCCTTCGTGGCTGGCGTTCACGCCCTTTTTTTCCTTTTCCCTGGAAGGCCGGTCCTTTGACCTCGCGGGGACTCTTTTTTCCCCGATGGCTTCCAATGGTTTTAAGAAATGTGATCGGTGCAAGAAACTAATGTCTCTCACCGACGCACACGACTGCTGCCTTCGGTGCCTCGGTCCTGATCATGGTCCTAAGATCTGTGGACCGTGTGGAAAAATGTCCATTAAGGCACTTCGAAGTCGTCAGCACCAGAAGGAAAGGCTTTTCTCCGACTCGGCCTTCGGCCGGTCCCGGACCTCGTCTGAGGCCTCGCGTCTCGGGAGTCTGACCCCGAGCATCGTCGGGGTTCCTCAAATAGGGGGTCCCCTGAGCGGGAGCGAAAGAGGAAGAAGCGGCTCACGAGGGCGGCATCGGAGGAGGTCCCTGGCTCCTCGAGGGCTAGGTCTCAGACCCCCGACCGCCGTCCCGGGCCCGTGGAACAGCAGAAGCCGTCAAAAGTACCTCGGGTGGAGCCAGAGTCTGCTGGACATGTAAGTCCTGTGGTCCTCGAGGACTCTCCTCCCAGGGAGCCGACGTCGGGCCCGGCACCACCGGGGCCCGAGTCGGTAGCTGCTGAGTCTCCTGAGATGGGTCTCAGGCTGACAGCCTTGGAGTGCAGGCTGTCTGTCTTCATGGATCAGTAGCGGGTGCTGATGGCCGGCCTCGCTGGCGCATCTGCCCCGACCACTGGGACATCGATGTCGAAGTCGACCCCGGAGACCGAGCCGATACTCGAGACCATGAAGGCTCAAGGTCGTCCTCGGTCGCGGTCACCCTCGACCTCCCGGTCGGGACCGAGGGCGTCGAGGCCGGTGCCTTCGGCGTCTGGGCGGGTGCTGCCGGGCCCCGCGCGGTCGGAGCCCGACTCCTCTTCGGACGAGTCCGCCTGGGAGACAGAGGATGAGGAGTCCCCCGATACCTTCAAGACTCGGTGCGTCCCGTCGGACTCAACGCAGTCTGAGCCCCGGAGTAGGTCCCCTCCGGAGGATACCCGGTTCTCGGAGTTCGTGCAGGATATGGCCACTGCTCTGGCGATCCCGGCGGATCCCGAGGAGGAGCCTTGAGCCGAAGAGCTCGAGGCCCTCCAGTATGACTCTCCTCCGAAGGAGGCCTTTACTGTGCCGGTTCCTCAGATGCGGGAACAGCTCCTCTTCTGGATGTGGGAGGCACCGGCCTCGACGCCGGTTCTGAACAAGCGGGTCAATTCCATTTATAGACTCCGTAAGAGCCCTGGTTTTTAAAAGGCGCAGCTACCGCACCATTCCATGGTGGTGGAATCGGCCATGCATCGTCTGAAAAGTCAGAAGATGCACTCCACGGTGCCCCCTGGCAGGGAGGCCCGGAACCTGGATGCGTTCGGTAGAAAGTGCTTCCAGGGCTCGATGCTTGCTTGCCGTGTCCAGTCTTACCAGCTGTACATGGGCATGTACTTGCGGGACCTGGCAAAGGAGCTTGCCGGGTTCTCTGCTGGTCTCTCCGGGGAACCTTTGCAGAGGTTCAAGTCCTTGTCTTTGGGGATCCGGGAATGCTCTAAGTTCATGTCCCGAGCGGCCTACAATGGCTTCGAGGCGTCAGCCTGGGTTGCGACTGCCGGCATCGAGGCTCGACGCCAGGCATGGCTGCAGTCATCGGACCTCGAGCCATGGGTTCAAGACAAGTTGGTCGATGTCCCTTGCCGAGGTGAAAACCTTTTTGGCAAGCCCATGGCCGAGAAGACTGCTGAGCTCGAGACCGAGCACCTCACGAGGACAAGGCTGTCTCGAAAGACTTCTGCCCCTTCACACAAGAAGAAGGGCTCGGGTAAAAAGCCCTTTTACCCGAGGAAGGCGACTGCCTACAAACAGTTCCCAACTTACCAGGCCTCCCCCGCTCCCCCACAGGGTCAGCAGGCCAAGGGGCAGGGACATGGGCCCCGTAGGCAGAAGGCCCCCAAGCCTCCGGCTCCTGCTCCTACTCCTACTCAGCAGGGTGGGGGTTTTTGACTCCCAAGGCATAGCCTCTCCATCTCTGCTGTCCCATCCCTGCACAGGAGGTCGCCTAGCCCTGTTTGCCCACCGGTGGCCACCCATTACAGTGGACAGCTGGGTCTTAAGCATAGTCCAAAAGGGCTATCTGCTTCATTTTCATCAGTTGCCTCCTCCCTATTTTCCAGGAGAGCCTCCAAGGCCTCCTCTCCATACAGCCCTTCTCCTGCAGGAGCTCTAGGGTCTGTTACGAGACCAGGCGGTGTAGCCTGTGCCTCCCCACCTCCAAGGTCACGGGTTTTACTCCAGGTACTTCCTAGTACCAAAGAGAACAGGGGATCTCAGGCCTATTCTCAACCTCAGAAATCTCAACAAGTTCTTACAGAAGGAAAGGTTCAAGATGCTTACTCTTGGAACACTTCTGCCCTACCTCCAGCAGGGAGATTGGCTATGCTCTTTAGATCTAAAGGATGCGTACACTCACATCCTTATTCATCCAAACCACAGAAAGTAACTCAGGTTCATTGTGGGAGGAAACCATTATCAGTACAGGGTGCTGCCATTTGGCCTCACCTCCGCCCCCAGAGTCTTTACCAAATGCCTAGCAGTGGTGGCGGCCTACTTGAGAAATCAGGGTATCTTTGTCTTCCCCTATATGGACGACTGGCTCATCAGGGGTCAGATGTGCCAGGAAGCCAGGCAAGCCACCCTCCAAACGATTTCTCTGCTACAGCATCTGGGGTTTGTCATAAACTTTGCAAGGTCCACTTTGCTTCCCTCCCAAAACTTAGAGTTCATAGGGGCAAAACTAGACTCTCTGCAGGCAAAAGCTTTCTTGCCAGTAGACAGAGCCCAAAGACTGATGACCTTGGCAAACCAGTTTCTCAGCAGGTCACTGTTCTCCGCCAGGCTTTGCCTGAGGCTTCTGGGCCACATGGCTTCGACAGTGCATGTCACACCCCATGCCAGGCTTCATATGAGGCCTGCGCAATGGTGCCTCAGAACTCAGTGGTCGCAGACCACAGGGAGCCTCAGAGACAGAATAAGGGTGTCCAGACCATTCCTGCACTCCCTACGTTGGTGGCTGCATCCCCCCAACTTACTGGAAGGGATGCCTTTTCAGCCGCCTGGGTTCACAGTGGTATTGACCACCGATGCCTCTCTACAGGGCTGGGGAGCACACTGTCTGGGCAAGTGCACTCAGGGCCTGTGGTCTCCCTGGGAGGTCCAGCAGCAGATCAATCTACTGAAGCTTCGGCTATTCGCTTAGCCCTCAAGACTTTCTCTCAAACCCTGGCTCACCAGTCTGTTTTAGTGCAGACAGACAATCAGGTAGCCATGTTTTATGTGAACAAACAGGGAGGCACTGGGTCCAGGCTCCTTTGTCAGGAGGCGCAGGACCTTTGCTTGTTTGCTCTCTGGCACAACATGTTGCTCAGGGCGGTTTATCTCCCTGGCCAGGGCAATTACCTAGCAGACAGCTTAAGCAGAATTCTGCAGCCACACGAGTGGCAGCTCTATCCCTTGGTAGTGCAGAAGATCTTCCTGAGATGGGGACTTCCATCCATAGACCTATTTGCCAGTCCCCTGAACAGACAGCTGCCCAAGTTCTGCTCCAGGCAACCGCATCCTCTGAGACTAGCTGCAGATGCTTTTCTGATTTCCTGGTCCCAAGGCCTCCTATATGTGTTTCCTCCCACGCCTCTGGTGGCCCGAATCCTGTTCAAAGTTCTGAAGGACCAGGCCTCGGTCCTTCTGGTAGCCCCCAGGTGGCCGAGACAACCTTGGTTCCCACTTCTGCTTCAGCTAGCAGTGGACACCCCACTACCTCTAGGGTTGCAGCCTGACCTTCTGTCTCAAGACCAGGGGTCTCTTCTGCACCCCAATCTCAAATCTCTCAATTTGATGGCCTGGAAGCTGCAAGGGTAGTTTTGGCTCCTTGGGGCCTACCTCCTGAAGTTGAAGAGGTCGTCCTGGCCTCTAGGAAGCAGTCCACTAGAAAAACCTATGCCCTGAAGTGGAAGAGGTTTTCTGTGTGGTGTCAGCTGCGTATAGAAGATCCTTTCTCCTGTACTGTAACCAGTGGTGCTTCAGTACCTGCTACATTTATCCAATCAGGGCCTTAAGTCCAATTCTGTTCGGGTCCATCTCTCAGCTCTAGCAGCTCACCACTCACTGGTGGAGGGAAACTCTATATCGGTTCACCCCTTGGTGTCCCGGTTTCTCAGAGGTTTGCTCTTGCTCAAGCCTCCTGTCCGCCCTCCAGCCCCTGAGGGGGAGTTGAATGTGGTCTTGCAGCAACTGACTCGCCCACCTTTTGAGCCAATGGCTACTTGTCCTCTACGCTTCCTTTCCTGGAAGACTCTCTTCCTAGTAGCCTTAACCTCGGCCAGACGGGTGAGTGAGCTTCAGGCCCTAGTCTGTGACAGGCCTTTCTCCAGGACCAAGCAGGAAGTCAGTCCTCACTTATGGGTGACGTCGGCGCCGACGGAGCCCTCGCGGAGCAATTTTCCCCAGCTTTCAAAGAAAGCCTTTGGGAATTGCAGCGCGCATGCGCGGTCCCCTTCCCGCCCAAGGGTGCCATCTTAGCCAGTCTTCTTTTTTCCGCGGAGCCCTACAGACGTACCCGTCGTGTCCCCGCGAAAAAGTTGATTTTTCTTTAGAATTACTCTTTTTTTCCATTCGGTTCGACGCCGGTCTTTTTCCCGCCGGACTCGCGACGCCGGTCACGAGTCCTCTTCTTATTTTTCGGTTTTTCTGACTTAGTCAGTTTTCGTTTCGGTTTTTCCCTGGCAGCCCGGTCCTTTGACCTCGCCGGGGCCCTTTTTCCCCCGATGGCTGCCAGTGGTTTCAAGCGGTGTGGTCAGTGTGACCGAAATATGTCACTAACTGACACACACGACAATTGCCTCCGCTGCCTGGGCCCGGATCATGAAGAAATGATCTGTGGGCCTTGTGGCAAACTATCCTCCAAAGCGTTGAGAAGTCGGCGGCATCAGCGGGATAGAATCTTCGCTGACCCCAGCCGTACCCGGACCTCGTCGGAGGCCTCCGCGTCCAGGGGTTCCAGCTCGGACCGTCGCCGGAGTTCCTCCGACAGGGGTTCTCCCTCCGGGGACCATCGACGGAAGGTGAAACCCGCGAGGGCGGCGTCGGTGGACGCTCCTGGCTCCGCGAGGGCCAGGTCGCATAGCCCCGATAGCCGCCCCGGGTCCTTGGAGAAGGAGCACCTCATGAAGCGACCTCGCCTGGAGTCGGAGCTGCCTGCTCGGGTAAGTCCTGTGGTCCTTCTGGACTCGCCTCCGCGACAGCCGACGTCGAGCCCGACGCCGTCGGGGCCCGAGTCGGGGGCTGCTGGGTCACCTGAGCTCGGACTCAGGTTGACGGCCTTGGAGAGCAGACTGTCTGCCTTCATGGACCAGCAGCGGGCACTGCTCGCTGGCTTCGCTGGCGCCGCTGCCCCGACCGCCGGGACGTCGACGTCTAAGTCGACCCCGGAGACCGAGCCGATCCTCGAGTCGATCCTCGGTCGAGGTCGCCCTCGGCCTCCCGTTCGGGACCGAGGTCGCCGACGCCGACTCCCTCGGCGTCGGGACGGCAGGCGCCGCGCCCTGCCCGGGCCGACCCCACCGAGTCCTCGTCGGAGTCGGTCTGGGAGTCTGAAGAGGAAGAGTCGCCTGATTCTTTTCGGACTCGGTGTGTCCCCTCGGACTCACCTGAGTCTGAACCTCGGAAGCAGTCCCCCCCGGAGGATGCCCGGTTCTCGGACTTCGTCAGGGATATGGCCAAGGCTTTGGCCTTCCCTGCGGACCCCGAGGAGGAGCCTCGAGCCGAAGAGCTCGACGCCCTCCAGTATGACTCTCCCGCCAGGGAACACTTTACTGTACCGGTTCCTCCCATGCTGGAACGACTACTCTTCCGCATGTGGGAGAGTCCGGCCACCTCGCCGGTCCTGAGCAAGCGGGTCGATTCTATCTATCGAGTCTGCAAGAGCCCTGGCTTCCAAAAAGCACAGCTACCACACCATTCCATGGTAGTGGAATCGGCCATGCATCGTCTTAAGAGCCAGAAGATGCACTCCTCGGTGCCTCCTGGCAGGGAGGCCCGTAACCTGGATGGCCTTGGTAAGAAGTGTTTCCAGGGCTCTATGCTCGCATGTCGTGTCCAGACCTACCAGCTATACATGGGCATGTATCTCCGAGACCTGGCTAAAGAGCTAGCCGGCTTCTCCGCTGGTTTGTCCGAGGATCCCTTGCAGAGGTTCCTGGCCTTGTCCACTGGCATTCGGGAATACTCAAAATTCATGTCCCGAGCAGCCTATGATGGCTTTGAAGCATCGGCTCGAGTGGCCGCAGCCGGCATCGGTGCCCGCCGACAGGCTTGGCTTCAGTCGTCTGACCTTGAGCCCTGGGTGCAGGACAAGTTGGTCGATGTCCCTTGCCGAGGCGAAAACCTCTTTGGCAAGCCCATGGCTGATAAGGCTGCACAAATTGAGACAGAGACTCTCACCAGGACTAGGCTTTCTAGGAAGACCTCCGCCCCTTCCCAGAAAAAGAAGGGCTCGGGAAAGAAGCCCTTTTACCCGAGGAAGGCGGCTGCCTACAAACAATACCCCCAATATCAGGCCCCTCCAGCTCCCCAACAGGGCCAGCAGGCCAAGGGACGGGGTAACGGGTCCCGTAGGCAGCAAGCCCCCAAGCCTGCACCACCAGCCCCTGCTCCGCAGGGTGGGGGTTTTTGACTCCTTAAGCATAGCCTCTCCCCCCCCCCGCTGGTTCCTCCCAGCACCGGAGGCCGGCTGGTTCACTTCGCCCACAGGTGGTCCAGCATCACCTCAGATGCCTGGGTGCTTCAAGTCGTGCGAGAAGGCTATCTTCTCCACTTCCACCAGGTCCCTCCCTCCTATTTTCCGGGAGAACCTCCACGACCCCCTCTGCACAGGGAGTTACTCCTTCAGGAGTTAGCAGGTCTTCTACAGGATCAGGCGGTGGAACCGGTGCCCCACCACCTGAAAGGTCAAGGCTTTTATTCCAGGTATTTTCTGATACCAAAAAGAACAGGAGGCCTCAGACCCATCCTGGACTTGCGCAACCTCAACAAGTTTCTCGTGCGGGAGAAGTTCAAGATGCTTACCCTTGGAATCCTTCTGCCCTACCTCCAGCAGGGAGATTGGCTATGCTCCTTGGATCTAAAGGATGCCTACACGCACATCCTCATCCACCCAAGCCACCGCCAATACCTAAGGTTTGTGGTGGCAGGAAATCATTACCAGTACAGAGTACTACCCTTTGGCCTGTCCTCCGCACCGCGAGTCTTCACAAAATGTCTCGCGGTGGTGGCGGCCCATCTCCGGCTTCACGGCCTCTATGTCTTTCCGTACCTCGACGACTGGCTCATCAGAGCAGCGTCCGCTCTGGAGGTCACCAACGCCACGCGCCGCACGGTGACTCTTCTGCAGTACTTGGGCTTTGTTATAAACTTCGCAAAGTCCACTTTGCTCCCCTCACAGGATCTCGAGTTCATCGGCGCAAGGCTGCACACTCCTCAGGCACGAGCGTACCTACTGCTCGACAGGGCTCAACGGCTCATGGACCTAGCCGACCGTTTTCGCAGCCAGCCCCTGGTCTCCGCCAGGCGCTTCCTGAGACTACTCGGCCATATGGCTTCCACCGTCCATGTGACCCCCAATGCCCGCCTGAATATGCGGCCTGCTCAATGGTGTCTCCGCCGGCAGTGGCGACAAGCCACAGGCGGCCTAGCAGACCTAGTGCGCGTCTCCGAGCCGCTGATCTCGTCTCTCCGGTGGTGGCTTCAGCGGCCGAACCTGATATTCGGCATGCCTTTCCAGTCACCTCAGCCGGCCCGGGTGCTGACAACAGATGCATCCCTCCTGGGCTGGGGAGCGCATTGCCAAGGGGCACGTACTCAGGGCCTCTGGACCACGTGGGAGTCTGCTCAGCAGATCAACTTCCTGGAGCTCAGGGCGATCCGCCTGGCTCTCAAGGCCTTCTCCCACCTGACTTCTCACCAGTCCATCCTTGTCCAGACGGACAATCAAGTTGCCATGTTCTACGTGAACAAGCAGGGGGGCACGGGCTCCTTCCTCCTCTGCCGGGAGGCACAGAAGCTCTGCTCTTGGGCCGTCAGTCACGGCGTTCTCCTCAAGGCAGTTTATCTCCCAGGCCAAGAGAATTGCCTGGCGGACAAACTCAGCAGGATCCTCCAGCCGCACGAGTGGCGTCTGGATCCCTTGGTAGTTCAGAAGCTCTTTCTAAAGTGGGGCCTCCCCACGGTGGATCTCTTTGCCAGTCCTCACAACCGGCAACTTCCTCGCTTCTGCTCTCGTCAGCCACACCCCCTTCGGGTTGCGGCGGACGCTTTTCTACTCTCATGGTCGGGGAGCCTTCTCTACGCTTTCCCTCCCATCCCGCTAGTCTCTCGGACTCTTTTCAAGGTTCTCCGAGACAAAGCCTTCATGATCCTGGTGGCCCCTCGCTGGCCCAGACAGCCGTGGTTTCCGCTCCTGCTGCAATTAGCGGTGGAGGATCCATTCCCTCTGGGGTTACAACCGGATCTCCTCACTCAGGATCGGGGGTCTCTGCTACACCCCATCCTCAGATCTCTCAATCTAATGGCCTGGCTGCTGAGAGGGTAGTCCTTGCTCCCCTTCTCCTGCCGGCAGAGGTGGAAGAGGTCGTCCTAGCTTCTCGGCGACCTTCTACCCGCAAATGCTACGCCCTTAAATGGCGTCGCTTTTCCGTTTGGTGTACCCAACAGTCTCAGGATCCCTTCTCCTGCCCGGTGTCGGTGATCCTGCAGTACTTGCTATACCTCTCTAATCTGGGACTTAAGCCAACTCCGTCAAAGTTCACCTCAGTGCTCTTTCAGCACATCATGTGCCGGTGGACGGCAGACCTCTTTCCAGCGACCCTCTTGTAGCGAGGTATCTCCGAGGTCTCCTTCTACTTAAACCACCTCTGCGCCCGCCAGCGCCTGACTGGGATCTGAATGTGGTTTTACAGCGGATCACCTGTCCGCCTTTTGAACCTATGGCTACCTGTTCTCTCCGTTTTCTTTCTTGGAAAACATTGTTCTTGATAGCCCTCACTTCCGCTAGACACGTAAGTGAATTGCAGGCCCTCATGTCTGATCCCCCTTACACTCGGTTCTACAAAAATAGGGTAGTCCTACGGACTCACCCAAAATTTCTTCCAAAAGTGGTCTCCCCCTTTCACATCAATCAGGAGGTGGTACTTCCAACCTTCTTTCCCAGACCACACTCCAGCCGAGCTGAAACGGTCCTCCATACCCTGGACTGTAGAAGGGCTTTGAACTTCTACCTTGACCGTACTCGGGAGCACCGTAAAGCTGCTCAGCTTTTTGTGTCTTTTGACCCCAATAAATTGGGACTCCCGGTCTCCAAGCGTACTCTGTCCATCTGGGTTGCGGACTGTATCTCTTGGGCTTATGGGGCAGCCGGACTCTTCTTGGAAGGTCGAGTCACGGCTCACTGCGTTCGGGCAAAGGCTACGTCAGTGGCTTACCTCCGCTCTGTTCCGCTGGCAGACATCTGCCGGGCCGCTACTTGGTCTTCGAGCCAGACTTTTGCGGTCCATTACTGTCTCGAGAGGGAGTCCCGCAGGGACAGTGCTTTCGGACAGGCAGTCCTCCGTAATCTCTTCGAGGTCTGAGCAACTCCTACCCTCCATCCCGGATGTGGGCTACCGGTGGGTAATAATTCAGCGAAGATTCTTTCCTTCTGTGCTGCTGAGCTAGAGGGAGCTCATTTTTGTGCTTAGGGTCTCCGGTAGCCTTGAGCTTGGGAGTCCCATAAGTGAGGACTGACTTCCTGCTTGGTCCTGGAGAAAGCGTAGTTACTCACCTGTAACAGGTGTTCTCCAGGAGCAGCAGGAATCAGTCCTCACAACCCTCCCTCCTCCCCGTGGAGTTGCAATCATCTGCTTTAGTTTTTGCAAATTTTTATGCTGTCTTTTTTAGCTATGTCATCTGACTGGCTAAGATGGCACCCTTGGGCGGGAAGGGGACCGCGCATGCGCGCTGCAATTCCCAAAGGCTTTCTTTGAAAGCTGGGGAAAATTGCTCCGCGAGGGCTCCGTCGGCGCCGACGTCACCCATAAGTGAGGACTGATTCCTGCTGCTCCTGGAGAACACCTGTTACAGGTGAGTAACTACGCTTACACTCGCTTCTATAGGAACAGGGTTGTCCTTAGGACTCATCCAAAGTTCCTCCCTAAAGTTGTCTCCTCTTTCCACCTCAACCAGGAGGTGGTTCTTCCAACATTCTTCCCTAGGCCTCATGCAAGCCAGGCTGAGGCAGTCCTGCATACCCTGGACTGTAGGAGGGCCTTATCCTTCTACCTTGACTGTACGCAAGGACATAAAAGGGCTACTCAGCTCTTCATCTCTTTTGACCCTAATAATTTGGGGTTAGCTGTGTCCAAGCGTACCTTGTCCATATGGGTGGCTGACTGTATCACCTGGGCTTACAGGGCGGCTGACCTTTTCTTGCAGGGTCGGGTCACGGCCCATCGTGTCAGGGCAATAGCTGCCTCAGTAGCTCATCTCCACTCTGTACCATTGGCAGACATCTGCAGGGCTGCAACTTGGTCCTCAAGCCAGACCTTTGCAGCTCATTACTGCCTGGAGAGGGAGTTCCGTAGGGACAGTGCTTTTGGCCAGGCAGTACTCCGGAATCTCTTTGAGGTTTATTTATTTTATTTATTTATTTAACTGTATTTATATCCCGCTTTTCACTGGGTCAAAGCGGTGGGACATATAACGGGGGGGGGGGGGAACAATAGTGGGGGGGGGGCCCATCACCGGGGGCTCAACAGTGATGATTTTGGGATGAACATAGAGACTGACAGGATAACTGACAGGTTTAGGCAACTCCTGCCCTCCAGCCCTCCACTGGGCTACCGGTGGAGGTTCTTTCAGTGAAAAGCCTTTCTTTGATGCTGGGACTAGAGGGAGTTCTCTTGTTCAGCCTGGGTTCCTTGGTAGCCCAGAGCTTGGGAGTCACCCATATGTAAGGACTGACTTCCTGCTTGGTCCTGGAGAAAGAGTAGTTACTCGCCTGTAACAGGTGTTCTCCAGGAGCAACAGGAATCAGTCCTCACAACCCTCCCTCCTCCCCTGGGAGTTGCAGTTGTACATAGTTTATTTTACATTTTTTGTGTGCTGTTTTTTAGCTATGTCATTTGACTGAGCAAGATGGCACCTTTAGGCGGGAAGGGGACCGCACATGCGTGCAGTATTCCCAAAGGCTTTCATAGAAAGCTGGGGAAATGCTCCGCAGGGGCTCCATCGACGTCAGTGTCACCCATATGTGAGGACTGATTCCTGCTGCTCCTGGAGAACACCAGTTACAGGTGAGTAACTACTCTATCTCACCCAGGCGCCTCCCTCTTACTTTCCAGGGGAGCCTCTCAGACTCCCTCTTCACAGGGACCTCCTCTTGCAGGAGTTAGCAGGTCTTCTCGAGGATCAGGCGGTAGAACCGGTGCCCCACCACCTACAGAGAAAGGGCTTCTACTCCAGGTACTTTCTGATACCAAAGAGAACTGGAGGCCTAAGACACATCCTCGACCTGCAAAACCTAAACAAGTTCCTGTTGAGGGAAAAATTCAAGATGCTTTCCCTTGGAATATTGCTGCCTTACTTCCGCCAGGGAAACTGGCTATGCTCCTTGAATCTAAAAGATGCGTGTACACACACATCTTGATTCATCCAGACCACAGACAATATCTAAGATTTGTAGTGGGAGGAAACCATTTTCAGTACAGAGTACTTCCATTTGGCCTAGCCTCGGCACCCAGAGTATTCACAAAGTGCCTTGCAGTGGTGGCGGCCTTCCTAAGAACTCAGGGGGTATTCGTTTTCCCCTACTTGGATGATTGGCTTATCAGAGACCAGTCAGCTCAGGAAGCCCAACAGGCCACGTCCCGTACTATCCACTTGCTCCAGCACCTGGGCTTTGTGATCAACTACACAAAGTCCACCCTGGTTCCCACTCAGGGACTGGAGTTCATAGGGGCAAGGTTAGACACCCTTCAGGCAAGGGCTTATCTTCCAGAAGACAGGGCACAAAGACTATGGGCCCTAGTATGGCAGGTGAGTCGCAGATCCCAGATCTCAGCAAGACGTTTTCTGCGCTTCTTGGGTCACATGGCCTCCACGGTACATGTGACACCCAACGCCCAACTCTGCATGAGAACAGCTCAGTGGTGCCTCAGGGACCAGTGGACGCAAGCCATAGGCAGCCTCAGAGATGGCATCAGGGTGTCCAAATGACTGGCGCAGTCATTGGCATGGTGGCTTCAGCCTCACAATCTTCTGGAGGGATTGCCTTTCCAGCCTCCCACGCACTCGAGAGTGCTGACTACAGATGCGTCCTTGCTGGGATGGGGAGCCCATTGCCACGAGGTCGGCACTCAGGGTGTGTGGTCTCTGTGGGAGAGCATGCAACAAATCAATCTCCTAGAGCTTTGAGCGATCCGCCTAGCTCTTCGGCCTTCTGCCAAACCCTGGCTCATCATATTGTCTTAATTCAGACAGACAACCAGGTAGCCATGTTCTACGTGAACAAACAAGGGGACACAGGGTCTCGCATCCTATGTCAGGAGACCCTGGACCTATGCTCCTTTGCAGTCAATCAGGGTATGTCGGAGGCGCTCATTTGTTTCCTGTTGGAGAGTTCGTGTGCATTTACCTGCCTAAGCGGTGACCTGCTGCAGCCTCTCTGATTGGGGACGCTGTTTGTGTTGGGGCTATATCAGCCTGCCCCCTACGCGGGATACCGAGGCGCTCATTTGTTTCCTGTTGGAGAGTTCGTGTGCATTTACCTGCCTGCCCGGTGACCTGCTGCAGCCTCTCTGATTGTGGACGCTGTTTGTGTTGGGCTCTATCAGCCTGCCCCCTACGCGGGATACCGAGGCGCTCATTTGTTTCCTGTTGGAGAGTTCGTGTGCATTTACCTGCCTGCCCGGTGACCTGCTGCAGCCTCTCTGATTGGGGACGCTGTTTGTGTTGGGGCTATATCAGCCTGCCCCCTACGCGGGATACCGAGGCGCTCATTTGTTTCCTGTTGGAGAGTTCGTGTGCATTTACCTGCCTGCCCGGTGACCTGCTGCAGCCTCTCTGATTGGGGACGCTGTTTGTGTTGGGGCTATATCAGCCTGCCCCCTACGCGGGATACCGAGGCGCTCATTTGTTTCCTGTTGGAGAGTTCGTGTGCATTTACCTGCCTGCCCGGTGACCTGCTGCAGCCTCTCTGATTGGGGACGCTGTTTGTGTTGGGGCTATATCAGCCTGCCCCCTACGCGGGATACCGAGGCGCTCATTTGTTTCCTGTTGGAGAGTTCGTGTGCATTTACCTGCCTGCCCGGTGACCTGCTGCAGCCTCTCTGATTGGGGACGCTGTTTGTGTTGGGGCTATAATAGCCTGCCCCCTACGCGGGACGCGTTAGCGGGCGCGTGCCCGAAGGGGCGTGACCAAAGGGGCAGGACACGCCCCTTCGGCGTACGAGGCGGTGTGAGTAACCGCTGATGGGGAAACGGAAGAAGAGACACCCTCCGACCCAGACGAAAGCTGTGAAAGTCACAGGCCCGATGGATGCTCATATACAATCCGGAGGGGCAATATCTGTTGTCCCTGTAGTGGACAATGCTCCGGTGGACGCTTCTACTGTGAGTACTCCTTCTTCCTTGATGTCCCCGCAAGGGATTATTTTATCCTCATTGGATGTACCCAAAGGTTCTGTTTCTGAACTCCCCTCCTTATCTGGACATGTTCAGTTTGTAGATGAGAATCCTGTATTATCATCATCATTTTTGCGATTGGATTCTCCACTTCCTGACTTACCTCCTCCACTTCCGTCGGTTGTGGTTTTTCCTGAGCCTGCTGAGATGCCGGCTCCCCCGGATGATGTTACCCTTAAGGATGTCTGGACTATGCTATCTCGAATGGAGTTGGTTTTTGGTACTTCTTTGAAAAAACTCTCTATTTTTTCTAAAGAAACTGTTCATAAATTGTCTGATCAGGAGGCTAAATTGGTTACTTTGGAAAATAGAGGAGTTTCTTGTGAAGCGCAGGATTCTTCCACCCAAGGGGTTTTGGGAACTTTGGTGAAAGATGTTACCTTATTACGTCGTCAGGATGAAAGTTTGGAAAACTCCTTGCGTGCTAAGAATCTGCGCTTCTTAAATTTTCCTTGCACGCATTATTTGGATCCAGTTATTTTGTTTAAAAAGTACTTGAAAGAAGTTTTGCTTTTAACTGATGTTGACTCTATGGGGATATCGAGTATATACTATCTGTCGGTGGGGGATCCAAATAGAGTTACTGCTAAAGGTGAGGAAGTACAGGGTAGTATGAGACCTTCTCCCCCGTTGGATTTATCTGCTTTTTTGGAGTCATCTCAGGATGAGATACCTACTAGAGCAACTCTATTGGTTTCTTTAGTTTCTGATTTGGATAAGCAGAAAATTTTTAGGGCTTATTTTAAGAAAAAATATGAGAAATTTTGTGGCCAATCTATCCAACTTTTTCCTGATGTCTCCAGAGCCACTCAAGTGAGACGGAAAGCCTTTTTAGAGGTCCGTCCAAGGGTGGTGTCTCTGGGGGCTAAATATTTTCTGAAGTTTCCATGTAATTGTCATGTGCTGTATCAAGGGAAGCGTTATATTTTTGGGGAAGTTGAGCATTTGTTAGATTTTTTGAAGGGGAATTCTTAGGTATTTCCTTAACATTATCTTTTTTACCTTTGGGTCCCTTGAGGACCACTGGGCGGTTTGTGGGTTTATTGTTTAGTTTCCTTTTATAAGTGCCTCCTAGATGTGTTTTTATTGATATATGATTGAATTATGTGATTTGTATAATATTGTGGGAATGCCTGTATTTGGCTTTTCCTATTTTTGTTTTGTTTGAAATATTTTGCTTATTCATAATATGTAAATCATAAAAAGTAAATAAAAAAAAAAATCAGGGTATGTACTTCAAAGTAGTGCACTTGCCAAGTCGGGAGAACTTCTTGGCTGACGGACTCAGCAGAATTTTCCAGCCGCACGAGTGGCAACTGAATCCAAAAGTAGCCCAGCAGCTCTTCCAGTGCTGTGGGCAACCCTCTATGGATCTGTTTGCGATCCCGCAGAATCACCAGTTGCCCTGCTTCTGCTCCAGACAGCCACACCCACATAGGGTGGCTGCAGACGCTTTTCTAGTATCATGGTCTGAGGGCCTCCTATATGTGTTTCCTCCCACGCCCCTGGTGGCTCGGACTTTATTCAAGATCCTTCAAGACAAGGCCTCGGTCATCCTGGTAGCGCTCAGGTGGCCGAGACAGCCATGGTTTCTGCTGCTCCTTCAGCTGGCGGCGGAGGCTCCAATTCCTCTGGGTTTACAACCCAACCTCCTGTCGCAGGAGAGGGGCTCTCTCCTGCATCCCAACCTCAGGTCTCTCAACTAGATGGCATGGCTGCTGAAAGGGTAGTCCTTGCACCTCTTCTCCTCCCTAAAAAGATTGAGGATGTGCTGCTGACCTCCAGGAGGCAATCAACTAGGAAAACCTACGCATTCAAGTGGCGTGGATTTGAGGTGTGGTGTGATCAGCAGAGTGAGAAGCCGTTCTCCTGCCAAGTGTCAGTGGTGTTGCAGTACTTGCTTCACCTCTCGTATTTAGGCCTCAAGTCAAACTCTGTCTGAGTCCACCATAGTGCCCTATCAGCACACCACTACCCAGTGGAAGGACAATCTCTTTCTGTATACCCCTTGATGTCCAGGTTTCTGAGAGAGTTGCTTCTGCTGAAGCCCCCTGTTCGCCCTCCGGCGACAGAATGGGATTTGAATGTGGTCTTAGAGCAGCTTACTCGCCCACCTTTTGAGCCAATGGTGACCTGCCATCTCCGCTTCCTTTCTTGGAAAGCGTTTTTCTTGGTGGCACTCGCATCGGCCAGACGAGTGAGTGAGCTGCAGGTTCTGGTTTCCGATAGACCGTATACACTCCGCACTCACCCCAAGTTCCTTCCGGAAGTGGTGTCCTCATTCCACCTCAACCAGAAGGTGGTACTTCTGACCTTCTTTCCCAGGCCCCATGCCAGCCAGGCAGAAGCAGTTCTGCATACCCTGGACGGTAAGAGGGCCTTGGCCTTGTACTTGCAGCGTACGCGGGGGCATCAAAGGGCTTCTCAGCTCTTCATTTCTTATGACCCCATTAAGCTGGGGATGACGGTCTCCAAGCGTACATTGTCCACTTGGGTGGTGGATTGTATCGCCTGGGCATACAGGGCAGCCGATCTCCCGTTGCAGGGTTGAGTCACAGCCCACCGGGTCAGGGCTAAGGCAGCATCAGTCGCTCACTTCCGCTCTGTTCCGCTGGCAGACATCTGCCAGGCCGCAACTTGGTCTTCAAGCCAGACTTTTGTTGCTCATTACTGCCTGGATAGGGAGTCCCAACAGAAACGTGGATAGCGAAGGAAGAATATACTTTATTAATCAACTCCAGCCATTGGCCCGACACAGGCCGTGTTTCGTTGAGCCTTCCTCAGGGGCTAAAATAGCTAAAAAAACACACAAAAATAAAAATACAAATAAAAGCCATACAATAAGAAATAAATAAACACATTCAAATAAAAGTTATGAAAAATCAAGATATAAAAGCACATATATATATATAAGCAATTCTGTACAGCATATTATAAAAACAGAGAGAAATTCAATAGAATCATAAATATGAAAAACGTTAAACACAATAACTAAATAAATAATAATATCATTAAAATACATAAAAACAATCAAATAATAAAAAACATAAGTTAATTTGTCGATGTTATTATAAGTGTTTAATGAAACTCGCTAAGGGTGTGACAAAAATATATAAAAAGGCATACCTGTGTATATTTTTATTTGTTTCCTGATTGGACTATAACACTATGGGAAGGAAGATAACAAAGATCATAAGGGAAAAACTGATTAAAAAAAACAATGGAATGTGCAGACGCAAGGAGGGAATATTGTAAGCGCAGAGGGATTTAAAAAATATAATCAAAAAATATATAATAATATAATAAAAATAACCTTTATCCTTATGTGTTCAATCTATATAACACAATGATGATCTAAACCGGATCAAACAGTAAAATGCAGGGATTAGCTTTCTCAAAACCAGAGAGATAGCTTTCACGAAAACTACGTCTATTGTATATTATAAAAAAGAGTATATACTAATTTTATGCATGCTACAAAAGATTCTATATAATCCCAAGGAGAATACTTTAATTTAACCAAAAGAGATATAAAATAAATATCGCATGCCAAAGTAAACTAAAATTTGGCATTTTTTTAAAAACAATTTTATTTAAAAAAAAAAACACTGACACTTCAAAAACAATACTGAGATTTTGATAAAAAATTGCATTGACCATTCTATAACGTGTGGACAAATCGATAGATATATATACATGCCTGTGTTACGCAGTGCTATCTGCTGTCACGGTGTGTAATCTGGTCCAATTGCAAAAGTATGGATACCTCACTTAGACTATTAATATGAGGGACTATGAACCAACCGGTCTTCAGGAGCCTTTAGCCTGCGATTAGGGGCAAAAAACAAAACAACATTTCAAAAGATGACGTGTATATAAAAAACAACCATAAATTCAAGTGTGATCGCTATTGGAAAAAACTGACTAGACAAACTGTGCCGCGTGAGATGTACGCTGCAGAAAGGATGCGAGCAAAACAAAACTCTATTAGTCATAAAGAAAATTTATATTAATTCTAAAAAATAAATTATACAAAGTGTCTCATAAGAAAAATCAGGCAGAATTAAAAAAGGGGGAACAAAACAAACTGGTTAAACTAGATCAAACGTCCCGATGCAGCAGGCAAAAAAGGAAAAAACAATAACTAATTTTAACAGTTTATAAAACAACAAAATAAAATACCAATTCAGTAAATTCAGAAGAATTCTTACTTATACGACGTGGAGCCGTATCTATACTATAGAAATGATGCTGCATCCGTAAAATATCTTAAAGCAGAAGATATTAACAAATAGGACAAAAATACTTACGTACAGTCAAAGGAGAAACCACCTTATTCACAGAAGTTATACAGTATTTTCCACCATAATAACTCCAGCTAAAATCTTCAAAGCATAGAATGTAAAAGACGCCGGCTTCTGTGCTCTCAACTAAAGGGTTCCCGCGGAAAGAACGGCATTGACGTCACCAGCGTAATATGTAAATGAATCGAAGGAGAGAATAATAGAGCAGGATCCATTTTTAGGCTCAAACATAAATTAAATAAAAATAAAACACTAAAAGTTGAACCGATAAAAAATGAACCGCAAGGGGAATTTATTTTTAACGGAGTGCATAATAAAATCAAGAGCATACATTTCATCATAAACAAATTAGGAAAGTGAATTACAAGCATATAAATAGAGCTGAAATTGGCCTTTTCTACAGCTCATATTTAAAGCTCATAAAAAGGGTGAAAGGATAAAACCAAAGAAAAGGCCCCATGGAAAAGTAGAAACAAACAAATAAATAACGAGTAATAAAATAATAAATGAATAAAACAATAATAATTGAATAAATAATTTAAAAAATTTGATTAACAAAAAACAACAAATCCGTAATAGAACACTCTGAACAACCATAGTGAAAATAACAATATATACCACTGAAAATAGGAGAGTAACACACATATAGATGTGGATAAAAAGAGGAACATCCATATATTGGAAAGATAACTCCCAACCTGACAAAATATATCTCATAATGCAAAACTTGTACTAAAGAAAAACTGAAAAATCACTTTCCATATTCAATCCATCAGGGTATAAAGTGTTGAGGTTAAAAATATATCGTTGTTCAAGGCGTAAAATAGTCTTATCAATGTTACCACCACGCCAATTTAACTTAACCTTCTTAATTACAAAAAACTTCAAATCTGATACTTTGTGATTATATTCCTGCCAATGGGTAACTAAAGGCTTTTCCACCGCACCCCTTTTAATAAAACTTTTGTGTTCAATAATTCTATTGCGGACAGGACGTGTGGTTTTGCCCACATATAATTTCTTACAAGGACATAAGATGACATAAATAACATGACTGGTAGTGCAATTAGAAAAATCATCTAGGTAAAATTTGCGGTTACTAATGGGATGTATGAAATGGTTTCTGAATATACATGAATACAAACAGAACAGTGTCCACATTGAAAGTGTCCTTTGTATTTTGAAAAAGATTTTCGCTCAGTGAAGGCCGATGGGACTAACATGTTGCGAAGATTTACATTTCGTTTATGAGCCACCGTAAGGGGTATATCATGGAACCCGGGAATGGCTTGTATGAGATACCAGTGCTTCCTTAAAAGACTACTGATGATATGGGATTGGTGAGAGTAAAGAAGGGTGCACACTACTCCTTAATTAGACTGTTTCTCTCGTGGTTGTAATAACTCTTCACGAGAGGAATCACGAGCCCTATTATATGCTTGATTAATCTGATGTTGAAGATAACCTCTAGTAGTAAATCTATTTTTTATAACGGAGGCATGCTGCTCAAAGTCCTGGAACAATGTACATATTTTATTTATTTATTTACAGTTTCTTTTATATCGCGCTATTCGTCATCAGTGCGGTTTACAATGAACATAAAAACTACAAGTCTCAAATAATTGATCTGTGCTTACAATGCTTACAATATTCTCCTTGTCCTTAAAAATTGACCCACAGGAAGGTTGTTCTTAAATGCAGAATTATGGAAACTTGTAAAGTGTAACAACTGGTTTCTGTCTGTAGGTTTTCTATATAAAGTCGTGTTCAACCCTTCTTTTGTTTTTTTAATAAGTAAATCTAAAAATGGAATCTGGTAGAAATCATAGGTTAACTGAAAACGTAAATTGTTGTCACAATCGTTAATCCATATATTGAATTCTGTCAGGAGATCCAATGAACCTTCCCACAGGACCAAAATGTTGTCAATATATCTTATCCATAATTTTATATTAGTCTTGAAAGGATTGTCTTTAATGAACTTCTCTTCAAACTCCGACACGTATAGATTTGCAATATCCGGGGCCATCGACGAGCCCGTGGCTACTCCCTTAGTTTGTTTATAAAAAAGGTCGTGAAAGCAAAAATAATTTTCACATAAGGCAAACTGTGCCAAATCAATTAAAAACACTGGAGATTCGCTTATTGAACCTCTCTTTTATACAAGTATTGTTCAATAATTTGTAAAGCCTCCTTCTGGGGGATATTTGTATATAAGGATTCCACATCCAATTTGACTAAAATTATTTCTGAATTCAGATCCTTTATAGATGCCAGAATATTAAGGACATGTGAAGAGTCCCGAACATAAGACCACATCTTTTCTACAAAAAGACGTAATAAAATGTCCATAAATTGTGAGATGGGTTCCAAAAGGGAACCAATGGCGGAAACAATCGGTCTGCCAGGGGGATTTTCTAAGGATTTGTGAATCTTGGGAAGAATATATACCGTTGGGATGATTTAAAAATCCACTATAAGAAAATTCCTCTCTTTTGCAGTGAGGTGTCCAAATTCAAACGCAGACATTACCAAATTATCAATAGATCTTTTTCAAAGCAGGAGTTAAGGGTCCCCATCCAAACGAGAGTAAAAATTAGTATCTTTAAGTTGTCTTTGAATCTCATTAATATAATCAACCTTATTCAAAACAACTATAGCACCCCCTTTGTCAGCCGGTTTGATAATAATCTCATTATTATTTTATGAAGATTTTATCGCTTCCTTTTCCCTAGCAGTTAAATTTTGGTAAGGTGCACGGACTTTACTATTTAATTTATTGACTTCCTTTAATAATACCTTTTTAAAAGCTTCAATTAAAGGGTCAGTGTCAGGGGGAGGGACCCAACAAGACTTTCTATTTATTATAGATTGGTCGATACCTAGGGATTCTTGATTATTGAAAAACTGTTTTATTCAAATTTTTCGGAAAAATTTAAAAAGATCAATATGTGTTTCAAAAGGGTCATAATTTTTCACAGGCACAAAAGACAACCTTTATTTAAAAGCGACTCTTCATCAAAAGTAAGGGTATTTTTTGAGATATTAATAACATTATTACCCATGTGAGGAATTAATATCTCCTCTCTATGGATCTCTCCGACCCCCTGTGTCCCCTCCCTCGACCCCGGCTTTGTCCGCGACCTCTGTTTGGATTGTATTGTGCATGAGTCTACTTGATAATTGCGTTGTCGAGAGTGATCTCCAGGAACAAGCAGGAATAAGTCCTCACATATGGGTACGTCGGTACCGACGGAGCCCGTGCGGGAAAGCTCCCCAGCTTCTTAGAATAGAAGCTTTTGGGACCTCCCACTGCACATGCGCACTGCCTTCCCGCCTTCCTGAACAGCTCTCCTCAGTTTCTCTTTTTCCGCGGAGCCAGCAGGTCGTGTTCCTGTCACCGCTGAAGAAATTGTTATTTTATTTGTTTCTTTAGACCGCGTACCTGCCTTCCCCATACCGATACCGGTATCGCCGGTCTTTTCTTTCTTTCTTTAAAAAATTATAATTCTTTTTTCTTATTTTTTAGCTTTTTGGTCACTTCAGAGAGGCCTCTCGGCCTACTCAATTTCTCCTCATGGAGAAGCCAGCCCCTGGATTTAAGAAGTGTACCAAATGTAATGCTGTTCTTTCAGTCACAGACACCCATGACTGGTGTCTGAAATGTTTGGGACCTGACCATTCCATACCGGACTGCCCATCTTGCTCCCACATGTCTAAACGTGGGCTGCAGAACCGGGCCAACAAATTCCATGTGCTGTTTGCTTCAGAGAATACAGCATCACGGTCATCCAGGTCTTCTTCTCCGGATGGATCTCAGGTAACCAAACCTTCTGTGGGCAAGTCCTCAAAGAGCAAATCTCCTTCAAAGCATCGAGAGGCTCTTAGCTTAGAACTTGAGGACCCTGCCCCAGCCAAACAACCCCGGCGGGAAGTCCAACTTCCAAAAACGCCAATTCAGGGGTCTCAGGTTGATATCGATGCTACGGCCTCGACAGATCACCTGTTAGCCTGCTCTGGGGTACCGGGTCACTCCGGTACCGACATCCAGGCAGCTATGGCGTCCATGGGCGATACTGTACAGTCCATGCAGCAGGCCGTCATGGCTTTCATTAAAGCTGCAACGCCATCGGTTCCGCTTTCAGCGGTTCCGGGCCCGATACCGGTATCGTCCGCCATGCCGGTATCGAGGCCGTCCACCTCTAAACGCAAGTCGGTACCGTATGGGCTTTCGCTCCATACCGGTTCCATACCCGATACGCCCGATATCGATACCGATCGGTACGCGTATCGTGCGTTAGAGGAAAGCACCGATTCCTCTGAGGATTTTCACTCCTCTGATGATTCTGCTGAGTTTTCACTCAACTTACCTGAGGAGCCCTCTTCTCCTAAAAGGAGAATGTCCCCTCCAGAGGATTTGTCCTTCCAGGACTTTGTTTTAGATATGGCTACAGCCCTTTCTATTACCACATCCTCTGAAAAGGAACCCAGATCCAAAAAACTGGATATTTTGGGATACTCAAAGGCCCCTAAGGAGGCAGTTACCCTGCCTATCCATGAAATCCTTCAAGAACAACTGATGGATTTCTGGGAAAATCCTTTGACTTTCTCTCCTTATTCCCGTAGGTTGGACACCATGTATAGGGTCCCTCCTTCTCCTGGTTTCCAAAAGACTCAATTGCCCCACCACTCTATTGTGGTGAAGTCTGCAATAAAGAAGATTAGGAGTACCAAAAGGCACTCTTCCACCCCTCCAGGACGGGAATGTAAGACTTTGGACTCTTTTGGTAGGAAAATTTTCCAGGCTAGTATGCTTATAGCCAGGATTAATTCCTACAGTCTCTATATGGGCATGTTCCTGGAGGAACTTGCCAAAAAGGTGCGGCATTTTGCCCCCTTTATCCCTGAGGATAAAAAGCAGGGATTCCTTTCCCTAGTGAAACAACTCTTAGAGGTTTCTAAGTTCTCTAATAGGGCAGCATATGATTCCTTTGAGGGAGCCAGTAGGGCTTCGGGCATTGCTATTGCAGCCCGACGTCTTGCTTGGCTCCAGGCCTCTGATCTGGAACCTTGGGTTCTAGATGGCTTACGGAATCTGCCCTGTACAGGTGAGAACTTATTTGGGGAAGAGTGGCAAATCAAAGCCACCCAGATGGATGCTGAAAATGCCACCTTGGAAAGACTTTCAAAGTCCACTTCAATTCCTACTAAGAAAAAGTCTTTTAAAAGGCCTTACTATAAGAAGGCCAGAGTTGCTTCAAATACTGGCCAGCAGTCTTCTCAACCTCGCTATACTGCTAAGCGTCAGCAATCCAAACAAGCACGAGCTAAGCCTGCAGCAGCTACTGTAGCTCAGCAGGCTCCAACCCCTCAGGGGTTTTGACTTGCTCCTAGGGAACTTGCCACTTCTGGTTCTAACACAACCAGAACCTCTCACCATACCCGGAAGGTTGGTTCACTTTGCTCCCAGATGGGAACAAATCACAACAGAACAATGGACCCTCTCTATCATTCGAGAGGGTTACAAACTTCATTTCTCCAGCCTTCCTCCCCATCATATGGTGAGACCATTCAATTCTCCCCCATCTCTCCTAACCCTGTTGGGTCAAGAGGTTTCCTCTCTTCTTGCCCAAGGGGCCATAGAAGAGGTTCCTCTTCCTCAACAAGGGTCCGGTTTCTACTCCCCTTATTTTCTCATTCCAAAGAAGACAGGGGGATTCAGACCAATCCTAGATCTGAGAGAATTGAACAAATTTCTCTTCAAGGAGAAATTCAAAATGCTGTCTCTCGGCATTCTCCTTCCTTACCTCCAGGGTCAGGACTGGCTTTGTTCTCTAGACCTACAGGATGCGTATACACATATACTCATCCATCCATCCCACAGAAAGTATCTTCGCTTTCTGTTTCAGGGAAAACATTTCCAATACAGAGTACTCCCCTTCGGTCTAGCCTCTGCTCCAAGAGTATTCACAAAATGCATGGCAGTCGTAGCCGCATTTCTAAGAGGCATGGGAATCTTTGTCTTCCCATATCTGGACGACTGGCTCATCCGAGCTCCAACTCAGTCACAGGCCCAGATTTCCCTGGACCACACAAGGAGCCTTTTGCAGTATCTGGGACTGGTAGTAAACCTTCCCAAGTCCCAACTCATCCCTACTCAATCTCTAGAATTCATAGGGGCCCAGTTGGACACCATCACTGCAAGGGCCTACCTTCCACATGTTCGAGGCCAGCGCCTCCTGAGTTTGGCCTCCCAAGCTCAGTCCAGCACTCACTTGACAGCCAGGGAAATGCTACGCCTACTGGGTCATATGGCCTCCACAGTGCATGTGGTGCCCTATGCTCGTCTTCATATGAGAGCAGCTCAGTGGACCCTGGCCACTCAGTGGACTCAGGCGTCAGGAGCGCTCTCAGACCAAATACAAACCTCCGATCGTCTGTTTTGGTCCCTCCACTGGTGGACTTCCACCACGAATCTGTTGTTGGGGGCTCCATTTCAACCTTTGCTACCCCAAGCAACCCTCACAACAGATGCCTCCCAAACAGGGTGGGGAGCCCATCTGCAAACTCTCTCCACTCAGGGCACTTGGTCTCTACAGGAGACCACCCTTCATATCAATCTTCTGGAACTGCGAGCAATTTACCTTGCCCTCAAGGTCTTCCACTCCCTCCTAGCCAACCTCACTGTCCTAGTTCAGACGGACAATCAGGTGGCCATGTTTTACATAAACAAACAAGGAGGGACGGGCTCTCTGTCGCTTTGCAACGAAGCTCTAAGACTATGGGCCTTCGCCAGAGAGCATCAGATTCACCTGCTAGCAGTGTATCTCCCAGGAGTTCAAAACTCTCGGGCAGACAGGCTCAGTCGAGTTCTGCTGCCACACGAATGGTCCCTACATTTGGACCAAATAAACCGAATCTTTCAGGAATGGGGGACCCCGGACATAGACCTCTTTGCAAGTCCGTGGAATGCCAAACTTCCCCGGTTCTGTTCCAGAACTCCGTGTCAGGGAGCTCAGGCTACGGACGCCTTTCTCCTGAATTGGAATCAGGCATTCCTATATGCCTTTCCACCCATTCCTTTGATTCCCAAGACTCTGTTCAAACTCCAGAGGGATCATGGAACTATGATCCTCATAGCTCCACGCTGGCCACGCCAAGTGTGGTTCCCTCTACTTCTACAGCTCTCCCAGGGATCCTACTTGGATCTGGGAGCTGCGCCAGACCTCCTGTCTCAGGAGGAGGGGACTTTGTGGCACCCAAACCCCAAATCCCTTCACCTCAGTGCTTGGTTACTGAAGGCTTAAGCCTTCAAGACTTTCATCTTTCCCAACCAGTGAAAGATATTCTTTCTGCCTCTAGGAAACCCTCTACCAGGCGTTCCTATGCTTTCAAATGGAAACGTTTTTCCATTTGGTGTGCTCAGCAGGGTCTTGACCCTCTGGCACTTCCTTTGAATTCTCTTCTTGATTATCTCCTGCATCTATCCAATGCAGGCCTCAAGACGAATTCGGTAAGAGTCCATTTAAGTGCTATTGCAGCATCCTTGAAACATATAAATGGACAACCTATCTCCTCTCATCCTCTTGTTGCAAGATTCATGAGAGGCCTGACTCTCACTAAACCTCCCATCAGACCACCCCCGGTCGCAGTGGATTTTAATCTAGTGCTCGGTCAACTTATGAAGCCACCTTTTGAGCCAATGTTTTCCACCTCCTTGAAATTTCTTTCCTGGAAGGTCATCTTCCTCATTGCAGTCACTTCGGCTCGCCGCATCAGTGAGCTGCAGGCTTTAGTGGCTAATCCTCCTTACACAAGATTTCATCATGATAAGGTGGTCCTTAGGACGAATCCCCACTTTATGCCTAAAGTGGTCTCGCCTTTTCATCTTAATCAAGAGGTATATCTACCTGTCTTTTTTCCAGCTCCTCATGCATCCAATGCAGAGAGGAACCTTCATACTCTGGATTGTAAAAGAGCTCTCGCTTTTTACCTTAATAGGACTCAGCCACATCGAAAGTCTTCTCAACTTTTTGTGGCCTTTGATCCTTCCCATTTGGGACTTCCAGTCTCCAAGCGTACACTTTCCAATTGGATTGCTCAGTGTATTTCTTTTGCTTACCAGAGCAAAAACATTTCTCTGGAAGGCCATGTCACTGCTCACAATGTGAGGGCCATGGCAACTTCTATGGCTCATCTGCACTCTGTTTCCATAGATCAGATCTGTCGAGCCGCTACCTGGGCCTCGGTTCATACCTTCACAGCCCATTACTGTTTGGACAAGGACTCCCGCCGGGATGCCTTGTTTGGCCAGGCTGTCCTCAAGCACCTGTTCCATTCCTAAACAACTCCTGCCCACCTTCCCAGAATGGATGCCTGAGATCCATACGAAGATGGCGAACCTTTACAGGGGATCCCATGCATCTAAGCTAGGGAGTCCCCATATGTGAGGACTTATTCCTGCTTGTTCCTGGAGATAGCACAGTTACTTACCTGTAACAGGTGATCTCTGGGAACAGCAGGAATTAGTCCTCACAACCCACCCACCTCCCCTAGGAGTTGTATCTTTTATCTATCTATCTTCCTGTCCTCTCTCTGTTGACTCAGCTATAAACTCGAAACTGAGGAGAGCTGTTCAGGAAGGCGGGAAGGCAGTGCGCATGTGCAGTGGGAGGTCCCAAAAGCTTCTATTCTAAGAAGCTGGGGAGCTTTCCCGCACGGGCTCCGTCGGTACCGACGTACCCATATGTGAGGACTAATTCCTGCTGTTCCCAGAGATCACCTGTTACAGGTAAGTAACTGTGCTTTCTCGACCTCCCCCTTTCCACAATGAGTCCATGTTCAAAAAATGCTTATCCTTACTCTTCTTTTTGTATTCACCTTCTCCTATAGTTTTTGTTTGATCTCTCTGAGATGAAAATAATGATGCAGATGCGTCTACACATTCCCCTGATTCTCTTCTGCTACGCTTCTTCATTTGTTCCTGAGGAATATCTGTATCAGATTCTTCCCTATCATTATCTTTCTGATCAAATATAGTGGTTCTTTTTTTAAACCAAATCTGTCACCTTCTATTTTTTTACACCAAGGATATACATATCCAAACATGTAATCTTCCTCATCCCTCTTAAATTTTTCTCTTTTCTTATTCTTAATGTCTTTCTTAAAAGACTGAATATTTCGTTCATGATCTCTATGGACCATGGTAAAATTTTTGTCACACCCTTTTAGAGCAATAAGTTTCTCATCTAGCTCTACTTTATATAACTCTGATTTCTTATTAGCTGTACTAATCAATAAAATCATTAAATCTAACAAACATTTATTTAAAATGGTGTTCCAGCACTTAACAAATCAATCCTCATTTAAATATAAACCTGGTGCTTTGTTCATTCTCAATCCTCGAGGAATAATTTTTGATTTGCAGCATTCGAGGAGGTATGCAGTGTGCATCTCTTCTTTAACCTGTTTCTGAGTCAGTCGTACCACATCCTCCCGCTGATTTAAAATATTATCATTTTCATCATCCATTTGGGGGTTCAAAACTTCCTGTGGTAAAAATTTCTCTAAGGCATCCTCCCCAAAGCTGAGCACATCCTTCCAGGGGGAGAGCATGCTGATAACTGGTATCCAACAAACGAGCACAGATCCACGTGCAACAAAACTAACCTCTGGTTTTGAGAAAGCTAATCCCTGCATTTTACTGTTTGATCCGGTTTAGATCATCATTGTGTTATATAGATTGAACACGTAAGAATAAAGGTTATTTTTATTATATTATATATTTTTCTGATTATATTTTTTTAATCCCTCTGCGCTTATAATATTCCCTCCTTGCGTCTGCACATTCCATTGTTGTTTTTAATCAGTTTTTCCCTTATGATCTTTGTTATCTTCCTTCCCATAGTGTTATAGTCCAATCAGGACACAAATAAAAATATACACAGGTATGCCTTTTTATATATTTTTGTCACACCCTTAGCGAGTTTCATTAAACACTTATAATAACCGACAAATTAGCTTATGTTTTTTATTATTTGATTGTTTTTATGTATTTTAATGATATTATTTATTTATTTATTGTGTTTAACGTTTTTCATTTTTATGATTCTATTGAATTTCTCTCTGGTTTTATAATATGCTGTATAGAATTGCTTATATGTGTGCTTTTATATATTGATTTTTCATAACTTTTATTTGAATGTGTTTATTTATATCTCCAGGAACAAGCAGGAATGAGTCCTCACATATGGGTACGTCGGAACCGACGGAGCCTGCGCGGGAAAGCTCCCCAGCTTCCCAGAAAGGAAGCTTTTGGGGCCTCCCACAGCACATGCGCGCTGCCTTCCCGCCTTCCTGACCAACTCTCTTCAGTTCTTCTTTTTCCGCGGAGCCAGCAGGTCGTGTTCCTGTCACCGCTGAAGAAATTGTTATTTTAATTTGTTTCTTTGACCGCGTTTCTGCCTTCCCCGATTCCAGACCGGTACCGCCGGTCCTTTTTTCGTTTATTTAAAAAAAAATATATATATATATATATATAATTACTTTTTCTACACTTGGTGTATTTTTTCTGTGAGGCCTCTAGGCCTTCTCAGGTCTCCCTCATGGAAAAACCAGCTTCTGGTTTTAAAAAATGCACTAAGTGTACCGGTACTATTTCAGTTACAGACACCCATGAGTGGTGTCTTAAATGTTTGGGGCCTTACCATTCCATTCCGGATTGTCCATCCTGCTCTCTGATGTCCAAAAGGGGCTTACAGAACAGAGCAGTTAAATTTCATATGCTGTTTTCTACCGATACTCCAGCATCAACATCCTCCAGGTCTTCTTCTCCTGATGGATCTCAGGTAACCAAACATTCTTCGGGCAAGTCCTCAAAAGGCAAATCTCCCTCTAAGCAGCAAGAGGCCCTTGCAATGGACCCTGAGGACCCTGCCCCAGCCAAACAACCCCGGCGGGAAGCTCCAGCTTCCAAAGCTCCTCCTATGGGGTTACAGGTAGACATCGATGGCACGGCCTCGACCGATCTGTTAGACTGCTCTGGGGTACCGGCTAACACCGGTACCGACTTCCAGGCAGTTGTGGCGGCTATGGGTACTACGGTACAATCCATGCAGCAGGCCTTACTGACTTTCATTAATGCTGCACCGCCATCAGTACCGCGACAATCGGTTCCGACTCCGACTCCGATTCCGGTACCGCAACCAATACCGGTACCCAGAGCATCTACTTCCAGTAGCATGCCGGTTCCGGTCTCCGGTTCCGGAGCTTTCTTCGATACCGCTCCGATACCCGGTACGCCCGATGTCGGTACCGATCGGTACGCGTATCGATCTCTGGAAGCAAATAGACGATACTTTGAATCCTCTGAAGATTCTGATACATCAGATGATTCTGCTGACGTCTCTTTTACTCTTCCTGAGGATCCCTCTTCTCCAAAAAGGAGAATGTCTCCTCCAGAGGATTTGTCCTTTCAAGACTTCATTATTGAAGTAGCTAAAGGACTCTCCATATCTGTATCCTCTGAAAAGGAACCTAGAGCAAAAAAATTAGATATTTTAGGATACTCTAAGGTTCCCAAAGAGGCAGCCACCTTACCCATACATGAAATTCTTCAAGAACACATGATGGATTTGTGGGAGGCTCCACTCACCCTATCTCCACATTCTCGACGTTTGGACACCATGTATCGGGTTCCTCCTTCTCCTGGTTTTCAAAAGACTCAGCTTCCTCACCACTCTATTGTGGTGAAGTCTGCTATGAAAAAGATAAAGAGTACCAAAAGACACTCTTCTACCCCTCCAGGAAGAGAATGTAGGACTCTGGATGCTTTTGGGAGAAAAATCTTCCAAGCTAGCATGCTTATTACCAGAATCAATTCATACAGCCTCTATATGGGCATGTTTTTGAAAGAGATTGCATTAAAGATACGTCAGTTTCTTCTCCCCTTTATCCCAGAGGATAAACAGGAGGAATTCCTTCTTTTGCTAAAGCACACTCAAGATGTTTCAAAGTTCTCCAACAGAGCAGCCTTTGACACTTTTGAGGGGGCAAGCAGAGCCTCTGGCATAGCCATAGCTGCTCGCAGACTGGCTTGGCTCCAGGCCTCTGATTTGGAACCCTGGGTACAAGAAGGCTTGGGCAATCTGCCCTGTACAGGTGAAAATCTGTTTGGCAAAGAGTGGCAAATCAAAGCCACTCAAATGGATGCAGAGAATGCTGCTTTAGATAGACTTTCTAAGTCTACCTCTACCCCTGCCAAGAAAAAACCTTTTAAGAAAACTTTCTATAAAAAGACCAGATTCTCCACAAATACTGGCCAGCAATCTTCCCAAGTTCGCTTTGCTCCTAAGCGTCAGCAAACTAAACAGGCCAGAACAAAGGCTACAGGGGCTGCTACAATCCAGCAGTCCCAACCTCCTCAGGGTTTTTGACTTGATTCTAGAGAACTTAGCCTTTCTGGCTCTGCAACAGCCAGAACCTCTCACCATTCCAGGAAGGTTGGCTCATTTTGCTCCCAGATGGGAACAAATCACATCAGAACCATGGACCCTCTCTATCATCAGAGAGGGCTACAAACTACATTTCTCCAGCCTTCCTCCCCATACCATGGTGAGACAATTCAATTCTCCCCCATCTCTCCTGTACCTGTTGGGCCAAGAGGTGACCACTCTTCTCGCCCTCAACAAGGGTCAGGTTTCTACTCCCCTTATTTTCTCATTCCCAAGAAAACAGGGGGGTACAGACCCATTCTGGATCTCAGAGAATTGAACAAATTCCTATACAAAGAGAAATTCAAAATGCTTTCTCTAGGTACTCTCCTTCCATACCTACAGAGTCAGGACTGGCTTTGTTCTCTAGATCTCAAGGATGCGTACACACATATACTCATCCATCCATCCCACAGAAAATTCCTACAGTTTCTGTTCCAGGGAAAACATTTCCAATACAGAGTACTCCCCTTCGGTCTAGCCTCTGCTCCAAGGGTATTTACCAAATGCATGGCAATAGTAGCTGCATTTCTACGCACTCTGGGGATCTTTGTCTTCCCGTACCTGGACGACTGGCTCATCCGAGCTCCATCTCAGTCCGAGGCTCAGACTTCCCTGGACCACACCAGACGCATACTGCAGTATCTGGGACTTGTCATCAATCTGCCAAAGTCTCAACTCACCCCTACTCAATCCCTAGAATTCATAGGGGCCTGGCTAGATACTACCACTGCAAGGGCCTATCTTCCTCAGGCCCGTTGCCACCGTCTAGTGTGCTTGGCCTCTCAAATTCAGTCCAGAAGCCACTTGACTGTCAGAGAGATGCTACAACTGCTAGGCCACATGGCATCCACAGTTCATGTGGTGCCTTATGCTCGCCTACATATGAGAGCAGCTCAATGGACCTTGTCCACCCAGTGGACCCAAGCCATCAGGAGCTCTCTCAGACCAAATAGCAACCTCGAAACGTCTTTTTTGGTCTCTCCAATGGTGGATATCCACTCAAAATCTGTTGTTGGGGGCCCCCTTCCAACCTTTGTTACCCCAAGCAACTCTCACTACAGATGCCTCCCAAACAGGTTGGGGAGCTCATCTCCAAGACCTCTCCACTCAGGGCATTTGGTCTCCACAGGAGACCACCCTTCATATCAACCTTTTGGAGCTGCGAGCAATTTTCCTTGCTCTCAAGGTCTTTCATACCCTCCTCATCAACATGACAGTCCTTGTTCATACCGACAATCAAGTAGCCATGTTCTACATAAACAAACAAGGAGGGACTGGCTCTCTGTCGCTTTGCAACGAAGCTCTAAAACTGTGGGCCTTCGCCAGAGAGCATCGGATCATCTCCTGGCAGTGTACCTCCCAGGAATCCAAAACTCTTGGGCAGACAGACTCAGTCGAGTTCTGCTTCCACACGAATGGTCCCTGCACATGGATCAGGTACTCAGAATCTTTCAGGAATGGGGGACCCCGGACATAGACCTCTTTGCAAGTCCGTACAATGCCAAACTTCCCCGGTTCTGTTCCAGGATTCCGTGTCAGGGAGCTCAGGCCAAGGATGCCTTCCTCCTTCATTGGGGTCAGGCCTTCCTATATGCCTTTCCACCCATTCCCTTGATTCCCAAGACTCTATTCAAACTTCAGAGGGATCAAGGATCCATGATCCTCATAGCTCCATGCTGGCCACGCCAAGTGTGGTACCCTCTACTTCTGCATCTCTCCCAGACACCCTCCCTGGATCTGGGAGCTGCTCCAGACCTTCTGTCTCAAGAGGAGGGGACTTTGTGGCACCCAAACCCCAAGTCCCTTCACCTTAGAGCTTGGTTACTGAAGGCCTAGACCTTCAAGACTTGAATCTTTCTCAACAGGTGAAGGATGTCCTCCATGCATCGAGGAAACCTTCCACCAGGCGTTCTTATGCTTTTAAATGGAAAAGATTTTCAATTTGGTGTGCTAACAAAGGTCTTAACCCTCTAGCACTACCTTTGAATTCTTTACTCGAATATCTCCTGCATCTTTCCAATGCAGGACTTAAAACCAATTCTGTAAGGGTCCATTTGAGTGCTATTGCAGCATCTCTTCAGCCTATCAATGGACAATCTGTTTCCTCTCATCCTCTTATTGCAAGATTCATGAGAGGTCTAACTTTAACTAAACCTCCCATTCGGCCTCCTCCGGTGGCATGGGACTTAAACGTAGTTCTTGGTCAGCTTATGAAGCCACCCTTTGAACCCTTAGCCACTACCTCCTTAAAATTCCTTTCCTGGAAAGTCATTTTCCTTATTGCAATCACTTCTGCTCGCCGCATCAGTGAACTGCAGGCTTTAGTGGCTAATCCACCTTATACAAGGTTCCATCATGATAAGGTAGTCCTTAGGACAAATCCCCACTTTATGCCTAAAGTGGTCTCACCTTTTCATCTTAATCAAGAGGTATATCTACCTGTCTTTTTTCCAGCTCCTCATGCATCAAATGCAGAGAGGAACCTTCATACTCTAGACTGTAAACGAGCTCTTGCCTTTTACCTCCACAGGACATAGCAACATCGAAAGTCTTCTCAACTTTTTGTTGCTTTTGATCCATCTCATTTAGGACTTCCAGTCTCAAAAAGAACACTGTCCAATTGGATTGCTCAGTGTATTTCTTTTGCTTATCAGAGTAAGAACCTTTCTCTGGAAGGCCATGTCACAGCTCACAATGTGAGAGCCATGGCCACATCTATGGCTCATCTTCATTCTGTATCCATTGATCAGATCTGTCGAGCAGCCACCTGGGCCTCGGTTCATACCTTCACAGCCCATTACTGCTTGGACAAGGACTCCCGCCGGGATGCCTTGTTTGGTCAGGCTGTCCTCAGACACCTGTTCCATTCTTAAACAACTCCTGCCCTCCGTCCCTTAATGGATGCCTGAGATCCATAGGAAGACGAGGAACCTTTCAGGGTCTCATACCCTTGGGGATCTCCCAGGCATCTTAGCTGGGGAGTCCCCATATGTGAGGACTCATTCCTGCTTGTTCCTGGAGATAGCACAGTTACTTACCTGTAACAGGTGATCTCTGGGAACAGCAGGAATTAGTCCTCACAACCCACCCACCTCCCCTAGGAGTTGTATCTCTCTCTCTCTCTCTCTTTCCTTTCCTCTCTCTATTGTCTCAGCTTTAAACTCGAACTGAAGAGAGTTGGTCAGGAAGGCGGGAAGGCAGCGCGCATGCGCTGTGGGAGGCCCCAAAAGCTTCCTTTCTGGGAAGCTGGGGAGCTTTCCCGCGCAGGCTCCGTCGGTTCCGACGTACCCATATGTGAGGACTAATTCCTGCTGTTCCCAGAGATCACCTGTTACAGGTAAGTAACTGTGCTTTCTTATTGTATGGTTTTTATTTGTATTTTTATTATTGTGTGTTTTTTTAGCCATTTTAGCCCCTGAGGAAGGCTCAACGAAGCACGGTCTGTGTCAGGCCAATGGCTGGAGTTGATTAATAAAGTATATTCTTCCTTCACTATCCACGATTTGTACTGGGTTAGTTTTGTTGCACGTGGATCTGTGCTCGTTTGTTGGACACTAGGGAGTCCCAACGGGACAGTGCTTTCAGCCAGGCTGTACTCCGGAATTTCTTTGAGGCCTAGGCAACTCCTACCCTCAGACCCTTTGGTGTCAGGCTACCGGAGTGTTACGTTCTCGGTTGAACTCCTATCATGGCTGCTGCAGCTCTTCTAGAGGGAGCCTATTTTTCAGTTATGGGTTCTCGGTAGCCTATAGCTAGGGAGTCCCATTTGTGAGGACTGACTTCCTGCTTGTTCCTGGAGAAAGCATAGTTACTCACCTGTAACAGGTGTTCTCCAGGGACAGCAGGAATCAGTCCTCACGACCCTCCCTCCTCCCCTGGAGTTGCAGTCCTGTTATTATATTTTATTCTTTTTGCCATCTTTTTAGCTATGTCATTTGACTGAGCAAGATGGCACCCTTGGGCGGAAAGGGGACCGCGCATGCGTGATGCAATCCCAAAGGCTGGGGATTGTTCCGCATGAGGGCTCCGTCGACGTCACCCATATGTGAGAACTGATTCCTGCTGTTCCTGGAGAACACCTGTTACAGGTGAGTATCTATGCTTTCACTGCGCCAAATCCTTGCAGTCTGACCCTTCCTGCCGCCTTCTTCCTTGACCACCCTCCTACTGTCTTTTGTTGTCTCAAAGCTTTACTACTGTAATGTCGCCCTAACTGGCCTTCCACAATATCAAATTCAATGGTTACAACTCCTCCAGAATACTGCTGCCTGTATCATCACCAATGCCACTCACTCAGATCACATCACTTCCTTACTTTCCCGTCTCCACTGGCTCCCTCTCAGATTCAGGATACATTACAAATTTTTTATTTTACTTCACAAGGCCTTTCACACATCAATACCTTAATACCTTGCTGATCTTGTTCATCCACCAGCCTTCCGCCGCTCACTTCAATCTATCCATTTCATTCGCCTCCGCCTCCACCTCCCCTCTCCCTCAAAGGCACATCTTGAGCTTACTCATCAGTCTGCTTTTTTTTCTTCCTGGGTCCTACACTTTGGAACTCCCTGCCCCCTCTACATTTCAGTTAGAACAATCATTCCCCAGATTTAAAGCATCATTAAAGACTCATCTTTTCCAATTGGCTTTTGATCTTCCTCTAACTCTTAACCCTTTTCTTACCTGTCTCTAACCTTTGGTCTATATTTCTCTGTTGTCCTATCATGTAATGGTGTTCCCTTGCCTTTTTTCTCACAGCTTATTTTTATTGTAAACCGCCTAGTTGCTATTGTGAATAAAGAAGAATAAATGCTACATAGTACAAATTCAGCTCCTCATCAAGCTTTGTTTATCTACATAATACAGGTCAGAGCACAGACATTACATGTTACAGGTGAAAACTAGGCAGAGACATATTTCCCAGCTTAGTCATAACAAGAGCTCCCTGTCTTGCAAAATGTAACCTTGTGTGCTTCTCTTGTTTCTAAGCACTCCTTTGTAATACTGACAGAAATATTCAGAGCTCCTTCAAAGTCCCTCTCAACAGGTCCCCCTCTCTGATTCTGTAAAAAATCTCCGGTAAACATGTCCAAGTCCAAAATAAATAGATAGATAAATACATAAATAAATAGCTTGATAAATAAATCTGCCACAGTGGGGAACGCTTTCCACTTCACTTTGTTTCACAGTCTTAGGCACATCTAGTCCATGGAAGAACTTCATCTTGCTGGTTAGAACAAGTCTATACATATGGTCCATTTGACAATATAGAAAAAGGATTACAATCATTCTTAAAATTAATCAAAACTGTGTGACATTGTTTGCCCTTTGAAGATCTCAATAAGAATGCATACAGAGAGCAAAACTCTACCAATTTCTTGCAAGCACTATTTCTAGCAGTGGCCATCTGCTCTACATAGATCTTTCAGTAGTTCACATCATCTGCCACCAGTGGTAACTTCAAATTCTTCAGCAGCATCTCTTTTTCACTCTGTGCTGCACTATGCACATCTTGAGCAGTTTCATTGACTGTTTATCCAGCTTCATGGCTGCTTATATATCTTTACATAGCTGTGCTAGAATCGCTGATCTTTGCTTCTATCCAGCTTTCAGTAGCATTGCAGACTTCCTTTCATTCACAGTCACTGGCCCATAGGATATAGTGTATGCAATATATAATTTGCGGAGCCAAAGCTCACTACTACAACACTCCTCTGATTCTTCACAATTGCAAACTACTTCTTAATGGCAATATAGAATTATTGAACAGAATGATCTTATCTAATGTTAAATTACTTACAATACATCTACTGCTAACACTAAATTCTTACAAATTAACTATATGGAAACCAAGCTAGCTTATAGAATACATCTACTTTGCATCTACATTCCTTAATTTATTCTCTTATGTACCAAAATGTTAGGCCACACACTAAGAGATGCACTTCTCTTGTCAGGTGCTTAACTGTGCAAGGTATAGTTAATCTTATTTCTTAAGGGGTAACAAACATCAAAACATAACTGACAGTTTATGGCAATTAAATTAAACTCATTTCAATTGTTAATGAAAAAATTTGTAGGAAGACTTTCTTATCTTAGGTATTTGTTTGACTCACATTACTTTGAATATTGTCAGCAATATAACTATCTGATTAACATTGACATCTCAGCTCACAAAGGAAGGACACGATATAAAACAAAAGGAAACAGATAAATAGGTCATTACATAAACAGAATTGTGCTCAAGAAATTTTCAAAAACATAGAATTTAAACAATTAGAAATTTGATTGTCTGTTTACAACTTCTCTTTGTTGACACTTTATTCAGCACAAACAGCATAATAATAAAGGATCAATTAATCTCTTGTACAGAAAAATTTATTTACACCTTGAATCTACCTCAATCAGTGATACTAACTTGGTTGATCAGTCTTGGTGTTTGTGATTTGATAATAACAAACTGAAACACACAACATGAGAATTTAAAATCCAATAGACTCTTGCAGGTAGCTTAAAATCATCTGGGACAGCCACCAGCATTCTGGTTTAGGCATTTGATATACCGCCCTTTACTTACGCATCAGAGCAGTTTACATGTATATACTTGCAGGTACTTTTTTTAAAATTCTCTTATACGTTCATGGAAGTGATGCGTATCAGGATTTTCTACAAACATAAAAAGAAAACATTATAGCATATATCTACCACTTTGGTTTAATTACTTAATTTACTTATTAGAATGAAATTGTATCACTCATTTGTTCCTTGTAAAAGATAAATCCCTAATCTAATCATGGGGAGAGGTGACCTGCACGGAGTGGCAAGTGCACCTACTCTTGCCGCCATGCTGGTCAGACTAGATGGACCATTCTGGTCTTTATCTGCCGTCATATAGTATGTTACTATGTGACTTACTACACTTGGTGCACAATAAGAAACAAAAATGATAACGGACATCAATACTACTAATCAGAAATCACGAATTGAAAACAAACCATCAAATCTTTATGACAATATTGTCACATAAATGCACATGGTAATCTGCACCTCCAGACTGAATCCACTGCATATCTTTCTTTTATTAATTTTCTTTCTCCTTTTATTCATTTTCTTTCTTTAATCAAATAAACTTACTTTGACTTTGACATGCAATTCTGTTTTCACTTGTATCTGCATTTCCTTTATTTATTTTATTTAAATTTTAATATACCATTTTTCTGCAAGTCAACGGTTTACATGAAACTGAAATTGATATAGGGAACAATTGAAGGAAGCATTAACAATCAACATTTTGGAACATTGTACAAGTAATAAGTGTAAATGTAAATGCATTGTAAACAAGGAACAGAGAACAGTGTAGGGCTCGCTAAATTTGCTCCAGCCATATGTAGGAACTATGTACAAAGGGAAGGGGAATGGGGGTTGAGGGCTAGAGGCTGGGAGTGTGAGGTTGGGGGGTTGAAGTCGGGATCTTTTGTGATTTGAAGGAGCTCTGTTTTATTAAGATTGATGGATAAATTGTGGAGATGAAGCCATTTAATTACTTCAGTGGAGAATGGTGCGAAGATCATGACTAATTAAGACTAACTATGCCCACTACCGATCACAAGTTCACAAAGCGAAACGATCTTACTTCTCCAGTGCTGTCTCCTCTGCACCTAATCAGACCCGTCACCTGTATACGGTCCTCAGGTCTCTTACATCCCTACAGTCCTGTTCTATTCCTGCTCCACCTCCATCACTTCCTCCTCCTTCTCAACTTCGGGTAGAGCGCCCGAACAGGAGGGAAGCCTTTGTCTCCTGCTCGGAGGCTCCTACCCAATCGGGGCAGTGAGAGGCGGAGCCGAGCCGGCTTGAAAAGGCCGGCTCCAATGGAGCAGAGCAGCCAGCGGTCCAACAGCTCCCCCGATCAGGGATAGAGCGCCCAAACAGGAGGGAAGCCTTTGTCTCCTGCTCGGAGGCTCCTGCCCAATCGGGGCAGTGGGAGGTGGAGCCGAGCTGGCTTGAAAAGGCCGGCTCCAACGGAGCAGAGCAGCCAGCAGTCCAGCAGCTCCCTCGATCGGGGGTAGAGCGCCCGAACAGTAGGGAAGCCTTTGTCTCCTGCTCAGAGGCTCCTGCCCAATCGGGGCAGTGGGAGGCAGAGCCAAGCCAGCTTGAAAAGGCCAGCGCCAGCCAGCACGCCCACGCCTGGCGGGCCCGCGCCTGAGGGCCTCGCCAGAGGGCCCTTTGGCGTGGCACAAAGGCGTAAAGAGCAAAAAAGACACAGTCTCACCAAAAAATCACACAAAAGAAGCAAAAAGACCCAGCAAGCAGCCAGGAGAGAAGAGCAGCAACCGTAAGTGCAAACCACAGAACTGAACAAAAACATGCACACAAATCTGATCTTCCTCCTCGGCCTCATACTCCCATTACTCATTCCACCTCACACACACTACCACCACACACACACATACACACCATGGCCTCCAACAACTATATGGACATACATAGACCAACAGCATACCCACAGGGACTCACAACGTTCTCCTACAACAAAGAGACAAGCAAAACACAAGTCCAACATACACGCCAAAACAAAGGAACCACACAAGACACACAACACCCCAAGACCAATAACAATTGAGCTCATAAACGCCAGGTCAATATGCAACAAGATCTATACCCTAGTTGACCACATAGATGACCATCAGCCCGACATACTCTGCATCACAGAAACGTGGCTCAGTCCCACTGACAACATCCTACTCAATCAATTAGTACCCGACACATACGCAGCATACAACTGCCCGCGCACTCATAGGCGAGGAGGAGGGGCACTCATAATAGCAAAGAGCAGCCTAAAATTCAAATCAAAAAGTAACATGGACACTCAACACTCTAACACCATCTTGATCGAGAACAAACATATGGCCATATGTCTCACCTACAGAGCACCCCATGCGCCACCTGAAGAACTAGCATCAACTCTAGAGACAGTCTGCGCAGTGAACTCCAGCCACAAACCCACAATACTCCTAGGAGACTTCAACCTTAAGTCCACCAACAAAAAATATGCAGAAGCTTTTCTCCAAGCAATGAGTTCACTCCAATTCACGCAAATAATCACCACCCCAACACACAGACATGGATCCTCACCAGACCTTATTTTTGCACCCAACTACCTAACCTCAAGAGGCCTAATATCAACACCCATCACCACACCAGTACCATGGTCTGACCACCACTTAATTGAAGTAAAAATTACACATAATGAGGAGATACTAAACAAATATCCAGACAACACCCCCACACAAAGAAGGTTTAAATGCTTCGACAGAGACCAGTTCCTGCAGGACACAATACAAAACCTAAACCATGAAACAGATGACCTAGATGCACTAATTACCAACTGGAACAACACCATATACAACGCTGCCAAAGCAACAGAATATAGACACAGGACACCTCGTTGCAACAAACTACAACACAAACCATGGTACTCTAAAACTATAAGAAACGAAAAGAGGAACCTCAGAAAAATAGAACGGAGATGGAGACAGAACAAGTCACCCGAGAACCAGGAACTATACCTAACAAAGCAAAAACAATACAACGAATGCATCAACCAAACAAAAAGGGAATACCATACAAACCTCATACGCAACTCCAACAACAAACCCAGAGAACTATTTGAAATCGTAAAAGCCCTCACCAAAGACCAGGATACCGAAGACAAAGTGCAACTGGACCCACAAACATTTGCGGACCACATCCAAGAAAAGTTCCACTCAGCAGAACAAACAAGACCCAGCCCAACCCCAAAGACTATCACACCCTTGAACACCTGGGGAACATTCAACACCCCATCCACGGAGCAACTCTCCCACATCATCTCAGCAATCAAGACAAGCACTGCCCCCACGGATCCCTACCCAGTGCCCTGGATCAAGGCCACCAAATCAAACTTCATCTAAACCAGGGGTCTCAAACTCAAATTGCTTTGAGGGCCAAATGAGGACTTGTAGAGTAACCCGGGGGCCGCACAAGACGCAGGCCTCATTTGCATAAGGGCATCATTTGCATAAGGGCATCATTTGCATAAATATTTGCATAATGTTACCATACACTAACTTTTAGTAAACATGCCTCTTAATGAGTGTATGGATAAAGAAAGACTAAAAGATTTCTGCTTAAAATGGTGGAGGCAGCCAAACAGGAGCAGCTTTGTGAAAACACTAATATCCCCTCAGGAATGAAACATGAATCAGAACTTAAAAGCAGGAGCTTAATGATTTTGTGTAGTTGCCAGATGCATTATCTAACCTTTTTTGGTTTTGTAATAGTGCTGCTGACTTAGCAGCGTCCCTCTGCGGTAGCCCAAGAGATAAAAGAGTGCTGGGCCTTGTTACAAAACCATAAATGGGGAAGTAAAAAGCAAGAGTAACCGCAGTCACTTCCATCTTGCTGCTCCCTTGAAATCTTTCTCTGTAACTGTCCAAGCTCAAGGACTAACGATTACCTGCCAGTACTGAGGAAGTGACAACACATGACTAGCTGGACATTTGAGCCCTGAGCTCCATTGTATTGGCCAGTTAAAGCAAAAAAAGAAGGCATCCCAAGCTCATGGGTATGTGTACAATTCAGCGAGTGACGGTAAGACACAATCGGAAAAGTGATGGCAACCCGTAAAAAAGTGTCCAATTTAAAAGACTTTGGGGCTTGTTTACAAAGCCGCGGTAGCGGTTTGCGATCGTAATCGGAGCCGCGGCCCCATTGATTTCAATGGGGCCGCGGTTGCGATCGCGAACCACTACCGCGGCTTTGTAAACAAGCCCCTTTGTTTACCAGGGCAGCAAACAGGCGCCCTGTGAAGAAGGAAGCATGGCAGAGGTGAAGCCATATGCAGCAGAGTACAACAGAGAAACAGAGCGCTGCAGATGAAATAGAGGGTGTGTCCCTGGAAACGTTCTGAGAGAAAATCCAGACCTGGTTTGGTGAATTTAAAAAATAATTCATGAAGGTGAGCTTGAAGATTGCGGCACTGGGAGAAGAGCTCCGTGCAGAGATTATGGTGATGAGTCAACACGTTGCAAAGTGTGATGGGGATATTTAAGATTTGGAGAAGACCTGTTGGCTGTTAACCAAAGACTGGAGGTGCAGGAGAAAGGGAGGGAACAGCTGGCTAACAGAGCCGCGAGAGGGAAATACTACTTACTCTCTTCGCGGCCCTGAAAGCTGCCGCTGATGGGAGTAAAATGCTTTGCCGGGCAGACGGGAAGGCGCCGCGGGACAGTTGATTCTGCCGCTGCCACGCAGCAGAAGCCGGGGGGAGGTTTTTGTTTCTTCGGCATCGCGGGCCGCACAAAGGTCTCTCGCGGGCCGCATGCGGCCTGCGGGCCGCGTGTTTGAGACCCCTGATCTAAACCATCCACAAGATAGTACACTCCTCCCTAACCCAAGGGCGCATGCCAAATCAATTGAAACTCTCAACAATAAGACCTATCCCGAAGAAATCCACACTTGACAAGAACAATCCAGTAGCATACAGACCCATCTCCAGCATACCACTTTTAGCAAAAATAATCGAAAAAACTGTACAGCACCAACTACAAGAACACATAGACAACCACGCTCCCCTGGACAACAATCAACACGGGTTCCGCCCCAACCACGGGGTAGAAACTCTTCTGATATACCTCTTCAACAGTGTCCTCCGCATCATAGACAACACCAAGAAAGGCATACTCATGATATTCATTGACATCTCATCTGCATTTGACACAGTTAACCACAAGACTCTATTGGATAGACTACAGAACATCGGTCTACACGGTGCCACCCTGAATTGGTTCCATTCATACCTAACCGACAGACAAATACAGGTCAAAGTAGGACACAACACATCTCGACCCATAAAAGTCAAAGAAGGAGTGCCACAGGGATCGGCCCTTTCAGCCCTCCTATTCAACCTATACATCCAGCCAATATGTGCCATCATGAAAGAGCACCACATACATTATACAATCTACACAGATGACATCATGATCTACACACCCATCTCAGTCGACAACCAGGACTACACCAACATAACAAACTGCCTCACCCAAATGGCAAACTGGCTTCAGGAAAACAACCTATCTATCAACTACAGCAAGGCGGAGGCACTGATCATCACGCGAAACCCGGCCTTTTTCCCCCCACCCGACATCAAGATAAGAGATGCACTCATACCCATAAAATCAGAAGTTAAGTACCTCGGAGTCATCCTGGACAAAGAACTTAACCTCCAAGCACACATAGGCAGAGCAACCAAAAGTGCATACCAAAGAATGCGACTCATCAGAAGACTCAAGCCCCTCCTCGACCCAGAGCACTTTCGCACCGTTTGCCAGGCGCTGATAACCCCTCTACTAGACTTCTGCAATCCAATATACACCGGGCTACCAAAGCAGATCCTCAGACCACTACAACTGGCCCAAAACACAGCTGCCCGCATAATAGCCGGTACTACAAGACACGATCACATCACACCCATACTGAAAGAACTGCACTGGCTCCCAATCATCTCACACATCAAATGCAAGACTATCATAAACATATTCAAGATCAAACAACACTCCTCCGCCATAAGCCTACACACACTCGTACAACCCAACACAAGCACACGGCCAAGAAGAAGAGGCACCTCCAATCGGGTTAACACCCCAAAAGACTTCACCAAGACCCGCAAAGACACTGCACAACGAGCAATCTCCCTGGCTGCTCCATCCATATGGAACTCCCTCCCAGATGATCTGAGACTAACCACAGAAATCAAGGACTTCCGAAAACAGCTGAAGACAACCCTGTTCATCGATTACTATGGACGTACCCCCGAACCAGCATACAAGTCAGATCATCAACCCCCCCCCACCACCCCAAGACTGTATATAAGACTGTATAATAGTCCATGATGTATAATAGCGCACTATGTAGATAAACCAAATCTAATCACATCCCCACCAACACATACACAACACCCTGTACGCTGCATGAAAACATTTGCCCCTTTGATTGTTTGCCGTGGAAACCGCTTTGATTGAATGATAAGGCGGTATATAAATACCATTAAATAAATAAATAAATAAAACTTGCAACTTTCTTTAACAACAAAGTTTTGGACTTACGAAAGTCCTTGTCTCATTGTCCCCCATCCATCTCTTCTCCTCCTCCTGTCTCCCCCCCCCCCCCCTCAACGTCTCAATTTTCTCATCCCTGGACATCTTTTCATTCTATTTCCACCTCAGAACTTGTAGGATTAATATCCTCCTCTAACAAAACGTTCTGCCTACTTGACCCTATTCTTCTTCCTGGCTTCTCACTCCCTCCCTTGCCTTCATTCTCCATATCCTCACCATGATTAACGCCAGTCTCTCCACAGGTGTTTTTCCCCAACCCTGGAAACATGCTCTTATCCGTCCTATCCTGAAGAAGCCCTCTCTTGATCCTCAGTCTCCTGCTCATTATCGCCCAGTTTCCAACCTTCCCTTCCTCTCTAAGATACTTGAGAAAACTGTCTTCGCACAACTCTCACAGCACCTCGATTCTATTCACTTCCTTCACCCCCGTCAGTCAGGCTTCCGACAAGGTCACAGTGTAGAGACTGTCCTCTTGGGTTTCCTTAACGAACTCCATGTAGCTCACGATCATGGTGACCTCTCGGTGGCAGTATCCTTAGACCTCTCAGCGGCTTTTGATTTAGTGGATCACTCTCTTCTTTTGTCTCGTTTACGCGAAGCTGGTCTCCGTAGCACAGTCTATCATTGGTTTCACTCTTTTCTCTCCTCCCGCTCTTGCACAGTAGTCTCATCATCTGCCCCACCCACTCCCTCTGACTCCTTTCCACTGCCCTGTGGTGTCCCTCAGGGATCTGTTTTGGCACCTCTTCTTTTCAATATATTCCTAGCACCATTGGCACTTCTGGTCCAGCAGTTTGCTATTTCCGTATTCTATTACACTGACGACCTGCTCTTTCTGTATCACACCTCCCCCCTTCATCCTGATATTGGCCCATTCAACTCTTGTCTTTCAGCTGTCGCTAACTGGCTCACTCTAAATTGTCTGCATCTCAATCTTGCGAAAACAGTAGCCATCTGGTTTACTCATGGCAGTCCTTCTCCTCTTTCTCAGGCTCGTCGATTCCTCTTGTCACAAGTTTTCGCTATTTAGGTGTAATTTTCGACTCCGACCTCTCCTTTCATGCTCACATCTCCCACATTACAAAGACCTCCTTTTTCTTTCTTCGACAGATACGGTCCATTCACCCCTTTCTCACCCCTGAAGCCTTTACCACCCTTCTTCTCTCTTTGGTAATGTCACGCATCGATTTCTGCAACTCAGTCTTTCACAACTTCACCACCTTCAACATATTCAAAACACTGCTGCATGCCTTATCTTTCACTCCTCACTTCGTGATCATGTCACCCCTCTCTTTCTTCACCTACACTGGCTCCCCCTGCAATTTCGCATACGCTAAAGATCCTCACACAGGCTCACTAAGTCCTATATAACCACACACCCCTATATCTGGCAGACCTACTTCAATTCCATACTCCCACTCGCTCAATTCGTTCAATTCACATCAACCGTCTTCACCTCCCATCTCTGTCACGTGCCCATCTACAATCCACACGTTCCTCCGCCGCCTTCTTTATCGGCCCTGCTTACTGGACCTCTCTGCCCCTTTCCCTCAGACTCGAGCAACATTATCCTACTTTCAAAAGAGATCTGAAAACACATCTTTTCTCCACTGCCTTTGACCTCCCCTCCCCTTTTGTGTGACTTCCCTCTCCTCCTCTTTCCTGTCTCCCTCTCTCCTTGCCCATGTCTAGTTAAGTGTCTTGAGTGCTTTCCTGTCATACTTTGTAACTTCCTTTCCTTTTCCGGCCATTGGCCTTCCTGTATATTGATTGATTTTTGTAAACCGCTGTGCTCTAACTGGAACTGCGGTATATCAAGCTAAATAAGCATAAACATAAACATGACATTGTCCACGTATATTAGGTACTCAACTCGGAATTGTTTAAGAATGGTACAAAGCGGGTAGATGTAAATGTTGAATAGCAGAGAAGAGAAGGAGGATCCTCTGGGTACTCCTTGGTGTAAGGTGAAAGTTGATGAGATTTTGTGATTGAATTTTTATTCTTTGAGTTTGGTTGGTGAGATAAGAGTGGAATCATCTGATGGGGGTGCCACGGACTCCGATGAGGCGGAGTTGGTGAAGAGGAGTTGATGGGATATGGTGTCAAAAGCTGCAGAGATGTCTAGAAAGATTAGATTAATCTCTGGGTGGTTGCTTCAATGCCTGTTACAAGTGGGTTTAGGAGGGAGGTCATGAGTGTTTCTGTATCGTAGTTGGATCTAAATCCATGTTGATGCATGTCTAGAGGTGCATGTATTTATCCTTCCCTGTTCTATGTAAACTCAATGTTGCTTGTATGCATTGCAGTATGTTTTGTTCATTGTACACCGCATTGATTTTAATAGCGCGGTATAGAAGAAATGTGAAATAAATAAAATAAATAAATAAATGTGGTCCTGGAGTTAGGTTTGTACAGCTTTTTCAATGACCTTGGAGATGAATAGTATGCTGGTTATGGCTCTGTAGGAGACTGGTGAGTGTAGGTCAAGGTTCAGTTTCTTTAGTAGGCATGGACAATGTCAGAAAGGATTGGTAAGAATTGGTCTTTCTGATTTTGAGCCAGGAGACTGGGCAAGGGTCGAGTGGGGAAGTTGTGGTGTTGATGTTGCTGACTATGCTGTTGAGCTCCTCTTGTGATAATAAGTTGAAGGTGGTCCATTGGTGGTCTTGACGGGTCTTTTCATTTGAAATTGGTATGGTAGGGCGGTGGGAAGGGGAGGAATTGTGCTTGGTCAGCAGGTAATGCCATGTCCTGTGGGTTGAGAGTATGGTTCTGGTTTGTTTTTGAGGGACCTTTGGTGAGTGATCTGACAATATCAAAGAGTTCACTGGGTTTTGTTGATGGAGCGTGAGAGGAGGTTGTTGTAGTACTCCTTTTTAGTGTTGATGGTTGCATCGTGATATCACTTTAGTTCCTGTAGGTAAAGAGATTTGATTTGATGGCTTTGAGACTTTCTCCACTGTCATTCAAGATGGCGCAGGTTGTGCTTCTGCACTTTTAGAACTTTTACTTTAAATACTTTCATAACTTTTCATAGTCTTTGTTATATCATGCAAATTCAAACAACTTATCAGATATCTAAACACATCAAAACGCTATCATACATTGAAGATCTTCCCAATCATTTGCATCAATTAAAATATGTACTCTAGAGATTCTTCTTCTGCAGATATAAGAAGGTCTAAGAGGGCCTATTTGCATTCAACACGAGGGAGGAGTGGCCTAGTGGTTAGGACAAGGTACCTCGGGCCAGAGGGCAGGGATTCAATTCCCACCTGGGGACAGCAATCTCAGGCCAGAGGGACTGGGGTTCTAGTCCTATAGGCTCTCCTTGTGGCCTTGGGCAAGCCACTTAACCCTCCGTTTCCTCAGGTACACATGTAGATTGTAAGCCCTTTGGGGACGAGGGAATTTATCCAGTACCTGCTTGTAATGACTGTAAACTGCTCTGATGCCCTTCAGCCTGGGCATCAAGAAATTGCATAAACATAAACAACCACACATTCTCTTTTAACCAGGATATGCTCACACATCATATATTAAAATTATTTACTGTACAAATACAAATAAGAAATGGTTAACCATTTGGGGGTTTTCCTCCCCCTCTATCACATTTGTCAAATCCAGAAACCCTGTAAAATCATCTTAAACCTTAATTTAATAAATCACAAACATGCATCTTTATTTTTCAATAATACTGCTGTCAATTGGAATCAAAAATTGTTCTTTCTTTTTAGAGGGGCAGAGTTAAGCTGGTGGCACAATAGGAATGTGGTGTCTCTGTCTTTCCTTTCAGCCTTCCTTTTTCTTATGCCTCCTAGATGACGCAGGAACCCCCGAGCCAAGCCAGCGAAGGGTCTCTCTTCCGCGGCCGGCCAACAACAGATAGAGGCGCTCCTCCTAAAGGCCCTGACACTAGAGAAGGCTGCAGAGGGCTCGTTGCTGTGGTCCACTAATGGGGAGAGCTGTGGTCCACTAATGGGGAGGCGGCCACGGCTGAGCAACTTACAACTATCCCACAGCCGCGTTCGGCGGTCCCGTCGGAGCCAGAGCCTGTGGAATCAGGCTCTGCTGACATTGATCTGCTTACCTTAGGGGAGTAAGGTAGAGTTCCAGGCCTGCCTGCGTCCTGTTCAATACCGTTCCTAATTCCCTCTGTTCACGCGGTGAGAGCTGAGGAGGGTCCTGAGTCTGCTGGTGAGCTGGTTTCTGGTCCTTCTATTGCAGTGGTAGATGCCTCTAGCCTGAACTCGCCTCCAAGTTTCCAGCAGCAGTCTTTGGATGAAATTTCCATGGAATCTATTTGGAGATTTTTGGTGAAGCTGGATACGACTGTTTCTAAGTGCACAGCGAATGTGTCCGCTGTGGTGCAGGTGGTGGCTCAGAATTCGACGCAACATTCGGAATTCATGAAGGACACAAGAGAAGTTTGCTGCTATTGTTTAAGCAGTGTAATGCCAAATATCTGTACTAGATCAGACTAGCCTGAAAAGTATTTGTTAGCCAATATCGCAAGTAATTCATGCACTCCACAGTGTAAAACAAATACCTTCACCAAATCAGACTGGCCAGGAAGGCCTTATTCACCGAGATGTCATGTAGTATATGTCTGCAGCAGTGTAAAACAGATATCTGTACCAGAACAGACTAGCCAGGAAAGTTTTGTTATTCACCAAGATCTCTTGAAGCATTAGGTATATGTAATAATATACCCTGACATATCCCATACCTAAGAAAGGAATGTTCCAGCAGGTTATTTTGTATGACACAAAGAGCCAGTTGCCTGTTTGCACAATATCCTAGCTAAGATCCAGCCAGCTACAGCCTTCTAAGAGCCCCTCCGATTTACTCCCCCCGACACAAGCCTCCTACTTCACAGAGTCAGAATGGAACGCACTATCATCACGTTAATGAGCCTGTACCTACTCATCATATTTTGGCCATCCAAACTACTAGCCCTCACTACGTCACACAATCACATCCCTATCGTACCAACTAGTGAGAGAAAATGGACAGGGGATTCCTACCACAATTCACGCGGGGTTAACTATCTGCACCACCACCTCTTATTACACATCCCATTACAACACAACACGAAAGCCAGACAAACTAAAAACCTCTACCCTAGTAGCCTGAAGTGTGCACTTATAAATGCCCGCTCACTTCGAAATAAGTGGCCAGTGATCACAGACATAATAATATCCCACAACCTGGATATCATCATGGTCAGTGAAACATGGCTCTCATCGGAAGATAATACCATCCTGAACCAGCTACTCCCATCTAATTTTGTTGCCTTCACCAGCCACAGACAGAACAAAAGAGGTGGAGGAGTACTCATCATCACCAAATCTGATCTCCAGTTTAAAATGGATGACTCCAACAGTAACAACCATCTAGAAACTGTATCAATCTCCAACAGCATATGCTCCATAAACCTGATTTATAGATCACCTTCAGCAGATCCAGACGACCTGGCAACCATAATAAATCTGGCATCCAACACCCAGGGTCCAAATAAACCTAATTGGATCTTAGGGGATATCAACCTACCATCATTACAGGACACTCAAGCAACTGCATTCATAGAAGCCCTAGATATCCTTGGATACACGCAATTGGTGCAGGAACCTACTCACGAGAAAGGCAACATTCTTGACCTCATATTCGCCCCGCAGCTAATTCTCAATCAACCACAAAACATCTTGCTATCAGTAACTGCAGTCCCATGGTCTGATCATAAACTCATCACTTTTCAAATGCCTACCCTCAACTGGTCACCAAAGCCCAAAACGGATACAAGCAAGACTGCTAACTCAGCTACCAGAAGATTCCACCCATTTAACAGAGAACGCATCCTCGCCGAAACACGCACACTCATTGAAGAGACCTCCTTAGGCCTAGATGAGTTGATCACCGCTTGGAACAGCAAACTCAGCACAATCGCAATCCGCCCTCCAACAAACAAGGACCCAAAGAAAAGATCATCAGCCCCTTGGTTCACAGCCGACTTGAAGGCTTCACTTACCTTTCTAAGAAGGCTGGAAAAGCGCTGGAGGAAGTCACGCACCAGCAGTGACCAATCAGCCTACATCCAACACCTGGCTGCACATCGTAAAGCCATCACAGACAAGATGAGGCAATACCACACAGACACCCTGAAACAGTCACTGAATAAACCGCATGACTTGTTTAACTTGGTCAAAACGCTTGCTAAAGAACTGACCCCTGAGCACCATAGCGGTATTCACCCACAGGACTATGCAGTATACATGCAATCCAAAATGTGCAAGACCGACAGAATAGTAATACCGGACCCTCCTGACGAGCAAGACTACCCGGCATCGCTAACATCCTTCTCTACTCCTTCAAAGAAAATTATCGAAGATACCATCCTAGCCCTAAACACTACCACTGCGCACACAGATCCTTGTCCTGCATACTGGATAAAAGACCTGCGATGTGACCTATCTCCAATTATAGCCAAAATTTTAAACCAATCCTTTACCACTGGCTCTTTCCCACCTACTCTCAAGCAGACCTCTGTCAGACCTCTTTTAAAAAACACCAAACATGATCCTCAAAAGGTAGTCTTACAGGCCCATATCTAGCATGCCGATGCTTGCAAAAATCATTGAAAAAATATTGCACAGGCAATTACAGGATTACATAGACACTTCTGCCCCACTGGATCCAGCCCAACATGGATTCAGAGAGTCACATGGAGTGGAAACACTACTCACAGCCCTCTTCAACAATATCATCTCAGGCGTCAATAACATAAGACATGGTTTCGCTCTCATCTTTTTAGATATAGCAGCAGCTTTTGACTCTGTATGCCACGAAATTCTCATCTGCCGGCTAAGAGAAAAAGGTATCTGCGGAACAGCGTTCGAATGGTGCAGATCTTACCTGTCCGGAAGATGGCAGCATGTCCGAGCTGACGGAGCTACATCGGAACCTTTCCAACAAAGTCAAGGTGTGTCTCAAGGATCCTCCCTATCATCCTTGATGTTTAATATATACATCCAACCCATCTGCAACATCATTAGATCCTTCAATGTCAGTTACATGATATATGCAGACGATGTGCTATTATACATGCCAATATCATTGGATAGCCTAGACCTCACCCCTCTGACTAACTGTTTCGACACCATATCGGAGTGGCTCCTGTCACAAAATCTGCGAATCCAACACAAAAAAACGGAAGTTCTTTTCGTCTCGAGGAATGTAAATTTCATCCCACCTAGCTGTGTTAAGGTAAGGGATGCTGAGCTACAAGTGAAACCTGTGATACGTTACCTTGGAGTAACGTTGGACCAAAACCTTGACATGAAGAACCACATAGCCAATACCGTAAAGGCCATCTACTTTAAAATCAGATCCCTCAGACACCTACGCACGCTACTTGAACCGGATGATTTCCACACCATTTATCAAGCCCTGATAATTCCCCATTTCGATTTTTCAAACTCCATACTACAAGGGCTCCCCCGGTCCACCCTGAACCCTTTGCAACTGGCTATGAACAGTGCAGCGCGGGTACTCTTTGGGGCATCCAGGAGAGACCACGTGACACCCCTCCTAAAACAGTTACACTGGCTCCCCATTCAAGCAAGGATCAGTTTTAAGACCTTACTGATAACTTTCAAAGCTGGCAAGGGGCTACCTCCTCTTCTCTTTCTGAACTCATCCAACCACTTGCACCAAACAGACCACGAAGAACCGCAGAGTTGAACATGCTAGTTATCCCAAAAGAAACCACAAGATGCACCAAATCAACAGCCAACAGAGCCTTCCGACTCTGCGCCCCAACTCTATGGAACACCTTACCAGCACATATCAGAGCAATCCCCAACTTGAGCCAGTTTAGAAAGGCACTAAAACACTTCCTCTTCCTTAAATATATCACTAACAACTCCGAACATAATCACCACTCGAATAGTGAGCACCACAACAATAGTAGTAGTAGTCAAACAGGCAGACCTTCGCAACAGGTGTACCCCACAATGTAAATAACAAGCAGTTTCCTGTATTATTGTACCACCTATGTATATAGTTGACCATGTTCCCTTTTCATTTGAACTACCTATGTATATAGTTACCCTGTTTCTCCAAGTTCTACTTCCTGTTAAATGTAATGACCAGACATATGAAAGTTGTCGGATGTTTCTGTTCAATGTAAACCGCACTGGTGGCAAATAGTGCGGTATATAAGAAATGTTAATAAATAAAATAATAATAATAAATATTACTAAAGACGTTAGTGACTCTAAATCTGTCATTGATCAACTGGTGAAGAATAAATTAGTTGTGCATCAGAAGTTAGAACAATTTGAAAACAAGTTTAGGGGTTTAAATTTAAGAATTTTAAATTTTCCTCAGTTAATTGGTATGTCTCCTTTGGATACCTTTAAAAAGTACATGTCTGAAGTGCTTACTATTCCTGATTCCGCATTTCCTCCTATATCTAGAGCCTATTTTTTGCCAGTGAAGAAAGTTGGGCAAGAAATTTCCCCTTTAACTGTTCCTGATAATCTTACTGATTTCCTTGAACGCTCTTCTTTCACAGTGCAGGCTTGCTCCACATTATTGGTATCTTCTCCAGGACCAAGCAGGAAGTCAGTCCTCACATATGGGTGTCATCGACGCCGATGAAGCCCTAGCGCAGCATTTCCCCAGCTTTCCATGAAAGCCTTTGGGAATGCAGGCACGCATGCACGGTTCCCTTCCCGCCTAAAGGTGCCATCTTACCTCAGTACCTCAGGTTCATTGTGGGAGGGAAACCATTATCAGTACCGAGTACTGCCTTTTGGCCTAACCTCCGCTCCCAGAGTCTTTACCAAATGCCTGGCAGTGGTGGCGGCCTACCTGAGAAATCAGGGCATCTTTGTTTTTCCCTATCTGGACGACTGGCTCATAAGAGGTCAGACGTGCCAGGAGGCCCGACAGGCCACCCTCCGAACTATTGCTCTTCTTCAAAGCTTGGGGTTTGTAATAAACTTCGCAAAGTCCACTTTGCTCCCCTCCCAGAACTTGGAGTTCATAGGGGCAAGGCTGGACTCTATCCTGGCAAAGGCATTCTTGCCAGCAGACAGGGCCCAAAGACTGATGGACTTGGCAAAACAGTTTCTCAGCGGGTCAATGGTCTCCGCCAGACTCTGCCTGAGGCTGCTAGGCCACATGGCTTCGACAGTTCATGTGACCCCCAATGCCAGGCTCCATATGTGGCCTGCACAGTGGTGCCTTCGGCGTCAGTGGTCACAGGCCACAGGCAGCCTCAGAGACAAGATAAGAGTGTCCAGACCTTTTCTGGACTCCCTCAACTGGTGGCTGCACCCACCCAATCTACTGAAAGGGGTGCCTTTTCAAATTCCTGGGTACACAGTGGTACTGACCACAGACACCTCCCTGCAGGGCTGGGGGGCTCATTGTCTGAACAAGTGCACCCAGGGCCTGTGGTCTCCCTGGGAAGTCGCACAGCAGATCAATCTCCTAGAACTCAGGGCTATTCGATTAGCACTCAAAGCTTTCTCTCCTGCCCTGGCTCATCAATCTGTCTTGGTTCAGACAGACAACCAGGTAGCCATGTTTTATGTGAACAAGCAAGGCAGGACTGGGTCCAGGCTCCTTTGTCAGGAGGCACAGGACCTTTGCTCATTTGCCCTCAAGCACAACATGCTCCTCAAAGCTGTGTACCTCCCAGGCCAGGAAAACTACCTGGCCGACAAGTTGAGCAGAATTCTGCAGCCCCACGAGTGGCAGCTGCATCCTGCGTTAGTTCAGAAGATCTTCCTGAAATGGGGTCTTCCTTTGATAGATCTCTTTGCCAGTCCCCTGAACAAACAGCTGCCAAAGTTCTGCTCCAGGCAGCCGCATCCTCTGTGGATAGCAGCAGATGCTTTTCTGATACCCTGGTCCCAGGGCCTCCTGTATGCGTTTCCTCCCACGCCCTTGGTGGCCCGAACCCTGTTCAAGATTCTTCAGGACAAGGCCTCGATCCTGCTGGTAGCTCCCAGGTGGCCGAGACAGCCTTGGTTTCCACTTCTGCTTCAGCTTGCAGTGGATCCCCTACTGCCTCTGGGGTTGCAACCCGACCTCCTCTCTCATGATCAGGGTTCCCTTCTGCACCCCAATCTCAAAGCTCTCAGTTTGATGGCCTGGAGGCTGCAAGGGTAGTTTTAGCTCCCTGGGGCCTACCTCAGGAAGTTGAGGAGGTTGTCCTAGCCTCTAGGAAACAGTCCACTAGGAAAACCTATGCTCTCAAATGGAAAAGGTTTTCTCCAGGACCAAGCAGGAAGTCAGTCTTCACATATGGGTGTCATCGGTGCCGATGAAGCCCCAGCGGAGCATTTCCCCAGCTTTCTATGAAAGCCTTTGGGAATGCAGGCACGCATGCGCGGTTCCCTTCCCGCCTAAAGGTGCCATCTTACCTCAGTCTCTCTTTTTCCGAGAAGCCCACCAGACGTGTGTCCTGTCATCCTGGATAAAAGTTAGATTTTTTCGGCGATTCTCGCTATTTTTTCTTACTGATTCGACGCCAGTTCCCCTCCCGCCGGGTTCGGTACACCGGTATCGAGCCCGATTCTTCTTTTTCGGTTTTTGCCCTTCGTGGCTGGCGTTCGCGCCACTTTTTTGATTTTCCCTGGAAGGCCGGTCCTTTGACCTCGCGGGGACTCTTTTTTTCCCCGATGGCTTCCAGCGGTTTCAAGAAGTGTGATCGGTGTAAGAAGTTAATGTCTCTCACCGACACACACGACTGCTGCCTTCGGTGCCTCAGTCCTGATCACGACCCTAAGTCGTGTGAACCATGTGGGAAGATGTCTTCCAAGGCACTCCGAAGTCGTCAGCAGCAGAAAGAAAGGCTTTTCTTGGACTCAGCATCCGGCCGGGCCCAGACCTCGTCTGAGGCCTCGACATCTCGGGATTCGGATCCCGAGCGCCGTTGAAGCTCCTCGGTCAGGGGGTCCCCTGACTGGGAACGCAAGAGGAAGAAGCGGCTCATGAGGGCGGTGTCGGAGTAGGTCCCTGGTTCCTCAAGGACCAGGTCTAAGACCCCCGACCGTCTCCCCGGGCCGGTGGAACAAGAGAAGCCTGCCAAAGTTCCTCGCGTGGAGCCGGAGTCTGCTGGACACGTAAGCCCTGTGGTCCTCGAGGACTCTCCTCCCAGAGAGCCGACGTCAGGCCCGGCACCGCCGGGGCCCGAGTCGGTGGCTGCTGCGTCTCCCGAGCTGAGTCTCAGGATGACTGCCTTGGAAAGCAGACTGTCTGCCTTCATGGAGCAGCAGCGGGCACTGATGGCCAGCCTGTCTGGCGCATCTTCCCCGACCACCGGGACATCGACATCGAAGTTGACCCCGGAGACTGAGCCGATACTAGAGTCCATCATGGCTCGAAGTCGACCTCGGTCGCGGTCTCCCTCGACCTCCCGTTCGGGACCGAGGGCATCGACGCCGGTGCCTCCGGCGTCGGGGCAGGTGCCCCAGGGCCCCGCGGGGTCAGACCCTGACTCCTCGTCGGACGAGTCCGCCTGGGAGACGGAGGATGAGGAGTCTCCCGACACATTCAAGACTCGGTGCGTCCCCTCGGACTCACCGCAGTCTGAGCCCCGGAGTAGATCCCCTCCGGAGGACACCCGGTTCTCGGAGTTTGTCCGGGATATGGCCACCGCGTTGGCTATTCTGGCGGACCCCGAGGAAGAGCCTCGAGCTGAAGAGCTCGAGGCCCTGCATTATGACTCTCCTCCGAAGGAGGCCTTTACTGTCCCGGTTCCTCCGATGCTGGAACGGCTCCTCTTCCGGATGTGGGAGGCACCGGCCTCGGCGCCAGTTCTCAGCAAGCGAGTCGATTCGATCTATTGACTCCGGAAGAGCCCTGGCTTTCAGAAGGCACAGCTACCACACCATTCCATGGTTGTGGAATCGGCCATGCATCACCTGAAGAGTCAGAAGATGCACTCTGCGGTGCCCCCCAGCAGGGAGGCCCGGAACCTCGATGGCGTCGGTAGAAAGTGCTTCCAGGGCTCGATGCTTGCTTGCTGTGTCCAGTCTTACCAGCTGTACATGGGCATGTACTTGCAGGACCTGGCCAAGGAGTTGGCCGGGTTCTCTGCTGGTCTCTCCGGGGAACTCTTGCAGAGATTCAAGTCCTTGACCTCGGGGATTCGGGACTGCTCGAAGTTCATGTCCCGCGCCGCCTACGATGGCTTCGAGGCTTCGGCCCGAGTTGCGGCAGCCGGCATCGCGGCTCAACGCCAGGCATGGCTGCAGTCATCGGACCTCGAGCCATGGGTTCAGGACAAGTTGGTCGATGTCCCTTGCCGAGGTGAGAACCTTTTTGGCAAGCCCATGACTGAGAAGGCCGCTCAGCTCGAAACCGAGCACCTTACAAGGACAAGGCTGTCTAGGAAGACCTCTGCCCCTTCTCATAAGAAGAAGGGCTCGGGTAAAAAGCTATTTTACCCGAGGAAGGGCACTGCCTACAAACAGTACCCTCAGTATCAGGCTGCCCAAGCTGCATCCCATGGTCAGCAAGCCAAGGGGCAGGGTAATGGGCCCCGTAGGCAGAGGACCCCCAAGCCTCCGGCCCCTGCTCCCACTCAGCAGGGTGGGGGTTTTTGACTCCTTGAGCGTAGCCTCTCCGTCCCTGCTATCCCAACCCTGCACAGGAGTTTGCCTCGCCCTCTTTGCCCACCAGTGGCCCCTCATCACCGGGGACAGTTGGGTGTTGGACATAGTCCACAGGGGCTATGCACTACATTTTCACCAACTGCCTCCACCATACTTTCCAGGGGAGTATCCAAGGCCTTCCCTGCACACAGACCTTCTCCTTCAGGAACTTCAAGGTCTGTTGGTGGACAGGGCGGTGGAGCCTGTGCCTCCCCACTTGCAAGGTCACAGATTCTACTCCAGGTATTTCCTGGTGCCCAAAAGAACCGCTGGCCTTCGACCCATTCTGGATCTCAGGAATCTCAACAAGTTCCTAGAGAAAGAAAAGTTCAAGATGCTTACTCTTGGAACACTTCTGCCCTACCTCCAGCAGGGAGATTGGCTATGCTCCTTAGATCTAAAGGATGCGTACACTCATATCCTCATTCATCCAGACCACAGAAAGTACCTCAGGTTCCTTGTGGGAGGAAACCATTATCAGTACAGAGTACTGCCTTTTGGCCTCACCTCCGCTCCCAGGGTCTTTACCAAATGCCTGGCAGTGGTGGCGGCCTACCTGAGAAAGGCACAACTACCGCACCATTCCATGGTGGTGGAATCGGCCATGCATCGACTCAAGAGTCAGAAGATGCACTTTTCGGTGCCTCCCGGCCGGGAGGCCCAGAGCCTGGATGCCCTCGGTAGAAAGTGCTTCCAGGGCTCTATGCTTGCTTGTCGAGTCCAGACCTACCAGCTCTATATGGGCATGTATCTCCAAGATCTGGCAAAAGAAATTGCCGGGTTCTCTGCTGGTCTCTCCGAGGAACCTTTGCAGAGGTTCCAAGCCTTGTCCACTGGTATTCGAGAGTGCTCGAAGTTTATCTCTTTATGGAGAAAGAGTAGTTACTCACCTGTAACAGGTGTTCTCCAGGAGCAGCAGGAATCAGTCCTCACAACCCTCCCTCCTCCCCTTGGAGTTGCAGTCCTATCATTTCGTTTTTGCTAATTTTTTGCTGTCTTTTAGCTATGTCATCAGACTGAGCAAGATGGCACCCTTGGGCAGGAAGGGGACCGCGCATGCGCGCTGCAATTCCCAAAGGCTTTCTTTGAAAGCTGGGGAAATTGCTCCGCGAGGGCTCCGTCGGCGCCGACGTCACGCATATGTGAGGACTGATTCCTGCTGCTCCTGGAGAACACCTGTTACAGGTGAGTAACTACTCTAAATATGTTAAAAAGCAGCAGGCCCAGCACAGATCCCTGGGGTATTCCACTATTCACCTTCTCTAATGAGAAAATTGGCCATTTAGTCCTGCTTTCTATTTTCTATCTTTCAACCAGTTCCTGATTTACAATAGTACATTGCTTCCTATCCCATGATTTTTTAATTTCCTCAAGAGTCTCACATGAGGGTTTTTTTGAAAAGGCTGTCTGAAAATCGAGATACGCTATATCAACCAACTCACCTTTATCTACCTAGGGAGGAGTGGCCTAGTGGTTGGGGCAAGTTACCTCAGGCCGGAAGGTCGGGGTTTCAAATCCCACTAGAGGACAGCAACCTTGGGCTCGAAGGAGTGAGGTTTTTAGTCCCAAAGGTGCTCCTTGAAGTCTTGGGCAAGCCACTTAACCCTCCATTGCCCATGTTCCCTGTAAGTTTTAGTGTATGTGTCTCATATCCCCTTGTGTTAAATTGTGTTGTGACCACTTTTATTGAAGGATAAGGTGGTATACAAAACGATCTAAATAAATCTACTTATTTGTTCACACTGTCAAAACAAAATATAAGAGATTGGTGAGAAAAGACTTTCCTTGGTTAAATCCATGTTTGCTTTCTGCCATTAAACCATGACTGTCTACATGTTCAATAATTTTATTTTTTAAATGGTTTATACCATTTTGCCTGTCACTAATGTCAGGCTCATCAGTCTAGTTTCCGGGATCACCCTTGGAACTCTTTTTGAAAACAGGTGTTACAGTAGTCACTCTCCAATCTTTGGGTACTAGATGATTTTAATGGTAAATCACAGATTATTAATAGTAGTTCTACATCTCATATTTCAGTTTTTTAGCACTCTGGGATGTATGTCATCTAGTCCAGGTGATTTGCTGCTCTTTAGTTTATCAATTAGCTGCATTATTTCTTCCCGATTTATCGAGATTTGTTTCAATTCCTCTGATACATGACTTTTAAATATAATTTCCGGCATGGGTACGTTTCCTACATCATCTTCAGTAAAGACTGAAGCAGAAAATTTCATTCAGTCTTTCTGCTATGGCCTTGTCCTATCTCAGTGCATCTTTTCCCCCTCCATATGGTCCAGCTGACTCCCTCAGTGGTATTTTGCTACCAGTATACTTGAAAACGTTTTTATTATGCACTTTTGCTTCAATGGCAAGCTTCTTTTCAAATTTTCTCTTTGCTTGCCTTATCATGACTTGCATTTAACTTGCCAGTACTTATGCTGTTTCCTGTTTTCATCATTTGGCTCTTTTTTCCATATTCTGAAAGATTCTCTGGCTGTCGTTTGACCTTTTGGCCTTTCTTCCACCTTTTTTAAAGCATGCAGTAGAACAGGTAAATGTAGATAGGTTGTTTATGCCATTATAAATTAGAAAGACCTAAAGCACATACAATGAAGCTACAGTGTAACTCATTTAAGAATAATAATAGAAAATATTTTTTCAGTCAATGCATAATCAAACTCTGGAATTCGTTACCAGAGGATGTAGTAAAAGCTGTTAGTGTAGCTGGATTTAAAAAGGGTTTGGACAAGTTCCTGGAGGAAAGGTCCATAAACCATTATTAAAGAGGACCAGGGAAATTCACTGCTTACCCCAGGGCAAGCATTGTGGAACTTATGTACTATTTTGGGGAACGTGACAAGTATTTCCACTGTTGGAAATAGGATACAGGGCTTGATGGAACTTGTTCTGATCCAGTATGTAATTTCTTATGTTCATAGTATTTTTAAATAATGCCCAGGCCTAATATAAACTCTTAACCTTTGCAGTTGCTCCTTTTAGTTTTTTCTTGATCATTTTCCTCATTTTATTAGTCTCCTTTTTGAAAGTTAAATGTTAGCGCAGTGGACTAAATTGTTATCCTCCCTCCGTTTATTAAATCAAACTTGATCATGTTATGATCGCTATTGCCAAGCGGCCCCCAACATAGTTACCTCTCACATTAGATCCTGCATTCCACTGAGGACTAGGTCTAAGATAGCATCCCCTTGTGTCAGTTACTGAACCAGCTACTCCATGAAGCAGTCATTTATTTCATCTAGAAACTTTATCTCCCTAGCATGTCCTGATGTGACACTGACTCAGTCATTACTGGGGTAACTGAAATCTCCCATTATTACTGTGTTGTAAACTTTGCTAGTTTCCCTAATTTCTGTTAGCATTTCATCATATGTCTGTCCAGGCAGATGGTAGTACACTCCCATTGTCATTCCCTTCCCATTTTTACATAGAATTTCTCTCCATAGAGATTCTACAGTATATTTACCCTGTGTGACTCGATCCCTCCTTTAACACATAGAGCCACCCCTCCACCAATGTGATCTGCCCTATCATTGTGATATAGTTTGTAGTCTAGTATTAGTGTCCCACTGGTTATCCTCCTTCCACCAGGTCCCTGAAATGCGAATTATATCTAGCCTTTCATTCATTGCTATATATTCTGACTTTCTCATCTTATTTTTTAAACTTCTAGAATTTGCATACAGGCATTTCAATGTTTGTTTTTTGATTATATTAACAGTCTGGCTATTTGATGACAGGGTTAATTTGGAATCTTTCAACTCTCTCTAATTTTTACTTAAAGGCACCTGGGTTACTTTTATCTTTATTGGAACCTCTCTATTGGGAAGCTCTGACTAATCTGTTTTGCTAGTATCCTTCAAGGATAAATCACTCCAAACTATGCGCTCTTGGGCGACAGTCTGCTTTCCCCATCTTCTTTTTATCCCCTTATATCCTCCACCCTATGTTTGTCTCTATTTCTCTAGCCTATGTCCATCATCTGCCTACCACTCCCTACCCCTGTCCTGCATCTGCCAACCACTCCCTAACCATGTTCTGCATCTGCTTTCCATGCCTGTAACTGTGTGTCTAGTATCTGCCCTTCAACCCCTAATGAATATGCATGAGATAAATTTGAATACAATGGGGGACAGTGCATGCAAATATATCTCATGTGTATTCATTAGGGATATCCTGAAAACCTGACTGGTTTGGTGCCCTCCAGGTCTGGAGCTGGAGACCCCTGCTCTATAGGCTTGTTTATGACATCATCATACCATATTAGTGAGAACCACCAGAGGGAATCTTCAGTAATTCTCTTGTCACCAGCAGATGGTGGATGCAACTTTTCAGCTCTCTAAAAATCTGAGAAAAATACAAGGTAAAATTGTGAGAGGAAAGATAATTTCGCTCATGAGCAACCACCCTTGTTGGTGACTTTCTCACTTGAACACAATGTGGGAGGCTGTACTAGAGACACCCTTAAAAACAGTGCCTTTTTTGGATGCCATAGGAGGAGGGAAATTGGTTTGGCTCCCTGCCTTTATCGGGTTAAGGAAATGTTGAGCAGCCAGAAGATTGGAAAAGGAAATTTGGAGAATTCATCAAGCTTCATACAACCTCATAAGAACATAAGAAATGCCATACTGGGTCAGACCAAGGTCCATCCAGCCCAGTATCCTGTTTCCAACAGTGGCCATTCCAGGTCACAAGTACCTGGCAGGTTCCTAGAAAGGTACACAGGTTTACACAATGCTTGTCCCAGGGTAAAGCATAGTTACTCACCTGTAACAGGTGATCTCCGGGAACAGCAGGAATTTAGTCTTCACATATGGGTATCGTCGGTACCGACGGAGCCTGCGCAGGAACGCTCCCCAGCGTCCAATTAGAAAGCTTTTGGGAGCATCCCACAGCGCCTACATGCTGCCTTCCTGCCTTTCCCAACTGCCTCTCTTCAGTTGAGTTTTAAAGCTGAGACAAAGAGAGAGAGAGGGAAAGAAAAGAAAAGAGAGATACAACTCCTAGGGAAGGTGGGTGGGTTGTGAAGACCAAATTCCTGCTGTTCCTGGAGATCACCTGTTACAGGTGAATAACTATGCTATCTCCAGGAACAAGCAGGAATGTAGTCTTCACATATGGGGACTCCCTAGTTACAGATGCCAGGGAGAGACCCCAGAAGTTGTGTGCCCCTGTGAAAGGTCTCTACTTCCCCCCATGGATCTCTGGTATCCTACCGGGAATGGTGGGTAGGAGTTGATTAAGTATGGAACAGGTGTTGTAGAACAGCCTGACCAAACAAGGCATCCCGGCGGGAGTCCTTGTCCAGGCAGTAATGGGCTGTGAAGGTATGAACCGAGGCCCAAGTAGCTGCTCGACAGATGTCGTCAATAGACAGAGTGTAGATGAGCCATTGAGGCTGCCATGGCTCTCACATTGTGAGCTGTGACATGGCCTTCCAGCAAAAGGTTCTTACTCTGATAGGCAAAAGAAATACACTGTGCAATCCAGTTGGACAATGTTCTCTTGGAGACTGGAAGTCCCAAATAAGAGGAATCGAAAGCAACAAAGAGTTGAGAGGACTTTCTATGTTGCTGTGCCCTTTGCAAGTAAAAGGCAAGTGCTCTTTTACAGTCCAAAGTATGAAGATTCCTTTCTGCATTTGAAGCATGAGACCTTGGAAAAAACACAGGCAGGTAAACCGCCTGGTTTAAATGAAAAGGTGAGACCAACTTTGGCATAAAATGTGGATGAGTCCTAAGGACTACCTTATCATGATGGAACCTCGTGTAAGGAGGATCAGCAACTAATGCTTGCAATTCACTGATGCGATGTGCTGATGTGATTGCAATGAGAAAGATAACTTTCCAGGAAAGGAATTTCAAGGAGGTAGTAGGTAAAGGTTCAAAAGGTGGCTTCATGAGCTTCCCCAGAACCAGATTCTGGTCCCATGCCACTGGAGGTGGCCTAATGGGAGGCTTAGTTAGAAGAAGGCCTCTCATAAATCTCGCTACGAGAGGATGAGAGGAAATAGGCTGTCCGTTTAAAGGCTTTAAAGAAGCTGAAATAGCACTTAAATGGACTCTTACTGAGTTAGTCTTAAGTCCTGCATTAGATAAATGAAGGAGATATTCCAGTAAAGATTCCAGAGATATCGCAAGTGGGTGAAGACCCTTTTGCGAACACCATATGGAAAACCTTTTCCACTTGAAAGCATAAGAGCGTCTTGTGGAAGGTTTCCTGGAAGCTCAAAGGACATCTTTTACTTGTTGAGAAAGGTTAATTCTCAAGGACCAAGCAGGAAGTCAGTCCTCACATATGGGTGACGTCGGCGTCGACGGAGCCCCTGTGCGGAGCATTTCCCCAGCTTTCAAAGAAAGCCTTTGGGAATGCAGCGCGCATGCGCGGTCCCCTTCCCGCCCAAGGGTGCCATCTTGCTCAGTCTTCTTTTTTCCGCGGAGCCCGATGGACGTGTTTCGTTATTCACCCGAGGAAAAAGTTGATTTTATTCTGCGTGGACCCGTTTTTCTTTGGTTCGACGCCGGTTTCCCTTTCCCGCCTGGGCCCGATACGTCGGTATCGAGCCCGGACTTCTTTTTCGGTTTTTGTCCTTAGTGACTAGCGTACGTGTCATTTTTCTATTTTTCACTGGCAGCCCTGTCTTTTGACCTCGCAGGGGCCCTTTTTCCCCCGATGGCTGCCAGCGGGTTTAAGAAGTGTGATCGGTGTAAGAAACTTATGTCTCTCACCGACACACATGACTGCTGCCTCCGTTGCCTCGGACCCGATCATGACCCGATGTTCTGTGGCCCAGGTGGGAAAATGTCCTCGAAGGCGTTGAGGAGTCGGCAGCACCAAAAGGAAAGAATCTTCTCTGACTCCGCGTCCGGACGGGCCCGGACTTCGTCAGAGGCCTCGACGTCTCGGGACTCGAGTCCCGAGCATCGCCGAGGCTCCTCTGAGAGGGGGTCTCCCTCGCGGGAACATCACAGGAAGAAGAAACCCGCGAGGGTGGCATCGGTGGACGCACTTGACTCCTCGAGGGCCAAGTCGCATAGCCCCGAGCGCTGTCCCGGGCCTTCGGAGTCGGAGAGGCCTGCCAAACAGCCTCGTGTGGAGATGGAGTCCCCAGGTCACGTGAGTACTGTAGTCCTCGTGGACTCTCCTCCGGGGGAGCTGACGTCGGGCCCGACGCCGTTGGGGCCCGAGTCGGGGGCTGCTGAGTCTCCTGAGCTCGGACTCAGGTTGACGGCCTTGGAGTGCAGCTTGGCTGCCTTCATGGAACAGCAGCGGGCACTGATCACCGGTCTCACCGGTGCATCTGCCCCGACCACCAGGACATCGACGTCCAAGTCGACCCCGGAGGCCGAGCCGATCCTCGAGTCCATGCGCGCTCAAGTCAATCCTCGGCCAAGGTCTCCCTCAGCCTCCCGTTTGGGACCAGGTCATCGACGCCGGTTCCCTCGGCGTCGGGGCGGATAGCATCGGTGCCTGCCCGACCGGAGCCGCTTGATTCCTCCTCTGAGGGGTCCAGCTGGGAAACGGAGGACAAGGAGTCACTGGACACCTTTCAGACTCGGTGTGTCCCATCGGACTCGCCGGAGTCCGAACCTCTGAGAAGGTCCCCCCCAGAGGATACCTGGTTCTCGGACTTTGTGCGGGATATGGCCAAAGCCTTGACATTCCTCACAGATCCCGAGGAGGAGCCTCGAGCCGAGGAGCTCGAGGCCCTGCAGTATGACTCTCCTCTCAAGGAGGCCTTTACTGTACCGGTTCCTTCGATGCTGGAACGGTTGCTCTTCCGCATGTGGGAGGCGTCGGCCTCGACGCCGGTTTTGAGCAAGTGGGTCGATTCCATCTATCGAGTCCGCAAGAGCCCCGTGTTCCAAAAGGCACAACTACCGCACCACTCCATGGTTGTGGAATCGGCCATGCATCGTCTGAAGAGTCAGAAGATGCACTCCTCGGTGCTTCCCAGCCGGGAGGCCCGGAACCTTGATGCCCTCGGTAAGAAGTGCTTCCAGGGCTCTATGCTTGCTTGCCATGTCCAGACCTACCAGCTGTACATGGGCATGTACTTTTGAGACCTGGCAAAGGAGATTGCCGGGTTCTCTGCTGGTCTCTCCAAGGAACCTTTGCAGAGGTTCACGGCCCTGTCATCGGGTATCCGAGAGTGCTCGAAGTTTATCTCTCGAGCAGCCTATGATGGCTTCGAGGCTTCGGCCCGGGTAGCCGTGGCCGGCATCGGTGCACGCCGTCAGGCCTGGCTACAGTCATCGGACCTCGAGCCATGGTTGCAGGACAAGTTGGTCGATGTCCCCTGCCAAGGTGAGAACCTCTTTGGCAAGCCCATGGCTGAAAAGGCTGCAGAACTCGAGACCGAGACTCTTACCCGGACAAGGCTGTCCCGGAAAACCTCTGCCCCTTCTCAGAAGAAGGGCTCGGGAAAAAAGACATTTTACCCGAGGAAGTCATCTGCCTATAAAACATACCCTCATTTTCAGGCCTCTGTAGCTCCCCAACAGGGTCAGCAGGCCAAGGGGCAGGGACATGGGCCCCATAGGCAGAAAACCCCCAAGCCACCAGCTCCGGCTCCTGCGCCTGCGCAGCAGGGAGCGGGGTTTTGACTCCAGTGGCATAGCCTCTCCTCTCAGCTAGTCCCTAACAGCACAGGAGGCTGGCTGGCCCTGTATGCCCACAGGTGGCCAGCCGTAACAAGGAATATCTGGGTACTAAGCATAGTCCAAAAGGGCTATCTCCTCCACTTCCACCAGGTACCCCCCTCCTACTTTCCAGGGGAGTCTTCAAGACTTCCTCTGCACAGGGACCTACTCCTGCAGGAGTTAGCGAGTCTTGTAAAGGAACAGGCAGTGGAACCGGTGCCCCACCACCTGAGGGGTCAAGGCTTCTATTCCAGGTACTTTCTAGTACCAAAAAGAACAGGAGACCTCAGGCCCATCCTAGACTTGCGGAATCTCAACAAGTTCCTGGAGAGGGAAAAGTTCAAGATGCTTACCCTTGGGATCCTGCTGCCCTACCTCCAGTAGGGAGATTAGCTATGCTCCTTAGACCTAAAAGATGCTTATACTCACATCCTCGTTCATCCAGACCACAGACAATATCTCAGATTTGTAGTGGGAGGGCAACATTATCAGTACAAGGTACTACCTTTTGGCCTAACCTCCGCCCCCAGGTATTCACCAAGTGTCTAGCGGTGGTGGCGGCCTACCTCAGGGTGCAAGGCCTCTTTGTCTTTCCATACCTGGACGACTGGCTCATAAGGGGCCAGTCCCCACAGGAAGCCAATCAAGCCACCCTTCGCACTGTCGCTCTGCTTCAGCATCTGGGGTTTGTTATAAACTTCGCAAAGTCCACTTTGCACCCTTCGCAGAACATGGAGTTCATAGGAGCAAGACTGGACACCCTTCAGGCAAAAGCCTTTTTACCCGTGGACAGGGCTCACAGGTTGATGGATCTGGCCAGTCAGTTTCACAGCAATTCTCTGGTCTCCGCTAGACAATTCCTGAGGCTTTTAGGCCACATGGCTTCCACGGTCCATGTAACTCCAAATGCCCGTCTACACATGAGGCCGGCTCAGTGGGGCCTCAGAACGCAGTGGCACCAAGCCACGGGACACCTGAAGGACAGAGTGAGGGTGTCCAAGCTTCTAGAGTCGTCTCTACAGTGGTGGCTTCATCTTCCAAATCTGGTGCAAGGGGTGCCTTTTCAGGCACCCCCACATTCTCAAGTGCTGACAACCGATGCTTCTCCAAGGTTGGGGTGCACATTGCCAGGGATCCTGTACTCAAGGCCTGTGGTCTCCTTGGGAGGCCGCACAGCAGATCAATCTCTTGGAACTGAGAGCTAGCCGCTTAGCCCTGAGGACTTTCTCTCATGTCATCTCTCACCAGTCCGTCTTAGTTCAGACGGACAACCAAGTTGCTATGTTCTATGTGAACAAACAGGGGGGCACGGGGTCACGACTTCTATGTCAGGAAGCGCAGAACCTGTGCTCCTGGGCAGTCAATCATGGCATACTTCTCAAAGCGGTCTATCTCTCTGGACAGGAGAATTACCTGGCAGACAGATTGAGCAAGATCCTGCAGCCACACAAATGGCAGTTGAATCCACTGGTGGTTCAAAAGATCTTCCTAAGATTTGGTCTTCCAACCATAGATCTCTTTGCCAGTCCTCTGAACAGTCAGCTGCCCAGGTTCTGCTCCAGACAACCGCATCCTCTAAGAGTAGCAGCAGATGCGTTTCTAATTCCGTGGTCTACAGGCCTCCTTTATGCCTTTCCTCCCATGCCTCTAGTGCCCCAGACACTGTTCAGAGTGCTCCGGGACAGAGCCTCGCTAATTCTGGTGGCCCCCAGATGGCCCAGGCAACCATGGTTCCCACTTCTTTTGCAACTAGCGATGGACACTCCTCTTCCTCTGGGGATACAACCAGATCTCCTGTCTCAGGAGCAGGGATCTCTCTTACACCCCAACCTCCAGTCCCTCAATCTGATGGCCTGGCTGCTGAAAGGATAGTTCTAGCACCCTTACTGCTACCTCGGGACGTGGAGGACGTGGTCTTGGCCTTAGGAGGCAGTCCACCCGGAAATCTTATGCCCTCAAGTGGCGTAGATTCTCTGCCTGGTGTGCTCAATGCAACGAGAATCCTTTCTCATGTCTGGTACCAGTGGTACTGCAATATTTGCTTCACTTCTCCAACCTCGGCCTTAAGTCCAACTCTGTTAGAGTTCATCTTAGTGCTCTTTCAGCTCACCACTCTCCGGTGGAGGATCAATCTCTCTCCAGCCACCCTTTGGTGACTCGCTTCCTTAGAGGCCTGCTTTTGCTTAAGCCTCCAATTCGTCCTCCTGCCCCTGAGTGGGATTTAAATGTGGTCTTGCAACAGCTTACTTGCCCACCATTTGAGCCTATGGCTACTTGTCCTTTGTGCTTTCTCTCCTGGAAAGCGTTGTTTCTGGTAGCTCTCACCTCCGCAAGGCGAGTGAGTGAGCTTCAGGCCCTAGTATCAGATGCACCATATACTAGGTTTTATAGGAACAGAGTAGTCTTACGGACTCCCCCTAAGTTCCTTCCAAAGGTTGTCTCCTCCTTCCACCTTAATCAGGAGGTGGTTCTTCCAACTTTCTTTCCCAGGCCGCATGCCAGCCGGGCTGAGAAGGTCTTGCATACCCTGAACTTTAGGAGGGCGTTGTCCTTCTACCTTGACCGTACGCGGGAGCACTGGAGGGCTGTTCAGCTCTTCGTCTCTTTTGACCCCAATAAGTTGGGGTTACCTGTCTCCAAGCGTAACCTGTCCATTTGGGTAGCAGACTGTATCGCCTGGGCTTACAGGGCAGCCGGCCTCTCGTTGCAGGATCGAGTTACGGCTCACCGTGTCAGGGCGAAGTCTATGTCAGTGGCTCATCTCCACTCTGTTCCGTTGGCAGACATCTGCCGGGCCGCTACATGGTCTTCAAGCCAGACTTTTATGGCCCACTACTGCCTCGAGAGGGAGTCCCGCAGGGAAAGTGCTTTCGGACAGGTGGTACTCCATAATCTCTTTGGGGTTTAGGCAACTCTTACCCTCCGGCCCTGGTGTTGAGCTACCATTCGGGGGCGTTCTCAGAGAAGATTCTTTTCTCACATGCTGAGGCTCTAGAGGGAGCTCATTTTTTCAGCTTTGGGTCTCCGGTAGCCTTAAGCTGGGGAGTCCCATATGTGAGGACTGACTTCCTGCTTGGTCCTGGAGAAAGAGTAGTTACTCACCTGTAACAGGAGTTCTCCAGGAGCAGCAGAAATCAGTCCTCACAACCCTCCCTCCTCCCCTTGGAGTTGCAGTCATATCATTTATTTTGTTTTTTTGCTGTCTTTTAGCTATGTCATCAGACTGATCGAGATGGCACCCTTGGGTGGGAAGGGGACCGCGCATGCATGCTGCATTCCCAAAGGCTTTCTTTGAAAGCTGGGGAAATGCTCCGCATGGGGGCTCCGTTGGCGCCGACGTCACCTGTATGTGAGGACTGATTCCTGCTGCTCCTGGAGAACACCTGTTACAGGTGAGTAACTACTCTGACCATGAAGGTCTAGGCTCTCAGCAACCAGGCCCTGAGATGCAGAGAGTGGGGATTGGGATGCCACAACATCCCGTCCTCCTGAGACAGGAGATCTGGAGCAGATCCTAACTCCAGAGATGGAGCTTGAGAGAGATGTAGGAGCAGAGGGTACCACACCTGCCGTGGCCAATGTGGAGCTATGAGAATCATATGGCCTTTGTCTCTCTGAAGCTTGAATAGGGTTTTGGGAATTAGGGGAATGGGTGGAAAGGCATATAGGAAGTCCTGACCCCAATGGAGGAGGAAAGCATCCCTGGCCTGAGAACCCTAAGCCGGAATTCTGGAACAGAACCGGGGAAGTTTGGCATTCAACGGACTTGCAAAGAGGTCTATATCCGGAGTCTGGAAGATTGCTCTGAGTTCTAGGAGATTGATATGTAAGTGGGTCTCCTGTGTAGTCCAGGTGCCTTGGGTGGAGAGATCTTGCAGATGAGCCCCCCAACCCACTTGTGAGGCGTCTGTTGTTAGAGTGACCTGGGGTGGGGGCTGTTGGAAAGGGGACCCCACCAACAGGTTTTGGGTTGCCACCATTGTAGGGACAAAATAAGACGACTTGAGTTTGCTATTTTGTCTGATAGGCAGCCTGATGCTTGGGTCCACTGAGTGGATAGACTCCATTGGGCTGCTCTCATATGGAGGTGAACATACAGAACCACATGCATGGTAGATGCCATGTGGCCTGATAGTTGTAACATTTCCCGAGCAGTGAGATGAGTTTTTAACACTGCCTGGGAGGCTAACTGCACAATGCGAAGGCAGCGGGCCTGCGGAAGATAGGCCCTTACTCTTCTGGTATCCAGCAAAGCTCCTATAAACTCTAGAGACTGAGTGGGAGTTAGGCTGGATTTTGGGATGTTTATGACCAGGCCCAAATACTGAAGGATACGCATTGTGCAAGATAGAGAAATTCTGGCCTCTGACTCTGATGGAGCTCGAATGAGTCAGTCATCTAAGTAGGGGAAGATGAATATTCCTAGAGTGTGAAGAAATGCTGCTACCACAGCCATGCATTTTGTAAACACCCTTGGTGCTGAGGCCAGGCCAGAAGGAAGCACCCTGTATTGGTAGTGCTTTCCTTGAAAAAGAAAATGAAGGAATCTTCGGTGAGTTGGATGGATGAGAACATGAGTTTACGCATCCTTGAGATCTAGAGAACAAAGCCAATCCTGACTCTGAAGGTATGGCAGCAGAGTTCCCAGAGAAATCATCTTGAATTTCTCCTTGAACAGGAATTTGTTCAATTCTCTGAGGTCTAAAATGGGTCTGTGTCCCCCTGTTTTCTTTGGAATAAGGAAATAGGGGGAGTAAAACCCTGTACCCTGTTGGGAAATGGGTATGTCTTCTATTGCCCCCTGGGCAAGAAGTAAACTGACCTTTTGACCCAACTGAGTGTTGGGTGAAGTCTGAAAATTGAACTGTCTTACCACTGTAAGAGGGGGCATGTTGAAGAAATGAAGCTTGTACCCCTCTCTTACAATGGAAAGAGTCCATTCTTCTGCTGTTATCTGCCGCCATCTGGGGGCAAAATGACACAGCCTTCCTGGGATGGTGGAAGGCTCTGGCCCATTCAGGGCTAGGAAGGCCAAGTTCTCTAGATGGGAGTCAAAGCCCCTGTGGAGGCTGAGTCTGCTGGGCTGGTTGAGGCTTAGCAGTCTTTGTTTTCCTTTGCTTTGGGGGCTGCTGCCCCTTTTGGGCAGACTGACCTGCAGAATGCACCTGCTGGGTATAGGAGGGGTAAAACCTCTTCTTTTTAGAGAAGAATGGTTTCTTGTAGGATTTTCTCCTTGCAGGATCAGCTGTAGCTTTGGATAGTCTATCCAAAGTGGTGTTATCAGCATCCAGCTCATTAGCTTTCTCTTGCCAATTTTTGCCTGTGCAAGGGATATTCCCCAGTTTGTCCTGTACCCAGAGTTCTAAGTCAGATGCCTGGAGCCAGGCAATCCTGCGAGCACCAATGGCAATGGCAGAGGTTCTGCTTATGCACTCAAAGCAGTCAAAAGCTGCACGATTAACAAACTTGGAAACATCCTGGGCATGTTTGACAAGTGTAAGATAATCCTGCCTCTTATCATCAGGAAGGAGAGGGCTCATAAGCTCTAGATCTCCTGTAACTTCTTTAAGGAACATTCCCATGTATAAGATGTAGGAACTAATCCTGGCAGAAAGCATAGAGGCCTGGAAAGTTCGACGCCCAAAGGCATCAAGAGTCCTACATTCATGTCCTGGAGGATTAGATGCATGTCTTTTTTTGCACTCTTGATCCTTCTCATAACTGACTCCACCACTATGGAGTGGTGTGGTAACTGAGGTTTCTGAAATCCAGGGCAAGGAGGCACTCGATACATGGTATCCAGCCTACGGGAATGAGGAGAGGTGGTAAGAGGTGTTTCCCACATTCTTAACATGAGATCATGCAAGATCTCATGAATAGGCAAAGTAGCTGCCTCCTTGGGAGCTTTAGGGTATTGTAAAATCTCCAACTCCTTTGTTCTGGGCTGTTTCAGGAGCCACTGTGATGGAAAGACCTCTAGCCACCTCCCTGATGAAATCCTGAAAGGATATATCCTCTGGAGGGGACATCCTACGTTTAGGAGAAGAAGGCTCCTCAGAGAGAAGTACTCCGGCATCGACAGAGCTATCAGAGTCGTCCGAGTCATCGGAGGATTCAAAATATCTTCTGTTCGGGTGCTCTTGTAAAGCACGATATCGGTACCGATCAAAGTCGGTACCGGAGGGGTCAGGTACCGACCTGTCGACACCGGAGGAAATAGCATGACTCGGTATTGGTAACACACTCGCCGATGTCGATGCTGTCGGTACCAGTACCGATATCGGTGCCGGAACCGGTGTCGATACCAGTTGAACTGTCTGAAGCAATCCCGAAGGCACCGATGCCGCAAGGAGAGCCGCCAGACTGCGCTCAATAGCCAGGAATCTCTGGTCAATTGTCGCTGCCGATGCCTGGGTGTCGGTACCAGACGAAGCGGCCGGTACCCCAGAGCATGGCACCAGTAGTTCTGCCGAGGTTGAGGCCTCGAGAACATCCTGGAGCCCCGATAGTGCTTTGGAAGCCGAAGCCTCCCGCCGGGGCAATTTTGCCGGTACAAGTCCCCTCAAGGGCAACGCCAGAGGCATCTCGATGCTTGGAAGGAGATCTACCCTTTGAGGACCAGCCAGATTTATGTTTGGTTACCTGAGATCCATGGGAGGACGACGAAGCCCTGGAAGACGTCGATGCCACGGATGCTGCATCGGAGGGAAAAAGGGTGCTAAGCTTAGCAGCTCTGTTCTGCCGACCCCTCTTCGACATCATCCCACAGGCAACACACTCCGAGATGGAGTGGTCAGGACCTAAATATTTGAGGTACCACTCGTGAGTGTCAGTGACGGAGATGGTACCGCCACACTTGGAACACTTTTTAAAACCCGAAGTGGGTTTTTCCATGTTGAGGAAAAATTGGGCCTAGTGCCCAAAATGGCGCGTGGCACCCGAGAAAAAAAGGGCTGGAAAATCCAGAAAAAAGATTACAAAAATTTTTTTTTTTTTTTTAAGAAAGAATCAATCGGCGGTACCGGTATAGCGTCGAGGAAGGCAGATGCTACCACAAAAAAGAATGAAAAAATATGAGATAATTTCTGCGGCGACAGGAAAACGACCTGCTGGCTCCGCGGAAAATGAAGAACTGGAGAGAGGCAGTTGGGAAAGGCGGGAAGGCAGCACGCAGGCGCTGTGGGATGTTCCCAAAAGCTTTCTAATTGGGCGCTGGGGAGCGTTCCCGTGCAGGCTCCGTCGGTACCGACGATACCCATATGTGAAGACTACATTCCTGCTTGTTCCTGGAGATGCAGTGTATTCTGCTGTCCTCTTTAATAATGTTTTATAGACCTTTTGTCTAGGAACTTGCCCAAACCTTTTTTAAATCCAGCTACACTAACAGCCTTTATTACATCCTCCAGTAACGAATTCCAGAGTTTGACTACACATTGAGTGAAAAAATATTTTCTTCTATTACTCTTAAATGGGTTACATTGTAGCTTCATTACATGTCCCCTAGTCTTTCTACTTTCTGATGACATAAACAACTGATCGACATTTACCCGTTCCACTCCATTCATTAATTCATAGACTTCTATCATATCCACCCTCAGCCGTCACTTTTCCAAGTTGAAGAATCCTAACCTTTTAAGCCTTTCCTCATAGGGGTATCCTTCCATTCTCTTTACCATTTTGGTGGCTCTTCTCTGTACCTTTTCTAATTCTGCTATATCCTTTTTAAGATATGGTGACCAGAACTGCACTAAATATTCAAGGTGCAGTTACACCATGGAATGATGCAGAGGCATTATGTCCTTTGTTTTATTCTCCATTCCTTTCCTTATGATTCCTAGCATTCTATTTGTTTTCTTGGCCACTGCTGCACACTAGGTAGAGGGTTTCAACGTATTATCCATGATGATACCCAAATCGTTTTCCTGTTTGGTGGTTCCTAATGTGAAACCTTGCATCGTGTTACCACAGTTTGGGGTTGTTCTTTCCTAGGTGGATAATTTTGCACTTGTGCACATTACATGTCATCTACCATTTGGATGTCCAGTCTTCCAATTTATCTAGGTCCTCTTGCATTTTTTCACATCCTCTTGTTTTTTAACATCTTTGAATAAGTTTGTGTCATCTTCAAATTTGATCACCTCACTCATTATTCCTATTCCAGGTCATTTATGAAGATGTTAAAAAGCAGCAGGTCCAGCACAGATCCCTGGGGTAGTCCATTATTCACCTTTGTCCATTGGGAAAATTGGCCATTTAGCCCTACTCTCTGCTTTCTATCTTTTAACAAGTTCCTGATCCACACTAGTACACTTCCTCCTATCCCCATGACTTTAATTTCGCCAAGAATCTCTCATAGGGACATTGGCTTTCTGAAAATCCAGATATATTATATCACACCTATTTATGACACACTATGGTGTACAGACAAGCACAGTTACCCAAACCGGCAAAGGATAATGGAAAACAACATAACAGTTAAATTAAAGATAAAGGTTAATGTACTTAAATTGCAACCAAAGAAACACTAATTCAATTTTTCTGCTCATTGTAATAATAATGTGAACATAAGAAGGCCAGACTGCCAAACGCCCTGTAATGTACATAGTCTAAGTCCAGTGTAAATAGTTGTAATGTACATAAGTTACTAAGCTCTGTGCAAAAGTTGTAATGCACACAGTTGTTAAGCCCTTGGTAATAAGTTCTAGTTCTATGTAATAAGGTCTAAGTTCATTGTATAAAGTTTCACAGATGTTCCATGTAAGATGAATAGGTATCTATAACCGTTTCACCTGTTCATACCATTGTTCTTTGTAAAACCGCACCTGATCCATGGGAAAGTGCAGTATATAAGCATTTGTTAAATAAATAAATAAATAATATCAACCGGCACACTTTTTTCTACCTGTTAATTCACACCTTCCAAAAAATGTAACTGATTAGTAAAACAAGACTTTCTTTCGCTAAATCCATGTTGGCTTTCTCCCATTAAACCATGACTATCTACATGTTCAGTCATTTTATTCCTTATAATGGTTTCTACCCTTTTGCCCAGTACTGACATCAGGCTCACCGGTCTGTAGTTTTCCAGATCACCCCTGGAACCTTTTTTAAAAATTGGCGTTACTTTGGGCATTCTCTAATCTTCCAGTACTACACATCATTTTAAAGATAGTACACAGATTACCAATAGTAGGTCTGCAGTCTCATATTTCACTTCTTTCAACACCCTTGGATGCATTCCATCCGGTCCAGATTTTCTGTTCTTCAGTTTATCAAATAATTGTAATACATCTTCCTGGTTTATTGATATTTCTTTTAATTCTTCCAGTACATCACCTTTAAATGCCATTTCAGGCATGGCTAACTTCTGCTACATCATCTTCAGTAAAGACAGAAGCAAAGAATTCATTCAGTCTTTCCGCTATGATTTTGTCCTCCCTTAGCCCCCCTTTTACCCCTCTGTCATCTAATGGTCCAACTGACTCTTACAGGTTTTTTGTACGATTTACTTGAAAAAGTTTTTATTATGCGGTTTTGCTTCCAAGGCAAGCTTTTTTTCAGATTCACTCTTTGACTGCCTTATCAATACTTTGCATCTACGGTAATTTGCCAGTGCTTATGTTTCCCATTTTCATCATTTGGCTCTTTTTTCCATTTCCTGAAAAGATGCTTTATTTGCTGCAACAGCCTCTCTGACCTCACCTTCAAATCATGCTGGCAGTTTTTTGACCTTCCTTCCATTTTTCTTAAAGCGTGGACTACATCTGTTCTGGACTTTCAAGATAGTTTATTTATTTTTTATTTATTTTAGTATACATTTTGTATACCGCTACTTCCAGCGATCAGCAGCGTTTTTTGATTACAGATTGGAAATTGTCAAATCATGACAGGAAATTTTTGAGGTATAAACACATTGATTAGACAGGAAAGCACAGCACACAGAGAACTATTTTACAGGGAACATGGGCTATGGAGGGTTAAGTGGCTTGCCCAAGACCACAAGGAGCACCTGTGGGACTAGAAACCCCAGTCCTTCCGGCCCAAGGTTGCTGTCCTCTAGTGGGATTTGAACCCCCGACCTTCCGGCCTGAAGTACCTTGCCCCAACCACTAGGCCACTCCTCCACTCCATCACCTTAGGGAAATTAGGCAACCTTACTGTCCTCCTCCTGGCTATGTTCTCTATATTTTCCAAATGACAAGATAAAGCCACCTAGCTATCTACATGCCTAATGATCAAATCGCCAACTATAACTACAGTCCTAACCCTTCCCTCATAGGCACATATCCCCGGAAAAACCTCCTCTGTGCAAGAGGGTTTTACATCACCTGGAGGACAGTTCCTAGCTACAGGATCACTTCCTGCAACATCCGAGCAATGATCTCCTTTGGCGTGACTTCTCTCCTGCATGGCAACTAAGAAGCTGCCAGACTGGAGGTGGGACTTCAGTACTACTTCTCTGTAGGTCTCTTCTATATACCTCTCTGTCTTCCTTATGTCCTTCAAGTTTGCTACTCTAGCCTCCAGAGATCGGACTCGTTCCCTTAGGGCAAAGAGCTCCTTGCACCTAGTGCACATGTAAAGACCCCTCACCAACTGGGAGAAAATCATACATGTGGCTCTCAATGCAAAAGATTGCAAAGCCCCCATCTCGCTGCTGGACTGCTGTCTGCATCTTAGTTTTATCCACTCCTTAATCACCACCTGTCTTGACTATTGCAACCTACTCCTTGCTGGTCTCCAGTTAAATCATCTCTCTCCCCCTCAGTCTGTTAAACACACTACTGCGTGGCTAATTTTCCGCCAGCCTCATCATGCTCATATTACCCCTCTTCTAATATCTCTTCATTGGCTTCCTATCTTTTTCCGCATCCAGTTCAAACTTCTCCTGTTGACCTATAAGTGCATTCACTCTGCAGCATTACCTTTCCTCTCTTATCTTTCCCTACGCCCCTCCTCAGGAACTCCCCTCTTCTAGCAAATCACTTCTATATATGCCCTTCTCTTCTTTTGCTAACTCCAGACATTGCTCCTTTCACCTTGCTGCTCCTTATGCCTGGAACAAACTACCTGAGTCTTTACATCAGGCACCTTCTCTGGCCTTTTTCAAATCTAGGCTAAAAACTCACCTCTTCACTGCCGCTTTCGGATCTTGACTCACATGAGCTCCTTTGTCTTTCCTTACCATTCCCCCTAGATGTATCCCATGTCTATGCCTACTGTGTTATCTGTCTTGACTAGATTGTAAGCTCTGATGAGCAGGGACTGTCACTTCCATGTCTGTGCAGCACTGCGTATGTCTTGTAGCACTATACAAATGCTCAGTAGTAGTAGTAGTTTTAAGGTTTTGTTTAGCTATTTAAGTGTCTACTTAAAGTTGCTAGTGATATATGTACTGATACAACAATACCTAATATGTTTAAAGGACTTTGTTCACCTCAGGATTAATTAATTAGTTAATTTCAGGGCCTTCACCCATCTATCCCTAGTGAGGATAACCAGCTGAACCTGAAAGTGAATTTGACCACCTCTTCTCCTTTAATAGGTTTAAGAGCCTATAAAGCTAAGATTGAGTGGAGGAGTAGCCTAGTGGTTAGAGCAGCTGCATAATACCCAGAAGATCAAGGGTTTGATTCCTACTGGCACTCCTTGTGACCTTGGTCAAGTCACTTTACCCTCCATTGCCTCAGAAGAAAAGGCTGACAATCTTCTTCCGGTGATACATTGCCAAGAAAACCCAGAGGTAGCTGGGTTGCTATGAGTCAACACTGACTTGATGGCACTTTAAAAAAAAAAAAGCTAAGATTTTACAGGGAACATGGGCTATGGAGTGGGTTGGAGGGAAAAGAACACTTAGTAAAAGCAGGCTTGCTATACAAGTCCCTGACCTGTGCTTCTGAAGTAGTCTCTCAACAATTTCCTGGATAATTTACACAGTCCTTGGTTTGATAGAGGGAGCCTTTCATATTGCCCCTTTGATCTGTCACTTGGCTTTAACACCTATTTAAAACAATTTCACAGGTCTCTTGCCAACTAACTGGAAGGCGTCTTTGTAATTTAAATCTAAACTCAGTCAGGGTCTAGTGCCAGCAGAGAGCTTTTAATTTAAATCAAATCAGAGTATAACAGCATAAAATGGAGAATAGGGTAAATATTCTTTGAGTAGAAAAAAATTGTTTTTAATGACCTTTACTAATACAATTACCACTACTGATCATTTGTATAGCACTACACGGCATACACAGCACTGTGCAGACACATGTAAAAGACTGTCTCTGCTCAACAGAGTTTAGTCTAGTTAAGACAGACAACACAACAGCTGAGGACAAGGGAGAACTGTTGTGTTGTCTGTTTTGACTAGATTGTAAGCTCTGTTGAGCAAGGACAGTCTTTTGCATGTGTCTGTACAGTGCTGCGTATGCCTTGTAGCACTATACAAATGATCATTAGTAGTAGTAGTAAAGGTCTTTAGAAACAATTTATTTTATTCTACTCAAAGAATATTTACCCTATTATCTCTTTTATGTTAAGCTATACTCTGATTTGATTTAAATTAAAAGCTCTATGCTGGTACTAGACCCTGACTGAGTTTAGATTTAAATTAAAAGCAGTCTACTGGTACTAGGCTATTTTAAAAAATACACTGGATTCTAAAATACACAGATTTATCATCAAAATAATTCACTTTTCTGTAAGATTTAGAGTATTTCCCAGAAATAAATACTTACAAGTGTAGATTTCTTCCCAGTAGTAGCAGTCTCTTTTGGTAGTCCTTCACCCTAAGTGCCCCTTCCCTCCTCCTCCTTCCCCCCCCCCCCCTGCTCTCCCCCAAAGATTAGAAGAAGGCATATGGCATATGACTGTCTGGTGTTAGGGGAATAGCAGTGAGCCTAGCATGGTTTTACCTGGCCAGGGCTCCCCAGGGATGAGTACCAAAGGCTAAGCCTATCACTTCCTTTTTTTTTTTTTTTCTTCTGAGGGGACTCCCGACTTTGTCTCTTGCTGGAGCGCTATGTTGAGCTTGGATCTACAAGGGGTGTCTATTGGCTTAGTGCCGGTGTTTCCCGCCTTTCCTAACTGCCAGTGTGTGTTGTCTGTGCCTCCCGCACTTTGCGATGCCCGTTCCACAGCTTCCCTGGTGCGCGCTAGTGGTGCATGGTATTTTGTGCTGCCTCTCCGCATGCGACTGTCCACACATGGCTCTGGGTCATGCATTGCTAGCATGTGTGGACAGTCCATATGGTCTTAGCGCACATGGTCCTTTCCACATGATATTAGGACATGGCACAGCATGCTGTCTTAGACGCCTTCTGATTGTATTGTCTGATTGCTGCTGAGCAGGGTGCTTATGCTGTCTTCAAAAACAGCTGCCTCTTCTGCCAAAAGTTTTGTTGCTGGATTCTGGTATCCTTTCAGCTTGCATGGAAGCTTCAGATGCATCCTTAGAGGTGTGTCTCCCCCTTTGCAACAGGGGGAAACGAGTACCCCGGGCTTGCCTTCATTGCTGTCTACAGTAGATGTTGCCCAGAAGAAGGATAATCATCAGCCTACCCTCCCAGCGCTCTCTCTTCTGGATTGTTCCCCCATGAGGAAGGGGTCTTCCTCCTCCCAGTGGTGCAGGTCATCTGACCAGTGGGGAGCCTCCTGGGTTTCAGGTTGTTCTCCCCAGAGCTTTTCTCCTTTCTACAGCAAGCTTGGTCTTTCTGCCCTTTCAGAGGAGGGACAGAGGGTGAGTCAGAGTCCAGCTTGGTCCCCACTTTCTAAGTACTCTAGCCGATGATTGAAAGGCAAACTGAATCTCCTGCCTTTCCTTTGGTCAGGGGTGCAGTGCCGATGCGTCAGATGCTTGTTCAGACTTGGAGGACGGGTGGTCCTTCCACTCCAACAATCATGACGAGTCTGGCAAATTAGCAGGCCTGATTGCTCAGGTGTATTCCATCCTGAATTTGTTTGACCCTCCTGTGGCTGAATCAGGGCCACAGATCCACCCTTTCTTGCAGGGGGTTCGGAAGTCCAAGAAGGCCTTTTCCCTTTCCAGAGGTCATCAAGAGCATGATCTGCTTGGAGTGGGCCTTGCCTGCCTCACCAGCTAGGTGGCTAATAGTTTGTAGGAGGCTTTATACCCTGCCACAGGATGAGCAGTTGAATGGTTTAGCATGCTGAAAGTGTATGAATAGGTGTTACAGCAGTTACAAAACAGGATACCATTCCGGTGGAGGGCAGAATGACCCTGAAGGACCCCCCTGGATCGTACGATGGGGAATCTTTTATAGTCTCTGCTGTTATCGTTCAGTTAGTGGTGTGCGCAGGTCTGACAACTCAGGCCCTGCTCCAGTGGATTCAGTCCCTTGCCACAGAGGATAATTGTGCCCCTCTTAGTCAGCTATGGCTTTTTTGTCGGATACTATGTATGATCTAATCCACTTAGTGGCTAAGGATTTTGCTTTGTCAGCTATTACACGACGTTGGATATGGCTCCACCATTGAGTGGCAGATTTGTCCTCCAAATCCCAGTTGACTCAGCTCGCCTTCAATGGGAGACTCTTGTTTGGGGCGGACTTGGAGAAGCTGGTTAAGGATTTAGGTGAGTCCAAACCTCCTCATCTTCTGCATACTCTGTGCTCCTCATGCTCGCTATTTGGATTTCTAGGGCTCCTGGCACTTCCATAGATACCGCCCAGGAAAGCCTTCCTTTTCCTCTTCTGGTTTCCAGTCTTGGTCTCAGCCCTTTCGTGGACCACAACTCCAACACCTCCAGAGGTGAGTCCTCAAGCCCAGCACCATGATAACTTGGGGGCCCATTCCAGAATGCCTCCAGTGGGAAGCAGGCTCCGTCTTTTCTTCCATGAGTGGGCCCGGATCACAGAGGATCGCTAGGGTACTAGACACTATTCAGTGCGGCTATGTTTTGGAATGCAGAGAATCTAGTCTGAATGCCTTCATTATCTCTCCTTGTGGTTCTGCGGCCAAGAGAACTGCAGCTCAGTGCACTCTATTCCATTATTAATTAGTGGTGGTTCAAGGCACATTACATTCAGGCACTTAGGCATTTCCCTGTCCCCAGAATGCTTACAATCCAAGTTTGTATCTGAGGCAATGGAGGGTTGAGTGGCTTGTCCAAGGCCAAAAGGAGTGTCAGTGGGATTTGAATCCTGGTCATTCTGGTTCTAGGCTGCTGCCCTAACCATTATGCTGCTACACCCACCAGGCTTATCCATCTGCAGGTGGTATTTCCTGTTCCCCTGCCCAGCCAGGACCAGGGCCGATATTCCATCTATTTTGTGGTGCCAAAGTAGAATGTTTTCTTTTGGCCAGTTCTTAACCTCAAGGGAGTCAACGCTCACCTGCGCGCTCTTCACTTATGTTTGGAGTCCCTACAGTCCGTGATTTAGGCAGTACGCTGTGGAGAGTTCCTTGCATCTCTGGACTTAGTCAAGGCTTACTTCCACATCCCTATTCAGAAGGATCAACAGTGCTTCTTTCACTAATTAACCCATCCATCAAAATCCATCCCCCCCAGCTGAGCTACTCAAAACAATATCCTTTAACATTTGACATTCAAACTTGTATATAGTTTTACGTTACGACTGTTTTCTTTTAAAACAATACTAATGTAAATAGTTATAATTTGTTCTTTGTAAATGAATACGTACCTTCCAATGTACTATTCCACTACTACTACTACTATTTAGCACTTATAGAGTGCCACGCATGCCGCGCTGTACAGCTGACCTATAAGAGGCAGCCCACATACAAAAGAGTCCCTGCCCGTCAGAGTCATGCTCATCGGAGCTTACAATCTAGTCAGAGTAATACAGAGCATAAGTCAGTTCAGTGCAAGGTATGATAGGGACAGAAGTCAGGATCTGAAAGCAATGATGAAGAGGTGGGTCTTCAATCTGGATTTGAAGAGAACCAGGGAGGATGCCTGACGTACAGACACAGGTAGGCTGTTCCAGGCGTATGGTGCAGCGAGGTGGAAGGAGCGAAGTCGTGAGTCGGTGGTGCGGGTGAAAGGCATAGATAAAAGTAGTTTGCTAGCGGAGCTCAGGTTCCGAGAGGGGACGTAGGGAGAGACAAGAGATAAAAGGTATTGAGGGGCTGTAGAGTGAATGCATTTATAGGTCATTAGGAGAAGCTTGAATTGGATGCTGAATTGGACAGGGAGCCAGTGAAGCGACTTGAGAAGTGGAGTAATGTGGGCATGGCGAGACTGCCGGAAGATTAGCCGAGCAGTGTGATTTTGTATAGATTGAAGGGGAAGGAGGTGGCTCACGGAGAGACCCACAAGGAGGTAGGTTTCAGTAGTCGAGGTGAGAGGAGATTAAGGAGTGGATATGGGTTTTGGTAGTGTGTTCAGAGAGGAAAGGGTGGATTTTGCTAATGTTGTAGAGAAAGAAACGGCAGGTCTTAGCTACAAGCTGAATATGTGCGGAGAAGGAGAGAGAGGTATCAAAGATAACCCCTAGATTGCGGGCCGAGGAAACAGGAAGGATAGTGGAACCGTGACATAGATTGAGAATGGGGGAAGAGGAGGGGAGGAATTTGGGGGAAAGACGAGGAGTTCAGTCTTTGCCATATTCAGTTTCAGTCGGCAATGAGACATCCAGGTGGCGATGTCGGAAAGGCAGGCAGAGATCTTGGACTGGGTTGCCGGAGAAATATCAGGTGTAGAGAGGTAGATCTGGGAGGAGTCGGCATAGAGATGGTACTGGAAGCCATGGGAGGAGATAAGCACGCCAAGGCCCTGGGTATAGAGAGAGAAAAGGAGGGGGCCCAAGACGGAGCCCTGGGGGTACACCTATGTGGAGCGGGGTAGGGGAGGAGGAGGAGCCGCCAGAGCATACACTGAATGAGCAATGGGAGAGGTAGGAGGAGAACCAGGATAGTACGGAGTCCTTGAAACCAAGCGAGGAGAGGGTGGTGAGGAGAAGATTGTGGTCAACGGTGTCAAAGGCAGCGGAGAGGTCAAGAAGGATGAGGATAGAGTAGAGGCCGTTAGATTTAGCCAGAAACAGGTCATTGGAGACTTTTGTGAGAGCCGTTTCAGTGGAGAGTAGGGGACGGAATCCGGATTGCAGTGGGTCCAGGAGAGCCTGGGAGGTGAAGAAGTCGAGGCAGCGATGGTGGACTGCACGTTCAAGTAGTTTAGATATAAAGGGAAGGAGGGATATGGGTTGATAGGTAGAAGGACATGTGGGATCGAGCGAGGGTTTCTTGAGGAGGGGTGTGACAACAGCATGCTTGAAGTCAATGGGGACAGTTGCAGTGGAGAGCGAAAGGTTGAGGATATGAGAGATGGGGGGACAATGGTGGGGGAGATGGGGTGAAGGAGATGGGAGGGGATAGGGTCAGATCAACAGGTGGTGGGTTTGGAGGAGGTAAGGAGGAGTGCGGTTTCTTCTTCAGAGATTGGAGGGAAGGAGGATAGGGTAGCAGAGGGAGTATGGAAGGGGGGAGAATTGGGGAGGGGGGAGGTAGATGAGGAGTGGGGAATTGGAGGGTAATCTTGTGGATTTTGTCATGGAAGTAGTCAACTAGGGTTTGGGCAGAGAGGGAGGGCGGGACCGGGGGCGGGGGGACCTTAAGGAGAGAATTGAGGGTGTTAAAGAGACGGCAAGGATCAGAGGCAAGGGAGTTGGTCAGATGGATGTAATAGTCTTGTTTGGCAAGGGCTATGGCTGACTGGAAGGAACTAAGCATGAATTTGAAGTGTAGAAGGTCCTCTGGGGAGCGGGATTTGGACCAGGCACATTCGGCAGAACGGGTACAGATGCATAGATAGCGGGTTGTGGGCGAGAGCCAGGGTTGGGGAGTAGATCGTTTGACAGGACGTGGGGTGGGTGAGGCAAGGGTGTCAAGAGCTGAGGATAGTGTAGCATTGTAAGAAGATAATGCCTTATCAACGGACTTGGAGGATATAATGGAGGAAAGAGATGGAGAAATGGTGGAGGAGAGAGTCAGGGGATCAATATTATGGAGGTTTCTAAATAGGTCGGAGGAGACAGGACGGGGTTGAGACGGCGGAAGCTGAAGAGTAAAGGTTAAAAGGTGATGGTCAGATGAGGGAAGGATTGAGTTGTGGAAATTAGAGGGAGAGGAATTGGAAAAGAGTATTAGGTTAAGGCAGTGACCATGTAGGTGGGTGGGGGCGGTGGAACAAAGTTGGAGGTCGAACGAGGAGGGTGAGGGCGAGAAACTTTAAGGCGTGGGGGTCGGAGGGGTTGTCGACGTGAATGTTAAAGTTGTCAAGAATAAGAGTGGGGGAAGAGGGATCCAGAAAGGCGGAAAGCCAGGAGTCAAAGTCGGTGAGGAAGGTTGAACTGGATTTGTCGGGTGGGCGATAAATAACAGCTACTCGGAGGGGAAGTGGTGTGAGGAGGCGAATGGAGTGGACTTCAAAGGAGAGGGGGGAGTGTGACTGAGGTAGCAGGAGGGGTTGGAATTGGCAGGAAGGAGAGAATAGGAGGCCAACACCACCACCGCGACCAGTAGCTTGAGGTGTATGGGAGAATTGGTAGCCCCCATAGCAGAGGAAAGCAATGGATACGGTGTCGTCAGGGGGGAGCCAGGTCTCAGTCAGGGCAAGAAGGTGTAGGGCATTAGAGATAAAGAGGTCGTGAATAAAAGGAAGTTTTTAGTGACAGAGCATGCGTTCCATAGGGCACATGAAAACGGGAAAATGGAGGGGGGGAAGGAGAGAGGGATATGGATAAGGTTGGATAAGTTACGTGGGGATTTCTTATCAGAGTAACGTGAGGGTCTATTTCTAGAGTAGTGCAGAGATTTGGAGGGAGCAGGGTGTGGGTGGATATGTCTGGGTGTGTGTGCCCTCCAGGAATGACCTGAGGGAGGGGAAGTGAGGGTGAGTGAGGGGTAATATTAATGATATCAGGTGGGTTGTGTGAGGATTTCATTTTAGAGATAAGGTTGGGGTTGATATTTCTGGATGAGTGAGTGGGGGATGAGTGAGGGAGGGGAGGAGCGGGATGTGGTGCGTGAGGAACTCTTTTTAGGGTGAGAAAGAAATCGAGGGGGGCCGGGGTTGAAGTTGATGTTACCTGATGAGAGAAGGAGAAGGAGTAGTAGAGAGCGTGGTAATGCGGAGAGAGGGGGCATGGTTGAATGCAGGGGATGTTGTGATGAAGCTCAAGAGCAGATGCTAGGCTAGAGGACAGAATGGAGGGAGAAGTGAGAAAGGTAGGGGGTAGAGGAGGGAAGGTGTTGGTAAGAGGGGATGCAGTTCGGGAGGAAGAGGAGGACAACGTGATGTAGGACCATAGCAATGGTCAGCAAGTTCTGTGCGGGCAAATGGTAGGAGGTTCTATGCAAACAGTGGGGTAGCAAGTTCTATGCAGGCAGTGGGTAGCAAGTACTGTGCAAACAATGGGTGGCAAGTTCTATGCAGGCAATGGGTAGCAAGTTCTATGCAAACAATAAGTAGCAAGCTCTATGCAAACAATGAGTAGCAGGTTCTGTGCAATCAATGGGTACAGGTACAATGCAAACAATGGGTAGTAAGTTCTATGCAGGCGGTGGGTAGCAAGTTCTAAGCAAACAATGGTTTGCAAGTTCTATGCAAACAATGGGTAGCAAGCTCTATGCAAACAATGAGTAGCAGGTTCTGTGCAATCAATGGGTACAGGTACAATGCAAACAATGGGTAGTAAGTTCTATGCAGGCAGTGGATAGCAAGTTCTAAGCAAACAATGGTTTGCAAGTTCTATGCAAACAATGGGTAGCAAGTTCTATGCAGGCAGTGGGTAGCAAGTTCTATTCGGGTCATGGGTAGCAAGTACTATGCAGGCAAAGGGTAGCAAATTCTATGCGGGTGATGGGAAGCAAGATCAGAGCCAGCAGTGGGAAGCAAAACCAAGGCAAAGTTACTTGTAGGTAGTGGGGTGATGATGGTGAGATAGTTGGGGTCAGGAGGCGAGTGTGGAGGAGCGATCGTGCCTGTTCAGCTCCCCGGTAGCTGTGGAGCTGGGTTACGGAGGGGCTTCCTGCGGGGCCTGCGCCTAAGAGCCATGCCAAAGGGCCCTCTGGTGAGGCCCTCAGGCGTGGGCCCGCCAGGAGGCGCTGCTTTTTAAATGCTCCCACGTTGGGCCCTGATTGGCCTTGTGATGGAGAGCAGGAGGGGCTTCCTCGCTCCTGCTCTCTGTTGCGATGCCGATCAGGCCGGGAGGCTGGAGCGGCATTGAGGTTGGGACGCCGGGAGGCGCTGCTTTTTTAAATGCTCTCACGTTGGGCCCTGATTGGCATTGTGATGGAGAGCAGGAGGGGCTTCCTCGCTCCTGCTCTCTGTTGTGATGCCGATCAGGCCGGGAGTTTGTTTCATTGTAAACCACATTTGATTGCCCGGAAAATTCAGTATAAAAATGTATAATAAATAAATAAATCTCCGTTCTTGGCTCTACATTTTCAGTGTGCTGTTTGCTGCTCTTTCCTTTGGCCTCTCTACTGCCCCCAGGATGTTCTCAAAAATGATGATAGTGGCGGTCACTGCACTGAGGCCATATTTGGACAACTGGCTTATTCGAGCCAAGCCGTAGTTTGAAGCGGCTCGGGTTTTGGCCCGGATGGTACAGTTTCTAGAGAGTCTTGGTTGGGTGATTAAATCTGGGAAAGAGCCACTTGCTGCTTTCCCAATCGCTGGAATACCTAGGAGTATCATTTGACACTCGAGTGGGTAGATTCTTCCTTCCCAGGGAACGAGTGGTCAGGTTGCTGGCCCAGTTGGAAGCCTTCCGGTCTAGCAAGCTCCCAGGGATTGGGATTATCTTCAACTTCTCGGCCTCATGGCAGCGAGTATAGATATGGTGCCTAGGGCACAAGCTCCTATGAGACAGCTTCAGTGGTCTCTGCTTTCTTGGTGGTCTCCCAGCTTCCAGGAGTTCGAAATCAGGCTATCTCTCCATCCAGAGGTGGTGGTCAGCCTGAGGTAGTGGCAGCAGCCTCAGCATCTGCGGAAGGGTATGCCTTTGGATGATCACATGGCTTCTCCTGATAACAGATGCCACCCTGTTTGTCTGGCGAGCTCACTGCAGGACGCGGACGGCGCAGCACCATTGAAACAGCCGTGAGTCGCTTGGCCCATCAACCACCTTGAGGCAAGGGCCATTCAGTTGAGCCCTTGTACACTTCTGGACCCTGGTTAAAGGCAGAGCAGTCCAAATCTACTCGGACAATGCCACAGCAGTGGAGAACGTCAGTCGACAAGGAGTTATGAGACGTGCCGGAGTGATCCTGGAGATGACTCTTCTGTTCTGTTGGGCAGAAAAAAAGCCTAATAGCTCTTTTGGTGCTGCACATCACTGGAGTTGACAATCTGGAGGCGGACTTCCTCAGTCATCACTCTCTTGATCTCGGAGAGTGGAAGCTGAGTCAAACAGCCTATCAGCACCACTGGGGTAGTCCCAGGATGTATCTGATGGTGACTCAATCCAATGCCAAAGCCTAACGCTTCTTTAGTCACCGCAGATTCAGGGCATTGGTGCCCTAATTCAGCCCTGGCCAAAGAATGGCCTGTTGTACGTGTTTCCTCCGTGGTTGATAGTGGGTCGCATGCTTTGACGCACAGAGCAGCATCTGGGCTGGGTGATCCTGGTGGTACTGGATTGGTGGCTGAGGCAGAGGTTTGGGGACTTAATGAGACTTCTGCAGGATCCCCCTCCAATTCAGGGGATATTACGTAAGGGGCCAGTACTTCTAGAAGATCTGGCTCACTTCTCGCTTACGGCTTGGTTATTGAGAGGCACCCTTAGGGCAAATGGGATACTCTCTCGCCTCTATGAGAATTTGTGCCATCAACATAAGAGCATAAGAAATGCCATACTGAGTCAGACCAAGGGTTCATCAAGCCCATTATCCTGTTTCCAATAGTAGCCAATCCAGGTCATAAATACCTGTCAGGTTCTCAAAAAGGTACACAGATTCCATGATGCTTATCCTGGGATAAGCAGTAGTTCTCCGGGAACAAGCAGGAGGTCAGTCCTCACATATGGGTGACATCGGCACCTACGGAGCCCTCGCGGAAGCATCTCCCCAGCTTTCAAAGAAAGCCTTTGGAAGATGCCATCACGCATGTGTGATCCCCTTCCTGTCCAAGGGTACCATCTTGCTCAGTCTCCTTTCTTCCACAGAGCCCTTCAGACGTCGTCTGTCTTTTCCCCGGAAAAAGTTGATTTTTTTTTTTTTCTTCTTGAGTTTTTAACTCGTCTCCGGTATCGCACCGGTACTCTTTCTGCCTACCAACCTTGGTACCTTGGCGTCGAGTTCAGTTCATTTTTGTGTTTTTGTTCCTTTTGGGTGGCTTTGCGCCTTTTTTCCCCGCTGGCAGCTCGGAGGGTCTTCAACCTCGCAGGGGTTCTTTTTTCCCCTATGGCTACCAGTGGTTTCAAGTAGTGTGATCGGTATTCTTAGCTAATGTCCTTAACCGACAAAAATGACTGCTGTCTCCATGTCTTGGGTCGGGCCATGATCCGGCATCCTGCAGCTTATGCAAATGGATGTCTAGCAAGGCCCTGAAGAGCTGCCAGCAGCAGCATGATAAGGTTTTTTCCCCTGACGCCTCCAAAGGTCAGGGCCTTGTCTGAGGCGCTGACATCTCGGGAGGAGTTCTCCGAACCTGAGCACCTTCATGGCTCCTCAGAGAGGGGGTCCACCTCGAGGGAACACAGGAGGAAGAAGAAACCCTTGAAGGCGGCATCCTTGGATGGCTCCAACAGACAGGGTTCCTCTCGGGCCCGGTCCCACAGCCCCAGGCGCCTGCCCAAGGCATCTGAGAAGGAGCAGCTGGCAAGGTCCCTCTGAAGGATCTGACAGCGGACCGGCCTCGATCTTCGGAGGCTATCCTCATTGAGGATTCCCTTTTGGGGGAGCCGGCATTGGGCCTGGGTTCCTCGGTGCCCGCGCCAAAGGCTGCGGAGCCTTCTGGCCTGGAGTCCAGAATGGCAGCCTTGGAGCGCAGTTTTTGTGCCGCCTTGGACGAACGGCGTGTGCTATTGTCCGGCATGTCCGGTTCCTCCGTCCCGCCCACTGGGCGTTTGATGTCGATGTCGAAGTCGACTCCGGAGGCCAAGCCAATCCTCGAGGTCCTGCGGCCTCGAGTCGATCCTTGGCCGAGGTCACGCTCAGTGTTCCACTCGACAGGGCCGCAATCATCCCCTATGTCCCACACAGGGGCGGACCGTGCAGCGGAGCAGCCCACCCTCGCGTCTTCCTCGGACTACTCCGAGTGGGAGATGGAGGATGGTGAGGCCCCGGATACCCGTCGACACCGTGACGTCCCCTCAGACTCCCCCAGTCTCAGAACCTTGGAGAAGGTCCCTGCCGGAGGATATGGAGTTCTTAGACTTTGTCAAAGACATGTCTAAGGCCCTGGTGTTCCCGATGATGATGAGCTGATGAGCTCGAGATCCTCCAGTACGAGGCTCCCCCTCGGGAATTGCTCACAGTGCCCATTCCTCCCATCCTGGAACTGCTCATGTTTCACATGTGGGAGACGCTGGCGTCGGTGCCAGTGGTGAGCGAGCGGCTCGACTCAATGTATCAAGTCCGCCGGAGCCCTGGCTTCCATAAGTTGCAACTGCGCACAACTCCATGGTGGTGGAGTCGGCCATGCGTCGACTGAAGAGCCAGAGGACGCACTCCTCGGTGCCCCCCCAGGAGGGAGGCCCGTACCTTGGACGTTCTCGGCAGGAAGTGCTACTATGGCTCGATGCTCATTTTCCGTGTCCAGGCCTACCAGCCATACATGGGCATGTACCTGAGGGATCTGGCGAAGAAACTCGCCGGTTTCTCAGCTGGTCTCTCTGAGGAACCCTTGCAGCGCTTCAGGAGCTTGTCCAAGGTTTGTCTCGAGCGGCCTATGACTAGTTTAAGTCAGCGGCCCGGGTAGCCACGGCAGGCATCGGTGCGTGCCGCCAAACATGGCTCCAGTCGTCCGACCTCAAGCAATGGGTCCAAGACAAGTTGGTTGATGTCCCCTGCCAGGGAGAAAACTACTTTGGCAAGCCAAAGACTGACAAGGCCGCTGAGTTGGAGACCGAGTTCATGACGATGACCAGGCTCTCTAAGAAGACCGGTGCCCCTCCCCGACGGAAGGTTTAGGTAAAAAGCCCTTTTACCCGAGGAAGGCAGCTGCTTACCGTAACTACCCATATTTTAAGGCGTCCCCGGCTCCCCAACAAGGGCAGCAGGCGAAGGGGCAAGGGCATGGCCCGCATAAGCAGAAGGCTCTGAAGCCCCAGGCACCAGCTCCGGCCCAGCCAGGGGGGAGTTTTTGACTACTCTGGCATAGCCCCTCTACCCCAAAGAGGTCAGCAGCCCACAGGGGGGCGACTGAACCTCTATGCCCCGAGGTGGGTAAACATCACTACCAATGCCTGGGCACTGAGGGTGGTCAGCGAGGGTTACCTCCTCCGCTTGACTCAGATGCCTCTTCCTTATTTTCCGGGAGAGACCCCCCCAGGTCTCCCCTCCCTGGTACCACCTTCTGAAGGATTTGGCAGGTCTTCTCAAGGACAATGTGGTGAAATCGGTGCCCCACCACCTCCAGGGCAAGGGGTTCTACTCCAGATACTTCCTCATCCCAAAGAGGACAGGTGGCCCAAGGCCCATCCTCGACCTACGCAAGCTCAACAAATTTATTTATTTATTTATTTAACAATTTTTCTATACCGTCTTTCTACAAGTCAAGACGGTTTACATAGATCAGTTTTGGCAGTATATTTCAACTGTTTACATGGAACAAGATAACAATGGATACATATGGTAACGAGAAGAACTAAATACAAAGATCAAAGATCAACTATTTACATATGAGTTTACAATGAGCCAAATGGTTGTATAATAGAATTTGAGTGTTGCTGGAGGAGTAGGGAGGAAGGTGTAAAGGGTTATGAACTAAGGTGGGAGGGAGAAATGTTCAAAGAAAAGATGGGTTTTTAACTTCTTTCGGAACTCAGAGTGGTTTGAACAGTTCCGAAGTTCATGAGGAAGGGCATTCCATAAGGATGGAGCATAAAGGGAGAAAGCCCTGTTATTTGTGGATTGTTTGCAGTGTATCTTATTTATAGGGATGGTCAGTAAGTTTTTGGTAATAGAGCGGCGTGTTCTTGTGTTATTGGAGGAGAGGGGAGAGGCATGGAGCTGACTCATTAGAAATGATTTTATGTGTAAGAGTGAGGACCTTGAATTTAACTCTGTATTGGATGGGGAGCCAGTGGAGATCATAGAGGACAGGAGTGATGTGGGAACGTCTTGGGTTGTTAGTTATGAGCCGCGCTATCGTATTCTGGGCTAGTTGGAGCGGTTGGATAGTGTTCTTGGGAAGGCCATGATAGATAAGGTTACAATAATCAAGAGAAGGGATAGTGAGGGCCTGGCAGACAGTACGAAAGGAGTTTGGGCTTAAGAGGGGTTTGAGGTTCCGGAGGGTACGGAGCTTTGCGTATATTATATTAGTGGTTCTCTTTATTTGGTCAGTGAAGGAAAGGTTCTGATCCAGGATAATACCAAGATATTTCACTTGGTTTTTTTATAGTAAGTGTGAGATCACCAATAATAAGAGTGGGAGGTGGGGTATATGCAGGATTGGAAAATACCTGGAGAACCTCAGTCTTGGATTGATTGATTGATTAAGAGGTTATGCTGGGAAAGCCAAGTTTTTAGGTTAGTTAGGCATTCACTTAGTTTAGAAAAGTTAGGGTTAGAAAGGTTAAATGGGGTGAAGCACATCATGTCGTCTGCATATAACTGATACTGAATGCCATAGTTTTGGAAGATCTTGCAGACAGGTTGGAGGAAGATATTAAATAGAAGAGCAGAAAGACTGGATCCTTGGGGGACACCTTGTTTTAGGATAAATGGGTGGGAGGTATCGTTTCCAATACGAACCTGTTGGGTTCTGTTATCTAGGTAGGAACGGAACCAGTTCAGGGTTGTGCCTCTGAGTCCTATTTCATGGAGTCTGTTTAGGAGTTGATGGTGAGGGAGGGAGTCGAAAGCAGCTGATAAGTCAAGGAATATGAGAAGACATCCTTGAGAAGGGTTCTGGGTGTGGAGGTATAAGGAATCGAGAAGGGAGGTAAGAAGGGTTTCGACTCCATGGTTCTTTTTGAAACCATGTTAGAATAAGTCGAGGGGGAGTGATCATCAATATAGTTCTGAAGTTGAGTTTGGACTAGCTTTTCAGTTATTTTAGCCAGGAATGGGATACTAGAGATAGGTCTGTAAGAAGTAGGAGAGGCTGGGTCGAGTTTTGTTCCTTTTAAGATAGGGCGGATAATGGCACTCTTAAGAGGTGATGGTACAGAGCCAGTCTGGAGGGATGTTTGAACAATATACAGAATGTATGGGCTGAGAGAGCTTCTGGTAGATTTGATCCAGGGGACAGGGCAAGGGTCAAGGGCAGAGGTAGAGGCATTTAAATCCTTTATGACATTAGATACATTTTCTAATGTAAGGGGGTCAAAATCACTCCAAGAGTTTGAGGGGGTAGGCTCATGTGGATGGGTGCTAAAGTCAGCAAAAGGTTGGGGATTGTAGTCAGCAAAAGGTTGGGGGTTATTAGTAGATAGGGGAGGGAGGAATTTGGAAATCAGGTGGTTGGCTAAGGCTTGAGCAGTTATTTTTGGAGGCTGGTCCTGATGTAAGGGCTCATTAATTAAGGATTTGGTAATAGAGAACAGCTCTCTAGGTTTCTTAAGTGATCGTTGAATTATATTTTCATTATATCCTTTTATCTCCAGGAACAAGCAGGAATAAGTCCTCACATATGGGCACGTCGGTACCGACGCAGCCTGCGCGGGAATGCTCCCCAGCTTCCCAGAATGAAAGCTTTTGGGGCATCCCACAGCGCATGCGCGCTGCCTTCCCGCCTTTCCTACCAACTCTCCTCAGTTCTTCTTTTCCGCGGAGCCAGCAGGTCGTGTTCCTGTCACCGCTGAAGAAGTTCTTTATTTTAATTTATTTCTTTGGTCGCGTGTCTGCCTTCCCCGACGCCGGACCGGTACCGCCGGTCTTTTTCTTTTCTTTTCTTTTCTTCTAAAAAAAAAATAATAATAATAATAACATTTTTCCTCACTTGGTGTATTTTTCTTCTTAGGCCTCCAGGCCCACAAGAAACTTTCCTTCATGGAAAAACCAGCCTCTGGTTTTAAAAAAAGGCACTAAGTGTAGCGGTACAATTTCTGTTACAGACACCCATGAATGGTGTCTTAAATGTTTGGGGCCTGAGCACTCCGTTCCGGATTGCCAGTCCTGTTCCCTAATGTCTAAATGGGGGTTACAGAACCGAGCAGCCAAGCTCCATGTGCTGTTTCCCACGGATGCACCGGCGGTGGCATCGACATCTTCCAGGTCTTCCTCTCCTGATGGGTCTCAGGTAACCAAACATACTTTTAGCAGGTCCTCGAAGGGCAAATCTCCCTCCAAGAATCGAGATGCCTCCGGGCTTGCCCTTGAGGATCCTGCCCCAGCCAAACAACCCTGGCGGGAAGCTCCGGCTGCCAAAGCTCCTCCTATGGGGTTACAGGTAGACATCGATGGCACGGCCTCGACCGATCACCTGTTAGACTGCTCTGGGGTACCGGCACAATCTCCCGGTACCGACATCCAGGCAGTCGTGGCGTCCATGGATCACACTGTGCAATCCATGCAGCAGGCCATACTGGCTTTCATCAAGGCTGCGATGCCGTCGGTACCGCAACAAGCCCTGTTGTCGGTACCGGTACCAACCTCGATACCGGTACCGGCTGCATCGACATCGGCCAGGATGCCGCTTCCGGCTCCCTGTCCTGGGCTCTTTCTCGGTACTGACCCGGTACCGGGGACACCCGATATCGGTACCGATCGATACGCCTATCGATCTTTGGAATCGGGCAGACGATACTTCGATTCTTCTGATGATTCTGAGTCATCGGATGAGTCCCCTGAAGTATCTGTCACCCTTCCTGAGGAGCCGCCTTCTCCAAAAAGGAGAATGTCTCCTCCAGAGGATTTGTCCTTTCAAGACTTCATAATAGAAGTAGCTAAAGGACTCTCTATTTCAGTAACCTCTGAAAAAGAACCTAGAGCAAAACAATTAGATATTTTGGGATACTCTAAGGTTCCCAGAGAGGCAGTCACCTTGCCAATTCATGAAATTCTTCAAGAACATTTGATTGAATTGTGGGAGACTCCTCTCACCCTTTCTCCTCATTCTCGTAGATTGGACACTATGTACCGTGTCCCTCCTTCTCCTGGATTTCAAAAAACTCAGCTTCCTCACCACTCCATTGTGGTGCAGTCAGCTATGAAGAGGATAAAGAGTACCAAAAGACACTCTTCTACTCCTCCAGGAAGAGAATGCAGGACCTTGGATGCTTTTGGTAGGAAAATCTTCCAAGCTAGCATGCTTATTGCCAGAATCAATTCATACAGCCTTTATATGGGTATGTTTCTGAAGGAGGTTGCAGAAAAGCTGCACAACTTTCTCCCTTTTATTCCAGAAGATAAAAGGGATGAATTCCTTCTTTGGCTTAAGCATACTCAAGACATTTCAAAGTTTTCCAACAGGGCAGCCTTTGATTCTTTTGAGGGTGCCAGCAGAGCCTCAGGCATTGCTATAGCTGCTCGTAGAATTGCTTGGCTCCAGGCTTCTGATCTAGAACCCTGGGTTCAAGATGGTTTAGGAAATCTGCCCTGTACAGGTGAAAACCTATTTGGCAAGGAGTGGCAAATTAAAGCCACTCAAATGGATGCAGAAAATGCTGCTCTGGATAGACTTTCTAAGTCTACCTCCACTCCGGCCAAGAAAAAATCTTTTAAAAAGTCTTTTTACAAGAAGGGCAGATTTCCTTCCACTTCTGGTCAACAGTCTTCTACAGGTCGCTTTGCTACTAAGGGTCAGCAACCTAAACAGGCCAGGCCTAAACCTGCAGGGGCTGCTGCAACCCAGCAGTCCCAAGCCCCTCAGGGTTTTTGACTTGACACTAGAGAACTTAAACTTTCTGGCTCTACAACAGCCAGAACCTCTCACCATTCCAGGAAGGTTAGCTCATTTTGCTCCCAGATGGGAGCAAATCACATCAGAGCAGTGGACCCTCTCCATCATCAGAGAGGGCTACAAACTTCATTTCTTAGACCTTCCTCCCTACACCATGGTGAGACATTTCAATTCTCCCACATCTCTCCTCGACCTTCTGGATCAGGAGGTAACCTCCCTTCTGGCCCAGGGGGCCATAGAAGAAGTTCCCCTTCTTCAACAAGGGTCAGGGTTTTACTCCCCCTACTTTCTCATTCCAAAGAAAACAGGGGGATACAGACCCATTCTAGATCTCAGAGAATTGAACAAATTTCTATGCAAGGAGAAGTTCAAGATGCTTTCTTTAGGCACTCTCCTTCCATACCTACAGAGTCAGGATTGGCTTTGTTCTCTAGATCTCAAAGATGCGTACACTCATATACTCATCCATCCATCCCACAGAAAATTCCTACGTTTTCTGTTCCAGGGGAAACATTACCAATACAGAGTCCTTCCTTTCGGTCTGGCCTCTGCTCCAAGAGTGTTCACCAAATGCATGGCAATAGTTGCTGCATTCCTACGCACTCTGGGAATCTTTGTCTTCCCATATCTGGACGACTGGCTCATCTGAGCTCCATCTCAGTCAGAAGCCCAAATTTCCCTGGACAGCACCAGGCGCATTCTGCAGTATCTGGGACTTGTGGTAAACCTCCCAAAGTCTCAGCTCACCCCTACTCAGTCCCTAGAATTCATAGGGGCCTGGTTGGACACCACTACTGCAAGAGCCTATCTTCCCCAGGCTCGTTGCCAACGTCTAGTGCAGTTAGTCTCCCAGATTCAGTCAAAGAACCACTTAACTGCCCGGGAGATGCTACAACTACTCGGCCACATGGCTTCCACAGTACATGTGGTGCCCTATGCTCGCCTACACATGAGAGCAGCTCTGTAGACTTTGTCCACCCAGTGGACTCAAGCTTCAGGAGCTCTCTCAGACCAAATAGCAAACTCCAAACTTCTCTTTTGGTCTCTCCAATGGTGGATGTCCACTCAAAATCTATTGCTGGGGTCCCCCTTCCAACCTTTGTTACCCCAAGCAATCCTCACAACAGATGCCTCCCAAACAGGCTGGGGAGCTCATCTACAGGACCTATCCACCCAAGGCACATGGTCCCCACAGGAGACCTCCCTTCATATCAACCTCTTGGAACTTTGAGCAGTGTTCCTAGCTCTCAAAGTCTTTCATACCCTCCTCAGCTACCAGACAGTCCTCATTCACACGGACAATCAGGTAGCCATGTTTTACATAAACAAGCAAGGATGAACTGGCTCTCTGTCGCTTTGCAACGAAGCTCTAAGATTATGGGCCTTCGCCAGAGAGCATCAAATCCATCTCCTAGCAGTATACCTCCCAGGAATTCAAAACTCTTGGACAGACAGACTCAGTCGAGTTCTGCTTCCACACGAATGGTCCCTGCACATGGATCAGGTACTCAGAATCTTCCAGGAATGGGGTACCCCGGACATAGACCTCTTTGCAAGTCTGTGGAATGCCAAACTTCCCCGGTTCTGTTCCAGAATTCCGTGTCAGGGAGTTCAGGCCAAGGATGCCTTCCTCCTTCATTGGGGTCAGGACTTCTTGTATGCCTTTCCACCCATTCCTTTGATTCCCAAGACTCTGTTCAAACTTCAGAGGGATCAAGGATCCATGATCCTCATAGCTCCACGCTGGCCACGCCAGGTGTGGTACCCTCTACTTCTGCATCTCTCCCAAGCCCCCTCCCTGGACTTGGGAGCTGCTCCAGACCTTCTGTCTCAGGAGGAGGGGACTTTGTGGCATCCAAACCCAAAGTCCCTTCACCTCAGAGCTTGGTTACTGAAGGCCTAGACCTTCAAGACTTCAATCTTTCGCAGCAAGTGAAGGATATCCTCCATGCTTCCAGGAAACCTTCCACTAGGCGTTCCTATGCTTTTAAATGGAAAAGATTTTCCATTTGGTGTGCTCAAAAGGGTCTTGACCCTCTGGCACTTCCTCTGAATTCTCTATTAGAATATCTCCTGCATCTTTCCAATGCAGGCCTTAAGACAAATTCAGTAAGGGTCCATTTAAGTGCTATTGCAGCATCCCTTAAGCCTATCAATGGACAACCTGTTTCCTCTCATCCTCTTATTGCAAGATTTATGAGAGGCCTAACTTTAACTAAACCTCCCATTCGACCTCCTCCGGTGGCATGGGATTTAAATTTGGTTCTTGGTCAGCTTATGAAGCCACCTTTTGAACCCTTAGCCACTACCTCCTTGAAATTTCTTTCCTGGAAGGTTATTTTCCTTATTGCAGTCACTTCTGCTTGCCGCATCAGTGAACTGCAGGCCTTAGTGGCTAATCCACCTTATACAAGGTTCCGTCATGACAAGGTAGTCCTTAGGACAAATCCTCACTTTATGCCTAAAGTGGTCTCACGTTTTCATCTTAATCAAGAGGTATATTTACCTGTCTTTTTTCCAGCTCCTCATGCATCCACTGCAGAGAGGAACCTCCATACTCTAGATCAGCGATGGCGAACCTATGGCACGCGTGCCAGCTGTGGCACGCGAAGGCCTTGCAGCTGGCACGCGGGAAGGTCCGCATTTTAAAAAATTTAAAAAAGCTGTCTTCTGCCGCTTCCGGGGCCGCCGCGGCAGAATCGAGTGTGCCGCGGGGCCCCCCTGTGCCTGGCAGAGCCTGCCCTCCAGATCCTGCCTTCCCCGGTATCAGCTCCCTGTTTCCAGCTTGTCACACGCGCCGGCTTTCAGAGCGCGAGGGGAGAGTTTCTCCCTCGCTGCTCTGTTAAGCCCGCGGGGGCTGATGGGAAGTTCCCATCAGCCCCCGCGGGCTTAACAGAGCCGCAAAAGGGAAACTAGTTCCCTTCGCGCTCTGAAAGCCGGCACGTGTGACAAGCTGGAAACAGGGAGCTGATACCGGGGAAGGCAGGATCTGGAGGGCAGGCTCTGCCAGGCACAGGGGGGCCCCGCGGCACACTCGATTCTGCCGCGGCGGCCCCGGAAGCGGCAGAAGACAGCTTTTTTTTATTTTAAATTTTGGCTGGGCTGGGCTGGGGGGGTTAGGAGTGGTGATGGGCGCTGCGGTGGGATTAGGAGTGGTGATGGGCGCTGGGGGGTTAGGAGTGGTGATGGGCACTGGGGGGGGTTAGGAGTGGTGATGGGCACTGGGGGGGGTAGGAGTGGTGATGGGTGCTGGGGGGGTTTAGGAGTGGGGGGGGCTTAAACTAAAAATTGGGTGATGGATTAGGACTGGAAATGGGCTGGTGGGATTAGGACTGGAAGTGGGTTGATGGTGGTTAGGACTGATAATGGGCTATGGGGGGCTTAAACTAAAAATTGGGTGATGGGGGATTAGGACTGGAAATGGGCTGGTGGGATTAGGACTGGGAGTGGGCTGATGGGGAGGTTAGGACTGGTAATGGGCTATGAGGGGGCTTAAACTGAAAATGGGGTGATGGGGATTAGGACTGGAAATGGGCTGGTGGGATTATGACTGGGAGTGGGCTATGGGGGGCTAGTACTGGTAATGGGTTGGGGGGGTTGCTAGGACTGGAAATGGGCTGAGTGGAAGGGGGCTTGAATTGCAAATAGCTGATGGGGGGCGGGGCTTGGAATGGAAATGGGCTGAGGGGAAGTGGGGGGCTAGAACTTCAAATAGCTGATGGGGACGGGGCTTGGAATGGAAATGGGCTGAGGGGAAGTGGGGGGCTTGAACTGCAAATAGCTGATGGGGAGGGGGACTTGGAATGGAAATGGGCTGAGTGGAAGGGGGCTTGAACTGCAAATAGCTGATGGGAAGGGGGGCTTGGAATGGGCTCTTAGGGGAGGGAGCTAGGACAGGAAATGGGCTGATGGAGGGGCTAGGATAGGACTGGGAATTGGGTGTTGGGGGAGCTAAGTTTGGAAATGGGCTGTGGTGGGGGCTTGGATTGAAATGGACTCATGGAGGGGCTAGAACTGGAAGTAGGCTCATGGGGGGCTTGGATTAGAAATGGGCTGAGTGATGGTGGGGCTAGGAAAGGACTAGAAATGGGCTGATGGGAGGCTGGTATTGGAAATGAGCTGATGAAGGGACTCGGATAGGATTGGAAATGGACTGATGGGGGGCCAGGACTGGAAATGGGCTGATGTGGGGACTAGAAGGGAGCGGATACTGGGTGGGGCTGGAATTAAAAGGGAGCTGATGTTGGGGGAGATTAGAAGGGGATGGGGCTGGGAGAGTGAAATGGAGAGGGGAAAAATATTTTGTGTGGGAGGGAAGAAAAATGTACAATTGGCCGGGTATTGGGAGACTAAAAAAGGAGAAAGATTATTATGTTAAAGCAGATGAAGAGAGAGAATGGAAAAAAACTAGAAGAGAAGAAAGGAGAAATGGACAGCAGACGATGGAGAGATAGCAGAAGACACAAATAAACCAGAAGAAAGTGGCTGGAACAATTGCAACTGAAAAAAATGCACAAAAGGTACAAAGATATCTCTTTATTTTGAATTTATTAACTGGAATATGTCAGCTCTGGGAAATGTGCATCATTAGTGTCTGTGCTTTGTTTAGTACAAGAGGAAATTAATTTATAGTTTTATTTCTACAGTGTTGTTGTACATTCCAAGTTTGGCTTTTGGGGTTCCCAGTTTAATTATTGCCTTCCTGTTTCTAAATTGAATGAAATCATTAAAACATTATAAATTGCCAATAAATTGAAATGAAAACCAAAGGATTGTGAATCAAATTGATTCTCTGACAATACAAAGATTCCAAACTTTACAAATGATGTTACATAGTTCAGGCAACTTTATAAAGAGTTTTTAGATACTAAAATCTTGTTGTTAAGGTTTAATTGACGTGCTGGCACTTTGAGGAAATTCTTTGGTTTTGTGCGGCAGTTTGGGCACTCGGGCTCAAAAAGGTTAGCCATCACTGCTCTAGATTGTAAAAGAGCACTTGCTTTTTACTTGCACAGGACACAGCAACATAGGAAGTCTTCCCAGCTTTTTGTTGCTTTTGATCCTTCTCATTTAGGACTTCCAGTCTCTAAAAGAACACTGTCTAATTGGATTGCTCAGTGTATTTCTTTTGCTTACCAGAGTACAAACCTTTCTCTGGAGGGCCATGTTACAGCTCACAATGTGAGGGCCATTGCCACCTCTATGGCTCATCTTCATTCTGTGTCCATCGATCAGATCTGTCGAGCAGCCACCTGGGCCTCGGTTCATACCTTCACAGCCCATTACTGTTTGGACAAGGACTCCCGCCAGGATGCCTTGTTTGGTCAGGCTGTCCTCAAACACCTGTTCCATTCTTGAACAACTCCTGCCCTCCTTCCCTGGATGGATGCCTGAGATCCATAGGAAGACGAGGAACCCTTCAGGGTCTCATACCCTTGGGGATCTCCCAGGCATCATAGCTAGGGAGTCCCCATATGTGAGGACTTATTCCTGCTTGTTCCTGGAGATAGCACAATTACTTACCTGTAACAGGTGATCTCTGGGAACAGCAGGAATTAGTCCTCACAACCCACCCACCTCCCCTAGGAGTTGTATCTCTCTCTCTTGTCTCTCCTTTACTCTCTCTCTCTATTGTCTCAGCTTTAAACTTGAACTGAGGAGAGTTGGTAGGAAAGGCGGGAAGGCAGCGCGCATACGCTGTGGGATGCCCCAAAAGCTTTCATTCTGGGAAGCTGGGGAGCATTCCCGCGCAGGCTCCGTCGGTACCGACGTACCCATATGTGAGGACTAATTCCTGCTGTTCCCAGAGATCACCTGTTACAGGTAAGTAACTGTGCTTTATGGTTGAGGGTTTCTGAGCAGTAAGTTTGGAGTTTAGATGTATAGGCAGTGAGTGCAATAGGGTCTTGAGAACGTCTCCATTTACGTTCAAGACGTCTAAGCTCTCTCTTGAGATTTCTCAGATTTGTAGAGAACCAGGGGGCTCTTCTATGGTGTTTTTGAGGAAGTTGGTTCGGTGGGAGTAGAGAAGCTGCAGATAGAATCTCATTCCATTTAGAAATGTGGGACTCTTGGTTTAAGGTCTTATCATATAGTAGGTCTAGAGATGGGATTGTTTGCTCTAGAAAGGTGGCCGCATTGAATTGTTTAAATCTATGGGTTTGTTGAGCCTGGAGTGGAAGCTGATTTCTGTGGGTGGAGTAAGGGAAGGAGAAGAGGATGAGAGCATGATCAGACCAGGGTACAGGTTGAATGGTGTGTGTAACCTGATCAGTGTTTAGAAAGTGTTGTGGGATTAATATGAGGTCAAGGGTGTTTCCTTTGGAGTGCGTAGGGTGTTCCAGTACTTGGGAGAAGTGGAGGGCATTCATTGCTTGGAGGAAGGTGGAGGATTGTATTGGAGATGTGGAATATAAGTTAAAGTCACCTAGAATTATGAGAGGGCGTGAGGCAGGTTGGGGGGAGCAGGCTGTGTCTAGGATCGTGGAGAGATCAGATGAGTCAGTCTGAGGTGCTCGATATAAGAGATGCAGGGATAGCGTAGAGTTGGAGATTGTAATAGAGTCCATGCCTATGGTAGAGGTAGATTCAATAGTAGAGAGTTGTAGATTAGATTTAGCTATAATGGCTACTCCTCCTCCTCTGCCATGTGCTCTGTTGCATATAGTGATTGAGTATGCTTTGGGGCATAATTGGTTAATTAGGACCATGTCGGTGTCTTGGAACCAGGTTTCAGTAAAGCAAAATATATCAAGGTCATAATCGGAAATAAGTTCAGCAAGTAGGGGGATCTTATTTCTAGCTGAGCGAACATTGAGTAGGGCGCATTTGAGAGGGGGATGAGGTAGGTCAGAAGGAGAGTTAGGTGAAAGGTTAGGATTTATAATGATAGGTTTGAGTTTACAAGTACGGTAGTGGGGGTTATGATGGGTAAAAAGAAAATGTGGTGGGATGTATAGGTGTCTGGGAGAGTGGATTATTGGAATGGGGGTGTTATGGTTCAGAGTTAGCGCGTATGGGAAGGTAAGTAAGGAGGTACATAATAAGGAGAGGATAACCCATAAGGTGAATGGGCAGGAGCTAGGCGGGGCCATTCTGGGAGATGTTGGGAGTAGGTAGCACTATAGGATTTAATAATGAGTGAGTGAGAATAGAATACAGGGAAAGTGTTATAGCTGGAAATAGCATCTATTGAGAAGGATTGAATACGCAACAGTAAATATTACAGTGATTTAGGTACTCTTGTGAAATAACAGCAGTGTAGTCACAGGAATTAGCTATGATTGGATAAGCAATGGTAAATTACAGTTATCTGGGTACTTCTGTAGTTAATAGTAGTGAAAGTAACAGAAATTAGATATGTTTGTAGCACAAGTTGTAACCTTATAGCTTGAGTTGAGAAAAATCTAAACATACAGAAATCTACAGCTTGTTTTGGAGCAGACAACAATATGTATTAGGCAACAATGTATTTTAGGCAACAGTGTATATTAAAACAGATGCAATGTAACAAGGTTGCTTACGTTCAGAGTTGGAGAGAGATCATAGTAAGGAATTAGTCCATGTTGCTGCTGTAGGCTTGTGTGGCTTTAGTTGCTGAGGCTTGAAGGGCAGCTGGATCGCGAGTGGGGTAGAGAAGTTGGGGATTTAGCAAGCTGCAACAAGTAACTTGGACCACGTTGGTTGTGGTGTAGATGAGGGGTAGGAGATTCGTCAGCAGAACACTAGGGCTGTACTGAGGGCCACGCCAAAGGGCCCTCAGGCGCGGGCCCACCAGGCGTGAGCGTGCCGGCCGGCCGGCCGGCGCTCTTCTTTTAAATGCAGGGATCTGCCCCGATTGGGCAGAGGAGCTCGTTGGGACGTCCGAGGCAGGCCCACGGTCAGCAGAGGCACACTCCCTCCTGGGAGATGTGCAGGGCCGAAGAGGAGGTGGTCAGAGCTGGCGCTCTTCTTTTTAATGCAGGGATCTGCCCCGATTGGGCAGAGGAGCTCGTTGGGGCGTCCGAGGCAGGCCCACGGTCAGCAGAGGCACACTCCCTCCTGGGAGATGTGCAGGGCCGAAGAGGAGGTGGTCAGAGCCGGCGCTCTTCTTTTAAATGCACTCTTCTTTTAAATTCCTGGTGTGGGAGAAGTTCATGATACTCTCCCTTGGAACATTGCTGCCCTACCTCCAGCAGGGAGACTGGCTATGCTCCTTAGACCTCAAGGATGCTTATACTCGCATCCTAATCTACCCACACCACAGGCAGTACCTGCGGTTCATAATAGGGGGCAGGCACTTTCAGTACAGAGTACTCCCATTCGGTCTCACCTCTGCCCCAAGGGTGTTCACGAAATGCCTGGCAGTCGTGGCCTCCTCAGGGACAGAGTTCGGGTGACCTTCCAGTTGGCGGACTCCCTTGTCTGGTGGCAGTCATCTCAGCACCTAGAAAAGGACATGCCTTTCCAAGGCCCTGAACATTCGATGGTCCTCACCATGGATACCTCCCTACTCGGCTGGCGAGCCCATTGCGAGGGACTCCACACCCAGGGCTGCTGGTCGCCAGACGAGAGCACCCAGCAAATCAATCTCCTGGAGCTTTGAGACATTCACCTCGCCCTGAGAGTCTTTGGCCATTGCCTCAGCCATCAGCCGGTCCTGGTCCAGATGGGACAACCAGGTGGCCATGTTCTATGTGAACAAGCAAGGGAGCATGGGGTCCCTTGTCCTCTATCAGGAGGTGCTGGCCCTCTGCTCTTACACAGCTCAGTAGGGTATCTTCCTCAAAGCGGTGTACCTGCCAGGGCAAGACAACCTACTGGCCGACAGGCTAAGCAGGGTTCTACGAACGCACGAGTGGCAGCTGGACCCCAAGGTAGCCAGCCAGCTTTTCCCAACTCTGGGGGGAACCCGTGATGGACCTGTTCGCCAGCCCAGACAACTTCCAGTTGCCCCGCTTTTGCTCTCAGCAGGCTCACCCCTCTAGGGTGGCGTTGGATGTGTTTCTAGTCCTATGGTTGGGGGAGGCCTCATGTAAGCCTTCCCTCAGACGCCGTTGATTGCCAAGACTTTATTCAAGACCCTCCGCAACAAGGCTGTGCTCATCTTGAGAGCCCCCAGATGGCTGAGGCAGCCGTGGTTCCTGCTGCTCTTGCAGTTGGTGGTGGAAGCCCCCATCCCCTTCCACCCCCCGGGGCTTCTATCTCAGGAAGGGGGCTGTCTCCTGCACCCCAACCTGGGGTCTCTTTTGCTCACAGCTTAGCTGCTGAGAGGGTAGCCCTGGCCCATTTCCATCTTCCCATTGAGGTGGAGAATGTTCTGCTGGCCTCATGTAAAGCCTCTGTGAAGAGGGCTTACGCCTTCAAATGCGTAGGTTCTCAGCTTGGTGTGCTGAGCGAAGGGCTGACCCTTTCTCCTGCCTGGTGGCTATGGTATTGCAGTACCTTCTTCACCTTTCTCACTCTGGACTCAGATCTAATTCCGTTAGAGTGCACCTCGGTGCCCTGGCGGCTCACAGCCACCCGGTAGATGGTAAGCCCCTTTCAGTCCAACCTCTGGTGGGCTGCTCCCTACAGGGCCTGCTCTTATCTAAGCCCCCGGTTCGCTCCGCAACGACTGAATCGGACCTCAGTTTGGTGTTGGGGCAGTCACCCGTCCACCATTCAAGCCCTTTGCTACTTGCCGGCTTCACTACCTTTCGTGGAAAGTGCTTTTCCTGCTGCGCTCACTTCCACTCGCAGGGTTAGCGAGCTCCAAGCTTTTGTGGCTGAAGCGCCCTATACCAGGTTCTATAAGAACAGGGTGGTGCTCCGCGCGCACACACGCCAGTCAGGTGGAGACGGTCCTCTACACCTTGAACTGTAACAGGGCCTTGTCCTTCTATATCCAAAGCACTCAGGATCACCGCAAGGCCTCCCAGCTCTTCATATCCTATGACCCCAGTAGGCTGGGGAAGCGGTGACTAAGCATATGCTGTCCACGTGGGTGCCGAACTGTATTGCCCTCACCTATGAGCAGGCGAGGCTTCCACTGGACGGTCGCATCACAGCGCATCGTATCCGGGCCATGGCGGCTTCGGTGGCAAATCTGCGCTCTGTCCCAATGGCGGACATCTGCCGGGCCGCTACCTGCTCTTCAGTCCATACCTCCAATGCCCATTACTGCCTGGAAAGAGAATCCCAACGGGATAGCGCCTTCGGTCAGGCTGTGCTCCGTAATCTTTTTGGGGTCTAGGATAATCCTACACTCCGAACCTTCTGTGTTCAGGCTACCGGAGTGCTGGTTTCATCGGACACAGGGGTCCTACTGTAGTCTGTACACCAGACTGAAATGCTGCTGTTTGCGGCTTCCCTTGAGGGGGCCCAAATTTTGCTACAGGTCTCCCGGTAGTCTGTTGCTGGGGAGTCCCATATGTGAGGACTGACTTCCTGCTTGTTCCTAGAGAAAGCGTAGTCACTCACCTGTAACAGGTATTCTCCGGGGACAGCAGGAATCAGTCCTCACAATCCTCCCTCCTCCCCTTGGAGTTGCTCCTTTACAATTCTTTATTTGCTATCTTCAGCTGTGTCCTTTGACTGAGCAAGATGGCACCCTTGGGCAGGAAGGGGACCACGTATGCATGGTGATATCTCCCAAAGGCTTTCTTTGAAAGCTGGGGAGATGCTTCCGTGAGGGCTCCATCGGTGCCGACATCACCCATATGTGAGGACTGATTCCTGCTGTCCCCGGAGAACACATGTTAATAGGTAAGTAACTATGCTATTTCCCTGGTCCTCCTTAATAATGGTTTATGGACTTTTCCTCCAGGAACTTGTCCAAACCCTTTTTTAAACCCAGCTACACTAACAGCTTTTACCACATCTTCCAGTAATGAATTCCAGAGTTTTGATTACACATTGAATGAAAAAAAAATTTTCTTACTAGTCTTAATTGGTTTACATTGTCGCTTCATTGCATGCCTCCTAGTCTTCCTACTTTTTAAAGGGGTAAACAACCGATCTACATGTACCCGTTCTACTCCATTCATTATTTTGTAGTCCTCTATCATATCTCCCCTCAGCCGTCTCTTTTCCAAGATGAAGAGCCCTAACCTTTTAAGCCTTTCCTTGTAGGGCTATCCTTCCATCTCCTTTATCATTGTTGTTGCTGTTCTTTGTTCCTTTTCTAATTTTGCTATATCCTGTTTAAAATATGGCAACCAGAATGGCACACACACTATTCAAGATGTGGTCACACCATGGAGCGATACAGAGACATTTATAATATCCTTGGTTTTATTCTCCATTTCATTATTTATGATTCCTAGCATTCTATTTGCTTTCTTGGCCGCAGCTGCACACTGAACAGAGGGCTTCAATGTACTATCCATGATGATACCCAAATCTTTTTCCTGGGTGGTGGTTCCAAATGTGGAATCTTGCATCGTGTAACTATGGGTTATTTTTACCTAAGGGCATATCTTTGCAGTTGTCCACACTAAATGTTATCAACCATTTGGACTCCCACCAGTCTCCCAATTTATCAAGATCCTCTTGCAATTTTTTTACAATTCTCTTGTGTTTTTTGTTTTAATTTAATCTTTATCATTTTACAATAAATCCAAGCATAACACGCCAGCATAGAAATTAGGGTGCAAACAGATCAAACATTGTATCTTACAATGAAACAAAGGCACAATATATCAAGAGGCAATAAAGCAAGTCTGTCCCTACCCTAGCCCGCCACAAGGGGAAAAACCAAAGTTAAACTAATTAATACAAATTGTGAAGAAAATATAACAAGTATCTAGCAGTCAAGCCAAACCTTTGCAGTAGATGTATCTAGACCGCCTCAGCCGAGCGGCGAGAATTCAAAAAGGCCAGCAACTGTGAGGGCTCAAAGAAAATATAAGAAACAGACTGCAGTTTAACCATGCATTTACAAGGAAATTTCAAAAAGAATTGAGCACCCATAAGTAAGACTCCAGGACGGAGCAACAAGAATTCCTTCCTTCTCCTCTGGGTCTCTCTAGACAGGTCTGGGAACACACGTACAGATAACCCTTGAAAAAACAAAGTACATTTACGAAAAAACATTCACAAAACCCAATCCCAATCAGAGGAGAGAGCAAAGGTTGCAATTAAAGTAGATGGAGAAACAGAATCACCCAAGGAAGTATCTAAAATACCTGATACATCCAACGAATCAACTTGATCAATCCCAGAAATCACCCCACCACCTACTCCCTTTTTATCAGGAGGAAGGTAATACAGTTTAGCCATTGGGGGATGGGACTCATTTGGAACCCCCAAAACCTCTACCAAATACTTTTTAAACATATCTTTAGCACTGATAAAAGTAGACTTTGGAAAATTAATAAGACAGAGATTTTGATATCTTGATAGATTTTCCAACATCTCAAGCCTTGTTTTTAATGCCAATGCATCTTTCTGGAAAGATAAAGTTCCATCATCATAGGAAACAGTTTTTTGTTGTAGCTCAGTCACTGAAGATTGTAAGGCAGAAATTTCCAATGTATGCTGCTGCAATAAGTTAGAATGAGACTGAGATTGGGCTGCCAAAGCTGAGACCTGTGGAGCCACCAGTTCTCCAGGACCAAGCAGGAAGTCAGTCCTCACTTATGGGTGACGTCGGCGCCGACGGAGCCCTCGCGGAGCAATTTTCCCCAGCTTTCAAAGAAAGCCTTTGGGAATTGCAGCGCGCATGCGCGGTCGTCTTCCCGCCCGAGGGTGCCATCTTAGCCAGTCTTCTTTTTTTCCGCGGAGCCCTACAGACGGCCCCGTCTTGTCCCCGCGAAAAAGTCGATTTTCTTCTTTATTTTATCCTTTTTCCTTCGGTTCGACGCCGATCTTTTTCCCGCCCGGACTCGCGACGCCGGTCACGAGTCCTCTCACTTTTTTTCGGTTTTTCTGACTTTGTCAGCTTTCGTTTTCGATTTTCCCTGGCAGCCCGGTCCTTTGACCTCGCAGGGGCCCTTTTTCCCCCGATGGCTGCCAGTGGCTTTAAGCGGTGTGGTCAGTGTGACCGAAATATGTCACTCACTGACACACACGACTTTTGCCTCCGCTGCCTGGGCCCGGATCATGAGGAACTGATCTGTGGGCCCTGCGGCAAAATGTCCTCAAAAGCGTTGAGAAGTCGGCGGCATCAGCGTGATCGAATCTTCGCTGACCCCAGCCGTACCCGGACCTCGTCGGAGGCCTCCGCGTCAAAAGGCTCCAGCTCGGACCGTCGCCGGAGTTCCTCCGACCGGGGTTCTCCCTCCGGGGACCATCGTCGGACGGTGAAACCCGCGAGGGCGGCGTCGGTGGACGCTCCTGGTTCCGCGAGGGCCAGGTCGCATAGCCCCGATAGCCGCCCCGGGTCCTTGGAGAAGGAACACCTCCCGAAGCGACCTCGCCTGGAGTCGGAGATGCCTGCTCGGGTAAGTCCTGTGGTCCTTCTGGACTCGCCTCCGTGACAGCCGACGTCGGGCCCGACGCCGTCGGGGCCCGAGTCGGGGGCTGCTGGGTCACCTGAGCTCGGACTCAGGTTGACGGCCTTGGAGAGCAGACTGTCTGCCTTCATGGACCAGCAGCGGGCACTGCTCGCTGGCCTCGCTGGCGCCGCTGCCCCGACCGCCGGGACGTCGACGTCCAAGTCGACCCCGGAGACCGAGCCGATCCTCGAGTCGATGAGAACTCGAGTCGATCCTCGGTCGAGGTCACCCTCGGCCTCCCGTTCGGGACCGAGGTCGCCGACGCCGACTCCCTCGGCGTCGGGGCGGCAGGCGCCGTGCCCTACCCGGGCCGACCCCACCGATTCCTCGTCGGAGTCGGTCTGGGAGTCTGAAGAGGAAGAGTCGCCTGATTCTTTTCGGACTCGGTCTGTCCCCTCGGACTCACCTGAGTCCGAACCTCGGAAGCAGTCCCCCCCGGAGGATGCCCGGTTCTCGGACTTCGTCAGGGATATGGCCAAGGCTTTGGCCTTCCCTGCGGATCCCGAGGAGGAGCCTCGAGCCGAAGAGCTCGACGCCCTCCAGTATGACTCTCCCGCGAGGGAACACTTTACTGTGCCGGTTCCTCCTATGCTGGAACGACTACTCTTCCGCATGTGGGAGAGTCCGGCCTCCTCGCCGGTCCTGAGCAAGCGGGTCGATTCTATCTATCGGGTCCGCAAGAGCCCTGGCTTCCAAAAGGCACAGCTACCACACCATTCCATGGTAGTGGAATCGGCCATGCATCGTCTTAAGAGCCAGAAGATGCACTCCTCGGTGCCCCCTGGCAGGGAGGCCCGTAACCTGGATGGCCTTGGTAAGAAGTGTTTCCAGGGCTCTATGCTCGCATGTCGTGTCCAGACTTACCAGCTGTACATGGGCATGTATCTCCGGGATCTGGCTAAAGAGCTAGCCGGATTCTCCGCTGGTCTGTCCGAGGAACCCTTGCGGAGGTTCCTGGCCTTGTCCACTGGCATTCGGGAATGCTCAAAGTTCATGTCCCGGGCAGCCTATGATGGCTTTGAAGCGTCGGCTCGAGTGGCCGCAGCCGGCATCGGTGCCCGCCGACAGGCTTGGCTTCAGTCGTCAGACCTTGAGCCCTGGGTGCAGGACAAGTTGGTCGATGTCCCCTGCCGAGGCGAGAACCTCTTTGGCAAGCCCATGGCGGAAAAGGCTGCACAAATTGAGACTGAGACTCTCACCAGGACCAGGCTTTCTAGGAAGACCTCCGCCCCTTCCCAGAAAAAGAAGGGCTCGGGGAAAAAGTCCTTTTACCCGAGGAAGGCGGCTGCCTACAAACAATACCCCCATTATCAGGCCCCTGCAGCTCCCCAACAGGGCCAGCAGGCCAAGGGACGGGGTAACGGGTCCCGTAGGCAGCAAGCCCCCAAGCCTGCACCACCGGCCCCTGCTCAGCAGGGTGGGGGTTTTTGACTCGCAAAGCATAGCCTCTCCCCCCCCCCCGCTGGTTCCTCCCAGCACCGGAGGCCGGCTGGTTCACTTCGCCCACAGGTGGTCCAGCATCACCGCAGATGCCTGGGTGCTTCAAGTCGTGCGAGAAGGCTATCTTCTCCACTTCCACCAGGTCCCTCCCTCCTATTTTCCGGGAGAACCTCCGCGACCCCCTCTGCACAGGGAACTACTCCTTCAGGAGTTAGCAGGTCTTCTGCAGGATCAGGCGGTGGAACCGGTGCCACACCACCTGAGAGGTCAAGGCTTTTATTCCAGGTATTTTCTGATACCAAAGAGAACAGGGGCCTCAGTCCCATCCTGGACTTGCGCAACCTCAACAAGTTCCTTGTGCGGGAGAAGTTCAAAATGCTTACCCTTGGAATCCTTCTGCCCTACCTCCAGCAGGGAGATTGGCTATGCTCCTTGGATCTAAAGGATGCCTACACGCACATCCTCATCCACCCAAGCCACCGCCAATACCTAAGGTTTGTGGTGGCAGGAAATCATTACCAGTACAGAGTACTGCCCTTTGGCCTGTCCTCCGCACCGCGAGTCTTCACAAAATGTCTCGCGGTCGTGGCGGCCCATCTCCGGCTTCACGGCCTCTATGTCTTTCCGTACCTCGACGACTGGCTCATCAGAGCAGCGTCCGCTCGGGAGGTCACCAACGCCACGCGCCGCACGGTGACTCTTCTGCAGCACTTGGGCTTTGTTATAAACTTCGCAAAGTCCATTTTGCTCCCCTCACAGGATCTCGAGTTCATCGGCGCAAGGCTGCACACTCCTCAGGCGCGAGCATACCTACCGCTCGACAGGGCTCAACGGCTCATGGACCTAGCCGACCGCTTTCGCAGCCAGCCCCTGGTCTCCGCCAGGCGCTTCCTGAGACTACTCGGCCATATGGCTTCCACCGTCCATGTGACCCCCAATGCCCGCCTGAATATGCGGTCTGCTCAATGGTGTCTCCGCCAGCAGTGGCGACAAGCCACAGGCGGCCTAGCAGACCTAGTGCGCGTCTCCGAGCCGCTGATCTCGTCTCTCCGGTGGTGGCTCCGGCAGCCGAACCTGATATTCGGAATGCCTTTCCAGTCACCTCAGCCGACCCGGGTGCTGACCACCGATGCATCCCTCCTGGGCTGGGGAGCACATTGCCAAGAGGCACGTACTCAGGGCCTCTGGACCACGTGGGAGTCTGCTCAGCAGATCAACTTCCTGGAGCTCAGGGCGATCCGCCTAGCTCTCAAGGCCTTCTCCCACCTGACTTCCCACCAGTCCGTCCTTGTCCAGACGGACAATCAAGTTGCCATGTTCTACGTGAACAAGCAGGGGGGCACGGGCTCCTTCCTCCTCTGCCGGGAGGCACAGAAGCTCTGCTCTTGGGCCGTCAGTCACGGCATTCTCCTCAAGGCAGTTTATCTCCCGGGCCAAGAAAATTGCCTTGCGGACAAACTCAGCAGGGTCCTCCAGCCGCACGAGTGGCGTCTGGATCCCTTGGTAGTTCAGAAGCTCTTCCTCAAGTGGGGCCTCCCCACGGTGGATCTCTTTGCCAGTCCTCACAACCGGCAGCTTCCTCGCTTCTGCTCTCGTCAGCCACACCCCCTTCGGGTTGCGGCAGACGCTTTTCTGATATCATGGTCGGGGAGCCTTCTGTACGCTTTCCCTCCCATCCCGCTAGTCTCTCGGACTCTTTTCAAGGTTCTCTGAGACAAAGCCTTCATGATCCTGGTGGCCCCTCGCTGGCCCAGGCAGCCGTGGTTTCCGCTCCTACTGCAACTGGCGGTGGAGGATCCAATCCCTCTGGGGGTACAACCGGATCTCCTCACTCAGGATCAGGGGTCCCTACTGCACCCCAACCTCAGGTCTCTCAACCTCATGGCCTGGCTGCTGAGAGGGTAGTCCTTGCTCCCCTTCTCCTGCCGGCGGAGGTGGAGGAGGTCGTCTTGGCTTCGCGACGGCCTTCTACCCGCAAATGCTACGCCCTTAAATGGTGTCACTTTGCAGTCTGGTGTACCCAACAGTCTCAGGATCCCTTCTCCTGCCCGGTGTCGGTGATCTTGCAGTACTTGCTACACCTCTCTAATCTGGGACTTAAGTCCAACTCCGTCAAAGTTCACTTCAGTGCTCTTTCGGCACATCATGTGCCGGTGGACGGTAGACCTCTCTCAAGCGACCCTCTCGTAGCGAGGTTTCTCCGAGGTCTCCTTCTACTTAAACCACCTCTGCGCCCGCCAGCGCCTGACTGGGACCTGAATGTGGTTTTGCAGCGGATCACCTGTCCGCCTTTTGAACCTATGGCTACCTGTTCTCTCCGTTTTCTGTCTTGGAAAACACTGTTCTTGATAGCCCTCACTTCCGCTAGACGCGTAAGTGAATTGCAGGCCCTCGTGTCTGATCCCCCTTACACTAGGTTCTACAAGAATAGGGTAGTCCTACGGACTCACCCAAAATTTCTGCCTAAAGTGGTCTCCCCTTTTCACATCAATCAGGAGGTGGTACTTCCAACCTTCTTTCCCAGACCACACTCCAGCCGAGCTGAAACGGTCCTCCATACCCTGGACTGTAGAAGGGCATTGAACTTCTACCTTGACCGTACACGGGAGCACCGTAAAGCTGCTCAGCTTTTTGTGTCTTTTGACCCCAATAAATTGGGGCTCCCGGTCTCCAAGCGTACTCTGTCCATCTGGGTTGCGGACTGTATCACTTGGGCTTATGGGGCAGCCGGACTCTCCTTGGAAGGTCGAGTCACGGCTCATTGCGTTCGGGCAAAGGCCACGTCAGTGGCTTACCTCCGCTCTGTTCCGCTGGCAGACATCTGCCGGGCCGCTACTTGGTCTTCGAGCCAGACTTTTGCGGTCCATTACTGTCTCGAGAGGGAGTCCCGTAGGGACAGTGCTTTCGGACAGGCAGTCCTCCGTAATCTCTTTGAGGTCTGAGCAACTCCTACCCTCCATCCCGGATATGGGCTACCGGTGGGTGATAATTCAGCGAAGATTCCATCCTTCTGTGCTGCTGAGCTAGAGGGAACTCATTTTTGTGCTTAGGGTCTCCGGTAGCCTTGAGCTTGGGAGTCCCATAAGTGAGGACTGACTTCCTGCTTGGTCCTGGAGAAAGCGTAGTTACTCACCTGTAACAGGTGTTCTCCAGGAGCAGCAGGAATCAGTTCTCACTACCCTCCCTCCTCCCCTTGGAGTTGCAATCGTCTGCTTATGTTCTTTTGCAAATTTTTATGCTGTCTTTTTTAGCTATGTCATCTGACTGGCTAAGATGGCACCCTCGGGCGGGAAGACGACCGCGCATGCGCGCTGCAATTCCCAAAGGCTTTCTTTGAAAGCTGGGGAAAATTACTCCGCGAGGGCTCCGTCGGCGCCGACGTCACCCATAAGTGAGGACTGATTCCTGCTGCTCCTGGAGAACACCTGTTACAGGTGAGTAACTACGCTTTCCCCAAGCTTCACAATAGCTGACCAAATAGTCTCCAATGTAAATACAACTGGTCGTTCGAAGAAAAACATTACCACAGTTTCGGGCACTCCAGTACCAACCTCAGAAGACTGCCGCTCCATTACAGGGCTTCCAGACTGTTGGGGCTTTTCTGGGCTTCCCCTAATTAGGGATTTTCTATTTTTGTTTTTGGCTGTTTGTGCTCAACCCCAACATACATATACAGGACTTTAAATAATTTGCTCATGCCACCATAAAAGCATAAAATTGTTTTAATTTAGATTTGCCAGGTCTGTAACAACAAGCTTTGCTGTTCATAAGATATACATTTTAATTTCAATTTCATAGCATAACCTGCAAAGCGCCTAGCTCAAGTACAGACAGTCCTGGAGACATAAATTAGCCTCACTCCAATGAGATCAGCTAAAGTCTGTCTGTCTATTAAGATTCCTTCTTCATATTTATATCTAAAAATTGCTGATAAATAGATTTCCTTTCTTATTCTCTATTATTCTATAGAAAATCTGCCCTCTGATCCCTACCCTCTGTAGCATTCTGTTCTCACTGGCTCGATATCCTGTCTCCAGTCTTACTCGCGTTGTCTCTGTATGCTGGCTTTTGTTTCCTATTTTTTTCCACTTGCCTTTTGCGAGTCGTGTTTCCTGTTAGATAAACTGTAGATTCTGTTGTCGTCTTCTTTGTTTACATTTTCCTTGGTGCATTCGACAGGCCCATGTAGGCCCATGTGACAGTCTTTCATTAGATGTATAGTATTCAGAGATTCTCATTGTGTAAGCTCTCTGGGATAGGATATGAGGTCATTTCACAGTTCAGTCTTTGCTGAATTTGCAGTTTCAGTGTGAAGAAGCCAGAACAAGCTGTTTTGTAGCAAGCTGTTTCTTAGGCCTAAGTTATAGACGTTAGCACAAGATGGATTCAACCTGTAATAAAGGTACCAACCTCAGAAGACTGCCGCTCCATTACAGGACTTCCAGACACAGGAGGGATCAACTCCGACCCCTCAGACCGCCTCCGTGATGGTAAAACCCCCGAGCAGTGAGGGAGAGGAAAAGGAACCTCTCCACTACCCAGCCGCGCAGTCAACCCTCCGTTCTCGCGAGACTCCACCACCTGGGAGGACTGCAAGGTCGTTGGCTGCACCAGACTCTGCTCAAGGGAAGGTTCTTTCGGAGGACGCCACTGCACCAGAGGAGAGATGTCTGGCCCCGAACCAGAGATGTCTGGCCCCTAACCTCCCGTCAAGCTACTCAACTCCGGCAGGATGCTAATGGGGCACTGTTCCACTGGCACTCCTGACTGCCGCTGCATCGAAGAAACGAAAGCATCAAGTGGACCATCCACTCGCAAAGGCAATGGGGAAGAAGCTGCTGGGGTAAGGGAGGGTTTATTAACCCCTTTAGCCTTCCATTAACCCCTTTAGCCTTCTGTTAACCCATGAGGGAAAAAAACGGTGCTGCTCGCGATACTCGTTAGATCGCCATCTTGGATTTCTCAATTCTCTTGTGTTTTGTTTTTTAATTATTTATAGGAATTTTTCAATTATACAGTAAAAATGCAATGTGTGCCTTCGAGTCAGTCTTGACTCCTGGCGACCCAGAAGCCCCTGGGTTTTCTTGGCAGTGTAAGGAAATATAAAAAACTTAGCAAGAAAAATAGTCATGAAGAAAAACACAAAAAACAGCAGCCCACATCTCAGGGAGAAATGTACATTCAAAAACATAAACGATAACAATTTAAAGGAAAACAAAGCAAGGGAGTTATGCCAAAAGCAATCCCTAGCCTACTAATTAGTCTGGTGAGACCCCTCCCCTTATCCCAGGTCAACAAGAAAAAAAAAAAAGAAGAAATTACAATACAGTAAAAGGTCACTGTGTCTTTTCCCTTTCATGAATCCACTTCTGAAGATGACAAAAATACAAATTTCTCATACCCTAAGGCAATGTAACACTTACAAGGATACCTCAGAAAGAAAGTTGCCCCAAGAGCAAGAATTCTATTTTTAAGCGCTAAAAAAGCTTTCCGACGTATCTGTGTAGAACGTGATACATCCGGAAAAATTGAAACAGAGTCCCCACAGAATTTCATTGCTTTCTTCTTAAAATAAGTTTTCAGAATAATACTCTTGTCCTCCTCAGAGGCCAAAGTTACTAATAAAGTAGCCTGGGATGAAATATCATCCTGGGTATCTTCTAGAAAAGCAGTCAAATTAAATTTATCCGGCGCCGAAAAGACTTCCTCTCCTTCATCCACAATGGCTGAGGCAATTTTAGAAGAAAGGTAATAGCATTTACTAACAGAAATAGTGTCAGCCTGTGGTAGAAGAAGGGTGTCCTTAAGGTACTTTCGAAATAAAATAATGGGGGACAACAAGGAGCAAACAGGAAAATTAAGTATCCGCAAGTTTTTAACATGTGATAGGTTTTCTAGATTTTCAAGTTTCTGATGCAACAGAAAACTATCCTTTGCATTAGCAGACTGAAATTCAACAAAAGATTTAGCTTGACATCTATATTAGAAACCATGGAACTCAAAGTTGCAACCTGAGAATCTAGAGTTTGAAATTTAGCGACGGTATCCTTAGTGAATTGACAAAGCAAAGGAACAGTCTCAGTTAGAATGTGTTCTGTACGGGATACAATTTGCCATACATCCAGCAAAGAAATCACCGAGTCTTTAGAATCTTTAATGGGGACAGAAGGCTCCTGCCAAGATACCACTCTTGGGAGCACACTGTCCCGTTGGAGATTCACAAGGGACTGAGACTCATTAGATAATTGCAAAAAACCCGGCGGAAGGGGAGGAGTATGCTCCACTGAGCTCAAACTCGCTCCCTCAGACATAGGCAGAGAAGGCACAGTACCTGAATCCTTTAACCGCGGCGTGGAGATTACATGTTTATCAATGGCTCCCACTTGGGTGGTATCTGTCGAAGGCTTCTTCTTTCTTTCCCCCCCCCCCCGCATTGTTATTCACCAAACAGGCCCGCTCCTGCCGAGCTCCTAAGGGGCTCACAAGGGGCGTGTACTGCCCCTTTGGACACGCCCCTTAGGAAACGCCCACACACAGCGCCAACGGCAGAGCGCCGTAATAGAGCAATAGAACTTTTATACCGGGCCAGAAGATGACGTCAGCTGGGCCGCCCCACACACGTCGGAGGAGTTCACAGCCGGCACACTCTGCCTCCGCGGGACCAGACAGCAAGATGGAATGAACGTTCCCAGCTGGAAGCCCATGCGCAGATCTCTTATACCGGGCTGGAAGATGACGTCAGCTGGGCCACCCCACACACGTTGGAGGAGTTCACAGCCGGCACACTCTGCCTCCGCGGGACCAGACAGCAAGATGGAATGAACTCTCCCAGCTGGAAGCCCGTGCGCAGATCTCTTATACCGGGCCGAAAGATGATGTCAGCTGGGCCACCCCACACACGTCGGAGGAGTTCACAGCCGGCACACTCTGCCTCCGTGGGACCAGACAGCTAGATGGAATGAACGCTCCCAATTCTCTTGTGTTTTAATAACTTTGAATAATTTGGTGTCATCTGCAAATTTGATCACCTCATTCATTATTCCCATTTCCAGATCGTTTATAAATATGTTAAAAAGCAGTGTGCCCAGCACAGATCCCTGGCGTACTCCACTATTTACCTTTCTCCATTGAGAAAATTGACCATTTAGCCCTACTCTCTGTTTTCTATCTTTCAACCACTTCCTAATCCACAATAGTACATTGCCTCCCATCCCATAACTTTTTAATGTCCCCAAGAGTCTCCATGAGGGACTTTTTCAAAGGCTTTCTGAAAATCTAGATACACTATATCAACTGGTTCATCTTTATCTTTCTGTTTATTCACACCTTCAAAAAAAATATGAGAGATTGATGAGACAAGACTTTCCTTGGCCAAATCCATGTTGTCTTTCTGCCATTAAACTATGACTATCTATAGGTTTAGTAATTTTGTTTTGTATAATGGTTTCTACCATTTTGCCTGACACTGATGTCAGTCTCACTGGTATGTAGTTTCCTGGATCACTCCTGGACCTCTTTTTAAAAAATTGGTGTTACATTGATCACTCTCCAATCTTCGGGTACTACGGATTATTTTAATGATAGATCATAGATTACTAATAGTAGTATTACAATCTCATACATCAGTTCTTTCAGCACCTTGGGATGTATGCCATCCAGTCCAGGTGATTTGCTGCTCTTTAGTTTATCAGTTAGCTGTATTACATCTTCCCGGCTAGGTCTCATAAGTGAATTTTCTTGCCTTTCTTCAGAAGGGTCTGAATAAAGGTCTTTCTCTTAGTTCCCTGAAGGTTCAGGTGGCAACCTTTCCTGCTTCAGGGGACCGGTGGTGGGGCGGTCTCTTGCCTCACATCCTGATGTTTCCTGTTTTCTACAGGGGGTAGGACATCTACGTTCCCCCCTACATTTGACTATTCCTCTATGTTATCTTGGCCTGGTGCTTTGGGCCTTGATCTTGGAACCCTTCGAAGGGGCCTATGCTTAAGGGTCTGACACTCAAGACTGTCTTTCTGATTGCGATCTGTTCAGCAAGATGAATCTCCAAGCTACGAGCATTGTCCTGCAGGGATCCTTTCTTATTGTTCTCGGAGGAAACTGTATGCATTCAGCCTGTTTCTTCCTTTTTGCCCAAGGTAGTTTCTGCCTTCCATGTAAATCAGATTGTCTGTTTACCCTCCTCTCTAGGAGCAATGCCAAGGGAAAGACAAGGACCTGTGCCTTGTAGATGTCTGGAAGTTGTTCTTCCAGTACTTGCAGGTGACTATCTCTTTTCGCAAGTCAGACCTTCTGTTTGTGCTGTTTGCTAGCCCTCATAAAGGGGATGTGGCAGCTACTTTGGGGTGCTATTTTAAGGAGGCCATTGCCTCTGTGTATTTGTTGCAGAAGTGGTTCCAGAGGGTTTACGTGCACATTCCACTTGGGCGCACAAGTGTCCTCATGGGTGGAGCATGGCTCAGTAGCCCCTTCAGACATTTGTCGGGCGGCAATGTAGGCATCTCTTTCCACCTATATCAAGCACTACCAAGCAAATGTCCATGCTTGGGTGGACATGGCTTTTGGCTCGAAGGTTTTGAATTAACACTATCTTCTCGGTCGACTTACAGAGGGTTATATAGACCACTAATGACAGTTACGTCCCTCTATTTCTGTAGAAGTTGTAACTCCGCAGATTATCATAATTCACTCCAACATTACACAAAATGTGCTTATCTTATGATCTCCAATTATTCACCCCTGGAGATCTTAAGATAAGCACATTTTGTGTAATGTTGGAGTGAATTACGAATAATTTACAAAAGCAGAGATTTTTTCAAGCCTAATGATTGGTAGGAAAGGTTAAGAACGTGAATGGTCGTTGATGTGAAAGGGCACATAACTCATGAATGAAATACTGCGAGTGGTGCCGATTTAAGTCTGAGACCAACGTTCTAACTGATTATTTCTTAATAATTCAGCAAAGTTTTTCATAAGTATATTATGATAATCTGCGGAGTAATCAATTAAATTACAACTTCTATAGAATTAGAGGGACGTAACTGTCATTAGTGGACAAAGGTTTTGAAAGCTACTGTGTCTTCTTCCTGCCCAGTGGTGACATAGTTTTGGTATGTCCTACTTGTCTGGACTGATCTAGCAGGCCGCTAAGGAAAGTGACATTTTACTTACCAGATAATGTCTTTTCCTTGAGTCCTGCTAGACCAGTCCAGGACCCACCCTGGATAATTGCTTGGTCTGCTGCTTTCTGTGGTTGGCCCTGCGGGTTTGTACCCTTCTGACAAGCCTTCTCTTGAAGCTAATCCTATACATAGTTATGCTTATGATCTTATTAAACCTGGTTACCTTCACTGAGGTTGTGTGAATTTTGGAGGTTCCTCACCATATGCTTTGTTATGAATATTACTAAAGGTTCCCTCTGGTGTTTCTGGCTGATATGGCATGATGACATCATAAAGAAACCTATAGAAGTTTCCTATGTCTCCACACATCTGCTGGTAGGGGGACACAACCCACTTGTCTGGACTGGTCTAGCAGGACTCGAGGAAAGGACATTATCTGGTAAGTAAAATGTCACTTTATGCCAGGAGGGAGGAGAATAAACAGCACCAGCGGTTTTGGTAAGTACTGCAGTGCGGTTTTGAATCATCGCTGCTGTAGATCCTGCAGCATCAAGCCGCCCTCTGACCATTGGTTCTCTAGGTGACCGGCTAGTTGACCTGATGGTAATGTCAGCCCTGCAAAAATACGTGCATCTATAAAATATGTTGTTGATATGGAAGGACAGACTAGATAGGCCATGTGGTCTTTTTCTGTCATCATGTTTCTATGTTTCTAAAATTGTAGTAGTTTAATAAGTAGTGGTGATAATGTTATGCTACTGTATTAACATGGCCTGCAATGTTTGTGTTTAACTGGGAGACTGTTTCTAGTAAATTTTGGGCATTCCACCAGACCTACTGCTCATCTGTTTTCCTTTCTGAGGGCACACAGGATATGAAGTCCTCACTAGTGGATCATGCAATCCGATGAGAGCACAGTGTGGTGAAAAGAGTGACTAGCTGTTTAGTTTCCAGTGCTTTCCAGCTGGTTTTCCATGCCGGGCCTTCCCATAGTTTGTGTGTAATCACTCAAAAAATGGTCATGTCTTAGAGGGCATTGTCATGCATATCAAAAATGTAAAAAGTCCCTCCAAAAATCATATGGCTATGATCTACTTCAAATCAGTAACTTATAATGAATTGTATGTTAAGGAGAACAGGTCTCAGACTTTTAGTTAGCGCTATCCTGCAAGCTTTGTCAACGGATATGCGCTGCAGTTGCATCAACGACCCGATGTTCTCACTTAACTGGAGTGCAAGATACTAAAAAACAAATTGACATTTCAGATGAAAAGTTTGGTAAATTAAATATTTCGCTTATCTTTATGGTCCCCGACGCCTCCTTTTGGCCGCCGTGTCGCGTTTCACTTGAATAAATCAAGTTCCTCAGGGGGAGAATATGAAATGTCTTTGCGGATGTCGAATTATCCCAACTGAAAGTTGTGTTGAATGTCTTGAAGTTAGCACTCTCTGATGATGTTTCTGATGCTTAGCGTGTTAATCACTGAGCCCGTTGGCTTCCTCAAAAAAACGCCGCGCGTTTCATTATAAGTTACTGATTTGAAGTAGATCATAGCCATATGATTTTTGGAGGGACTTTTTACATTTTTGATATGCAGGGCCTTCCCATACTGGCATTGTCACATGGGGCTGCCTCAGTTCCTTTTTTACCATGGAGCCCATTGGATGTGTCTGAGCCTCATTCTTTTTAGTTTCTTCCTCATGACTAACATTTTCATGATTTTTGTCATTAGATCACCTCAGTATCCTTTTTTCTTCCTCTAGTTTCCCTAGATAGATTTTTGGTTGTTTCTTCGTTTTCTTCCATGTTCTTTGTGGCTACAGCTTGCGCCAACCAAGCAATGCCAATGCATTTTGAGCATTCAGCTTTGGACATTTTCTTTTGATGTCCCAGAGAAAAGGAGTCTCTTTTGACTTCAAGAAGAATGGTCAGTACACCAGGACATATCAGTGTCTCACATAATTGGTGTGTGGATGATTCAGGCCCATTCACAATTCCTCATGTATCATTTTATATAAACTAGAGGACTTCATGTCTGAGAAGAGCTCAAGAAAGTTCTTTGGTTTGAGTAAGTCTGTTTCAGATTGAATAAGAGGTATCAACTCATACTCCCAGGAGCTGCCACAGATGCAAGGAATGTATCAAGAGTAATATGGCAAATAACAGCAGATAATGACCAGCACAAGCCATCCAGTCTGCCCAGTAAGATGCTTTTACCTTGGGTTGTAACTGTCACACCATGCAGGTTACCCCCCACTCTGTGCCTTTTTTGAAGTATGGCATGCATTTTAGTTTTGCTTTGATCAGGAATGCTTCTCTTGTTATATATGGATCTTTTGTGTTTATCCTATATTTTTTTAAATTCAGTCACTGTTTTTGTCCCCATCTCCACTGGGAGGACATTTCAGGCATCCTCTGCCCTTTCTGTGAAAAAGTGCTTCCTGATATGCTTTTAAGCTTACCTCCTTGTAGCTTCGTTTCATGTCCTCTAGTTCTTGATGGAGAAAAATTAGAACTAGTAGCCAGCTTTAACCTGCTTGGATCAAAAATCAATAAAGAAACAGCAAGCAGTCATGAAATTTGATGACACACTGCTCTTGGCAGAACTGCTATGAAGGACCTAGACAACATTCTCAAATTCAGAGATGTAACTCTACTAGGGTTGCCAACTAGCTCCAGATGCGCCCAACAGGCTTGATCTACTCCTGAATTTAACCCATTGCATGCAGGAACATGTAGTTCTGATTTCTAAGAACTATGTTACTGAATGCAATGGGGTAAATTCAGGAGTAGATCAAGCCTCCCAAGCGCATCTGCAGCCAGTTGGCAACCCTAATCTCTACATACAAAGCTTTGACTTGTCCAAGCTATGGTATTTTCAGTAACAACATATGGATACAAAAGTTGGACAGTGAAGTAAGAAGACAGGAAGAATATTGATGCCTTCAAATTTTGTTGCTGGCAAAGAATACTGTATATATACTATGGACTCCCCAAAGAAAAAAAATCAGTCGATACTAGTGGAGATCAAACCTAAGCTTTCTTTAGAAACTCAAATGACAAGACTTCAACTTTCATACTTTTGATACATCATGCGAGGAGAAAGATCATTAGAGAAAGACATTATGCTTAGCAAGGTTAAAGGTCAGAGCAACAGAAGAAGGCCAGCAATGCAATGGTTAGATATAATAACAGCAGCTTTGGATGCCATGCTGTCAGCAATTAGCCAACTGACTGATGACCGAACACAGTTTAGGGCAACTATCCAGAGGGTCAGCATGAGTCAACATAGACTTGATAGCACTTAACAACAGTTCTATGGCTTACACATCTTTGAAGAAGATTTTTGTGCTCAATACTTTTCAACTATTTAAAGGTCTCTTACTTCTGATGGAATTCTGCATACAGTAATTTAAAATGTTACTGTTTTTGTGATTTTTTTATTTTTTTTTGTATTTTAAATTATCACTCAAAACATTATGTTTTAAACAAAGCAGGCAGAATTTTGCATAATTCAGACCTTTTAACACAGAAGTTTGAATTTTGTTTGCAGAATTCCAGCAGGAGTTGTCTGTATCCAGGGCTGGCCCAAGGGTTTCTGCCACCCCAGGGAGGAGCCCCGGCCATGTCACACCGAGCTGCCACCTGCCGCTTCTGTTTCCATCTTCTGGGGGGGGGGCCAGCAACGGCAGTTTAAAAGCGGTGGCTTTGTGCCACTGCTTTGGTGCCCGTGGCAGGCCATGTGCTTCAGCACACATGGTCTGCCACTTCTGACTCCCCCCTCCAACAGGAAGTTAAATCGGAGGGAGGGGTCAGAAATGGCAGGCCATGTGTGCCCCACAGCCAAAGCTGGGGGCGGACTTTTGACTGATTCCTCAGGAGCGTAGCCAATCTGCCGGTGCCCAAAGGGGTACCCCCTCAGGCAGGGGGGGGGATGGCTCGTCAACTTCACCCAAAGGTGGCCACTCATCATCTCTGACGCTTGGGTCCTGCAGATCGTCCAAAGCTGTTACATGCTGCACTTTACCCAGTTGCCCAGTACCCCCTAGACCTGCTGCATCACACCTTGCTACACCCTTCTGACTGAGCTTGCCATCTAGCTAGTGCCCCGCTCAGGTTGGGTGGGGATTCTACTCCAGGTATTTCCTGGTCCCCAAAAAGGCAGAGGGGTTCTGGCCCATCCTGTATCTTCGGAACCTCGACCACTTCTTAGTGTGGGAAAAGTTCAAGATGGTCTTGCTGGGGATGCTGCTCCCTTTTCTTCTCAAGGACAATTGGCTATGTTCCTTGGATCTCAAGGATGTGTATTCGCACATCCTGATCCACCGTGTTCACACTCTGGTTTGATCTGGGAGGTCAGCACTGCCAGTACTGAGTGCTTCCATTCGGACTCTCACCGGCTCCCAGGGTCTTCACGAAATGCCTTGCGGTGTTGGCTGCTTACCTCCGAACCTTAGGAATTTTTGCATACCTAGATGACTGGCTCATAAAGAGTTACACCTCAGACGGTGTCCGCCAGTCGACTCACCTCATAGAGTGGCTGGGGTTCAAAGTTGACTACCCCAAGTCTCACTTCCAGCCCTCTCAGCAGCTGGAGTTCATTAGGGCCCTCCTCGATACCACTCAAGCTTGGGTCTTTCTCCTGGTGGACCACATGCAGCGGCTAACAGGAGTGGTCAGTGACATCCAGGTGAAGTGCCACACGACAGCACAATGGATGCTGAAGATGCATCCACATAGCTTCGACAAAACACTCATTTCTGTATGAGGCAGGCTTAGTGGACTCTGAGCATGCAGTGGAAACAGGCCACTAACCGCCTCAGGAACCTGGTGGCGGTCATTGCACCCCTAGTACAATCTGGTGACAAGACACACAGCCACAGAACCTTCTCTGGGGTTTCCCCTTTCAATCATTGACGCCCCAGAGGATGCTTACCACGGATCTGTCCAAGCTTGACTGGGGAGCTCATCTGGATGGCTTGCGCATGCAGGTCCTAGGGTCCAAGCAGGAGAACTTACACCAGATAAACTTACTCAAGCTCCGAGCCATAGCAAATGCCCTTTGGGTTTTCCAGACACACCTGGCCAACCAGGTTGTCCTGATTCAAACAGATCAAGTGGCGATGTTCTGTGTAAACAAACAGGTAGGCATGGGATTATACCTCATGTGCCGGAAAGCAGTTTGCTTGTGGAAGTTTGCTGCTGTCCACGGGATGGAACTATGAGCAGCCTTTCTGCCCAGGGAGCTCAATGCCCTGGCGGATCACCAGAGCTGGGTCCTCCGGCCACACAAGTGGACCCTTAACAGGGAGGCAGCGGGCAAGATCTTTTGGGAATAGGGTACTCCCATGATAGATCTCTTTGCCATGCTGCACAACGCCTAGGTGGATCATTTCTACTCCAGGATGGCATACAGTGGCCAGCTGGCTCTGGATGCCTTCCTGCTCTTCTGGGAAGTGGGTCTGCTTTATACATACCCTCCGATCCTGCTCATGCTGAAGCTTCATGCTGAAAGGGATTCTATGATCCTCCTCGCTCTGTATTGGCCCAGGCAGCTGTGATTCCTGTGTTGCTTCAACTCTCTCAGCAGGAGCCTTTCCGTCTAGGCTCCACTCCAGACCTCATCTCAGGAGGACAGGACCTTGCTGCACCCCAATGTCCAGTTTGGCCCTCACAGCTTGGATGCTGAGCGCATAGTTCTCTCTGAATTCTTTCTGCCCAGAAATGTAACGGAAGTACTCCTGGCCTCACACAGGAATTCCATGCACAGGTCCCATACGTTCAAGTGTCAGAGGTTCTCCACCTGGTGCATTGACAGGGCTCTGGATCCCTTCTGCACCATGGACAAGTTGCTGGAAAGTATCTCCTGCACCTCTTGGACTCTGGTCTCAAATCCAATTTGGTCCGAGTCCACCTGAGCGCAATTGGGGCCTACCATCGTGGCTTAGAGGGAAAGCACATCTCAGCTCAGCCCCTGGTGGCTCGCTTCATGCGGGACTTACTCCTCTCTAAACCTCCGGTGAAACACCTATCAGTTGAATGGGACCATAATGTGGTTCTGGCATAGCTTTTCCCCTTTGAGCTGCTCGCTTCCAGCCCTCTGAAATTCCTGACCTGTAAGGTCTTGTTCCTGGTAGTGGTGACTTAAGCAAGCCATGTCAGTGAGCTCCAGACCCTGGTGGCTCACTTTCCATACACCAGGTTCCATCATAACAGGGTGGTTTTGCGAACGTATCCAAGTTTTTTGACTAAGGTGGTCTCGACTTTCCATCTCAATCAATCATTGAGAAGGTTGTCCAGCATCAGGACTTTATAGACACTTCTGCCCTTCTCGATGAACATCAATATGGGTTTCGCCCTTTCCATGGCATGGAAACTCTCCCCTTTGCCCTGGTTGACTCCCTCATCAAGGGCATGGACAACATCAAACAAGCCTTCATATTGGTGTTCCTTGACATATATGCTTCCTTTGACAGTGTAAATCATAACATCCTCATCTCTAGACTCAGTCAATTAGGTGTAAAGGAAGTAGCTCTTGATTGGTTTAAATCATACATATCTGACCGCACACAATATGTGCAAATCGATCAAGTTGCATCATCACCTTTCCCATAGGAACAGAGAATACCACAATGATCTGCACTTTCTGCCCTCCTTTTTAACCTATACCTGCAACCGATATGCACCATATTTAAAAGGCACAATATAAACTACCTTATTTATGCGGACAACATCATGTTGTTCTCCCCAATTAACATATCTGACCCTAATTATGACAACCTAGCAGCCTGCCTCTACGAGGCGGAACTATGGCTCCGTTCAAAGAATATGTACATCAGTTTCAAAAAGACTGAAGTACTATTTACTTCAAGAAGCCCCAACTTCACCCCTCCATCAGACATCAAGCTCCAGAACTTCACCCTCCCAGTGATGCATGAGATAAAATACTTAGGAGTCACCCTTGAGAGGACTCTTAGCTTCACGTCCCACATTAAGCAAACAGCCAGAACAATCTTCTTCAAGCTTAGGACCATCCAACAACTAAGACCACTTATAGACAAAGATGATTTCAGAACTATCACCCAAGCTCTAATAACCCCTTACCTGGATTATTACAATGGGATACACCAAGGCATAACAAAGAAGAACCAAAACATAATCCAAATGGCTCAGAATGTTGCTGCCCAAATAATTTCCAAGGCCAGACTATCTGACCACATTTCTCCCATACTATACACTCTTCATTGGCTTCCTGTCGCCAGCAGGATCAAATATAAAACCTTACTGACTACCTTTAAGTTAATTAACAAGATTGCCCCATCATATCTATCTACACTGATACATAGCCCCCCTGAGAATAGAATGAGAAGGAACCTCAATACCATTCTAGTACCAGAATCAATAAGAAAGACAAAACAAATAACAAGCAACAGTGTTTTTTCCTATGTAGCACCTATTCAATGGAATAATCTCCCAGTCCAATTAAGGGAGATAAAAGACCTCCAAACATTCCGAAAGGAACTGAAAACATATTTATTCACGCAGCACTATTATAACTTAGACCATAGCTCGAATCTAGTCCCCCCTTGGCATGTGTTGACAAGCCCACCCAAATACCCTTCCCATACAATAACAGTCTCATCTCCACTGTATCGCTGACAAACATTGTCTCACCTCATACAAAAAGTATTTAACCATGACCAATCCTGAACCCTAAAGTTATGATGAAAGTTGTAAATAGCTACTAAGTTTATGACTATACTGTTTTTTGTAAATAGTTGCAATGTTGTATAATGTTCTATGTTGTATGTATGGTTCCATTGTTCTATGTAAACCGCCCCTGATCTTGTGAAGGGGCGGTATATAAAAGTTTTCAAATAAATAAATAGATAGTAAAGGTGATATAAAAGAAGAATTGAACAAAATATCGGTAAACCGGGAAGATCTATTACAATTTGATAAACTGAAGCGTAGGAAATCACCTTGACCAGATGGTATACATCCAAAGGTGTTGAAAGAACTGAAATATGAGATTGCAGACCTACTATTAGTGATCTGTGAACTATCATTAAAATCATCTGTAGTACCAGAAGATTGGAGAATGGCCAATGTAATGCCAGTTTTTAAAAAGGGTTCCAGGGGTGATCTAGAAAACTACAGACTGATGAGCCTGATGTCAGTACCAAGCAAAATGGTAGAAACTACTATAAAGATTAACATTACTGAATATGTAGATCAGTAGTTCTCAACCCAGTCCTCTGGGACCCCCAGGCCAGTCAGGTTTTCAGGATATTCACAATGAATATGCATGAGATAGATCTTCATACAGTGGAAGCATTGCATGCAGATCTATCTCATGCATATTATTGTGGATATCCTGGAAACCTGACTGGTCTGGGGGTCCCAGAGGACTAGGTTGAGAACCACTGATGTAGATAGTCATGGCTTAATGGGATAAAGCCAACATGGCTTTAGCCAACAAAAGTCTTGTCTTACCAATCTACCATATTTTCTTGAAGGTGTGAATAAACAGGTAGACAAAGGTGAGCCGTTTGATATAGTGAATCTGGATTTTCAGAAAGCCTTTGACAAGGTTCCTCAAAAGAGACTCTTGGCAAAATTAAAAATTAATGGGATTGGAGGAAGTATAGTATTGTGGATCAGGAACTGGTTAAAAGATAAAAAGCAGAGAGTAGGGCTAAATGGCCAATATTCTCAATGGAGAAAGGTGAATAGTGGAGTACCTCAGGGATCTATGCTGGGCCCACTGCTTTTTAACATATTCATAAATGACCTGGAAATAGGAATAACTAGTGAGGTGATCAAATTTGTAGATGAGACAAAATTATTCAAAGTTTTTAAAACACACAGGAAGGGATGAAGGGAACTGTTTGATGACCAATCCTGGATAAGTGATTTGTGGTGGGGAATTTTAAGATTTATGAGGTCTAAGATGGTTTACTGAGTCCATAGGGATAATCATGTTGGAGTTTGGGGTCCTTCTGGGCCGACCTCAATTAGGTAGATGGTCCTGTTCTCTGGGTAAGGGGGGGAGGTGTTTTGAGGGGCATGAGAAGAATGTTTAAAAGAAACATTTGAGTAGACTGAGCTTATTAATTGGGATGCTACTTGGTTGCTGTGAGTTGAATATTGTAAATGTTTCGTGAAAATAAAGAGTTTAAAAAAAAAAGGTGTTAAAGCACAAGAGGATTGCAAAAAATTGCAAGAGGACCTTGATAAATTGGAAGACTGGACGTCCAAATGGCAGATAAAATTTAATGTGGACAAATACAAAGTTATGCACCTAGGAAAGAACAACCCAAACTTTGGTTACACGATGCAAGGTTTAACATTAGGAGCCACCACCCAGGAAAAAGATTTAGGCGTAATCGTGGATAATACATTGAAACCCACCTCTCAGTGTGCCGCAGCATCCAAGAAAGCAAATAAAAGGCTAGGGATCATAAGGAAAGGAATGGAGAATAAAACCTCTGTACCGTTCGATGGTGCGACTGCATCTTGAATATTGTGTGCAATTCTGGTTGCCATATCTTAAAAAGGAAATAGCTGAATTAGAAAAGGTACAGAGAAGAGCAACAAAAATGATAAAGGGGATGGAAAGATACCCCTATGAGGAGAGGCTTAAAAGGTTAGGGCTCTTCAACCTGGAAAAGAGATGGCTGAGGGGGGATATGATAGAAGTCTATAATGTAATAAATGGAGTGGAACGGGTAAATGTATATTGGTTTTTACGCCCTCAAGAAGTATTTATTTATTTCTTTGTTTGTTTATTTGTTTTTATATACATGCTATTACAGATCAGTGCGATTTACATGAAACATATGAATGTGTGTTACAAATAACACAGATAACATAGTGATTTGATTATGCGGTTTACATGGTTTACAATCTAACATGGTTTACATCTGAGGTGAAACTAGTAACATATTTACATTACAGGAGTTTACATCTGGGGTATAACTAGGAACATATTACATTGCAGGAGTTTTCATATGAGGTATACTAGGAACATATTTACATTACAGGAGTTTACATCTGAGGTAAAACTAGGGACATGTACATTACAGGAGTTGTAACTAGGAACATATAAACAATTACTGGAGCATATTCACAGTGATGGGCTGTTTCCGTTTGTGTGGCTAGTCTATGGTTGGTTGTATGTTAGTCGGAAGAGATAAGTCTTCAATGCCTTCCTAAAAGTTATAAGATCCAGGATAGCACGTATCATTGGGGGTAGGGCATCCAATGGGTTGGCACATATAGAGAAAAGGCGCGAATCTTGGTTGACTGGGTACAGGTCCTTACTGTTAATGGAGTCATGAGAGAGTTTACCATACATGTTCTCCTGGTTCTAGTCTCCGGCGTTCTTTGAATCAGTTCTGAGAGCGAAGTTGCCGACATTGTATGCAGGGCCTTAAAAGTGAGTAGCAATGCTTTGTAGGTCAGGCGACTTGCTATGGGGAGCCAATGAAGCTGAATTAGAATGGGAGTGATATGGTCGTATCTGGATGCAACTAGGATTGTGCAGGTAGCTGTGTTCATGGCCAGTTGTAGTGGCTGGAGGGTGTGCTTCGGCATTCCATGAAGGATGATGTTGGAATAGTCTAGATGAGGGAGGATGAGTGCTTGAGCAACTGAGTGGAAGTCCAAGGTCTCGAGGAGAGGACGTAAGTGCTGGAGGGTTCTTAGTTTATAGTAGACTGTCTTGGAGATATTTTGAGTATGGGTCTCCCATGACAGGTGTTGGTCGATTGTTACTGCCAGATAGCGGACCTCTTGCTTGGTTATGAGGTCCGAAGTCTTTTACTTTGAGGGAGGGTGGTGGAGTAAATGTGGGGTCTCTGTATATGAATAAGACCTCAGTCTTATTGGTGTTGACCTTCAGGTTGTGTGCCATGAGCCAATCTGAGACTGTGTTGAAGCATTCAACTATGGACAAGTAGTCCAGCTTGTCAATGGTGAATGGAGTGTATAGTAACACATTGTCGGCGTAGGTGTGGTAGAGTATGTTAAATGATTGGATGATAGCACAGATTGGCTATATGTAGATGTTAAAGAGTAGGGATGAGAGGGAAGATCCTTGGGGGACCCCTTGTGTTTGTTGGAAAGGCCTGGATGCTTGGTTGTCTAATCGGACTTCTTGTTGTCGGACGGATAGGTAGGATTTGAACCAGTCTAAGGCTAAGCTTCTTACGCCTTTTTGATAGAGTTGGGTGAGCAAAAGGTTGTGGTTAACAGTGTCAAATGCTGAGGCGATGTCCACAAATATGAGGATGAAGCCTTGTTTTTTCTTATCGAGGCCTGTATGGAGTCTGTCGAGAAGAGTCGTGAGAAGGGTTTCCACACCATGCTGTTGCCGAAATCCGTGCTGCTGCTGGTCTAGAGGTGCATAGGAGTCGATGTGGTCCTGGGTCTGTTGGTACACTATCTTTTCTATGATTTTGGTTAGGAAGGGGAGGCTAGAGATGGGTCTGTAGGATTTGATATCTGATGGGTCAAGCTTGTTGTTTTTGATCAGAGGTCTGATGGCTGCTGTATTCAATGGGGGCAGAAGAGTGCCTTCAGCTAGTGATATGTTGGCGATTCTAGCTATGATTGGATTGAGATAGGTTTTTGTTTGTTTGATCCAGAAGGGTGGACAAGGGTCCGTTGGGGAGGTTGTGGTGTTGATCCCACTGATGACTCCTTCTATTTGATCAGGAGGGTATGGATAGAAGGATTTCAGGGTCGATTCCAGGGTCGATGAGAGAGAGCCGGTGGGGTTGTGGGGGGTCTTGGGTAGTACAAGCTTCGTTGGGTTGGTTGTTGGCGATGTGGTTTTGCTTTGGAAGTAGGTGGCAAATTCATCTGGGCTTGGAGTGTTTGTTGGTTGTTTTATGGATGGATCTTTTGTGAGTGATTTGACTAGGTTGAAGAGTTTGCGAGGTTTGTTAAGAGAGCGCATGAGGATGTTGGTGTGATGTTCCTTTCTCTTGCTGCTAATCATTCATCGATGCTGTTATAGTTTGTTCAGGTAGGCATCTTTGTCACTGATCAGTTTGGAGTGTCGCCAGCAGCGTTCAAGCTTCCTGAGTTGCACTAGAGATTCACGCAGGTCAGCGATGAACCATACTGCTGTGTTTTTTGTGGGCAGGTTTTGTGGATGGTGGGAGGAGTGCAGCTTTGGAAAGGTGGTTGTTCCAGTTGATTGCCCAGGTCATTAGTGTCAGGGTTGAGGTGATGTAACGTGTTGATGAGGAAGGTTTCCTTGTCGAAATGCTTGAATCGGCGGTGCACAGGTGTGCTTGGTGCGGAAGATTGCTGTTCTATGTTATCGTGTGGAATGTCAAAGAAGATGGCCTTGTGGTCAGATCATGGTACTGGGTGTACCTGAGGAGAATACTGGTTGTCTGTGTTGTTGCGGGGCGAAAATGAGATCTAAGGTGTTGCCTCTACTGTGGGTAGAGGTGTGAACGATTTGCTGGTATCCCATTGTGGTCATTGTGTCCAGGAATGCTGTGGAGTGTTTGATATGGAAAGAGGGAAGATTGAAGTCACCAAGAATCCAGAGCTGTTTTCGTTGGATGATGTTGTTGTATGCTTGGTAAAGGATTGTGGCCAACTCGTCGGTGCTTGAAGAGGGTGGGCGGTAGAGGAGGCAGATTGTTAGGGTCCTCTTTAAGATTTGGATGATGTCTAAATTGGTGGTACTTTGTGTTTAAGTACAATGGAAGTGGAGGTTGCTTTTGTCTATTATTAGGACTCCGCCTCCGTGCTGATTTGTTCTGGGGCAGTTGAAGATGTCGTACCTAAGAGGTTTTAGTTGGTTGGTGATCACTGTGTCTGTATCTGTTAACCACATTTCGGTGACGAGAAGTAGGTCTAAATTTTGGTGTTTAATATAATCGGATGGAGCGGGCATTAATTAGCATGCTGCTGAGGTTTGGCTGGGGTGGAGTCTTGCGTCTCTTAGGTTTTTGTGGTGGCAGGCAGTTTATATGAATCAAATGGTGATGGTTTGCTGCAGAGGGTGGCTTGCTGTGGTGCGGGGGATAGTTAGGTCTTCTATGCATGTTACTTACTGTAGGGATCAGGCATTGAATTTGTTGTAGTGGGTCTGCCCATGCTATGAGCTGTGTTATCCAGAGGAGGAGAAGAAGTAGTAGTGCATGGTTTCTGGCCACGGTGGTTGTAGGTCAGGAGGATAGTTCGCGTACTGTGGAGATGTGTGCTCTGCAGTGTTTTAGGTTGCTTGTTGGATAGTTGGTGCAAGCTTTTATTAAGTAGCTATGCAGGTAGTCTACCTCAGATCTAGAGTCAAATCGCAGCATATGCTATCCACGTATATAATATGTATATAATATTGTACATAGTTTCCCTCGGTTTTTCTTCCATGTTTACTTTCCCTGTTCAATGTAAAAACTCGATGTAACTTGTTGCATTCTTGTATGTTCTGTTCAAATGTAAACCGCACTGATTATAATAGCGTGGTATATAAGAAATAAAAATAAATAAATAAATAAAAATAAATATCCACAAAGCAGTGAGGTATTAGTGGGGCGGCAAATAGATGACAAAATACCTATTAAAGTGTCCGGTGCTGGGGTGGTCATCGGGCCCAATTGGCCTTGTCGGAGGTTAATACCTATCAATAGACCAAAGTAGTTGGAGGGTACACAATGGAAAAAAACAAACAAACAGCTATTATAATTACCAGTTAGTTCATTTTTTCCTACTTACTCTTCCTCCTTTTGTCTTTTCCTTCTCTGTTCCGCTAGCTCTGTGTCGAATTTCACTTTCCAGCTAAGGAAGTTTACTATTGTAACAGGAGTCCCATGGAAGAATACCTTTTCTGCTTCCTCTGCTTCCCTCTCTCTCTCTTTAGCTTCTCCTCTTCTTTTCGTGTTTTCATTTGATCTACAATTTCATTTAGTTTTTCCTATACTGCTGACACTAAAGTGAAGATCATTACCGTGCCCAGGTTTTCTTCTGCTTGTTGATCTAGTGGTGCTATTATATCCGAGACATCATTATCTTCCAGATTCTCCTGGGAGTCTATTTCATAAGAAGGTGCTTCATCTGGATAGTTTTCTACGTAGGTGAACTTAAGGGTTGCTTGCACAGTTTCATCAATCTCCAGGAACAAGCAGGAATGAGTCTTCACATATGGGTACGTCAGTACCGACGGAGTCTGCGCGGGAACGCTCCCCAGCGTCCAATCAGAACGCTTTTGGAAGCATCACAACACGCCTGCGTGCTGCCTTCCCGCCTTTCCCAACTGTCTCTCCTCAGTTTTCGTTTTTCCGCGGAGCCGGCAGGACATCGTCCTGTCACCGCAGAAAATTCTTCCTTTATTTTAGTTTTTTCTTGTGGTCGCGTCTACCTTTCCTCGACGCACCGGTACCGCCGGTGTTTCTTTTTCTTTTTTTCTGCAAATTTTTCCCCTTCTGGGAACTTTTGTTCCTGTTAGTGCCTGACAGGTTTCGGCCTGCTAGACCTCTTCACTTTCCCTCAGGGAAATGCTAGCCACTAGAATGTGTATTAATTGTGGCACTTACAGATTAGTTTTAGACACCCATAATTGGTGCCTTCAATGTTTGGGACCTGAACACCATCCACTGGAGTGTCCCTCCTGCACTTTTATTTCTACAAGACGTTTTCAGCATCGAGCTCAACTCGATACGCCGTTCCCCTCAGACTTGAGGGTACCAGCTACATCTTCTTTTTCGCAGGATCAGGTAACCAAACAAAAGTCTGTACAGACTAGCCAGTCCTCGGGTGGTAGATCTCATGTACTTCATAGAGATGCCTTTGGGCTTGCCCCCGAAGACATTTTGGCTTTAAAACCCCAGTGGGAGGCTTCTACCTACAAAGCACTAACGGGGTTTCAGGCTGTTCCCGGGATTTTCACCTCGGTGAACATGCCTGAGCCATGCCCGGTGGTGGTATCTGCTTTGAGCGGTGCCGGTACCCCGGCATCGGCAATGGTGCTGGATGAAACATTCCACACCGATGATCGCAGACGAGCGCTCTCGGTATCCTCGGTGCCGTTAGAGCCGCTACCGACCGGTCTTCCCACATCGGTCCCGGTACCGATGCTGGTATCCACGTCGGTACCCTCCAGGTATGCATCGATAGACTCGCTTCTTTCGATGCCAAGTCTGGAATCGATCTCTAGTCTGGATGATTGGGTACCGACCCTCTCGGTACCGACTGCAGACGGTACCGTAGACATTCCACCGATGATCAATGTCTGCCACATTCGGTTTCCACGGTACCGATAGTGCCATTACAGACTGATCTTCATATATCGGTGTCACCGACGGTACCGATCCCGGTACCGGTATCGACATCAGCATCGGTGTCGGTACCTCCCATGCTCCTTTCAGCCGGCTCGCTTCCCTCCATACCGAGTTGGAATCGATCCCTAGCATGGACAATTTGCTACCTACCAGTTGCGGTACCGCTTTTCAGCGGTACCGACAACTATCTTTCAAAGATAATCCGATGCTCCACCCCTCCAGATCTTCTATTCTACAGAATCTGAATAAATCGGTGGATGCTAGAACTAGTTCTTCAACAGATCTATTTCTTCCTCCTCTTCCTCAAGAACTCCCCTCTGGGGAGATTTCTTTTCAAGCTTTCCTGCTTGATATGGCCAAGTCTCTGGCCATTTCCATACCTGGTCAAGACCCTGCACCAGGGGATCCACAACTTACACAGATCCCCTGTAATCCACAGGAAGTCCTTATGTTTCCTTTGCATCAAACCTTTCAGGATCTTTTATTTAGAATGTGGGAAACTCCTCTAATGGTATCCCCACCTTCTAGGGCAACTGGTCTCCTATACAGGGTGCCCCCTTCTCCAGGTTTTCAAAAGCCTCAGCTCCCTCATCCGTTCTCTTGTTGTAGAATCAGCAATGAGGCATGTTAGGAGTACTAAGAAGCACTCTTCTTATCCGCCAGGTCGTGAGGCTAAGACACTAGATGCCTTTGGACATCAAACTTTCCAGGCATCTATGCTTTCAGCAAGAATCCTTTCATATATTTTCTATATGGGATTATCTCTTGAGGAGGTCACAAAAGATTTATTGCTTTTGACCCCTTTCCTCCAAGAGCCTAAAAGAGCAGATTTTTCTATGTTAGTCAATCATGCTCAAAATATTTCTAAGTTCCTTACTTGTGCTTCCCTAGACTCTTTCGAGTCTGTTAGCAGAACTTCTGCTATAGCCATAGGAGCACGACGTAGAGCCTGGCTCCAAGCTTCAGACTTGGACACATCTGTACAAGATAAACTGGGAAATACTCCTTGCACTGGAGAGAATCTCTTTAATAAAGAGACTTTACTCCAGGCTGCTCAGTTAACCACTGACACTATTGCTTTCAGAGGCTTGTCTATGCCTTCTTCTATCCCAGTTTGTAGAAAGTCTGCTAATAAGCTTTGTTCCCTTAATGGGAGAAGGTTTTATCCATCTTCTACCCATCATGCAGATCCTCCCAGGCAAGGGAAACAATCAACCAGGCTCAGGAAATCACAACCTCAACGGGTTCAGCAAACCCAGCAGCCGCAGGGTTGCTAATAGACTCTTCCCTGAATCCTTTTTCCTGTTTGAGGTTTGGATCCTGTAGTTTGCTTCCTACCACTACAAGCATCTACATCAATTCCATCCTAACTTTACATATTTCCCTATTAGGGGGACATCCTAACTATCAGCTCCATGAGCTTCTTAAGTTGATTATGCTCTACAGGTTATACAGTTACTTCTCATCCTCTGGACTACTCAGAGGAGTAACAACTGTCAATAAGGTTGCCTTTACCTTTGACTTTTTCTCCTGTATCCGCATATCTCATATTACTTCAAAGATTTACTCCACCGTAAGTCTTCTTTTCAACTCTGCCACTCTTACTAAGACATTTCGTCTGTAAGAGTGATACCACTTGACTGAGGGCTTCTCCTTAAGCCCTAGGTTTTCTTTCAGAATTATCTCCCCCATGCATTCTTAATTTTTCTGGCAGCTCTCAGACAATAGTGGAGTCTTACCACTCCTACTTATGTCTGTATTTCTTTCCCAATGTTGGGACATAAGATTTCTACTGCTGCCCTATCAATAGTTAGAACTGCAAGGGTTCTTACTGGCTAGACCACCGACTTGCTGACCAAGCCACCAGGGCTTGTTCTCAATTTCAATGGTTCTGGCCTTACCTCTAGGTCCCAGAAGGTTTTAAAACCTTTTCTAGCTATTGTTGCAGACACATTACCTTATCTTCTATCCTTAGCCTTCCCCAATCCTTGGGCTTGGCGGAATGGTTCATGATACCTACTGGCTCTTAAACACCAGTTTTTCTTCTAATTAACCTGCAACATGCTCTCTGCATCTCTTCGGAGCAGCTCTACACTATGGGGCCTTGTTAGAGAGCACATGATGTCAGATGGTTAAGAAGGGCTTTACCTAGTCATGCCTGCTGGGTTCTCCCTGCCCTTATCATTTTTCCATTAAAGGCTTCTTAAATAAACACAAGCCTTTAATTAAGAGAATACCTAAAGAATTATCCAATTCCCTGGGTTGCTTCACATCTCCAGGGGACCCCTTCACCAGGGATGGGTTTTTCTATCAGTATAGACAATCCTTGTCTTGTCTTTTCCTTCCATCCTCAGCTCTTCATGGCGTAATCCATGTTGAGCACAAGAATGCACCATACCCCTTTTTACCCTCATCAGGGGTACATATGGTATTTTTATTGCATCTTTTCTCCAGCTACCTGCTGGAGTTATGGAAGGATTCAGACTTACTATCTGCAGATTTACAACATCCTCTGCATTTTCCAGGTAGGTCTCCATTCCTGGTTGTCCCTGAACTAGAGTTCTTAGAGGACTTTAGACTTCTCTTGCCAGTGAGAGAACTCCCTGGGCTTCCTATCCTTACCCAGGAAGTACAGATTCTCTAACTATCTTCCCAAGCAGGTACCTCCCTTCTTGTGGTTAGATAAATCTTTCTCTCTCCACATACCCTATGTGCGGACATGGGTATGTATACATATATATATATATATATATATATATATATTTGCATGTATATGGACATCTGCATGTATATGGACATATATATCTATATATATATATATTTTTATATACATATATGAGGGATGTATCTCTATTTCCCTATCTATATATATATATATGCTTCGCAGTATATGATAGTGGGTAGATATATCTCTATATACTATTTCCATCTGTCTGCCTAGATATATATATACTTATACATATATATATATATTCCCCTATGGACTCGACAGATACTCTCTATCCCTTTCCATGCTGTCCCAGCATACGTAGGGTTCTCCATAATCAACCACTTCCTTTAGTAGTTGAGGAGTTTTTTGTACCATGCCTTTCAGTTTAGGTACACCTGAAGCCCTCCATATACTTCCTTTCCAATTAGGAGTCACTTTCTGACTCTTCAGAAGATGAGAAGCTACACTGCCTCATCACTCCTCTTTGTTATCGGATATAGGGATCTTTAAAGCTCCCTTCTCCTATAAAAACTTTGTCCCTTTAAAGTCAAAAGAGCTTCAGTTTTTATCTAATAGGGACTTCCGCGTTTTCCGCAAAGTCCTATCTCATTGAACTACCCCAGTTCCACTGGGTTTGTTTCTTCTCACCCTAAGGGTTCTGACCTCAACCTGTTTTTTTGTACAGTTATCTACCTCTCCTTGCATTGAGGTACTCCCTGGGAATATTCTGTTGGTTCATATCCACAAATCCACATGAACCTCCATATACCCCTTTACAATATCACCAGGTGAGGTCCAGGTTGGTTTATTGCTCCCAATATTACCACTAAGTATCACCTGCACAGAGACTCCTATCTAGGCATCCTGTTTGGTCCTGCTGTTCCACAGCACATCTTTTTAGTTCAACTCCTACCCTCCATCCCTAGGATGCCTGGGGTTTCGGTAAAATAGCTTGGCTCTCAAATTCACAATATGCTGGGACTCCTCCAGGCATCTCAGCTTGGGAGTCCCCATATGTGAAGACTCATTCCTGCTTGTTTCTGGAGATAGCACAGTTACTTACCTGTAACAGGTGATCTCTGGGAACAGCAGGAATAAGTCTTCACAACCCACCCACCTCCCCTAGGAGTTGCATTTTTCTATCTCTATCTTTCCCTTTCTCTCTCTCTCTCTCTCTCTCTTTTTGTCTCAGCTTTAAAACTTAACTGAGGAGAGACAGTTGGGAAAGGTGGGAAGGCAGCACACAGGCGTGTTGGGATGCTTCCAAAAGCGTTCTGATTGGACGCTGGGGAGCATTCCCGCGCAGACTCCGTCGGTACCGACGTACCCATATGTGAAGACTTATTCCTGCTGTTCCCAGAGATCACCTGTTACAGGTAAATAACTGTGCTTTCTCTCCGGCATCAGATGTGTCAGTGATGGTGAAACTTGTTGGTGCTTCAGACGACACTCGGAAGGAGTCCGGGTAAATGGATTCCAGAGCCTCCAGCTCGTTCCGCTGCTCCTCACTGTAATCCGTCATCTTCCGCGTGCCCGCCAGCCATGGAACACCGGCTCGGTAGCACAAGCGCGCAGAACACGGATTCCCTGCGGTAGAAAGACCAGAGGACACGCAAAGAAGCTACAATGTAAGCCATTTAAGACAAATAGAGAAAATATTTTTTCACTCAACGCGTAATTAAACTCTGGAATTTGTTACCGGAGGACATAGTAAACTGTTAGTGTAGCTGGTTTTAAAAAGGTTTGGACAAGTTCTTGGAAGAAAGGTCCATAAGCTATTATTAAAGAGGACCCGGGAAATCCACTGCTTACATGGGGATGAGCACTGTGGAACATGTGTGCCTTTTGGGGAACCTGCCAGGTACTTGTGACCTGGATTGGCCACTTTTCAAAACAGGATACTGGGCTTGATGGACCTTGGTCTTACCCAGTATGGCATTTCTTATGTTCTTACCCATACGTGAGGACTTATTCCTGCTGTCCACGGAGAACCTCTGCTACAGGTGAGTAACTACGCTTTCTTTTTAAATCGATATATATAGGTGATACGTTTCATTTTCAGTTATTTATTATGTAGGGGGGACGAGTGTATATGTGTGCATCCGAAGGAAGCATTTGTGAGAGATCAACGGTCTGCAAATTAAAAATAGAGAATTAAAAATGCTAATACAAAGGTAAATGCATTGAGTTTCTTGTACAGGTATTTGTGCCAAAATAAAAATCATTGACAAAGATTTTTCTTATTATTTCAAATGAAATGTAAATATAATATATGCAGAAAAGTATAAAAATAAATTCTTAGGCCTCAGTTTTATGGAATTTAACTTTTTCTGTTTATCACCAGATTGAATGTAATTTATTATGTGCTAAAATTAATCTTTCATAATCTTCTATTACTCCAGATGCGTCAGTTTCAAGGAATAAGCCTCTATGAATCATCTTCCAAGATAATAGGAAGCAGTGATTCATGTATGATCTTGTTGGAACATTGATTTTTGAAAACTAGGAGAATGCTGCTGCATTTTCTACCTCCATCTGGTTTTCCTCCAACATACTGCTCCTTTTTTAAAGAAGACATATATGTAAAAGGAATATTCACTTAAAGATGAAACCCTTGATTTTGCACCACAAGTGTCTGAAAAGCCTGAATTCTGTTGTACATGCCAATCCATCATGAAACTGAAAAGTATTTGTAACCTGTCTGGAGAATATTCCCTCCTTGCAACTCAACTGGTAGAAGTAAAATTGGTTGTTAAAGATTTTTCTATGATCATGGCATTCAGTGTTTTATTACTACACTGATGTGATTAACTTATATCAGAGACACTAGTAAATTGATCACTTCCTCCTTTCGTAATGCTGTTATATATATATATATATTTTTTACATACAGTGGTGTCAAATGTACAAGGTTCTTCATAGATTACGGTCTGCGGATTTAAATTGCCACTGTAAAATCACATAAAACCAGTGAAAACCTGTAAAAAATGTGTTCTGTTACAATGTTACCAGCGAAAAATATGGAATTCTGATTTTGCATGTTATGCAGTATTGTTATACATTGAATACAGTGGCAAAATTCTAATTTTTTATTAAATATAAATGTTTTCAAATCAGATCTGGTAGCATTTTCCCCTGATATTGTAAGAGAATATTAGGTTATTTAGATTTGATCTGACTGAGGCCAAGTATTTAAATGTTAACAGATGACCTTTCAGTATTATACTACTAATTCTTATGAATGACCATCACCTCAGCTGGGCATGTCTCTGATGGAAGTATGTACAGATTGAATGTATGCAAGCCAGGAATATAGTGATGTAAATATGTAGCTTAAAACTAAAAATAAAGCCCATTGTAAGATACAAAACTTGCACAAGCAGATAGCATATTTGAAACTTTAAACAAATCAAAATGATTTGGTGCTTAATATATATTCTGTTAAGAGGAAAACAACCGCATGTCTCCAGAAGGAGCAAGAGGCTATGATAAGCAGTTACCTTAAACCAATGAAAAAGAGAGAAGTAAAGCCACAGTTGAGCAAGTATTAGAAACGTCTCTCTGCTGGGGCAAATCTGTGCTTATCTAGTGCATTCATTTAGGAGCATGGGATTTAGCACACAGAGTGCACTGCAGTAACCGTTACTGTGCGCCAAATATATTGCCGCGCTAAGAATCCCACCATGCTAACAACTTAGCATAGGTTATGATGGAAACTAGGTGGTCCAGGGATGGAGCCTGCACATTTTGGTTAGTCCAGGCATCTTTAATGCATGCTGACCATCAATTCTGCACTTAGTGAGTAGTGTTAAATGCACCTATGGTAATCGCAGCAAACAGCTTAGTTCAGGGGGGGTATAGAAAATGGGAACATACTGGGAGCACCTCCATTGTTACCATAGGCACCATCCTCATGCTACATTTTAGGGCTAAACATATAGGGGGCTATTCGTGCCGGCTCCTGCCCCTGTATAACCTCCCTGCTGGCTGTGCGGAGAAGTTATACAGGGGCGGGGAAGGGGCGGCACGGGGGCCTGATGTCGGCCCTGTACGTCCAGGGCTGGCGAAATGTCTGGGGAAGTTATTCCACCCATTTGGGTGGAATAACTTTCCTGGATGTGTCCTTACGGCAGCTCCGGGGCACGGAAGGGGCTGGGGGGTGGCAAAAGTTAATTCCCCGCAACTCTAGCCTGGCCTTAGGAGGCCGGACGGGGGATCAGGCTGCGGGGAATTAACTTTTAAGCAGACGGCTGTCATCACGGCATTTAAATGGAGCAGGGCGCCATGGCAACATGACGCCATGGCGCTGCGGCTCCATTTAAATGCCCTGACTGAGTTAGTTGGGCTTTGCTGTACATGCAGGCCGGGACTAAATCGCAGTCCCAGCCTGTACGTACAGTGCTATTCACGATTCTGATCCCGCAGGGCACGTCTAGCCCTGTGGGATCAGAATCACGATCTTTGTACGTCCAGGTCAGCTCGGACGTACAAAGGAGATCTACATCTGGATCAGAATCGGGTCCATAGTAAACAACTGAATTTTAGTAAACATGCTCCTTGGTTGTCGGGTGTTCTACTGATGAATGAATATTAATAAATGTTCTATTGCTCCCAGCCACCTTGTTCATGTAAGCTGTAGTTTACATTTGTAGTATCATTTTCATGAACAGCCAATAGAGTTTAACTGTTGTAAAAATCACCATTTACTTATTAGCTTAATAAGAAACTATAATAAAGGACAAGTTGCTTAGTTAGAGACCCATCTTGATGATTTAGACTAGACACATTTATTTTTTTAAAAGCAGGCAGATGTTTGTATTAAGCCCATTTTCATAAAAGCATATAATGGCCATACAGTGCAGGTGCAGAGACTGCTGATTAGTATTTCTGTACTAGAGGTTGGGCAGGAGTAACATTACCTGTGCAATGAGATTTATTTTTTAAAGGGATCACATTCTATCCTATTTATAGATGCTTGTCAACTGCTTTTACTGTGGGCACTTATTTTTTTTTAAATAGTGTAGCAGTAACACATTGAATAGCTATGTAATTAAAATACATTTGTTGACATTGTACTGTATTGGAACAATTGTCTTTTCCTAAGCAGTGCCTCCTATATTCATTTGTTCTTGCCAAATTAAATTCATTGGTAACATACATAAAGGGAATGAGCATGGAAATTGTGTTCTTGGATGATGTATACTAATCTGTTCAGGGACTTGCAAAAGTTGCTTTAAACGTTCAGTTTAAAATTATGATGTCTGACATTTAGATAAGCAGATGAAATCTACATTAATTCTGCTTACTGAATTTCACTTTTCTGCAAATAAGGAAACTGTTTTTTATAATATTTTGTATCTAATCTTTTACTAAATATTTGGTATTGTAAAGATGTAAATACAGTTGTAAAACAATAATGTGATCAATTTGTATTATTTAACTGTAAGTTTGTGAAATTACAAACCAACAAATACAAAAAACAACTCTGTGAATGTGTAAATAGCACGAACTAGGAACAGAGGAATAAAATAGTAAAAACACTAAAAGTGCACACACACATTTATTGTACAAATATAAACAATAATAATTGAATACATAAGCTAAAACCGGTGAACAAATAATAAAAATCCAACATGATATGTTTCAGCATACATGCCTGCATCAGGGGTAACAAAAAATTTAGAAATGGGTTATACCATTCAATCATATGTAAAAACAGTTCCAACTGTATATCCAGATAAACCGAAAGAGCTGAAAAAAAGGAAGAAGGAAGTAAAAGGGGGAGAGGAGATTTTTTTGATCATCCAAAAAGTATATATTTTATGTGTTTAAACATTAAACATACAAAGTGAATATTTCACCTACTCACACTCTTGATATGGCTGCCCTTTAAGCCATAAGTTCTATCATAAATTGTAAATAACAAATTCCTCATTGTCCCTCCAGTCCAGGCGGATGGGTTATGCCCTATAACCAGAAGGTGAAGACTGAGAACCACTGATTTGATGATGTCACAATATAGGGATCCACGTAGAACTGCTCCCTTCAGTATTTCTCATTCTCCAACAGGTGGTGATGAACATCCGTGCAGTTTGAACTCCACTTGGACGAATTTAGGAAAAAAGAAAGAGGATAGGAGTGCTTCTGCTCTGCAGCTTCCTTGAGGTGTTGGTGTGCAGAACCCAATATTCTGGGTCCTTCTCCCATGGTCCCCCGCCTGCAGCACTTGGGTATTCTTGAGAGCGCCCTGTTTAGTCCTCTGTTCCTCCTCCCCAACTTTTGGGGAGGGGTCCTGGGGACTTTTTTATAGCAAAGCCTGTACCTTTAAAAAAAAAAGGAAAGAGGAAGTAGCCACTTTTCTTTCTTTCCACTGCTCTTGGCTGCAATGGGGGCCATTTTTTGTTTCTGTCCAGCTGTCTGTACTTTGTGATAGCCACCACAGTTCCCTTTCGTTGGCCAGTTAATGCCGCAGTTGTGAGGCTGATGGACACACAGTTGCTAATGTTTTGGCGGTAGCTAAAATGCCAGCGGTTGAGACAGCGGGGGATGATTCCAGTGCTGCTTCAGTGTCTTCTCAGATGCAGGATCCTATGGTTTTGGTGGGAAACATGGCCATTGTTGTTTCATCTCATATTGCTGCAGGTGACCATTCTGAGAGGCGTTTTGCGAAGCTGGCTCCTCGGGAGCCGTGGGAGTCATGTCAGGCACCTCAGGGGATCTGTCTGCCATTCCTGCTATACCCTTTTCACCAGAATTTGTCTATATTGTGCACCAGGCCTTCTGCACAAAACAGGGTTTGGTACAAAGTTCCCCTCAGAGCATTGAGGCACTTGGAATTAGAGAGAGAATCTAGTGCCTGCAGCCAGATTGTTTTCCGAACTTCTTGCTAAGCATCATAGAATGCAAGATGAGGTGGGAGATGATCAGGTTTTGGTCCTTTCAGGAGCTTTGGAGGACTCTTTAGAGGTTCTGTCAGGGCAATGGGGGGACCCCTCCATTGACATCCTAGAAAGGAGGGTGACATTCCCCCAGAAGAAGATCCTTCTACTATTAGAGTTTTTTGTCAGGAGGAATTGTCTGTGCTAATTGCTCAGTCCTTAGCAGCTCTCAGTATTTCTCAGGAGTCTCTGGAAAATACTCTCTTGCAGGGAGTGTGAAAGTCTCAGAAGTCTTTTCTGCTACATAGTGCCATTAGAGAAATGGTAGAGGCCATATGGGAGATCCCAGAGACTGAGTTAAGGGACAGCAGATCGATGGCTCACCTGTATCCTTTGCCACCTAAGGTTAAAGACTTTCTCAAGCTTCCTAAGGTGAATGCACTTGTATCAGCAGTACCAAAAAGGCCATAATTCTGGTGAGGGTGGTGCAGCTCTTAAGGACGCCCAGGACCAGAATCTGGAAACAGTGTTAAAATAGTCATTCAAAATTATGGCTCTAGTGTTGCAGGATTCTGTTAGTGGTGCCTACATGACTCAGGCATGTTTGAGATGAGCTCAGAATTTACCAGAGTCGGATTTGAATCCTTCTGGGTTGTTATCTGAGGCTGCTAAACTGGAAGGGGTTTGGCTTATCTAGCAGGTGTGCTTTATGAACTGGTAAGAGCTTCGGCCAAAAATATGGCCTCTATTGTGTCAGCCCAACATCTTTTTATTTGGCAATGGATGTTGCTTCCAAAACTCAGCTTAGTAAGCTTCCTTTTAAAGGTAAGCACCTTTTTGGTGAAGTGCTGTTAAAGTTGGTTAAGGACTTCAGAGAATCCAAGGTCCCAAGATTGCTGGAGGACAAGCCCAGAGGAGGTAAATCTATTTCCTCTGTGAGAGGTCAATTCAAAGATTTTTGAAAGTATCGTGCCTCCCGCTTTGCACCTTTCAACATTCTCACTATTCTGCTAGAGGTTAGCCTTTTCAGGGCAGACGTGGAGGAAGTAGAGACTATTCTAGAGGATCCTCGGGGGGCCTCCAAGAAGTCCCAGTCAAGTGAGGGGTCTCAGGGGGAGTTGGTTTTGGTGGGTGGTCATTTACAAACCTTTTACTCCACTTGAGTCCAAATAACTTTTGATTAGTGGGTGTTAGAGTTTATTCGCAAGGATTACGCCCTGTAGTTGGCTCGACCTCTCTCAGACACCTTTATCTTGTCCCCCTGCAAAGCTCCTGCCCAAAGCAAAGGCAGTAGCAGATAACTTGGAGAGGCTTCTTTGTCTAGGGGCAGTGGCTGAGGTTCATCCAAGCGAGTGCAAACTTGGCCAATATATGATTTATTTTGTAGTTTCCAAAAAAAAAGTTCTTTTCATCTGGCTCTGGATCTCAAGCATGTGAAGTGTGCCTTACAAGTACCCCATTTTCATATGGAGACCTTATGATAGGTCATAGTACCTATAAGGAAGATTGAGTTTTTAACCTCCCTGGATTTATCTGAAGCGTATTTGCATATTCCTATTCATCCCGATCATCAGAAGTTCCTACAATTTGAGGTGCCTATGGGTCATTTCCAATATCTCATTCTGACTTTTGGCTTAGCCACGGCTCCTCATACCTTTACGACATGAGGTAGTTTTGGTCGATCCTTATCTAGACGACTGATTAATCAGGGCAAAGTCAGTACAGGAAAGCGGGGATGCAACAGAACGAGTGATAACCCTCCTTCAACAGTTGGGATGGGTTATCAATATCAGCAAGAACAGTTTGGAACCTTCTCAAGATCTAATTTATCTAGGGGCTTGTTTCGACTCCAGATCAGAATTGGTATCTTTACATCAGAATCACAGCAAGAAGGTGCGGGACAAGATTCAGAGTTTTTGCCAGATGTGGTCTCCCTCCGCATGGCACTACCTTCAGCTTCTGGGATCCATGGCAGTGATCTTGGATCTGGTGCTGTGGGCTAGGGCACGCATGCGTCCTCTTCAGAAGTCCTTATTGTCCCGGTAGTCTCCTCAGAGACACTCTTTGTGGAAGAGATTGCCTCGAAGGCTGTCTTCCTGGTGGCTATCTGCTCTGCTTGTCTAATTTCAGAACTACAAGCTTCATCTTGCAGAGAGCCTTTCTTAGTGATTTCTAAAGAAAGGGTAGATGTTCGTCTTGTTCCCTCTTTTTTTTTTTATCATAGGTGGTCTCCGCATTTCACCTTAATCAGGCAGTTACTCTCCCAGTGTTTTCCGGGTCAGAGGTGGGCTCTGAGTCCTCTCAGTTGCATCTTTTGGATGTTCGCAGTCTTTCGTCATTATCTCAAGTGTACTAAAGAGATTAGGAAGTCTGATCATCTTTTTGTGGTGTTTGGAGAGCCAGGTAAGTATTACGCAGTGGTTGAAAGAAACTGTTGCTTCTGCATATTTGCTCAGGCGTAAAGCACCTTTTGGAGGGTTTGCAGGCCCATTCGACAAGAGCTCAGGCAGCGTCGTGGTCTGAGTATAGTCTTGTTTCTCCAGCTGGTATTTGTAAAGCTCCAACATGGTTGTCTCTCCACTTCTTTGTGTGTCACTACCACTTGAACATTCAGAGACAAGATGCATGGTTTGGTGCTGAGGTGTTGCAAGCTGGGCTCAGCACATTCACGAGTACTGCTCTGGTGCATCCCATCAGTCTGGTCTGAACTGGAGGGACAATAAGGTAGGTGAAATTAGGCTTTACCTGCTAATTTTCTTTCCTTGAGTCTCTCCAGTCCAGTCCAAAACTCGCCCATTCTGTTTGTTCTCAAGCCCAGACATAGTAGAATTTCAGGAGCCTGTTTGCATCAGTCTGTGCTTTCTCTTCTGTACTCTTCCATATTTTAAGATGTTAAGTTTTGTTAAATATAGTTGGATTGGCTGTTCTGGAGTTTGCATGCAGCTGTTTCATTCAATTCCTCTAGGCTCAAAATGTAAATAGTTCTATAAGTTTATTCTCACTTGGTTTAATTCTTGTCTTGGTGGAGTCTGCTTTGTCAATAGAATACTGAAGGGAGCAATTCTGCATGGATCCTTACACTGTGAGATCATCAAGTTTGTGGTTCTCAGTCTTCACCTGCTGGTGATAGGGCATAACCCATCCGACTGGAAAAGAAAATAGCAGGTAAGGTCTAATTTTAGCTTATCATAAAATGTAAATAGGAGTACCATTTCAAATGAATTACCAAGTGCTTATAGAAATGGACTGAGAGATTTAAAAAAAAGAAAACATTAAGGGGGTCATTCAGAGGCACAAATAGTGGGGACGTACACCCTGCCTGGATGTACATCCCTGCTATTCGTCCCCCTTGCCCTCCCCGTTCAAGGTTCCCTGTACAAACAGCGGGGTTGTATGGGGGGGAGCCTTGGGAAGGGGTGGGCAGGAGGTGGAGCCAAGGCGGTGCGTGGGCAGCCATCACCCTGGACGTACAGGGCCAATCCTGAGGTCAGCCCTGTATGTCCTGGGTCAGCCTTCTAGATGAGGGACTTATTCTGGATGTAGGGGGATAGCAGAGGCCAGCGACGGCAGGATGGTGAGGGGGTGCAGTGGGTTCCCCACAGCCCAATCCTGGCCATGGTAGGCCGGATCGGGGGTCAGGCTGAGGGGGGGGCTCTGTCTTGCGTCCGGCAATCGTGGCTCCTGAATGGAGCTGCGGTGCCATGGCAACAGGACACCATGGCATTGCAGATCCGTTCAAGAGCCTGACTGAGTTAGCCAGGAATCTGTAGAGCGTGTGGCCCTTCAGAATTGGGCCCGGCCTGCATGTTCAGGCCTGTAGACCTGATTCTGAGGGGCCGTACAGGGGCTGGATGTCCAGAAAGGAATAGGCCTCCACAAAAATAAGTTAAACCAAACAACCCAAAATAATTGAATCATATTCTAAAGGGACCACAAACAAGTATAAAAAGTATATTACCTATTTGAAGCAAGCCAGTGCACCTTGCAGCAAGAGAGTCCTGCTTGCCAACATTGACTATGTAAAACAGCAGAAAAACCTGGGTTTAAATTGTTCCCTAGCACATGGTGCACTTATTTTTCCTTTGATTCCTGCAGCACAGCATGATCTGACAAATATAGTCTGTCTGTCAGTCCTTGAAGTCCTGCAAGGTGCCATTGCTTGTTTCAAATAGGTAATGTACTTTTTCCAGTGCTTGTGGTTTGGTGCCCTTTAAACACAATTTGATGTTTTATGACTCCCTTCTTATAATATTTTTTTGGGTTGTTTGGTTTAACTTATTTTTAAATACCTTTTTTTATCTCTCAGTCTGTATATATAAACACTTAGTTATTCATTTGGAATGGTTCTTTCTATTTACATTTTATGATATTTTCTGATTTACTTTTCAATACTTTTAGATATTTTTTAATTAGTTAATGTTTTTTAACATGTGACATTGTCTGTACCATATGCAACAATTGTTAACCTTGAGCCAAAGGACTTGTGGTTTATATGACAGTATATCAAGGTGTGAGTAAGTGTAATATTCATTATGTAGGTTTAATTTTTATACGCATAAAGTATACACTTTTTGAATTTAAAAAAAAAATCCCCCCTTTTTTAAATTTCTTCTCAGCTCTCTAGGTTGATCTAGCTGTAGTCTGGGAACTACTCTTATATGAATGGTGTAATCTGTACTACAATTTTTGCTTCACTGATGTAGGTATATGTGCTGAAACATGGCTATGTTGGGCTTTAGTCATTTGTTCAATGGATTTTAGCTTATGTAGCCTAGTGGTTAGAGCAATAGCCTAGTACCCAAGCGACTCCCACTGGCACTCCTCTATTGCCTCGGAAGAAAAGACCTGGCAATCTACTTCCGGTCATACCTTGCCAAGAAAACCCAGGGGCTACTGACTGGGTCACTAGGAGTCAGCATTGACTTGATGATACTTAAAAAACAAACAAAAAAATCATATATGAGTGCTTATGTTTATACAATAAATATTTGTAATCTTTTAATTTTTATTGTTTGTGCCACTTTTAGAGTTTTTACTAGTTTGTGAGATTTGTTCTTTGTGATCATTTATCATTACATGTTTCTTGCATATTTATTTTTATATCAATCTTTTATTTATTACGATCCATATCATTAAAGGAAAATTAATGTACCCGTTCTCTCCTGGTGTCTTAATTGGTATTTTAATATATAGTATTAAATAAAGGACTTTATATTCAGAAAAATGTTAGGTTCCTAAATTTATGCCCTATTTGCAGCTGAAAATTCATTGTAATTTAAAAGCTTATAAATTTAGGCCTGCCATTCATTTGGCTATATTTATGAGCTTAATTTATGAATCTAGTGCTGAAAATCAGTGCTAAACTCCTAACCTTTTTCCTTGCCCTATTGCCACTCACTTATTATGCTCCCAAATTTAAGTTTAGTGAAGTTTGAGTGTAAGTATTAGGCCCATAAATCTAAAATACATGGAATGTTACAGTCGGTTCTCCGGGAACAAGCAGGAAGTCAGTCCTCATATATGGGTAACATCAGCACCAACAGAGCCCTCACGGAAGCATCCCCCCAGCTTTCAAAGAAAGCCTTTGGGAGATACTACCGCTTATACATGGTCCCCTTCCCACCCAAGGGTGCCATCTTGCTCAGTCTCCTTTTTTTCCACCGAGCCCTTCAGACGTTCGTCTGGCTTGTCCCTGGAAAAAGTAGATTTTTTTTTCTTCGAGTTTCATACTCGCCTCCGGTATCGCGCCAGTACTCTTCCCACCACCTGACCTCGCTGCCTCGGAGTCTAGTTCGGGTCTTTTTGCAGTTTTCCTTTGTCTTTCATTTTCTGGCGTCTTCGCATCCTTTTTTCCCCAACTGTCAGCCCGGCAAGACTTCGACCTTGCGGGGGTACTTTTTTCCCCCATAGCTACCAGTGGCTTTAAGAAGTGTGATCGGTGCTCGAAAATCATGTCTTTAACCGACACACACGACTACTGTCTCCGCTGCCTTGGGCCAGACCACAACCCGGTAGCATGCGGTCTGTGCAAAAGGATGTCCAGCAAGGTCCTCAAGAGCTGCCAGCAGCAGCACGATAAGTTTTTACCTGAGTCCCCGGTGCCTCCGAGGGCCAGGGCCTCATCTGAAGCCTCGACACTTCAAGCGGATCCCTCCGAACCGGAGCCCTGCCCATGGGTCTTCAGAAAAGGGGTTTCCCTCGAGGGAACCCAGAAAGAAGAAGAAAGCCTTGAAAGTGGCGTCCTTGGACGTATCCAACCGTCCTGGTGCTCCCCGAGCTAGGAGATGCTCATCGGAGCGATTGGAGAAGGAGCGGCCTGCAAAGGTCCCCCAGAAGGACTCGACCTCAGACCAGCCTTGGTCCCCAGACACAATCCTCATCGAGGAATCTCCTTCGGGGGAGCCAGCATCAGGCCCAAGTCCCTCAGTGCCCGCACCGAAGGCTGCAGAACCTTCTGGCCTGGAGTCCAGAATGGCGGCCCTGGAGCACAGTTTGTCTGCCTTCATGGACTAGCAGCGGGCGCTGTTGTCCGGTACGACCAGTTCATCCGCCCCAACCACCAGTCGATCCTCAGACAAGGTCTTGATCCAATTCCCGCTCGATGGGACTGCGATCATCCCCGGCAAGTGTGCTCGGCACTGGCCATGGAGCATCGGGAGGCCACGGGCCGGTGTCAGCCACGGGGCCCGTGGACCATCCCTCCTATGAGTCCTTGACGGACTACTCCAAGTGGGAGACGGAGGATGAGGAATCCCCCGATAACCGTCGCCACTGCAACATCCCTTCAGACTCTCCTGTCTCAGAGCCTCAGCGGTGGTCCCCGCTGGAGGATACGGCATTCTTTGATTTCGTCAACGATATATCTAAGGCCCTAGTGTTCCCTACGGAGTCGGAGGAGGACCCTCGGGTGGATGAGTTGGAAATCCTCCAGTATGAAATCACAGCTGCCGCATAACTCCATGGTGGTTTAGTCAGCCATGCATAAGCTGAAAAGTCAGAAGACGCACTCCTCGGTGCACCCCGGTAGGGAGGCCCACACCTTGGACACCCTCGGCAGAAAGTGTTACCAAGATTCGATGCTCATCGGCCACATCCAGGCTACCAGCTGTACATGGGCATATACCTGAGAGACCCAGTGAAGGAACTCGCCAGTTTCTCAACTGGTCTCTCCGAGGAACCCCTGCAGCGGTTCAAGAACCTGGCCAAGGTTATCTGTGAGTGCTTCAAGTTTTTGTCTTCGGCAGCCTATGACGGGTTCAAGCCAGCGGCTCGAGTAGCAGCAGCAGGCATTGGTGCACTACACCAAGCTTGCCTATAGTCAGGTTCAGGACAAATTGGTCGATGTCCCATGCCAAGAAGAGAATCTCTTTGGCAAGTCCATGACAAACAAGGCTGCCGAGCTGGAGACAGAGTTCATGGCGAGGACTGGGCTCTCTAAAAACACCGCTGTCCTTCCCCAACGGAAGGGCTCGGGTAAAAAGTCCTGCTACCCAAGGAAAGAGGCTACTTACAGAAACTACCCACCTTTTCAGGCCTCCCCAGCTCCCCAGCAGGCCAAGGGACATGGGCATGGCCCTCGTAAGCAGAAGGCTCCAAAACCCCAGGCACCGGCCCAGCCGGGGGGGGGGGGAGCATTTTTGACTCCTTGAGCATAGCCTCTCTACTCCAAGGAGGTCAGCTGCCCACAAGGGGATGTCTGACCCACTATGCCCTGAGGTGATTGTCCATCGCCACTGACTCCTGGGCACTTCGGGTGGTCAAGGAGGGTTACCTCCTCCACCTGACTCAGACACCTCCCCCTTATTTTCCAGGAGAGCCCCTCAGGTCTACCCTCCACCAGGACCTTCTACTGAAGGAGTTGGCAGGTCTTCTCAAGGGCAAAGCGGTGAAACCGGTGCCCCACCTTCTCAAGGGCAAGGGGTTCTACTCCAGGTACTTCCTTGTGCCAAAAAGGGCAGGGGGCCTAAGGCCCATCCTCGACCTGCACAACCTCAACAAGTTCCTGGTGAAGGAGAAGTTCAAGATTCTCTCCCTTGGAACATTGCTGCCCTACCTCCAGCAGGGAGATTGGCTATGCTCATTAGACCTGAAGGATGCCTATACCAACATCCTCATTCACCCCAACCACGGGCAGTACCTGCAGTTCATAGTGGGGGGTGGGCACTATCAGTACAGGGTGCTGCCTTTTGGCTTGGCCTCTGCCCAAGGGTCTTCACAAAATACCTGGCAGTCGTGGCCGCCTTCTTCCGCCTCCAGGGGTCTTTGTCTTCCCCTACCTGAACGACTGGCTCATAAAGGGAGGCATGGCCGCAGAGCTGCAACAGCCTACCGCACGCACCATCCAGGTCCTGCAGCACTTGGGCTTTGTCATAAACTACCCCAAGTCTCATCTCCTTCCAACACAATGTTTGGAGTTCATCGGGGCAAAACTGGACACACTCTCCCTTCAAAGGCCTTCCTGCCCAGGGACCGAGCAGACCGCCTCAGGACTCTGGCACGGGATATACAGCACCGTCCCTCTGTGCTCACTTGGCTCCTTCTGCACCTTTTCGGATACATGTCCTCCATGCTCCACATTACCCCAAACGCTTACCTCCACATGAGGGCTGCGCAGTGGTGTCTCCGAGACTAGTGGAGTCAGGCCTCGGGGGGGCCTCCGAGACAGAGTCTCCGTAACCCGTCAACTGGCGGACTCTCTGACCTGGTGGCAGACTCCCCAATATCTTGAGGCGGGCATGCCCTTTCAGACACCAAGCCCCTTAAATGTCCTTACCACAGAAGCCTCCCTGTTCGGCTGGGGAGGCCACTGTGAGGAACTCCGCACCCAGAGCAGCTAGTCACCAGACGAGTGCGCCCAGCAGATCAACTTCCTGGAACTACGTGCGATATACGTGGTGAGGTAGAGGAGATCTTGCTGGCATCTCGCAAGGCCTCTACTAGGAAAGCTTACACTCTCAAATGGCACAGGTTGCAGCCTAGTGTACCCAGCACGGGACTGACCCGTTCTCCTGCCCGGTGGGACTGGTGTTACAGTATCTTCTCCACCTCTTGCAATCTGGGCTTTAATCTAGCTCCATCTGGGTGCATCTCAGTGCCCTGGTGGCATACCACCAACCAGTGAATGGCAAGCCTCTCTCAGTCCAGCCACTGGTGACCCGCTTTCTTAGGAGTCTGCTCTTATCGAAGCCACCACTTTGCCCTCTGGTGACCGAATGGGACCTCAGTGTGGTATTGGGGCAGCTCACTTGCCCGCCCTTTGAGCCTCTGGCTATTTGCCACCTACGATACCTCATGGAAGGTGGTGTTCCTGGTTGCACTCACCTCCGCTCGCAGAGTTAGTGAACTTCAGGCCTTAGTGTGGAGGCACCTTATATCAGGTTCTATAAAAACAGGGTGGCACTCCTCAAGCACCCTAAATTTCTTCTGAAGGTGGTATCGTCCTTCCATCTCAACCAGGAAGTGGTACTTCCTACCTTCTTTCCGAGACCTCACTCAAGTCGGGTGGCGTCAGTACTTCACACCTTGGACTGTAAGAGGGCTTTGTCCTTCTTTATCCAACGCACTCAGGGCCACCGCAAAGCCACTCAGCTTTTTGTCTTCTATAACCCCAATAGGCTGGGGGAGGCAGTAACCAAGCATACGCTGTCTACCTGGGTGGTGGACTGTATTACTATCGCCTATGAGCAGGTGGAGCTTCCGCTGCAAGGCTGTGTCACTGCGCACCATGTCAGGGCCATGGCGGTCTCGGTGGCAAGCTTACGCTCTGTCCCGATGGTGGAGATTTGCCAGGCCGCCACCTGGTCTTCAGTCCATACCTTCGCAGCTCATTACTGCCTGGAAAGGGAGTCCTGGTGGGACGGTGCCTTCAGCCAGGCTGTTCTCCGTAATCTGTTCAGGGTTTAGGCAACTCCTCCTCTCCGAACCTTCTGTGTTCAGGCTACTGGAGTGCTGGTTTTCTTCGGACACAGTGGTCCTACTGTAGTCTGTGGACATGGACTTAGTTGCTGCTACTCACAGCTCCCCGTGAGGGAATCAGTGTTTCTCGCTATAAGCTTTTCGTAGCCTGTTACTGGGGAGTCCCATATGTGAGGACTGACTTCCTGCTTGTTCCCAGAGAGAGTCCATCCCTCATCTCCTTGGAGTTGCTCCTTTACCATTTTTTATTTTGCCATCTATTTGCTATGTCATCTGACTGAGCAAGATGGCATCCTTGGGTGGGAAGGGGACCACGCATGCGTGGTAGCATCTCCCAAAGGCTTTCTTTGAAAGCTGGGGGGATGCTTCCACGAGGGCTCCGTCGGTGCGGATGTTACCCACATGTGAGGACTTATTCCTGCTGTCCCCGGAGAACACCTTTTTACAGGTGACTAACTGCACTTTAAAGCAAATTCAGTATTATGCATTTTATTCTCACTTGCATAGTCTTTCTGCTTTTTTCCTTGGAGATCTAGTCTTTGTTTCTGCTTTGATACACTCTCATTTTATCCCATTTCCTGTTCTCTCATCCACCCACTTTGTGGGTCATACTATGTCATGGCTAAAATTCAAGTCAACTAGCCTGTTGCCATGATTAAACTGATAGTGCAAAATAGATTTATTTATTTATTTAACTGTATTTATATCCCGCTTTTCACCGGGTCAAAGCAGTGGGACATATAACCAGGGGGGGGAATCAAATGTGGGGGGGGGCCATCACCGGGGGTTCAACATTGATGATTTTTGGGGTGAACATAGAGACTGACAAGATAGCATAGTTACTGGTTTGGAGATCTTGGAGAGAAATGGGGGGGGGGGGGGTCCTATTCAGAGATGTTCTTGGAATAGGATGGTTTTTAGCTGCTTTTTGAATGATGGGAGATCACCGTTGTTCCTGATGTGGTTTGGTAGAGAGTTCCAGAGGGATGGGGCATAGAGTTCAAAGGCTCTGTTGCAGGTCCGTTGAGTTGCTTTGGTTCTTTTGTGGGGGATGGCAACGGAGCTGTTGGAGGATTGTCTGGTTGTTCTGCTGTGGGTTGGGCGAGGCAGTAGGGTGCGGAGTGGGGTGCCCTGTGTTTGGTGGATGGTTTTGTGGATGAGTAGAAGAGTTTTGTACTTGATTGTACTAGATGTCAACAAAATACAAAAAATCCACACAAACGGAAAATTCTCACAATATATATCAACAGTTAAGGTGCTAGTTTCTTGCAAAAACAATAACATGGGTCTGGAGAAATTGTATTGTGCCACAAAACTAAGATAATTTTTCTGATATTTTTAGCACATGTGTAATCATAATTCCATAATGTGCACCAAACTCTTACAGTATGTCCTTATTTTCAATTCTGTAAATTTCAATTTTAACCATCGATTAATACATATAAACTCCTCTTAGAAGCTTAATTTTTCTCAAGGCTTAAAAGAAAGGAAATGCAGTGTCCATGTTACCTCACGTAACCACACCTGAACTGGAAGGCACCTAGGAGAACTTCTCTGATTAGGAGGAGTCAACAAGTTGTCTTTCAGATCCCTCTTGTTCATAGGAAAGGAGAAAGTCTCTACCTGAAATCCACAGCCAATTTAAGGGGCGAGCTAATGAAGCATCAGCTTAGGAGTTGCCAAGCTTATGGACGCCAAAATGCCCTTGCCTACCTTTGTTTTAGTGGAGACCTAGGCTGCAACACAGACAAATATGCATGCCTCTGTTCCCCCAGTCATACTGCATGCCACCTCCCAGGCATGCTCCATCTTCATCCCCGCATGCTGTAAGCAATTGAGTTGATGTAGATCTAGTGGTGTCTACTCGACCTGCAAGCTTAGTTATGATTCTATCATGTTCTTGAATCTTGGTTACAACTGATTATATAAAGGCTCAAAATCGTGAAACATATTTTACTAAAGTATTCTCATTCAAGAGACCACAGCCCAAATGTTGTCCAAAGCGACATTCTTGGGCCAAGTTACAAGGGCCATCCTCAATATACCAGACTACACCAAAGGGGGTGAAGGAAACCACCACCAGCAGTGAGACCCCAACCGAAATTGAGAGGAAAGGATTGTCCTCCATCTGATCACTTCTGCTGCAATGCAGTGTATCCCTTTATCTAAAGTCTGTCATTCCACTCACTGATTGTTCTCTGACCTTCTGTGCTTATACACTATACATATGTGTGTACATTTTATTAAGCACATGCATTCATTACAGCGCAGACCATATAAAAGTACATGTGATCTTGTAGCATTTACATGTGTAGTGACCTGTGTAATTTTAGACTAGCCATTTTCCATCTGTAAATATACTTTATACATGGAAAATAATTTATAAAATTCCCCCAAGAGTGAGCTGAATTGCAAAAATTTCAACTGCAAATGTCTTAATTAAATTCAAATTAAGAATATTAACTCTTACTTCGATGCTTGCATACATATAAATTTAAAGAAATTTATCAGTTAAACCAGTATCCAAACTTCTAAAGAGCACAGTCTACATAGAAGATGATATTCAAAAGGCTTTTCTTTAAAAAAAAATCACCATTTTATTTGCAAAACTGCCAAAAAGAGGAGTGGCTTAAGATGGGGCAAGGCCACGCAAAATTCAGCATAATTTATATGTCTAAGTACAAATGCATAAATAGCAGTTCTAAACTTGAGAGTAATTCTATAAAAGGTTGCCTAGATCAAGAAGCCAAGTAGGAGCCTTTTGTGAAACTAAATTATAATGATGCGTAGGTACATATGTATCTTTATAATATAGCCTCACAAAACCTACTGAAATCATGTTAAAACCAGCTGAGTACATTTACAGCAGCTCGGAGCTGGTGTAAATATATGCAGCTGAAGTGTGTGCAAAGGGTGAGTATTTTGTAACTTATGCATACATAAGAGCATGCACTTCTCAACTTCATCTATGCTTCCCCTAAACTACACCCTAGTAGGTAATTTTAGTAGAGGCCTTTCCCGAATGCAAATTAAAATTTCCATATTGTCCTGCTAGACCAGTCCAAGTAAGTGGGTTTTCTCCAGGACCAAGCAGGAAGTCAGTCCTCACTTATGGGTGACGTCGGTGCCGACGGAGCCCTCGCGGAGCAATTTTCCCCAGCTTTCAAAGAAAGCCTTTGGGAATTGCAGCGCGCATGCGCGGTCGTCTTCCCGCCCGAGGGTGCCATCTTAGCCAGTCTTCTTTTTTCCGCGGAGCCCTACAGACGTCCCCGTCTTGTCCCCGCGAAAAAGTCAATTTTCTTCATTATTTTATTCTTATTTCCTTCGGTTCGACGCCGATCTTTTTCCCGCCCTGACTCGCGACGCCGGTCACGAGTCCTCTTACTTTTTTCGGTTTTTCTGACTTTGTCAGCTTTCGTTTTCGATTTTTCCCTGGCAGCCCGGTCCTTTGACCTCGCAGGGGCCCTTTTTCCCCCGATGGCTGCCAGTGGGTTTAAGCGGTGTGGTCAGTGTGACCGAAATATGTCACTAACTGACACACACGACTTTTGCCTCCGCTGCCTGGGCCCAGATCATGAGGAACTGATCTGTGGGCCCTGCGGCAAAATGTCCTCAAAAGCGTTGAGGAGACGGCGGCATCAGCGTGATCGAATCTTCGCTGACCCCAGCCGTACCCGGACCTCGTCGGAGGCCTCCGCGTCTAAAGGCTCCAGCTCGGACCGTCGCCGGAGTTCCTCCGACCGGGGTTCTCCCTCCGGGGACCATCGTCGGAAGGTGAAACCCGCGAGGGCGGCGTCGGTGGACGCTCCTGGTTCCGCGAGGGCCAGGTCGCATAGCCCCGACAGCCGCCCCGGGTCCTTGGAGAAGGAACACTGCTCGGGTAAGTCCTGTGGTCCTTCTGGACTCGCCTCCGCGACAGCCGACGTCGGGGCCCGAGTCGGGGACTGCTGGGTCACCTGAGCTCGGACTCAGGTTGACGGCCTTGGAGAGCAGACTGTCTGCCTTCATGGACCAGCAGAGGGCACTGCTCGCTGGCCTCGCTGGCGCCGCTGCCCCGACCGCCGGGACGTCGACGTCCAAGTCGACCCCGGAGACCAAGCCGATCCTCGAGTCGATGAGAACTCGAGTCGATCCTCGGTCGAGGTCACCCTCGGCCTCCCGTTCGGGACCGAGGTCGCCGACGCCGACTCCCTCGGCGTCGGGGCGGCAGACGCCGCGCCCTGCCCGGGCCGGCAGACGCCGCGCCCTGCCCGGGCCGACCCCACCGAGTCCTCGTCGGAGTCGGTCTGGGAGTCTGAGGAGGAAGAGTCGCCTGATTCTTTCCGGACTCGGTGTGTCCCCTCGGACTCACCGGAGTCCGAGCCTCGGAAGCAGTCCCCCCCGGAGGATGCCCGGTTCTCGGACTTCGTTAGGGATATGGCCAAGGCTTTGGCCTTCCCTGCGGATCCCGAGGAGGAGCCTCGAGCCGAAGAGCTCGACGCCCTCCAGTATGACTCTCCCGCGAGGGAACACTTTACTGTACCGGTTCCTCCTATGCTGGAACGACTACTCTTCCGCATGTGGGAGAGTCCGGCCTCCTCGCCGGTCCTGAGCAAGCGGGTCGATTCTATCTATCGAGTCCGCAAGAGCCCTGGCTTTCAAAAGGCACAGCTACCACACCATTCCATGGTAGTGGAATCGGCCATGCATCGTCTTAAGAGCCAGAAGATGCACTCCTCGGTACCTCCTGGCAGGGAGGCCCGTAACCTGGATGGCCTTGGTAAGAAGTGTTTCCAGGGCTCTATGCTCGCATGTCGTGTCCAGACTTACCAGCTATACATGGGCATGTATCTCCGGGATCTGGCTAAAGAAACTAGCCGGATTCTCCGCTGGTTTGTCCGAGGAACCCTTGCGGAGGTTCCTGGCCTTGTCCACTGGCATTCGGGAATGCTCAAAGTTCATGTCCCGGGCAGCCTATGATGGCTTTGAAGCATCGGCTCGAGTGGCCGCAGCCGGCATCGGTGCCCGCCGACAGGCTTGGCTTCAGTCGTCAGACCTTGAGCCCTGGGTGCACGACAAGTTGGTCGATGTCCCCTGCCGAGGCGAAAACCTCTTTGGCAAGCCCATGGCGGAAAAGGCTGCGCAAATTGAGACTGAGACTCTCACCAGGACCAGGCTTTCTAGGAAGACCTCCGCCCCTTCCCAGAAAAAGAAGGGCTCGGGGAAAAAGTCCTTTTACCCGAGGAAGGCGGCTGCCTACAAACAATACCCCCATTATCAGGCCCCTGCAGCTCCCCAACAGGGCCAGCAGGCCAAGGGACGGGGTAACGGGTCCCGTAGGCAGCAAGCCCCCAAGCCTGCACCACCAGCCCCTGCTCAGCAGGGTGGGGGCTTTTGACTCACAATGCATAGCCTCTCCCCCCCCGCTGGTTCCTCCCAGCACCCGAGGCCGGCTGGTTCACTTCACCCACAGGTGGTCCAGCATCACCACAGATGCCTGGGTGCTTCAAGTCGTGCGGGAAGGCTATCTTCTCCACTTCCACCAGGTCCCTCCCTCCTATTTTCCGGGAGAACCTCCACGACCTCCTCTGCACAGGGAATTACTCCTTCAGGAGTTAGCAGGTCTTCTACAGGAACAGGCGGTGGAACCGGTGCCACACCACCTGAGAGGTCAAGGCTTTTATTCAAGGTATTTTCTAATACCAAAGAGAACAGGGGGCCTCAGACCCATCCTGGACTTGCGCAACCTCAACAAGTTCCTTGTGCGGGAGAAGTTCAAAATGCTTACCCTTGGAATCCTTCTGCCCTACCTCCAGCAGGGAGATTGGCTATGCTCCTTGGATCTAAAGGATGCCTACACGCACATCCTCATCCACCCAAGCCACCGCCAATACCTAAGGTTTGTGGTGGCAGGAAATCATTACCAGTACAGAGTACTGCCCTTTGGCCTGTCCTCCGCGCCGCGAGTCTTCACAAAATGTCTCGCGGTGGTGGCGGCCCATCTCCGGCTTCACGGCCTCTATGTCTTTCCGTACCTCGACGACTGGCTCATCAGAGCAGCGTCCGCTCGAGAGGTCACCAACGCCACGCGCCGCACGGTGACTCTTCTGCAACACTTGGGCTTTGTTATGAACTTCGCAAAGTCCACTTTGCTCCCCTCACAGGATCTCGAGTTCATCGGCGCAAGGCTGCACACTCCTCAGGCGCGAGCATACCTACCGCTCGACAGAGCTCGACGGCTCATGGACCTAGCCGACCGCTTTCGCAGCCAGCCCCTGGTTTCCGCCAGGCGCGTCCTGAGACTGCTCGGCCATATGGCTTCCACCGTCCATGTGACCCCCAATGCCCGCCTGAATATGCGGCCTGCTCAATGGTGTCTCCGCCAGCAGTGGCGGCAAGCCACAGGCGGCCTAGCGGACCTCGTGCGCGTCTCCGAACCGCTGATCTCGTCTCTCCGGTGGTGGCTTCGGCAGCCGAACCTGATATTCGGAATGCCTTTCCAGCCACCTCAGCCGACCCGGGTGCTGACCACGGATGCGTCCCTCCTGGGCTGGGGAGCACATTGCCAAGGGGCACGTACTCAGGGCCTCTGGACCACGTGGGAGTCTGCTCAGCAGATCAACTTCCTGGAGCTCAGGGCGATCCGCCTGGCTCTCAAGGCGTTCTCCCACCTGACTTCCCACCAGTCCGTCCTTGTCCAGACGGACAATCAAGTTGCCATGTTCTACGTGAACAAGCAGGGGGGCACGGGCTCCTTCCTCCTTTGCAGGGAGGCACAGAAGCTCTGCTCTTGGGCCGTCAGTCACGGCATTCTCCTCAAGGCGGTTTATCTCCCGGGCCAAGAGAATTGCCTGGCGGACAAATTCAGCAGGATCCTCCAGCCGCACGAGTGGCGTCTGGATCCCTTGGTAGTCCAGAAGCTCTTCCTAAAGTGGGGCCTCCCCACGGTGGATCTCTTTGCCAGTCCTCACAACCGGCAGCTTCCTCGCTTCTGCTCTCGTCAGCCACACCCCCTTCGGGTGGCGGCGGACGCTTTTCTAATTTCATGGTCGGGGAGCCTTCTGTACGCTTTCCCTCCCATCCCGCTAGTCTCTCGGACTCTTTTCAAGGTTCTCCGAGACAAAGCCTTCATGATCCTGGTGGCCCTCGCTGGCCCAGACAGCCGTGGTTTCCGCTTCTACTGCAATTAGCGGTGGAGGATCCATTCCCTCTGGGGGTGCAACCGGATCTCCTCACTCAGGATCAGGGGTCTCTCTACTACACCCCAACCTCAGGTCTCTCAACCTCATGGCCTGGCTGCTGAGAGGGTAGTCCTTGCTCCCCTTCTTCTGCCGGCAGAGGTGGAGGAGGTCGTCTTGGCTTCGCGACGGCCTTCTACCCGCAAATGCTACGCCCTTAAATGGCGTCGCTTTGCCGTCTGGTGTACCCAACAGTCTCAGGATCCCTTCTCCTGCCCGGTGTCGGTGATCTTGCAATACTTGCTACACCTCTCTAATCTGGGACTTAAGTCCAACTCCGTCAAAGTTCACCTCAGTGCTCTTTCGGCACATCATGTGCCGGTGGACGGTAGACCTCTCTCCAGCGACCCTCTCGTAGCGAGGTTTCTCCGAGGTCTCCTTCTACTTAAACCACCTCTGCGCCCGCCAGCGCCTGACTGGGACCTGAATGTGGTTTTGCAGCGGATCACCTGTCCGCCTTTTGAACCTATGGCTACCTGTTCTCTCCGTTTTCTGTCTTGGAAAACACTGTTCTTGATAGCCCTCACTTCCGCTAGACGCGTAAGTGAACTGCAGGCCCTCGTGTCTGATCCCCCCTACACTCGGTTCTACAAAAATAGGGTAGTCCTACGGACTCACCCAAAATTTCTTCCAAAAGTGGTCTCCCCTTTCCACATCAATCAGGAGGTGGTACTTCCAACCTTCTTTCCCAGACCACACTCCAGCCGAGCTGAAACGGTCCTCCATACCCTGGACTGTAGAAGGGCTTTGAACTTCTACCTTGACCGTACGTGGGAGCACCGTAAAGCTGCTCAGCTTTTTGTGTCTTTTGACCCCAATAAATTGGGGCTCCCGGTCTCCAAGCATACTCTGTCCATCTGGGTTGCGGACTGTATCTCTTGGGCTTATGGGGCAGCCGGACTCTCCTTGGAAAGTCGAGTCACGGCTCATTGCGTTCGGGCAAAGGCTACGTCAGTGGCTTACCTCCGCTCTGTTCCGCTGGCAGACATCTGCCGGGCCGCTACTTGGTCTTCGAGCCAGACTTTTGCGGTCCATTACTCTCTCGAGAGGGAGTCCCGCAGGGACAGTGCTTTCGACAGGCAGTCCTCCGTAATCTCTTTGAGGTCTGAGCAACTCCTACCCTCCATCCCGGATGTGGGCTACCGGTGGGTGATAATTCAGCGAAGATTCTGTCCTTCTGTGCTGCTGAGCTAGAGGGAGCTCATTTTTGTGCTTAGGGTCTCCGGTAGCCTTGAGCTTGGGAGTCCCATAAGTGAGGACTGACTTCCTGCTTGGTCCTGGAGAAAGCGTAGTTACTCACCTGTAACAGGTGTTCTCCAGGAGCAGCAGGAATCAGTCCTCACTACCCTCCCTCCTCCCCTTGGAGTTGCAATCGTCTGCTTTTGTTCTTTTTGCAAATTTTTATGCTGTCTTTTTTAGCTATGTCATCTGACTGGCTAAGATGGCACCCTCGGGCGGGAAGACGACCGCGCATGCGCGCTGCAATTCCCAAAGGCTTTCTTTGAAAGCTGGGGAAAATTGCTCCGCGAGGGCTCCGTCGGCGCCGACGTCACCCATAAGTGAGGACTGATTCCTGCTGCTCCTGGAGAACACCTGTTACAGGTGAGTAACTACGCTATATTCCCCTACTTGCAGATTGGTAGAGACAAAGACCAATGAAAAGCCCAGGTTGCAGTGATGTCATCCATGCCTCTATCAGCCTTAACCACCAGAGGTCCCTTCAATATTTCTGTCTCCAGCAGATGGTGGATGGATTTTCTCCTCTGTAGAAAACCTAAATATTGGGAGAAAAAGAGATTGATTAATCATTTGTGAGCGACCACCTCAAGCCCTAAAAGGGTAATTCTCCCACTTGAGTGCAACATGAGAGGCTCCACTAGACTGTGGTCTTTTTGGTAAGAGGAGGGAAAATTGGTTCAGCTCCATGTCCTTATTATGATCAGGGCCTATTGAGCAGTCATAGTTGGAAGGATCTGGAAGTCTGCAGCAACCTCACACAATCTCAGCGCCCCCTCCCTCCCCCCACTCTCTCCCAAAGATTGGAGAAGGCTCTCGTAGAGATCTGCCTGCCAGCCACCTTCACACAGTGCTACTGAAACCTAAACCCAGTCAGTGAAGCAGTTTCAAGGGAGTAGAGCTGAGCTCAGCATGGATCCTCCACCCAGGACTCTTAGGGGGTGAGTACCAAGGTTTGACTTTGTCATTGTCCTTTGTTGGGGGCTCTCGGTTCTGTCTCTGAGGGACGCAATTCAGGGTGGACTGCTAACGACTGTTGGCGCTGGATGGAGGTTTCCCGCCATTTTATGCACACGTTAGTAATGGTTTTGCCTATTGTGTGTCTGGGGATCGCTCAGTCATAATGTGCGTTCTGCACAATTGACTCCAATGCGTGCTTCTTTCCTAGCGCCTTTAACACATTTCTGTAAAAAAGCATTTAACTCACGCTTGCAGGCCAATGCAGTCTTAATGCATGCTCTAGTGATACTTACCCTAACTCTCCGTTTTCTTCCAGGAAACATTGTTTGACCTGTGGCAAGAAATGAGGAGCCTCATTCTTAGATTCTGGACTTTGCCTTTCCTGTATGGCAGTTTCTGAGTCACCCCTGGAGGACATGTCTTCCCTCTTTCAGCCAGGGGACACAGTCCGCCTTTTCCTGCCTCAGGGCAGGATAGTACTAAGGGTAAGGATGCTCAGCCGGCCGGAGGCTCCGGCAACCATGCTGTGAGCCGCTCTTCATTCTCTAGGGGGTCTGTGGCAGCTATGCCCTCTGATGTCGTGGAGCCCTTTCTGAGAGCAGAGCTTCCAGAGTCTGGATTGTCCTCCCCGGAATTCTTTTCCTTTTTGCAACAGGCCTGGTCTTCTGCCATAGAAATTCAGACTCTGCAGTCTCTGGATGCCTTTGGACACAGTCTCGCACCGGGCAGGCTGGATGCAGAGAAGCCCTAATTGATTTCCTTCGGCTAAGCGTCCCTGGCATGGAACACTCCCTGAAGATGAGGAAGACTTGGGAGCTGTCTGAGATGTTGGCTATGCCTCAGACAGTGTTGGGCTCTGATGTGGAGGAGGTCCTCCTATCACCTTAAAAAGATTATGAAGAGGCCAGCATAATCCGCCTGTTCTGGAAGAAGGAATTGGTGACATTGATTTTCAGAGTCTCATCCGCCTTGAACATGGCAAATACTTCTAGCATGAAGCAGGAGCCAAAAGTGCACCTGCTTCTTCAATGGGTGAAGAAATCCACTACTGTCTTCCTGTTCCCAGAGGTGATCAAAGATATGATCTGGTCCAAGTGGAACTCACCCGACTCCCTGCCTAAGAGGTTAAGGGTCTATCAGAGGATCTACATTCTCCCCGAGGAGGAGCACAATGAGTGGTTTACAAATCTCAAGGTGGTTGCACAGGTCACGGCAGTTACCAGACAGTTCACCATTCCCGTGGAAGGCTGATCGGCCTTAAAGGATGTCCTGGACCTCAGGTTGACTCCTTGCTGAAGAGTCAATTTGCCGTGTTGGCGGCTATTCTGCAGCTGGGGATTTGCACAAGCTTGACTTCTCAAGCCCTGCTCCAGTGGATTCAATCTCTCCTGCCTGATAATACTACTACTTTCTTGGAATCTGCTACAGCTTTCCTTTCTGATGCATATATGACCTGGCGGCCAGGGAGAGGGCCCTGACTATTGTGTCACGGTGTTGGATTTGGCTCCTTCACTGGGCAGAGGACACATCTTCCAAAGCCCGGTTAGTTCAACTGGCCTTAAAGGGGAAGCTCCTGTTTGGAACAGATTTGGAGAAACTAATGAAGGACCTAGGTGAGACAAATCTTACCGCCTCCCATTAGTCAGGTTCAGGGGGACCATGAACAGGCGAGTGCTCCTTTATTGTCGGCCTCTGCCGTAAGCAGTGCTGGCTGGATACCTAGGGGTCTTAGGACCATCATCACTACCAATCTGGAAAGCCTTTCTTCCCCTCTTCTTCAGGGCCTTGGGCTCATTCTCAGTCCTTTTGTGGAGCATGTGGACTCAGGGTTGCAACCTCCTCCAGAGAAGGCTCCTCCCGGGCCATACAGTGAAGATTTGAGGGCCCATTCCCTGATACCTCCGGTGAGCGACAGGCTTCACCTTTTCTTTTAGGAATTGAGTCCATGTTACCAAGGATCGCTGGGTGCTAGACATCATTCAATTTGGCTATGTCCTTGAATGCAATGAGCCTATTCCCAATGCCTTCATCATCTCCCCCTGCGATCAAAGGTGCCGCAGTGCGGACCACCTTAGACAAGTTGCTTCACCTGAAAGCAGTGGTGCCCGTCCCCCTGAATGAGCAGGAAAAGGGCAGATACTCCATCTACTTTGTGGTGCCAAAGAAGGATGGTTCCTTCCGGCCCATCCAGGACCTCAAAGGGGTCAACAAGCACTTGCGCATCCTGTGCTTTCGGATGGAAACCAGGCACTCCATGATTCAAACAGTGCACTGAAGAGAATTCTTGGCTTCTCTGGATCTGGTCAAGGCATATTTTCATATCCTGATTCAGGCAGATCAGCAGAGGTATTTGTGTTTTGCAGTGCTTTGCTCTCACTATCAGTTTACCGCCCTTCCTTTCGGGCTCTTCATCACCCCAAGAACTTTCTTCAAAGTCATGGTGGTGGAGGCTGTGGCACCAAGGGATCTGTCTGGACGACTGGCTCACCTGGGCCAGTTCTCTGTCAGAACCTTCTCTGTTAACACCCTGAGTAGTATCCTCCTTGGAAGGCCTTGGCTGGGTGATCAATCAGGAAGAGAGCCAGCTTTTGCCTTTCCAGTCCTTGGACTTTCTGGGAGTATGTTTCAGCACTCAAGTGGGTGGGATTTTCCTGCCAGAGGACAAAATAAAAAGATTGGTGAATTGCCTAGTGCTGTGCTGTGTGCAGCAGGCCCCCAGAGTCTGATTATCTTCAGCTTCTCAGGTTGATGGTGGCGACCATAGAGATGGTCCCATGGGCTCACATGCAGCCACTCCAGTGGTCCTTGTTGACTCAACGGTCCCCGAGTTCTCAGGTGTTTGAGCACAGGCTCCTGCTCTCATTGATGGTGAAGTCCAGCCACTGAACAATTTCTCCTGGATCCTGCTGACGACAGATGCCAGTCTCTCGGGCTGGGGAGCCCATTGCCAAGACCGTACAGCCCAGGGCCATTGGATCCGCAGTGAAATAGTATGGTCCATCAACCGCCTCAAGGCAAGGACCATCAAGAAGGCTCTTGAATGTTTCCGATCCCTGGTCGAGGGTTGGGCAGTTCGAGTGTTTTCTTATAAAGCCACAGTGGTGGTTTATGTCAATCAGCAGGGTGGCATAAGAAGCACCAGCGTGGCCCTGGAAATGGATCTCCTGTTTGCCTGGGCAGAGAAGAATGTCCTAGCCTTGTCAGCTCCACACATTGCCAGAAGCGGACTTCCTCAGCCAGCACTCCATGAATCCTGGTGAGTGGGAATTGAGTCATGAAGCCTTTCAGTTGATTGTGCGTCATTAGAGTTACCCAAAATGGATTTGATGGTGACCTGCTCCAATGCCAAAGTGTGCTGCTTCTTCAGTCACCATATGGAGATGGAGACTGAGGATGTCTATGTTGATGGTGTGCCCCAGCCTTGGCCCAGTCAGTGGCTGCTGTACATATTTCCTCCATAGCCCCTAGTAGGGAGTGTGTTTCAGCATATAGAACACCACCCAAGCAGAATTGTACTGCTGGCGCCAGATTGACTGTGGAGAGCATGGTTCAGAGTCCTGATGTGGTTCCTTCAAGTGCCTCCCCTTCAACTGCCTCCATCCTGGGGGCTATTGCAGCAGGGACCAATCGTTCTGGAGGACCCGGCTCCCTTCTCGCTTGGCTCTTGAAAGAAGACTGCTAGTGTGTAAGGGCTATTCTCCAGCTGTAATCTCTAGTATACTCTGTGCCCAGAGGAGGTCCACCAAGCTAGCATACGTACGAATATGGTATCTTTTTGAGCACTGGTGTAGCGCGCGGCCCTTGGCTCCTGAGGCAACCAAGGTATCCTCCTTGTTGGCCTTTCTATAAGATGGCCTAGAGAAGTGCCTCTCTCTTAGCTCCCTGAAGGTTTAGGCGGCAACATTGGCCTGTTTCCTTGGTCCAGTGGTGGGCAAGTCCTTGGCTTTGCACTCAGATGTCTCCTGTTTTCTCCAAGAGGTTCGGCATCTGCATCCTCCCCTTTGGTCCATGATCCCATCCTGTGGATCTGTCTCTGCTGCTCAGGGCTCTAATGGGCGATCCCTTTAAGCTAATGAAGCACATTACCTTGGAGGATTGATACTCAGGACTGTCTTCTTGGTTGCAATTTGTTTTTCAAGGTGGATCTCTGAGCTGCAGGCTCTGTCTTGCCAAGATCTTTATCTGTCCTTTTTAACTGAAACCGTTTCCATTCAGCCGGTGCCTTCCTTCTTGCCTAAAGTGCTGTCTCTCTTTTGTGTGAACTAGGTGGTTTGTCTGCACTCCTTCTCTAAAGAGCAATTTAGGGGGATGAATAAGGATGTTCGCCTTGGAGGGTGCTGCTCCGGTACCTGGAGGTTACAAATTATTTTCGTAAGTCTGACCATTTTTTATGCTGTTTGATGGTTTGCGCAAGGCTGAGGCGGCAGCCAAGTCGACTTTCGGGTGCAGGTTCATCTTTTACAGACAGTCTTCTGTTTTACTTCCTGTACATAGTTTGCTACTGTTAAGTATTCATTATTGCGCATGTTGAAGTTGAGAGGCTTGCTCTGTATCTCCCATATGCTTTGGGACGAATACTGAAGGAACCTCTGGTGGTTGGGGCTCATAGAGACATGGAGTGACGCCATTGAAACCTGGGTTTTTCATTGGTCTTTGTCTCCACCAATTTGCTTGTAGGGGAACACAACCTATTTGTCTGGACTGGTCTAGCAGGACTCAAGGAAAGGACCTTATCTGATAAGTAAAATGGCACCTTTATGCATGATGAGTCCATTATATAATTACCCCTTAAATGTATAACTATCCATTTAAAGATATATATGGATTTTCATTGCTGCCACTGAAAAAATTAAGTTAATCACTTGTAGCAGGTGTTCTCTGTGGAGAGCAGGATAAACCCTCAAGTATGGGTGACATCACTGACAGTGCCCCATGTTGGAACCTCCTTCTATAGAAGCATTTAGAAAGCTCTCCATGAATGTGCGTCCATTCCCTCCTGCTGCCATTGCACCTGAGGACCTCAGTCGGTTAGCTAGCTTAGCCAAACAACTCAAAGGTGAGGAGGGTGGGTTGTGAGGACTTATCCTGCTGTCCATGGAGAACACTTGCGAGTTACTTAGTTTTCTCCATGGGCAAGCAGGATAAGTCCTTGCATATGAGGAGCCCCTAGCTACAGACTTCCTCCAATGAAAAAGAGGAACTACTAATATTGTAACAAGCCAACAATAACTGAAGAACTGTTTTTGTTGGCAACAAGCCATTTCAGTGTTTATGCTTTTTTTGTATTTTTTTTTGAGGCACCTTGAAGGAAAAAAAGGGCTTAGGTGGGAACAGAGTTGGGTTCTAAACAAACAGATTCCAAAGGATAGATTGACCGAAACTGCTGTCATGTAAAGAGTCCTTCTCCAAACAGTAATGACATGTGAATGTGTAAACCAAGATCCAGGTCGCAGTACTGCAGATCTCTTCCATGGTGGTTATGACCTTAAGTAGGCCATGGATGCAGCCATGGCTCAGACATTTTGAGCCATGACCTGACCCTGAAGCATCAGACCCACCTGAACATAAGCAAAAGAGATACAGTCTGCTAGCCAAATTAAAAGTGTGTTTGGTCACAGAAATCCCCACTCTGTTGGGGTCAAAAGAAACAAAAAGCTGGGTGGCTTTCTAAGGGCTTTGGTCTGTTCCAGATAGAAAGCCAAGACCTTTGCAGTCCAGTGTGTGCAACACACATTGCCCTTTGTGATCATGGGGTCTTGGAAAAATGTTGTCAGGACAACTGGCTTATTAAGGTGGAAGTCCAGCAGCACATTTAGGATAAGTATGCAGCACAACCCTATTGTGAATAAAAAAAAAATTGTGTATAGGATGCATCTGCTGCTAGAGCCTGGAGCTCGCTAACTCTGCATGCTGAAATAACTGCCACCAAAAATAGAACCTTTCAGGTCAGGAGCTATAGACAACAGGTATGTAGTAGCTCAAAACAAGCTTTCATCAGCTAAGTTAGAACCACATAGAGATCCCAAGATGCTGTAGGCAGTTTTAGAGGAGGCTTCATAGAAGCAAACCACTAAAGGCTGTAGAAAGATGGACTTCCCATTTATAGGGTGGTGGTAAGCACCATTCACACTAAGGTGGACCCTTATGGAATTGGTCTTATGATCAGAGAGGTGCAGAAGGTATTCAAGCAGTTTTGTGTGGGTCACGAGAAGGGATCTAGGGCCTGACCCTAACACCAGATAGTAAACCTCTGCCATTTGAACTGATAAAACCTCCTAGTGGGATCTCTCCTGGAAGTCAAGAGGACATCGGCTACCAGAACTGGCAGGTTCAAAGAAATTAATTCTAGCCTCTCTGAGGGCTAGGAAGGTGAGACTAGGATGCAGAGGTCTCCCTTAATCCTACAAAATCAAGGTTGGAGAGTCTCCCAGATGCATGGGTTTCTGAAAGGGTTAAGTCTTAAAGGGGAAACCAAGGCTGCCTAGGCCAAGAATCATGAGAATCATGATGCCTTTATCGTGTTGGAGTTTTCATTATCAGAGGAATAGGTGAATATGCATACAGGAAGCCCTCCCCCCAATGGATGAAGAAAGCATCCGAGACTAGTTTGCCATGCACACCCTACTTGAAGCAAAACTGAAGGACTTGTTTGTTTTGGGGAATGTCAGAGAGATCTATTGAGGAGGTTCCCATTCTCGAAAGATAGTCAATGCAGCCTTTCTCAACATGGCCTGTCTTCCAGAATGGTATTCTCTTCTGTCAGACAGGGGGTTCTGAACATCATTCTGTGAGAGATGGCCAAGTTTCATATTCTGATGGTCCTCCAGCACAGGAGGTAAGAGCCTGTTCTTCTCTGCTTGTTTATGTAGAGCATGGCAACCTGATTGTTTGAATCATTATAATTTGGGTGGCCAGCCAATCCCTGAAAGCCTATAGAATGTTCAAAATTACTCTCAGAAAACTGATCTGATGGAGGCTTTTCTCATGGACCATAACCCATGGGTGTGAAACCCATCAAGATGAGTTTCCCAGCCCAGTTTGATACATTTACCCTTAATAGTTTTTGGTAATGTGGCGCCTGAAAGGGAGATTGGAGGGAAGCATCCACCAGAAGAATGACTCTCAAAGGAGCTTGGTGATTGAGTGACATCACTGAGTCTTTGAGTAGACTGAATCCACTAGGTATGCAGAGCCCACCAAGAATGCCTCAAATGGAGAGGTACCATGGGAGTGGCATGAGGTCCAACATCTTCAATGTAGTCTTCGTTGATACCTGCTGACTCTATTGAATTTCCCCTACTTGCTGTACGAAGCAGACGAGCGTGTTGTGTAGGGGAAAAAAGCTATTGCCAGCATCATTTCTAGTAGAGCTTCAATGGACTCCTATTGATGTGATGAGGTTAAATTAGAATTGAGATAGCTGAGGATGAACCCTAGAAGCTCCAGCATTCATATGGAGTACATAAGAATTCTTGAAGTCCTTTCTGAATGTGCTGCTCTTGATGAGCCAATTGTCCAAGTAAGGAAACACATACACCCACAGTCTGCGTAGATTCCCTATGATGATGGCCAGGCATTTGATGAAACGCTGAGGGGAGGATGAGAAATCAAAAGGCAGAATTTGATGCTGGCAATGATATTTTCCTATGACGAATCTGAGATACTTCCTGTGACTTGGATGTATTTGAATGTGGGTGTAAGCATCTTGAAGGGTCAAAGTGTATAACCAATATCCTTTTTGTAGAAAGGGTAGCATGATGCTGAGGGAAAGCTTTAAACTTTTCCCATATGAGAAACGTATTTAGATTTTTCAGATCTAGGATAAAATGGAACTCCCTCCCCCCCCCACACATACACCTGTTTTCTTTGGCACCAGGAAATACCTGGAGTAAAACTCCATCCATTCCTGCCCTTATGACACGAGCTTGATGGTATCTGCCATGCGAAGGATGGAGATTTCCTGTAGAAGTATCTCCAAGTGCTGGGATACAAGCAAATGATGTTTCAGGGAGAAGAATTTAGGAGGAAGTTTGAATAGATATAATCCGTATCTGAAGCAGACTATTTTTAGTATCCAACTGTTAAAGGTAACGAGAGGCCAGCGGTCTGCAAAGACATTGAGCCTCCCTTTGATAAGGAGGGTGTCCGACCCCAGTACTGTTAGACTGGCTTTGTTCCCTGGTTTTGACTGAGGAGCTGTTTGGGCATTCTGAGGCCTCTGCTGCCTGGAATGGGAGTGAAGGGCCTGCTTTTAAATGGAAAGAGCATGGAAGAGGTGAGTACCTATGCCTGTGCGAGTAGTAGGTAAAAAAAAGCCATTGACTATCGGCATGAGATGCGCAATGATAAGCCTTTTGAATAACATCAATGGGATACTCTCATTGTTGGAAACGATTTCTCCTATCTCCAGCACAAATCTGAAATTGAGCATCAGAAGAATAAAGGCGCTAACGAACTCATGTGTTATGATACCAGTCTACAATCCCAAAGCTTTATGAGTGTACAGGAATTGCCAGCTGATTGATGGCTTGTATCTTATTTTGTGATGTTAAAGAACTTTTCAATTACTATTTTAATCTCCTGTAATAATCTTTACTGATCTTTTATCTCTGTAATTTCTGCTTGTATGTTGTCCTTCCTCTATTTGTAGATATTTATATAGGCCTTCCTCTTCAAGTTCCTTGATGTCATATCCCTCAGCCAGGGAGATGTTTTCCGTTTTGCTCAATTTTCTTCTAAAGAAAGTTGCCTTAACACATTTGTCAAAGTAGCTGATCTTCCATGGCTCTTGTGTTCATCAGATGGTGTTTTTGGACATTCTTATATTGTTGGGTTGGTGCCTGTTCAAAAACTAATGTCTGAACCAAACAGCATGGCTTTCTGTTACAAGATGGGGCCTGCTCTGAACCAAAGCCTGAAATAAACAAGATGGATTCCTGTTTTGTTATAACTCAACATTAAAACCTACAGATCAAGCTATTCTGCAGATTTATGTACTTCACAGCAGAAGTATTATTTTCCAGCTGACTACGTGCAGAAGAACTCATTTCTGAGACCTTCACTGTGCTACTAATACTAGCATTTGCAACAATGTATGGACTTGCATACCAGCAACTTTCTCTCACCATGAACCTTTGTTTGCAGAAGGACCACCGATTGGCTGTTACTAGATTTGCTGAACATGACATACAGGATTTGAGACCAGCCAATCACCGGGCCATCAGGAAAAATAATTATACTCTGGACACAGGGAAAGATGGACAGGACACACACGCAGCCTAGACAACCTGCTGCACTCTGAAACTTGCACAGAGGCTTGCAGAACACCTGGGAGACTGCTGGTTTCCTCTGCCACCCTCTGCACTTTGTGTACTTGCTGGCCTGTCTCTCTGGCTGGAAAGTCAGATAGTGTCCAAGGGCAAAACCTCGGGACAGAGTGAATCTCTCTCACAGATCTCTAGCTGACGTTGGACCTCTGCCATACTTTGACTTTGTGACATTCCTGAGACAATTTCTCAGACCCAGCCACAAGCATTCTGGCAAGAGCTAAGGTACAGATCTTTAATTCCCCCCCCCCCCCCCCCAGGTTGGAGCTAGCTTAGACAGACAGATAATGTACTATACATCTGAGTGCAGAGTGTATCAGTGACGTTGGTTACTAAAACAGAGATTAGGTATCTTGGTAATTGTAATTATAGGGCTGCATAACATACTACCTCAGAAAACTAATTTATGCTAATTTTACACTATTTTTCCATCAGTAATAAAGTCTAATTTATATACAAACACAGGGTTGGTTCTGCTTTTATCACGTGGTTTGTTTGCCAGGTAGTCCTATGGAATCCTGGGAAATGGGGAGTAGCAGTTTTCCTTAGACATACCGAGTATTTATACATGTGTATTTCTCCAGGACCAAGCAGGAAGTCAGTCCTCACATATGGGTGACATCAATGCCGATGAAGCCCCAGCAGAGCATTTCCCCAACTTTCTATGAAAGCCTTTGGGAATGCAGGCACGCATGCGCGGTTCCCTTCCCGCCTAAAGGTGCCATCTTACCCCAGTCAAATGACATAGCTAAGAACAGCACACAAAAATGAAAAATTAAACTATGTAGTTATTAAACTATAAAGTTCACCTGTTATCCATGTTTAAATTCCCTGTTCTATGTAAGTTCAATGTATGGCTGTTCCACATTGTACAAACCTGTTCCTTGTAAACCGCGCTGATGCCGAATAGTGCAGTATAGAAAAATGTTAAATAAATAAATAAATAAATATGTACAACTGCAACTCCCAGGGGAGGAGGGAGGGTTGTGAGGACTGATTCCTGCTGCTCCTGGAGAACACCTGTTACAGGTGAGTAACTACTCTTTCTCCAGGACCAAGCAGGAAGTCAGTCCTCACATATGGGTGACTCCCTAGCTCTGGGCTACCGAGGAACCCAGGCTGAACAAGAGAACTCCCTCTAGTCCCAGCAGCAAAGAAAGGCTTTTCACAGACACAACCTCCACCGGTAGCCCAACAGAGGACAGGAGTTGCCTAAACCTCAAAGAGATTCCGGAGTACTGCTTGGCCAAAAGCACTGTCCCTATGGGACTCCCTCTCCAGACAGTAATGGGCCGCAAAAGTCTGGCTTGAAGACCAAGTTGCAGCCCTGCAAGACCAAGGGCACAGAGCGGAGATGAGCCACTGAGGCAGCCATTGCCCTGACACGGTGGGCCGTGACCCGACCCTGCAAAGGAAGGTCAGCTGCCTTGTAAGCCCAGGTGATACAGTCAGCCACCCAGATGGACAAGGTACGCTTGGACACAGCCAACCCCAAGTTATTAGGGTCAAAGGATACGAAGAGCTGAGTAGCCCTTCTATGCCCCTGCGTACAGTCAAGGTAGAAGGATAAGGCTCTCCTACAGTCCAGGGTATGCAGGACTGCTTCAGCCTGGCTTGCATGAGGCCTAGGGAAGAATGTCAGAAGAACCACCTCTTGGTTAAGGTGGAAGGAGGAGACAACTTTTGGGAGAAACTTGGGATGAGTCCTAAGGACTACCCTGTTCCTATAGAAGCGAGTGTAAGGCCTATCACAGACCAGGGCCTGAAGCTCACTCACATGCCTAGCCGAGGTAAGGGCTACTAAGAAGAGTGTCTTCCAAGACAGGAAGCGTAGAGGGCAAGTAGCCATCGGCTCAAAGGGTGGGCGAGTCAGCTGCTGCAAGACCACATTCAACTCCCATTCAGGAGCAGGAGGACGGATTGGAGGCTTGAGCAAAAGCAAGCCTCTGAGAAAGCGGGACACCAAGGGGTGAACCGACAGAGAATGTCCTTCCACCAGTGAGTGGTGAGCTGCTAGAGCTGAGAGGTGGACCCGAACAGAATTGGACTTAAGTCCCTGATTTGATAAGTGCAGTAAGTACTGAAGCACTATTGGTACAGTACAGGAGAAAGGATCCTCTGTACGTAGCTGACACCAGAGAGAAAACCTTTTCCATTTGAGAGCATAGGTTTTCCTAGTGGATTGCTTCCTAGAGGCTAGGACAACCTCCTCAACTTCCTGAGGGAGGCCCCAGGGAGCTAAAACTACCCTTGCAGCTTCCAGGCCATCAAATTGAGAGCCTTGAGATTGGGGTGCAGAAGGGAACCCTGATCCTGAGAGAGAAGGTCAGGTTGCAGCCCCAGAGGCAGTGGAGGATCGACCGCCAGCTGAAGCAGAAGTGGAAACCAAGGCTGTCTGGGCCACCTGGGAGCCACCAGCAGGACCGAGGCCTTGTCCTGAAGAATCTTGAACAGAGTTCGGGCCACCAGGGGCGTGGGAGGAAACGCTTACAGGAGGCCCTGAGACCATGGAATCAGAAAAGCATCTGCTGCTATCCGCAGAGGATGTGGTTGCCTGGAGCAGAACTTTGGCAGTTGCTTGTTCAGTGTACTGGCAAACAGATCTATCAAAGGAAGACCCCATTTTAGGAAGATCTTCTGAACTACCAAAGGATGCAGCTGCCACTCGTGGGGCTGTAAAATCCTGCTCAACCTATCTGCTAGGAAGTTCTCCTGGCCTGGAAGGTACACAGCCTTGAGGAACATGTTGTGCTTGAGGGCAAAGGGGCAAAGGAGCAAAGGTCCTATGCCTCTCGACAAAGGAGTTTGGACCCAGTCCCGCCCTGTTTGTTCACATAAAACATGGCCACTTGGTTGTCTGTCTGAACCAGTACAGACTGATGAGTCGGGGTAGGAGAGAAAGCTTTGAGCGCTAGTCGAATAGCCCTGAGTTCCAGGAGATTGATTTGCTGTGCTGCCTCCCAAGGAGACCACAGGCCCTGGGTGCACTTGTTCAGACAATGAGCTCCCCAGCCCTGCAGGGAGGCGTCTGTGGTCAGCACCACTGTGTACGCAGGAATTTGAAAGGGTACCCCTTTCAGCAGATTGGGTGGGTGCAGCCACCAGCTGAGGGAGTCCAGAAATGGTTTGGACACCCTTATTCTGTCTCTGAGGCTGCCTGTGGCCTGAGACCACTGACTCCGAAGGCACCATTGTGCAGGCCGCATATGGAGCCTGGCATTGGGGGTGACATGTACTGTCGAAGCCATGTGGCCAAGCAGCCTCAGGCAGAGCCTGGCGGAGACCACTGACCCGCTGAGAAACTGATTTGCCAAGTCTATCAGTCTTTGGGCTCTGTCTGCTGGCAAGAATGCCTTTGCCAGGGCAGAGTCCAGCCTTGCCCCTATGAACTCCAAGTTCTGGGAGGGGAGCAAAGTGGACTTTACGAAGTTTATTACAAATCCCAGGCTCTGAAGAAGAGCAATAGTTCTGAGAGTGGCCTGTCGGGCCTCCTGGCACGTCTGACCCCTGATGAGCCAGTCGTCCAGATAAGGGAAGACAAAGATTCCCTGATTTCTCAGGTAGGCCGCCACCACTGCCAGGCATTTGGTAAAGACTCTGGGAGCGGAGATTAGGCCAAAGGGCAGTACTCTGTACTGATAATGATTTCCTCCCACAATGAACCTGAGGTACTTTCTGTGGTCTGGATGAATGAGGATGTGAGTGTACGCATCCTTTAGATCTAAGGAGCATAGCCAATCTTCCTGCTGGAGGTAGGGCAGAAGTGTTCCAAGAGTAAGCAACTTGAACTTTTCTTTCTCTAGGAACTTGTTTAGGTTCCTGAGATCCAGAATAGGTTGAAGGCCTCCGGTTCTCTTGGGTACCAGGAAATACCTGGAGTAGAGCCCTTGACCTTGCAAGTGGGGAGGCACAGGCTCCACCGCCCTGTCCACCAACAGACCTTGTAGCTCTTGAAGGAGAAGATCTGTTGCAGGGGAAGCCTTGGAGGCTCCCCTGGAAAGTATGGCGGAGGCAGTTGGTGAAAATGGAGTGCATAGCCCTTTTTGACTATGTTCAACACCCAACTGTCTCCAGTTATGTGAGGCCACTGGTGGGCAAAGAGGGCAAGGCGACCTCCTGTGCAGGGTTGGGAGAGCAGGGACTGAGAGGCTACGCTCAAGGAGTCAAAAACCCCCACCCTGCTGAGTGGGAGCAGGGGCCGGAGGCTTGGGGGTCCTCTGCCTACAGGGCCCATTACCCTGCCCCTTGGCTTGCTGACCCTGGGGTGCAGCTTGGGCAGCCTGATACTGAGGGTACTGTTTGTAGGCAGTGCCCTTCCTCGGGTAAAAGGGCTTCTTACCCGAGGCCTTCTTGTGAGAAGGGGCAGAGGTCTTCCTAGACAGCCTTGTCCTTGTAAGGTGCTCAGTCTCGAGCTGTGCGGCCTTCTCGACCATGGGCTTGCCAAAAAGGTTTTCACTTCTGCAAGGGACATCGACCAACTTGTCCTGAACCCATGGCTCGAGGTCCGATGACTGCAGCCATGCCTGGCGTCGAGCCGCGATGCCGGCTGCCGCAACTCGGGCCGAAGCCTCGAAGCCATCGTAGGCGGCACGGGACATAAACTTTGAGCAGTCCCGAATCCCCGAGGACAAGGATTTAAATCTCTGCAAGGGTTCCCGGAGAGACCAGCAGAGAACCCGGCCAACTCCTTGGCCAGGTCTCGCAAGTACATGCCCATGTACAGCTGGTAAGACTGGACACGGCAAGCAAGCATCGAGCCCTGGAAGCACTTTCTACCTACACCATCGAGGTTCCGGGCCTCCCTGCCGGGGGGCACCGCAGAGTGCATCTTCTGGCTTTTCAGACGATGCATGGCCGATTCTACCACCATGGAACTAGAGCAACTAGAGGTTTAGGCAACTCCTGCCCTCTGTTGGGCTACCAGTGGAGGTTGTGTCTGTGAAAAGTCTTTCTTTGCTGCTGGGACTAGAGGGAGTTCTCTTGTTCAGCCTGGGTTCCTCGGTAGCCCAGAGCTAGGGAGTCACCCATATGTGAGGATTGACTTCCTGCTTGGTCCTGGAGAAAGAGTAGTTACTTACCTGTAACAGGTGTTCTCCAGGAGCAGCAGGAATCAGTCCTCACAACCCTCCCTCCTCCCCTGGGAGTTGCAGTTGTACATAGTTTAATTTTTAATTTTTGTGTGCTGTTCTTAGCTATGTCATTTGACTGGGGTAAGATGGCACCTTTAGGCGGGAAGGGAACCGCGCATGCGTGCCTGCATTCCCAAAGGCTTTCATAGAAAGCTGGGGAAATGCTCCGCTGGGGCTTCATCGGCGTCGATGTCACCCATATGTGAGGACTGATTCCTGCTGCTCCTGGAGAACACCTGTTACAGGTGAGTAACTACTCTTTATCTGCTACTGACAATATCTCCTACAATATCCATCTCTTGTGATCATTTTGAGTTTTTTGTTTATTGAAAACCATTGGCCAAGAACAGATTACTTCACTATATTAGTTGTCATCCGCAACATCTAAGATGTAATTTATCCTACTGGTCAATTTCTTCAGTTAAAATGCCTCTGTTCTTCTGATGCCCAATTTCAGATTTACACATCACCTCCCGACCCATAAAAGTCCGACAAGGAGTACCTCAAGGATCTGCGCTCTCAGCACTCCTATTTAACATCTACATCCAACCAATATGCAACATCATGAAAGAGAACAACATTCAATATACAATCTATGCGGATGACATCATGATATACACCCCGATATCAATCGACAACCCGGATTTCTCTAAGATAACAGACTGCCTTACCCAAATGACCAGTTGGTGTCAAAACAACAACCTCGCAATAAACTACAACAAGACTGAAGCTTTAATCATCACTCGGAACCAAAGCTTCATACACCCACCAAATATAAAGATACAAAGCACCACTATACCAATAAGGTCAGAAGTGAGATACCTCGGGGTTACCCTGGACAATAAACTCAATCTCAAGCCACACATAGACAAGACCATCCAAAAAGCCTACTACAAGATGCGAATCATCAGGAGACTGAAACCACTACTCGCCCCAGAACACTTCCGTACCGTCTGTCAAGCACTGATAACCCCACTACTGGACTTCTGCAATCCGATATACCTTGGACTACCGAAACAAGCCATCAAACCACTCCAACTGGCACAAAACACAGCAGCACGAATCATATCCGGAACTGCAAGACAGGAGCACATCACACCCAACTTGAAGGACTTACACTGGCTTCCAATCGGTGCACGCATCAGATACAAAACTATCATAAACCTATTCAAGATAAAACAGCACACATCAGCCAACAGCCTGCACACCCTCATACAACCAGACACCAGCACACGTCCTAGAAGAAAACAAACACACAACCGAGTCAGCACCCCAAGTGAATACAAACACACACGCAAGGACACAACAGACAGAGCACTATCCATGGCTGCTCCAACAATATGGAACAAACTACCAGACATCTTGAGGGCAACCACAGACCTCAAAGACTTCAGAAAACAGCTGAAAACCATGCTGTTCATAGAACACTATGGTCACATCACATAACCTAATTGTCTGTATAACAGCACATGTTACCGCCTAACACTGTATGTATATAAATGTCTTTAGCACCACTGTATATAGCCCACATTGTACATAGCTCAAACCAATCTAGCACACAATACAACACACACTCAACAAAATCCTCACCCACACTGCATGTATAACACACTCACACTACCAGATTGTTTGCTGTGATACCACCTTGATTATTATGATAAGGTGGTTTAGAAATACTGTTAAATAAATAAATGCTGGAAATGTGAGAAATTGTTTCCAACAACTGCTATTCATCATTTCCACTGCTATTATTCGAAAAGCTTATCAACATGCATCTCATACTGATCATCAATGGCTTCTTTTACCTGCTGCGAGGGGGGTCTGATAAGTCTCTGGCCTTGTAATGAAATAGAAAGCTATGTGTACACTTCGGTTCTAAATAAAACTAAACTGTAGAGAGATCATTTGGACCTCCAGAACTGAAGTGTGCCCATTATGTTGGTGCAAGGAAAGGAGGCATGTCTGCTGTATCTGATTTTGCTGGTTAATTCAGCTGAGTTGATCGTGCTTGCTTCGTTGGTAGCTTTCTGTTTGCCGATTTGGTTTTATGCTTCTTGGTGCTGCTAGGCTGTCCTAGTTTGGTGTGGATGAATTGTGTCTGGGCTCTCTGTTTGTCCTCGCCTAAGGGCCACGCCAAGGGAATGCATGATATGTTTCCTTGCTTTTAATATTGCATCAATGCAAGTTAATAAAATCATTCTTAAATATTGGCATATACTTCAAGTTCATGATAAGTTTAAGGAGTCTTCAATCTTTGCTTTCAGGAGAGCACAGAATATGTGTGATCATTTGGTGTCTTCAATATTTAAGTCATTTTCGCCATCTTCTCAAATAAGATAAAAGGACATTAACATTGTGGTCAATACTCAGTCTGTGATCAATCATTTTTGGAAGACTTCTTTTCTTGTGCACCCGACAAGATCATACGTTTGAAATATTTTTCGACTTGTGCAACTATTGTAGTAATATATTTGATTTTTCTCCTTGCTCATTATGTTACATTGGGAAGACCAAGCGCTCTTTAAAAACTCAGGTGACTGAACATCATAGTTGTATCCCTACTAATAAGAGTGAGGTGCCTCTTGTAATGCATTGTAATTTACTTCAACATATCTTTGCTTAATTATGCTTTTTTACACTAGAAGTCATGTCACCATGAGTGAGAAGGGAGATATTAGTTTCCCGTCTTTTGCAGCAAGAACAGTGGTGATATTCACTTTGGGCACTGTGGCCTCTTGTGGATTAAACATTGAAATTGACTTCTCTATTTTATGAACAGCATGAATGTGTTTGATTTTTATCTCCCTGGACACTGTAACCCTTGATGCTTGAAGCAATAGAATTGAACTTGCTGTCTTGTCAAGAATATGAATATGTTCTGATTGGATATCATCTGTGTTAAATGCACATGTGCAGCGTTGCAGCACCATTATTCAAGAGAACAGGAACTCCCAAGGAAGTAAGTTACCTAGTGGATGTGCTCCATGAAATGCTGATGTTTCGTCTTTGTGTTTTTAATTAGTCTTTTGGTGTGTTCTCAGGGATATCATCTGTGACATTGCTTTGGAAGCTGAACTTTATTTAAATCTTTTATTTAAGGTTTTTTTTCCCTGAATACAAAACTAACAAAAGAAAAACAAATCCAGGTATACAGGATAATATTCAAGAAAAAGAATTCACAAAAAATAAGTACACATCAAGGAGAGATAATCAACAGTATCAAAAGGAAATATAAATATTACTGGCAATTAAGAGTTTAAATAAACTCCACATTAGGGAGCACAAAAAAAAACCCCCGCTAACCTACTTTTCAGCCAATTCCTTCGCAGTCAGAAATTTCTGTAACTGTAATACATCAGTATAAGCATAACTTTGCCCTTGGTAAATAACCAAGCAGCGGCAGGGAAATTTTAGAAAAAAGGACGCTCCCAAAGCGACAACTCTAGTTCTCAATTCCAAAAATTGTTTACGTCTAAGCTGTGTGACACGGCCAACATCCGGAAACACTTGGAGTCTAAACCCACAAAATAAGGCATCCCTGTGCTTAAAATAAGCTCTAAGCACAGATAATTTAACAGATTCAGAGCCAAACGTTGCAACAACAGTGCGCTTGGATATGACATCTGAAGAATCCTCCATGGGTGCCAAAATGCTGGTGTTGGGTTTGTTGGATAAGCAATCATAAAAAAAACTGCGACCTAAATGGTATAAGTTGGAAGAATTTTGATGAATACAGCCAAGATTGCTAACCAGATTTATGAGCAGCAGATTCCAGCAACTAAGTACACTGCTGTTTTTAAGTGAATTGATTTAATAAGCGTAAGACTTGGATATAGCACAACATGATGAGGTATATGAGGCGGAGGAGTACTCATACTCGTTAAAACCAACCTCAATTTCCACCTGTCTAGCTCCACCAACACAACCAACCTTGACATAGTAGTCATAGCGAATAATCATTGCTCCATCAGCCTATTGTACAGAGCTCCAACATCATCCCCTGACGACCTAGCCACAATAATTGAGTTAGCCTGCAATACCCCAAACCTGCGCACCCCAAACTGGATACTAGGAGACTTCAATCTGCCAACTCTACAAGACTCTCAAGCATCGGCGCTTCTTGATGCACTTAAAGACCTAGATTATCAGCAGCTAATCAACAAACCAACCCACACAAAGGGAAACATATTGGACTTGATTTTCACCCCACTATCTGTCCCCGACTTGGCCCACATCACCGTGCCAACCTATACTGCAGTACCATGGTCCGACCATAAGCTAATCCTATTCCAAATTCCCCTGAATAACCAGCGCAGGAAGCCCCCTGGAAGTATAACAAACCCCATGAAGTTGCCATCACGAAGCTTCCAACCTTTCAACAAGGAAACCATCATGAACCACACTCATCCACTTCTCGGCATGACAACAACTAACCTTGATATGCTGGTCACCTGCTGGAATGACAGCCTTAGTACTATCGCACTACGCACAGTACCTAACAAAGCTCCAAGGAAAAGGGCCGCTGCGCCCTGGTACTCCAACGAACTTTGGACCTCGCTCCTCATCCTAAGAAAACTAGAAAGGCGATGGCGGAGATCACGATCCATGGAAGATCAGGTTGCCTATAACCTCCATCTGGCAAAACACCGCAATGCAATAATGGAGAAAATGCAACAAGCACATGCTGACACCCTAAGGCGGTCGCTAAGAAAACCTCACGACCTATTTAACCTCGTCACGAACCTAACGAAAGAACCAGGACAGGAGCAAAAAACTGAGATCCACCCACAAGACTATGCTGACTTCCTTCAATCAAAATTATGCCAAACCATCAAGTCCAACTTACCCACCACCACCAAGAAACCAACAAACACAACTCAACTAACCGCATTCACCACCCCATCCAACAAGCAAATCGAGGACACCATCTCCGCAATCAACACCACTACATCTCCGTTTGACCCCTGTCCCGCCTTCTGGATAAAGGATCTATGGACAGAGTTTAGCCCATTCATATCTAGACTCATCAACACATCATTCACTACGGGCTCATTCCCACTGAGCCTAAAGCACACATCCATCAGACCTCTGCTGAAAAACAGCAAGCTTGACCCCCAGAAAGTCGATTCATACAGACCAATTGCCAGCATTCCACTCTTGGCCAAAATAATCGAAAAAGAGGTCCAATGCCAGATACAGCAACATGTCAATAACGTCACACCCCTAGACCCCTGCCAACATGGATTCAGAGAATCTCATGGGGTAGAGACGCTACTCACCACCCTCTTCAGCAACATACTCAACACAATTAATAACATCCACCGCGGGGTTGTCCTTGTATTTTTAGACATAGCCGCTGCATTCGACTCAGTATGTCACACAACTCTCCTGAGATGGCTAGAAGAGAAGGGCATCTGTGACTTAGCACTATCATGGTGCAAATCATACTTATCCGACAGATGGCAGCATGTGAGAACAGAGACCGCAACATCCGAATCATTCCACCAGAAACAAGGCGTTCCGCAAGGATCCTCTCTGTCGGCCTTGATGTTTAACATCTACATGCAGCCCATCTGCGACCTCATACGCTCATTCAACGTTGAATGCATGATATATGCGGATGATGTTCTGCTCTACATGCCCTTCATGACTGACCAGATTAACCTCTCCACACTAACAAACTGTTTTGACGCCGTGGCCAACTGGCTCCAAAATCAGAATCTCCGGATGCAGCACAAAAAGACGGAAGTTCTGTTCATCACTAGAAACCAAAATTTTTCCCCTCCAGCCTACCTAAAAGTCAGGGAGGCAGAGCTACAAACCAAACCCACAATCCGTTACCTGGGAGTCACACTAGACCAACGACTGGACATGAAAACGTACATTGGCAACATGGTAAAGGCAACATATCATAAGATCAAGACACTTAGGCATCTACGCCCCATGCTACAACCGGAGGATTTCAGAACAATCTTCAGGCTCTAACCATTCCTCATCTAGACTACGCCAATGCAATCCTGCAAGGGCTCCCAAAATCCACCCTTAACCCACTTCAACTCACCATGAACTCTGCAGCCAGAGTCCTAGACGGGGCTTCCAGGCGAGACCATGTAACACCCATCCTCAAAAGGCTCCACTGGCTCCCAATCCACTGTAGGATTGCCTTCAAGACCTTGCTACTAACATTTAAAGCCATCAATGGACTCGCCCCCTCCACACTTGCAGGACTTACGCTCATTACCCCCCCCCCCAACAGGGCCAGACGACCAACAGCAATAAACACACTGATAATACCCAAAACAAAGACCCACTGCACACAAGCGACTGCACAAAGGGTGTTTAGTCTCTGCGCGCCCAGCTCCTGGAACGCCCTACCACCCAACATACGTGCAATCACAGACCTAACTAAATTCAGGAGGGCATTGAAGCACCACCTCTTTTTCAAGTGCTACCCAGAGGAAGAAACACCAACTCGCCCCACTCACTACAAAGTCCCATGACTACCGTTTAACTACCCTACAAAGTGTTGTTATATATGTGTAAATAGTTACTCTGGTTATCCAAGTTGTGCTCCCTGTTACTTGTAACTTATGGTGTAATCCCCCACCGTAAGAATTTTATTGTTCCATGTAAACCGCACTGATGTCGAATATAAGAGAAATAAATAAATAAATATGATTAAAATGAGAGTCAAGGAATATCAGCTACTTTAAGCTGTAGACTGTTGAACTCATGCATTATGATACATCTTTATACAAAAATGTTACTCCCACCGGGTAATTAGCTGTGGATGCTGTGGAAAATAGTCGCATATACATTATTAAATATATAATTTTCTGCTTGGACACCTTTTTTTTGTTTGCTGGATTTTGTTGTAATATGTATGCATTCTTGTTTTTGTGGTTACAACAGATACATATATCAACTAATAAGAAAGCAGTACAATTCAGTCAATAGATTTCACAGTAGAAATAACAAAAACAATGAAATATAGATGTGAATAATTTAAAATGCAGTGCATCACAGCTAGGGAATTGTGTAAATCCTGTGTGTGTGTGTAGTGTTCATGTGTTTTTGAATCTCTGTTGTGTGTTTTGTGGTGCTGTGCATGTGTTGTATCTAGGGGAGCTAGAGGGGAGTGGTGGGGCATTTTCATGAGATGTAGTTTTGGGAGTGAAGGTAGTTTGTAGGGAGGTGGGGCAGTTGTGTGGGGGAATTAATGAGGTGAAATAGCTGTGGGAATAATTTTTAAGGGTGGGGCAGTTGGCAGAATGGTGAGGCAATTGTAGGGTGGTATATTTTTGGGATGGGGCAGTTTACAGGGTTGTAAGACAATGGTATTTTTGAGTGGTGAGGTAGCTTGCAGGTGGTAGGTCAGTTGCAGGGAGGTATTTTTGAGGGGTGGAGCAGTTTGCGGAGGTGGAAGGGGAGTTGAAAGGAAGTATTTTTAGTGATAGGGCAGTGTGCAGTTGATGGAGCAGTTGCATGACAGCAGTTTTGGACGTGGGGCAGTTGCAGAGGGGCAGGTTTTGGGAGTGGGAGCAGTTTATAGGGTGGTGGGACAGTTGCGGATGGTAGTTTTGGGGTGGGGCAGTTGCAAGGGGTTAGTTTTTGAGAGTGAGGCAGTGTGCAGGGTTGGGGCAGTTGTGGGGGTGTAATTATTGGGGATGGGGCAGTTTGCAGGGTAATGAGGTACCGTATTTCCCAGATTATAAATTGCCCCATTGTATAAATCACAGTGGCTCAATTTGGCTTTTTCACATGTAAATTTATAGTATAAGTCGCTTCTGTGTATAGGTTGCAAGTACAGAAAATAAAGCACAAGACAACATTGCTGTTTCTAAAAACTGGATTTATTCTGTTTAACTTTACAATAAAACTCATTCAATATCAGATTTGTTCTGTATAACTCTCGGGAAAGCTGTTGAAGTTCTCATCTTCGGTGTTACTGTGAAATAGTTCTACAATTTCAGGTGCCAGTTCATGTTTGTTATTGTCTTCTTCTTTGTCTTCATCTTCTGCATCTTCACAGGTATGAGGGCTGTTTAGGATCTCAGCCTTCATAAAACCTGATTTGATTATTTTATTGCTCACACCTTTCCACCATGCTGTCGCAACCCACCCGGTAACTTCTGCATAAATGGCATGGCATATACAGCCAGTAGCCGTGAAACAGTTTTCCGTGGCACATCCAGTTTTCCCATAGGCAATGCAACACAGTTTTGAATCTTCTGTTGACAGAAATGTCCAGCGGTTGAAGCATTTTTGTCATACCACCAGATATAATAACCAGGACAGTGTTCAGAGATTTTATTTTTTTCTTTGTCTTCAGTGAAATGGGCTCTCATGCTATCCATAACAAGTAGTGCTTCTTTTGTCTCTTGAAAAATCCATTTGACCACTTACCAAATAATCTTGACTGCTTCTTAAACTTACAAGCCCACATCAACAGAACCTCCAGGAATGCATTCCACAAACTAGCTATAATCCGAAGACTAAAACCCCTCCTCGGACGCGAACACTTCCCCCATTCTAGACTACTGCAATTCCCTTCTCCAAGGACTTCCAACTCAGACCATCCATTCCCTGTAATTAGCCCAGAACACTGCTGCTCGATTCATTACAGGGTCTGCCAGACACGATTACATAATACCCCTCTTGTACCAGCTACACTGGGTACCAAATGTCTCATGAGCCAAATACAAATCAGCATTAATTATCTTCAAGATCAAACACAGCATGCCGGCCGGAATTCTACAGGAACTGATATGCAAAGAATCAAGCAACAGGCCTAAGAGGTAGAGCTATTCCAACTCCTAGCTTCTACACCAAAGCCAATACATCTACAACAAAGAGGGCTCTCTCACTTGCAGCACCTGCCATCTGGAATACGCTACTAGAGAAGGTTAGGTCGACCAAGGACATAAAGGAATTCAGAAAACAACTCAAAACCTTCCTCTTCTCCGACCATTTCAGAGATTGTACCTAGCCTGCCCTCCTCTTGTCACATGCCTAATCAACAACTGTCTCATGTACATCTGCTCTCATTGTAAACAGGTTATGCCTCCATGCATGTCCCGCATGTCACACCTCCCTAGTTAAAACATGTGTTCTCTGTAATGATTTGAGTTTTATTGTAAACTACTTTGATTTTATGATAAGGTGGTATAAAAAAACTGGTTCGATAAATAAATAAATAAATAAATAAAAATACTAAAACAGCATTGCAGCCATTTCAACATCATGCTCTCATCCATCCCAAAAGTTTGCTCGGCGGCTCTGTTACCATGTTCTTCTACATAATGAATAACTTTGAATTTGAATTCCACGATGTATGAGTTCCACGCCTTCGGTATCACCATTTTCTGTGGGGTTAAAGATAACATCTTTTTGGTAACGGAAATTCATCTAGTATGCTATTTGCGAGTATAGTAAAAGTACGTACCAGTCTGCTGATCGGAGGGTCTGCTTGCAAGCTTTGGGTATAGAGCAGAGGGCCCAGGGAGAAAGACCATCCACTGCGCAGTTGCAAGTATTTATATCCAGTTCGAGGGGGCGTGTTCCACTGCATACATTTCTTAGATAAGTTGCTCCGGTGTATAGGTTGCGCCATCATTTCCAGATGTAAAAAAACACGACTTATAATCCGGGAAATATGGTACTTGCAGGGGGTTGTTTTTTTGAGGTGGAGCAGTTTTGTAAGGTGGTAAGGTAGTTAAGAAAGGTTGTTATATGGGGTGGGGCAATATGCAGTGTGGTGAGGAAGTTGTAGAAGTGTAGACTTTAGGGATGGGGAAAGTGTCAGGGTTGTGAGGCAGTTGTGGGAGGTTGTTTTTGGGGTGGGCAGTTTGCAGTGTGGTGGGGGATAGTTGAAGGTGTCATTTTTGGGGATGGGGTAGCTTGCAGGGTAGCAAGGCAGTTGTGGGGGCATTTGGCAGGTTGGTAGGGCAGTTACAAGGAAGTCATTTTCTGGCAGGTGTGGTCAGTGTGTAAGAAGATGGGGCTGTTGGGGAGAGGCACTTTGAGGGTGAGAGAGCATTCTGGGAGGTTGGAAGAGTAGAGAGTCTTTGATAAAAGCAATTCCTCTGCCTGCTGTTTCTCTATATGTAGGTTTCTATGTTACAGAAGCTGGAACTCCTGCAATACAAATGCAGTGGGCCATTTTTGGGGGGACTTCTCTGGAAGCCTGGGTATGATTTGGCCCATTTCCAAACTCTGTGTGTCTTCTTACCAGTTTTTCCCACATGCCAAGCTTCGTTCCATTCTATTAATGTTTCAGAGATTTATTTTAACTCCAGAGAGATGGACATTCTTGATCCTTTTGTCTAATTATGCCAAACTTCTATTAGGTTGAAAAAAATAAAAAAAATTATGTGTTGAACTCAAAAGTTAAACTGCATATACCTTTTTTTTAGTATCAACACCATTAATTTTTGTAATCAAAATATGAAATGGGGGGTTCCAAATGAGTTGGGAGCCACTCTAAGAGGAGATTTTTCCTTGTTGTTCCAGCATTTGCATGCCTTAAGCAACACTTTCTTTTTAATATTCCTATGTAAACATACCAATATGCGTCTTTGAGGGGAAGATTTTATTTATTTATTTATTTAACAATTCTTTTATACCGCGCTATTTCAATCAGTGCGGTGTACATTGAAACAAGAACATACTACAATGCATACAAGTAACATTGAGTTTTACATTGAACAGGGAGATTCAACATAGGACAACCGGGGGAACTATGTACAGATATGGTGCCCGAGTTGTTAAAGAAGGCTAGTGTGTGACTGCTTTTGAAAAAGCATCAATTTTATTCTCCCTATATCATCTTTGTTGTTTGTGGCAAAGTTTTAAAAAAATTGGTGGTGTTACAATTGACTTCCTGTCTATTAATCATGTACACAGTGTGTATCAGTTTGGGTTCAAAGCTAATCATAGCATGAAGTTTTTGTTGGTAGCCTGCTCTGATATTATTTTGAGGGATTTTGTTGGTGGATCTATTTTTTTCTAAGCCTTATTGGATGTTACTGCTATGTTCAACACTTTGGATCATGGCATCTTGTTGGAAATTTTAGGAATGTCTGAGACTGAAGAAAGGAAGATGAGAAGTGTGCCCCTGGGATTGGTTCTGGGACCGGTACTGTTCAATGTATTTGTGAGTGATATTGCTGAAGGACTGAAGAGAAAAGTCTGCCTTTTTGTAGATGACTTGGAAATTTGCAACAAAGTGGACTCCTCTGAGGGCGTGGACAACATGAGGAAAGATCTATAAAAGCTGGAAGTATGGTCTAATGTTTGGCAGTTATGATTTAATGTGAAGAAGTGCAGTCATGTACTTGGGATGCAGAAATCCAAGGAAATTGTATGCGATAGGGGGGCAAGAGGTTGGTGTGCAAGGACCAGGAGAAAGACCTCGGAGTGATTGTTTCTGAGGATCTCAAGGTGGCGAAACAGTGTGACAAGGCGTTGGCAAAAGTCAGAAGGATGCTGAGTTGCATACAGAGAGGAATAACCGGCAGAACAGGGGAGATATTAATGCCCCTGTACAAGTTGTTGGTGAGACCTCATTTGGAGTACTGTGTTCAGTTTTGGAGACCATATCCCACAAAGGACATAAAAAGACTTGAAACTGTTCAGAGCCTGGACCAGAAGACATATGAGAAGAGACTTGAAGACCTAAATATGTATACTCTAGAGGAGAGGAGGGACAGGGGAGATATGATACAGATGTTTAAATACTTAAAGGGTATTAATGAACAAACAAACCTTTTCTCAAAGAAGGGGAAGCTGTAAAACTAAAAGGCATAAAATGAAGCTGCAAGGAGGGAAACTTAAAAGCAATGTCAGGAAATACTTTTTCACTGAAAGGGTGGTGGATGCTTGGAATGCCTTCTCAATGGAGGTGGTGGGGGCAAATACAGTGATGGAATTCAAAATGGCCAGGGACAGACATAGTGGATCCCTTAATAGCAATAGGATAAAATAAAAATAAGTGTAACTATTTCTTATACCTCAACAAATAGAGAAGAATGACTTGCACGGAGCGGCGGGTACAACCCTAAACTAAGGCATAGAGGGGGATGATCTTCAAGGAGCGGCGGGTACACCTACTCTAGCCATCTTACTGAGCAGACTAGATGGACCATACTGGTCTTTATCTGCCGGAGTGGAGGAGTACAAATTGTAAGACACAACAATCTTGATGTTATATTTATTTATTTTTATTTTTATTTTATTTATCTATTTCTTCTATACCGCCCCTTCCAGAGATCAGGGGCGGTTTACATGGAACAAGTAAACAAATTTGTATACTAATGTATACATTACATGGAACAGAGATTTTTAACTTTATACAGATAATAATTATTATATTACACGGAACAGAGATTTATAACTTTATAACTTTATACAGATAACTGTGCATTAATTGTCGGAACTATTTACATTATATACATTAATAAGTTTCTGTATCGTAGTGTTGATCAGAGTTTTCTACCTTTTTACAGGTAGTCAGAGTTTTCTATAGTATCCCTTAATAGTTTTCATACACTATCACTATATTTTTCATTGATATTTAATTGTTTTTTGATAATCTTTTGTCAGAAAACCATAAAAAACTGTACAAGGCTGCAATAGTGGAAAACTTTAACCTACTTGGATCAACTCTCAATAAAGAAGCAACAAGCAGTCAAGAAATCAGATGACGCATTGCTCTTGGCAGAATGGCTATTGAAGGACCTAGACAAGATTCTCAAGAGCAGAGATGCCTCTCCATACAAAGATCTGACTTGTTCAAGCCATGGTATTTTCAATAACGTCATATGGATATGAAAGATGGACAGCGAAAAAGATACGAAGAGAATTGATGCCTTTGAATTATGGTGTTGGCGACAAATACTGTGTATAACATGGACTGCATGAAGAACAAACCAGTCAGTACTAGAGGAGATCAAACCTAAGCTTTCTTTAGAAGCTCAGATGACAAGACTTTGACTTGCATACTTTGGATACATCATGCGAAGAGAGAGATCATTAGAGAAAGACATGCTTGGCAAGGTAGAAGGTCAACGCAAAAGAGGAAGTCCAGCAATGAGATGGATTGACAAAATAACAGCAGCTATGCATGCCAGTCTGTCAACAATGAGCCACCTGATTGAAGACTGAATACAGTTTAGGACAACTATCCAGAGGGTCACCATGAGTCGACACCGATTCGACGGCACTTAACAACAACAAGAAGCTTTAATTTCTTCATTCAAAAACATCCATTATTCCAAAATAAATTTACTCTATCTTTATGCCACATCCTTTATTTAAAAAAATTATAATTGAAGGAAATATTGATACATTGGGAAGAATTATTACAACTAATTGATAAACTGAAGAGTAGCAAATCACCTGGACTGGATGGTATACATCCAAGGGTGTTGAAAGAACTGAAATATGAGATTGCAGACCTCCTATTAGTAATCTGTGAACTATCATTAAAATCATCTGTAATACCTGAAGATTGGAGGATGACCAATGTAGCACCAATTTTTAAAAAGGATTCCAGGGATGATCTGGGAAACTACAGACTGGTGAGCCTGACGTCAGTACCGGGAAAAATGGTAGAAACCATCATAAAGAACAAAATTACTGAATATGTAGATAGTCATGGCTTAATGGGAGACAGCCAACATGGCTTTAGACAAGGAAGATCTTGTCTTACTAATCTGTTTTTTTGAAGGTGTGAATAAACAGGTAGATAAAGGTGAGTCGGTTGATATAGTGTATTTGGACTTTCAGAAAGCCTTTGACAAGGTCCTTCATCACAGACCTTTGGCAAAACTAAAGAGTCAGGGGATAGGAGGCAGTGTACTTTTGAGGATCAGGAACTGGTTAAAAGATAGAAAGCAGAGGGTAGGGTTAAATGACCAATTTTCCCAATGGAGAAAGGTCAATAGTGGTGTACCCCAGGGATCTGTGCTGGGTCAGCTGCTTTTTGACATATTCATAAATGACCTGGAAGAGGGAATAACGAGTGAGGTTATCAAATTTGCAGATGACACAAAACTATTTAAAGTTGTTAAAACCCATGAGGATTGTGGAAAATTGCAAGAGGATCTTGCTAAATTGGAAGACTGGGCATCAAAATGGGACAGATGAAATTTAATGTGGATAAGTGCAAAGTTATGCACCTAGGGAAGAACAACCCAAACTATGGTTACACGATGCAAGGTTCCATATTAGGAACCACCATCCAGAAAAAAGATTTAGGCGTCATTGTGGATAACATGTTAAAACCCTTCGCCCAGTGTTCAGTGGCAGCCAAGAGAGCAAATAGAATGCTAGGTATCATAAGGAAAGGAATGGAAAATAAAACAAAGGATATTATAATGCCTCTGTATCGTTCCATGGTGCGACCGCACCTTGAATATTGTGTGCAGTTCTGGTCGCCATATCTTAAAAAGGATATAGCGTTATTGGAAAAGGTTCAGAGAAGAGCCACCAAAATGGTAAAGGGGATGGAAGGATACCCTTATGAAGAAAGGCTAAAAAGGTTAGAGCTCTTTAACCTGGAAAAGAGACGGCTGAGGGGAGATATGATAGAAGTCTATAAATTAATGTACAGAGTGGAACGGGTAAAAGTAGATTGATTGTTTACGTTATCAGAATATAGAAAGGCTAGGGGACATGCAATGAAGCTACAGGGTAAAGTATTTAAGACAAATAAGAGAAAATAATTTTTCGCTCAACGTGTAATCAAACTCTGGAATTCGTTACCAGAGGATGTAGTAAAGGCTGTTAGTGTAGCTGGGTTTAAAAAATGTTTTGACAAGTTCCTGGAGGAAAGGTCCATAAACCATTATTAAAAGGGACTCAGGATATCAATGCTTGACCCAGTACAAGCATTGTGTGGAACCTGTGTCTTTTGGGGAAACTGCTAGGTATGTATGACCTAGATTGGCCACTGTTGGAAAAAGGATACTGGGCTTGATGGACCTTGGTCTGACTCAGTATGGCATATCTTATGTTCTTATACACTGTCTTTCTGCCAACACCAATCCTTGTATGGTCTCATTGTTGTGTTTTGATACAAAAACCTCTGCATCAGGGCAACATTGTTCAGTTCAAAATTTTGCAATGAAATGTTCAGTTAATTGGCAGGTAAATGCTCCATCCTGAAAAGTAGCATTCAATCAATTTTCCAAATCTTTCACTCCTGATCCAGCTATTCCTCTGGCATTATTATTCTTACGCAGGCAGTCCCAGCTTCTATACGCTGTCTCAGCTTTTATGCTATTGCAGGAATAACCTCACTCCTCTTTTAAAATGGCTGCGGCGTTTTTTCAAAAGATCACATGTCAGCAAGACATTCTCTCTTCACTGCTCCAATCAAATCAATGTATTATTTAAGCCTCCCGGCACTACCGTATTTAACATATATATCCAGAACTGCTTTAAATAATTGAGACATTGGCGATTACCCACTCTCCAGTCCTCAGGAACCTCATCAATAATTCCCCACTGAAGATCCACAAAGGTATGTGCTTTCTGCTCACGTGCTCCAAATACCTTTCTATTTAATCGGGAACAATGTTTTCTTAAACACTCAACTATTGTTCTAGACGTACATTCCATATAACTTAATCGACTTAATCGACTAGAGAAAATCAAACATGGAAGACTACTGTGTTCCGAAAACCTACGGACCGCATTAGCCTCCTTCACTACACCAGTGCCCATCCTCGTAAACTTAAAGACAGCCTCCCGCTTTCTCAATTTCTTCGTTATCGGAAAAATTGTTCGGATTTGAAAGATTTTAAACAGCAAGCTAAGTCATTAAAGCACAAATTTATAATTCGAGGATATCCACATCAAGTGGTAGATGCAGAATACAAACGAGCATTATACATCAACAGGGAGTTGCTGTTATCACCTGTACCGAAATTAAAATCCACAGAAGAGACAGTACATCTAGTGACCAAACATTCTCCGTTCAGCCATCAAATCCAGAAGATTTAAAAAAAACATAGCAATGTCTTACGAAGCACCCCGGGACTAGAGAATCAAAAAATTCAATGTGTATGGCAACGTCACACAAATTTGAAGGAGCTTCTTAGTCCTGCAACATTGCGATCACCCATGCCAACGAACATGACTGAAACGGCGGGCCATTATAAATGTGGAAATTGCACTATATGCGACATAACATTGGAGTTGCAAGAATTTACACACCAAGGGAAAACCTACCGATTACGACATCGGACCTCATGCATTTCCACTTATGTGGTTTATGGCATAATATGCCCATGTTCGTTGCTGTACATTGGAAAATCCATCCGGGAGTTCCGTATCAGGATGAAAGAACATTGTAGCAGATTGCATTGTAAAGTATTACAAGCCCCAATAGTGACACATTGTATGGAAAAAAATCATTCTTTCACAACATTAAGATGTTTCTGCATTGATTAGATCATCCAAGGGCAAAACGGTAAATCTAAAGATCAGACGCTATTACATCGCGAGCAGAAATGGATTTCCAGTTAGATACTGTAAGTCCCAAAGGTTTAAATACATCCATTGAATGGGGAGTTTGTTAGTGCAAGCCAACCAATGATTGAATGGAGTTACTCACACATGACTTTTCCGGCAATGGTTTAAATCCCCGCATAAGGCCTACTCCGCATGCGCGGCGTTTTTTCGAAAGTTGAACTGGAATTGAAGGAGCCGTGAGTATTCTTCTCTTTTCATCCACTGGAAAGCATTGTGACTAATTCACACTTTACTTCAAATTCAACATCATCAAGGTAAATGCTTTTATTTTTATTAAGGCATTCCCCTGAAGAAACAATTATTTGTGAAACGCTACGGCGCCCAGTAAATGCGTTGGGAGTAGAAATTGAAAATATCGTTTGGGAGAAGTTAAAAGAGCTGCCCGGGAGAGAAAACACTGTCTGGGAGGAGAAGTTGAAAAAGCTGCCTAAAGAGCCGCTTAAGGAACCGTTTAAGGAGCAGAAATCGCGAATATCATCTGGAAGTGAAAGTTGTTACTTCTATGGCTCCTATGGCAACCTGATTGCAGGAAGAAATTACTGAGAAGTTTTTGAGAATGGCAACCTGATCATAGGAAGATCCTACTGAGAAGTTGGTTATCTAATAGAGCTAAGTAATTTTCCTGAAAAAACACCTTTCACTCTCTCCCTAAAAATATGGCTATATTTAATAACAGTTTTGATAAGATAAGCCAATAAGAATGAATACCTAATGATAAATAATAGAAACAAGAGCGATACCTACAGGTCATTGATGTATGAATGGCATTTCTCACTGCATCATACAAGCAGATCCAGTGACTAGCCGCTATTAAATCTGAGACCTGATCGCTAATTCAATAAAAATAGTAAAATTCCATAGTGAGTTAGTTATGAACGGTAAATAGTGGGGCTTAATCAATATTTATAGCTACACAGCACAAAGCTCTGAAAAGTGACGATTTTATAATTTGTTAGAGACAACGATGGAGAGTCACCTAGTATGGAAAAATATTTTGAGTTTCACGGAAGATCATATACAAAATTTGAGTAAAGAAACTATCCTGTTTGCATTGGAGGGTGACATTGCTGATAAGAACACGGACAATCTAACTTGGGAGGACCTCTTAAAGCTTAAGAAGAAAATCACACGTCTAGATTTACATCGATTATCCATGGTAGAATAGATCCGTCGTCAGCATATACCTCGAGGGCTTAGAATTTATAAAGAACCAAAGATATACACGTCTGATCCTTTTTTTATGGAGAAATGGAATTCCATTCTAAATAAATGTTCATTGGACCTAATGGTCCTTATTGCAGACACGACCAAGCAAAGCATAGATACATTAAAACATGACACTGATGACTTATTAACAAAATTAAAAGAGTCACATACTACGGAAAAACTGAGATATTAGCGGAACATCAAAAACAGATAGATGTTTTAAAAGAAGAAGTCAAAAAAGTAAAAGCAAAAAAGCTACAGTGTGACTATGAAGATTATACAGTCGGATACGTCTATCCTTGGTTAAACACTAAACGAAAAGAAAAATCTTCGGCCCGAAGGAAACATGTGGAATTCACGGATGCTTCGGAGGATTCTGCTTCTTCGGACTCGAGTAAACGCTCACGGGATGATTTTTTAGACAATGGCAAGGACAGAAAAAAGAGGAAACTAAAGGAGCAGGTACCACGTCGAACATCAGCTCGCCAGAAAAATCAATAAAGGATACCATACCAGTGATTAACATCTCTGGGATAGACCTTTCCTCGTTGCAGTTAACAGTACTAGCGAAAGGGCTTTCCTATGTCCTGAAAATATTTTTTGATGAATTCCATTTTCATACGGATTTTTTGAAATTCATTCGGAAACTATCGTTGAAAGTTTATTTTGCAACTAATACGATTTCAATAGAGCAGTCATTAGCTCCGAACCGGGTAGCACTACCATTGAAGTCAGAATTGGTACCTCCTGGACCCTTACCACCTGCAGTGCTAGTGTATAAAGATTTAGTGTTGAAGGACATAACAAACATGATACAACGATGAAAAACCCGGTCATATACCTCTTTCTCACGAGAAGAAACACAGGCCATGATCGAACTTCGTTCTCGGGACAATTTAGTAATAAAGAGAGCCGACAAAGGCGGTAGCGTTGTGGTCCTTAATAGACAACAATATCTACAAGAAGCAATCCGACAGCTATCAGACACAATGACATACCAAGTCCTACCGCAGGACCCGACAATACAATTACAAAATACCATAAAAAATTTAACATCACAAGCTAAAGATTCTAAACTCATTTCACGAAAAGAATGGCGGTTTCTCAACGAACAGAGCCCTACAATGGCCAAATTATATCTAGTTCCTAAAGTGCATAAAAGCTTGACTCAGCCCCCAGGTAGACCCATAGTGTCAACAAAAGGCTCACTATTAGAACCACTATCGATATACATAGATTCCTACCTGCGCCCTCTAATTCCAAAAATCACATCATACGTAAAGGACACCACTCATTTTCTGGAATCTTTAAATAATAATATTACATGGGCTGCGGCCCAAAATGTACGAATGGTCACGCTAGATGTAGCTGCACTTTATACTAGTATCCCTCAAAAGGCAGCATATGATATAGTAGAAGAAACTTTGAAAGCTAGAGGAGATCTGACAGAAAACCATCTCTGTTTCCTTATGGATTTATTGAAGTTGGTACTATTTCATAATCATTTTGTGTTCGACCATACATTATATTTACAAGTGGCAGGTGTGGCCATGGGTGCAACTTGCGCCCCTTCAGTGGCCAACCTATACATGGCAAGGTTTGAACAGCAATGGATCTCTCCTTCTTCCCCCCATTTCTCTCATGTAAAGCTTTGGCTATGGTACATTGATGATGTGTTTATGATTTGGGAAGGGATGGAACGGGACTTGGAGATTTTCGTACATTGGTTGAACAATCGTGATAAAAATATTCAATTCACTTATTCTCATGATGCACGTACCATTACATACTTGGAGGTTTGTATTACTAGAGAAAATCAAACATGGAAGACTACTGTGTTCCGAAAACCTATGGACCGCAATAGCCTCCTTCACTACACCAGTGCCCATCCTCGTAAACTTAAAGATAGCCTCCCGCTTTCTCAATTTCTTCGTTATCGGAGAAATTGTTCGGATTTGAAAGATTTTAAACAGCAAGCTAAGTCATTAAAGCACAAATTTATAATTCGAGGATATCCACATCAAGTGGTAGATGCAGAATACAAACGAGCATTATACATCAACAGGGAGTTGCTGTTATCACCTGTACCAAAATTAAAATCCACAGAAGAGAGTACATCTAGTGACCAAACATTCTCTGTTCAGCCATCAAATCCAGAAGATTTAAAAAAACATAGCAATGTCTTACGAAGCACCCCGGGACTAGAGAATCAAAAAATTCATTGTGTATGGCAACATCACACAAATTTGAAGGAGCTTCTTAGTCCTGCAACATTGCGATCACCCATGCCAACGAACAAGACTGAAACGGTGGGCCAATATAAATGTGAAAATTGCACTATATGCGACATAACATTGGAGTTGCAAGAATTTACACACCAAGGGAAAACCTACCGATTACGACATCGGACCTCATGCATTTCCACTTATGTGGTTTATGGCATAATATGCCCATGTTCGTTGCTGTACATTGGAAAAACCATCCGGGAGTTCCGTATCAGGATGAAAGAACATTGTAGCAGATTGCATTGTAAAGTATTACAAGCCCCAATAGTGACACATTGTATGGAAAAAATCATTCTTTCACAACATTAAGATGTTTCTGCATTGATCAGATCATCCAAGGACAAAACGGCAAATCTAAAGATCAGACGCTATTACATTGCGAGCAGAAATGGATTTTCCAGTTAGTTACTGTAAGTCCCAAAGGTTTAAATACATCCATTGAATGGGGAGTTTGTTAGTGCAAGCCAACCAATGATTGAATGGAGTTACTCACACATGACTTTTCCGGCAATGGTTTAAATCCCCGCATAAGGCCTACTCTGCATGCGTGGTGTTTTTTCGAAAGCTGAACTGGAATTGAAGGAGCCGTGAGTATTCTTCTCTTTTCATCCACTGGAAAGCATTGTGACTAATTCACACTTTACTTCAAATTCAACATCATCAAGGTAAATGCTTTTATTTATTTTTATTAAGGCATTCCCCTGAAGAAACAATTATTTGTGAAACGCTACGGCGCCCAGTAAATGCGTTGGGAGTAGAATTTGAAAATATCATTTGGGAGAAGTTAAAAGAGCTGCCCGGGAGAGAAAACACCGTCTGGGAGGAGAAGTTGAAAAAGCTGCCTAAAGAGCCGCTTAAGGAACCGTTTAAGGAGCAGAAATCGCGAATATCATCTGGAAGTGAAAGTTGTTACTTCTATGGCTCCTATGGCAACCTGATTGCAGGAAGAAATTACTGAGAGGTTTTTGAGAATGGCAACCTGATCATAGGAAGATCCTACTGAGAAGTTGGTTATCTAATAGAGCTAAGTAATTTTCCTGAAAAAACACCTTTCACTCTCTCCCTAAAAATATGGCTATATTTAATAACAGTTTTGATAAGATAAGCCAATAAGAATGAATACCTAATGATAAATAATAGAAACAAGAGCGATACCTACAGGTCATTGATGTATGAATGGCATTTCTCACTGCATCATACAAGCAGATCCAGTGACTAGCCGCTATTAAATCTGAGACCTGATCGCTAATTCAATAAAAATAGTAAAATTCCATAGTGAGTTAGTTATGAACGGTAAATAGTGGGGCTTAATCAATATTTATAGCTACACAGCACAAAGCTCTGAAAAGTGACGATTTTATAATTTGTTAGAGAACTCTGCAACAGCAAGAAAGCTAATTGGCTGCTTTAAGAGTTTGTGCCTTGCTCCTGTTTTATTTGAAAAGCCTGCTAAGACTTTTGAGGACATTCTGAATGCTTATTTCATATTCACCTGGAAGTGCAGCTCAGAGAACTGAGGCTGAGTGAAGATAAACTGCCATAGGAGAATTAACCGTGTTTTCTTTGTGATATGATTAACAAAGGACTATAAGGAAAGTGGCACACTGTTATCTGTGAAAAGGCTAAGCTTCTACATTTAAGAGGACTTTGGAAAGCCATTGTTGAGTTCTGTTTGTTTTTGCCACCAGTTTGCTGAACCTTAAGCAAAAGCCTATAATTTATCCTGTTAATGGAACCTTGAACCTGATCTGTTCTCTTGTGTTTAAAATAAACTTTTACTGTCATAAGCCTTACCCTCGGTTTGCCTCAACTACAATCCTTTTACTTGAAGCATAAATATAGCTGATAGAGGAAGGATACATCAACCACCACGCCCTCAACAACTAGAGACTAGTGGTTTTGGCATTGTGCTTGTGGCAATACATAATTTGCAATGTTTTTGCCCCTTTGGTATGCTACTACTGGTTTCTCTGCAAAGGAAGTATGCGATTGCAAAACTGACCAGTACCTATAAATAATAGACGCCACAGTTGATGTCCATGTTGAAAAAGGAAGCACACATACCAAAGGAGTCTCATTTTCTGTTCATGTTCATCCAAGTAACAAAAGCTTCCTTTGAGCATAAAGTCCTCTCAAATAAGCTTACTTTACTCAGATATCATTCCAACTGCTTGTTTTTTGTACTCCTCCACATCATAGCATATCCTCCGGAAAGCACAAGAATTAGCTTGTTGGTAAACCTATTTTTAACCTATACGGATGGTAAATTATGGTAAATTATTCTTTGCAACGTCCTTCTCATATAAAGTTGTACATAACCTGTTTCCCTGTTTACTGATTTTAATATCCAGAAATGATATGGATTCCAAACTACTCATGCCTTCAAATTGTAAATTCTGCCAACTTCTGCTGAGATCCCCTCCATAGACAAAATATGTCATCCAAAATTCTCCTCCAAATTATTATATATTGCACCCATTCTGATGGATATAGATATTGTTCTTCAAACGCTTTAACATACAGTGTAGCAATGGCCGGCGCTATTGTGGCCCCCATAGCTATACCATATAATTGTTGGTAATATTTATTATTAAAGCAAAAATAATTCTCTCCCAAAACAGTTCTTAGAAGATGGTAAAATCTTTCCATTCCAATTGCGTTAACATATCAATTGCCTCTTTTTGATCTACTTTAGTGTAGTGTTTTTATATCCAAAGTTACTAATATATCAATTGGTAAAACATCCTTCATTTCCATCATTAAAGTTAACATATGACTAGTGTCTTTCAAATAGGGATCGTGCTTGTCTGGCTAAGGGATTCAATAATTTGTCCAAAAAATAGAAAAAAAATTGATATTGGTTCCACTGTGGATCTCCCAGGAGGCTCCTGCAAGCTTTTATGAATTTTGGCACTGTATAAAAAATGGGACAAGATGGAGTTTTATTAATCAAATATTGTACTTCCTTAGAAGTTAGAAACCCTTAGAATTCCCATATTTAACCAATAATTCAACTATATTCAACACTTCCCTAGTTGGATCTCGTGATAATTGATCATAATACTGTCTATCTGGTAGTTGATGCTCAGCTTCTATAGCACATTGTTCCTTGGATTGAATTACCATGGCCCCTTCTTTATCTGCCCTGCGAACGACAATATCATCTCGCCTAGTTCGAGCTTTAAGTTCTTGTTGTTTCCTCTAGACATTCTATTTTATCTGCACATATTGTTGCTTATATCGTTCTAATTCCTGCAACACCAATTTTTGGAACATCAGTATCAATGGATCCACCAATCCTGGAGGTACTCATTTCAAAGCTTATCAGTTTTTTATGGCTTTCATAATAAAAGGACTGCAGTGAAATGATGGCAGTTGATTCATAGTGGCTTTCAGATTAAAGGTCTGACAAAAAGTTATAAAAAAAAAGTAAATATCAATGAAAAATATAGTGATAGTGTATGAGAACTATTAAGGGATACTATATAACATCTGGATTGTTGTGTCTCACAATCTGCGGAATTGAAAATCCTGATTGGAGATCCATTGGGTGGAAGGAGTGGAGGAGTAGCGTAATGGTTAGAGCATTGGCTTGGGAACCTTAACTCTCCATTGCCTCAGAATAATCCAATTTTAATGTACTTTACCAAGTTTAAGTTACAATGTAAACCTCTTTGATTGAAATGATAAAGTGGTATAAAAAACTATTAAATAAAAAAATATATATTACGGGGTCTATTCTGAACCATTCTATCGTTCCCATCCAAAGGCTCCCCCTATAAATAAGGAGTTTGTATGGAGAGGTAGACAGGGGTGGGAAGTAGGCGGTGTGAAGGCGGAGTTAGGGCGGGCAGTGGGTGGTCTGCAGCCCCGGACATACAGGGCCGATTCTGATGTTGGCACTGTACGTCCAGGGCTGGCAGACTAGACGGGGAACTTATTCCACCTCTGAGGTGGAATTGGTTCCGCTAGACGTCGGGGGATGGCAGGCCCGGGCAGCGGCAAAGGTTGGAGGGTGTGCAGGAGATTTCCTGCAGCCCGACCCTGGCCATGGGAGGCCAGATCAGGGGTCAGGCTGTGGGGAATGAAGAAAGTTGGCGGCGGTCAGTGATTGCGGCTCCTGAATGGAGCCTCGGTGCCATGGCAACTGAACACCATAGTGCCGCGGCTCCATTCAGGAGCCTGACTGAGCTAGCCGGGCAGTAGCCTGTACATGCAGGCCGACCAGAATCAGGTGCTGGCCTGCTCATACAGGCTTAGACGTGATTCTGATCTCGCAGGGGCTAGGCGTGCCCCACAGGATCAGAATCTCATCTCCTCTGTGTGTCTGGTTCCTATCAGACGCACAGAGGCCTTGGACGTACATAATGGAATAGGCCTCTATGTAACTGTGACAGTGATTTCATGGTCTTAATCATCTTCATCTGGTTGACAGCAGCAAGCGAGTTTTCATGGGTAATGTTCGCGATAGTATGATGTTAAAACTGGGGTCCCCAAGGGCTCAGCTTTGTTGGCTACGTTGTTTAATTTCTATATGTTGCCATTGTGTAAGTTGCTAGGTGAGCTGGATGTGTTATTACAGTATGTATGCTGAGGATGTTAAAGTTCTTACTCCCTGCTCAGGAGATCCAGTTCAGGCTGAACATATAGTTTATTCTGTTGTGAAGGCAGTTAGGGATTGAATGATTGGCTATAGATTGCTTTTAAATGTTGGAAAAACCGAGCTTCTGTCTTTGTCTCGGACTTGGGTTGGTCCAGCATTAACTGCTGCGTCTTTTGATGGGTTTTCAATTCCAGTGTCTTTGTGGGCCTGTGACTTTGAGTCTTCTTGTATTCCAGATTGAATCTGAAAACTCAGATTGATTCAGTTATAAAAATTGCATTCTTTAAGCTTAGAATGCTATGTCATCTTAAGCTGTTTTTGTGTAATATAGATTTTTGTACTGTGCTTTGGCACCTTGATTATTGTAACAGTTTGTATTTGGAGTTGCCCACAAAATCTCTTCATGCTTTGCAGACAGTGTAAAATGCTGCGGCGCAGTTGTTGGTGGATCTGCATTGTTTTGATCATATAACCCTAGCTGTGGCTTCCTTGCACTGGCTTCCGGTACTCTGGAGGATGAAGATCAAAGTTTTGGTACTGGTGTTTCAGGCACTGGCTGGGGAGGTGCCATGTTATTTTCTTCTGTGCTTAAGTGTTATGTTCCTGGTTGTACTTTGCAATTGTGGATCACATGAGTTTGGATCTTCCTTCCCTGTGTGTTACACGCCTTTTTAAGAGTCAAAGTTGTGTATTTTTGATTGCTGCCCCTCAATTGTGGAACTTGCTTCCCTCTGAATTAAGAATGTTTCTGTGCTTATTTCCGAAAAAACTTAAGGCTTGGTAGTCTTGAAGGACTACCAAGAGAGATTGCTATTGCTGGGGAGAAATCTGCACTTGTAAGGGAAATTCTCTAAATCTTGAGGAAAAGGGAATTCTTTGTCTTAAAGCTAATAGAATCTGTGTATTTTAAAATTCAGTGTGCATGGGGAAAAGAAGAAGTGCTCTGGATCATGTTGGAAAGAGGAGATGGCACTGTCATCCATACTGCTGTAATCTACAGACCTCCGACTCAAATTGAAGAGATATATAACGAATTGATTATAGATATTGCCAAGATAGCAACAAAGGGGGAAACGATCATATTGGGTGACTTTAATCTATCCGATGTGGATTGGATTACTCCTTCTACAAATCTGGAAAGAAGCAAAAAAATTGTGGACACTATCCAAGATGTGTTACTTAGACAAATGGTGATGGAACCAACCAGGGAAAGCTCAACGCTGGATTTGGTGCTCACCAACAGTGATAGCGTGTCTAATGTCTGGGTGAGTGCCCCTGTGAGCAACAGTGATCATAACACGGTGTTGTTTAAGATAAAAGCCAAGGTGCAGTCCAATCATAGCAAGCTCAAAGTCCTAAACTTCAAAAACACTGATTTCAATAAAATGGCCAAGTACCTAAAGGAGGAGCTGACAGGGTGGAAGGGGATAAGGGAAATGGAATTGCAATGGGCTAAACTAAAAGGAGCAATAAAAGGGGCAACAGATAAATATGTAAGAAAAGTAAATAAAAACAAAAGGAGAAGGAAACCTATTTGGTTTTCCAAAGAAGTGGCTGCTCAAATAAGGGCAAAAAAACACAGCTTTCGCAAAATTCAAAAGCTTGCAAACAGAAGAACACAGAAATGAATACAGGATCAAACTCAAAGAGACAAAAAGAGAAATAAGGATAGCAAAATCAAAGGCAGAGGAAAAGATGGCTAAAGATGTTAAGTGCAGCGACAAAACTTTCTTCAGGTATATGCGGGAAAGGAAGAAGATCAGAGGTGGAATTGCAGGACTCAGAAGTGCTGGAAATGGACTCATGGAAAATGACATTGATAAAGCAAAATTACTAAACAAATACTTCTGCTCTCTTTTTACTAAAGAAAATCCTGGAGAAGGACCACCTGTGACTCCCAAATATAAAAATGGGAATGAGGTAGATACCACACCATTCAGAGAGGATGAGGTTTTAGAACAACTTGCAAAACTGAAAGTGGACAAGGCCATTGGACCGGATGGGATACATCCCAGGATACTGAAAGAGCTCAGAGAGGATCTCCAGGAACAAGCAGGAATGAGTCTTCACATATGGGTACGTCGGTACCGACGGAGCCTGCGCGGGAACGCTCCCCAGCGTCAAATCAGAAAGCTTTTGGGAGCATCCCACAGCGCCTGCGTGCTGCCTTCCCGCCTTTCCAACTGTCTCTCCTCAGTTGTTCTTTTTCCGCGGAGCCAGCAGGTCGTGTTCCTGTCACCGCAGAAGAATTTCCTTATTTTTTTTCTTTATTTCTTTTCTGTCGCGTCTGCCTTCTTCGACGCTGTACCGGTACCGCCGGTCGTCGTTCTTTTCTTTTTTAAAAAAAAAAACAGGCGTGGTTGTGTCTGATGATCTTAAAGTAGCTAAACAGGTAGAAAAGGCGACGGCAAAAGCTAGAAGGATGCTTGGGTGCATACGGAGAGGAATGGCTAGCAGAAAAAAGGAGGTGATAATGCCTCTGTATAAGTCTTTGGTGCGACCTCATTTGGAGTATCGTGTGCAATTCTGGAGACTGCACCTTCAAAAGGATGTGAACAGGATGGAGTCGGTGCAGAGGGTGGCTACTAAAATTATTAGTGGGCTTCATTATAAAGCATATGAGGACAGACTTAAGGATCTTAATATGTACACCTTAGAGGAAAGGCGGGATAGAGGTGATATGATTGAGATGTTTAAATACCTCCGTGGCATAAATGTTCAGGGAGAGAGCCTCTTTCAATTGAAAGCAAGTTCTGCTACGAGGGGACATGGGATGAGGGTGAAGGGAGATAGATTCAGGAGTGATATGCGGAAATATTTCTTTATGGAAAGAGTAGTGGATCCATGGAATAGTCTCCCGGTGGAGGTGGTAGAGATGAGGACAGTAACTGAATTCAAAAAAGCATGGGACCAACACAGAGGATCTCTAAAGGTAAAAAGTGGACTGTTGTAGTTGTTGATATGGAAGGACAGACTAGATAGGCCATGTGGTCTTTTTCTGTCATCATGTTTCTATGTTTCTAAGAAACCTTTTTTCCATTTATTTTCTTCAGGTGCACTTCAGTTTTGGGCCTTAGGCCCAAAACCTTTTTCCTTAAATATGGAAAAGCCTGCCTTAGGATTTAAGAAGTGCACAAAATGTGGCGGTACTTTCTCCGTCACCGACACCCATGACTGGTGTCTAAAATTTTTAGGCCCTGACCATTCCATTACAGATTGTGTATCCTGTTCTATGATGTCTAAGAGAGGTCGACAGAACGGAGCTGCCAAGCTCAGTACCCTGTTTCACTGTGATGCGGCTTCGGTAGCATCGACGTCTTCCAGGGCTGCTTCTTCCTCACATGGATCTCAGGTAACTAAACATAAATCCAGCCGATCCTCGAAGGGCAAATCTCCTTCTAAGCATCGAGATGCCTCCGGCCTTGCCTGCGAGGATTCTGCACCGGCAAAATTACCCTGGTGGGAGGCTTCGGCCTCTAAAGCATCATCATCAGGGTTCCAGGATGATCTCGATGGCGTGGCCTCGACAGATCTCCTGGTGCCATGCTCTGGGGTACCGGTGGCTTCCACCGGTACCGACTTCCAGGCATTGGCGGGGTCGATGGATCAGAGGATTCTGTCCAACGAACGCAGTCTGGCGGCTTTCCTTGTGGCATTGACGCCCGTGGTACCGCAACAGACTACTCAGCCGGTACCGGCTCGGGCATCGCCATTGGCACTGATCCCGGTACCGGTGGCGTCGACTTCGGCATCGGTGTCTGCTATGCCGGTGCTCTGCCCTCTGCAGCCCTCCAGTACCGATACCCCGGTACCAGCGATTCCCAATACCGATCCCAGTCGGTACGGGCATCGGGCTTTGCAAGAGCATCCCGACAGACGATACTTCGATTCCTCTGAGGATTCTGACGATTCTGAAGAGTCTGTCGATGCAGTGATGCTTCTTCCACAGGAGGAGTCCTCTCCTAAACGAAGGATGTCTCCTCCAGAGGACTTGTCTTTTCAAGACTTTATCAGAGAGGTGGCTCGGGGCCTCTCTATTACAGTGGCCCCAGAGTCAGAGCCTAGAGCTAAGGAGTTAGATATTTTACAATATCCTAAAACTCCTAAGGAGGCAGCTACCTTACCTATTCATGAGATTCTGTATGATCTCATGTTAAGGATGTGGGAAGCACCTCTAACCACCTCTCCTCATTCTCGCAGGTTGGACACCATGTATCGTGTCCCTCCTTGTCCTGGTTTCCATAAAACTCAGCTTCCTCACCACTCTATTGTGGTTGAGTCTGCAATGAGAAAGATTAGAAGTGCCAAGAGACATGCCTCTAATCCTCCAGGACGTGAATGTAGAACCCTGGATGCTTTTGGTAGCTTCCATGCTTGCTGCGAGAATTAATTCTTATAGTCTCTACATGGGAATGTTCTTAAAAGAAGTCACTGACCATTTGCAGACTTTAAGTCCTTTTATGTCTGACAATAAAAGGCAAGAATTTCTCACTGGGCTCAAACATGCCCAGGATATCTCCAAATTCTCCAACCGTGCAGCTTTCGACTCCTTTGAATGCGTAAGCAGAGCCTCATCTATAGCTATAGGTGCACGTAGGATTGCTTGGCTTCAAGCATCTGATTTGGAGATCTGGGTCCAAGATGAATTGGGAAATATCCCTTGTACAGGTGAGAATCTGTTTGGTAAGGATTGGCAAGCAAAAGCCAATCAGATGGATGCTGAAAATTCTGCTTTGGATAGACTATCCAAATCTACAGCTGCTCCTGCTAAGAAAAGGTTGTTCAAGAAAACACCTTTTTCTAAAAAGGGAAGATCCTATCCTGCTTATAGTCAGAGAGCATCTTCTGCAGCTCAGTTCCCTTCCAAACGTCAGCAATCCTCCAAACAGACCAAGGCAAAGGCTGCGAGGCCTGCTCCAGCCCAGCAATCTCAGCCCCCTCAGGGCCTTTGACTTTCTGCTAGAGAACTTAGCCTTCCTGGCTCTAGAAGGACCAGAGCCCTCCACCATTCCAGGAAGGTTATGTCACTTTGCTCCCAGATGGGGGCAAATCACAGCAGAGCATTGAACACTCTCCATTATAAGAGAGGGGTACAAACTTCATTTTTCCAGCTTGCCCCCTCTCACAAGAGTGCACCAGTTCAATTCTCCAACCTCCCTCCTCAACCTGTTAGAGCAGGAGGTTGCCACTCTTCTAGCCCAGGGGGCAATAGAGGAACTGCCTTCTCAACAACAGGGCACAGGGTTCTACTCCCCCTATTTTCTTATCCCAAAGAAAACAGGAGGCTTCAGACCCATTTTAGATCTCAGAGAGTTGAACAGATTCCTAGTCAAAGAAAAATTCAAGATGGTTTCTCTAGGAACTCTGCTGCCATACCTTCAGAGTCAGGATTGGCTTTGTTCTCTAGATCTCAAGGATGCGTACACTCATGTTCTCATCCATCCAACTCACAGAAGGTTCCTTCGGTTCCTTTTCCAGGAGAAGCACTATCAATACAGAGTGCTCCCCTTTGGCCTGGCCTCTGCACCAAGGATATTCACGAAATGCATGGCAGTGGTTGCTGCTTTTCTGCGCACCCTGGGAATATTTGTCTTCCCTTATCTGGACGACTGGCTCATTCGAGCTCCCACTCAATCAGAGGCCAAGACTGCTCTAACCTGCACAATGCGTATCCTTCAATATTTAGGGCTGGTAATAAACTTCCCAAAATCCAATTTGATCCCTACTCAGTCCCTGGAGTTTATAGGGGTGTTGCTGGATACCACAAGGGCAAGGGCCTATCTTCCTCAGGCCCGTTGCCTTCGCTTGATGCAGTTAGCTTCTCAAGCAGAGTCAAAACCCCTACTAACTGCTTGAGAAATGTTACAGTTGCTAGGCCACATGGTATCCACCGTTCATGTGGTACCATATGCTCGCCTTCACATGAGAACAGCTCAGTGGACTTTATCCACCCAATGGACCCAGGCATTAGGCTGCCTGTCAGACAAAATAGCAAACACAAGTCGCCTCATTTTGTCCCTCCTGTGGTGGAAGTCCCCTCAAAACCTGTTGCTGGGGTCTCCCTTTCAACAGCCTCTACCCCAGGCAACTCTTACAACAGATGCTTCTCCAATGGGCTGGGGAGCTCATCTTCAGGACCTCTCCACCCAGAGCATCTGGTTGCCACAGGAGACTTGTCTACATATCAATCTCTTGGAACTCAGAGCAATCTTCCTTGCTCTGCAAGTTTTCCACACCCTGCTCAGTCACAAGACAGTCCTGGTCCACACGGACAATCAGGTAGCCATGTTCTATATAAACAAGCAGGGAGGAACTGGCTCTCTGTCGCTTTGCAACGAAGCTCTGCGACTGTGGGCCCTCGCCAGAGAGCATCACATTCATCTTTTGGCAGTCTATCTTCCAGGTGTTCAAAACTCTTTGGCAGACAGACTCAGTCGAGTTCTGCTTCCACACGCGTGGTCCCTACATATGGACCAGGTATCCAAGATTTTTCAAATTTGGGGAACCCCGGACATAGACCTCTTTGCAAGTCTGTGGAATGCCAAACTTCCCCGGTTCTGTTCCAGAACTCCGGCTCAGGAGGCTCAGGCAAGGGATGCTTTCCTCCTTCATTGGGGTCAAGACTTCCTGTATGCCTTTCCACCCATTCCCCTAATTCCCAAAACCCTGTTCAAGCTTCAGAGAAACAGAGGCCACATGATTCTCATAGCTCCACATTGGCCACGGCAAGTGTGGTACCCTCTGCTTCTACATCTCTCTCAAGCTCCCTCCCTAGAGTTAGGGTCTGCTCCAGACCTCCTCTCTCAGGAGGACGGAAAGTTGTGGCATCCCAATCCCCAGTCTCTGCATCTCAGGGCTTGGTTGCTGAAGGCCTAGATCTCCAGGATCTTCATCTTTCTCAACAAGTGAAAGATGTTCTTTATGCTTCCAGAAAACCTTCCATTAGATGTTCTTACGCCTTCAAGTGGAAAAGGTTTACCATCTGGTGTTCTGAAAAGGGTCTTAACCCCCGTGCCATACCTCTGGAATCGTTGCTGGAGTATCTCCTTCATCTGTCTAATGCAGGCCTTAAGACAAATTCAGTAAGAGTCCATCTGAGTGCTATTGCATCTTCCCTCAAGCCTCTAAATGGACAACCTGTTTCCTCTCATCCCCTTGTAGCAAGGTTCATGAGAGGCCTCCTTTTAACAAAGCCTCCCATTAGACCACCTCCGGTGGCATGGGACTTAAATTTGGTTCTTGGTCAGCTTATGAAGCCGCCTTTTGAACCTTTAGCTACTACCTCCTTGAAATACCTTTCTTGGAAGGTTATCTTTCTCATTGCAATCACATCAGCACGCCGCATCAGTGAATTGCAAGCACTAGTAGCTAATCCACTTTATACAAGGTTCCATCATGACAAAGTGGTCCTTAGGAGGTGAAAATGCGAGACCACACTTTATGCCTAAGGTGGTCTCGCATTTTCACCTCAACCAAGAGGTCTACCTACCTGTCTTTTTTCCAGGACCTCATGCATCAAGTGCAGAGAGGAATCTTCATACCCTGGACTGTAAAAGAGCTCTAGCTTTTTACTTACAGAGGACACAACAACATAGAAAGTCTTCTCAACTCTTTGTTGCTTTTGATCCTTCTCATTTGGGACAACCAGTCTCCAAGAGAACACTTTCCAACTGGATTGCCCAATGTATTTCTTTCGCCTATCAGAGCAAGAACATTTCTCTGGAGGGCCATGTCACAACTCACAATGTGAGACCCATGGCAGCCTCAATGGCTCATCTGAACTCTGTGTCTATCGACGACATCTGTTGAGCAGCCGAATAGTGCGGTATAGAAAAACCTTAAATAAAATAAATAAATAAATACCTTCACAGCCCATTACTGCTTGGACAAGGACTCCCGCCGGGATGCCTTGTTTGGTCAGGCTGTTCTCAAACACCTGTTCCATACTTAATCAACTCCTACCCACCATCCCTCATGGGATGCCAGAGATCCAGGTGGGGAAGTGCAGCCCTGTCCCAGGGTCACACAACTTATGGGCTCTCTCCCTGGCATCAAAAGCTAGGGAGTCCCCATATGTGAAGACTCATTCCTGCTTGTTCCTGGAGATAGCACAGTTACTTACCTGTAACAGGTGATCTCTGGGAACAGCAGGAATAAGTCTTCACAACCCATCCACCTCCCCTAGGAGTTGTTTCTCTCTCTCTATCTCTCTTCCTTTCCCTCTCTCTCCCTCTTTGTCTCAGCTATAAAACTCAACTGAGGAGAGACAGTTGGAAAGGCGGGGAGGCAGCATGCAGGCGCTGTGGGATGCTCCCAAAAGCTTTCTGATTGGACGCTGGGGAGCGTTCCCGCGCAGGCTCCGTCGGTACCGACATACCCATATGTGAAGACTTATTCCTGCTGTTCCCAGAGATCACCTGTTACAGGTAAGTAACTGTGCTTTCTTGCAGGGCCGTTAAAGGATGTTTTCAACAGATCCTTGGAAACCTGAGAGGTTCCTCAGGACTGGAGAATGGCTGATGTCGTACCTCTACACAAAAGTGGTGCCAGGGAAGAAGTGTCAAACTGCAGGCCCGTGAGCCATACCTCGATGGCGGGAAAAGTAATGGAGATGCTCCTGAAAGAGTGAATAGTGAACTTTCTCAAAACCAGTGGGTTACAGGATCTGAGGCAACATGGTTTTACCAAGGGACGATCTTGCCAAACAAATCTCATTGAGTTCTTTGACTGGGTGACCAGAGAACTGGATCAAGGACACACGATGGATGTCATCTACCTGGATTTCAGCAAAGCCTTTGATACTGTCCCTCATAGGAGGCTTATCAATAAACTCAGCAGTTTGGGGATGGGTCCCAAGGTGGTAAACTGGATCAGAAATTGATTGACTGACAGACAACAGAAGGTGATGACAAATGGAGCTCACTCAGATGAAAGGAAGGTGATTAGCGGGGTGCCTCAGGGTTCGGTCCTAGGCTTGGCACTGTTCAATGTATTCGTGAGTGATATTGCTGAAGGACTGAATGGAAAAGTCTGTCTTTTTGCAGATGACACGAAATTTTGCAACAGAGTGGACTCCCCCGAGGGAGTGCTTAACATGAGGAGGGATCTGCAAAAGCTGGAGGAATGGTCTAATGCTTGGCAATTAAGATTTAATGCGAAGAAGTGCAGTGTCATGCACTTGGGTAGCAGAAATCCAAGGGAAATGTACACACTAGGGGGCGAGAGGTTGGTGTGCATGGAGCAGGTGAAAGACCTCAGTGTGATTATTTCTGTAGATCTCAAGGTAGCAAAACAGTGCGACAAGGCAGTGGCAAAAGCCAGGAGGATGTTGGGCTGCATACAAAGAGGAATTACCAGCAGAAAGGAAGGGGTACTAGTTCCACTGTATAAGTCTCTGGTGAGGCCTCACTTGGAATACTGTGTTCAGTTTTGGAGACCGTATCTTGCAGAGGATTTAAAAAGAATGGAAGCTGTTCAGAGGAAGGTGACCAAAATGATTTGGAGCCTGCGTCAGAAGCCTTATGAGGAGAGACTTGAAGACCTAAATATGTACACTTTGGAGGTGATGAGGGACAGAGGAGATATGATTCAGACCTTTAAATTCTTAAAGAGAAATAATGAACAAACAAACCTCTTCCAGAGACGGGGAAGCTGTAAAACTAGAGGGCATGACATGAAGCTGCAAGGTGGTAAATTGAAAGGCAATGTCAGGAAATACTTTTTTACTGAAAGGGTGGTGGATGCTTGGAATGCGCTCCCGATGGAGGTGATGGGGGCAAATACAGTGACGGAATTCAAAGTGGCCTGGGACAGACACAGTGGATCACTTTACAGCAACAATATTAAATCAAAATAAACTGAACCATCTAATTTCTCAACAAATAGGGGTGTCCTACATGGAGCGATGGGGGGAAGAGCGGTGGGTTCACCACTAAACAAACAAAGAAACAAAGATATGGGGAGGGGTGAAGACATGTGGAGGGGTGCACCTGCTCCTGGTGGGTGCACCACTAAGCAAAGACATGGGTAGGGGTGCACCTACTCCTGCCATATTGCTGGGCAGACTAGATGGACCATACTGGTCTTTATCTGCCGTCATTTACTATGTTACTATGTTGTTAGGTCAGTTAGTGTTTCTTTCCTTCCCACCCATCCCAGTTATAATTCTTGATTTATAGCCCCCTAAACCAGCTATGGGGAAGGCAGTGATCTTACTTATGTTCAGGTTTAACTGATTATTGTAATTGGCAAATTAGGCCTTGGGAGTAGATTAATTAAGTCCTTGAAATTCACCTTGAGGTAAAAACTAAAAATCCCTTATACTTACTAGCTATAATTGTATTGATTCAAGTATCCATATTCCCCTAGCAATTTTAAACAACTGAACAACTTTAAATAGCTAAAAGACATTTTTAACCCTTTAAAGACCTACTTTAAAATTTTAATCCACATTCTGCAGCCGGGTTAATTTTTGCATATTTCAGGAAAATTGTACCCGTCTTATTCAATATGTTCTAATAGTGATTTTCCTTCTGCTATGGTCATGTATTATATACCATTTGATAGGAATATTTAGTCAAAATTTTGGATCCCGAGAGTTTTGGGCTCGGCCTGGAAAGGGTTAAATCTTATGATGCAGAAAGCAGTCCAGAAGAGAGATGATGGGGCTATCCATTCTTTTGCACTGAGTGTTACATAGATTATTTTCTCCCAGTTGGTGAGAGGTCTTATGTGTGCACTAGGTGCAAAGAGCTCTTTCTTCTCAGGGAACAAATCTGATCTCTGGAGGCTAGAGTAGCAGACTTAGAGCAGCTGAAGCACAGAGAGGCATATAGACAAAACCTACAGGGATGCAATAGAGACGTCCCACCTCCAGTCTGGCTGCTTTTCTGCTGCCATGGAGAAGAGAGGTCATGTGGAAGGAGAGCATGGTGTGGCAGGAAGTGATCCTGCAGATAGGACCTGTCCTCCAAGTGATGTAATACCATCTTGCATTGAGGATGTGTCTCCAGGGCATGAGGGAAGGGTTAGGATGGCTGTTATACAGGGCCGGATTTACCTTGAGTGAGGCCCTACGCCAACAAAAATTGTGGGCCCCCAGCAGGGGCGGCCCAAGGGGGGTGCGGGGCCTCATTTGCATAAGGGGCCTCATTTGCATAAATATTTGCATAATGTTACCATATACTAACTTTTAGTAAACGTGCCTCTTAATGAGTGTATGGATAAAGAAAGACTAAATAATTTCTACATTACTATAATCCAGTGCCAACTGCCAGACACATTAGGAACTACTACAAACACTGCCCATTTAGAACCCATCCAACTACGTACACCCCTGGAAATCAACCCAATGTATACCAAATCTACATGATCTCCCTATAACTTATCACCAGCCCTCTACAGCTAAAAATGGCCTTTGGATTCTAAACCTACCCACAACCCCTAAAGCATGCAACTTTTTTTGTCGGATCATTCACCGTGAGAGGAAACAATTCCACTCCTGAAGTGAACCCTCCTTTTTGCTCAATAATTCAATGGCTGCTCATCAGCCCAGCTAACAAAAACAGCACCCGCTGCCGTCAGCAAAATCAATCCGTTTTCTTTAAAAATGTAATAGAGGCAATCAGGTCTCCCCCGATCCACAGGCTCCCAAAACAAACACCGCAGCTCATTCAATCCCCCACTAGAATTAGTATTATGAAAGAGGACTTAGCTGCTTGGAAATAGAAGCTGTTCCACTCTGTCCATATATTCTTTGAAGGCTTCTTCCACTCCACGTGAAGGAGATAGAGAATCCACTATTCATCAACAGGTGGTCCGCTTCACTCCACAACAAACGAGGTTCAGGCGACACCAAAGGTGTTTCAAGCCCACTGCTCCTCTCCAGCTCTTCCTCAGGCAATGTGAACCTCGCCCAAAACGCACCGTTGAAATCAGGTGATAAAATGACGCTGAAGTTCAAAGGTCACTACTCCACAGCTTTATTGAGCATCCAAATGCAATCCCCACCAGTCAATATCAGCATTCATGCCTTTAGGCATTGTAGATTGCAAACGGAAAATCCACTGCTGCTCTTTAAAGTGCAGCCGGGCTGTTCGGTCACCCCCACGTTGAACGGGAGCAACCACTTCTAAAATCCTCCACCGGAGGTCCCGAAAATAGTGGTTCGCTTGCTGACAATGAAACACTCCAGGAGCCCCTTCTTGTCGCTTGTCTATCCGCGAGCGATGTTCAAGTAAACGCTTCCTGATTGGTCGAATGGTGCGCCCTACATATTTGAGACCACAGGAGCATAAAAGTAAATACACTACAAATTCAGATTGACAAGTAGAGTGCACGGTAGAGCGATAACATAGCCCCGTGCTCGGATCTTCCCAAGTTTCCCCTGGTAACGTTAAAGCACAAAAGTCACATGTCCCACAGGCAAAATGCCCTCGCTGCAACCCCAAGTGTTCAGATGACTCTCTTGGCTGGGTCCGAACCACCCAATCACCTATTGTACTGGAACGCCGATAGGCTACCATCAAGGGCTTGCAGAAACAAGGGTGAAGAGATAACAAAGCCCAATGTTTCTTCAAAATGTGCACTAGGGTCGAAACCGTAGGCACATAAGGCAACACACTGATTACCACATCCTTCTGCCTACTGGGAGACAACAACATATTCTGAGACCCCCCAGGAACCCCCCACCAATCAGGATGATTATATAGGGCCCTCTTAAAGGCCATCCGAATCAAAGCTAGTGGGTAACCCCTCTGACATAAACGCTGGCTAAGGGCTTTGGCATGTGGGAGAGTACCATTACCAGTCTTAACCCCCCCAAAGCCCATTACCAGTTCTAAACCCCCCCATAGCCCATTACCAGACAGCCCCCATCAGCCCACAGCCCATTACCAGTCTTAACCCCCCCAAAGCCCATTACCAGTTCTAAACCCCCCCAACAGCCCATTACCAGTCCTAACCCCATCAGCCCACCTCCAGTCTTAACCTCCCCAGCCCATTTCCAGTCCTGGCCCCCCCATAGCCCATTTCCAGACAGCCCCATCAGCCCACAGCCCATTACCAGTCTTAACCCCCCCCAAAGCCCATTACCAGTTCTAACCCCCCCAACAGCCCACAGCCCATTACCAGTCCTAACCTAATCAGCCCACCTCCAGCCTTAATCCCCCAACCCATTTCCAGTCCCAGCCCCAACCCCCCCAATAGCCCATAACCAGTCCTACCCCCCCCCCCCGGCCTAAAGTAAAATTTAATTTAAAAAAAAAACCTGCTGGCTGCCGCTGCGGGGCCCCCTCTGCTGCCGCGGCAGCATGGACTGACCCGCGGGGGCCCCCTCTGCCATGGCGGTCGGTCGGTCGGTCCCTCCCTCCCACCCTCTGTGCAGGCTGTGAGAGGCGCGAAGGCAGACTGTCTCCCTCGCGTCTCTGTTAAGCCCGCAGGGGCTGATGGGAAATTTCCCATCAGCCCCTGCGGGCTTAACAGAGACGCGAGGGAGACAGTCTGCCTTCGCGCCTCTCACAGCCTGCATGGAGGGAGGGAGGGAGGGAGGCATCGAGCTTGCAGAGGGGGCCCCCGCGGGTCAGTCCATGCTGCCGCGGCAGCAGAGGGGGCCCCGCGGCGGCAGCCAGCAGGTTTTTTTTTTATTTTATTTTAAAAAAAAAAGCCTAACTTGTTCATTTTTGTGGGCCCTTGCCAGCTGTGGGCCCTACGCCATGGCGTACATGGCGTATAGGTAAATCCGGCCCTGCTGTTATAGTTGATGATTTTGATCATTAGCAATGTAGATAGCTACATGGCTGGTGGATGTGAGGATCGCCTGGTAACATGCTTGCCTAGTGCGAAGACAGTGAACCTCGTGCGCCACATAGATACGATTTTAAATAGTCTTGGTGAGGAGACTGCTGTCTTGGTACATGTTGGTACCAATGACATAGGAAAGTGTGGGAGTGAGGATCTGGAAGTTAAATTTAGGCTTTTAGATAGAAAGTTGAAATCCAGAACTTCTAGGGTAGCATTCTCAGGAATGCTTCCTGTTCCACATGCAGGACCTAAGAAGCAGGCAGAGCTCCTGGAGTCTGAATGCATGGATGAGACGATGGTGCAAGGAAAAGCATTTGGGATTTGTTAGGAACCCGGTAACATTCTGAGGAAAGGGGAGGCTTTTCCAAAAGGATGAGCTCTACCTTAACAAGTGTGTAACCAGGCTGCAGGCATTAACCTTTAAAAAGGAGATATAGCAGCTTTTAAACTAGGTAATGGGGGAAAGCTGGCAGTTGCCCAAGAGTGCATGGTTCAGAATGAAGTATCTTTGAAGGATACTAGCAAAACAGGGAAATTAGGACATCCCAATAAAGAGGTTTGAATAAAGGTAAAGGTAACCCAGGTGCCTTTAAGTAAAAAACAGACCGAGTTGAAAGATTCCAAATTAGCCCTGTCATCTGATAGCCACTGTTAATATGAACAAAAACAAACTTTGAAATGCCTGTATGCAAATTCTGGAAGTCTAAAAAATAAGATGGGGGAGTTAGAATATATAGTAATGAATGAAAGGTTAGATATAGTTAGCATCTAAGAGACCTGATGGAGGATAACCAATGGGATGCTATGATACCAGGCTATAGACTTTATTGCAATGATAGGGTAGATCACATAGGTAGAGGGGTGGCACTATATGTTAAAGAGGACATTGAGTCAAACAGGATAAAGGATTTGCAGGAAACAAAATACACTGTAGAATCTTTGTGGATAGAAATTCCGTGAAAAAAGTGGAAAGGAATAGTGGTGTGGGTCCTGTACTACCACTCACCTGGACAGAATGAACAGACAGATGATGAAATGTCAAAAGAAATTAGGGAAGCCTGCAAAATTTACATCACAGTAATAATGGGAGATTTCAATTACCCCAGTATTGACTGGGTCAATGTTGCATCAGGCCATGCTAGGGAGAGAAAGTTTCTAGATAAATGACTCCTTCATGGAACAGCTGGTTCAGCAACTGACTCGAGAGGAAGCTATTTTAGATCTAATCCTTAGTAGAATGCAAGATCTAGTGTGAGAGGTAACTGTGTTGGGGCTACTTGGCAATAGCGATCATAACATGATAACATTTGATTTGATAAATGGTAGGAGGATAACAAGGGAAATCCACTGTGTTAGCGTTTAACTTTCAAAAAAGAGACTGTGATAAAATGAGGAAAATTGTTAAGAAAAAACTAAAAGGAGCAACTGCAAAGGTTAAGAGTTTACATCAGGCCTGGACGTTCTTTAAATATACTGCCTTAGAAGCCCAGACCAGATGTATTCCACGCTTTAAGAAAAGTGGAAGGAAGGCCAAACAGCCAGCATGGCTTAAAGATATATTCAAAGAGGCTGCTGTAGCTAAGAGAAAATCCTTCCAAAATGGAAAAAAGAGCCAAATGATAAAAACAGGAACAGCATACATACTGGCAAATTAAATGCAAGGCATTGATAAGGCAGGCAAAGAGAGAATTTGAAAAGAAGCTTGCCATGGAAGCAAAAGTACATAATAACAACTCCTTCAAGTACATTCATAGCAAAACACTTGTGAGAGAGCCAGTTGGACCATTAGATGATAGAGGGGTAAAGGGGGCACTAACAGAGGACAAAGCCATAGGGGAGAGACTGAATGAATTCTTTGCTTCAGTCTTTACTGAAGATGATGTAGGAAACGTCCCTATTCCAGAAATGATATATTTATTTTTTGAAATGTCAAAATTGTATTGGTTTTCTCCAAAAATACAACAAATACACCTCTAGATTACAAACAACCCCCTGAACCCCCTCCCCCTCTCCCTTCCACTCCCACCACGAGCCACTTTCACCGAATTGAACATGGCATCACATGAAGATATTATGTAGTGAGTTATAATGATTATCCTCACATCTAGCAACAAAATCTAAAGAAAGAAAGGCCTGCCATCCCCTATTCTCTCATCATGTTGCAGTTAGTCTGGGCACCCTCTAGACCTCAACCAGCTCCACACACAGCCCACTGCCGCTGCACCTTCTCACCCCTCCCCCTCTTGAAAGCTGTTAAGGTATGCATCAAATAGAGACCAGCAAGATGGTGGGCAAAGCTGCCCAGCCTTGGCAGCTCCATGTGATTCCAGTGAGCTGCTATTTTGCAGTGCGATGCTACTATACAATGTTGCAGCATCCCTGCATGACTATGAGTGACCTGGTCTAATCCCTTATATAACAGAAAGTACACTGGGCTTTTGGAAAGTGGGCTCCCTACAGTTTCTTCCATCTGGTGGATCACCACATCTCAGTACTACTTCACCTTCGGATACTCCTACCACATGTGGAGGAAAGTGCCTTGGTCCCAACATCCCCACCAGCACCCCCCAGACCAACAAGTTCCTGCCTTGTATAGTCTCTCCGGCATGCCACCGGAACAATAGCTTGTAGCTCGCAGAAATGATATTTAAAGGTAATGTATCAGAGGAATTAAAACAAATCTCAATAAAACGGGAAGATGTAATATAGCTATTTAATATTCTAAAGAGCAATGAATCACCTGGAATGGATGGCACACCTCCCAGGGTGCTGAAAGAACTTGAATATGAGATTGCAGACCTACTTTTAGTAATTTGTGAACTATCCTTAAAATCATCTGTAGTACCTGAGGATTAGAACGTGACCAATGTAACCCCAATTTTTAAAAAGGGTTCCAGGGATGGTCCAGGAAACTACAGACTGGTGAGCTTGATGTCTGTGCTGAGCAATATGGTAGAAATCATTATAAAAAACAAAATTACTGAATATGTGGTCTAGATTGTAAATAGCCTGTATATAGTTACCCTGTCTGGACTCGTATAGCCTGTATATCATCCTGTCTAGTTTGTAAATAGCTTGTATATAATTACCCTGTTCTGAATTCAAGTTGCTCCACCAATTCAATGTAAGTGCAGAGCAGGCTCTTCCTACTCTGCACAAAACGTTATCTGTAAACCGCACTGATTTTAAAGAGCGCGGTATATAAAAGCATTAAATAAATAAATAAGGATAGTCACGGCTTCATGGCAGAGAACCAACATGGATTTAGCCAATGAATGTCTTGTCTCACTAATCTGTTATATTTTTTTGAAGGTGTGAATAAACATACAGATAAAGGTGAGCTGGTTGATATAGTTTATCTGCATTTTCAGAAAGCCTTTGACAAGGTACCCCATGAGAGACACTTGCAGAAATTAAAAAGTCATGGGATAGGAGGCAGTTTGCTATTGTGGATTAGGAACTGGTTAAAAGATAGAAAGCAGAGAGTAAAGCTAAATGGACAATTTTTTTAATACAGAAAGGTAAATAGTGGAATGCCCCAGGGATCTGTGCTGGGTCTGCTGCCTTCTAACGTATTTATAAATAAGTATGGGCTGAGCCGCCGGGCCCCGGTCCCGCGGCTGGCCGGGTAACCGGGTTCCCGGGGCCCGACCACGCGGCAGGCCTCTTCTCGGTGGTGGGGGGGGGGGGGAGGCACAGGCAGGCTTGCGTGCCTGCGGCACCACGTTTTCCTCGTGGTGCTTGGGGATTGGACCGCGTAGGCGGTCATGGGGGTGTGGCTGCGCGAGCAAGGAGGGATCGCCGGCCGGCGATCTCTCTCTTCCTCCTTGCTCGCGCCGAGAGAAGGTTTCCCTCCCTCCCTCCCTTGTTTTGGCGGGGATGGGGGGGGCGAGTGTTTGTTGCAGCTGGTGGGGGGTGGGGGGGGGTGGGGGTGGCGGTGCCCCGGGGGGGGAAGCGGGGGGGCGAGCTGGTGCTTGTCGACCCGGCGGCTCATTTCAGCTTGATGCCGCTTTCCAGGTGAGTGGCTCGGCTCTTCAGGTTGGGGTGAGACATCCCGGCTGGGGTCTCTACCCGGAAAATAGGCAACCCCTTCAGCCGGCCTTTGCTAACATGGCGAGGCGGGCGCCAAGGGGTAACGGGGGGTGGGGTGGGTTGGATGGTGCTCCACTTTGCTACAATGGCTGGTGGGGGGCACCATCCGGATGACGGGTGGGGGGGGTGCGGTATTCCGTATTGTTCTGATTACTGAGTTGGCCCATGTTGGGCCGGTGTTCTTACCGTTAATAATAAAAGCTGCGACCAAGCGATTTTGCACCAATACCTGACGTCTGTGTGCTTTGTCAGGGATGGGGGTTCTGTGGGTTGGGGGTGGGGGGGGGGGGAAGGGACTGCGGCCCAAGTCGGGCATCCGGATACCATCGGTTACCTGAAAATGAGAATAACAAGCGAGGGGATCAAATTTGCAGATGACACCAAATTATTCAAAGTTGTTAAAACAAGAGGATTTTGAAAACTTGAGAGACTGAACGTCCAAATGACAAATTAAATTTTATGTGGACAAGTGCAAATTTATGCACTTAGGGAAGAGCAAGCCAAACTACAGTTACAGGATGCAAGGTTCCACATTAGGAATCACCACTCAGGAAAAGAAATCTGGGCATCATTGTGGATAGTACATGAAACCCTCTGCCCAGTATGCAGCCACGGCCAAGGAAGCAAATAGAATACTAGGAATCATAAAGAAATGAATAGGAAATAAAACCAAGGATATTATAATGCCGCTGTATTGCTCCATGGTGCAACCACATTTTGAATATTGTGTGCAATTCTGGTCACCTTATCTTAAAAAGGATATAGCAGAATCTGAAAATCAGCCAAAATGATAAAGCAGCCAAAATGATAAAGGGGATCGAAGGATATCACTATGAGGAAAGGCTTTACAAGGCTAGGGCTCTTCAACTTGGAAAAGAGACAGCTGAAGGGAGATATGATAGAGGCCTAAAAAATAATGAATAGAGTGGAATGGATAAACATAGATAGGTTGTTTATCCCTTCACAAAGGGATAAACGACTAGGGGACACGCAATGAAGCTACAATGTGGCACATTTTAGACTAATTGGAGAAAATATTTTTTCACTCAGTGTGTAATCAAATTCTGGAATTCGATATCAGAGGATGTAATTAAAGTTGTTAGTGTAGCTGGGTTCAAAAAAGTTCCTGGAGAAAAAGCCCATAAACCATTATTAGAGGACTTGTGAAATCCACTGCTTACCCATGGGACAAGCATCATGGAATGTGTATATCTTTAGGAACCCAACAAGTACTTTGAGACCTTGAATGTCCACTGTTAACATAAGAACATAAGATATGCTATACTGGGTCAGACAAAGGTCCATCAAGCCCAGTATCCTGTTTCCAACAGTGGCTAATCTAGGTCATACGTACCTAGCAATTTCCCCAAAAGACACAGGTTCCGCAGCATTGATATCCTGGGTCCCTTCTTAATAATGGTTTATGGACCTTTCCTCCAGGAACTTGTCCAAACCTTTTTTAAACCCAGCTACACTAACAGCCTTTACTACATCCTCAGGTAACAAATTCCAGAGTTTGATTACACATTGAGTGAAAAAATATTTTCTTTTATTAGTCTTAAATAGTTTACCCTATAGCTTCATTGCATGTCCCCTAGTCTTTCTATATTCTGATAACGTAAACAATCGATCTACGTTTACCCGTTCCACTCCGTTTATTAATTTATAGACTTCTATCATATCTCCCCTCAGCCGTCTCTTTTCCAGGTTAAAGAGCCCTAACCTTTTTAGCCTTTCTTCATAGGAGTATCCTTCCATCCCCTTTACCATTTTGGTGGCTCTTCTCTGAACCTTTTCTAATAACGCTATATCCTTTTTAAGATACGGCGACCAGAATTGCACACAATATTCAAGGTGCGGTCTCACCATGGAACGGTATAGAGGCATTATAATATCTTTTGTTTTATTTTCCATTCCTTTCCTTATGATACCTAGCATTCTATTTGCTCTCTTGGCTGCCGCTGCACACTGGGCCGATGGTTTTAACATGTTATCCACAATGACGCCTAAATCTTTTTCCTGGGTGGTGGTTCCTAATGTGGAACCTTGCATTGTGTAACCATAGTTTGGGTTGTTCTTTCCTAGGTGCATAACCTTGCACTTGTCCACATTAAATTTCATCTGCCATTTTGATGCCCAGTCTTCCAATTTATCAAGATCCTCTTGCAATTTTCCACAATCCTCTTGGGGTTTAACAACTTTAAATAGTTTTGTATCATCTGCAAATTTGATAACCTCACTCGTTATTCCACTTTCCAGGTCATTTATGAATATGTCAAAAAGCAGCGGACCCAGCACAGATCCCTGGGGTACACCACTATTCACCTTTCTCCATTGGGAAAATTGGCCATTTAGCCCAACCCTCTGCTTTCTATCTTTTAACCAGTTCTTGATCCACAGTAGTACACTGCCTCCTATCCCATGACTCTTTAGTTTTGCCAAAGGTCTCTGATGAGGGACCTTGTCAAAGGCTTTCTGAAAGTCCAGATACACTATATCAACCGACTCACCTTTGTCCACCTGTTTATTCACACTTTCAAAAAAACATAACAGATTAGTAAGACAAGATCTTCCTTGTCTAAAGCCATGTTGGCTGTCTCCCATTAGGCCATGACTATCTACATGCTGAGTAATTTTATTCTTTATGATGGTTTGTACCATTTTTCCCGGTACTGACGTGAGGCTCACCAGTCTGTAGTTTCCCGGATCACCCCTGGAACCCTTTTTAAAAATTGGTGTTACATTGGCGATCCTCCAATCTTCAGGTATTAGAGATGATTTTAATGACAGTTCACAGATTACTAATAGCAAGTCTGCAATCTCATATTTCAGTTCATCCGGCCCAGGTGATTTGCTACTCTTCAGTTTATCTAATAGTTGTAATACATCTTCTCGATGTATCGATATTTCCTTCAATTCTTCTGCACCTTTAAATACCACTTCAGTCATGGGTAACATCCCTACATCTTCCTCAGTAAAGACCGAAGCAAAGAATTCATTCAGTCTCTCCGCTATCTCCTTTTCGCCTCTTAGTGCCCCTTTAACTCCTCTATCATCTAATGGTCCAACCGACTCTCTCACAGGCTTTTTGCTACGAATGTACTTAAAAAAATCTTTATTTCGCGTTTTTGCTTCCGCAGCAAGCTTCTTCTCAAATTCTCCCTTTGCCTTCTTTATCAATGCCTTGCATGTGACCTGCCAGTGCTTGTGCTGTTTCCAGGTTTCATCGTTTGGCTCTTTTTTCCATTTCCTGAAAGATGCTTTTTTGGCAACAACAGCCTCTCTGACCTCACCTTTAAACCATGCTGGCAGTTTTTTGGACTTCCTTCCACTTTTCTTAAAGCGTGGAATACAGCTGGTCTGGGCTTCCAAGATAGTATTTTTCAACAACACCCAAGCTTGATGTAAGTCTTTAACCTTTGTAACTGCTCCTTTTAGTTTTTTCTTAACTGTTTTCCTCATTTTATCATAGTCTCCCTTTCGAAAGTTAAAAGGTAGTACTGTGGATTTCCTTACTGTCCCTCCTCCACTAATTAAATCAAAGGCGATCATGCTATGATCACTATTGCCAAGTGGCCCCAACACCCTTATCTCTTGCACTAGATCTGGTGTTCCACTAAGGACTAGGTCCCCTCTGGTCGGTTCATGAACCAGCTGCTCCAAGAAGCAATCATTTATGTCATCTAGGAACTTTATCTCCCTAGCATGTCCTGCCGTGACACTGACCCAGTCGATACCGGGGTAATTGAAATCACCCATTATTATTACTGAGCTGTAACGTTTGTTAGCTTCCTTGATTTCTTTGAGCATTTCATCATCCATTTGTTCATTCTGGCCAGGCGGTCGATAGTACACCCCCACTGCCATCGCCTTCCCCTTTTTACATAGAATTTCAATCCATAGAGATTCTACATCAAATTGTGTTTCCTGCAAAACTTTAATCCTTTCTGACTCAATGCCCTCTTTAACATAGAGCGCAAGCCCTCCACCAATTTGATCAGCTCTATCATTACGATATAGTTTGTACCCAGGTATCACAGTGTCCCACTGGTTGTCCTCCTTCCACCATGTCTCTGATATTCCAATCATATCTAACCTCTCATTTAGTGCTATATATTCTAACTCTCCCATCTTATTTTTTAGACTTCTAGCATTTGCATACAAGCATTTTAGAGACTGTTTTTTATTCATATTAATTTGGCTATTGGTAGACATGGGTAATTTGGGAACTTTAAGCTCTGTCTGCTCCATACTCGAGGGCATTTGGGCTACTTTACTCTTTTTTGGAACCTCTGCTTTTGGTAGTATCCTTCAAGGATACATTCTTCCGAACCTTCCGCTCTTGGGCGACTGTCGGCTTTCCCCTATTATCTAGTTTAAAAGCTGCTCTATCTCCTTTTTAAAGGTTAATGCCAGCAGCCTGGTTCCATCCCGGTTAAGGTGAAGCCCATCCCTTCGGAAACAGGATACTGGGCTTGATGGACCCTTGGTCTGACCCAGTATGGCATATTTTATGTTCTTATTCGTGTATTTTTTACTCAGGCATTAATGAGTTAATTTGATGTTTCTGCAATATATTTGGATGCTGCCTGTTTGGGAATTAATTTTATTTTGTTTTTATGTTTGTGTTGTTTTATGAATGTATGATTGTAATCAGACTAGGATTTCAGATAGTACAGACTAACAATTTTAAATAAATAAAATAAATATGTAAATGAATTGTTCTAGGGTAAATAAAAATGTTTCATTGGGCTTTATTTTTTTTAATCCTTCACACTT